>OY757017.1:87518869-88814936 GCA_963580285.1 Lucinisca nassula
GGTCGATAGGAGCAGGTACTGGTACGTCATCTCGGTGCAGATGTTCTGCAGAGGCGGGCAGCACCGTTACACAGAGCGTCGAGACCATAAGATAACGACAAGTTGCTAGGATAACCAAGTTGCTGAATAACCTAGTTAATGGTGATACCCAAGTTGCTGGTAATAGAGAAGTTGTTGGTGATAGTCGAGTTGATAGTGATAGTCAACTTATAGTCAAGTTGACAGTCATACTTGACAGTGATAATCAAGTTGACAGTGATAGTCAAGTAAACAGTTAAATTCAGTACACCAGCGCGTCGACGCAGTTCATCCAAAGATGACTTATATCTGGCCAGTCGCGTTTTTTTTCCGGGCAAGGATCACGTTTCGTGATCTGTATTTTAGTCGATTATCGTAATTTGCAGGTACTGGTACGACGTATCGGTCCAGGTGTTCTGCAGAGGCGGGCAGCACCGTTACACAGAGCGTCTTGACCATAAGATAACAAGTTGCTGGTGATTACCAAGTTGCTGGTGATAACCACGTTGCTGGTGGTAACCGAGTTGCTGGTGATAGTCAAGTAAACATGATTTAAATTCTCAGTACACCAGCGCGTCGACGCAGTTCACCCCAAGATGACTTATATCTGGCCAGTCGTGTTTTTTTCCGGGGCAGGGATCACGTTTCGTGAACTGTATTTTAGTCGATTATCGTAATTTGCAGGCACAATGACGTGTGGTGATCTGCTGCTTCCTGGTCGATAGGAGCAGTTACTGGTACGACGTATCAGCCCAGATGCCCTGCAGAGGCGGGCAGCACCGTTACACAAAGCGTCGTGATAGCCAAGTCGTTGGTGATAGTCGAGTTGACAGTGATAGTCAACTTATAGTCAAGTTGAGTGATACTAGACAGTGATAATCAAGTTGACATGATTTAAATTCTCAATATACCAGCGCGTCGACGCAGTTCACCCCAAGTGGACTTATATGTGGCCAGTCACGTTTTTTTGTTTAGTTTTTTTTGTTCGCTTATTTTGTTATTTGCTGCCGCTGTCTCGAGCACAAAACGTAGTTTTGCGCCGTGAAACGATTATAGAGGCGAATAAATGTAATGTTTAGTGTTCGTATTGTTGATGTTGTAAATAGTTACTGTTAATAATTTATGTCTTCCATATAATATCTTTCTTGTGCCTTGCCCCACAGCTGCTCGTTCACCTGTCAGAGATCACCCTCGGTCGTCTTGGCAGCATGGGGGTTTGCGGGACGCCGTAAACCCCCATATAACAAACCGGGTGACGATTTATATACCGTGTATGACGGCGTTTGTTCATGAGCACGCACGCAGAACATGCACAGCCGCATGCATGCATTCACGAATTGTTAGAAATGTAATTAATGTAGATTATGATCAGGCACAGTTTAAGTTCACACGCATTACTCTTTATTAAGCATTTTATTGGCTTGAGGGTGTTGATCAGACGCAGCATTGGATAATGCAGTAATGGTGGTATTGTTCATTTTTGCCCTTCATTGAAGTCCCTGATCAGAGGCAACGAAAGGTTATAAAGAAATATTATCAATGTAATTATTATTTATTGTCAAAGGCTCTGATCAGACGTCACATGCGTCTTTAAGCACTGTTTTTAACGATCGTGTGGTTCCAAGCGAAATTTGAGGGTGTACCTTGTGCTCGCCGGTCCAGTATATAGGACTGGAGCGGTTACACTGTACTTGCCGTTGGTTGTCAAAATTGTAACTTTTATTCGTCATCGGTTGGCAAGGTGATGAGTACCCAGCATATACTTTGGTTGTCAGTACGATTGAGTACCCTTCTCTTGTCGATTGCGGTGTACTCGTATCAGGGTACCCTCGAGCGACCCGTCGCTGTGATTATATGACGTTGATGCACTTATTTTTTTTTCTTGTTTCTGCTTTGGAGTGTGCAGATTGTGGGTACTCGGCCTCACTCAGTGACAGGGTTCTAATGTGAGGGCACGGTACGTGTCCTGGGCAGAAATAGGAAACGATATCAAACTTTTCCACTGTCATTTATAGCCATATGTTTCATTAGAAAACGTTATAACTGTGATAGCGCATTTTCAGTTTGCGCACTTGCGGCTCAAAGAGATAATTTCAGTATTTTAGAATTTAAAAGTTTCCGTATTTGTTTGTGCATTTAAAAGTTTGTCTTAAATATGGTAAACTTATGTCTTAAATGTCGTAAGATTTTGGTGCACTGACGAGGCTTTATCCCCCCACACACACGCACACACGTGTATCCGACTGCAACGTCGTGACGTCACCTTTACGTTGACGTCATAGCTGACGTCGAATATCCGTTGATATAACGCTCGCTTGCACCACTCCTAATGATCTGTGTACGCAGGTTGGCCGTGCAATGAGGGGTGGCTAATGATTAGATGAATGCTACACAACCCTCCATTTGCGCGGGCATGGCATCACACATCAGGGAGGAAGTTTAGGTGTGCATAGATTATTATAAAATATTTATTAGATCTATTTTCAGACGGTTATATCGCATATCGGCTTTATCGCTGTTACGAGATGGAATAGGAAACTTCTCCGGTGCTTATGCACATCTAAATTATTTTAGTAGGTATATGGCAAGGTGGTGCGAGTGAAATATTTTAGGTGAAATACGGTAGGCAAAATGTGCTGCTCCATGCTCAAGTCTTGCACATATCATACGATGTATACATGAGTGGTTTGTGGAGATTTCTTTTACCATACAGTTGGCCGCTATAAGGCTGATTTCTATAAAATGTGTCAAAAAATCGCCAGACGCCAAATTGTGCCAAATATAATTTTCATTCCAGTCACGATGTTGTGTGTGTTCATTTTGACAGGAGTTATACCATTGATTTATAGGGAAGTTCCATCATTTTTTCCCTAGATGAAATACTATTTTAACGCAAATCAATTATTTACTCGCTTTTTGATGGCTATGATTGGGGACGGTATCTTCACTTTGCCACGATTTTAGCGAGCTAGCACGAGTATGCACGATTTTCCGGCAGTATTCAAGGTATAAATACCCTGAAAAACGAACACTATTCAGCGGCAGGTCAAGTGCGAACAGTTGAACACAAAATTGTGGCGGGACAAAGAAAGTATATTGAAAGGTACAACGATGTGTGGTGACCTGCTGCTCCCTGCAATATAGGAGCAGGTACTAGTGCGACGCGGTTGGTTTAGTGACCAGCAAGGGCGGACAGACCCAATAACAGACCGTCGAGACCATATTAGACAGGTCGTGGAAAACTACTGGAGTCGATTCAACCATATTAAACAGGTCGTGGAAAACAACCTGGAGTTGATTCAAACGAAAAAGTTACCGGGACTTCAAGTTCGTATTCAATCTCTCAATAATATAAATCAACTTTTGGTGGACAAGGTCGACAAACTAGTTGACAGCAGTGCGCGAGAGGGGGTTCACCCTAAGTGAACTTATAATCTGGCCAGTCGCGTTTTTGTGTTGTTTCTTTTTCGTATTTTGTTGTTGTGTTTGTTATTTGCTTCTGTGGACACTCACCTCACCCCGGTCCGAGCACAGAACATTGTTTTGCCTTCGGGACGGACGTCGTGAGTGGGCTATAGAAGCAAATAAATGTGATACTTTGTGTTAGTATTGTTGTATATAGATACTGTAAATAATTCATGTCATTCATTTGATATCTTTCTTGTGCATTACCCCACAGCTGCCCGTACACCTGTCAGGGATCATGCTCGGTTGTCTTGTCAGCATGGGGGTTTGCGGGACGCCGTAAACCCACATGTTACAATCGCCTACACCTCATGGGCCAGCTTTAGACGGCTATGTGACCCCAAACCCTAATGGGTAGAGGGTAGTCAGCTAAACTGTCTTGACTGTGTCTGCAGTTTTCACTTGTACTAGTATACACTGAATGTACTAATGTACGACACTGTGAAATATAGCTATAAGGGTGGCCTTAAAAAATTAGCAATTTGCAAGTAGTAAATTAGTCTTAATAATTTTATTGCGTGTGTTCAAAAGCAGTAATTAATTTGAAACACCGGTTGCGACCTGTAGCGTAAACTTGAGCACAACTTGATTTTCGAATCTACTAAAAATAAGATTATGAATCGAAAGAAATAAAAATATAAAAACTGTTTGAAGTACGGGAAGGCTCAAGTACTCAAAATAAATCAAATCACAGAGTACTGGTGGGTCGATTGTCTTTGATTGTAGGTTGAGCAAATAGTCCTGAACTGAGAATTGAGCTTTCGTTTAGCCATTAAATTCCAGTATTTTTTAAGCAAGCAGTGTTGACCTGATCAGTTCCCGCGTTATGTGGCGTCTGATAAGATGTCCACTGTTTGCCAATGTTCCGATGCACAATCTCATTCACGATTTCGCTCTTATGTCACATGGAGGTGACTGCCGATGCTATAAACAACCGGTACTTGAATGTTATACACGGTCAGCGACAGTCAGTTTGAAAAAGCAGACGGAAACGTTCCCATCTGTACTTAGTTCATTTGGGTCGATTGATTAGCCAATACCACGTACACGAACCCAGTCTAGATTGCCATTGGGTCGATTGATAAGCCAATGCCCCGTACACCAGCCCAGTCCAGATATTACGTTCTACACACAGCGCTTTGACGTCACAGGGAGCAGACTAGCATTGCAATAAATAACCGATACATGGGTTTTGTTCAGGGTCAAAAAATGTAGACAGAATTGCAGTGTGGAGCCTGATCAGACTGCACCTTCAGAAGCAATCTGATAAGGGTCTGCACTGTTCGCTTAAGCCTGTCGGTCCCAATACTATGGACAACTATTGTAATACATTACTAAATTTTGTCCTAAAGCTTAAATATTCTTGTGTGAATATTTAGCTTTATCCAGGCAGGACTACTCGGTAAAATCATTATTAACAAAGTCTTGAATTATAGGCACCATACTGTTAACAATATCATGAATAGAACACCCTGTCAACCCCAACTGTTTGGCGTAACAACATGGTAGAGGTGCATTAGCTCAGCCTCACCGAGGCAATCACACTAGGTTCGGGGTTTTAGATTTGAATGTTATTCCTGCTGGCCAAGCTGGGGGGTAGGAGCATACTCTGTGTGTGTCCCTTATGAAGTCTGCAACAATATTTATGAGTTAAAGGTTATATTTATCAGAAAAGGAATTAATGCCTGTTACAAGGCAGGCTGCAGTTATTCTAATATTACTGTATACAAATGACAAGCTTGAAGATTATTGATCATTTCCATTCTTTGTTCTATAAATTTAGTGCATTCAAAATAAAAAGAATACTGTTGTTTTCTTTGTTATCATGACAGTTATTACAGAAGGGTGAGTCATTAAGATGGTCTTTAAATAGATCACTGTTTAACTGACTTTTCTCATTCCTCGGTTGACATATAATAATGTTGTACTTTCTTGTTGCAAAAGAAAAATGTTGAGTGGGTTCTGTTATTTCTCTGTTTAGCAATTTCTTAAATGTGTGTTGCGTTGTTTAGTTCAGGTGATACATTATTCCAAAGATTTGTTGTTCAGATAAAAAAAACTGTCTGATTTAGTTTTGGCGTTTTAATTTTACACTAAGACTGTTGCCCATTGAATCGGTGCAGAATAGTATCCAAGTAATTAGGGACTTCATTATTTAAAAGTTTATAAAACTGTATTAACTTATGTTGTTTTCTCTATTCAGCAAGTGGGCATAGGCCTAACTCATTGTACAGTATATCATGAGATGTTCCCTTACGCAAACCTGTGATAATTCTACATGTATCCAGTTGAACATGTTCGAGAAAAAATTGATTTTGTTGGCTGATGTTGTCCCAGTCTATGTCACCACATTCCAAGGTAGATCTATTGAACGATGTATAGAGAGATTTTCTATCTAAGTCATGCTTAAGCATTCTAAGGATGTTCAGTCTATATGCAGCTTTTAAATAGGTTCTTTTAATATGTTCATACCAAGGTGCATCAGAGGTAAGTGTTAGACCAAGTTAGGAATGGTGTTTAGCATCTTTTAGTGCTTTATTGTCAAATTTAACATCGAGTGACTGTGAATGTCTTTTTTTTTGGTACATGTCATTGAGGTACATGTAGTTTTAGATGGATTAAGAAAAACGAAACAATCCTCGAACCACTTTGCAGTTTATACAAGTCATCCTTCAAGGCCTGTATGGAGTTAGCGTTTTCAATTACCGTCAGTAAAGATGCCTTCTACAAACAATCGAATATTTGTGTAGGTGTTATTTACGATGTTATTAATATATAACAAGAAAAGATAGGGACCTGTACAGACCCGTGTGGTACTCCAGCACAGGTAGGTAGCCAAGTTAAAGAAAAGCCTTCACTTGTTATACGCTGTTTTCTGTCAGATAGATAATTTGTAAACCGCTTGAGAATATTTCCATTGATACCATAGAAAAAGTCCTTGGTGCCAAACTATGTAAATTGCTAAACTTATATCGCAAAAAATGAATTTCGATTCTAATCGTTCGTCTAAGTTTTCAATAATAATTTGATACAGTTCAAGAAGCAGGTTTACTGTTGAGTGTGTAGATCGGAAGCCTGATTGATAGTTTAGTAGGATTTTGTTTGCTTCTAAATAATTATACAGATATTTGAAAAATATTTTTTTCAGGATTTTGCCAAGGCAGCTAGTAACTGAGATGGGTCTACAGTTGGGTGAGTCTTGGTCATCCCCTTTTCCTTTGAATATAGCAGAGAGATGTTTGCAATATTCCATTGGTGCGGAACTAGACCAAACTCAAGAGATCTATTGAAAAGTAAGGCAAGTGGATAATGAATACAGTTAAATATCAATTTCAATAATTTAAGGGAAATTTCATCAGGTCCCGCAGGTTTTTATGTCGCCCCCGCCCTTCGGGGCTTGAAGAAATATTTGGCCTGCAAAATACTTCCACACAGAGCTGTAACCGACCACACACGAGTACTGGTAAACCGCTTAGAGGATCTAAGCTTGCCCCGGCAAAGCAGTGCGAGTCGGACCGTCCATGCTTATAAACACTGTTGGTTTCATTGGGCGACAAGGCTTGGGATGTCATTTGATCTCAATGTCGGGTAAAAGTCCTAAGAATTAGAAGCAACGTCTCCCAAATGACCCTTACATTGTTGACGGGGACGTAAATAAAAATCAAAAATGAGTTCCTTTAAGAGCAATGAAAACATTCATAAGAAAGAAGATGGGTCATACTACGAAGTTTCGGCTAATAAAGCCTCATCAGTGACCCTGTAATGATCCGGTAAAGAAAGCCAGAGGAAACATACTGCAATTTTGCAAATTTCGAATAGGCAGTCGATACAAAGACTGATATAAATCAAATTGGGGTCCAAAAAATTAAAAACCTGTCTAGAATATGAGTCTAAACTAATAATTTATTTCTGATTTCTCAGAATATATACGCTGATCTCAAAGGACCTAAAGTAAAATATAAACTACACTATGGTTGATGTACGGGGAGACGTTTTACGGCCGCCACACGGCACAACACCAGCTGCAGTGAAGGCAAATAAAAATCAAAAATGAGTTCCTTTAAGAGCAATGAAAACATTCATAAGAAAGAAGATGGGTCATACTACGAAGTTTCGGCTAATAAAGCCTCATCAGTGACCCTGTAATGATCCGGTAAAGAAAGCCAGAGGAAACATACTGCAATTTTGCAAATTGCGAATAGGCAGTCGATACAAAGACTGATATAAATCAAATTTGGGTCCAAAAAATTAAAAACCTGTCTAGAATATGAGTCTAAACTAATAATTTATTTCTGATTTCTCAGAATATATACGCTGATCTCAAAGGACCTAAAGTAAAGTATAAACTACACTATGGTTGATGTACGGGGAGACGTTTTACGGCCGCCACACGGCACAACACCAGCTGCAGTGAAGGCAAATAAAAATCAAAAATGAGTTCCTTTAAGAGCAATGAAAACATTCATAAGAAAGAAGATGGGTCATACTACGAAGTTTCGGCTAATAAAGCCTCATCAGTGACCCTGTAATGATCCGGTAAAGAAAGCCAGAGGAAACATACTGCAATTTTGCAAATTGCGAATAGGCAGTCGATACAAAGACTGATATAAATCAAATTTGGGTCCAAAAAATTAAAAACCTGTCTAGAATATGAGTCTAAACTAATAATTTATTTCTGATTTCTCAGAATATATACGCTGATCTCAAAGGACCTAAAGTAAAGTATAAACTACACTATGGTTGATGTACGGGGAGACGTTTTACGGCCGCCACACGGCACAACACCAGCTGCAGTGAAGGCAAATAAAAATCAAAAATGAGTTCCTTTAAGAGCAATGAAAACATTCATAAGAAAGAAGAACCTCAAATCTAACAAACATGTTTTGATGGGTTTTAGTAAGTGTAATTGGTCTTTTACATCTTAGCTTGTAACCCGTATTAAACTAAGTATTCAGTGTTTGTGAACTGTTCGTTTATATCAGCTCTCATATACGCTGGCAAATGTCCACATACCAGTCTCCGACAAAATGCATAGGCAAACATTGTAGATCATTATCGGACTGCTCCTACATGAGCCGCCCGTCCGTTACTCGAGTTCGCGGAAAGCGACGCTTTTTATTTCCAGAATTTCACTTTGAGGTGTGTCACGCGGAGAGCAGTATAACTTGCGACTATAAAAACTTCGTTCAGCCTGAGCATCCTCCCAGTCTGATCTTATTCTTCGATACCCATTCGAGGCTGCTGTTGTTTTAACCCATTTGGTACCGAAAACCCTCAAATGGGTAAGTGGCAAACAGAACGCAGAACACGGCGTCTGATCAGGGGCTATACTGTTTGCAAAAATGTTAAGCCAATTTCCAAATAAATTTTGAAGAAAACAAAACCTGACACCCCTAAAGTTTGATGTTTGTTTGTATGTTCGATTTAAGGTTTAACGTCCCCGTCAATACTGTATAGGTCATTTTGGAGACGCTGCTTCCAATTTTGTGGGACTTTTACCCGACATTGAGATGAAATGACATCTCAAGCCCTGTCGCCCAATGAAACCAATAGGGTTTATAAACACGGACGGACCGACTCGCATTGGTTTGCCTGGGCAGGCTTAAATCCTCTTAGCAGTTTACCAGTACTCGTGTGAGGTCGGTTTCAGCTCTGCGTGGAAGCATCATGCAACCAACTATTTCTTCAAGCCCCAATGGGCGGGGGCGGCCCTAAATTTTGAAATGGACTCCTGTCATATATAAGGAGAACGATTGCATTTGGTACAAAGAGGGTTAAGAAAGAACGATCTTTACGAAAACCATGAAAATTGTACCACCAAAAACGTAAAACTTTCGGAAAAAAAACGGATAATTTTCTTATTGCTGCGCAAAACATAGATTGTGGGTACTCGTTAGAGCCGCCTCGGCGAGGCGGTACTCGTTAGAGCCGCCTCGGCGAGGCGGTTCTTCGAGTGCCCACACACAGTTTTAAGGCAGAAATAAGAAAATTAATGTAAAGCCCCGCATACCCTAGGTTTGTCATATAAAAGTGTGGTTTCGAGTGGGGAGGGGATAATGTAGGTCTGTTTTCGAGGTGGAATTTTGTTAAACTGTTGTTGTTTTTCCAGCGCATTGCTAATATTCCTAGCGCCACTCACAACCCCAGCCGAGGAGAGAGATGAGACTGATGTTGAGCCTCCTATACCGGAACTCACTACCCCAGCCGAGGAGATAGATGAGACTGTTGTTGATCCTCCTATACTGGAACTCACTACCCCAGCCGAGGAGAGAGATGAGACTGTTGTTGATCCTCCTATACTGGAACTCACTACCCCAGCCGAGGAGAGAGATGAGACTGTTGTTGATCCTCCTATACTGGAACTCACTACCCCAGCCGAGGAGAGAGATGAGACTGATGTTGAGCCTCCTATACTGGAACTCACTACCCCAGCCGAGGAGATAGATGAGACTGTTGTTGAGCCTCCTATACTGGAACTCACTACCCCAGCCGAGGAGATAGATGAGACTGTTGTTGATCCTCCTATACTGGAACTCACTACCCCAGCCGAGGAGAGAGATGAGACTGATGTTGATCCTCCTATACTGGAACTCACTACCCCAGCCGAGGAGAGAGATGAGGCTGATGTTGAGCTTCCTATACTTAAATTAACTCACTACCCCGGCCGAGGAAAGAGATAAGACTAACGGTGAGCAAGGTCATCTTTTTTGGAATGTCTGGCAAGTTAACAAAATGGCACAAATTGTCTAGGAATTTTTCGACGCAAGTGTCTCGGAGTAGGCAGAAGGATAATGTATATTTGTTTGATTGCGGTTTCACGTCCCCTTCAACACTGTTTAGGTCATTTTATGGGCACGTTTTTTTAATGTTCGTTAACAAATTGGCAAATTGTCTAGGATTTTTTAGGCGAAAGTGTCTCGGTGTTGGCCGAAGGATAATGTTTTTTTTTGTTTGATTGAGGTTTAACGTTCCCGTCAACACTGTTTAGGTCATTTTGTGGGCACCTTTTTTGGAATGTTCGGTAAGTTAACAAATTGGCACACAAGTGTCTATGAGTAGGCAGAAGGATAATGTTTATTTGTTTGATTGAGGCTTAACGTCCCCTTCAACACTGTTTAGGTCTTTTTGTGGGACATACTTTAACCTGACATATAGGGTTTATATGTATGGACGGTCCGACTCGCATCACTTTGCCTTGGCAGACTTAGACCTTCCTAAACGAAAACACGCCTATACACACCTATAAAACCTATACAAGTGAATTGGAAATTTAAAAAAAAAGAAAGGGAAAGAAAACAAATGTTTCAGATATAAAATCTAATATTTTTATATCATCTCAAAACATTACGAAAAAAACGCCTATTCAAATATATTGGTAAACTTTTACCACCAAAAAATAAAATTTTCCAGGGTAAAAGTTCTTATATTTTTCATATTTCTGCTCAAAACATAGATTGACGGTACTCGTTAGAAGCGCCCCAGCGAGGCGATTCTAATGTGTACCCACACTCTGTTTTGAGCAGAAATAAGAATGTATACCCCTGTAAACCCCAATTTTACTATATAAAAGTGGGGTTTGAAGGGGTCAAAATTATATAGGCGTGTTTTCATGATGGATAGATTTTGGGAACTCGTTAGAACTGCCTCGGCGATATAAGTGTGGCGCCTCGGTGATTCTGATGTGTACCAACAACTTATGCTTCCATGCAGAAACAGGAAAATATCATTAGGGCCCCGCACTGAAAGTGTGGGTGCCCTATAGTAATCACTCTGTCCGTCCGTCTGTCTGTCCGTCTGTCCGTTTGTCCATCCACAAATTTTCCTACTCCTCTGATAGCGCTGCCGGGGCCCTAGTCAGTTTCACTGACAGCTCTAGTTTATATGTTAATTATTTTCAGGACCGAGACTCGGAAATAGAACCAGTGGAGAGCGAAACAATCGGCAACATCTTCAGCTTCATCGCCGTGCCTGTTTACAACTATTTCCGCACCAGACATCCTCCATCCAACAGGTTGAGCTGAATGAAAGTACTGGAATAAAAGGACGTTGTAAGTCTAGCTTTCTCTGCCTTAACTGAACCGTTCTTTCCATCACCCCCACCCCCTTGACACAGTTTATTACTACTTCCTCGGCTTTTTATAAATTTCATTGATAAAGGAATAAAAAGATGTTTGCACTTTCGATGTAAATACATTCATCAAATGCTCTAAAATTATAGTTTCACGAATGCGAAGCGCGAGAGGAATTACAACAACAACAGAAATAACAATAAAGCTTAAATATGATAACATGCGTTCCTCGGTACTTGTTTTTGAATGTTCATAAAGATCCTATTACAACCGTATCGCCGCCTAACCCATCGGGCTTTAAGAAATAGATTGGGCTGCATGAAGCTTCCACGCATGCTGAAAGCGACCGCGCATGAGTACTGGTAAACCGCTTAGAAGGTCTAAGCATGCCCAGGCAAAGTGGTGCGAGTCAGACCGTCCATGCATTAAACGTCCCACAAAATTGGAAGCAACGTCTCCAAAATGACCAATATATTCTTGACGGGGACGTTAAACCTCATACAAACAAACAGACAAACAACCATTGCAATGCAACAGTGTTGCTTGTTTGTTTTTCTGGTGGTGCGATCTTGATTCTGTTTATTCCTGGGACGCTATGCTTTCAGAAATGCAATTTATTTCAGGCCTTAGATACTTCAGCTCCAGCAGTCAGAACCCGACAGAATGAAACATTCGTGGTACAAGCGGCCGTGGATACATCTTCCTTTGATTTGGGAACATTCCATACACCCGTTCTAGACAGCTTGCAGACGAGTAAGTGTAGCATATTTATAATGTAAGCGTTTCAACGAAGTGTTGTGATTTTCCCGTGAAATTAAAACAAAAACGACTGTCAAACAGGAATTTTTCTGCTCTCGAACCCCTGGCGTCAGTTTCTGCGTAAACGTAGCTCTGAATGCTACGTCAGACATTTTCTCCGTGTTTGTATCTTGTTTTGTATAGATTTTAAACCTGAAAATGGCCAGGAAAAAACAGTTTCACGTCTAACCCGTTAATGCCTTGTTTTATGGAGGTCTGTACTGATTTGTTTATTAGAATTGGGGTTTAACTCCCCCCCCCCCCAACACTATTTAGGTCATTTTCAAGACACCGCGTCCAATTTTGTGGGACTTTTAGTCCTTCTACGCGGGTTACCGGTACTCGTGTGTGGTCAGATTTAGCTCTGCGTGGAAGCAACATGCAGCTCAATATATTTCTCCAAGCCCCGATGGGCGTACTGAGAGCAAAATAATCGTTGCGGTATCTGATCTGGGTCAAAACTGTGTGTGTTTTTGAGACGCTATGCAATAATCGACTTATCAGAAGTTTAGGCTACACTCTCCACCTGCCTTTTCAAATCTATTGAAAAACTTACCACCCAAAACATAATTTTCAGATTAAAAAGTCTGATATTTCCGTTCAAAACATATATTGCGATACTCGTTAGAACATCCTCAGCGGAGCGGTTCTAACGAGTGGGTTTTTTCTGCTCAAAACATAGGTTGCGGGTATTAGTTAGAACCGCCTCGGTGGGGAGGTTCTAACGAGAACCCACAATCTATGATTTTGAGCATAAATAAAGAAACTAGTGTACAGTATACACTGTATACCCATTTAAACCACAGTTTTACTGTATAAAAGTGGGGTTTAAAATTACATAGGTATGTTTTCCTGATGGATATTATTGTTACATCCAAATGTTACATGTGGGTTTACGGCGTCCCGCAAACCCCCATGCTTCTTTTATCAACGTCTCTATTTCTTTACGCTGATCCTGCGTTAACATTTCTGAAATATTGACGTCCTTAAACGTCTCTGGTTGCTTTGCAGTAGGAAAAGCGCAATCTTCCAATGAGAATTCGTCAACGTCATCATTTTCAGTTGACGGAGTGGACTCTACAGAAAGCAAGCAATGTGACGTCACATTTTGACGTTCCACATATTGCTTCAGTATGTTAGCGTGATATGTGTTAACATTTCCATTGACGTCAATCTTATAATCCATTCTGTTCACTACCTCAACCACTTCATAAGGACCTTTCCATTGAAGCAATAATTTATTACTGTCTGTCGGTAGTAACAACAGTACTTTGTCGCCGACGTCAAATTTACGCGACCTCGCGCCTTTATCGTAATAAGCTTTCTGCTTAATCTGAACCTTCTTTAAATTATCACGCGCTAATTTGCATGTCTGCTCTAACCGTTCCCTAAGCTCAATAACGTATTGATACGTCGAAAGAACTTGCTCATCGCGTACCTCTTCAGCCCATAATTCTCTTAATATTGCCATTGGACCTCTGACGTTACGTCCATATAACAACTCAAAAGGGGAGTATCCTAAAGACTCTTGTGGGACTTCCCTTACCGCAAATAATAAAGCTGGAAGATATTTATCCCAATCTTTTGGACGTTCAGCACACATGCGACGTAACATCTGCTTTAACGTAGCGTGGAAACGCTCTATCAGTCCGTTGCAAATTGGGTGTCTCGGACTACACGTTAACTGTTGAAGAGAAAGAAGTCTGCTGACTTCCTTCATTACCTCAGCAGTAAACTGTGAACCACAATCAGTCAACATTTCATCAGGAATGCCAACCCTACTAAACATTTCAATAAGCGCTTCCGCGACACGTTCCGTCTCAATACTCGGTAAAGCTATCGCCTCTGGATACCTTGTCGCATAATCTATCATGGTTAAAATATACCGAGATTTCCTATCAGATCGAGGCTCAATTGGACCAACTATGTCCACTGCCACCCTCTTAAATGGCGTATCAATCAATGGCATTTTTCCTAGAGGTACTTTAGTGACCCGACCTTTCTGAATAGTTCTCTGACAAATATCACAAGATTTACAAAATCTAGCGACATCACCGCAAATACCGGGCCAGTAAAACTCAGTTACAACTCTATCCAATGTCTTCCTAATACCCATATGTCCAGACATAAGCGTTTCATGAGCCAGTTTCAACACCTTTCCTCGGAAACTTTGAGGGACCACAAGTTGGAAAGAGACTTTGTTACCCTTGGTGAACTCCCTATATGCCAAACCTTTTTTCTCAATAAACCTAGTTTCACCTCGGTTTAAACCACGACTCACAGTCTTGTTCCCAGATACAACCCTTTTCCTGATGTTTTCCAAAGTTGGATCATCAACCTGAGCTTGCTTGAAAGCCTCCTTGTCATCGTTAATGATCTGATCGGGAACCTTAAGTTTTCTGTAAGGCTTCTCCTCCTGCCTAGTTTGAGACCTAGTTACAGCCGCAGCTGAGAAATGAGACATATCAGGAAGTTTTGATCCATCAATGTTACCGATAACCAAATCGTACAACGTATCATCCATACACAAAGCTTCAGTTTTCCCAGTGAAAAAAGGACAATCAATGTCAATCATTGCCAAAGGATACCTTTGTGTGGATTCATCAATCAACGTAACATTTGATTCCTTCCCTATTAACTGACTATCCGAAACCAAACTTCTCCGAACGACACAGCCTGTACACCCAGTATCTCTTAATACAACCACCTTTTTATTATTAACCAATCCTTGTGCCGTCGGTAACCTTGCCTTTAAGAAGTAACAGACACCTTCCCTAGTTTCCTTACTACACTCCTCCCTATCCGAAATCAAAGGATCACCAACCTTATTTTCAAAAATACTTCCAATCTCATCACCTTTCCTAGTTACTTCCGTTTGACAAAAACTAACTTGGTGTGCTGCGCCACGTGGTGTGCTATTATTTTTACCGCGTCCGCGAAAAGACCCTCTGAAATTACCACGACCACGTGTATAACCACGACCTACATTCTGCGTATTCTCATTCTTAACCTGAGAACCTTGAGTCTCTACGCGCGTGTTAAAATTTTCTTTAACACCGCTATCCCCCACTCCAGTTGCTCCTACCTCTGCGCTATACAATTGTTTCCTGTCGGGGTTCTTAAAACATTTAATTGTTAAATGCCCCTTACCACATATGCTACACTTGATATCCGGTCTACCACTCGGTTTGTTCGAGTCAACTTTGTCCTGTTTACCCTGCGCTGCGCCTCTATTATCGCGTTGCCCCTTATTAATGCAACTATATACGCCCCCGCGCGCTTCTGCAAACAAATCTGCCTCCCTAGCCATTTCATCTAAATTACCAAACTGTTTTGGCTTCAGATGTACATACAGTTCTCTATTACATGACTCCAGGAACTGATCCCTTGCCATGAAATCACAGACAGCCGGAAAAGATTTTTCTATCTTTGCCATATTAAGCCATTTTTCTAAATAACTTCTCAGTCTACTACTGAACTGTATGAACGTTTCTGATTTCTCGGGCCTACTATAACGAAACTGTTTCCTAAATCCGCGCTCTGTCATGTCAAAATTCTTTAATAAAGCGTCCTTTAACTTTTCATAATCCGCCGCATCCTCATTTGACAACCGGTCATATACATCAAGTGCGCGCCCTTTGAGCAATGCACTTAAATACGCGGCCCAAACACTCTTATCCCATTTATTAGCCGTAGCATATTTCTCAAATCTAGATAAATAACTATCCATTTTATCTTTACCCTCTTCAAAATAAGGTAACTTAGGATCCCGGGCATGAGCCACCTTCTCAGCTTTTTGCCTTTCAAATTCTAGCTCGAGCTTCGCTCTCTGCATTTCTAACTGATTCCTTAATTCTTGGTGCTGTAGCTCAAACCCATGTTTTATTTGTTCTAAATGGGCCTCACTAATCTCTTTTGCCTCCCTTTCAGTCTTAATGCGTGCCATTTCAAGTTCATGTGCCCTTTCCTTTTCCTTTTCTTCTACTTCTAACTTAGCTAGTTCATGTACCCTTTCCTTTTCCTTTTCTGCCCTTTCCTTTTCCTTTTCTTCAGACCTTAACCTTTCTAAATCCCTTTGCTCTTGCCTTTCTGCCCTCTCAATATCTTGCTGCTCTTTAACAAAACCTTGTAACTCCTTCCCCTCATAACCTAAGTCCTTTCCCATTTGCATTAAACGCTCCATTATTGATAACGTAAATCTCACGTTACTATCAAAACCACTATAAACTGATCAGTTATGATCAGTGATGATTGAATGGGCTTAACTAAAACGTTAAGATATGTGTTATACGCGTTAATCTAACTAAAACGTTAGTTATTAAAGCACACGCGATTTGAAATGTCAAATGCTTTCAGCAAAGTATGACGTTGCGTACTAGTAGTCTAATATGACGTCATAAACTGACGACGTTTACAGTAAAATGCTACAATCCGAAGTTTCATCACATTACAAAACTCCGATCATAACAAGTCACCATTAATGTTTCTATTACGTCATACCTAACCTCAAGCCACAGCGTAAATATTAACGCTAACGTTATGTCAACGTCAGTAAATTGTTAACGTCACTACGTCAGAACCACGTGTGGGTAAGATCAATTAGTAGCTCCAATTTAACTTAGTAGAATGTCAGGTAACACAATTAAGTGGGGTCTACTTAAATTTTTCGTTACCAAGAAAAAGTGGGGTTTGCCTTGCCTTCCTGCTCAGAAATTATCGACTTGTCAGTATCCATTCAGTTGAATACATGGGTTTCGCACTTCATCAACGCAGGAAGGAAGATTCAAGTTAATTTCTAAATGTGGCTGTCAATACATTTTTTTTTTTTTTTTAAATTGATGATTCAGAGTATCAATGTGCTGTTCCACAGCCGGGAACACCAGCCAGAGATCAAATCCCACTTCTGACACCAAATGTTACATGTGGGTTTACGGCGTCCCGCAAACCCCCATGCTGACAAGACAACCGAGCGTGATCTCTGACAGGTGTACGGGCAGCTGTGGGGTAAGGCACAAGAAAGATGTTAAATGAATGACATGAATTATTTACAGTATCTACATACAACACTTACTAACACAAAACATCACAATTTGTTGCTTCTGTAGCCAACTCACGACGTCCGCTCCGAAGGCAAAACACTGTTCTGTGCTCGGAACGGGTGACGTGAATACCTACAGAAGCAAACAACAAAACAACAACAAAAACAAAGAAAAAGAAACAACACAAGACGCGACTGGCCAGTTATAACCTAGGGTGAATCCCCCACACGCGTGACACTTCCTCTCGCGAACTAGTAGAACTAGTCTATCAACATAGTCGATAATCTTAGATTTAGCGATCACGTTTGCTGATCAGACGTTTAGTGATCGTCCAAATAAGGTAAGTTGACCTCTTCCATGATCACATTTGTTTACAACGAACAATGATTTAGAAGAATCTGCTTCTATCCTGGTAGGCGCTGATTACGGCGGTCTGTCCGCCCTTGCTGGACCCTAACGCCTAGCGTCGTACCAGTACCTGCTGCTATGAAGCAGGGAGCAGCAGGTCACACATTGTTATGCCTGCAAATTACGATAACGGGACTAGAAACGAGTCACAAAACATACATGTTATATCATGATCCCCCTCCCGGAGAAGTAAGAATATGTTCATGCATATACCGTTATTGCGCATGCGCCGACCAGACATACAGGCTGATTAGTGCATGCGACAAATAACCGTACAGCAGAACTCAACTTGACTGTGCATCAAATTATCAGCACCCAGCGCTTGACACAATAATACTCAAAGTTTATGTTTCCTTACTGAGCACTACAGAAATCAATTAATGCTCACTACTACTGAGCATAATACTCATCAAACCTGTGCTCACTACATTATCACAAGTAAGAGGCAATTGAACAGACCACGCCTTTGCGCTAGCTGGTCAGCCGCCAATTACAGGAAACATAACAATCTCTATTTCATATCCTTCTCCGCGACACGGCTCACAAATATAGCTATTCACAAATTCAATACATTAATAACAGATAGAAACTACAACAGAAGATTTTCATCTATAATCTACAACATTTGTTAGTGTCTCATATGGGCCAACACTGTTTGCCGTAAATTCTCTCTATTTAGTAGGCACCCCGTCACAACCGTCCTCGCGGCGCCGATGACGCAGCTGACGTCATCCCCGCCGCTCAGGCCGTTATGACGTGTGGCGACCAAATACTCCCCCTTATCATCATCTCGTTCTTTATATGTACATACATGCACAAACTGAGTTATCAGACAAAAACGGCATCATTACAAAATGAACTCGTAATTCTTCTTGAACAAGATTATTTCTAATCAACGTGAACATGCTTGTAAAATAAAATTCATTACGGTTCATCATCACGGATAACCCAACAGGCTCTTGTATGAGTTTGCCCTGATGATGAAGATGTGGTTAAACCCGTCTTAAGTTTACGTCCCCTCTACACCTAATATCATATTGGGACGGAACCACGGTTTTCTAACCACAGCCAGTCACAAGTCATGGATCAAACAAGTGACCCGGCGTTTATTAATTACATTCTACAAAAGGGGTCTAAAAGCCTAAATGAATCTAGAATGAGCGGGTGTCCAAACTTTACGTCTCACCAACATCTAGGGTCAGCATGAGACAGGACCTCACTTAGAAAGACTCATTCTACTACTGGAGAAGCCTGGGATCGATCCTGCGACGTCTAGCTGGCAAAGCTAGTAGCCTAATCACTACAGGCCTCAATAGTGAATTCAGAATAGGCTTCAGAAAGTTGGGGTATACTAGAAGTAAACCCCTCCAAAACCTACAAGCATGTTCATACAAAAATAATACTAAACATAGATTTAACATACCTTTCAATATACTTTCTATTTCCCCGTCACAATGTTGTGTTTACTCTTTACAACTTGACCTGCTGCTAAAGTGTCCGCTTTTTTCAGGGTTTATATATCTATGAATACTACCGGAAAATCATGCCTACTCGTATTACCTTGCTTTGTTCGTGGGGAAGTGGAGATACCGGCCACAAACAAAGCCAGATAGCAAAATCGAGTAGATAATGGATTTGCGTTCAAATAGTATATTTTCCATAGGAAAAATTGATGAAACGACCCTATAATCAATGACATGACTCCTGTCAAAACGAACACCCACACAACACGTGACGGGAATAAAAATCATATATGGCACAATTTGGCGGTTGGCGATTTTTAGGCAAATTCTATAGGACTCGGCCTTTTAGCGGCCCCCTGTATTGTAAAAACAGCTCTCTATAAACCACTCATGCATACATCGTATGATATGTGCATGACTTGTTCATGGAGCCGCATAGTTTGCGTACCATATTTCACCTAAAATATTTCACTCACACCGCCCTACCATATATCTACTAAAATAATTTAGATGTGCATAAGCACCAGAGAGGTTTCCTATTCCATCTCGCAACAAAGGTTTCCCCTTTTGGAGAAAAAACAATCAGAAATGTTTTTTCTTTGTGTACAGAGATGGAATAGGATGAACCTATCTAAACAAGACAGCTATTTACACAACAACCGTGCGAAGAATTACCTACTAAGGTAGTCTGCCCCCAAATTTTCTTGGCCCCGAATTGCAACAATCCGAAATCTATACGGCTGTAGTTTCATTGCCCAACGCATAATTCGAGGATTGAGAACTTTTGCTGTTTGCATATAAGACAAGGGCTTGTGGTCTGTCTCAAGCAGGAATTCTACTCCGTAAAGATACTTGCGAAATTTCTCAACACCCCAGATAATAGCCAAACATTCCTTCTCTATTACAGAATAGTTTTTCTCACGAGGCAAAAGTTTCTTGCTGGCATAAGCAATGGGAAGTCGTCCTTCCCCTTCAAACTCTTGGAGCAAAACGGCTCCTATACCAACATCAGAAGCGTCCGTCCGGAGTATGAACGGATTCCCATCATGAAAGATAGGAAGACGAAGAATAGGACTAGACGTGAGTCTATTCTTCAGGGTCTGGAAAGCCTTTTCATGATGGTCCTGCCAGTCTGTGATCTTGTTTGGTCTACTTTTCTTAGTTAAATCTGTCAAAGGGGAAGCGATAGATGAGAAATTTGGAATGAAACGGCGGTAGAAACCAGCCAACCCAAGAAATGACTTTATTTGTCTCTTAGTAGAAGGTCGAGGAGCATCCTTTATAGCATGTATCTTGTCTTCTTGCGGTCTAACTGACTGAGCAGCTACACTGTGACCAAGACATTCGATACTGCTATACCCAATCATACACTTGGAAGGTTTTGCCGTCAACTTGGCTGTCCTGAGTCTATCTAAAACTTCACGTAATGACGTCAAGTGGTCTTTCCAAGTTTCGGTAAAGATCCACATATCATCGACGAAGCTATCAACGTTAGAAAGTTCGGACAGAATCTTTCTCATCAACCTGCAAAATGTTGCTCCTGAGTTTACCAAACCGAAGGGCATAGTTTTGAATTGAAACAAGCCTTTGGGGGTTTCGAACGCAGTTAGGGGTTTTGCCTTAGACGTCATTTTTACCTGCCAATAACCTTTTGACAAATCTAATTTGCTAAAGTATTTGTGCCCCGACATTCTATTTATAACCTCCTCCATATTTGGCATTGGTTCTGCATCGAACTCCGTCACTTTATTAAGTTTACGGAAGTCAATGCAGAACCGCACCGAACCATCTTTTTTAGGGACAAGTACTACAGGGGATGAATATGGAGATATTGATGGCTCAATAACTCCTAAATCTAACATATCTTGAATTTCCTTTTCCATTACATCCCGTACTTTATATGGTATGGCATAACCTTTTGACCTCACTGGTTCCGCCGTCAGCAACTTTATGTCGTGTTCTATTTGGTCAGTTCGTCCTGGTACACTGGACAGTACGTCCGGGTATTCTTTTATCAACGTCTCTATTTCTTTACGCTGATCCTGCGTTAACATTTCTGAAATATTGACGTCCTTAAACGTCTCTGGTTGCTTTGCAGTAGGAAAAGCGCAATCTTCCAATGAGAATTCGTCAACGTCATCATTTTCAGTTGACGGAGTGGACTCTACAGAAAGCAAGCAATGTGACGTCACATTTTGACGTTCCACATATTGCTTCAGTATGTTAGCGTGATATGTGTTAACATTTCCATTGACGTCAATCTTATAATCCATTCTGTTCACTACCTCAACCACTTCATAAGGACCTTTCCATTGAAGCAATAATTTATTACTGTCTGTCGGTAGTAACAACAGTACTTTGTCGCCGACGTCAAATTTACGCGACCTCGCGCCTTTATCGTAATAAGCTTTCTGCTTAATCTGAACCTTCTTTAAATTATCACGCGCTAATTTGCATGTCTGCTCTAACCGTTCCCTAAGCTCAATAACGTATTGATACGTCGAAAGAACTTGCTCATCGCGTACCTCTTCAGCCCATAATTCTCTTAATATTGCCATTGGACCTCTGACGTTACGTCCATATAACAACTCAAAAGGGGAGTATCCTAAAGACTCTTGTGGGACTTCCCTTACCGCAAATAATAAAGCTGGAAGATATTTATCCCAATCTTTTGGACGTTCAGCACACATGCGACGTAACATCTGCTTTAACGTAGCGTGGAAACGCTCTATCAGTCCGTTGCAAATTGGGTGTCTCGGACTACACGTTAACTGTTGAAGAGAAAGAAGTCTGCTGACTTCCTTCATTACCTCAGCAGTAAACTGTGAACCACAATCAGTCAACATTTCATCAGGAATGCCAACCCTACTAAACATTTCAATAAGCGCTTCCGCGACACGTTCCGTCTCAATACTCGGTAAAGCTATCGCCTCTGGATACCTTGTCGCATAATCTATCATGGTTAAAATATACCGAGATTTCCTATCAGATCGAGGCTCAATTGGACCAACTATGTCCACTGCCACCCTCTTAAATGGCGTATCAATCAATGGCATTTTTCCTAGAGGTACTTTAGTGACCCGACCTTTCTGAATAGTTCTCTGACAAATATCACAAGATTTACAAAATCTAGCGACATCACCGCAAATACCGGGCCAGTAAAACTCAGTTACAACTCTATCCAATGTCTTCCTAATACCCATATGTCCAGACATAAGCGTTTCATGAGCCAGTTTCAACACCTTTCCTCGGAAACTTTGAGGGACCACAAGTTGGAAAGAGACTTTGTTACCCTTGGTGAACTCCCTATATGCCAAACCTTTTTTCTCAATAAACCTAGTTTCACCTCGGTTTAAACCACGACTCACAGTCTTGTTCCCAGATACAACCCTTTTCCTGATGTTTTCCAAAGTTGGATCATCAACCTGAGCTTGCTTGAAAGCCTCCTTGTCATCGTTAATGATCTGATCGGGAACCTTAAGTTTTCTGTAAGGCTTCTCCTCCTGCCTAGTTTGAGACCTAGTTACAGCCGCAGCTGAGAAATGAGACATATCAGGAAGTTTTGATCCATCAATGTTACCGATAACCAAATCGTACAACGTATCATCCATACACAAAGCTTCAGTTTTCCCAGTGAAAAAAGGACAATCAATGTCAATCATTGCCAAAGGATACCTTTGTGTGGATTCATCAATCAACGTAACATTTGATTCCTTCCCTATTAACTGACTATCCGAAACCAAACTTCTCCGAACGACACAGCCTGTACACCCAGTATCTCTTAATACAACCACCTTTTTATTATTAACCAATCCTTGTGCCGTCGGTAACCTTGCCTTTAAGAAGTAACAGACACCTTCCCTAGTTTCCTTACTACACTCCTCCCTATCCGAAATCAAAGGATCACCAACCTTATTTTCAAAAATACTTCCAATCTCATCACCTTTCCTAGTTACTTCCGTTTGACAAAAACTAACTTGGTGTGCTGCGCCACGTGGTGTGCTATTATTTTTACCGCGTCCGCGAAAAGACCCTCTGAAATTACCACGACCACGTGTATAACCACGACCTACATTCTGCGTATTCTCATTCTTAACCTGAGAACCTTGAGTCTCTACGCGCGTGTTAAAATTTTCTTTAACACCGCTATCCCCCACTCCAGTTGCTCCTACCTCTGCGCTATACAATTGTTTCCTGTCGGGGTTCTTAAAACATTTAATTGTTAAATGCCCCTTACCACATATGCTACACTTGATATCCGGTCTACCACTCGGTTTGTTCGAGTCAACTTTGTCCTGTTTACCCTGCGCTGCGCCTCTATTATCGCGTTGCCCCTTATTAATGCAACTATATACGCCCCCGCGCGCTTCTGCAAACAAATCTGCCTCCCTAGCCATTTCATCTAAATTACCAAACTGTTTTGGCTTCAGATGTACATACAGTTCTCTATTACATGACTCCAGGAACTGATCCCTTGCCATGAAATCACAGACAGCCGGAAAAGATTTTTCTATCTTTGCCATATTAAGCCATTTTTCTAAATAACTTCTCAGTCTACTACTGAACTGTATGAACGTTTCTGATTTCTCGGGCCTACTATAACGAAACTGTTTCCTAAATCCGCGCTCTGTCATGTCAAAATTCTTTAATAAAGCGTCCTTTAACTTTTCATAATCCGCCGCATCCTCATTTGACAACCGGTCATATACATCAAGTGCGCGCCCTTTGAGCAATGCACTTAAATACGCGGCCCAAACACTCTTATCCCATTTATTAGCCGTAGCATATTTCTCAAATCTAGATAAATAACTATCCATTTTATCTTTACCCTCTTCAAAATAAGGTAACTTAGGATCCCGGGCATGAGCCACCTTCTCAGCTTTTTGCCTTTCAAATTCTAGCTCGAGCTTCGCTCTCTGCATTTCTAACTGATTCCTTAATTCTTGGTGCTGTAGCTCAAACCCATGTTTTATTTGTTCTAAATGGGCCTCACTAATCTCTTTTGCCTCCCTTTCAGTCTTAATGCGTGCCATTTCAAGTTCATGTGCCCTTTCCTTTTCCTTTTCTTCTACTTCTAACTTAGCTAGTTCATGTACCCTTTCCTTTTCCTTTTCTGCCCTTTCCTTTTCCTTTTCTTCAGACCTTAACCTTTCTAAATCCCTTTGCTCTTGCCTTTCTGCCCTCTCAATATCTTGCTGCTCTTTAACAAAACCTTGTAACTCCTTCCCCTCATAACCTAAGTCCTTTCCCATTTGCATTAAACGCTCCATTATTGATAACGTAAATCTCACGTTACTATCAAAACCACTATAAACTGATCAGTTATGATCAGTGATGATTGAATGGGCTTAACTAAAACGTTAAGATATGTGTTATACGCGTTAATCTAACTAAAACGTTAGTTATTAAAGCACACGCGATTTGAAATGTCAAATGCTTTCAGCAAAGTATGACGTTGCGTACTAGTAGTCTAATATGACGTCATAAACTGACGACGTTTACAGTAAAATGCTACAATCCGAAGTTTCATCACATTACAAAACTCCGATCATAACAAGTCACCATTAATGTTTCTATTACGTCATACCTAACCTCAAGCCACAGCGTAAATATTAACGCTAACGTTATGTCAACGTCAGTAAATTGTTAACGTCACTACGTCAGAACCACGTGTGGGTAAGATCAATTAGTAGCTCCAATTTAACTTAGTAGAATGTCAGGTAACACAATTAAGTGGGGTCTACTTAAATTTTTCGTTACCAAGAAAAAGTGGGGTTTGCCTTGCCTTCCTGCTCAGAAATTATCGACTTGTCAGTATCCATTCAGTTGAATACATGGGTTTCGCACTTCATCAACGCAGGAAGGAAGATTCAAGTTAATTTCTAAATGTGGCTGTCAATACATTTTTTTTTTTTTTTTAAATTGATGATTCAGAGTATCAATGTGCTGTTCCACAGCCGGGAACACCAGCCAGAGATCAAATCCGCACTTCTGACACCAAATGTTACATGTGGGTTTACGGCGTCCCGCAAACCCCCATGCTGACAAGACAACCGAGCGTGATCTCTGACAGGTGTACGGGCAGCTGTGGGGTAAGGCACAAGAAAGATGTTAAATGAATGACATGAATTATTTACAGTATCTACATACAACACTTACTAACACAAAACATCACAATTTGTTGCTTCTGTAGCCAACTCACGACGTCCGCTCCGAAGGCAAAACACTGTTCTGTGCTCGGAACGGGTGACGTGAATACCTACAGAAGCAAACAACAAAACAACAACAAAAACAAAGAAAAAGAAACAACACAAGACGCGACTGGCCAGTTATAACCTAGGGTGAATCCCCCACACGCGTGACACTTCCTCTCGCGAACTAGTAGAACTAGTCTATCAACATAGTCGATAATCTTAGATTTAGCGATCACGTTTGCTGATCAGACGTTTAGTGATCGTCCAAATAAGGTAAGTTGACCTCTTCCATGATCACATTTGTTTACAACGAACAATGATTTAGAAGAATCTGCTTCTATCCTGGTAGGCGCTGATTACGGCGGTCTGTCCGCCCTTGCTGGACCCTAACGCCTAGCGTCGTACCAGTACCTGCTGCTATGAAGCAGGGAGCAGCAGGTCACACATTGTTATGCCTGCAAATTACGATAACGGGACTAGAAACGAGTCACAAAACATACATGTTATATCATGATCCCCCTCCCGGAGAAGTAAGAATATGTTCATGCATATACCGTTATTGCGCATGCGCCGACCAGACATACAGGCTGATTAGTGCATGCGACAAATAACCGTACAGCAGAACTCAACTTGACTGTGCATCAAATTATCAGCACCCAGCGCTTGACACAATAATACTCAAAGTTTATGTTTCCTTACTGAGCACTACAGAAATCAATTAATGCTCACTACTACTGAGCATAATACTCATCAAACCTGTGCTCACTACATTATCACAAGTAAGAGGCAATTGAACAGACCACGCCTTTGCGCTAGCTGGTCAGCCGCCAATTACAGGAAACATAACAATCTCTATTTCATATCCTTCTCCGCGACACGGCTCACAAATATAGCTATTCACAAATTCAATACATTAATAACAGATAGAAACTACAACAGAAGATTTTCATCTATAATCTACAACATTTGTTAGTGTCTCATATGGGCCAACACTGTTTGCCGTAAATTCTCTCTATTTAGTAGGCACCCCGTCACAACCGTCCTCGCGGCGCCGATGACGCAGCTGACGTCATCCCCGCCGCTCAGGCCGTTATGACGTGTGGCGACCAAATACTCCCCCTTATCATCATCTCGTTCTTTATATGTACATACATGCACAAACTGAGTTATCAGACAAAAACGGCATCATTACAAAATGAACTCGTAATTCTTCTTGAACAAGATTATTTCTAATCAACGTGAACATGCTTGTAAAATAAAATTCATTACGGTTCATCATCACGGAT
The DNA here is from genome assembly GCA_963580285.1 of Lucinisca nassula. Lineage (NCBI taxonomy): Eukaryota > Metazoa > Mollusca > Bivalvia > Lucinida > Lucinidae > Lucinisca > Lucinisca nassula. The sequence continues at coordinate 87,545,610 of OY757017.1, forward strand.
AACCCAACAGGCTCTTGTATGAGTTTGCCCTGATGATGAAGATGTGGTTAAACCCGTCTTAAGTTTACGTCCCCTCTACACCTAATATCATATTGGGACGGAACCACGGTTTTCTAACCACAGCCAGTCACAAGTCATGGATCAAACAAGTGACCCGGCGTTTATTAATTACATTCTACAAAAGGGGTCTAAAAGCCTAAATGAATCTAGAATGAGCGGGTGTCCAAACTTTACGTCTCACCAACATCTAGGGTCAGCATGAGACAGGACCTCACTTAGAAAGACTCATTCTACTACTGGAGAAGCCTGGGATCGATCCTGCGACGTCTAGCTGGCAAAGCTAGTAGCCTAATCACTACAGGCCTCAATAGTGAATTCAGAATAGGCTTCAGAAAGTTGGGGTATACTAGAAGTAAACCCCTCCAAAACCTACAAGCATGTTCATACAAAAATAATACTAAACATAGATTTAACATACCTTTCAATATACTTTCTATTTCCCCGTCACAATGTTGTGTTTACTCTTTACAACTTGACCTGCTGCTAAAGTGTCCGCTTTTTTCAGGGTTTATATATCTATGAATACTACCGGAAAATCATGCCTACTCGTATTACCTTGCTTTGTTCGTGGGGAAGTGGAGATACCGGCCACAAACAAAGCCAGATAGCAAAATCGAGTAGATAATGGATTTGCGTTCAAATAGTATATTTTCCATAGGAAAAATTGATGAAACGACCCTATAATCAATGACATGACTCCTGTCAAAACGAACACCCACACAACACGTGACGGGAATAAAAATCATATATGGCACAATTTGGCGGTTGGCGATTTTTAGGCAAATTCTATAGGACTCGGCCTTTTAGCGGCCCCCTGTATTGTAAAAACAGCTCTCTATAAACCACTCATGCATACATCGTATGATATGTGCATGACTTGTTCATGGAGCCGCATAGTTTGCGTACCATATTTCACCTAAAATATTTCACTCACACCGCCCTACCATATATCTACTAAAATAATTTAGATGTGCATAAGCACCAGAGAGGTTTCCTATTCCATCTCGCAACAATTATATTTTTCATTAGGAAAACACACCTGTATAATTTTGACACCATCGAACCCCACTTTTATATACTAAAACTGGGGTTTGCAGGGGTAAACATTAGTCCTAATTTATGCTCTAAAATATAGATTGTGAGTACTCATTAGAACCGCCTCGATGATGCGGTTATAACGAGTACCCACAATCTATATTTCGAACAGAAATAAGAAAAATATCACAATTTTTCATCTTAAATTTTTCATTTTTTCGGCGATAAAGGTTACAATGTATTTGTATAAGCGTGTTTTCGTAATGTATACCAGGTCGCTGACAGACAGCACGCTACACATGGAAGAACCTGATGAGGTAGAAGTAACATTCCAATTCGTCGAGAGTGGTTCAGGAAGTCTAGTGACGGGTTTACATTCACTTTATAGAGAAAGAACAGAGGAGGAACAGTAAAGTGGCGATGTGGCGTCAGAAACAAGACGGCGACGTGCCCTGTAACCATCCAACAGCGTGGAAACGACTGCGTACAGCACAAAGACCATCTGCATGCTGCCAGACCGGGTATTTTGAGAACCGTTGAAATGCAGAAAAATGTGGGTTTCACTTTAATGGCTAATGCATTTTACTATTTTAATTACATGTAATTAACCCTTATCTTGCTGAATATTCATTTAAGCCATACCCTTTTCTGTCTATCATCCAATCAAACGACTTGATGTAATGTATTGCTACAAATTCATAAACTATATGCCAAACAATGTAGATTCAGATCAGATGGCCATCTGATCTGAATCTACACACTTTGCAAAGATAGGGGTTGTCATGAACAGCATTATAAGGATTAAATCCGCTTTTAACGAATCAGTGACATGAAGACACATAATTATAACGTATGACATATATACTAGTACTTTTGCAGACAAAATGTGAGCAGCTTCCTGATCATTGTCTCCGGTTCTATTTTGCTCACATTTTTCAGCAAAATTAACATACACTTACAAATTGCCTAATCAAAGCGGCGTCTAATAACCCAGTCAGCAAAGAATGACGGGTCAACGGCGGGCCGATAGCGATAAATCGTATCGCTGTCGGCCCGACGGTGGTCCGTTGTTGAGTGCTGACTGGGAAGGTTTTTGTTTTGTTATTGTAGAAAAAAAATCCTGCGACTTCATGCAGATTATCTACTGTAATTATCTCCATTCAGGCGGTGAAAAAATGTGCACTGTACTAGCTACCCGCTTAATTTGTGTGTGGGAAACTGACCAGCTCATACATGAGCTATAAAGTGTTGACTGGGCCGTGAAATACCTAAAAAGCAACCCAAAAATCAGGCTGGGTGACAATCATACTAACTGACTGGATCTTAGGCACAGGGTATTAACTTGCGTTTGTGAAAGAGAGTGACTACCCCGATACCAGGATGTAAAATATTTGTGAGTGTGTGAACTTGGCTTGGGATTCGCGGCTAGGAATATCGATTTTGTCTAACATTCACAAATATTTTACTATACTTTACTACTACGGAGTAAATCTAATTCCAAACGCCATACTCCAGACTCCAAGGCAACTTCATTCACTTAATGTTTGTTTACTTAAGTTTGTTCATCCATTTTGTCTTTCAGGTAAAAGAGGTTGCAGTGGTCCACGTATTTGAGCCTGCATATTTCATTACAGACCAGATACTTGAAGAAGGTGCTGACCCGCGAGAACCAGAGGCCTCAAAACCAGCCTACCAGAACTTACTACGTCACTGTAACCGCATTAGACAAAATACAATGGCCAGAAGATCCTAAAAATATGGATTTCGAGGTAACTGTGTAATTAATTAGCTACTTTTGGCCTTCAAGGCCTCGTCTGTGACCATAAATACAAAACTGACGATGTAACATAGACAGAAAGTGTAAATTAAGACTAATCTAAAAACACACTGCTACTAAACGGTGAATAAGACTCACTGTTTTGTTATATTTTATCAATTCTCGTATACCGAGCCGCGTATCAGGAAAAGATTACTTTTGTCTTTGCCGGAAACGAAGTAGCTTCCGCATCTGTTCAAACATGCTATGTACACCCATGGCACGATAGTGACGGGGTATTAAAGTATCACGTAGGTCGTCCGTGTGTTCGTCTTTATCTTCATTTCCGAACAGCAACTGGAATAACTGTCAATGGATTTTCACTGAACTTGGTACGAGTTTTATATTGTGAAAATCTGGCAAATCACCACAACCATGATAGTCAAATTGTACGAATTCGGATGAGTGAGTGAGTGAGTTTTAGTTTTACGTCCCACCAACAGCTAAGGTCATACGGAGACGGGACCTCGGTTTAAAGACTCATCCGAAAGTCTGGAGAAGCCCGGGATCGATCCTGCGATCCCTGGTTTACAAGGCGAGTAGCGTAACCAGTGCACCACGGAGGCTTCTACGAATTCGGGTGATGATGAGTTTTTGATATCCGAATGTTCAAAAGACACATTTTTGGGGGCACGACCTATCCGTTTGTTTGTTGTTATTCCAGCTTGATCGTGATTTCATTGGTTTCAAGATACCGAAAATGTTTTTTTTTTTTGACAAGACGTTCGCCATTCAGACAGACGACATTTCCTGTTCGCCACCGACAAACAGCTTGAACTCCTGTGTAAAGCGAAAACCTGGTACATAGATGGGACATTCAAGATAGTGAACAAGCCGTTCTATCAGCTACTATCCATCCATGGATTTGTGAAGTCTGGCGAAGATATGAAGCAGTTACCACTTATGTTTGTTTTGATGTTAGGGAAGAGTAAACGGGGTTATAAAAAGGTAATTCAATCACCGTCGAGACAAGACTTTCGTTACCACAGTCGAACTTCAATGGCTCAACCACTTTGAGACCATGAAAATTTATTCGAGACAGCGGTAGTTCGAGCCACAGAGGGATACTATTAGTGCCATACCAGGAGGCATAATGGAGATAATTTTGGATATCTTTTCAGTGTTCTGTATTATAAATGTACGTTGTGTACTCATTAGAATCGCCTCATCGAGACGATTCTAATGAGTACACACAGCATACATTTGCAAGATAAATGAAGTCAATCTTCCTAAATTACCCCTATATCGTATTTTGGAGGAACTCCCTGCGGACTCAAGAACGGGTTCGACTCATCCACGGTAAACGAGCCATCGGAGTTCGAGCCATCGAAGTTTTACTGTAGTTGTCACAAGCCTTATATTAACTTAGTATGCGCCTGCACTGATGCCTTTATTGTACGTCCAAACACAATTTATTGTTTTGTGGTACATTGTTTACAATCGACCCAAAGTAAACATGCACAAAGATTTCCTTGCTGTTTATGTGATTATCACTGACAGATGGATGGGAACCGCGTATTGAAAATAGGAACGGACCATTTACCCAGATTACACTCTGAGACCATCAGTCCTGTCAGTGCTTTGATAACTCTAGTTGCGCATGACTTTTGTTTTACTTATATTTCACTTATATTGGGCCGATCATTAATAAGATGTGGGCGAACAGTGGAGTCCCCGGAGAAAAAACACTTAGCGTCTCGCATGTGACATGCATATGACTGTAATATTATGATGTTATTAAACAAGTTATTTCGTATTGGCCCAGTTACAGGTCCGAGGTCTGCTGTATTGGCCCGAGGCCGAACGCCAAGGCCAAAACAGCAGGCCTAGGACTGGTAACTGGACAATACGGAATTAATTTATTAATGACAATTTTATTAACTGACACCATTAAAAACAGGAGTATTCGTTTTTGACCTTGGTGTTAATATGGGTGACTTCCAAACAATACAGGATAGTCACTTAATAAAGTCAGAGGATTTTGTTTTACATTGCCAGTGCAGCCTTATAAACATTGGAATCTTTTAGTTTAGTGGAATTATTTTGTATGTTGCAGGTTTTCCAGGCGGTTCTTCATATGCTGCCAGTTCAGCCATCCGTTGAGAAATTCGTAACAGAGTTTGAAGAAGTGATATGGCAAGGTCTCAGATGTGTCTTTGACAACCCAGATATTCGTGGCTGCGTATTCCATTGGAGTCAAGCTCTTTGGCGGCAGGTTCAACAATTCAGGTATATCGTCATAAATATATTATGTTTAAATGTGGCATGGATGATACATATATACCGCATGCTGAAACCGATTATATTCATTTATAGCTCGCTTTGTTTACAATCGACCTGGTCGATTGTTTGCACTAGACCCAATGTTTTCATTTTAACATCTCCAATTATGAACAATAACTTGAATAAATGTCAAGGGTTTTTCACTTAACTTATGATGTGCATTGATATTATGTCAGATATCTGGTGTTTGATTGAGTAGTATTCACAATGGGGTTTCTAGGACAACCCCCACCCCACACTGCGGGGCCGACCCCCCCCCTGGTCGGCCCCACCGAGAGGGGATTCAATAGAATAAAATATTTGTTTGCCTGTCGTATCGCGGGGGAATCCCCTGGTGTAAAATGATTTACAACGCCAACAGCCCCAGAGGGGGTTTATAGCGAATAATTTAGAAATACTTAAATATAAGGATTATAAAGAAACAGAATGCAAGAGCCTATTGACCCCCGCAAATGCTACAGTGATCTCTTTTACAAAGCCCTTGCTCAACACCCACGCTTCGACGAGCAGCGCAGCATTATTTTCGCCCAACGAATTGAACGCGGGTGCTACAACGCAGCGATTACCCAGTGTGCGGAATCAGCCAGCGCTTACAGCCGCCAGTGGGACTCTCCGATGTTCGTGAATATCTACAGCGCCCGCTGTGGCATCGTCCTGGCCAACATAGACCCCATAGGCACAATACTGAGCAAGGTAGAGGGTGGAGGATGGGCCCTAGATAGGCTTGCCTCAGGGGATTTGCTTCCGGATGTTTTTGGTAATATGACGGCAACTGAGCTGTGTCCCATGGCCGGGAAGACCGAACACGAGGAGGTAACGCGCGGTCTTAGCCAAAAAGTCATAGAAAAAACTTCCACCCTCTTCGCCTGCCCCGTTGCCACAGACGAAACCACACATACCGCCAGGTTCAGATCGGCGCCGGAGACGAGCCATCGACCTTTATATGCACCTGCAAAGAATGTGGAGAACACTATGAGGGGTTCGCGTAAATAGACTCAATTTAAAATACAGTCAAATTTCGATGGCTCGAACCCCTTTGGGACCATGAAAATTTGTTCGAGACAGCGGTAGTTCGAGCCATAGAGGGTTACTATTAGTGCCATTACAAGAGAGATAATGGAGATAATTGTGGATATCTTTTCAGTGTTCTGTAGTATTAATGTATGTTGTGTGTACTCATTAGAATCACCTCATCGAGGCGATTCTAATGAGTACACACAGCATATATTCGCAAGATAAATGGAGAAAATCATCCTAAATTACCCCTATATCGTAATTGGAGGAATTCCCTGCGGACTCAAGAACGGGTTCGACTCATCCATAGTAAACGAGCCATCGGAGGTCGAGCCACTGAAGTTGTACTGTATTTGTTTGCCTGCCATGTCGCATGGCCAACACGTGTCAAGCCTGCGCTCGCCAACAGCCCCACCGGGCGGGTTGTGTTTGTATTAGAGAAATATAGTACCTAAACATACAGCACAAAAATGAACAAGTGTCCTTGGATTCCTGTGGGGAAGAGAGAACCCTGCAACAATAATTGCCGCGGAGAATTCTTTGGGCGACACAAAAGTATCAGTAAGAGGGTAGGAAGAACAGAACCACTACTATGCACAAACTGTGGAGTGTCGGTGAAAACACATCATCTACTTTGTATGCAATGTGGTGTTAAATCGGTTATTACCATAAATTACCTAAACAGGAATCGAAGGACTCAAAAAGGGTTCAGACGACTATCTGCCATTTCTATCTAGTATGGTTAAAAAATAGTTAAGATGGTTATATTCCAATTTATTTCCTATTAGAGAATTGTTAGTACATGTATATAGGTAAAGTCCAACAAAAATGCGGAAAGATTTTCTACTGTATTTCCTATTAGAGAATTGTTAGTATATAGGAAAAAGAAAAGATACAGTAACATGGCTACTATGGATGGATACATAGAGCAGTTACTGGCAGAAATACCTGATAATAATTCGACTCTCAATCATGTGGTTCAAAACATTTTTGATGAGCCTATCCCACACTTTGTCAAAGGGCGCCTTTTAAAACCCTTACAGCCTGAAAAATATCGACGTACCCCACCACCACGCAAAAAGAAGGCCGCCAAAAGAAAAGCCATCGAAGAGGAATTTGACCTATCTCCCGCGAGAAAGTCCTGAGATCCGTCAAGGAATATCAAGATGAGATCCTGGATTTGTTTACATCTGCTGAGCAACAGCTAGTCTTCAGGCAGACCCCATTGGTTACTGGCGACTTCTTGAGGGGTTGGCAGATGGACGTGCCTGCCAATAATCCTCATAGTGCAGACCCCAGGACTTTCCTCGAGGCTGTAGTGCCCCAGATCAGTAGCAAGTTCGAGGAAGAGATCGAGGCGCTGGGTGGTGTAAAGTTCCAGTTGGCTCTCAAGATTCAGCTTCGGAAGGACAACCCAGACGGTAGACTGGACACAGTCCATTCATTTAATCATTTCACTTATAAGAATAATCTTATTAATTTTAACCCAGCTCAAAAGCAATGACTTCCATCCCATAGCACCAAATGAATGGACTGGACTAATGCGATGGTCCATGATGTAATGGTTTGTTGACCCCTTCAAGGTAACAGACAGTCCAGCTGCTAATGTTTTGATAACCCTACTCCAAGGCTGCTGCTAATGGCGTGTGAATAGATTTATGTCCTCTAGCCACCAAGATAAGGTGTATTCTAGTCAATTTGGTCATTCCTGTGTATTATACCTTGAAAAGCAGATATGATTTTGCAGTTGGTCTTTAAAATATGAAAACATGCAGTTGTAGAATTCCATGTTAGTTTCTGTAATACAGTGCACCGTAAAATCCTAAAAATTTGGACACCTTTTAAGGCTTGCTGTAATTCTCCAAAAATTTTAACAAATCTGTTTTACAATCCAGCAAGGCATCTAAAAGTGCATACAGAATGGCAAACAGTGTAGACCCTGATCAGATGCTCCTTCAGGAGCACTGCACTGTTTTCTAACGCCTATCTGTCCCAATAATTAGGATCATTACGGTACTGTATATCTGTACTCACTGCAGCATAAAAAGAAATCAAATACAATGACTGTAGTGACGTTAAAAGGTTTATCTTTTGAAAGCAAGGAATACACCACAGAACTGAAAAATATGAAATGTACATTTCTTTTCCTGGGCCAGAACTCTAGCTACAATACTCTTAGAGTTGTGGCCCTTTGAAAAACTTAATAATGTCCACATCTTTCATGTATTTGTTTCTTTCTTAATAACTTACAAACCAACAAACCTATCAACTTCAAACTTTAAATTTAAGGTCACATTGTCATTACACAATTTCATGGCAAGTTAAGTAACTGTAGTTTCAATACTCTCAGAGTTATGGCCCAATACTCTCAGAGCTATGGCCCTTGGAAAAAACAAAAATTCAGTCTTTTCCGTCTTTTTGTCTCTTTATTTCAAAACAGCTATAGATATTCAAATGAAACTTCCTTTAGTTATTGACAGTTCACCTATAGTAATGCATTGTCTGTCTGCCCGTCCATCTGTCTGTCCATCTGTCCATCTGTCCATCTGACCGTCTTTCCATCAACATTTTTCATGTTTTTTTACTCTGAGAGTTATGGCCCTTTGAAAAAATCCAACTCCTCTGATGGCACTGCCGGGGCCCTAGTCAGTTTCACTGACAGCTCTAGCTTTTCTTATTTCTGCTTTAGAATATAGATTGTGGGTACTCATTAGAACCGCCTCGATGAGGCGGTTCTAAAGTGTACCCACAATCTATATTTTGATGTGGGTACTCATTAGAACCGCCTTTGAAAAAATCCAACTCCTCTGATGGCACTGCCGGGGCCCTAGTCAGTTTCACTGACAGCTCTAGCTTTTCTTATTTCTGCTTTAGAATATAGATTGTGGGTACTCATTAGAACCGCCTCGATGAGGCGGTTCTAAAGTGTACCCACAATCTATATTTTGATGTGGGTACTCATTAGAACCGCCTCGATGAGGCGGTTCTAAAGTGTACCCACAATCTATATTTTGAGCAGAAATAAGAAAAGGATCAAATTTTTTCATTTAAAATTTTCTGTTTTTGGCGGTAAAATTTACAATGTATTTGAATAGGCGTTTTCGTAATGTGGTGCTGACTAGTATCCATAATCTGTACTGAGTGAGTGAGTGTTCGAGTTTTACGTCCAACCAACAGCTAAGGTCATACGGAGACGGACCTCGGTTTAAAGACTCATCCGAAAGTCTGAAGAAGCCCGGGATCGATCCTACGACCCCTGGTTTACAAGGAGAGTAGCATAACCACTACACCACAGAGGCTTCTAATAATCTATGCCAACTGTCTCATTGACGTGGTTCTGACCAGTAAACATAATTTATGTTTACTCCCTCAATGAGGTAGTTCTGACTGGTCACCATAGTCCTAACCGCCTCAGTGAGGTGGTTCTGACTTGTTACCCTAATCTATACTAACCACCTCAATGAGAAGGTTCTGACAACGCTAACCACCTCCGATGGTTCTGACTACTAACCAGAATCTATGCTAACCGCCTCATACTAGTAAACATTGTCAAACCACCTCAATGGTTCTGACTAGTAAACAAAATAAATGCTTTGCGGTAGAAATAAGACCTAGAAATGTGTTAACAGAACACATATGCCCCCGCCAGGGGCCCACCTCACCCCGAAAAAATCAGGTTGCAACAACAGCTGTCAGTGGAGAGCATAACTCACCTGGAACAGTGTCTTTGAGGTCAATGGCATAGTTGGGGGTATTGCCGATTCAGCCTTTGAAAAAAAAATAATTATCATCATATTACATATATATCCTAACAATCAAATTGTTTGGAAAATATGAGCGAGCTCTTTAAACTTTAACATTAAAAATTTGATCTTGAGGTCCCTGGGCAAGGATGGCACAATGGCTGAGCGAAATCTTTGACTATCTATCTATCACCATTCCAAATAAGAGGCAAATCCATCTTGTGGTTCGGACAATGAGCTCTAAAATCTTTTAACATAAAAAATCCAAGTCTGTGACCTTGACCTTCACATCAGGGGTGGTGGTATGGCTGAATACAACTTTGGACCTGTAACTATCATCATACATAATATGAAGCAAATCCATCATACGGTTTGGAAAATATGAGCTCTTAACGTACTTTAAATTTAAAAATTTCTATGTCTGTTGCCTTGACCTTGAGGTCATGTGTATAGGTGGGGTACTGCTGTATGTCACGTTGGACCTGCATCTATTATCATACCAAATATAAACCCAATCCATCATATGGTTTTCAAAATATGAACTCTTAAAAAAAATAAGGTTAAAAAATTCTAAGTCTTTGACCTTGACCTTGAAGTCATTGGCATGGGTGGGGGTATTACTGAATAAAACTTTGGACCTGTATCTGTCATCAAACCAAATGAATCATAAAAGTTCAAGTTCTACCTGGTACAAATACCTTAACCTAAGTCTTAAACATTTAAAATGTCTAAGTCCGTGACCTTGGCCTTGAGGTCATGGTTATGGGTAGGGGTATTGGTGAATAAAACTTTGAACCTATATCTCTCATCATATTAAATATAAACCAAATTCATCACATGCTTTGGAAAATATGAGCAAGTTCTACCTGGTACAAGAAGCCTCCGTGGTCGAGTGGTTACGCTACTCGCCTTGTAAACCAGGGTTCGCAGGTTCGATCCCGGGCTTCTCCAGACTTTCGGATGAGTCTTTAAACCGAGGTCCTGTCTCCGTTTGACCTTAGCTGTTGGTGGGACGTAAAACTGAATCACTCACTCACTCTACCTGGTACAAATACCTTAATCTGAGTCTTAAACATTACAAAAATCTAAGTCCGTGACCTTGACCTTCGATGCTGGGGGGGGGTGTGGGGGGGGGGGGGCTAAAAAGCATCAGAAATCATATGATAAATGTTCTTTTAGCTTGTTATCTCCATGTGATAGGTGACCACTTTTCCTATGAAGGGTGTGTGTGTGAATTCGGGTTTAACGTCGCTTTCAACAACTTTTCAGTCATATCACGACAATGTCTGGTTGTGACAGGGAGCTCAATGCTCACTTTTATAGTGCTGCCTCACTGAAGTATCATGTCCCAGAGACATTACATGATACCACACCCAGTCACATTATTCTGACACTGGGTCGACCAGTCCTAGCTCTACCCCGTAAATCTGAGTGCCAAGCGAGGAGCAGCTAGTACCATTCTTAACGACTTTGGTATGTCACGGCCCGGAATCGAACCCGTGACCTCATGTTACCCGAAGCGGACACTCTACCAACTGAGCTATCGGGGCCGGTTTTCCTATGAAGTAAAATGAAAAAGTTTTCATCACAAAAACACGCCTATAAAATTTTGCACCCCCACCTTAAACCCCACTTTTATAAAGTAAAACTGGGATTTAAGGAGGTAAACATTATTTTTCTTATTTCTGCTCAAAACATAGATTGTGGGTACTCGTTAGAACCGCTTCACCGAGGCAGTTCTAATGAGTACCCATCGAGGCGGTTCTAGCGAGTACCCACAATCTATGTTTTTGTGCAGAAATATTAATTTGTTTTATTTGATTTGAGGTTTAACGTTCCTGTCAACACTGTATAGGTCATTTTGGAGATGAAATATCAGAATTTTTATCTGAAAATTTTCTTTTTTGGGTGGTAAAATTTTCAATATATTTGTATCTTTGTATCGGCCCCCGCCCATCGGGGCTTGAAGAAATATATGAGCTGTGTGATGCTTCCACGCAGAGCTGAAACCGACCCGCACATGACTACTGGTAAACCGCTTAGAGGATCTAAGCCTGCCTTGGCAAAGCGGTGCGAGCGGCCATTGAGATGTCATTTCATCTCAATGTCGGGTAAAAGTCCCACAAAATTGGAAGCAACGTCTCCAAAATGACCTTTACAGTGTTGAAGGGGGCGTTAAACCTCAAATCAAACAAACAAACAAACAATATATATCCTATTTCCCAGCAAAAGATATGTAATATAGTGATATACATGCACGCAATTTATGCTACTAATGAACAGAATGCATTTATGAAAATGAGATAACTGAATAATAGATAATAAAGTTCTGATTCAGGTTGAAACTGTAATTCCTGACACATGTTGCAGACAGTTAATGGGGTTATGAACTTTGACCAGACACTCACCATATAGTGAATCACCTTTACCTGTTGACCGTCCATCTCACTGTCCGGCTGGAAATCGCATTAGTCCAGTCCCAAAAGTTTTGGAGATCAGAAAGTATTAGAGAGGAGAAATAAATGCATTGCTAATACAAAGGAGAAGATATTGGTTAAACTTTTGGACTGATTCCAGTCTACCCAGACGGTAGTGAGGAGTACACAACCCCCGTGCTGTGCCACAAACAGGAGGCCCTTCTCAAGGCCAGCGAAATCAAGGGGGCTCTCGATAAAACCTTCCCACAAATCCAAGAAACACTCGAAAAGTGGACGCAGAGAGGGTCTGGCTGGGTTGTAGATAAGGTACAGACCCTTTGGCTGGACATTGCCAGATATCAACCTCTTCGGGGTAGGTCATACATTCCACTCCCAGCAGAATTAAGATATAAGAAGGCACTGGTTAACATAAAGAACAAGGACCAAGACTGCTTTCGATGGACGCTCCGAGCGGCTCGGGCAAATCCATCTCCACCACATCATCCAGAGAGACCAAGTTGGTATCCTACCAATGATGGTATGAACTTCGAAGGGATTGATAGTCCCACACCCATCTCACAGATACCAAAATTTGAGCGGCAGAACAACCTAGCCATCAATGTCTTTGGCTGGGACAAGGGCATCACTGTCCTTCGTCTCAGCACACAACCACAAGAGATACCAAGGATCAATATGTTGCTGATCATTGCGAAGGAAAATGGCTTCCACTACACCTGGATAAAGAACTTCAACCGCCTCCTCTACAACCAAAGCAAGCACCGTGAGCGCAAGCATTTCTGTGAGCGCTGTCTTCATGGCTACACAAGAGAAGACCTGCTGGAGGCTCACAAGCTTGAGTGCGAAGTAGAAGTAAAACAAAGATCAGGAATTGATACAATTAACTTACTCCATCCATAAAAGACACCAAAGGGAAAGAAATACAAACATTAAGCGACCAGACCATAATGGAAACCTAAACAAAGGAAGGCCATATGGACAGTTACTTTCCCACAAAATGGCCATATGGCCATCCAAAATTAAAAGACACAAGTGATACACACAGTAAGTAACAAACAACAACATAAATAAATCGCCACAGAAGAGCCGCCTTGGAACGGTCAGTGGAAGATTTCCACTGGGGGGCTTAAATCGATTTTACGTGGCCACAATCCTCGCCCTTACTTCCGTCGCGATTTAGACAAATAATTTGTTCAGTCCGCCTGAAGGCCTCCTAACTCATCAGTGCAACATCTCCGTGAACACAGAAATCAAAGAACCACAGAGGTGAGACAACGGTGAGGACTCGACAGCAAGAAACCACTGAAATGCTGGAGCAAAAGAAAACCAACAGTTAGACTCCGATGAGCCCGACCAGAGACAGAGCATCAGGCACCAACCAACATTATCTCTTTAATTTTCAATAAGCCTTTACGTTGGAGCCGTCATAGAATCTGAGGTCTGACCCACCGGCGTGGAATTAAAGAGGGAAGCAAAGTTGCCAACCGTGATTGGGTTAACTACCATGCATGCAGTCTGTCGTATAATATCCATGTTGTACCCAATCTTTTTATATCGAAGAATGATTTTACGAAATTGGGTGCTGAAGTCATTAAGGTTATATATTTTTCTGCCAGACGGCTGTCCGGGTGGAGATGCCAGAGGAGGGTAAGAACAAGCTCATCTTCCAGAACCACCACAAGCAGCAACCAACCCCATTCGTCATCTATGCAGACTTTGAGGCTCTCACCACCAAGATCGAGGGCCCCGAACGCGACCCTACAAAAAGTAACACCTAACGAACGCAACAACATGAGGCTTGCAGCTACTGCTCTATCGTGGTGCGGTGTGACGGAACGACAAAGCCGCCTGTTGAGTATCGCGGCCCAAATGCAACAAAGCACTTCTTAAAATCACTCCAGGAGGAGGAGCGCGAGATTAAGAGCGTGCTAGCCAACCCTAAAACATAAGGATGACACGAAAGGACTATCAGGCCCATTACAATGCCGCGAATTGCTATATATGCGAAAAACCGCTAAACGGTGTCTCTGTCCGCGACCACTGCCATTTCACGGGTAAATATCGAGGGGCAGCTCACAACGTCTGCAACCTTAAGCTGAGGCTAACCCCAAAGACCACCGTTATTCCCGTGGTGTTCCACAACCTCAGAGGATACGACTCCCACCTGCTCATGCAGGCCATCTCGAGGGTCGAAGGCAGAGTCTCCTGCATCCCCAATAACATCAAATAATATCAAAAAATACATCTCCTCTCTCGGGCAGCTCCGTTTCATCGATAGCGCCCAGTTCCTGCTCGCTTTCCTCGACAAACTGGTGGCGTCAAACCAGCCAGAGTCTTTCAAGATCACATCCCAATACGAACCAAACCATCAGAGGCTCCAGCTCTTGACCCGGAAGGGCGTCTACCCCTACGAGTATATGGACTCCTGGGACCGTTTCGCCGAGACCAAGCTCCCTTCGAAAGAGGTATTCTACAGCAAGCTCAACGACGAGCACATCAGCGACGACGACTACGCCCACGCGCATAGAGTATAGGAGGTCTGTGGGTGTAAGACCCTGGGAGACTACCACAACCTCTACAATCGCACAGATGGTCTCCTGCGTGCAGATGTCTTTGAGGAATTCAGAAAGACATCCCTCACGCAGTACGGTTTAGACCCAGCGCACTGCTACATAAGTCCCGGGCTTTCTTGGGACGCCCTCCTAAAAAGACAGGAGTGGAGCTCGAGCTGCTTACAGACTACGACGAACACCTGTTTGTCGAGAAGGGGATGTGCAGAGGTATCTCGATGGTATCAAACGGTATGCCAAGGCCATCAACTCTCAGGTCGAGGATTATGACCCAGAAAAAAACAGTAGCCACATCCTATATCTCGATGCGAACAATCTCTATTGATGGACAATGAGCCAGGCCCTCCCCATCTGAGACTTCCAGTGGGTCGATGTATCGGGACTCGCAGAAACCATTGCAGAACAACCCGCAGACAGTGAAGAGGGCTATATCCTAGAGGTAGATATGGAATATCCAGCAAAGCTGCACAAGGCGCACAATGCCTATCCGCTAGCACCAGAGCGCCTAGTGGTCAAGAAGGATAGGATGTCGGAGTACCAGCGCGAACTTCTCGATGGAGCTTTGGGGGGAGCACCTACAGAGGTTGAGAAGTTGGTACCCAACCTTCGCAACAAAGACCGTTACGTGCTCCACTATCGGAATCTCCAGCTATACATGTCTCTGGGTATGCGTTTGACCAAGATTCATCGTGCCTTCAGATTCCAGCAGAGCCCCTGGATGGAGCCCTACATCCAGATGAATACTGAGTTCCGGAAGAAGGCTACCAGTGACTTTGAGAAGGATCTCTACAAGCTAATTAACAATTCGGTCTTCGGCAAGACGATGGAGAACCTCCGCAGGCGTGTCGACGTCAAGCTGGTCCGCGCCAACGAGGAAGATAAACTCAGGCGTCTCATCGCCAGCATAGCCTTTGCCAGAGCCAACATCTTCGACGATGATCTTGCAGCAGTCCAGATGCAAAAGAGCCGTCTAGTGTTCAATCGCCCGATTTACGTAGGTATGAGTATTCTGGACCTTTCAAAAACCCTGATGTACGATTTCTATTACAAACGGCTCCAGAGTCAGTACGAAGACCGCTGCCAGCTCCTCTTCACGGACACCGACAGCCTGCTCTTAAAATCGGGACAGAGGATGTCTACAAGGACATGGCCAAACACCAGGATATCCACGACACGTCCGACAACCCAAACGACCACCCGCTGCACAGCAAAGAGAACAAGAAGGTTCTCGGAAAGATGAAGGACGAGTGCGCCGGGCAGTCAATCGTCGAATATGTGGGCCTGCGGCCGAAGATGTACTCCATCCTCCAGGCATCTGGAAAGAACATCAAGAAGGCCAAGGGTGTGAGAAAAGCAACTGTCAAGAAGCGCATCAGGCACGAGCAGTTCAAAGAGGCTCTCTTTGAGAAGCAAACCTTCCGCCATGGCATGGATGTTCTTAGGTCGGTGCGGCACCGCATCAACGGGAAGCATCTCAACAAGGTGTCGCTGTCGCCCTTCGATTCCAAGCGTTGGATCGCAGAAAACGGAGTTGACACACAAGCTTATGGTTACGAAGATAATTACATCACACAACAAGAGATGGACGCGTTCGTTGAGGAACTTGGGCGGTCCATCTAGAGAACTCTGAAATCATAGAATAAAAGATGACTCCCAAAAGAGTTCTAACCCAGGAGGATATCCAGGAAATCAAGGCCCTGCGAGGTAAGGCGCCTGTGAGTAGGGTGAAGAAGCAGTTCGGCGTCGGCGCTGCGAGGGTTCGGATGCTCTGGGCAGAGGAAGAGACACCCAATGCCGCAACAGAGGAGGCAGAAAGAGAGGAGAGCGCCGTCGATGATCTACGATTGTTGCTACGGATAGCATCGGCCAAGCCAAGTCGGCAAATGGGCCGACCATCAACGAATTCTATTAGCTCCTAAAGAAAAGCCTGAGTCGGTTTGAAACTACCACAGAGATGATGTCGATTTCGTTGACGGAGATAATTGCCTCTCTGAAGCGGCGCGAGGCGGCGAGCGGAGGCAATGTGAGAATATTGGAAAATCCATCGGAACCTTCTATACCCTGCTGTACGACAACCTAAAATCGCTCGAATCTCTCACAGATCAGGCCGCAGATGTGTTGGTGGGTGTGTCTTCCGCTATAGATGGATATGAGGTCGAGCCGCCGAACCCCTCGGTAGTAGAGAAACTGGTGTATATGGCTGAAAGATGTCGCTCTCCATAGCAATTGTCTGTGGGGTGTTCGCTACGCCAGACCCCCCAGAACCTCGAGATACTGCAGGCGAAAGTTCAGAGACCAAGGACCACTGAAGTAGAACGTAAACCAAACGGATAAATTGTCACCCCGGTGCATGGAATCGAGCTCAGCGCTTGAGAACCCCATCCGGAGGAAGCTGAGTGTCCGGTGGCACAACAAGGAGTTCTTCGCGCACAAAACCGCGCTGAGGTCCATCCTGCAAGTAATACACCACTTGCTCGACGGGCTTGGTGACTGTGCGCCCGAGCCGGTGCACATCTAGGGACCATATGGGATCAGTCGCTCGCCGGCGCCCTCTTCAAGTTCGCCAGGCTGCTACAAATAACGAACGCCGACGCCGGAGGGGATTATTGTCTCCTCGAGACCAACAGGACGACCAGGAACTACAGAGGAGGGCTTTTGTGCAACCGATCGCGCCCTTATGGCCTCAGAGGGCTTTTTGCCGGTCAGTCGGGTGACCTCACGATTCAAGGCTGTCATAACGGCAGGCAACCTTTTCAACCACTCTATAGACCTCTGACCAGAAGTGAGTCGCATCTCCTGAGCTTACTGGTGCCCAAAGGGCAGCTCAGCCAAGGTACGATTGAAGCGCTCAACAATGCCCTGGTCCCGATGGATGTCAACCCGACCGCACCGAACCTGGACAGAGTGCTTTGCCAACAGCTGTCTGACAGAGCCCATGAACTCACGACCGGGGTCGACCTGGAGCAATTTGGGCCACCTCAACGGGCCTCGCCTGTAGATGCGAGACAAAGCTTCAGCAACCTCTTTGGCTTCTTTAGTGGCCAGAGGCTCAGCTTCTTTGAAGCGTGAGGCTACATCAACCACGGTAAGGGCGTATTTGTACGTGCGCTTGCGAATACGGTCGTGTGGCATAAAGAGCAGGTCAGCTTGATGGACCTCGTTCGGCTTGGTGATGTCGAATTTGGGTCGTGGAACGTGCTGCGGGGCGGCGAGGTAGATCTGCCAGATGGCCTGCTTCTTAAACCAAGCTCGGGCCACATCTTCTGAGGTCTTAGCCGCAGAAGCCAGCTTCTTTATGGCCTCAAGACCCCTCCAGTAACCCTTAGGGCTGTAATGAATATCCGCAAGTCGCCGATCCATGTATTTCTCTGTACGAAACAACTGCTTGTCTAGGCAGCCTTCACTCTTTTAAGCTCACCGGCAAGAAATATCCAGGTGCCACTGTGACCAGATTTGTCCAACTCTTCCAACAGCTTGGTACCGGCCATCATTAACGCCTCGTCTCTCGCACGTTGAAACAACTTCTTTTTTCCTCCTCCGACAAACCAACAGTATGTTTCTGGCGCTGACGAATTTCTTCTTTCATCTGATCGAACTTGTCGATTTCACACAGAATCAGGCGAAATTCCGTTTCAGATATATCATCGTCGTTCAGCGCGATAGAAATGCGGTCGGCGATTGAGTTTAGCTTCGACTCAGCCAAGATACGAATCTCGTCGTGTTTTTTGGCTTTTATTTGGAGTTATCGTCCAATACATTTCCCGCCAACACCCAGCAACCCACACACAATCGCCCCAGCTCCAAGGCCAATGGCGACAGGCGTCGCGATGATAGTTGACAAGAGCCCGACGCCAGAAGCAGCCAGCCCTACGCTAGTCGCAGTAAGCGCGGTATCCATCCCATCAACAACATTAACCCCACGTCTGTATTTCTTGTACAGCGAGGCTCTGAAGTCTCGTTCTTTTTCGAGACGGAATTTGACCTCGGCCACGTGCTGAAGGCGGTGTTTGTCTCCGGTTTCAAGTCCTAAGTAGAGGCCCATCGTGTACTACCCCTCGAGGTGGGTTGGTTTAAATAGACTTACTGGCTAATAACGACTATAGTTGGTATCTTGTGAGCGCACCGGGCGTAAATTGCAGCCTTTTGAGAGACTGGGCCTATAAAAATATTATGTAGGTCTAAATGACGGTATTCAGCTTGGTGTTGGATTCCTTCAAGAGTGAACTGTACTTCAGGAGCAGCCCCACTTTTTGTGACTATGTGAAACCCAACCTCCTTATTAGCATGCGTTGGTGGCCATTTGTGCTTGAAGCCGGTTAACACATCAACAAAGTCGTCGGGTGTATCTCCGAGAAGTAGATCAAGGATGATCGATGATGTTGGCAAGTGCATACCAATAAGCCCCGCTGGGGGGAATTCGAAGACTATTTTCAGGATTCCCTGTCGGTTGTTGCTTGTCTTTAGCACGTTATCTTCGGAAACGACAATGTTCTTCGTCCCGGGGATGTACGAGCACAGTCGAGTGCCACTGTTCACTACCTTCCTAACTTTGTGCTCCTTTCCAGTCACAACGTGCGGAGATGAGATTTTTATGTCAATAAGCCACCCCGTTTGTTGGATGGGGTCTGCAAAAGCAACCCACTTGCTCCCAGTGAAGGCCAGCGTATGAACCCGCTTTGGAACGGCATGTGAGGTATCTACGTCGCTGAGATCACCGAATGCCAATGGCCCCGCTTGGGCGACCTCTTTTCTTTTGTAGACGCCATTAGAGAGCTGGAAGGCATACAACCGATCTTCCTTCCCGTTCTTACCGAACCACTCAGTGTCACCAAGATCGGCCAAAGCCACCTCAGGGTATTTTCTAACCCCACCGGGGCCGCTTGCGTCAACCATTCCTTATATGTAGGGTTGCGCTCATATACTCGAATGGTAACATCTCCCCGTTGGGGTCTCTAAGTGAGATAGTTAGCTGTGAAACAACCTTTTGTACTGCAGGACGGGAAATGATTCAGTTCTACTAGCTCCACAATTTTCGTTCTCGAAGGGGACAGATCTAAGCAGTGTAGAAGGCGACTGTTATGCAGATTGTCTGAAGTACTTAATTCAGTAAGGTGAAAGTAGACCCCACGATGGACGGCCAGCTTGTGTGGCTTCTTTGCAGTGAACGTCTAAGTGCGGCCTTCTTCCAAGTGATAGCCATTGTTATTGATCAGGGCCACGGGAGGGGGTTTGAAAGTATTGTTGGAAAAGCCTAAGATATTAGCTAATTCGCGATCCATTGTTATAACTTCTCCGGGCTTTACCGTTAATTGCAGTAGACCAGAGGGTTCATCTAGAGCGAGTTCGGCGCCCAACCGTTGAAACACCTTTTCGTTCAACTCACAGACGTTATAATACCCGTCAGGTATTGTTTTTTCAGTCTTGTTATTTGCGACCTTATTGTTCCTTTTCACCGTGCATATGTTGTACCACCAGTGATAATACGTCAACTCGCAGAGAGCAATCTCTCGCTCACCCGCAGACAGGGTCCTGGCAAGATTAATTGGCACATCGTTTTGAACATCAGTGAGTGTAATGTACATGATAATCACCAAAATGGGTATGGATACAAAGGCGTTTACGTTTAATAGCTCGACAAAATATTAGGTAAGCGGCCATTTCAAATATAAAGAGTCAGCAGCAGGGGAGCCCAACCTAGTCATAATGGTCGACGATAAGGGAAGTCACTTCCTTGCCAAGTACCCGAACATCTTCGATTATCAAAATCATCCGCTTACACGCAAACAAAAGGCAAACGCGGTGTGAGACAACACCTGGCAGCATTATCAAAACCCTCCGCTTACCGGGGAAGTCACTAAGGCAAACAAGGCGTGGGACAGCTGGTTGCACACCCCCTTCAGCTGGTGGCAGTGCCAGCTGAACTTTGCGGCTTGGTGCGCAACCGCCGGAAGTGGTGTTTCATTTCAGGACCATCTCCAAGCGGAGGAGCCCCTTCTTGCAAGCCTGTATTGCTTTCATTTCTATTATACGACGAGGCGTCTGCTTGAGGAGCTGAAAGTCGCCCTCCCTGGGGACGAATCCTATTTATGGTACGATAACCAATATGACTCCAGGGCCTACAAGCGGCTTTGCGAGGAGTTCGCCGTTTCGCCTTCTACAGATTGGAGGCAAAAGCTGGACTACGGGTGTAGAGGCCTCGGATCTTTTAGTACATTCATGACCCCTTCGTGGAAATACCGCAGTGATCACTGCTCCGATGGCCCCTTCTTTCACCCGAAGGATGTTATACGTCATAATGCGGATATTTCAAAGGCGTGGACGATATTCATTCTCGATAAATCAGATGGCTTCACGCAAGCGGGTGTCGTGCGCCTCAACGACTCGATTCGGACTTACGTTTGGGCAATCCTGGGAGCGCAAGCTCAAACCCGTTCCAACATTCTCAAAGTCGGGACGGGGTTCGACGCCCAAAAGCAGTTTACGGCGAATCTCGAAGACGCCATCGCCTCACCCGTCGACATCCCCAGCAGCATCGATCGCTATCAAAAGACGTTGCACTAGATTACGTCTGCGGGAGAGCGCTCTACTTGATGCCGAGCGACATGGCACTCCATCCAGGCAATGTCCAAGGTTATAATAACCTAATCCAAATAGCGGGGTCAGACGCTGCCATCGGCCACAACCCAGGAATAAACAAGGCGGCACTGATTCAACCTGCCTCTAAAGTCGATAGGACATTCCAGGGGAAAACTGCCGCATCAGCCGGGACCGATCCGCGAGTACTCGCAGGGCCACCGCCCGAAGGGTCGCCTGCGTTTGCCGCGGTCGCTCCGGACCGAAAATCCGGTCTCGATCAGGAAGAAAAAACACCTCTCATAGTCGCAGGGATTGGGGTTGGCTTAGTGGTGCTTTGGTTGGTCGCGCGCTAGCCAGTCCCGTGCAGCCACGAGAAGAAGGGCCCCCACGCCGATGACCAAGGCCCAAAAATTATCTGCGAGCCATCAAGCGGCCTTCCCTAGCGTGCTCAAGAGCCAAGAGACGATGGACCCGATGATTCCGGGCAGGGCAGCCGCGGCCTTGCCGGCCAAATTGGCCAGGGCACGCCCGAGGGACTGTAGGTGCTTTTTTGCCCACTCCTTGACCCCACCCTTGCCGGGTGGCCTGGGAGCCGGTATACTCCCCCGCCACCGGTTAGCGCAAGCACTAGGGTCGAGATTACCATCCCAATCGCTGTAAGGATGCTCACGATGGTAATTCCCTGCTCGCGGAATAGGGTGCGAATGCGCTCAGCCAGCGTCTTGTCTTCATGAAGCAGCCGCCTGAATGTCTCACGGATTCTGTTAATCTGGGACCGGAGAGCTTCTCTGTTCGTAGAGAGGGCTTCCAGCCTCGACAGTCTTTCGATTTCGATGTCAGAGAGCTCGCCCTCCAGTTTTCTGATTCGGTCTCGAATCTCCGGCTGCATCTCGGGTTCGTCCTTTTCCGTCAGGTTTTGTTGCTCCCTGGCCAAATGTTTTTCAATTTGGGATTTTTCCCTCGTCGACATTTGACAGTTTCGCCAGGTTGTTCGCCAACTCATCTTGGGTTCGAGTCATGGCCTTTTCAAGCCTCGCAAGCTCTCTTTTGGCCTGGGTGACCCACGCGGTGTCTATAGGCTGATCATCAATTGTCTTCAATACGGTCTCAACGTCTTCTGCGCTGCGGCGCGCGCTATCGGCTATGCCGGGGAGGTCCTGAAGTTCGATATTTTCAAGGTTCGCACCGCTCGGGAGGGCTTTATCTGCCTGCTGGAGAGCTTTCACAGCGGAGCTACTAAGATGTTCGATGTGAATTCAGGGAGCCCCAGTTAACTTCGCAGTGCATGTATGCTGCCTCCTCCCTATCTTGTGGCCAGTGTTGACAGGGCCAGAAACCGGAATTGTCCCCTCGTCGCAGTGATAGGGATCTTTTTGTCGCCTGGGGTCCAGTAGAGTGTTTTGCCGTCGGCATCAATCCCAAACTGGCTATAGTCGATCCTGCCTTTCGGGCGCAACCCACGGCACGGTTCACTTCTGTGTAGAAAGTGTCAACCAGGCGCTTTTTCTGAGCCTCAAGTTCTGCCTGTTTCAACTCGCCCTGCAGATTCTGCAAATTTTCCCCGGATGTTTAGATCTTGCTGGACGGGCAGTGATGGCTCCATATGGGGCTCGGGGAGGTCGAAATCATAATCATCGTCTATTCCAGGCCCGTCTGGGTCGAACGTTGGATTTTCGAAATCATAGTCAGCCATATTTATGTAACAAGTATGTACATTTGAAGAATGTCGCGCATCTTTAAAACAGACTTTGTCGAGTGTCAACGAAGCTGACACCATGTCATCAAGTAAGTACGGACGAAAGGTTGACCCCTACCGGTGCCTCCGCGAACCCCTTGGGGTGAAAGGGGTGAGGCAATCGGTGTCGATAACTAACAACTCCAGCACGATCGGCCCGAACCAGCAGCTTCTAGTTCGATTCCCAAACCTCGGCCAACATGTCATCGTCCCCTGGACCGCGAGGTTGGCCTACACGATCACGCTGAACAGCGAAAATGCCAATCGGACCTTGGTTCAGAACCATCCTGATGCTCTTTGAGGATGAAGCCTCGCAACAGCCCTTCGATCGCGACACAGAGGCCTTCTATAACCCGAAAATCGCCAAGGTCGAGGTCACCATCGAGGGGATCCCCATCCAACTCTTCAGCCAAGTGATGCGCTCTTACCAGATGTTTGATGAAGCGAGGAAGCTCTTAGCAGCCGGTAGCAGGCGACACCCTGAAGTGGCAACGGTCGAAAAAGACCTTGCCCTAGCCGACGTCAGCCTTGCGGAATACCTCACCAGCAAGTACGCGCTGTGGCTTGACCTCAGGACAAGCGACGACGACAGGCTCCACGGCTCCGGAAGGCGGATAGAGAATGCCAGCGAAGGTGTGACCATCCAGATAACAAAAAGAGCCGAGGCTGCTGGCGCATTGAACATCTACCTCTACGTCATCATGGATACGCAGCTTAACATCGAAAATGGCCGGTTCGTCTCCGCGGTCTATTAATCAAAGATTAATAAATGTTCCTGAGGAACGATTAATAAATCTCCTACCGCCCGCGGCCCATTCGGCGACAATATGCGGACAAACGGGATGCGGAAAAACCGTTTTTTATCCTCGATCTGCTCGAAGGCCCCTACCGGGAGTGCTTTCGGCACATCGTGGTCCTCTGCCCCACCATAAAGTATAATAACTGGATCTGGACCGACCCTGAGGTTTACGTTCTAGACCCCGGCGAGCGCCTGCACGATTACCTGCGAGCGTTTTACCAGGTGTTTATGGGCGAGCCTACCTTATATATCATCGATAACTGCTCGGCCACGAAGGCTTTGACGAAAAAGAAAGACATACTGTCAGAGCTAGCGTTCTCGGGCCGCCACGCCGACCAGAGCGTCTGGGCCCTCAACCAAAAGTACAACTCCGTCCTGAAGGACTTGCGCGAGCAGACGCGCTGGGTCTGTTTGTTTCACTGCAAGGATCGGGATTCATTCGAAGACTGCTTGCGCGAGAATGACGTGATCTCCACACGAGAACAGCGGGCGTCGGTGAGGCAGCAGTTAGCCGAGACAAAGCATGCTAAGCTTTTATTAAAGACAGACCAACCAGCTGCTTATATGGTGTTAAGTAATGTACGAAGTAACTGAAGGACTGTTAATCACAGTGCTTGGCGCGCATCTGGTACTGCTGTTCTTTAATGCTTTCATTACTCGGATGTGTGTTAACACACACGCACGCTTCTGCCAGCGCTTTCGACACTATATTAGACTGGTCCACCAACTCACAATGAATCGCAAAGCAATAGCTATGGATTGTGACGAACTGATTGATGAGCTGATAGGAACGACAGAGCAAAGGCAGAATGCTGAAGCCCCAACCGCGGAAGGAACGGCAGCGACGTCAGACGGCCACGAGGAGCCGCTCCTCGAGGACCGGGTGCAAAAATACCGCGAAAGGCTCGTCGCATTGGTAGTGGGAGGCCAAGCCAAGCAGTATGGATTAGTGGTGCATGGGAAGGTCCTCACCGCAGAACAGATCGACGCTCTGGACAATAGCGGAATCGGAAAGCTTTACGCCCGCTATGAAACAAGGCTTGGGGCAGCGATGATGTAGACGCTGGGGTCTTAAGCGCTCCAGCTTTATGCGCGGCTGGCATCTATGTTTCTCCCGATTCCGGCCGAAAACCAACTTGGTCTTATTGCTGACCTCGAGGTCGACCCGTTTGTCGGACACGCACTTAGCAGTGCTACCTGCGAGCTCTACCATCGCTATGGCATGTACTTGGCGCCGCTTACTACAGTGAAGCAGTGTCGATTTGGACATCAATGCCCTATTACCATCTATGACATAAACGATGTCGGAGAACGAGCAGATTGTTGTGGAGCAACAGGAGAATCGAAAGCCAGCACAGAGTCCGCAGACAGAGTTACGACCCTCAAGCCTTTGCGAAGCAACGCGGTTAAGGATCCGAAAAACGTGGCGGCCGGGCGTGCTGGAGCTGTAGCCAGAAAGGCCAAACAGGAACGGCTGCTCGAAAAGCTTCGGACGGCCAAAGACTCATTTCGTCCACCAGTCAGCGCAGCTGATGTCAGTTTTCCTCCAAAGGAAATGGTCTCAAAGGAACCGTCACGCAGTGGTGCAGCTCACAACCATGGACTAACTGAGTGGACCCCAACGATCATTGGGGCTTGTCTTACGGGCGGCGCACTCATGTTTCTTCTGCGCTTGTGCGCCACACAGGCGGTACAAACGCCACAAGTGGCACCCCCGTTGACTCATCGACAGCGTCGATGCCCAAGCGGCTTGTTGTTTCGCAGCAACCACAATTAAAGACAAGCCCAGACCCATACTATATGGAGTAAAGCCCGTTGCGTAGCAATAATGACAACCCCGGCAGTTGATGGTAAAATGTTTATCAACGCGCTCTACAACAGCGGAGTCGTCTGTGGCATCGCTGTGGGATACGCCCGGCTTGGCAAGATGGTGACCGGGGGTAGCCCCCCCCCCTTCCCCGAAACTAGACTTCATACCCCGCGATGTGGGCATGGCCATAGTTGACGTCGCTCTCGCCATGGCAACCAAAGACATGCTAATTAAACAGCTGATATCATGAAGTAATGGCGAGTAATGCTATGCTTGGCGGTACCCTGGTGAACGCTCTGGCGTTCTCGGGATCGAACTACTTGTTCTCCAGTTTAAAGAGCTCTGGCGTCGACGAAGAGCGCAAGCGTCACGATAAAGCCGTCGAAGAATTGCAGGCTGCACAGGCAGAATGGTCCCGAAAACGGACCGAGCGTATTGATTTCATCACTGAGGAACTCCGCCGCCAGGGGCACGCTGTTCGATCTTTCAAAGACGTCGATGACGCGATGCGCCTGTATGCGCAGGTCACCGGGAAAAATGTCAGCCTTGCTGACCTGGGGCCCGAAACCCAGCTCTCCGACTTTTACCAACCGAGTGACGACCAGAAAGACCGCGAAATTGCCTTCATTATCCTGGTAATGGGTGTGACAGCCTTTGTGACCTATAAACTCTTATAGAGAACTGCGCAGACCAAACGAGTAGCAGTCTGATCTGGGTCCACAGTGTTAGCAATAATGTTTTCTGCATACAATGTCCTCTGGTCAGATACCACCTTTGGGACTGTTCAAAAGTGGTCTTAAATTTAAGAAGTGGGGTTATAGTCACCCCTTCCGAATAAAAAATAGTCGTGTCTTCGGAGATTCGAACTCAAAAACAGCAAAACACCCCTTCGGAAGCCTTTTTTTTTAGCTCACCGTCACGTAGTGACGAGGTGAGCTTTTGGGATCACTTTTTGTCCGTCGTCCGTCGTGCGTGCGTCCGTCCGTGCGTCCGTGCGTCCGTGTGTAACCAATTTCTTTAAACGACATCTCCTCCTAAACCACTGATCAGATTTTGACCAAACTTCACAGGAATGATCCTTAGGTGGTCCCCTTTCAAAGTTGTTCAAATGGTTCCGGTCCGTTGCACATCTAGGTCACAGGAGCCAAAAACAGATTTTTTTCACCAAAAACTTAAAAAATCTTCTTCTCTGAAACCACAAGGCCCAGGTCTTTGATATTTGGTATGAAGCTTTACCTAGTGGACCCCTACCAAGATTGTTCAAATTATAGTGCTGGGGCCAAAAATGCCCCCTCCTTGGGGTCCTTTGGTTTTACATAGGCTTATATAGGGAAAATCTTTAAAAAATCTTCTTCTCTGAAACCACAAGGCCCAGGTCTTTGATATTTGGTATGAAGCTTCATCTAGTGGACCCCTACCAAGATTGTTCAAATTATAGTGCTGGGGCCAAAAATGCCCCCGCTCATGGGCCCTTTGGTTTTACATAGACTTATATAGGGAAAATCTTTAAAAATCTTCTTCTCTGAAACCACAAGGCCCAGGACTTTGATAATTGGTATGAAGCTTCATCTAGTGGACCCCTACCAAGATTGTTCAAATTATAGTGCTGGGGCCAAAAATGCCCCCGTCCCGGGGCCCTTTGGTTTTACATAGGCTTATATAGGGAAAGTATTTAAAAATTTTCTTCTCTGAAACCACAAGGCCCAGGACTTTGATATTTGGTATGAAGCTTCATCTAGTGGACCCCTACCAAGATTGTTCAAATTATAGTGCTGGGACAAAAAATGCCCCCGCCACGGGGCCCTTTGGTTTTACATTGGCTTATATAGGGAAAATCTTTAAAAATCTTCTTCTCTGAAACCACAAGGCTCAGGTCTTTGATATTTGGTATGAAGCTTCATCTAGTGGACCCTTACCAAGATTGTTCAAATGATAGTGCTGGGGCCAAAAATGCCCCCGCCCGGGGCCCTTTGGTTTTACATAGGCTTATATAAGGAAAATCTTTAAAAATCTTCTTCTCTGAAACCACAAGGCCCAGGACTTTGATATTTGGTATGAAGCTTCATCTAGTGGACCCATACCAAGATTGTTCAAATTATAGTGCTGGGACAAAAAATGCCCCCGCCACGGGGCCCTTTGGTTTTACATTGGCTTATATAGGGAAAATCTTAAAAATTTTCTTCTCTGAAACCACAAGGCCCAGGTCTTTGATATTTGGTATGAAGCTTCATCTAGTGGACCCCTACCAAGATTGTTCAAATTATAGTGCTGGGGCCAAAAATGCCCCCGCCCTTGGGCCCTTTGGTTTTACATAGGCTTATATAGGGAAAATCTTTAAAAATCTTCTTCTCTGAAACCACAAGGCCCAGGACTTTGATATTTGGTATGAAGCTTCATCTAGTGGACCCCTACCAAGATTGTTCAAATTATAGTGCTGGGGCAAAAAATGACCCCGTCCCAGGGCCATTTGGTTTTACATAGGCTTATATAGGCAAAATCTTTCAAAAATCTTCTTCTCTGAAACCGCTAGGCCCAGGTCTTTGATATTTGATGTGTAGCTTCATCTTGTGGACCTTTGCCAAGATTGTTCAAATTATAGCCTTTGTTGGTGTTTGGTATGAAGCTTCACCTTTAAGACCTCCCTCAACATTATGCACATTAAAGCCCTGGGGCCAATAATGGCCCTCTCTGGGGCCCACTTGTTACACTATGGATCAGGTGAGCGATCCAGGGCCATCATGGCCCTCTTGTGTTTTATATTAGGATCACTTTTTGTCTGTCATCTGTGCGTAAACAATTTCTTCAAACAACATCTCCTCCTAAACCACTGATCAGATTTTGACCAAACTTCACAGGAATGATCCTTAGGTGGACCCCTTTCAAAGTTGTTCAAATGGTTCCGGTCCGTTGCACATAGGTCACAGGAGCCAAAAATAGATTTTTTTCACCGAAAACTTTAAAAATCTTCTTCTCTGAAACCGCAAGGCCCAGGTCTTGGTATGAAGCTTCATCTAGTGGACCCGTACCAAGATTGTTCAAATTATAATGCTGGGACCAAAAATGCCCTCCCCCGGGGCCCTTTGGTTTTACATGGGCTTATATAGAGAAAATCTTTAAAAATCTTCTTCTCTGAAACTGCAAGGCCCAGGTCTTTGATATTTGGTATGAAGCTTCATCTAGTGGACCCCTACCAAGATTGTTCAAATAATAGTGCTGGGGCCAAAGATGCCTCCCCCCCGGGGCCCTTTGGTTTTACATGGGCTTATATAGTGAAAATCTTTAAAAATCTTATTCACTGAAACTGCAGTGGACCCCTACCAAGAATGTTCAATTTATAGTGCTTGGGCCAAAAATTCCCCCGCCCCGGGGCCCTTTGGTTTTACATGGACTTAGATAGGGAAAATCTTTAAAAATCTCCTTATATGAAACCACAAGGCGTAGGTCTTTGATATTTGGTGTGAAATTTCATCTAGTGGGCCTCTATCAAGATTGTTCCAATTATAGCCCTGGGGTCAAAAATTCCCCCGCCCCGTGACCCTTTGGTTTTACATAGACTTATATAGGGAAATCTTTAAAAATCTTCTTCTCTGAAACTGCAAGGCCATGTCTTTGATATTTTGTATGGAGCTTCATCTAGTGGACCTCTACCAAGATTGAACAAATTATTGCCTTTGTTGATATCTGGTATGAAGCTTCACCTTTTTAGACCTCCCTCAACATTATGCACATTATAACCCTAGGGTCAATAATGGCCCTCCCCGGGGCCCACTTGTTACTCTGTGGATCAGGTGAGCGATCCAGGGCCATCATGGCCCTCTTGTGTTTAATATTAGGATCACTTTTTGTCTGTCATCCGTGCGTAAACAATTTCTTCAAACGACATCTCCTCCCAAACCACTGATCGGATTTTGACCAAACTTCACGGGAATGATCCTTAGGTGGTCCCCTTTCAAAGTTGTTCAAATGGTTCCGGTCCATTGCACATACAGGTTACAGGAACCAAAAATAGATTTTTTTTCACCGAAAACTTAAAAAATCTTCTTATCTGAAACCGCAAGGCCCAGGTCTTTGATATTTGGTATGAACTTTCATCTAGTGGACCCCTACCCAGATTGTTCAAATTAAAGTGCTGGGGCCAAAAATGCCCCCCGCCTCGGGGCCCTTTGGTTTTACTTGGGCTTATATAGGAAAATCTTCTTCTCTGAAACCACAAGGCCCAGGTCTTTGATGTTTGGTATGAAGCTTCATCTAGTGGACCCCTACTAAGATTGTTCAAATTATAGTGCTTGGGCCAAAATTCCCCCGCCCCGGGGCCCTTTGGTTTTACATGGGCTTATATAGGGAAAATCTGTTAAGATCTTCTTCTCTGAACCCGCAAGGCCCAGGTCTTTGATATTTGGTATGAAGCTTCATCTAGTGGACCCCTACCAAGATTGTTCAAATTATAGTGCTGGGGCCAAAAATGCCCCGGCCCAGGGGCCCTTTGGTTTTACATGGGCTTATATAGGGAAAATCTTTAAAAATCTTCTTCTCTGAAACTGCAAAGCCATGGCCTTTGCTATTTGGTATGAAGCTTCATCTAGTGGACCCATACCAAGATTGTTCAAATTATAGTGCTGGGGCCAAAAATGCCCCCGCCCGGGGCCCTTTGGTTTTACATGGGCTTATATAGGGAAACCTTGAGAAAAATCTTCTTCTCTGAAACTGCAAGGCCCAGGTCTTTGATATTTGGCATGAAGCTTCATCTTGTGGACCTCTACCAAGATTGTTCAAATTATAGCCCTGGGGCCAGAAATGCCCCAGCTCTGGGGCCCTTTGGTTTTACATAGACTTATATAGGGAAAATCTTTAAAAATCTTCTTCTCTGAAACCACAAGGCCTAGGTCTTTGATATTTGGTATGAAGCTTCACCTAGTGGACCTCTACCAAGATTGTTTGAATTATAGCCCTTGGGCCAAAAATATCCCCGCCCCGAGACCCTATGGTTTTACATAGACTTATATAAGAGATAATCTTCTCTGAAACAGCAAGGCCCAGGTCTTTGATATTTGAAACTGCAAGGCCCATGTCTTTGATATTTGGTATGGAGCTTCATCTAGTGGACCTCTACCAAGATTGTTCAAATTATAGCCCTCGGGCCACAAATGGCCCTGCCCTGGGGCCCTTTGGTTTTACATAGACTTATATAGAGATAATCTTCTCTGAAACAGCAAGGCCCAGGTCTTTGATATTTGGTGTGAAGCTTCATCTAGTGGACCTCTATCAAGATTGTTTAAATTATAGCCCTGAGGCCAAAAATGCCTCTGCCCCGGGGCCATTTGGTTTTACATAGGCTTATGTATGGAATATCTTTAAAAAAATATTCTTCTCTGAAACCGCAAGGCCCAGGTCTTTGATATTTGGTGTGTAGCTTCATCTAGTGGACCTTTGCCAAGATTGTTCAAATTATAGCCTTTGTTGATATTTGGTATGAAGCTTCACCTTTTTAGACCTCCCTCAACATTATGCACATTATAACCCTGGGGTCAATAATGGCCCTCCCCGGGGCCCACTTGTTACTACCGGTATATGGATCAGGTGAGCGATCCAGGGCCATCATGGCCCTCTTGTTTTTTTTTTTTTTTTTTGTTGTTGTTTTTTTTTTTGTTGTTTTTTTTTTTTTTTTGTTTGTTTTTTGTTGTTGTTTTTTTACCAGGCTTCCTTCGGTGTTTAAGCTTCCCCCTTCATTAAATTTCTATCTGGGCGGATATTAATCGAAACTTGTTAGATAAGCTAGGGATTTATTAGAGATAGCTAGGGTAGGGATATGGGCAGAGAGAGAATTTAGCGCTAGAGCTTATGGATTGGGTGTCCCATATGGGACGAGAAAGATGTGTTTTTTTAACAATGTTAAGGTTGATTTTCAATTGCGAAATAACAAAAAACAAATTGGATGATAATTTTCTTTTTTATCTATGAAAAACGGAGTCTGTTAGCAAAAGACTTCCATACGTATAACAATAATTAAAAAATAAAAAACTGCGAAATTGAAACGATTTAGTCGGCTGACGTAATGTTATTTCCGCTAGAGGAAATTGAAAGCATATGTGTCTGGCTTAGTCGGTTTATCGTGTCGATTTTGTTTAAAGTTAATGTGAAAGTGTCATGATGTTTTCGGATAGTTAACACATTCATACATATGAAGATACGTATTTATATCCAAGGTTTGTTTACATTAATCTACAAAATGGATGCATTGATTTTACGATAACAATAAGGAGTAAAGCCCGTTGCGCAGGGATGGCATCACAGAATCAACAGATGGATAGACCCCTGTTTCTTTATTAATCCTTACATTTGATTTTTTTTTTTTTTTGCGTTGTAAATCATTTTACACCAGAGGATTTCCCCGCGATACGGCAGGCAAACAAATATTTTATTCTATTGCATCCCCTCTCGGTGGGGCCGACCCAGGGGCGGGGGGGGGGTGGGGGTGGGGCCCACAGTGTTGCGGGGATGAAAAAAAATGTCCCCACTCGGTGGGGCCGACCCGGGGGGTGGGTTTGGTCGGTCCCACAGTGTGGGGTGGGAGTTGTCCTAGAAACCCCATTGTGAATACTATTGATTATAAATTGACAATTTTTTTTTTAATTTTTGACTGAGTTATGTTTCATTAATAGTGGGGTAATAGCCTCATTAATAGTGGGGTAATAGCCGATCATTTTACATTTTAATGTGTTATATTGGATAGCAAATATTCATATGTTTCAGGTAGCCTACGCGCAACGAGACGACGTATACATGTTCTTCAGAAAGGTCTTCGCACTCCCCTTCCTACCTGCTGAACACATCGAGCCAACCTTACCGGAATCTATGAGAGAAAGCGGACGGCAAACAATTGACGGCACTGATGAGATACGTTGAAGACACATGGTTGTCCAGTACTTTATGGGAGATCCAGTCGTGGTGTGTATTCGGCCAGACTATACGAACGAATAACGACTGCGAGGGATGGCATCACAGAATCAACAGACGGGCGCAGAAGGGAAATTTACAGTTCTATCTTCTCATTAGTCTCCTCTACAAGCAAGCTTACTTCCAACTCAAGTCAAGATGGTATCGGAAGGAAAATTTCGACGCTAGCAGAGAAAAAACAGTAGAGATATACAAGGGAAACTTTTTTGCCTCTGGAGTGATTATGAAGCAGGGACTGTCAGTGTGAATGATTTGCTGAAGAAGTGTGGTGGAATATATGGACCGGGGGCGTAATATCTTTGGAAAATATTTTCGTTGATGTCTACATAGTTGTCTGTTTTTAGTTTTCAAATAATTTCTTAAATATGATGAAGGTAAAAAATAGAAATTAACAATTCTAATGGATACATATATTTTAGTGTGAGTTCTGTTTGGAGTATGTAAAATTATGGGCAACTTTCCAATATGATTTTAAAAGTGTCAAAAGATGCGGCTGAATTTTCCAAATTGTGAAGAAAAAGGCTAAAATACATAAAACTTTTGGGCCATTACTTAAAGCGCCTCCTCTTGGTGTGGCCTGGATACATTTTTTAACCTTTTATTAAAAAAAGAAATGAAAACAAAAGCGTAAAAGGTTACAAAATGTAACGAAACGCTTCTAGTTTTTAACGGAAAGAGCTACTAGTGTGATTCATTCAATTGGAGACGTCACGGACCAATATACATGCACATTCGATCCGAGGTAACGGGACTACATGAACAGGCTATTTATCCTTTGCTTGTGATCGAATTTGTTGCGCTATCTGAAATTCATCAGACACAGAGGAATAAAGGTGCCACCACCAAATTATTTTAATACCTAGAGGTGCATGGTCTAATTTTTTGGGCCGAGATGTCTTCTACTGGTTCTGGCGATTTGGGCCGAGTTGTCTTAAAAATTGGGACGACTTGAGCCGAGTTGTCTTGGGTCAAATTTTTTATTGGTCGAGTTATCCTGGGCCGACTTGTCTTTGGGCGAGTTGTCCTGAACCCCTGTCGAATAGTCTCTGAGTAGTTGATAGCTATTTGACCAGGATCGGTCAAATAATCTCCACGCTATTTGACCAGTCCCGATCAAATAGCCACTGCCAAAAAATAAATAGATCAAATAAAATTTTCATTACCAACACCCATATATCTCCACTAGCTGTCAGCAGCGATTTCGCTATTGACAACCAATTACCTACGTAACCGGTTAATTGTCAGCAGCGATTTCACTACTGGCAACCGGTTGTTAGCAGCCGTCAATGTCAACTTTTTTATTGGTTTTGATGCTTGGTTTCTCGTACTTTTCAATTCATATTTGTTCTCACAAGAATAAATCAAAGGCCAAAGGCACTGAAATGACATAATCCTGGAGAAAATCATAGTACTGTGAAAACATAAGAAAATCCATCTAAAAAGATCTTAAAATTAAGAAAGGTAGTTCTGCAAATTCCATTATATGATAAGTTTGCAGATGTCTATAGACCGGTGGTATAATGAAATGTCATTCGATGTTTCAAATTTTTGAAAGAAACTATTTACGTTTTCAAAAACAAATATCAAAATTCAAGTTTTAACAAAGTAACAGTTTTTGTCTGGTCGGTTGTGGATACCTTTCCCAAAAGATACTCTATGAGGAGAAAGGCTGGCTAGTCCTGTACATGAATTCCATTGGCTTGAAGAAAGTTTTGAGTAAGAACAGCACTATGAGCCCGCGCGTAATCCTGCTAGATTCTGAGCGTAAACAAATAAATGGATCCATTTGAGGCCGAAGCACTTGATTGATTAGGAATGTCGAAGGTTGCTACGGCTTTTGACGCCTGACCAAAAGTTGACCAGACTGAACCTGTCATAAGCCAACTTGGCTATTTTTGAAGCAGACCAAGATGGTTTTCTTGACCGTTTTGTCTCTCAGGATGAGTGTTGGGTTCATCACTTTGAGCCAGAGACCAAAAGACAATCCATGCAATGGAAGCACCCTGGCTAACCCCCTCCAAAGAAGGCCAAGGTCGTCTCCTCTGCAGGGAAGGTGATGGCATCAGTGTTCTGGGATGCCAATGGTATAATATTCATAGGTTACCTTCAAAAGGGCTGAACAATTAATGGGGAGTATTATGCAGACCTGCTTAAACAAATGCGAAAAGCAATTAAGGCTAAACGACCCGGAAAATTGACAAAAGGGGTCTTGTTCCATCAGGACAATGCGCCTGCTCATAAATCGGTTGTCGCAATGGCTGCTGTGCATGACTGTGGCTTCACACTTGTCGATCACCCTCTGTATTCACATGATCTAGCTCCATCAGATTATTTCCTGTTTCCAAACATGAAAAAGCACTTGGCTGGGCAGCATTATCGGTCAGACGAGCAGGTGATCGCTGCTGTGGAGGAGTTTTTCAGGGACCAAGATGAGACCTTCTATACCACTGGGATCCAAGGACTCCAGCATCGCTGGAGGAGGTGTGTGGACAGGAAGGGAGACTATGTTGAAAAATAAGGCACTTTCAGCATGGACAAACCATTGGATCTTGGTCAGGCTCAGAACTTTTCAGCCTATCCTCGTACGTGGATACTCGTTAGAACCGCCTCATTTGGAGAACAAACAAGAAACATATCGCAAAGTTTAGTATATTGAAATAACTGATGCAACCAGCCTTTCCACTGCCAAGAAAATCCGAGAGAATATATTGATGCATATTCAAAACAGCTTAAAAAACTGTATTATAACGTGTACGGTCTATCAATTTATTTTATGAACGCACATGTCCTTATGTTTACTTTCCATAATTATAACTTTACACATGATTCTTCCTTACCAAATTTGGTGTAGTCATCATGAAAACACGCCTATATAATTCTGACCCCCTTGAACCCCACTTTTATACAGGAAAACTGGGGGTTTAAAGGGGGAAATCTTAGCTTTCTTATTTCTGCTGTAAAATATAGATTGTGGGTACTCGTTAGAACCGCCTCGATGAGGCGGTTCTATCGAGTGCCCACAATCTATATTTTGAGCAGAAATAAGAAAAAATTCACAATTTTTCATCTTAAAATTTTCATTTTTTCAGCGATAAAGGTGGGAATGTATTTGTATAGGCGTGTTTGCGTAATGTGGATAAGCCACTCGCCTCATAAACCAGGGGTCGTGGCTTCTATCCTGGGCTTCTCCAGAGTCTTTAAACCGAGGTCCCGTCTCCGTATGATCTTGACTGTTGGTTGGGTGTAAAACTCAAACACACTCACTCCTTTACAAAGTATATGAATGAAATTGCGTATTCGTAACTGGCTGCCTGTGT
This sequence comes from Lucinisca nassula, assembly GCA_963580285.1. Classification (NCBI taxonomy): domain Eukaryota; kingdom Metazoa; phylum Mollusca; class Bivalvia; order Lucinida; family Lucinidae; genus Lucinisca; species Lucinisca nassula. Next base: position 87,581,757 of record OY757017.1, read on the forward strand.
TCTATTAATATTTGAGCTATAGGCTAAGGTAAGCAATCAAATCTGATCCTCAAGTCTGAAGAGAAGTCTTCATTATGAAACATGCCTATACAAATACATTGTAAACTTTAGGGCCGAAAAAAAAACACGAAAATTATAAGATGAAAATTTTAATATTTTTCTTATTTCTACTAAAATATAGATTGTTGGTACTCGTTAGAACCGCCTCGTCGATGCGGTTTTAATGAGTACTCACAATCTATATTTTGGAACTGAAATCAGAACAATATAGTTAATCCCTGTAAACCCTAGATTTACTGGTCGATTTACAATATCAAAATGGGGTTAAAGGGGTCAAACATTTATAGGCCTGTTTTCGAGATATGTAGCAGTCTATTAAAACGTGTAATGGCACAGTGCACCGACCCGACAAGACAGTCCGCCGACACACTTTGTATTGACACATTACGCAAACACGCCTATACAAATACATTACCACCTTTATCGCCGAAAAAATGAAAATTTTAAGATGAAAAATTGTGATATTTTTCTTATTTCTGCTCAAAATATAGATTGTGGGCACTCGTTAGAACCGCCTCATCGAGGTGGTTCTAACGAGTACCAACAATCTATATTTTAGAGCAGAAATAAGAAAAATAAGGTATACCCCCGGAAACCCCAGTTTTAATATATAAAAGTGGGGTTCAAGGGGGTCAAAATTATATAGGCGTGTTTTCGGGATGAGTTCAGCAATTCATTTGAAGATAGTTCACAGACACTGTATTGACAGTGCAGCAATACATTTGAAGATAGTTTAAAGACACGTTACGTTTCACCGACAAACTTTCAGCACAGTTTCAATTATGACAAAAACACTGCTTGATATATAGATGAAAAATACATCGAGTCAAAAACTGTTACTTTCCGGTGTAAATTTGTGATATTTTTTCTAATTTAAACTCCGAACATACGTTGTGGATGCTGGCGGTTCTACAAGTACTCACAACCTTTGTCTTGGAGGGGAACTAAACAAAACGATATATACCCCTCACGACCCATGTATATGTAGTGAGGTTTAGAGGGGTCTTTATTTCCCGGTAATCTAAACATGATGGTAAATATTCGTTAGAACCGCCTCAGTGAGAATGTTTTAACATTACGATAACACAGCCGTGCGAAATAGTGGATTTTTCACATCTCCAAAATGGCTACTTTTCTGAAGAAATCGGTGATATTTTTCTTATTCCTGTTCAAGGACATAGGGTGTGGGTGCTCGTTTGAAACGCCTAAGTGCGGCGGATCCAACAAGTACCCACATCCTATGTCTTTGAAGAGAAATAAGACAAATAATTTAAACCCCTTAAACCCCAGTTTTCTCCATATAAGAAGGGTATAGGGGGTATTCATTTCACGGACTAATTCACGTGATGACGAGCAGCCAAAATCCGTGAAAGTAGTTACTATAACGTAAGTTATACAGGTAACATCTGAATCCTGTCTTAGCCTTTTCCGAATCAAACTAGATGTATCTCCAAATCTACAAAAATGTGTTAGATGTGTTTAGACTTTGTGGTTTTTTCCGATCGAATTCTCAGATCGATCAGAATCTTCTCTTGTTCTTTACGCTCCTCGAGCTTCAAGCTTCTGAGGAATAACTCAATATAATCTGCATACTACGCTGGTTGGAGGAATAGGCTGCTCCGAGTCTTAGCTTGTGGAGCATTGCTCGTATGTTCTGTCACAATGCGATAACACACCCAAACGTCATGATGCATTTTTATATCTCCAAAATGGCCACTTTTCTGAAGAAAATTGTTTTTTTTTTTTGTTATGCCCCCGCCATTCGAAGAATGGTGGAAAGGGCATATAGCGTTGCCCCTGTCCGTCCGTCCGTTCGTCCGTCTGTTCGTCCTTCCGTTCGTCCTTCCGTGCGTCCTTCCGTGCGTCCGAAACTTAAACGCAGTCAATAACTTCCTTATTTCTTGATGGATTTTAAAATTACTCAGCAGAAATGTTAACCATCATGAGACGACGTGTCACGTGCAAAACCCAGGTCCTTACCTCCAAGGTCAAGGTCATACTTAGAGGTCAAATGTCAAAAAAAGGGTCCGAAACTTAAACGCAGTCAATAACTTTCTTATTTCTGGATGGATTTTGAAATTACTTTGGAGAAATGTTAACCATCATGAGTTGATGTGTCACGTGCAAAACCCAGGTCCGTACCTCCAAGGTCAAGGTCATACTTGGAGGTCAAAGGTCAAAAAAAGGGTCCGAAACTTAAACGCAGTCAATAACTTTCTTATTTCTGGATGGGTTTTGAGATTACTTTGTAGAAATGTTAACCATCATGAGTCGATGTTTCACATGCAAAATCCAGGTCCGTACCTCAAAGGTCAAGGTCATACTTGGAGGTCAAAGGTCAAAAAAAGGGTCCGAAACTTAAACGCAGCCAATAACTTACTTATTTTTGGATGGATTTTGAAATTATTTTGAAGAAATGTTAACCATCATGAGACAATGTGTCACGTGCAAACCCAGATCCATACCGCCAAGGTCATACTTAGAGGTCAAATGGCATAAAAAGGGTCCAAAACTTAAACACTGTCAATAACTTTCTATGGATGAATACGAACATAGACATATTTTTGGGCGGGGGCATCCGTGTCCTATGGGCGCATTTCTAGTTGTTGTTGTTGTTGTTGTTGTTTTTCTTCTTATTATTTTTACTGCAAACATAGGATGCTTGTAAGAACCGTCTCGCCTCATTAAGGCTAAGTTTTGGCTGCTCGTTAGAACCGCTTCACTGAGGCGGTTCTATCGAGTACACACAACCTATGTCTTGGAGCAGAAATGAGAACAATGAAGTATACTCCTGTAAACTCCAGTTTACTCTATATAAAGTGGGATTAAGGGGTGTTTATTTCCCAGACTTGTTCACGTGATGATCTCCCAGCTTAAACTTCAGCTCAATTCTGATTACAAACACGCCATGATATAACAGATATTACATAAAAATATGTATATAAACAAATAACTAATTGATAGAAATATTTATTTTCTATTCCCGACTTAACAAATATGGCACAGCGTCAGAACTATTTTATAGCCTCTAGATATTAATTACGAAATCACGCCTATACAAAATACATTGTGCATTTTATCGCCGAAAAAAACAACAACAGACTTTAAGATGGAAAAATTGTGATATTTTTCTTATTTCTCCTCCAAATATAGATTGTGGGTACAATGAGGCGGTTCTATCGAGTACCAACAATCTAAATTTTAGAGCAGAAATAATAAATAATTTTTACCTCTGTAAATCCCAGTTTTACTATAAAAGTGGGGTTCAAGGAGGTCAGAATAATATAGACATGTTTCGTTAAGCCAAACAAAGATCGCGCACTGACTACTTGGGTAAAAAGGTTGCTCTTGTAATAGTCACTGCCTCTCTCGCGCGCGTGAAAACACCCGGAATGAGGGTTCGAGACCGATTAAATAAGCTTGAAGCTTCTATTGCAATCGAACTAAGATAAATTAGTAATAACTAAACTAAGGCTGCTCTGAGTCTGACATGCGGAGCATGTATTCACACATGTTTTCTCGTTCCCGGCTTAATATATTCAGAGGAAACAAGGTCCAAACCCAAATTGCAGATCAATTCTAATTACAAACATGTCATAATATTACATAAATATATATTACATAAATATATATACACGAGTTCATAAACAAATAAATATATGTAAAAATGATGTGTTTTTCTTCTATTTTTGACTTAAGCACATTGACGATAAGTTACCTGATAAAGATTAACAATCGATCAAACATGAGATGTCATCAGACTGCGTAGCTCGCCTGGAAGTGTACTTGGGCTCATATGCAAAATAAAATATTGAACCATTATATATCACCACACGGGTTATGAACAAATCCTTCATATGGTGTTAAAAATACAATGTTTTAGAAACTCTTAACCAATGAAAATAGAAGGGAAGGCAATGATCAGGAATCCATACAATTAACCCACAGCTTCAATCAGACACAGCAAAGGGACATAAAAACAAACATGAAACAACTAATTCTTATGGAAACATAAATAGAAAAGTTACTTTCACACAAAATAGCCAATTGGCTATCCAAAACAAAATAATATAAGCGATACACACACTTAAAGACAAGCCATAACAACCAGAGGACCAGTGGTCCTGTAAATGCTCACCTGACACCTGGTCCTGGTGTACATTTTAATGTTTTTATATATGTATATAGCCTCAGAGCAGGCTGCCATCTTGGTCATGTGACCCAGACCCCGCGAACAAACTTTCGTTCCCCCATCCTACTGAAGCTCCACATGAAATTTGGCTTTGATTGGCCTCCCTGTTTTGGAGGAGAAGATCTTTGAAAATGGTGGACGGACGGACAACGGTTGGACGGACGACAGACCATGGCTATACTATAAGCTCACCTATGAGCCTAAAGGCTCAGGTGAGCTAAAAATAAATTATTTTCACTTTTTCCCAAGCAAAAGCCTAAGTCCGCAAATTTGAAATTGCCGTAAAATAGGTAAAGGTCAACCCAGGGTCACCATTTGAACAAATTATGATAGGCCCGGGTACCAGATGCTTCCTGCCAAGTTTCAAGGTCATTTGCCTTACGGTTCTGGAGAAGAAGAATTTCGAAGTGTTTTTACCATATATGGGCATGGCCACCATCTTGGTCATGTGACCTGGACCATATGAGCAAATTTTCATTTGTTCATCATATAAAGGATCCATATCAAATTTCACTTGAATTGGGCCAGCGGTTTCTGAGAAAAAACTGTTTGAAATATGGAACCTGGTTAATCTTGGTCCCAGGTCACTGAATGATGACTTTTCTTACCCATGAATCTTCATGTATTCATTTACTTTACCTGATCTACCAATTTGGTGACATTGTCTTCAATGGTTTCCTAAAAATCCATTATTTTCACTTTTTCCCATGCAAAAGCCTAAGTTGACAAATTTGACACTGCCATAAAATAGGTCAAGGTCAACCCAGGGTCAGCATTTGTAAAAACTATGACGAGCCCGAGTACCATATGATATATGCCAAGTTTCAAAGCCATTGGCCTAAAGGTTCTGGAGAAGAAAATTTTTGAAGGCTTTTTACCATATATGGGCGTGGCGGCCATCTTGGTCATGTGATCTAGACCGTACTGGCAACTTTTCATTTGTTCAACTCACAAAAGCTCCATATTGAATTTCACTTAAATTGGCTCAGTAGTTTCTGAGAAAAAATGTTTTTTTTGTTTTTTTTTTGAAATATGAAATCGGAGTGACCTTGGTCTAAGGTCAGTGACTGACCTTGACCTTTCTTACCCATAGATCTTCATGTATTCAGTTACTTTACCTAATCTACAAATTTTGGTGACACTGTCTTCAATGGTTTCCCTAAATATCCATTATTTTCACTTTTTCGTATGCAAAAGCCTAAGTCAGCAAATTTGACATAACTGTTAAATAGGTCAAGATTAACCCAGGGTCACCATTTGAACAAATTATGATAGGCCCGAGTACCATATGCTATATGCCAAGTTTCAAGGCCATTGGCCTTACGGTTCTTGAGAAGAAGAATTTCGAAGTTTCTTTACCATATATGGGCGTGGTGGCCATCTTGGTCATGTGATCTAGACCATGTTGGCAGCTTTTCAATTTGTTCAACTCCCAGCATGTGTATAGCATGTGATCTAGACCGTACTGGCAACTTTTCATTTGTTCAACTCACAAAAGCTCCATATTGAATTTCACTTAAATTGGCTCAGTAGTTTCTGAGAAAAAATGTTTTTTTTTTTTTTTTGAAATATGAAATCGGAGTGACCTTGGTCTAAGGTCAGTGACTGACCTTGACCTTTCTTACCCATAGATCTTCATGTATTCAGTTACTTTACCTAATCTACAAATTTTGGTGACACTGTCTTCAATGGTTTCCCTAAATATCCATTATTTTCACTTTTTCGTATGCAAAAGCCTAAGTCAGCAAATTTGACATAACTGTTAAATAGGTCAAGATTAACCCAGGGTCACCATTTGAACAAATTATGATAGGCCCGAGTACCATATGCTATATGCCAAGTTTCAAGGCCATTGGCCTTACGGTTCTTGAGAAGAAGAATTTCGAAGTTTCCTTACCATATATGGGCGTGGTGGCCATCTTGGTCATGTGATCTAGACCATGTTGGCAGCTTTTCAATTTGTTCAACTCCCAAAGGCTCCATATTGAATTTCACTTCAATTGGCTCAGTAGTTTCTGAGAAAAAATGTTTGAAATATGGAACCTGCGTGACCTTGGTCTAAGGTCAATTAATGACCTTGACCTTTCTTACACATAGATCTTCATGTATTCAGCTACTTTACCTTATCTACTAATTTTGGTGACACTGTCTTCAATGGTTTCCTAAAAATCCATTATTTTCACTTTTTCCCATGCAAAAGCCTAAGTCGGCAAATTTGACATTGCTGTAAAATAGGTCAAGGTCAACTCGGGGTCACCATTTGTACAAACTATGATGGGCCTGAGTACCATATGCTACATGCCAAGTTTCAAGGCCATTGGCCTTACGGTTCTGGAGAAGAAGAATTTTTAAGGCTTTTTACCATATATATAGGCGTGACGGCCATCTTGGTCATGTGATCTAGACCGTATTGGCATTTTTTCATTTGTTCAACTCACAAAGGCTCCATATTAAATTTCACTTAAATTGGCTCAGCAGTTTTGGAGAAAAAAATGTTTGAAATATGGATCCTGAATGACCTTGGTCTAAGGCCAATGAATGACCTTGACCTTTATGACCCATTGATCTTCATGTATTCAGTTACTTTACCTGATCTACAAATTTTGGTGACACTGTCTTCAATGGTTTTCCTATAAATCCATTATTTTCACTTTGCCCCATGCAAAAGCCTACTTCGGTAAATTTGACATTGCTGTAAAATAGGTCAAGGTCAACCCGGGGTCACCATTTGTACAAACCATGATGGGCCCGAGCACCATATGCTACATGCCAAGTTTCAAGGCCACTGGCCTTATGGTTCTGGAGAAGAAGATTTTGGAAGGCTTTTTACCATATATGGGCATGGCGGTCATGTTGGTCATGTGATCTAGACCATGTTGGCAGCTTTTCAATTTGTTCAACTCCCAAAGGCTCCATATTGAATTTCACTTCAATTGGCTCAGTAGTTTCTGAGAAAAAATGTTTGAAATATGGAACCTGCGTGACCTTGGTCTAAGGTCAATTAATGACCTTGACCTTTCTTACACATAGATCTTCATGTATTCAGCTACTTTACCTTATCTACTAATTTTGGTGACACTGTCTTCAATGGTTTCCTAAAAATCCATTATTTTCACTTTTTCCCATGCAAAAGCCTAAGTCGGCAAATTTGACATTGCTGTAAAATAGGTCAAGGTCAACTCGGGGTCACCATTTGTACAAACTATGATGGGCCTGAGTACCATATGCTACATGCCAAGTTTCAAGGCCATTGGCCTTACGGTTCTGGAGAAGAAGAATTTTTAAGGCTTTTTACCATATATATAGGCGTGACGGCCATCTTGGTCATGTGATCTAGACCGTATTGGCATTTTTTCATTTGTTCAACTCACAAAGGCTCCATATTAAATTTCACTTAAATTGGCTCAGCAGTTTTGGAGAAAAAAATGTTTGAAATATGGATCCTGAATGACCTTGGTCTAAGGCCAATGAATGACCTTGACCTTTATGACCCATTGATCTTCATGTATTCAGTTACTTTACCTGATCTACAAATTTTGGTGACACTGTCTTCAATGGTTTTCCTATAAATCCATTATTTTCACTTTGCCCCATGCAAAAGCCTACTTCGGTAAATTTGACATTGCTGTAAAATAGGTCAAGGTCAACCCGGGGTCACCATTTGTACAAACCATGATGGGCCCGAGCACCATATGCTACATGCCAAGTTTCAAGGCCACTGGCCTTATGGTTCTGGAGAAGAAGATTTTGGAAGGCTTTTTACCATATATGGGCATGGCGGTCATGTTGGTCATGTGATCCAGACCCCGCGAACAAACTTTCGTTCCCCCATCCCACTGAGGCTCCATATGAAATTTGGCTTTGATTGGCCCTGCAGTATAGGAGAAGAAGATCTTTGAAAATGGTGGACGGACGGACGGACGGACGCACGGACGGACGACGGACGGACGGAGGGACGGACGGACGACGGACCATGGCTATACTATAAGCTCACCTATGAGCCTAAAGGCTCAGGTGAGCTAAAATAAACCGCGACGGAAGAATACCTTGGAACGGTCAGCGGAAACGAATTCCACGGGGGGGACTTTACGTGCACACAATGCTCGCTCTTACTTCCGTCGCGATTTAGACAAATAATTTGTTCAGTCCCAATGCCTCCTAACTCATCAGTGCAACATCTCCGTGAAAACAAAAATCAAACAACCACAGAGATGAAACAACTGCAAGTACTCGACAGCAAGAAACCACTGAAATGCTGGAGCAAAAGAAGACCATCAGTTAGACTCCGATGGGCCCGGCCAGAGACTGTGACTTTGACCTTTATGTTATCGTCATGATCAATGGTATTGCTGAATAAAAGTTTGCCCTTTATCAATCCACATTCTGAATATAAACCAACTCCATTATTTGGTATGGGAAAAAAACTTAAACATAAATTATAAGTCTGTGACATTCACATTGAGGTCATAGCCATTGACGGTTTATAGTCAAACGAAACTTTTGATCTCTATACAGTAATATTCCTATATTAAGACCATCTTTGGGACTGTTCAATTGTGGTCTTTAAGACCACTTTTGAAAAGTCCCAAAGGTGGTCTCCTACAATAGCATACTGGATGTGGAGAGCACAAAGAAAATGTACCTTAAGTCTTCAAAATGTGTTTTTTATTCTACTGTATATCATCGATAGTGTTTGAGTAATCGAAGTTTCACTGTAGTAAGCTGCACATGCGCACTCTGATTACATACATTGTATAACATCATTTTAACACGTCCGTGAAATGAACATCCCTCAACACCCCACTTTATATAGAGAAAACTGGGGTTTACGGGGATATATATTATTTTCTCTTATTTCAGCTTCAGACATAGGTTGTGATACTCTTTATAGAATCGAATGAGGCGGTTCTAACGAGAACACACAACCTATGTTCTGTGTATAAATACGAAAAAAATTACACACTTTCATCATAAAAAATGTAATTTTCGAGATATTAAAAAATGCACTATGCTTCACGGATGAGTAATTGTAATGGTACTAAGGAACCTTTTCTCATTACGAAAACATGCCTATACAAATACATTGCAAATATGACTGCTATAAAAAAAAAATTGTAAGATGATAAATTGTAATATTTTTCTTATTTCTGCTCAAAATATAGATTACGGGTACATGCTAGAACCGCCTCATCGCGGCGTTTCTAACGAGTACCCACAATCTACATTTTAAAGCAGAAATAAGAAAAAATAGATTTACCCCTGAAAACCACAATTTAACGATATAAAAATGGGGTCCTAGGGGGTCACAATTATATAGGCATGTTTTCGTGATGTCATGGGTGGGGGTCACAAAAATTCTGTCTATGGCAGCATTATTTATGTATTATATTTTTCCAGATCCATTAAGACGGTCGTTGGGTTTGACACTTTATCTTGGTGGTCCTTGCACTTGAGGTATTCAGCTGAAAAATAAAGAAAACATATTCGTCATTACCCAACAAGGCTTTATGTTCGGATTCATGCGCATTTTAGTTTCACTTACCGTTCGGGGCTTGAACAAATATTCATGCACACCAGACAAGGAAATCCGTGATTTTACCCTGGGATAGAAATTTATGATCTGACCGTGGTGTTCCGACCCAAAATCGAATATAATCGCGTGTTTGATAGATGCACTGGTTGATTACGACCTCGTAAGCGCCGTGGTTAAGGTTGACGTCACAGCAACGTCGCTAAACATTCCTGCAGTGTCAACACAATATGGCGGACGTTGGTAACCGAAGTGACTGCAGCATCAAAAATCCGCTTTAAGAAATGGAAGGTATGCAAGAAAAAGAACCCAATATGGGTGTGAGGGGGGGGGGGATAGAAAAACCGTCCCTCGGGCAAGCCTCGTGATGCCGAATAGTGTCCCTCGGGACGGATTTTTCCATCCACCCCTCACACCCATATAAGACTCTTATGTTCCACACAGAGCTAAAACCGACCGCACTCGAGTACTGGTAAACTGCTTAGAGGATCTAAGCCTGTCCAGGCAAAGCGGTGCGAGTCCATGCTTATAAACCATATTGGTTTCATTGGGCGAAAGGGCTTGAGATGTCATTTCATCTCAATGTCGGATAACGGTCCCACAAAATTGGAAGCGATGTCTTCAAAATGACCCATACAGTGTTGACGGGGACGTTTAACTCAAATCAATCAAAAATCTTATCGTTCCATCCACCAAAATAACACACCAGTGTAAAATATGAATAGCTTTTCAATCACTAGAGTAGCATGCCCGTATACAGTAGGCATTTCTTACATTGCAACACAAATGGCTTCAATGAGAAAACACGCTTTCAAATTAACCGCCAAAAATCAGACAAAAAATATTTTCTTCTCAGAACATAGAAATTGGGTACTCGTTAAAACCGCCTTAGCGAATGGAAATATAAATATTTTATCCGTACGTTTTTACATATACTTTTTTAAACGTAAATAAGCGCAGGATTTTACGATAACACGCATAGTTCATTTTTTCACATCTACAAAATGGCTTCTTGTCCGATGACAATCCGCATACCCTGGGGGACTACAGGTTGGCATGAATGCATATGGCTAAAAGAAGTTTACTCAAGGAATATTTTTTAAAAAAAATGTCAAAATATCTGCAAAGGCTTCGCAGTAAATTACATTTTTTTTCTATTTTCCCCATTTAAAATCTGAGGAAACTCTAAGTTTCCATAGCAATCAAATTAATGAGCCGATATTCATTAAAAATACAAATTTTCAATCACCTAGCCCAGGGATGCTACAGATGAAATTTGGACTGAATCGGCTCAGTGGCTTCCGAGAAGATGTCATTTGACGACATCAGGCGACCACGACGATGGACAAGAGCCTAATCCTATAAGCTCCACTGGACCCTTCGGCTCTGATGAGCTAAAAAATAAACCATATTTTTTGTGAGTATAACAGAAACATACCATCTGTGTAGTATCGGATTGCTTCGTGTAACGAATCAAACGAACTAACTGTTATGACACTGTTGCGTTTGATCCAGTAACCCCTGAGATGTCTGGCCACCCTCTCTTTGGTGTCATCAACGGGGACAGATGTTGTCTTTACGACGTAGGGTTTGGCCTTGAACTTCGCTTCCATTAAATCTTTCGTTGGTGATGAAAAATTGTCTCTAAAGTACTTAGCGTATGTGATTTTAGGGTATTCTGTCATAGACAATGTTTTCATGTGTCCTGAAAAAAAGGGAAAATAAACACTGGACATTAACCGAAAAAAGTAAATTTTCGTGCGTTACGCGATGTACTGCAAATGAACAAACCAGAACCGTATCCCTATCTGCTACAATGAAAATAACAATGCCGTCTTATTTTTACAATGTTGAAATATCATATCTTTGCACGATGTGAAAATATATTAATTTGTTCAGATATTGATTCATCACGAAAACACGCCTACATAATTTTGACCCCCTTGAACCCCACTTTTATATAGTCAAATTGGGGTTCACAAGGGTAACTTTTTTTTTCTTATTTCTGCTCTAAACTACAAAGTGTGGGTACACGTTGTCGTTCGAGCCGCCTCGGTGAGGCGATTATAACGAGTACCAACAATGTATATTTTGAGAAGAAAAAAAGAAAAATATCACAATTTTTCATCTTAAAATTGTCATTTTTTCGGCGATAAAGATTACAATGTATTTGTATAGGCGTGTTTTCGCAATGTTCACTGCTTAGAATAAAATCAAACTTTCCAATCCTCAGGGATTGCTTTTGCAATTGCTTTCATCGTTCCTTAACTTGACATCCTTTTGGTGTCTCTGATGAGACCTGTGGGTTAATTGTATCGATTCCTGATGGCAGAGCTGCTTTGTTTGTGCCGTGTGGTAGCTGTAAAAGGTCTCCCCGTACATGCATTAAATACTCTTATTTTTCCAATCCTCAGGGATTGCTTTTGCAATTGCTTTTCATCGTTCCTTAATTTGACATCCTTTTGGTATCTCTGATGGGAGCTGTGGGTTAAATTGTATCGATTCCTTATCATTTCCTCTAATTGAATTTTTCATATCTCAGTTTGCAACCTTGGTCTAGTTGTTAAAAAGTTAACAATGTCAAATACGCTTATATATTTCCTCGTAAAAATGTGACATTAGGAAACTACGCCTATTCAAATACACTGTAAATTTAACCTCCCAAAAAAAAAGAAAATGTTTAGATTAAAAATTGTGGTATTTTTCTTATTTCTACTCAAAAAAATGAATGATGGGTTCCAAAGAGTATCTTACGGGCTTCTCAAGACTTTCGGATTAGTCGTTAACCGAGGTCCCGTCTCCGTATGTTGGTGGGACGTAATACTCAAATATTCACTCCCTCCAACGAGTACCAATAATCTACATTGCTAATTGGCTATCGTGTATTGTTCGGAGGTCATTCGTATTAACACTGAGGTCAAAAATCAATAATCATGTTTTTAATGGTGTCAATTAATAAAAAAATTCATTAATCAAGTAATTTCGTATTGTCCAAGTCACAGGTCCTCGGGCCGCCCCCGGCCATAGGGACTTGAAGAACTATATGGGCTGCATGATGCTTCCACGCAGAGCTGAATCCGGCCCGCACACTAGTACTGGTAAACCGCTTAGAGGATCTAAGCCTGTCCAGAAACCGCGGTGCGAGGCGGACCGTCCATCCAAATAAACCCTATTGGTTTCATTGGGAGACACGGCTTGAGATGTCATTTCATCTCAATGTCGGGTAAAAGTCCCACAAAATTGGAAGCAACGTCTCCAAAATGACCTTGACAGTGTCGACGGGGATGTTAAACCTCAAATCAAACAAACAAACAGGTCCTGGGTCAGCTGTATTGGCCTTGGCCTGCGGCCTCGGGCCAATACAGCAGACTTCGGACCTGTAACTGGGTCATTACAGAAGCATTCGTGGTGTAGAGGTTATGTTACTCGCCTTGTAAACCAGGGGTCCCAGGGTCGATCCCGGGCTTCTCCAGAGTTTCGGCTGAGTCTTTAAACCGAGGTACCGTCGTCGAAAGACATTCGCTGTTGGTGAGGCGTAAAACTCAAAACACTCAAACACACTTAACTGGCCCATTACGAAATTACTTGATTAATAAAATTATAATATTAGCGCAGAAATAAGACTAGAAATATGTCAAAACGGCACAGATGCCCCCCCCCCTCCCTCGTGAAGGTTCTTCCCGAAAAAAAATATCATGTTGCAGCAACAGCTGTCATCGGACAGATTAACTTATCTGGAAAATTGTCGTTGAGGCATAGTTCAGGGTATTGCCGATCTAACCTTTAAAAAGATAAATATCACCATACCAAATATGAATCCAATCAATCAACTGATTCGGAAAACATTACTTCTTAAACACATTAACACTGAAAACTTTTAAGTCTAAAACTTTTACCTTGACGTCATGAGGCAGGGGCGGGGGTATTGCTGAATGAAATGTTGGACCAATATGTTTCATGATTCCAAATATGAAGCAAATGCATCATATGTTTTAGGAAATATGAGTGCTAAAAAACTTCAGCATCAAAACTTTCGAAGTCTGTGACCCTGACCTTGAGATCAGGGGTGGGGGTATGGCTGAATAAACGTTTTGATCTGTTACTATCATCATATTAAATATTAAACAATCCATTATAAACTTTGGGAAATATGAGCTCTTAACATACTTATAGTTAAAATTTCTATGTGTCTACCCTTGGCCTTGAGGTCACATTCATGGATAGGGGTATTGCTGAATATCACGTTGGACCTATATCTATCATCGCACGATATATAAACACAATCTATCATATGGTTTGGAAAATATGCACTCTAAAAAATTAGCATTGAAAGCATGTCTGTGATCTTGACACTGAAGTCTTAGATATTGCAAAACACACCTTGCGACCTGTCTCTATTATCATTGCAAATATAAAACGAAATCCATCATACGGTTTGGAAAATACGAGCTCTTTAAATATTTTAACATTAAAAAAATCAAGTCTGTGACCTTGACCTTGATGGGGTTATTGCTGAATAAAACGTCGGACCTACATCTATCATCATACCAAATATGAACCGAATCAACCGTAAGAAGTTAAGGTACTACCTGGTACAAAAATACCATAACCTGAGTCTTTAACATTAAAACATTCTAAGTTTGTGACCTTGACTTTGAGGTCATGAGTATGGGTGCTGGTATTGCTGAAGAAAACTTTGGACTTACATGTATACCTATTATCATACCACATAATAACCAAATGCATCTTTTGTTGTTTTTTTTTTTGTTTTTTTTTGGGCGGTAAAATTTTACCAATATATTTGAATAGGCTTGTTTTCATAATGAATGTTTTGCACAACTGGACCCGGTAAGACACAAACCAGCATGCGCAGCTACACAGACTAACAACCCCCATCAGCACAAACCACGGGCTAACATAGTACCGCTATCGGCCCGACGTTGGCCCGGCATTCTTTGCTGGCTTGGAAGCGTCTTATCGCAAAACAACCGTTTGATATAGTGCATTCTTTCATATCACTGGAAGGGTTATTTCACTGATGAAAATCTGTAACATTTTTCATATAAATGCTCAAAACGCGTGGGTGCTCGTTTGAACCGCCTCATGAGTAGCCTATGTTTTGGAGCAGAAATGAAAAAATAAAAGGCCGCAGGCCAAGTGTCCTCTGACGTTTAAAATGCCAGCCAGAATGTGGTGAATACGTCTATAACATACATGTCCTAAACACTGTTTTGAGATTTTACAGCCCTTTTCACAGACTAAGTTTTTTTTATTTTCCATAATGTTGTATGGAACAATTTACGGAAAAGTGATCTCAAAACTATAAATAATGACTATTGGAGGTAAATGGGTACACTTTCAGTGGAACCAACTGTGTCATTTTTAGTTTTGCCTCACTTCTTAATGATGTGATCACATTTCGGTCATGTGACCAACATCAGGATAGTTTCCACAAAATCCCAAGAATATTGTACAAGGGATTACAGAGATAGCAACATGACGAAAACTAATACATGTATTGTAAAAAGTAGTCAAGTGTACCTTTGTATGATATGAACCGCTTTAGTTTATGGGGCCAATAACTAAGACTGACACGATTAATCGTATAATCGATTAATCGATCGATAAATTCCACAAAAATGATTATCATTTCTGATTTGATTTTAATCGATTACTTGATAGGTACAATTTACTACCCCAAGTTATGCCTAAAATAGCTGAATGAGTGGCAAACAGTGCAGACCCTGATGAGACGCCGCATTATGCGGCGTCTCATCTGGGTCTACACTGTTTGCTCAGGCCTGTCTGTTCAAATAAACATATGGTAAAATGCAACATATGGTAAGAGCCATGCTCAGACAGAAAGCCAGACAGGTAAAATTATGACAAAAACCTTAGCGATTACTAATCGATTATCGATCGCAGTGACAGGACTGATAACCGATTATCTATTCGGCACCGATTAGCCAGCCCTACCAATAACTGAAAGGTTTCATCCGAATTCATTGTAAACTGCAAGTAGTGTTGCAGGGCCAATCCTTCATACAGAAGAAAAATAACAAAGGGAAACAGCAAATCAGTACAGCAGGACCTCGATAAAATATGATCACCTTCAAGTCATGGGACCATACTTTTAAGTTTCATCATCCCTTAAAGACTGTTAGAGGAGTTGCGGAGACAAGATTTATCTACTAACGTACGGACTGACGAACCCATTAGAACTCTGGTTCTGGCCGCCCATCGGGCTTTCGAGAAATAGATTGGGCTGCAGGATGCTTCCACGCAGTCTGAAACCGGTCGCTCATGAGTACTGGTAAATCGCTAAGAAGGTCTAAGCCTGTCCAGGCAGGGTGGTGCGAGTCGGAACATCCATGCTTATAAACCCTATTGGTTTCATTTGGCAGCAGAGATTGAGATGTCATTTCATCTCAATGTCGGGTAAAGGTCCCACAAAATTGGAAGCAACGTCTCCAAAATGACTTATATAGTTTTGACGGGGACGGTGAACATCAAATCAAACAGCAAAGTATGGCCTCTGTTAAATATGGTCATTTCTATGTCATGGACACAATTACTGGACAGTTTCATCAAAATCTCTTGAGAAATGTAGGATTTGCGGAGACAAGAAAGCCTTCTGTTGATAAAATGGGCCCCGTCAAGCGATTTTGGTACTTATCGCCTATGCGAGCAGCGAAGGTTCAGGCGAGCCTGCGCATCCGCGCAGACTCGCCAGAACCTTCGCTGCTCGCTCATACAAGAAATGAATCAAGAGGAACCTTCAGACAGAAAGCCATATCCCTGGCAGCTCTGAATGGCTGGGCATGCGCAGTTAAAATTTGTCATGACGGAATGCTCGAAGACACAAATTCGCTTGGCGGGGCTCAAAATGGCTAACACTGACAAAGCGCAATAACTAGACTGGTAAAAAATAGTCATTTGCGACCTCTTTATAATCTCCTCTTCAGGTCATGGCTTGAAGGTTTTACTAAAATCTACTGAAAACCGCAGGGCTTACCCCTGAGAAATTGCAAAAGGGCGGTAACTATTACGAAAACATTCCTATACAAATATAATGTAAATTTTACCGCTGAAAAAATCAAAATTTTGAGCTGAAAAATTGTGATATTTTTCTTATTTCTGTTCAAAATATAGATTGGTATTACTCGTTAGAACCGCTTCGGCGAAGCGGTTCTAACGAGTACCAACAATCTATATTTTAGAGCAGAAATAATAAAAATAAGGTTTACCCCTGTAAACCCCAGTTTTACTATATAAAAGTGGGGTTCAAGGGGGGCAGAATTATATAGGCGTGTTTTCATGATGTTCTGGTAAAATCAGTCGACTCTGACCTCGATAAAATATGATAATCTTCAGATCATGGGAAAAATTAATGGAAAGTTTCATCAAAATCCCTTGCAACTTGAAGGAGGAGTTGGGGAAACAATAATATGTCTACGGACCGAGAGACGAATACATTACTTTAATCCCCTTTCCACTAACGTCGGGGGACAAAAATAATGCAAACCCCTGTAAATCCCAATGTTTTGTTATATCGGCTGTAGAATGGTGTTCATAACATAGACCTTAAGAAAAAGAGAGTACAGTGGGTTTCAATGGTTCTCTGTAGCTTTCTTAAAGACATTTCTTGTTTCTTTGTCAACTTGGTGGATCTCTATCCATTTTTGTCGTCAGCGCAGGACAGTGAATGGCTTGATTTAATCCCTCGTGCATGGAGAGTAGTCGAGCCAATTTTTAGGTCGTAAGATACACCAACGTTATTTTGTGCCACATTTTAATGCGAATTCTTATGCACTTGCATATGTATCGCGACGGCCAACTGGATAACGTCAAAACTTTGCGACAGAATATTTTGCGATATACAGTCGGAAACCCGACGTCAGCAGGCGACGTCGTTTTTATTGGCTTGTATTTGGGTCCCGTCAAGCGATTTTGGTACTTATCGCCTATGCGAGCAGCGAAGGTTCAGGCGAGCCTGCGCATACGCGCAGTCTCGCCAGAACCTTCGCTGCTCGCTCATACAAGCAGTGAATCAAGAGGAACCTTCAGACAGAAAGCCATATCCTTGGCCCCTCTGAATGGCTGGGCATGCGCAGTTAAAATTTGTCATGACGGAATGCTCGAAGACACAAATTCGCTTGGCGGGGCTCATTTGGTTTTACGCAGCTCACAGCGCTGCTCTTATATGCAAAATACTACGGCTGACGCGGCGCCGCAGAACAATATTTCCGACAGTAAAATCACCAATTTATCTCCCCGAATGACAATTTTGAATACAGTTGTCCGCTAATACATATATCTCGGTCCAGCTGTTCAAAACTAACGATGTCGTTAAAACTCCTCTGAAGGTTTTATTTGATTTTTTTTTATTTGGGTATAACGTCTCCTCAACACTAAATAGGTCCTTTTGGAGACTTTGCCCACCATTGAAGTGAAATGACTTCTCAAGCCCTGGCGCCCAATGAAACTAATATGGTTTATTTGCAGGTGCGGTCTGAGTCGCGCCACTTTGCCTGGGCAGGCTCAACTCCTCTAAGCAGTTTACCAGTACTTATATGGGTGGTTTCAGCTCTGCGTGCAAGCACCATGCAGCCCAATCAATTTATCCAAGCTCCGATGGGCGGGGCGGAGCATTTCTTGGAAAGTAAGATAGCACCAGGTTAGAAAGAGTATATAAATGAGGAATGTTTTCGGATATGTTTTTTTTTTTTTCAATTCTCCATTAAAGCGTTCATTGTGGATACTTGCAAGAGTCAACTTATCATGTAGACATAGCAACCGATAAGGTTGGTATTTTGTGATAATCAAAAGATAGTTTTCCTTTTTCTCCATATAAACCAATGTTTTGGGTATTCATTAGAACCGCCTAGACGAGGCACATCACGAAAACACGCCTATATAATTTTGACCTCCTTGAACCCTACTTTTAAACAGTAAAACTGGGGTTTCTGGGGGTATACCTTATTTTTCTTATTTCTGCTCTAAAATAAAGAGCAGAAATAAGAAAAATATCACAATTTTTCATCGTAATTATTTTTTTTTTCGGCGATAAAAGTGGCAATGTATTTGTATAGGCGTGTTTGCGAAATAACTTCTAATAAATACCCATAACAAAGGTTTAATTCGAGAAAATAGGAAAACTATCCTTCAACTATCACAAAATACGCGCCTCATTTACTGATATGGGTCAACTCTAACAAGAACCCACAATACCTATATCTGACAGAAATTCAGGACAATAATTCCCTAATTATCCCCGTTACTACAGTAAAATTTTCATTATATTACATGTAACACTTAAGTCAAAAATCAATAATCATATTTTTAATGGTGTCAGTTAATAAAATTGTCATTAATCAAGTAATTTCGTATTGGCCAAGATACAGGTCCGAGGTCTGCTGAATTGGTCCGAGGCCGAAGGCCGAGGCCAAAACAGCTAACCGAGGACCCGTAACTGGGACAATACAATACACAGGTCCTCGGTCAGCTGTATTGGCCTCGGCCTTCGGCCTTGGACCAATACAGCAGACCTCGGACCTTTAACTAGGCCAATACAAAACTAGACAAAAGTGCCCAGTGGGGCACGTATACCCCCGGCCAGTGCCATCACCTCAGCTGAAACAAGAACTACAAAGGGAAATAATTCTAAAAGGCCTGACCCCTTGGTCCTTATTTTCTTTCCCACAATACAAGTAGTCATACTGATCATGTGTGCAAAATTTCAAGTTTCTATGTCAAGCAGTTCCTGAGATATCTTTGACACAAAATAATTGTTTACGGACACACAGACAGACGGAAAAGACAAAAACTATATACCCCCATTGCATACTTCGTATGCCGGGGGTATAATTACTTGATTTATAACATCATAGTAATAAACTTACTTAAATCAGCGTTCCCATGAGCAGGAAGAGCGATACAATCAGATCCATAAGGTGCAGGTGCGTCTCTCTGTTTAAAAAAGCTATCACTGCAAAAGAACAAGAATTAAGGTGAATGGAAACACCTTCAGGGGAGGCAACTCATACAAATGTATTTTTGTCTCCCATGTCAATAGGGGTCAACTCTTAAAGGAAAGGATTTGCTCCTAAGCACCAAATTCGTTTCTTTAAGAATGGACCCCTTTTTCAGTGGGACAGGGCTTATAGAATAGCGAACAGGAAGTCGCGAAAGTTTTCGCCCCGAAAAGGCTTTGAAAAATGGCGTAAAAATGTGCAAGGTGTTCCCATTTCACTTAAATGACACTGTGTTTCAAGCCCCGCCCGGGTCGCATGTGAGACTATAAGAATCTGATATGGGGTTCTGTTGTAGATGAGCGTTTCCAACCCGAGGGATGACCGTGCTGAGCGGAACCGAGGTTCCGCTCAGCACGGTCATCCCGAGGGTTGGAAACGCCCATCTACAACAGAACCCCATATTGGATTCTTTTTCTTGCACAACACCTCCGGTTAGTTTTGACAGCTCGCACATGTATATTGTTTACAAAATAAAAGTAGTTGCGGAAGTACTTCCGGCAGTTGAATATAACTGAAGCGCATTTATGGTAGTTGCCTGGGTCGGAACACCAGGGTCAGAACATAAATTTCTATCCCAGGGTAAAATCACAGATTTCCTTGTCTGGCGTGCAAGAAATCAAATTCTGCAACAGAAAGCGAGGTATTTTTCTTTGGGTACTCAGGTTTTCGCACACCTCTGATTTGATCTGCTCGAAATAGGTTAAATAATCTTCAAAGGGAAGTAAAACAAAGAAAAAAACACGATATATGGTTAATGATGATGATGCTCTGTCTCTGGTCGGGCCAACAGGGGTCTAACTGTTGGTTTTCTTCTGCTTAATTATTTTGTCAAGTCCGCATCGTTGTTTATCTCTGTAGTCGTTGGATTTTTATGTCATGCTGTCAGAGATGCTGCACTGTTGAGTTAGAAATCCTCCCTGTGTACTGCAAAAACAATTGTCTGAAGCACGACAGAAGCAAGGGTTGTGGCCACATAAAATCGATTTAAGCACCTTAGCAAAAACTGTTTACTGACTGTTCCAACCTGTATTTGTCGTCTTTTCATATATCTTTTATCTTTGATAACCGTTAGGCTGTTCTGTGGAAAAGTAACTCTCCTTTTGGCTTTCCGCTTGTGACGTTTTCATCACAGCGAAGTTATTTTATGTTCGTGTTTATTTCCCCTTGGTGTCTTGGATGGGAGGTGTGGATCGTTTCCTAATCATTGCCTTCACTTCAATTTTGGGGTGGGGATCTGAACGAGTTTTGATAAACAAAACCTTATATGAACTAAAAGGATTTGGGAATACTCCCGGGGGCCCTGGTCGATGTCACTGAATGCGTCTTATAATGAGGAACTAGAATATATATGGAATAGGACTGGAGATCTGGATGTTTTCTAAACGAATAGGCCTTTCATGAAGTGAAGGCGTGGGGCATTTCCTAGGTTGGTGTCACTGATTGCGCCTCAACATGAGGAACAAGAATATATATACATATATGGGATATATGGTTTGGAATCTGAACCGATTCTGAGATTTTCTGCCTTCAATGAAGTGGAGGGGTTGAGCATGGCCCGGGGAACCCCAGGTTGGTGTCACTGAATTGTAAGGAAGAAAATAAATAGGGTTAAGAGGTGGGCATCTGAACAGTTTTTTAGATAAGCAGTTAAGGTAAAACCTTGGGTAACTCTCATTTGCTTTCATTGAATGCGTCTTATTGTGCCTCATAAGAGCGCTTACTCTTAATTATAAAGTCTCACACCGCTGTGGGTTCGAGCCTAGCTCGGGTCATATGTCAGACGCAAAGGTCGGTAACGGATGGTCAGCTGTTTTTTTCTCCCATTTTCGCCCTCCTCTGATTAACGCTCGCATCGATATAAGTGAAATAATCTTGAAAGCAGAATAAAAACAAGATGTGTTTGTGAGACACTGATGCCCACAGACATTGCATGTTAAATATGAAAGAAGTATAACTAAGCAATCTAATAAAATGTAGGTCAAGGTCACAAGGTAAAAAATTATGGGATCGTTGGAAAGGTCTTGTTACATAGAATGCACATGTGAAATATGAAAGCCCTATCACTTTTCAATCGAAAGTTATGGCGAATGTTAAAGTGTTTTTAAAAAGTAGGTCAAACGTGAAGGTCAATGTCACGATATCAAAAATTATGGTACCACTGAAGAGGTCTTGTGAAAAAGAATGCACACGTGAATTATGAAAGCCCTATCATTTAAAAATCGAAAGTTATGGACTGTGTTAAAGTTTTAAATACGAAGGTAAAATATCAAGGTCACGTTGTCAAAATTATGGTATCACTAGAACGGTCTTGCGACAAAAAATGGACATGTGAAATATGAAAGCCCTACCACTTACCAATGGAATGTTATGGCCAATGTTAAAGCTTTTAAAAGTATGTCAAATGTCAAGGTCAAGATCACGAGGTCAAAAATTAAGGTATCACTAGAAAGGTCTTGTGACAAGGAATACACATGTGAAATATGAAAGCCCTATCACTTATCAATCGAAAGTTATGGCCAATGGTAAAGTATTTAAAAATTCAAGGGAGATATTTCAGCCAAAAATGAAAACAGAGTCATGGCCCTTGGTCAGAATGTAGCCCTTGTGAATGTGAATAAGTGTGTGAAGTTTCATGGGGCTAGGTAAAATACTTTTGAAGTTATGAACAAGATTAAAGTTTTTGTGACGGACAGACAAACAAACATACAGATTTCAAGCGGAGAAAATTCAGCCAAAAATGACAACAGAGTTATGACCCTTGGTCAGAATTTAGCCCTTGTGATGGTGAACAAGTGTGTGAAGTTTCATTGGGCTAGGTCAAATACTTTTGAAGTTATGATTAAGGTTAAAGTTTTTGTGATGGAGAGACAAACAAACAGACAGGCCGGGCAAATACTGTATGCCCCGCCGAAATACGTGAGAATCTGAAAGGTTTCTGAGACATAAGGCCTTTTTGAAGCATGGCCCGGGGATATGGCTCTTTTGCAAAGCAAAATACTGATATCTATCAAATTTCAGAGCAATTAACCAAACGGCTTATAACTTGTAGGGACAATATTTTGGCGGATGTTTGCATACCCCCGGCGGGCCCTTCAGTCCGCGGTTTGAATTTAGTTTTGGAGACGTTGCTTCCAATTTTGTGGGAGTTTTACCCGGCATTGAGATGAAATGACGTCTCAAGCCAAGTCGCCCAATGAAACCAATAGGGTTTATGTGCATGGACGGTCCGACGCACCACTTTTCTTGGATAGGCTTAGAACCTCTTAGTGGTTTACCAGAACTCATGTGCGGTCAGTTTCACTTCTGCGTGAACGAATCATGTAGCTCAATGTATTTCTATAAGCCCCGACCGACGGGGACCAACCTACGGAATCTTTGACCTTGCAACCCATATGGTTAAGTTCTGATGCAGTTTCCCACGTGATAAATATCTCCCAACCGTAGAGTATCACAATGTCACCGACATTACCACCAAACTGTACCCCGCAGTCTTGGAAACAATAAACATGTTTATTAAAAAAAACTGACAAAATAAGCTGATAACCATCCTTAGATAAATGTGTAGCAGATATAGGGAAAACATTGTGCAAAACATGGCTACAGGTGGTCTTAAGAAATGAAATCCATACTTATTTCCCTCCCCCCCCCCACTCCCAACCTCCACCAGGATAAACGGCACAATTTTGGATGTGTAAAATCCGTTTGCTTAATTTTACTTAAGATTTCCAATGATGCAAAAACTTCAGACCAGCCTTAGTTAAATCTTGGGTTGAAATCAAGTTTTTTGCAAAGACCGAATCACTGAGGTCCAGTGTTTAAAGGTAACAGACACGTTATTTTTTATACAAAATATGTGCCCCTGACCATGCTGTCATGATGCTCAGGGCATGGTCTACCATTGAGTTGTAAACAACCTTTAAACATACTATGAGTCCCTGTTGCCTTATGGTTGAAGATACATACATAACATGAATTTGATACAATGCTTTGGACTGTGACATTAATGACATGCCCTCAGAACACGGTATACATTTGGATTGTAAAAATCATGAGACTCTGGTGGTGTCAAATAGTTGAACACTGACAATCTTGATATAATGTTGATGTAATTCTATTTTCCTTTGACAGACATTAAAATGACGATCTTGAAAATATTATGAGACGGGTAGTGAAAACTGGTTAAACAGAAACTGTCTTCAAATTGTCTCCCTATGTTCGTGTGTCACAGCTGAACTTTGGCAACTTATTAACTTCATGTGTTACTGCCATGTGATTAAATATTTCGACAAAGTCTATGAAAGATCACGGAGAAATCTATTTGGTCTCTAAAAATTCCGTTAAACATCAACTGAAATCTAGACATTTTCATGCATTTGGTCTGTCCACGCACGATTTTGCACGCTTTACATTGCACGACCTCATAATCTTCCAAAAGAAAAATTGGACGTTCCATATAGACGATTACCTCTATCCTGAACGTAATGTAAAAAAATGCTTTGTTTCACTTTTGGAGTGCGAAACATTACATACAATGGTCAAGTCAGAAAATGTGTGAAGCTCTTATCTTTCTAATTGACAATAGCGTTATATAGACTGATTGTGGGAATTGCGATGGGTACGAATTGAGCACCCTCGCGGCTGATTTGTTCTTGTTCTGTTATGATAGAGACTTCATGGTGTCCCTTTCAGTTTAAAACAATCTAAAGATATTGAGGTTTTAAGCTTAACATCTAGATACCTGGATGGTTTATTAAACATTGACAATACCTATATCGATGGTTTACCCTTCATAACTTTAAAGAATAATGAAAAAGTAGATTTTTCTTATACCGAAGCCCCGTTTTTGGATTTATATTTATAATTTTAGATATGTTTGTTTCATGCAAAATATATGAGAAGCGCGGTGGTTCTGCTTTTGAGATTGTAAATGTTCCTTTTTTTGGATGGTGATGATCCGCGTGCGGTATCCTACGGTGTTTATATATCGCAATTAACTGGGTTTGCCAGTGTGTCTAGACATGTTACTGACTTCAACACTCGAAATAAATTATTTAATTGATAAACTTCTTAATCAGGATTTATCGGTATCATAAACTTCTCAAAGCCTTTTATATGAATTATAGACGTCATTTCGATTTAATAACACAACTCTTTTTTGGACTTAAACCTTTTCTGCAACAAGGCCTATCGGAACCATTATTTTATAGGGACTAAGTATATAAATTCTGAAAACTATACGCTTGCAAAGTACGCAATTTCATTAACCCATTCTTTGGCATAAAACGATTGGGTATAGCGTAAATGTAATACAACAAATAAATGTTATTCGACAGACTGCATACATGGTAGTAACCCAGTCACTTGCCCCTTTAATCTCTCGCCAGCGGTTGGGCCTCTGACTTTATAACGCCTCCAGCCTAAAGATTCACTTAACCCATATATGACAATGGAATCTTCCACCTAGTTACTTTGGAGTGGTCTATTTCCAATTATAGGGGTGTCATGTTTGGTTTTCTTTGTGGCAAATTTTACAAAAACGAATGTTCCTTAAGCAAACAGTGTAGATCCAGATCAGACGCCGCGTTCTGCGGCGTCTGATCTGGATCTACACTGTTTGCCAATGTCCCAGAAAAGGGCCGCTAGGCAAATATGGGTTAAACGTTTTAAGTAATATCGGTTGGTGTATGATGCTCTGTCTCTGGATGGACCCACGGGAGTCCAACTGTTTGATTTCTTTACTCAAGCATTTTGGTGAGTCCTTGTCGTTGTGTCAGCTCTGTATTCATTCGACTGGATTGTTTTACTGGTAAGGTAGAAATCCTTCATGCGGATTAATTTTGTTTGATTTGAGATTCAAAGTCCCCGTCAATACTGTAAAGGTCATTTTGGAGACGTTGCTTCCAATTTCGACGGACTTTTATCCGACATAAGAGGAAATGACATCTCAAGCCCTGTCGCCCAATGAAACCAATAAGGTTTATAAGCATGGACAGTCCGACTCGCTCCGCTTTGTCTGGGCAGGCTTAAGTAAGGGCGAGGATTGTGGCCACGTAAAATCGATTTAAGCCCCCCAGTGGAAATCTTCCACTGACCGTTCCAAGGCGGCTCTTCTGTGGCGATTTATTTATGTTGTTGTTTGTTACTTACTGTGTGTATCACTTGTGTCTTTTGGTTTTGGATGGCCATATGGCCATTTTGTGGGAAAGTAACTGTCCTTATGGCCTTCCTTTGTTTAGGTTTCCATTATGGTCTGGTCGCTTAATGTTTGTATTTCTTTCCCTTTGGTGTCTTTTATGGGTGGAGTAAGTTAATTGTATCAATTCCTGATCTTTGTTTTACTTCTACTTTTTAGATCCTCTAAGCGGTTTACCAGTACTCGTGTGCGCGCTGGATTTAGCTCTGCGTGGAAGCATCATGCAGCCCATATATTTCTTCTAGCCCCTATGGGCGGGGGCCGTTCAAGCGGATTGAACAAATTATTTGTTTAGACCACGACAAAACCAATTATGAGGGATATGGCCGAGTAAAATCGATTTAAGCCCCAGTCACTTTTTACTGACCGTGCCAAGGCTGTTCTTCTGTTGTGATTTATTATAATTATAATTCGTTTATGCGTGTACGTATTGCTATTATCTTTTTATTTTAGATTGCCGTTTGGCCATTTTAGAGAACGTAACCGTCCTTTTGGCTTTCCGCTTGTGATGTTTTCCATTAGGAAAACATGGCCGTGTGAAATAATGGCGTCCAACATGGTGTCAGAAGTCAAATATATTAGATAAAAATGATAACATCTTTCTAATTTCTGCTTTCGGCATAGATTGTGGGTGCTCGTTAGAACCGCCTCAATGAGGCGGTTCTAACGAGTACCCACAATCTATGGTTTGGAGCAAAAATAAGGCAGATAATGTTTACCCCCTTACACCCCACTTTTCCCTATATAAAATGGGGTTTAGGGGGGTCTTCGTTTCACGGACTTGTTATCGTGATGATAATAATGAAGCAGTTTTATGTTTAAGTTTGTTTCCCTTTGGTGTCTTGTGTTTTGGATCGGAGGTTTGGGGGAAGTGCATCGATTCCTGATCATTGCCTTCACTTCTGTTTTGATATGATTAGAAACATAGTCTTTGACCCTGACATCATAAGATGACCTTCAATAAAGGTCATGAATTCATGGGTCAACCATATTTCTGTCGAATTTACCAGGCGGATAACAAAAGCATGCACGGTTTACACCTGTAAATACAAGTCTTACCTATTTAACCACTCGACAGCCTTGGAAAGAGAAGCATAGAACATGACAAGAACACAATAATTCAGCTGTTCTTCTTTTGGGTTCTGTTGGACTTCAAGGCGGTCGCCAACATTGCGTACCCTTCCGAAGGTCACCCAGGACTCGCCACCTTCCACAATGATAATCTATCATAAGAAATTTGCAAACATTTAATCACGCCTTAGAAATGAATAGCCTTTTGAAGTCGTCTTTTTTTTTTCAATTAACGCACCGCAGTGCTACCCCAACAGAGTTGGACCACGCACGTAACTTATATAGCGACACATGACAATATTTCCTAAGATAGGTGCGATAAGTACATATATGATATTTGTAATATCTGTCTCGACTATAAACAGATTCGTGAAACAGTATTATAACATACTCGATCAAAAACGCAAATATACCAACTTCCGGGTAAATACCAGTAGCTATCCGGTAGCCATTCAGTTAGATATGGCTGCAAACATGCGAATCGGACGTATAGCTACAAAATGCATAAATTTGCATTTGTCCATACTATTCTGCTCAAGAGATGTCTCACAATATGTGCATAGAAAGTTTTGCAAGGAATTTGGCATTGCGCAGATCATCATTTTGTGTCCGAGATGAAAGATCATATCCACTGAACATCGAAACTCATTTTGCCTTTACAATATCTCATGATCTTGCAGTACAACCCAGGCTTTTTGCCTTCATGCGGACTGAACAAATTATTCGTCTTAATCGCGACGGAAGTGAGGGCGAAGATTGTGTTACGAGCCAGTCGTATCAAAAAGAAAAAGCAAACAAGCCTTTGGGAAAAATTTAACAAAATTTATTTACAAGGTATCTTTAAATCGTAGAAGTAAGAAAATTAAATGTACTTAGCACTGTTATGAAATATCCTTGAATTAATCTATTTTCCTTGATCCCACATAATTCACAGTCCGAAATGAAATATAATATCCTTTAACAATCCAACACAGAATTCAGAAATAACTTTTCTTAAAAGCCTAAACTCCAACTCCAAAGTCTGACTCAATGAGAAAAATCAAGCTCTTTTGATAGACCCTAAGACTTCTCTAGAATGTTCCACAGGGCTGTGGAATAAGATGGTGTAATTTTCTAAAAATAATGCAAACTTGAACTTTCTGGAAGGTTCTGAAGTACTTTTCCTTGTAAACAAGTTGTTTACAAAAATGAAGTTAATTTGTGACTCAGTTTTTGAGAATCTTCTATAAGAAGATAAGCAAGATATTTATAGCACTACTAGGTCACCGAGTGGGGTTAAAGTGGAAATCAGAAAAATAAATTCTTATGCATAACAATTGTGGCCACGTAAAATCGATTTAAGCCATCCAGTGGAATTCGTTTTCGCTGACCGTTCCAAGGCGATTTTTCTGTCGCGGTTTATTTTTGTAATAGTTTGTCTTTTGTTGTTTGTGTCGCTTATATTATTTAATTTTGGATAGCCTTTTGGCCATTTTGTAGAAAAAAAACTGTCCTTTTGGCTTTCCGCTATTGGTGTTTCCGTTCGGATCTGTTGCTTCATGTTTGTGTTTCTTTCCCTTTGGTGTCTCTGATGGGAGCTGTGGGTTAATTGTATCGATTCCTGATCTTTGTCTCTACTTCTATTTTTCAATTTGTGAAATTCTCAGTTTATCTCCTATTTAATTAAAAATATAGCAATTTTTAATCTGTTGCTATGTCTATACCTGTCATTTAATTTTTTGCAATTTCTTTAAAAAGCGCTTTGTTGCCACCATTGTTGTTATAGTAGTCGCAGATAAGAATGCTTAGGCGGAGCTATCGTTTGCACCTCCCTTTGGAATGTTCTACTAACAAAAAGGCAAATCCGAATATGTGAATTCAACTGTATAACAAACAACAAAATGGGGCGTATATGGCCATTTGGTCCGTTTGTAGAAAGCATGCGAAAGGCACTCTACCGGATCTTCTGATGGACTCGGCGAATTAACAACTGATTAGCTCCGCCTAGTCAATCTTATTTGCGACTGCTATAACCATGGTGGAAAATAATGTAGAAAATTCATAAAGCATGTAGCATGTCACCAAATGCGATTTTCTATGGAGTTTAAATTGAAAGCAGCATTTTGTACACATCTTCAAAGGATCGGAGGTCTATACGTGATCGTCTGTTTCTCTTAGCAAATGGAACTAAATAGAAAAAGGCAATGATCTTGAATCGATACAATTAACCTACAGCACCGATCAGAGACATCAAAGGAAAAGAAACATGAAACAACTAGACCCTTTTGAAAACATGAATTATAGCGGAAAGCCAAAAGGACAGTTACTTTCCCACAAAATGGCCAATTGGCTATTCAAACGAAAAAAATACAAGAGAATCAGACACTCAAAGACAACCAATAACAAAAATAAGCCGCGACAGAAGAACCGTCTTCGAACGGGCAGTGAAACGAATTCGACAGGGGGATGGGCTTAAATCGATTGTACACGACCGCAATCCTCGCCCTATCTTCCGTCGCGATTTAGACAAATAATATATCCAGTACACACGAAGGCCTCCTAACTCATCATAAAGTTCCAAGTCCGTTGTGAATAGATACACAGGGTATCTACTATCTAATAAAAGTTTACATTTATCAAATTTTGGAAATCTTGTGCTTAGTGTAACTTTTTATGCTTTTGTAATGATTTATTCTGCGAAATTGTCACAGTGGCCCCTTGGGTATTTAAAACAAAAGCAAAGGATGGCGAGTTTATATAAACAAAAACTGTTCCGACTTTAGCATGTAAACATGAATCCTCAATCCAAACCAAACAAATTTGTGTGTTTTGCATTTATAGTAACAATGGCATCATAAGCAGTTTTATGTATAGGACTTGTTTTGACCGAGTACATTAATATAACAACAAAATGTTAACAAGTCACAGAATAATATGTTTATACGCGAATTGTAGCGTCTACATATGGCAAAATCTACAAATACCTCCAGTAAAGATACTCGATATATCACGGGGCCGAACATAGGAACAGCCAATGCAAAACCAAAAGTCTGCTTCGGCGTCCACATTAAATAACAACGTGTTTAAGAGCTTATATTTTCCCAACTATGTGATAGACTTGGATCACATAGGTCCAAAGTTTAATTCAGCAATACCTTTGCCAACACATTCGATCTCGCACTCAAGGACTTAGAATGCTATCAGGGTGTTTAAAGAGTTCATATTTTCCAAACCATGCAACGGATTTGGTTCATAAGAACTATGATGACTGATATAAAATATTTTTCAGCAATGCCATGACCAAAAATTTAAGAAAAAGGTCAAACGTTTAGAAATTGTATGTTAAAGCTTAATAAGACATTGTTTGTTTTTTTTTTTTTCAAATCCATACTACAGGTTTGCTTTTCACAGAGAAGATTCTCTCTATCTTGCATGTAATGTCAGAAATGCATTTTTCACTTCTAAAGAGCATAAGAATTATGCACTTTGGTCATGTCAGAAAGTGTGTGATGCCCTCACCTTTCTGCTTGACAATATTTGTATTAGATTCGGTACTAAGTTATTTAGACAAATTGTGGGTATTCCGATGGGTGCTAATTGCGCACCTCTTGTGGCTGATCTGTTCTTGTATTGTTATGAAAGAGACTTCATTTTGTCGCTTTCCATCGATAACCAATCTGAAATTATTGAATTTTTAGCTCTACTTCTAGATATTTAGATGATTTATTAAATATTGATGATACCTATTTTGATGGTTTGATCAGTCAGATTTACCCCCTGGAACTTCAGTTGAATAGGGCAGGTTCTTCTGATACCGGGGCCCCGTTTTTGGGTTTGCATCTATCTATTGTGGATGGATTTGTTTCGTGCAAAATTTGTGGTAGGCGCGGTGGCTTTGGTTTTGAGATTGTGGATTTTCCTTTTTTGGGTGGTGGTGTTCCTCGTGCGCCATCCTATGGCGTTTATATTTCGCAATTAATTCGATTTGCTAGAGTGTGTGGTCATGTAACTGACTTCAACACTCGTAATAAATTATTGACGGCTAAACTTCTTAATCAGGGTTGTCGGTGCCGTGGACTGCGCGGGGCCTTTTCAAAATTTTATAGACGCCATTCTGATTTGGTTTCGGGATTCATTGTTGGACTTGAGTCTCTTCTGCAGCAGGGTCTGTCGGAGCCCGAGTTTTATGGTGACTTAGTATATAAATTCAGAAAAATGTGTGGCCGCAATGACCTCGGCACCCGGTTTCGTGGGGTCGTTCTTCGATATGGGGGGATTGGGTACAACATGGATGTTGTGCGGCGGGCTGCATGCGTGGTGGTTGGCCCGGTCGCGGTTGGCGGCTTTGCTTCCCTCTTTGGTTGCACGCCGGTGGGTCAGGCCTCAGATCCTGTGGCGGCTCCGGCGTAAAGGCTTATTGAAAATTAAAGAGATAATGTTGGTTGGTGCCTGGTGCTCTGTCTCTGGTCGGGCTCATCGGAGTCTAACTGTTGGTTTTCTTTTGCTCCAGCATTTCAGTGGTTTCTTGCTGTCGAGTCCTCACCGTTGTCTCACCTCTGTGGTTCTTTGATTTCTGTGTTCACGGAGATGTTGCACTGATGAGTTAGGAGGCCTTCATGCGGACTGAACAAATTATTTGTCTAAATCGCGGCGGAAGTAATGGCGAGGATTGTGGCCACGTAAAATCGATTTAAGCCCCCCAGTGGAAATCTTCCACTGACCGTTCCAAGGCGGCTCTTCTGTGGCGATTTATTTATGTTGTTGTTTGTTACTTACTGTGTGTATCACTTGTGTCTTTTAATTTTGGATGGCCATATGGCCATTTTGTGGGAAAGTATCTGTCCATATGGCCTTCCTTTGTTTAGGTTTCCATTATGGTCTGGTCGCTTAATGTTTGTATTTCTTTCCCTTTGGTGTCTTTTATGGATGGAGTAAGTTAATTGTATCAATTCCTGATCTTTGTTTTACTTCTACTTTGATTCACATTTGATGGTGATAATTATAGACGTACAACATGGATATTATACGACAGACTGCATGCATGGTAGTTAACCCAATCACGGTTGGCAACTTTGCTTCCCTCTTTAATTGCACGCCGGTGGGTCAGGCCTCAGATTCTATGACGGCTCCAACGTAAAGGCTTATTGAAAATTAGAGAGATAATGTTGGTTGGTGCCTGATGCTCTGTCTCTGGTCGGGCTCATCGGAGTCTAACTGTTGGTTTTCTTTTGCTCCAGCATTTCAGTGGTTTCTTGCTGTCGAGTCCTCACCGTTGTCTCACCTCTGTGGTTCTTTGATTTTTGTGTTCACGGAGATGTTGCACTGATGAGTTAGGAGGCCTTCATGCGGATTGAACAAATTATTTGTCTAAATCGCGACGGAAGTAAGGGCGAGGATTGTGGCCACGTAAAATCGATTTAAGCCCCCCAGTGGAAATCTTCCACTGACCGTTCCAAGGCGGCTCTTCTGTGGCGATTTATTTATGTTGTTGTTTGTTACTTACTGTGTGTATCACTTGTGTCTTTTGGTTTTGGATGGCCATATGGCCATTTTGTGGGAAAGTAACTGTCCTTATGGCCTTCCTTTGTTTAGGTTTCCATTATGGTCTGGTCGCTTAATGTTTGTATGTCTTTCCCTTTGGTGTGTTTTATGGGTGGAGTTAGTTAATTGTATCAATTCCTGATCTTTGTTTTACTTCTACTCATACATTATTCAACATTACCAGTGACTTACAAAGTATTTGTCTTAACCGCGATGGAAGTAAGGGGCGAGGATTGTGGCCAAGTAAAATCGATTTAAGCCCTCCAGTGGAATTCGTTCCCGCTGACCGTTCCAAAGCAGTTCTCCCGTCGCGGTTTATTTTTGTTATGGTTTGTCTTTGGGTGTTTGTGTCGCTTATATTATTTCATTTTGGATAGCCTTTGGGCCATTTTGTGGGAAAGTAACTAACCTTTTTGGTTTTTCACCGTTAGTGTTTCCGTTAGAGTCTGTTGCTTCATGTTTGTGTTTCTTTCCCTTTGGTGTCTGATGGGAGCTGTGGGTTAATTGTATCGATTCCTGATCATTGCCGCTACTTCTATTTAGTATATAAATTCAGAAAAAAAAATATACAACCGCAATGACCTCAGCACCAAATTTCGTAGAATCATTCTTGGATATAAAAAGATTGGGTACAACATAAATGCTATACGACAGACTGCATGCATGGTAATTAAACCAATCACGATTGCCATATTTGCTTCCCTCTTTAAATGTACGCCGGTGGATCAGGTCTCTGATTCTTTGACGGCTCCAGCGTAAAGGCTTACTGAGAATTGGAGAGATCTTATTCAAAGTAATGTTGGTTGGTGACTGATGCTCTGTCTCTGGTTGGGCCCATCGGAATCGAAGTGTTGGTTTTCTTTTGCTCCGGCATTTCAGTGGTTTCTGGCTGTCGAGTCCTCACAGTTGTTTCTCATCTCTGTGGTTGTTTGATTTTGGGTGTTCACAGAGATGTTGCACTGATGTGTTAGGAGGCCTTCATGCGGACTTAACAAATTATTTGTCTAAATCGCGACGGAAGTGAGAGCGAGAATTGTAGCCACGTAAAAATCAATTTAAGCCCCCCCCCCCCAAGTGGAATTTGTTTCTCATCTCTGTGGTTGTTTGATTTTGGGTATTCACAGAGATGTTTCGCTGATTTGTTAGGAGGCCTTCATGCGGACTTAACAAATTATTTGTCTAAATCGCGACGGAAGTGAGGGCGAGAATTGTAGCCACGTAAAAATCTATTTAAGCCCCCCCCCCCCCCACCCCCGTGGAGTTTTTTAATAGGTTGTCCTTGAGTGTTTGTTTCGTTTATATTAGCTTGTTTTTGGATAACCAATTGGCCATTTTGTGGGAATTTAACTGTCCTTTTGGCTTTCCGCTATAGATGTTTCCATTGGTGTTTGTTATTTCATGATTGTGTTTCTTTCCATTTGATGTCTCTGATTGGAGCTGTGGGTGAATTGTATTGATTCCTGATCATTGCCTTCACTTCTGTTTTGTCTAAAGGTAAGGTCACGGACATTGATATTTATCAAATGTCAGAGT
The DNA here is from genome assembly GCA_963580285.1 of Lucinisca nassula. Lineage (NCBI taxonomy): Eukaryota > Metazoa > Mollusca > Bivalvia > Lucinida > Lucinidae > Lucinisca > Lucinisca nassula. The sequence goes on from OY757017.1 coordinate 87,615,890, forward strand.
CGTAACCCAGCAGGCACACGTCGCGAGGGCAACGTCAAATCAACGTCGATGCAACGTCATGACGTTGCATCGACGTTGATGTGACGTTGTATAAAGGTCATGACGTTGTACCGACGTTGATGTGACGTCACAATTACGTCATGTGCCTGCCGGGAAGCTGAAGTTTGATGTGTGGGAAATTTGTGGCGGCCGTAAAAAGTCTTCCTGCCTACATCGTAGTGTAGTTTGTATTTTCTTGTCCTTTGGGATCACTGATTACATTGCGGAATTTTGAAAATATTTTGAGCGTCACTGATGAGGCCTAATTGGCCGAAACTAGCTAGTCTGGCCCAGAAAACATGTAGACACCATATTTTCCAGTTTTGTGGTGTATTCCTTGCTTCCAAAGGATAACCCTTTTATAGATGATAGTTAACGTCACTACGGCTGATGTGTGGGAATGTGTGGTGGTCATTACCCATAACAAAAATAAACCGCGACAGAAAGAACCGTCTAGGAATGGTCAGTGAAACAAATTCCACTGGGTGTCTTTAATCGATTTTACGTGGCCACAATCCTCGCCCTTATTTCCGTCGCAATTATGACAAATGAATTTTTCAGTCTGCACGAAGGCCTCCTAACTCATCAGTGCAACATCTCCGTGAACACAAAAATCAAACAACCACAGAGATTAAACAATGGCGAGGACCCGACAGCCAAAAACCACTGAAATGCTGGAACAAAAGTGGACCAACTGTTAGACTCCGATGAGCCCGACCAGAGACTGAGCATCAGGCAACAAGCATTACATAAAATTAGATACTCTCTAATTTTCAGTAAGCCTTTACGCTGGAACCGTCATAGAATCTGAGGCCTGACCCACCGGCGTGCAATTAAAGCGGGAATTAAAAATGTCATACGCTGGAACCGTCATAGAATCTGAGGCCTGCTCTAGAAAACAGCCTGAAGGTTTGCAGACAGAGTTAACACTATCACTAGGATTCCAAATAAAACGGCTAATGACAAAAAGAATATTTTGGATACAAAACTAAGTGGAAAAGTTAATAAAAAAATAAAGCAAAGATAATATTAAAAACACAAACGATCAGGAACTGATTCAATCAGGTCCCAAATTCCCAAACAGGTGGTGACTCAGAATATTCAAACCTAACTAAAAAGGAGCAATGTACATAATGGGGGGAAAGAATCAGAATTACCAAAATGACAAACATAAAACTGGAAGGACAGACGTAACTAAAAATAACAACAAACAGGGGGAATCCAAGTACAGCATGTCTTCGTATGGTTGGGAAAATATCAGGTCTGATGGAGGCAGAATTATAGAAATTATAGAAATTGCACGACCAAGAGGGGCAGGTACAAGTGTTTGTTTGTTTGTTTGGTTTGAGGTTTAACGTCCCCATCAACACTGTAAAGTCATTTTGGAGACGTTGCTTCCATTTTGTGGGACTTTTACCCGACATTGAATTGAAATTACATCTCAAGCCCTGCCGCCCAATGAAACCAAAAGGGTTTATAAGCATGGACAGTCCGACTCGCACCGCTTTGCCGGGCAAGCTTAGATCCTCTAAGCAGTTTATCGGTACTCGTGTGTGGATCGGTTTCAACTCTGCGTGGAAGCATCATGCAGCCCATCTATTTCTTCAAGACCCCATGGGCGGGGGGCCGAGGTACAAGTGTCTAAAAACACATGTTTATCTACAGGCCATGACAAAAAGACCTGCAAAGTTTCAGAAGGATTGGTAGCAAATTGTAAGCGGAGTTGCACTCATGTCTCAACTCCATTGGTAAATGGTTCTTGAGAAAATTCAGTTGATAAAGTGGAAACGTTGAAAAATATAACAGCAGATAATCCCAAAACTACATGAACACCAGAAGAACATGACAAAAACACTTGCGAAGTTGCAAAATGTTTGATTAAAACTGTAACATGAGTTGCACCCGATTTCGTAAAATCATTCTTCCATATAAAAAGATTTGATACAACATAAATGTTATACGACAGACTGCATGCATGGTAGTTAACCCAACCATGGTTTGCAACTTTGCTTCCCTCTTTAATTGCACGCCGGTGGGCCAGGCCTCAGATTCTATGACGGTTCCAGCGTAAAGGCTTATTTAGAATTAGAGAGATCTAATTCAAGGTAATGTTGGCTGTAGCCTGATGCTCTATCTCTGGTCGGACCCATCGGAGTCTTAACTGTTGGTTTTCGTTTGCTTCAGCATTTCAGTGGTTTCTTACTGTCGAGTGCTCATCGTTGTTTCATCTCTGTGGTTGTTTGATTATTTGTGTTCACGATGTTGCACTGATGAGTTAGGAGGCCTTCATGCGGACTGAACAAATTATTTGTCAAAATCGCAACGGAAGTATGGGCGTGTATTGTGGCCACGTAAAATCGATTTTAGCCCCCCAGTGGAATTCGATTCCGCTGACCGTTCCAAGGCGGTTCTTCTGTCGTGTTATTTTTTTTTTTTTTTTTTTTTTTGTTATGGTTGGTTTTTGGGTGTTTGTGTCGCTTATATTATTTTATTTTGGATAGCCTATTGACCATTTTGTGGGAAAGTACACCTAATTGCAAATTTCTGGCCCCAAATCGCATTTTCAAACTGTAAGCGGTGACCTTCAGAAGCCCGCCAGTACGATTTCTGTCACTACAGATAGATGATGTCAAGAGTAAACTTCAAAGAAACAAAACACATCACAGCTGTCAAGATGTTCCAAAAAAAAACGTTATCGCTACCTCTCATCTACATGAAAGAACCGCCGCCTAGCAAACCATTTCGCCACAGTTTGACTGACACGACAAAGAACCGCCTACAAAAAACTAAGCACGTGAGTGGATAAGAAAATGTGAAATCGCATTTGCTTTTGCGTTAGCAATTTTCTACAGTAAAAGAAAGACAAACTAAAAGGTAGATCCAACATGGGACATGTGTAACGGGACATGTGTAACATGAACCACACCAATTGATGATAATTTCATCCAAGTGATATTGCGACCAGCAAAGTCTCCGATAAGCTTGCCAACCTACTAAGTCTCATCAAAAATTCACTTTGTCTATTATGCCTGCTCAGGGTGAATGTCGTCTAGAATAATTTCCCTCTGAAGCGCCTATCAATTTTTTTAAGATGATCGATTGCTTTGATAATCGATTGTCTATATATTGTACCTAAATTAATATGTTTTTTTTTTTTTGTTTTTTTTTTTTTGTAGAAAGAAAATAACCTATTTTTTTCTGACAACTTGTTCAATTGACTTTATTTGACGATTTTATCATTTATGATTCAAAGACCTATTGAAAGCGCACGCTTGTCGTTTCAGGCTATAAGATCGCAGCAGGATCCAACAACCTAACTAAACTTAAAAGGCCGCGAGGCTAAAACGTTTTTTTTTTTTTTTGTGCCCATCTCACCTGATGTTTAAAAATGTTGGGAAATAAATCAAACGCTTATGACCACTTGCACACCCGGTTTTGATTCTGATCCGTGTTATCATTTCTTTTGTCATTTTACTTCTATATACCTATTGTAATATCTTTGATATGAGCCATTGATCAAAGGTACGCAAGTTGCCTTACTGTTTGTTTGATTTGAGGTTTAACGTCCCCATCAACACTGTAAAGGTCATTTTGGAGACGTTGCTTCCAATTGTGTGGGACATATACCCGACATTGAGATGAAATGACATCTCAAGCCCTACATCTCAAGCCCTGTCGCCAAATGAAACCAATAGGGTTTTAATATTAGCATGAACGGCCTGCCTTGCACCGCGGTTCCTGGACAGGCTTAGATCCTCTAAGCGGTTTACCAGTACTAGTGTGCGGGCCGGATTCAGCTCTGCGTGGAAGCATCACGCAGCCAATATATTTCTTCAAGCCCCTATCGGCGGGGGCCGGTTGCCATTACTGTTTCAGGTCTTTGAATTTCAACTCGACTTGTCAGGATATTTTTACACAGGCTAGATTATGTCAGCATTTCAAATTTCATGCTCGGATAAGCAGGGGGTGGAATAGGTTGACCGGAAATACCCCAGCCGAGTGACGTACTTTTACCATTTGCTGAGGAGTACCCGACGCACACACCACATTAACAACACCCCCGGCAAACCCCACTTTATATTGGAAAAAAGTGGAGTTAACACGGGTATACATTACTTTTCTTATCATTAGGATAACTTGCCTTTATGAGATAAGGTCAAGAAAATGGCATGTATCAAGTGATAATTGGTAATAGTTTTCTTATTTCTGCCCAAAACATAAATTGTTGGTACTCGTTATAACCACCTCATTGTCCGCCCAAAAACATAGATTGTGGATACTCCTTTATAACTGCGATATTGACGAGTATCCACAATCTCTGTTTTGGGGCAGAGATAAGACAACGATGTATACTTCTGTAAACCCCACTTTTCCCTATACATGTATTAAGTGGGGTTTACCAGAGTATAGATTTCATGGACTTGTTAACATAATGTTTCTACTACGATGATGGTGCTCGTTAGAACCGCCTCATACTCACTGAGGCGGTTCTAACGGTGGTCCTAACTAGCACCTATGTGTGGAGGATAAATAAGAACTTTGTCATCCGATAAATGCCATTCCTAGAGCCATGGAACGAAGCAGTGTATTGCTTAGGTACGTTATCCTAATGGAACACGCCATATTCTTTCTTACCCCTTGTGAAAACTAATGATTGAACTGGATGACGGGACAAGTCAAGTCAATACTGTAAATGTCATTTTGGAGTCGTTGCTTCCAATTTTGTGGGACTTTTACCCGACATTGAGATGAAATGACATCTCAAGCCCTGTCGCCCAATGAAACCAATAGGGTTTATAAGAATTGACGGCCCGATACACACCGATTTGCCTGGGCAGGCTTAGATCCTCTAAGCAGTTTACCAGTACTCGTGAGTGGGTCCGATTCAGCTCTGCGTTAAAGCACCATGCAGTCCATATATTTCTCCAAGCCCTGATGGGCGGGGGCCGGCAGATGTATTGGTGCATTGTCATGAAAACGTTTTAGTCGGAGACACTGATACGTTCTCAGACTAAAAAAGGCCATAAAGGAATGCTGTGAAATGAGACTCTAAAATGCGTCACGTTACCATTCAACCTGCCACCGGCATGGAAACTGGTGCTGTTTTAAATTTTGGGTAAATGACTCGACAGGATCATGCTTGCTTTGTCGAAAAGAATTTCTGGATCAGAACCATGTCGGTCGCAGCCTGAGCAGCTATGCGTGACGTTATTACGTCAGCAGTGCTTCATGCGCCTCAAATACTTGAAAACGTATGGAAAAGCCAAGTCGGTAATGTTCAAGTCGAGATTAGCCACATTCCATAGCAGCTGGACATCAGCTAGATAATACCGATGTACAGCGCCCACATCTGCATTATGGTGGGTAGTCAGCTTACGCGAAACCGCCGTCGGTGGCTTACGTGAACTAGCACTTATTTCTACACTGCCGTTTACTGGGGAAAATCAAGCACACATTATAAACCTACACCCCCGCCCCCACGGGCACTACATGCAGGCAAGACGGAACAGGAGTTCCAGAAAAGAATACCCTTTTTGGATGCCCATGACGAGTAACTCGTTTTGCAACAAATAAAGACTCTGGCATGGTTATAATGTCCACCAAGTTCACCATCAAGTGTCTCAATGATCTGAGGGCTCATATAAGTACAAAAGCAAACAAAGTTTACGCAACAAAGCACGGCATTTGACCAGAGTTGTCACGATGTTAACGAAATACATGAATTAATTATAATAATAATAAATTAATAATAATAATAATACTAATAATAACTATAATTGTTTTCAAAGAAAGCAGTTGTCCCCAATCAGCCACCCTGAATGTTTTAAGACATGACCTTTAAAATGAGATCAAGGTCATCCAGACATATTCAGTTCATTGGCCTGTAGCAATGATAGATCTATGCTAGTTTGGTGAGAATCCCCCAAAGATACTGTGCAAACAAGCCTACCGTGACTGAAAGTTGATAAGTTTAGTCCCAAACTGACCTTGAAAAGGTCACGGTCTCCAAATCTGAATCAACTATTAATCTATTCCAGTGCTATGCCTTTCTGATGAGAATCTATCCAACGTTTCCTGCGATAACGCGCACTCAAGTAGGATTTGACTGAAATTTAATGATTTTAATCCTTTGCTGACCTTACAAATAAGGTCAAGATCACAAACCTATTCAACTATTTGACTTGTCACAGTGATATATCCAAACAAGTCTGGAAAGAATCTTCCAAAAGGTTCCTGATATAATATACAACCCACTCTTAATTTGGCTTAAATTTGCCCTGTGGTGACCTTGAAAATGAGATTAATGTCACTAAAGTCAAATCAGCTCTTAAGCACATTTCAATGAAGTGTCACTGCAAGTTTAATGAAAATCCTTCATCAGGTTCCTGATATACCATACATACAAGATTAATTAGGCTGAAGTTTGCCCATTTTAATCCCATGGTGACCTTGAAAAAAAAAGTCAATGTAAACAAAATTTGATCACCTCCTACGCTAATTCCAATGATATATTCCTGCAAGTTTGATGAAAATCCGCCAATCCTTTCAAGAATTATCGTGCGCACAAGAAATTGTCACGTCCACGCTAACGCCAACGAGATACACACCGACAACAGTATGTCCCTCTTCACCGCTGGTGGGGAAACATAATATAAAATAGACACCTCTTTCCTAAAATTGGAAATAGGCTTGTCCAAACCGTGAGGGGACATCAAACCGACCAGGTTTGGACAATCTTTAATATGCGCCGAAGAATGAATCCGTACACAGAAAAAAATTGTTTGGCATACAGTGTTTCCGATTATGAGCCGGGGCACAGCATTTCCTACAAGATCGCCTGTACGCCCAGCGAAGCAGGCGGACAGCGAAGTCTCTGATCAGACTGCGTGTATGCGCAGGCTGATCAGTCTTCTCTGGGCGCACATACAATATTGTAGGAAATGCTGTGCCCCGGCTCATATCGCTCTTGCAGGTCATGCCACCAAACTTTGTTTCAGTCATGTAAAAATTCTTGTTTCTCCCCCCCCCCCCCCCGAGATCTAGATTGGGATGGACGCGTGAGGGTGGAAATGTATGTGTCGTCATGAACCTATCGGCAACACTTTGTCATGCAGAACGGGTCATTAGCGTATTTGCGAACAGTGAAGACTCAGATGATCCTGCGCACCCATGCTGTCTCGTCAGTGTTCAATGTTCGCACACCAGAAAGAGCAACAGCGCTGCCCTCATAAGAGGCTGTGTCTTCACCTTTATGTTTTGAAGACATTTTTGCGTAACGCCGCTTGGATTATTAGAATTTTATGACATAAACTTCAGTTCGTAATATCTAAGTGTTCGCCAGATGTAAACTCAAAATGTCAGTAAATATTCTGATTCAAGAAAAGGCGGTGATCGCTCGATTGATTTTCGTTTCATTCCATTTTTGGCAGCGACGGCTGCAAGCCAGTTAGATTGGAAAAGTGGTTCCGGTTTTAGACTACTCTTTCTATGTTATTTTGGATCCACAGGTGTTTTTTTTAAACAAAAATCAGAGATACAGTCAGCTTTTTCCGGTGTTCTGGTTCCCTCACACTATAGCTCAATAGCTTTCGCATATTTTAATAGAATACAGGGTACCAGTATAGTGAGAGATGGTCTAGTGACAGAGCTATCGTTTCTGTGCGAAAGTTTAACTAAACACCGAAGCGAATTTATCCACTAGGCCACGGTCTACTCAGCACTACCGTCAATACAGTTTACCTTCAATAACATGTGCGAGTACATATTGAACACAAAGGTGAATATTATACTTCATTAGGGCCCCGCACTGATAGTAATCACTGTCCGTTCGTCTGTCTGTCCGCACCAACAAATGTATAGTTAGGTGGCTATGTAAATGGACAGAATCAATGTAAGTCTATGGGATTTATTCCGTTAGACACCGAAAATACTTCTTTTCTGTGGCTAAAAGTAGCCACTTAAGTATCAATCCTGCCAAAAATAGCCACATAAGTATACATCCGTGAGAACGTCCGTCCACAATATTTTTATCCTCCATAACTTCTTATTCCGGGATGGATTTAAATATATACTTGGCAGAAAGGTTAACCATAATGTGATGGAGTGTTGCGCGCAAGACTCAGGTCCGTACCTCAAAGGTCAAGGTCATACTTAGAGATTAAAGGTCAAAAAGGGTCGTTGTCGGGTTCCAATTAATAACTTTGTTATTCCTGGACGGATTTAAATGTTACTTGGCAAAAATGTTAACAATAATGTGATGGAGTGTCTCGCGCAAGACCCACAGCCGAACCTAAAAGGTCACGGTCATACTTAGAGATAAAAGGTCAAAAAAGCGTCTTTTTATTGTGTCCAATCTATAACTTTCTTATACCTGGATGGATTTAAATATTACTTAGCAGAAATATTAACCATAATGTGACAGTGTGTCACGCGCAAGACCCAGGTCCGTACCTCAAAGGTCAAGGTCATACTTAGAGTTGAAAGGTAAAAAACCCGTCCTTTTTATCGTGTCCGATCAATATCTTTCTTATTCCTGGATTGATTTTAGAATCTTATACTCCCTTGTATGTATATTTGTGTCGTCACCTAACAATTACATGTTTACTGGCCACATGACATGAATGTATACTCAGTATGTATGGAAGACCGCCTCCGTGGTCTAGTGATTAAGGTCGCTGACTTGTAATCACTGGAGGGTCATGGGTTCGAGCCCCGCTACCGGCCATGGTCGTTTATGTGAGAACATTTTGTAGTTTGTGTCGGAGGATCGGAGTCTAGTACTGGTACTTTCCAGGAACGATGGTTAGGAAACTACCCGCCTGTATATGACTGAAAGATTGTTGAACGGGCGTAAAACCTAGCAAAACAAACAGTATGTATGATGTGTTCTACCACATTATTGTATCTCATAAATCTGTTAGGGACAATTATTTTGTTTTATTTGTCCATTTGTACTTGCCAAATCGCATGTCGTCTCTGCTCCATAAGTCCATTATTCCTCCTGTCTGTCTGTTAACAATGTCTTCTTCCAACTACTATTCAGATACTACTTAGCAAACTTCAATAAAACAGGACCATCACAATGATCCCTTACTATCATAGTTGGTCAAAAGTGAGAATGTGATCATTGGGTCACATGTCAATGCCTCAGTTACCTTAACATTGAAATATTTCTTCCAATAAATGTCAGGGTAGTGCCACATAGAAAATTTACACCTCATGGGTTTGTCCATTCCAATGTGTACGAGGACTGTTCAAATATGAATGCAAGTAGAACGTTTTCTCATGCACTAATGCGAAAATCACCTGGAAATAAATATCACAGCGTAGAAAACATTTTACATATACATTGATACCAAACCTGTTAAAATCCGTCCACTTTAGCCATGTATATCGTTCGATAAACACTGTCTACTCTTGTATACTAATACAAAACATGGTTGGAAGAAGGTCAGAGTACGCAGTTGAAATACGGTCCTATATTAAGAATCGTTGTATTCTTGGTATACGGTGCAAAGACATTTTTGATGAAATATGTTCGGTTTATGGGCATAATGAAATGTCTTTTCCGACAGTTTTTCGTTGGTGTAAGAAATTCAGCGGTGGGCTAGGCTCAACAGAAGATGCACCACATGATCGTCGGCCGAAAAGAGCAACATCTGCCAATATGGTTGCTAGAGTGAAAGAAATAGTTGCTACCGATGCACGATACACCACTAGGCAAATAGCTAGTATGGTTGGCATCTCATTAGGAGTAGCTCATACAATTCTGAAACGGGATTTGAAAATGAGAAAGATCTGTGCTAGATGGATTCCCCATCGGTTGACAGATGAGCAGAAAAAGACACGCGTTCAGTGCGCCAAGAAGTTGCTTAAAAGTTTCCAAATTACAATGCACGGTCTTTCGCTAATGTCGTCACAGGTGACGAGACATGGGTTCAATTTTTTGAGCCAAAACGAAAGAATCAGAACAAAATATGGGCAACAAAGTATTGCAAAAGACCATGCATTACAAAGCGGACCATGAGCGTCAAGAAGGTAATGTTGCCATATTCTTTTCAAATCAGGGCCCTGCTATTCAGGTTGCTGTGACTAATGGCAAATCTGTAAATGCGAAGTTTTACAAGAATAAAGTTCTTCGAAAATTGAAGAAATATTTCAAAGAACGAAGACCAGCAACTGGTTTGGCCAATGTCAGATTGCTACATGAAAATGCTTCATCGCACAAGGCGTTCATTGTGCAAGACTATCTGAAGCAGGAAAAGGTTGTTGAACTCCCTCACCCCCCCCCCCCGTATTCCCCTGACCTTGCCCCGTGTGACTTTTTTTTTGTTCCCGCGGCTGAAAAAATACCTTTCTGGTCGAAACTTTGTACAGCGCAAACACCTCGGTTCTGCAATATTCCAGTGCCTTCATAGTATACCTCGAAAAGGCTACCAAAATGCATTCAATGATTGGATCAGAAGACTGAAAGTTTGTATATCTGTTAAAGGGGAATACTTTGAGGGGACAAAATAATTTTTTCATCGAAATCTATCACTGAATCATTTTTATGTGCTTAGTTGCATTCATATTTGAACAGTCCTTGTAGATAAACCATATATTGCCTTTGAGTACACTGCATCAACAGTCTATGTCCCATTAACAAGAACATTGCAACTTGCTTCCTCACCAGTACTTTCATCTACATCAACTCGTACATCCATGTGGCTGCAATATGGCTACATTTACACCAGGAACAGTACCCTTAAAACCAGGCAAGCCTTTCCTTTTAAAAGGAACCTTTTTATTTATTTATTTATTTATTTACATGTATTTATTATTTTTTTTTAGTCATGCGGTCATCTTGAACGTCAAAAAAGTTTAGCCTGTCAGTTGAAGTGATGATTGTCAAGTACACGTGATGGGCGGTGCTAAAACTTGCTGTAATCAGATTGGCTGAGTGTAACCGTTTGCGTACAGCGATTCGTGTTACTGGGTGCAGCATGAAAGGATGCCGTTTTGTTTGAGATATTGCTTTCGAAGGTCAACGCTTTGAGTTTGAAAATGCGATATGGGGCTAGAAATTTGCAATTAGGTGCAACTGTCCATTTGGCTTTCCGCTATTGATGTTTCCATTGGGTCTGTTGTTTCGTGTTTGTGTTTCTTTCCCTTTGGTGTCTCTGATGGGGGCTGTAGGTTGATTGTATCGATTCCTGAGCATTGCCTCTACTTCTATTTTGCGCTCACAAGGTATCTTTTCTAACAGTATTTGGACCTAGAAATAAAAACTAAGTTCGAAAAGTGGAAAAGTTGGTAAAATATAAATGGAGGATAACCCCAAAACCACATGCATTACTTCAGACCATGACAAAAACACCTGGGGCCAGTTGTTCAAAACTAACGACGTCGTTAGTTAACGTATCGTTAAAACTTTGATCATTAAATATGGCAAATATGCTGAAATTTTTGCTGAAAAAATGTGAGCAGCTTTTGCGGATGCAAAAGCTGCTCACATTTTTTCAGCAAAAATACCAAAGTTTACGATATTGTACTTGCTAGAAGAGTTAACAATATGACCACTAACGAGCTCGTTAAGCTAACGATGCTTTGAACAACTGGGCCCTGCAAATTTTCAAAATGATCTGTAACAAACCGTAAGAGGAGTTGCGCTCACAATTAATGCGTAACTATTCCAAATTTAGTGACACAGAGGCCTTTCTGATATTTAATCTTCATCAGTGTGTCTAAACCCCAAAGTTTTGAAACCGAAACGGATGATGGACAAGACCCGGCGAACACACCACATTCCCCTCCGAGCACACACCGAACAACGGAGCTCATGGGACAGGTCAACTGGAGGCATCAGGCAAGAGACGCCTACCAGGGAACTTAAAGGCGTGTCCCACCGAGCCAACAAACATGGCCCACACTCCAAGGAAGTCCCCGGGCATCAGGAAGATGCCCAAAGTAGCGAGACTTGCAAAATTTATAATATTACAAAAACTGGCAACCAAATCCGCTAAGATACATGTCAAACCTGACAAGTCAGTCTTAGTTTTAGAAAAATTAGAAATTTATACTACAAACATTAAAGATGTAATAGAGGATCTTACATGAGTGCTCATGTATTATTGAATTTATTAAACGAGTTGAGGAAAAGGGATAAAATGCGAGGCTTTGCCGAGCATTTTATACCTTTTTCTCAACGAGTTTAATAAATTTAATAATACATGAGCACGAATGCAAGATTTTATTTATCATATGACATTAAAAGCGTATTTTATTCACGATTGTTTACAAAAAAGTCAACATTCCGCCGTTAGTAAACGCGACGTCATTAAGGACGTCGTACATGTAACGTTACGGGACGTATCTAGCTAATTTGCATATTTAATCCACTATAGGATTATCGAAAATAATACATGACGTTATTACACTCTCAGACGCGACGTCATATGATAAATGTAGTTATTTACAAGGCATACATTCTAATAGTATGTGTACCTGAACGCTATCATATAAAAGTGGAAAAGGTTGGTGAAAGATAAACAGAGGATAAAAGCAATACCAAATGCACATCTTCAGACCAAGGCAAAACACCTGCGAAGTTTCCAAATGATCAGTAAAATAAACTGTAAGAGAAGTTGCTCGCACAGGATATCTATTTTCTTATTATTTGGCCCTGGAATAAAAATAAGTTAAAAAAGTGGATAAAAAATGGTAAAACCTGAATGGGGGATACCTCCAAAACCAAGTGCACATCTTCAGACCTTGACAAAGCACCCGCAAAGTTTCAAAATGATCGATAAAAAACTGCAAGAGGAGTTGCGCTCACAAAATAATCACTGGCAGGTAAAATGTTGACAAAAAACGGATGGAAGAAGATAGGTGCGACAAAAATAAACACTTGTACCTACCCCTCTTGGCCTTGCAATTCCTATAATTTTGCCGCCATCAGTCTCGATATTCTTCCGGGACAAGATAAGAGCATGCTGTACTTGGGATTCGCCATCTTTTGGAAACCTGATGAGCAAGAACCAACCTGGAGTTGGCTGAAATAATGATAGGTGTAAGATTACATTACGAAAACACGCCTATACAAATAATTTCTAACCTTTATCGCCGAAAACAAGAACATTTTAAGATGAAAAATTGTGATATTTTACTTATTTCTGCTCAAAATAGAAATAAGAAAAATAAGGTTTACCTTGCAAACCCTAGTTTTACTATATAAATCTTGGGTTCAAGGGGGTCCAAATTATAAAGGCATGTTTCTGGATGATAAGAATCTTACATGAGTGTGAGGGGGTTGAAAAAATCCGTCCCGAATGTCACTGTCCCGCATCACGAGGATTTTTCTATCCAGCCCTCACAGCCATGTAGGATTCTTTTTTCCTGCATACTTTCCATTTCTGAGCGGGGATTTTTAATACTGCAGTTTCTTCGGTTACCGACGTCCGCCAAATTGTGCTGACACTACAGTGATGTTGAGTGACGTCACATAACATGCTGTGACGTCAACCTTAACGACGGCGCATATGAGGTCGTATTCACGCGAGATTATTTGATTTTAGGTAAGAATACATGGATTAGAACCGAATTTCTATCCAAATCTAAAACTATGACATTTCTTATCAGGTGTGCAAGAAACATTTGTAAAATATGTTCTATAAACGGGTTATCCTTTGGAAGCAAGGAATACCAAACAGAACTCGATAATTTGAAATGTACAAATTTCGCGGCCAGACTAGCTAGTTTCGGCCAATTAGTCTGCCGGAACAAGCCAATGTTTATTGCGACGCAGCCACTCCGGCGGATCAGGTTCGATATCGAGTCGTGCTGTAGCTGTTCAGCAATTTTTACCTGTTTCAATAATAGTTCAACATGTATCTTTACCAAATAGTTTAAAATTTTGCTGGAATTGCACAATATGAAACCGTGTTGAAGAAAGCTAATGATATCTCTAATTTATATGTCTATATGTTCCAGATTCTAGCTTTTTTATTTGGTTTTGGTTTACGGCCCTTTCAAGAATATTTCACTCATATCGAGCCGATCGTTAATCAGCGGTGGGCGAAAACCGAAGTAGCCGGAGAAAAACCACCTGACCTTCCGTTGCGGAACTTGGCGTCACACATGTGACCCGAGCGAGGCTCGAACCACAGCGGTGAGAGACCTAATGATCAAGAGTCAGCGCTCTTAACCACTAGGCCACGGAGGCCCGTTGTCAAGATTCTAGCTAATGTGTGTGGCTGAGCAGATAGGCTGATTTCAAATCTGGTTGTATGTAGATCGTGAAGAAAAAGATTGTCTTTTGACGGGCTCAAACGAAGTTTTCTCTATATAAAGTGGGATTTAAAAGGGTGTTTCTCTCACAAACTAGTTAACATGAAGAAATGCTTGTTGTTGTGCTTGATCCCGGCGAATTATTTTTTTTTCTTCTGGTGCCAAGGATTGTCTAAGTTTTGTGATTGTGGCTTTCCCTGTTTTTCTGTTTTTTTTTTTTTTTTTTTTTCTTCTTCTCTTTCTTTTTTAATGTTTGGTATCAGACCATTACGGAAACACGCCGATACAAATACTAGTATATAGAAGGCTCGTTTCATAAATTTCACATGATATGACCACGAGTGTATGATTCTGTTTATCATATGACAACTTTAAATTGGATTGTTTCTCCTTTAAACTCTTTTTATTCTACAAACAAGAGCTGTCATTGTAAGCAACCAGTGCCCGTCGTTGGACCATTTGTATGTCAGTTAAAGATTTTGTGACGGACAACAGACAAACAAACAAACCAACAGACAGGGCAAAAATTATATGCCCCCGAATCAAAGATTCTCGGGGGGGGGGGGGGGGGCATGAAAATGCTTGATTGACATTGACGTCGTCATGACGTTACTTAATCCCACCAAAGTTCTATTACACGTGTGGACATACGATTTTTATTACACGATGTTATCCACGGCTTATCAACTGCGTCATATGATGAATTAAAATTTTACCCCCCCCCCCCACACACACACACACACAAACAAAATGAATGGAAATTTTTAAAGAAAAAAAAATCTGATAATTTTTATATTCCTGCTCAAAAGGTTGTTTGAGCTCGTTAGAAGCGCCTCGGCGAGGCAATTCTAACGGGTACACATAATTTAAGCTTTCTTAGCAGAAATAAGAAAAATACAGATTACCCCTGTAAACCTCAGTGATGTTTTGTTTGTTTATTTTGAGGTTTAACGTCCTTGGCAATAATATTTAGGCCATTTTAGAGACATTGCGTCCAAATTTATGGGACTTTTACTAGAAATCGAGATGAAATGACATTTCAAGCCCTGCGGTCCAATTAAACCAATAGTGTATATATGCATGGAGCGTCCGACTCGCACCACTTTGCCTTGGCAGGTTCAGACCCACCAACTGGTAAAGAAATATTCATGTGCAGTTGGTTGCAGCTCTGCGTGGAAGCATCATGCAGGCCAATCTATTTGTCCAAGCCCCGATGGGCCGAGGCCCTTGGTCTCAGACTTATAATACATTTTAAATATTAGACATTAAGATAACATTGCCTTGCAAACTAATGCTGCACTCACTATCTGCATGACTAACATTTACCAGATGCAAGACTTACGGGCATTTATTTCCGTTCTAAATATATGTATTATCTGTGCTCATGAGTGAGTGGGTGTTTTAGTTTTACGCCCTACCAACAGCTAAGGTCATACGGAGACGGGACCTCGGTTTAAAGATTCCTCCGAAAGTCTGGAGAAGCCCGGGATCGATCCTGCGACCGCTGGTTTACAAGGCGAATAGCGTAACCACTACACAAGGGAGGTTTTATATGTGTGCTAGTAAGAAACGCTTTGTCAAAGCTGTTCTGACGAGTACCCATAACAAAAATAAAGATAATTTATACCAATGCAAACCCTTTTCGTTTAATAGAGTTCGGTGTTCAAGGGTATTCAATCACATGGAATTGTTAACTCTTTCGGCGGTCGAGTCGCATAACTGCGACTACCTAGCAGAGCGCCCTAGTTAACCAATGGTTAACCAAAGTGCGATGCACAATATGAAAAATAGAATCGGCACTGCTATTTCTGCAGTGGTCAAAATGGCGATCTTCCTCGTCGTCCAAAAATTCCAATCATGAACTGGGGACATTCATGTTTGTTTACCAGAGATGACCAGAGGTCGTTCGATCACACCGGTGAAAGAACGAGTGTAGTTTGACTTCCTTTTCCATAGTACGGTCGATGATCGAACTGGCACCTGTAAGCGGCACGAACAAGTTTTTTCTTTGAAAACAAAAACATAAATATGACCGTATCTTTTCAAGTGGTGGAAAATGACAGGGTTGGCGCTAGGAGTTATGTTTTTAAATCAATTTGGCGCCGAAAGAGTGAAATAAGATTGAACGCAAACAAGATAACGATATTACAATATTCAAGCCTCCACCTTCAAAGATACTCACACATGCAAAAAGAAAATATACAACGAAACGGCGTCGGCTCGAACACCGATGACTCGTTTATCACGGCTGACTCGAACGTATTATGGAGTTCACACATTATGAAAACACTCCCACCCCCTATACAATACATTATAAATTTTACCGCCGAAATAAAAACGAAACTTTGAAGCTGAAAAACTGTGATATTTTTATTATTTTCGCTCAAAATATAGATTATAGGTACACGTTCGGACCGCCTTGAGTACCAACAATCTGTGTTTTAGACCAGAATAAGAAAAATAAGGTTTATCCCTGTAAACTCCAGTTCTCCCATATAAAAGTAGGGTCAAGGAGGTTAGGTTTTATAGGCGTTTTTTTTTTTTTTTTTTTTTGTTGTTGTTTTTTTGGTTTCTTAATGGGAACATTTTCATACAATTTTTAATGTTGAAATATTTGGGATACGAGTCCTTCTTTCCCTTTAGAATTCTAATGTGTGCACATAACAAACCTTTGTACACAAATCTTTTTTGAAAGAGGCAGGAAAGATATCCCTGTTATACCTCCTGATATGGCTGTGTATTTAACCTTTGGTGGCTCATACTACCTCTGTTAGGAACACATTGTCATTGTCCAGAAGATGTTCGTTCCATTGAAGTTTGGCAGACTTTCAGATGAGTCTTTAAACCGAGGTCCTGTCTCCGTATGGCCTTAGCTGTTGGTGGGACGTAAAACTCAAACACTCACTCACTCCATTGAAGTTTGACTGTGTAAAGTTCAGCGAAATGGGTATTTGTTTAATATATACTTACTTAACTTACTCACTTACTTACTTACTTACTTACTTACTTACTTACTTACTTACTTACTTACTTACTTACTTACCATTTGAATAATTGCCCCCGCCCATAGGGGCTTGAAGAAAAATATGGGCTGCATGATGCTTCCACGCAGAGCTGAATCCGGCCCCACACTAGTACTGGTAAACCGCTTAGAGGATCTAAGCCTATCCAGGAACCGCTTATAAACCCTATTGGTTTCATTGGGCGACAGGGCTTGAGAAGTCATTTCATCTCAATGTCGGCTAGAAGTCCCACAAAATTGGAAGCAACGTCTCCAAAATGACCTTAAAAGTGTTGACGGGGACGTTAAACCTCAAATCAACCAACCACTGAACCAACCATTAGAATAAAGAGCCGGAGTCAACAACAGACCCAGGAAATGCAGACGCATTAATTTGCATACAAAAAGAATGTTAAGTGCTTAGTGCATATAGTTTCGCAAGCCTCTCTTTATATTCGGGAAGGAATAAAGCGGATAAGAAATAGTAAATACATGGTCAGTGTCTTTGATAATAAAATATAATCGGTAAGCCTTAGACAATTTTATAGGGGCGAGCTTCAGCGAGCCCTTATAAAATTGTTGCGGCGAACCGATTATATTTTATTATTAAAGACACTAATAATGTATTTAGTTTATACCGCAATTCAATACAATCAATGGTTTTGCAATCAATTAGGAAATTAAAGCAAAAAAGACAGAAAACAACGACATTCAGTGTCATGGCGCGCACACGTAGTATAACGTGACGTCAAATAGAGCAAAGTTTCTGACGTCACCGCGCCACAGAGACGCAGGAAACAACATGGACGCTCGAATAAAAGTTTCTCAGCGCTTAACATTCTGTATGAAAATCTGCAAATAAATAGTTTATTTTAGCTTTAGAAATTATTTTCGAAGTTGAGACCCAACTGCAGTAGCAGTGCGCAATCATACCAAGGGATCATTCAAACCAGGAAAGCCCGAGAAGGTAAGGATTTAGCTGAAATTCCTGAAAATTTGTTTAAATAAATATTGCAAAGATTATAACTTGCAGTTTTGTTGTTTTCTTGTGTATAAAAGGTTGCCTGTTATTGTTTATGCTTGCAAATTAGGGACCTGGAAAGTAGGTCTATAAACGGTCACTAGGCGTAGTATAGGTCAGTAGAATGTATTGTAGGTCACTACCGATTAAAGCGTGCAGTTATTAGACCCCCTTTATTAGGTTATTAGAATGCCTGATTGCGGTATAAAAGAACATGGTTGGCTCAAATACTGCCTGTGAATCAGTCCGTCCGAACTACCAAGCCCAGCTCTTTAAATTCGTATTCAAATCAAACAGATTACGATAACACATCCGGGTGAAATAATGCATTCATTCGGTTCTCCAAATCGATTATTCAAAACATTGTTAGGTTAACGAGCTCGTTAGGGCCCCGCAAATTTATTTGCAGGTGCCCTTTTGTAATCACCCTGTCTGTCCGTCCGTCTTTCCGTCCACATTTTTATGTTTTTTCTTAATAACTTAAAAACAGTCAGACGCATCAACTTCAAACTTTAAATATAAGGTCACAATATCATTACAAAATTTCTTGGCAAGTTACGTAACTCTAGCTACAATACTGTTAGAGTTATGGCCCTTTGAAAAACTTACAAAATGTCCATATTTTCATGTATTTTCTTAATAACTTACAAATGAGAAGTAAAACAAAGATCAGGAATCGATATAATTAACTTACTCCACCGTTCAAAGACACCAAAGGGAAAGAAACACAAACATGAAGCGACCAGACCACAATAGAAACCTAAACAAAGGAAGGCTATAAGGACAGTTACTTTCCCACAAAATGGCCAAATGGCCATCCAAAATAAAAAGAAACAAGTGATTCACACAGTAAGTAACAAACAACAACATAAATAAACCGCCACAGAAGAACAAACCGTCAAATCTATCAACTCCAAACTTAAAATATATGGTCTCACATCATTACACAATTTTATGGCAAGTTTCCTAACTGTAGCTTTAATGCTGTCAGAGTTATGGCCCTTTGAAAAACTTAAAAAATTCAGCTTTTTCATGTTTTTTTTTAATAATTTACAAACCGTCAAACCTATCAACTTCAAACTTTAAATATATGGTCTCATTATCATTACACAATTTATGACAAGTTACATAACTGTAGCTTCAATACTCTTAGAGTTATGGCCCTTTGAAAAACTTAAAAATTCAGCTTTTTTCTTCGTCTTTTTTATCTTTATTTTAAAATCGCTTATAGCGATTTGCTATAGATATTCAAATGAAACTTCCTATAGTTACTGACAGTTGCCCTATAGTAATTCCCTGTCTGTCTGTCTGTCCGTCCGTCCGTCCGGACGTCCATCCGTCGGTCCATCAGACTGTCCATCTGGTCGTCTGTCCATCAACATTTTTCATGTTAACAAACCTTCAAACGCATCATTTTCAACCTTTAATAGGTAAGATCACAACAACATTAAACAATTTCAAGGCAAGTTACTTAACTCTAGCTGTAATACTCTAAGAGTAATTGCCTTTTGAAAAAAAAATAAAATCTGCTTTTTCATCTTGTTTTGTTTGTTTTGGAGTTTTACGGCCCAGTCAACACTATTTAGGTCATTTTTGAGCCGATCAGTTTACCTTTCAACACTTTCCTGGGCAGGCTTATACGTAAGCGGTTAACCAGTACAGTGCACATTCTTTCGCCAGAAACTGACAACTGCCCTTCTTGAATCAGCGGAAGGGAGAGAATGACCGTAGAAAAGATTTCATGATCAATCTCCACGAAAGAATGTTGCCGACCTGCTTTTTCATCTTAATTTCAAAACCAGTATAGATTTCCAAATGAAAATGAAGCTAAAGTTATTGACATTTGCCATAGGGTTATACCCTTTCGTTTTTTATTCATAACTTACAAACGGTCAAATGCATCAACTTCAAACTTTAGATATAAGGTCACAATATCATTACACAATTACATGGCAAGTTACGTAACTCTAGCTACAATACTCTAAGAGTTATAGCCCTTGAAAAAATCCTCTGATGGCACTGCCGAGGCCCTAGTCAGTTTCACTGACAGCTCTAGTTAGTGGCCATATAGTTAAGTGTTCTAACAAGTTCAATATCTAAAATTCTGATAGTTTGCTGAAAAAAATGTGAGCAGCTTATGCGAATGCAAAAATATTTTTCAGCACAAATATTACCCTATTGCCAATTTAAATGATCAAAGTTTTAACGATTCGTTAACTAACGACTTCGTTAGTTTTGAGCAACTGGCCCCTGATGATAATTGTGATATTTTTTATTTATACTGAGTTCTTTAGAATCGCCTCCTCGTACCAAAGCGAACCCCTTTTTCTCTATAAAGTGGGTTTAGGAAGCGTTCATTTCACAAACTAGTTCACTTTATGTCTATTCAATGGCAGCTGCATCAATCTACTAGGAATTTGTTCAAACGGTTTATTAAAAGAGCACATTCGGGTCTACGTGGTCCAGTGGATAACAGCGCTGACTCTTAATTTATACGGTCTCTCACCGCTGTGGTTCGAGCCTACCACGTGCCACATCTGAGACCCCAAGTTCTGCAACGGAGGGTCAGGTGGTCTGATTAACGATCGGCTTGATTTAAGTGAAATAATCTTGAAATGGCTGTAAAACAAAAAACAAAAAGGCACATTTAGGTGAATATAACACACTCCTTCAGTGTGGTTCTTACAGTGACATTTTGTCTGATGAAATTTATGAACATTTTCCATATAAATGATTCAATGAGAAATTCTTGGAAATCATTAGAGCCGATACACTGAGGCGGTTCTAACGAACAACTACGTCTTTCACTGGAGCAGAAATACGAAAAAAAGTCATACATTTGTAAACACCCGTTTTGCCTAGATAAATTGGGAAACGCAAGGTCGTTTATTCATCATGTTAACAAGTGCGTGTAATGAACACCCCTGTTAATATAGAGAAAACTTGGATTTACACGGGTACTCATTAGTTATCTTATTTTTGCCACAATGCATAGGTTGTGGGTACTCGTTAGCAACGCCAAATTGAGGCGGTTTTAACGACCATCCCCAACCTATAAGAAACATATCGCAAGTATCTCAACAGAAAGATAACCGAATGGTGATATGTTGGAATGAATTGTGTCACGCGGATGTTTTATCGTATCGTTACGAAAATGTTAGCCGGCCTCGGTGGCTCAGTCGGATGCGCGTCTATCTGGTGATCAGGAGGACGCGGGTTCGACTCCCGCCGGGGTCGGCAACATTCTTACGTGGAGATAGATCATGAAATATTTTCTACGGTCATTCTCTCCCTTCCGCTGATTCAAGAAGGGCAGTTGTCAGTTTCTGGCGAAAGAATGTGCACTGTACTTGTTAACCGCTTATGTATTAGCCTGCCCAGGAAAGTGTTGATAGGTAAACTGACCGGCTCAAAATGACCTAAATAGTGTTGACTGGGCCGTAAAACACCAATACAAACAAACAAACGAAAATTTTAGCATCTTAAAACATTTTTAACAAAATAAGTGGAACATTTCAGCAGTGCAACTTGCCACCAGAAAGCAACACACAGACTTAGAAACGCAACTTTTACGTGCATGTGTGCATACACACTCACGTCAAATTCATCATCCCTAGATATCCTCTTGCGGTATGTCGCTTTCTCAGAGCTAGGCTTTGAAAACATACATAAATTTTCTATTATTGTTATTCATCAGGAAAAAAAGAAGGATCTAATCGGTGGCTAAAATTAGTATATTTAGAATCTCTTTACAAACAGAAACAAATGATATATAATCTTAAAAAGACTGTCAGGTCATATGGTAAGTCTATATATTAAGAATTTTATTATGACTAAGGAATGTTTCTTGTACTTATTACAATCGCCTCATTGGTAAAACTTACAAGAGGCCCATGGGCCACAATGCTCACCAGAGCTCAGGGGGCCATGCATTGCCCACTGGCAGAAATGTATTTTAATTAACCATGGAAGCCCTGCTCCCAAGGCTGCTACAGATATAATTTCGACCCAATCAGACTAGTGGCTTCAGAGGTCTGATGTCGCTTGAAGACAACAGATGACAATTGACAATTGCCCATCTGTGGCAATAGGCCAAAAAGAACATTATTAAAGGAACATTTCTATGAAAGTTTTACAAAATATATTGAGAGGCATTAATGTCATTTTTCAGTTTTCCCCATTATAAGTCAATGGAAACTCTTAACTTGCCATAGCAAACAAACCAAAGAGCCAAATTTCATAAACCAGAGCTCAGGTGGGCACTGCCCTATGGAGCCCTGATGGGTGTCACTGAACAGAGACATATATGGTTTAGCGGTGGGGATATGTATGGTTCCTGAGACGTAAGGCCTTTTAAGCAATGGAGGGACTCGGGCATGGCAGATCCCAGAAAAGTCAAAGATTGTTGTCACTGAATATGTCCTATCATAAAGATCAAGAATATATATGGTTAAATGGTGGGTATCTGAACGGTTTCTGATATATGAGGCCCTTTTATGAAGTGGAAGGGAGAGAAATGGCCCCTGCTGACCCCACAAGACAGGGTTGACTGAATGTGTCTAATAACAATGAATAAGAATATATGTGATTATAGAATGGGGATTTGAATGGTTTCTGAGGTATATGGCCTATTATTAAGTGAAGTCTTATCATCAGGAACAAGAATATATATGGTTTAGGGGTGGGGATCTGAACGGTTTCTGAGATATATGGATTTTAATGAAGTAAAGGGGTTGGGCATGGCCCCTGGCACCCCAGGGGGACCCCCATGCTGGTGTCACTATTTGCATCTTATCATAACGAACAAGAATATATATGGTTTAGGGCTGGGCTCTGAACAGTTTCTCAGATATATGGTCTTTTGTGAAGTCGAGGGGTGGAGTGTGGCCCGGGCACACCCTGGGTGACCCCTAGGTTGGTGTGACTGAATGTGTCTTATCATAAGGAACAAGAATATATATGGTTTTGGGGTGGGGATCTGTAAGGTTTCTGGAATATTGAGCCTTTTATGAAGTGGAGGGGGTTGGGCATAGCCCCCGCACATCCCGGGGGACCCCCAAGTTGGTGGCACTGAATGCGACTTATCATAAGAAACGAGAATATATATGGTTTAGGGGTGGGGATCTGTAAGGTTACTGGGATATTGGGTCTTTTATGAAGTGGAAGGGGTGGGGCATGGCCCCGGCACATCCCAGGGGACCCCCAGGTTGGTGTCACTGAGTCCATCTTATCATAAGGAACAAAAGTATATATGGTTTAGGGGTGGGGATCTCAATGGTTTCTGAGATAAATGGCATTTTATGAAGTGGAGGGGGTGGGGCATGTCCCCGGCACATCCCAGGGGACCCCCAGGTTGGTGTCACTTAATGCATCTTAGCATAAGGAACAAGAATATATATAGTTTAGGGGTGGGGATCTGAATGTTTTTTTAGATAAATGGCATTTTATGAAATAGAGGGGGCAGGGCATGTCCCCGGCACATCCCGGGGGACCCCCAGGTTGGTGTCACTTAATGCATCTTATCATAAGGAACAAGCATATACATGGTTTAGGGGTTGGGACCTATAAGGTTTCTGAGATATAAGGCATTTATGAAGTGGATGGGGGAGGGCATGGCCCCGGCACAACCTAGGGGACCCCCAGGTTGACATAAAAGCATATGGCTGAGAGAAGTTTACTCAAGGAACGTGTCTATGTAAGTTTTGTTAAAATAGCTGCAATGACTTGGCAGTAAATGCCATTTCTCAGTTTTCCCCATTATAAGTCAATGGAAACTCTAAGTTGCCATAGCAACAAAACTAAAAGGCCAAATTTCATAAAAAACACCAAACCTGTAAAGGCAAATATGATGAATATTTTCATAAAGTCTCAGCTTCCTAGAGCATATGGTTTCTGTGGAGATGATTTTTTAAGTATTTTTTTTTCTATTTTTTGCATTTTGGTTTCCATGGCAACCAATAAAAATGAGCAGAAGGCCTAAAATCATACGGCAGATAGTAGATTGCCTATAGAACATTTCTATGCAAGTTTTGTCAAAATATCTGCAGAAGCTTGGCAGTAAATGCCATTTTTCTATTTTCCCCATTATAAGTCTATGGAAACTACAAGTTGCCATAGCAACCAAACTAATGAGCCGATTTTCATAAAAAACAGAAACTTTCAATCCCCCAGCCCAAGGATGCTACAGATAAAATTTGGGCCATATCGGCCCAGAGGCTTCAGAGGAGATGTCCTTTGAAAATGTTGACGTCATAGGACAGACGACGACGACGACGGACAACTGCCTATCCTATAAGCTCCCCCGGAGCCTTCGGCTCTGGTGAGCTAAAAAAATAAATCATAACTATGTATGAATATATCTTATTGCTTCCATCCTCACTTAAGTAACATGCCTGTATAGTCCGTAGACTAAAATATGAAATGTTATAAAACACGCAAAAGTCCATGTTCGGTTTAAAAAAAAGGAACTATTTTCTTGGAATATTTTGCTGTTATATTCTGTTAGACTGCTGCCAGAATTTTACATTATGACATTAATTTCATAAATATAAAAAATATTTCCTATTGCTTCCATAAAGCATTAAAAATCCTTTTTAAAGCACTTATGAAATCTCGATAAGCCCATACAATTAGAGAATATTGAGATGCATCTTTACAAGTCTACTGACATTCACTGATGTTGAGTATGGTGAGTTATGGTGAGTTAAAGAGTATAGAGAAAAATAACTCAATTATCGCCCCGGGACGTTTTCCCGAGAATACGCGATTCAATCTGTTCGGTGCCTATGAAGACAAACGTTCGATATGGCAAGTAATCGGCTTTGCAATCTCAGACATAAAAAAGAAATCATTCGACTCCCCATCTCTTTGCATGTCATTTGAAAAGGGAATAAGTATGTTTTCACCGAGTGGGTTTTCCTTAAGCAGCTTTGTTCACTTCTACTTCGTTTAATACAGATTCCATATCAACATATATTATATGCACAATACCTTACTGATTGCAAATGAACTTTAACGCAGTACTTTATACCAACATAATGTTTTAAGGAAATGGATGCACCGAATATGTCTTCCAAACAGAATGTATAAGGAACAAAACCCGTGTGGCTTCTTGTTAGCTTTCCTGGTGGTAAATTGAAAACTTTTGGAAACGTTATTTACTCTGCAAGGAAAGAAAGATTTCCTCCGCAGTGAATTCATATCTTTACGAGTCGATAGCTATTGATACTGTATTATATTTCAAAATATTACGCAAGTGATGGCTCTCAAATAAGCAATTTTATTTTCCTTTAAAAAAGTAACTATAAAGAAATTTGATATTCTTAGTATTAAACAGAGTGAAAGCAGATACAAGGAGCGTGAAAACCGCATGAAATAAATGCCATTATTTCTAAAGTTATGCACATTTATGTCTGATACATACCTATCCCCCCCCCCCCTTGGATTTTCTTTAATTTATACCCACAATGCAATATTCTTTGATGTCACAGTGGATTTAAACAAGATGAAATACTTTTGGTATCCACCGAAAAAAAGTAAATTTTCTTTTTATTTAATAATTTGTAAGGTCACTTTAAACGTTTAAAAATATTTTAAACTGTCATATCGTACATTTTGCAGTTGCCTAATACAATTTGCCCCTTGAATACTAAGAATATAAATTAGAAGAAGTTTGATTTCGAAATCCAAAATTAAAGTTAATTGTAAAATATCTTTTAAAACCATTCAATTCAAAATTTCTTCAAGACTATTTGAGGTACGTCTATTTACATGTCTTTTAAATATATGGTAAGTTCTGTATGTTATTTTATCCAGTTACAAACACAGAAACAGGGCTTAAATAGTTTCTTTTAAATTTTGAATTAAAGCTTTGTGATTGATAATAGGAGGAAACTGGTTTAGCATATCAGTTGAGATCAGTTTCAATAATTCAAATAGGCGATGAAAAAGTTCAAGAACAATATAAAACAAAAACAATTTCATATTCAAAAAGTTATAAAAATATTGTGCATCTATAACATCACAGAATACCTCATGAATATTAATGAGACAGTCTGAAGTTACTCTATTTTAATGAAATATTTCACACTTCAAATTTTAATACAGTAAAATCCCGCTATTAAGACCACCTAAAATTAAGGCGAAATCTGTTTTTAAAAGCTTATAAGGAAGATTGTAGCTAGTCCGTCTATGTGTTTTCTACACCACCTTTGGGAATGTTCAAAAATGGTCTTAAAGACAACTTTTAAACAGTCCTAAAGGTGGTCTTAATTTAGGAATTTTACTGTATTTCGAAGACTAATAATGCTAATTTGATCCGGTACTCGCCCCTCCATTCCTTGAATCAGTGTCTTTTTAACCTTAATGAATTTCCATACCTTTGTATATGACCTTGAAATGAACAGGTGTAACAGGCCGTTTCTTCCCCCAAGTCAGGTCCTTCCCCGGGGAAGAACCGGGCCGGCCCGTTTCTTCCCCGGGGAAGCGAAGAAACTGACTAGTCAGTTTCTTCCCCGCCCAGTCAGTTTCTTCCCCACCTGAATTTTTTTAGAACCATAGTCAACGAGTAATTTATGCCTCACAAATTGTGAAAAATTTGAAAAGAAACCATTCTGAATTAATTTTGAGTCTTTACAGCTTGAATGCAAACTTTTCTCTGTGCCATACAATATATGGTGGTCCGAGGAAATTTTCATCTCTATTCCAGTATCTATGATTAATTTTCTTAGCTTTTTACTACATAAATTGGTATTAACTAAACAGATATAATAAGCAACAAATCTTTAGTGCTCAAATCGAAATATAATTTGGAAAGTGGGGGTGGGGAAGAACTGGGCCGGCCCAGTTCTTCCCCACCCCAGATTTTTCTGTTTACTTAAACTTCTTGTGATAAATTTCCTTTGTTTTTAAGTCATAAATTGGTATTAACTAAACAGATATAATAAACAACAAATGTTTGGTGCTGAAAATTCAATAGAATTTGGAGACTGGGAGTTGGGAAGAACTGGGCCGGCCCATTTCTTTCCCACCCCAGATTTTTCTGTTTACTACTAATTCTTGTGAAAATTTCCTTTGCTTTTTAGGACGAAAATTGGTATAAACTTAAAAGATATAATAATCAACAAATGTTTGGAGCTCAAATATAAATAGAATTTGGAGACTGGGGGTGGGGAAGAATTGGGCCGGCCCAGTTCTTCCCGACCCCAGATTTTTCTGTTTACTAAACATTCATGTGATAAAAAAAATTTCTTCGCTTTTTAAGACATGAACTGGATTAACTAAACAGATATAATAAGCAACAAATGTTTGACACTCAAATCAAAATAGAATTTGGAGACTGGGGGTGGGGAAGAACTGGGCCGGCCCGTTTCTTCCCAAGCCTTGAGTAGTGTTGTACTGTTAAGTCAATTTTGACGTTGGTGGTGTCTGGGATGCGGAAGAACTGGGCAGGCCCGTTTCTTCTCCACCCTTGGGTATTGCTGTACAGTTGTATCATTATATCGCTGAAGATGTCTTGGGTGGGGAAGAACTGGGCCGGCCCGTTTCTTCCCCACCCTTGGGTAGTGATGTACAATTAAATCAGTTATGACGTTGTAGGTGTTTGTTGTGGGGAAGAACTGGGCTGGCCCATTTCTTCCCTACCCTTGGGCAGTGTTGTACTGTTAATTTTATATTGATGTTAAAGGTGTCTGGAGTGGGGAAGAACTGGGCCGGCCCATTTCTTCCCCACCCTCGGTTACTCTTAGGGCGGGAACTCTTAATTATACAGTTAAGTCTATAATGATGTTGAAGGTGTCTTGGGTGGGGAAGAACTGGGCCGGCCCATTTCTTCCCCACCCTTGGGCAGTGTTGTACTGTTAAGTCAATTATGACGTTGAAGGTGTCTGGGGTGGGGAAGAACTGGGCCGGCACATTTCTTCCCCAACCTTAGGTAGAGTTGTACAGTTACATTGCTGAAGATATCTTGGGTGGAGAAGAACTGGGCCGGCTGTTTCTTCCCCACCCTTGGGTAGTGTTGTACTGTTAAGTCAATTATGACGTTGAAGGTGTCTGGATCGAGGAAGAACTGGGGCAGCCAATTTCTTCCCCACCCTTGGGTAGTGTTGAACAGTTATTTCAGTTATTTTGCTGAAGATGTCTTGGGTGGGGAAGGACTGGACCGGCCCCTTTCTTACCCACCCTTGGTAAGTGTTGTACTGTTAAGTCAATTATGACGTTGAAGGTGTCTGTGGTGGGGAAGAACTGGGCCAGCCCGTTTCTTCCCCACCCTTGGGTAGTGTTGTACAGCAATGTCAGTTATATCGCTAAAGATGTCTGGGGAGGGGAAGAACTCGGCGACCCGTTTCTTCCCCACCCTTAGGTAGTGATGTACAATTAAATCAATTATGACGTTTAAGGTGTCTTTGGTGGGAAGAACTAGGCCAGCCCAGTCCTTCCCCGACCCCAATCTCCAAATTCTATTTAGATTTGAGCTCCAAACATGTTGCTTATTATTTTTTTTTAGTTTATACCATTTTTTGTCTTAAAAAGCAAAGGAAATTTATCACCAGAATTTTTTGTAAAAAAAAATTGTTCTCCGTCGTTGGTTATTGGATCGCTAAAACTTTGATCATTTATTATGGCAAATATGCTAATAATTTTGCTGTAAAAATGTGAGCAGCTTTTGCAGATCCAAGGGCTGCTGGCAGTTTTTCAACAAAAATACACCAAAAAAAAATGCATATTAAACTTGTTAGAACAGCTAACAATATGACCACTAAAGAGCTTGTTGGGATAACGATGCTTTGAACAGCTGGCCCCAGGTTTTTGGCGCCAAACAGGTTGCGTGGTTATGATGTCGGGAATACGTCGTCATGACGCCGCGACAACGTTTGGCATAACAAAAACATTCAATATTGTGGAAAGATGAAATGGAAAAATATGTGAGAGCTTGAAAGAACAATTCCGTGCTAAAAGCTGTAAAATGCCGAAACGTCGGAGATAGTGAAGAATTATTGCAAAAAATAATTTTGTGCAAAGAATAAATATATCTTTTTAGTTTATACCATTTTTTGTCTTAAAAAGAAAGGAAATTTATCACCAGAATTTTTTGTAAACAGAAAAACCTGGGGCGGGGAAGAACGGGCCGGCCCAGTTCTTCCCCACCCCCAGTCTCCAAATTCTATTTAGATTTGAGCGCCAAACCTTTGTGGCTTATTAAATCTGTTATGTTAATACCAATTTATGACTTAAAAAGTGAAGAAAATTTATCACAAGAAATTTCTGTAAACAGAAAAATCTGGGGTAGGGAAGAAATGGGCCGGCCCAGTTCTTACCCACACCCAGTCTCCAAACTCTATTTAGATTTGAGCGCCAAACAGTTTTTGCTTATTATACCTGTTTAGTTAATACCTATTTATGTCTTAAAAAGTGAAGAAAATTTATCACAATAATTTTTTGTAAACAGAAAAACCTGGGGAGGGGAAGAAATGGGCCGGCCCAGTTCTTTCCAACCCCCCAGTCTCCAAATTCTTTTTAGATTTGAGCTCCAAACATTTGTTGCTTATTATATATGTTTAGTTAATACCAATTTATGTCTTAAAAAGCGAAGAAAATTAATCACAAGAATTTTTTGTGACCAGAAAAATCTGGGGCGGGAGAGAAACGGGCCGGCCCAGTTCTTCCCCACCCCCAGTCTCCAAACTCTATTTAGATTTGAGCGCCAGACAGTTTTTGCTTATTATATCTGTTCAGTTAATACCAATTTATGTCTTAAAAAGTGAAGAAAATTTATCACAAGATTTTTTTTAAACAGAAAAATCTGGGGTGGGGAAGAAACGGGCCGGCCCTGTTCTTCCCCACCCCAAGTCTCCTAATTCTATTTAGATTTGAGCTCCAAACATTTGTTGCTTATTATATCTTTTTAGTTTACACCATTTTTTGTCTTAAAAAGCAAAGGAAATTTATCACCAGAATTTTTTGTAAACAGAAAAATCTGGGGTGGGGAAGAAACGGGCCGGCCCAGTTCTTCCCCACCCCCAGTCTCCAAATTCTGTTTAGGTTTGAGCTCCAAAAATTCGTGGCTTATTATATCTGTTTAGTTAATACCAATTTATGTCTTAAAAAGCGAAGAAAATTTATCACAAACATTTTTTGTAAACAGAAAAATCTCGGGTGGGGAAGAAACGGGCTGGCCCAGTTATTCCCCACCCCCAGTCTCCAAATTCTATTTAGATTTGAGCGCCAAACATTTGTGGCTTATTAAATCTGTTTAGTTAATACCAATTTATGACTTAAAAAGTGAAGAAAATTTATCAAAGATGCTTGAATTGGGATGCATATTTTATTGCATCTCCATGAATGGTGTAGCATAGAGCAAATTTTGTCATTCAAGCTAAAAGGACTCAGAACTTATTCAGAATGGTCTCTTTTCTCATTTATAACAAAATGTGAGCTGAAAATTACTCGTTCACTATGGTTCTGAAAGAAATTCAGGTGGGGAAGAACTTGACTGGGTGGGGAAGAAACTGACTTTTCAGTTTCTTCTCCCGGGGAAGAAACGGGCCGGCCAAGTTCTTCCCTTGGCCGGGGGTAGAAACTGACCGTTACACAGGGTCTAGTTGTTCAAATCAAAAGATGCCGTTACCTTACGTATCAGACATCCGCACATCGGGACTTGGAGAAATAGAATGGGCTACATGGTGCTTCCACGCAGAGCTGAAATCGAGTACTGATAACCCGCTTTGAGGGGGCAAAGTGGCGCGAGTCGGACCCGTCCATGCATATAAATCCTGACATTGGTTTCATTGGGAGGCAGGGCGTAAAATGTCATTTCATCTCAGTGTCGAGCAATAGTCTCATAAAATTGGAAGCAACGTCTTAAAAATGATCTATATAGTGTAGAAAGAGACGTTAAACCTCACATCAAGCAAACTTAACGTATCGTTAAAACTTTGATAATTGGTACTATCTGAGTCGCTTCTGCATTTGCAAACTCATAAATTACGTTTGACACAGTAAGTTACTGTTTTCCTGGAAAAAGTTAACAGTTTGACAAATAGCTAGTCCGTTAACCAATTGTATGCGGGAAGCCCCTAAGGGGTAACTTGGCAAACAGTGCAGGCCCAGATAATAGATAATAAGGGCCTGCACTATTTGCGGCTTACAGAATTTTCCGTCAAAATAAAACAAAAACGAAAAAAATAGGCCTGGCACTATGGGGCGCCGTCTTTCTATTTAATCCGTATTTATAGATATCCATAAATCGAATTATGGATATCCATAATTCGATTTATGGATATCCATAAAACAGCTGAATAATGGATATCCATAATTCAAATTATGGATATCCATAATTCGAATTATGGATATCATTAATTCAGATCGATTTATTGATATCCAGAATTCGTTTTATGGATATCCATAATTCGATTTATGGATATCCATTATTTCTCTGATTTATGAATATCCATAATTCGAATTATGGATATCCATAAAAAATTATGGATATTCATGAATAATAATGGATATCCATAATTCGAATTATGGATATCCATTATTCGAATTATGGATATCCATAAATAATTATGGATGTGAATAAATACGGATTAAATAGTAAAACGGCAGCCCATATGACACCCCCCAATATGACAAATGGATTTGTCCAACTAATAGCAGCGGAAGTGTCCACTGGTTTACCATAGGTTTAGCGAACGATGCTATGACCAACTTGGCCCAGACTTCTATTCAACCTTACCCGTTTTGGCTCTGGCTCTTTGTAGGGATTGAACTGAAAAAGAAAGCACAAACAGACTCCATATATAATTTTTTTTATCGATGGTTTGTCGATCAACTCAAAGTTTCATCACAAAAACACAGCTTTATAATTTTGAACTGAAACACAGAACTGAAACATATTAAGTGTACATCTTTTCTGGGCCAGACAAGCTAGTTTCGGCCTTTTAGCCTTCATCTAGGTATCCTTTTGGCCTAAAACTGGGCTGTGCAGTGGTAAGATTATTTTTAGTTCACCGTCACGTAGTGACGAGGTTAGCTTTTGGGATCACTTTTTGTCCGTCGTCCGTCGTGCGTCTGTGCGTGCGTCCGTGCATAAACAATTTCTTCAAACGACATCTCCTCCTAAACCACTGATTGGATTTTGACCAAACTTCACAGGAATGGTTCTTAGGTAGTCCTCTTTCAAAGTTGTTCAAATAGTTCCGGTCCGTTGCACATCTAGGTCACAGGGGCCAAAAAATAGATTTTTTTCACCGAAAACTTAAAAAATCATCTTCTCTGAAACCACGAGGCCCAGGTTTTTGATATTTGGTATGAAGCTTCATCTAGTGGACCCCTACCAAGATCGTTCAAATTATAGTGCTGAGCCAAAAAATGACCCCGCCCTTGGGCCCTTTGGTTTTGCATGGGCTTATATAGGGAAAATCTTTAAAAATCTTCTTCCCTGATACCGCAAGGCCTAGGTCTTTGATATTTGGTATGAAGCTTCATCTAGTGGACCCCTACCAAGATCGTTCAAATTATAGTGCTGAGCCAAAAAATGACCCCGCCCTTGGGCCCTTTGGTTTTGCATGGGCTTATATAGGGAAAATCTTTAAAAATCTTCTTCCCTGATACCGCAAGGCCTAGGTCTTTGATATTTGGTATGAAGCTTCATCTAGTGGACCCCTACCAAGATTGTTCAAATTATAGTGCTGGGGGCAAAAATGCCCCCGCTCCGAGGCCCTTTGGTTTTATGCTTTTGGTCAATAATGGCCCTCACCGGGGCCCACTTGTTACTCTGTGGATAAGGTGAGCGATCCAGGGCCATCATGGCCCTCTTGTGTTTTATATTAGTATCACTTTTTGTCTGTCATCCGTGCGCAAACAATTTCTTCAAACGACATCTCCGCCTAAACCACTGATCAGATTTTGACCAAACTTCACAGGAATGATCCTTAGGTGGTCCCCTTTCAAAGTTGTTCAAATGGTTCCGGTCTGTTGCACGTATAGGTCACAGGAGCCAAAAATAGACTTTTTTCACCGAAAAGTTAAAAAATCTCGTTCTCTGAAACCGCAAGGTCCAGCTCTAGTGGACCCCTACCAAGTTTGTTCAAATTATACTGCTTGGGCCAAAAATGCCTCCGCCCCGAGGCCCTTTGGTTTTACATGGGCTTATATAGGGAAAATCTTTTAAAAAAATCTTCTTCTCTGAAACCGCAAGGCCCAGGTCTTTGATATTTGGTATGAAGCTTATCTAGTGGACCCCTACCAAGATTGTTCAAATTATAGTGCTGGGGCCAAAAATGCCCCCGCCCCGGGGCCCTTTGGTTTTACATGGGCCTATATAGGGAAATATTTAAAAATCTTCTTCACTGAAACAATAAGGCCAAAGTGTTTGATGTTTAGTATGAAGCTTCATCTATTGGACCCCTACCAAGATTGTTCAAATTATAGTGCTGGGGCAAAAATGACCCCGCCCTTGGGCCCTTTGGTTTTGCATGGGCTTATATAGGGAAAATCTTTAAAAATCTTCTTCTCTGAAACCACAAGGCCCAGGTCTTTGATATTTGGTATGAAGCTTCATCTAGTGGACCCCTACCAAGATTGTTCAGATTATAGTGCTAGGGCCAAAAATGCTCCCGCCCTTGGGCCCTTTGGTTTTACATGGGCTTGTATAGGGAAAATCTTTAAAAATCTTCTTCTCTTAAACAGCAAGGCCAATGTCTTTGATATTTGGAATGGAGCTTCATCTAGTGGACCAAAACAAAAAGATCAGCTACAGCTCACGAAATCCACGATGTACGAAATACGGTGAACAGGTAAAAAGGTCAAATATGCAACCGGTGTAATGGTAAACTATATCCCTCCCCCCCCCCCCTCCAAAAAAAAAAAAAAGCTTCCATGTAAAAGACATTCTCTCGCACATACACTAACCTCAATAGCTTTCAACGAAAATGTACCTTATATTTATAAATTAAAGAAAGTAACATCCTCTTGGTGGCTCTCTCTCTCTCTCTCGCCTCTCTCTCTCTCTCTCTCTCTCCGTCCTGACTTCGCAATTTATACTAGGAATAAATCGCATTTATATATAATAATGGATATATATTGTATCTTGAATATGTATATAAATATATATATCGTATTGTATATCAACACTTATACATGTATGTAAGTTACTCCTAGACCCAGCAGGCGCACTATGACAAACCACAAACCATAATGATGAAGCCTAAGCAACGTCAAGTCTGCGTCGGGGCAACGTCATGACGTTGCACCGACGTTAACCTGACGTCGCCCTAGCAACATGTGCCTGCTGGGAGAGCATCTGGGAGAGAATCTCTGGTTTCAAATGTACTTTGTAGAAGAAAATAGTCCTAAACAGTACCACTTGGAAAGGACAAATATAGGCCTGGCCTACGTCCAATCCAATGGTACATATATATGTACTTATGTTTGTATGTATGTATGTAACCATGAAATTTCTAATAAATAAATAAATAAAAAAAAAAAGGTCTTTGGTATTTGGTGTGTAGCTTCATCTAATGGACCTTTGCCAAGATTGTTCAAATTATAGCCTTTGTTGATATTTGGTATGAAGCTTTACCTTTTTAGACCACCCTCAACATTATGCACATTATAACCCTGGGGTCAATAATGGCCCTCCCCGGGGCCCACTTGTTACTCTATGGATCAGGTGAGCAATCCAGGGCCATCATGGCCCTCTTGTTTTTATTTCTGCTCAAAATATAAATTGTGAGTACTCCTTAGAACCGCCTCGATGAGGCGGTTCTAATGAGTACCCGCATTCTATATTTTGAATAGAAATAAGAAAAATATCACAATTTTTCATCTTAAAATTTCATTTTTACGGCTGTTAAGTTTACAATGTATTTGTGTAGGCGTGTTTTTCTAATGTGGATTAGAATTATATTAACATGTCCATTACGATAACATACCTGTGCGCTAACATGGCGTCCATCTTTCTCTAGAACTATAATTTTTCAGAAGATATTTTTTTCTGACCCAAATATATATTGTGTATGCTCGTTAGAACCGCCTCACCCACAATCTATAGTTTTGAGCAAAAATTGAAAAATAATAAATACTCCCGTAAACCCCACTTTTCTTTATATAAAAGTGCAGTTTAGTGGGGTCTTCATTTTGTATACTTGTTACCCTGATACCATGTGACTGTCACTGATTAAAATAAAGTTCAGCCGCACACTTAGTACTTGTACGAAATCCAGGTAACGTTTATTAATAGCCAAGCAATTCTTGTCTATGTGACTCCTCTTAAAAATCAAGATCTTAAGAATAGGAAACAGACTACGTATCCGTTCATGATTTTTTTTGCCTGCCTACACTCAGTGACAATCGACCCACTAGTGCCGTCAATGATTTGATTAAACTCAAACATCAATGATCCCAGAAAATATAATCTGCACTATGATGATGTACGGGGAGACGTTTTAAGGCCGCCACACGGCACAAACAAGTCTGAATCTCCAAGTCGACCCAATGCCTCTCATCCAGTTTTGGCTCAATTGATATGATGTGATTTGAAGAGTTTCAAAATGGCCATCATGGCAGCCAACATAGCAGTAACGGAACAGAATAATTTTAGCCTTTCTGAATCTCCATGTCGCCCCAATGCTTCCAATCAAGTTTCATCTCAATCAGACTTTCTGAGCGGGAGGAGATGTTATTTGAAGAATTCAAGATGACCGCCATGGTAGTCATCGGAATGACATGAATTTAATTATTCTGAACCGCCCTGATAGTTCTAATTAAGTTTCAGCTCGGTCTGACTTTTGGAACGGGAGAAGATGCCCTTTAAAGAATTTCAAGTTGGCCGCCATGGTTGCCATCTTGAATATCCATCCTGAAAACATGTCCGTGTGAAATAATGGCTTCCAACATGGTGTCAGAAATGACAAAAATTAGGTAAAAATTGTAACATCTTTCTTATTTCTGCTTTGAACATTGATTGTGGGTACTCGTTAGAACCGCCTCAATGAGGCGGTTCTAACGAGTACCCACAATCTATGTTTTTGAGATTAAATAAGGCAGATAATGTTCACCCCCTTACACCCCATTTTTCTCTTTATATAGTGGGGTTTAGAGGGGTCTTCGGTTCATGGACTTGTTTTCGTGATGCAAAACGGAATGGTTTTAGCAATATAAATTTCCATGTCGCTCCGATGCCTTCCCACAAGTTTCAACTCAATCTGATTTTTGGTCTGGGAGATGTGGTTGAACGAATTTCAAGATGACCGCCATGGTGACCATCTGCTATATCAGAACGCAAATCTGAATCCCCATGTTTCAACTCAGTCTTACTTTAGTTCAGGTAGCGATATTGTTTTAAAAATTCAGTAATGGCCATCTTAGATATCGTAACAGAACAATGTTAGCAAATCCAAATCTCCATGTCACACCGATGCCTCCCATTAAGTTTCAGTTCGATCTGACCTTTGGTTCGGAAGGTGTGGCTTGAAGAATTTCAAGATGGCCGCAATGGCAGCCATCTTGGTCATTAGAACGGAATGATTTTAGCAAATCTCAATCTCCATGTTGGCCCGATGACTCTCATTACATGAAGTTATCCAATAAATAAATCGACGGTATATGATAAAAGCTTTTCTTTCGTCCGAAACTAGAATGTTCTGATAAGACTGACAAAAAAGATATTTGCCTCCCCTGAAGGCGTACCCATTCCCCCGGAGAAAAACCACCTGCCCTTCCGTTGCAGAACTTGGCGGCTCGAACCCACAGCGGTGAGAGACCTAAAGATCAAGAGTCAGCGCTCTTATCCTATAGGCCACGGAAGCCCGACCATTTCCCCTTTTTACATACTGTACTTACCCCTATCTCCGGTGGTGGAATATAATAATTCTTCGTTTGTTCAAATGGTTCTTGTGGGTACTGTTGAAATAACAAAAGAACATTATACAATAAACTTCCAATGGCTCTATCACAGATGGCTCGTTTACAATGGCAAATCGAACGCGTTTGATCCCCTTGCGCCCCCATTTATATTGTTTGCTTACCTGAGGTTTACTGGGTTACTACAGCTGTTGTCTGGGAATGTGTGGCGGCCGTAAAAAGTCTCCATGCCCTATATCATAGTGTAGTTTATATTTTCTTGTCCTTTGGGATCATTGATTCCATTGTGGAATTTTGAAAATATTTGAGGGTCTCTGATGAGGCCTAATTGACCGAAACTAGCTAGTCTGGCCCAGAAAACATGTACACTCCATATTTTCCAGTTCTGCGGTGTATTCCTTGCTTCCAAAGGATAACCCTTTCTAGATTATATTAAACCTAATTTTTCTTATTTCTGCTTAAAATATAGATTGTGGGTACCCCTTAGAACCGCCTCGATGAGGCGGTTCTAAGGAGTACCCACAATCTATATTTTGAGCGAAATAAGTACAATATCACAATTTTTCATCTTAAAATTTTCATTTTTTCGGCGGTGAAGTTTACAATGTATTTGTAACCTCGTAGTAAGTCTTCCAATAGCTCAGAAAAAAACAATACAGTGAAATTCTGCTATTAAGACCATCTAAAATTAAGACCAATTCTGCTTCGGAAAAAAAGTGTCCGCTGGTCAGAGACCGCCTTTGGGACTGTTCAAAAGTGGTCTAAAAGACAACTTTTGAACATTCCAAAAGGTGGTCTTAACATAGGAATTTAACTGTATGTAGGGATACTTTAGTAAAAGGAATGAAAATGGATGTGTTTTGTGTGTGTGTGTGTGGGGGGGGGGGTTACGGCCCCTGCCAATATTATTTCAATCATATGGAGCCGATCGTTAGTCAGAAGTGGGCAAAAACCGGAGTACCCGGAGAAAAACTACCTGACCTTCCGTTTCAGAACTTGGCATCTCACATGTGACCCGAGCCTTGCTTGAACCATAGCGGTAAGAGACCTAATGATCAAGAGTCAGCACTCTTATCCACTATGCCCCGCAGGCCAACAGTTGCAGTTCACTTAGGTTAAAACTGGTGAAAAAATATCATCCTATAGCCAAAAATGCATCGCAACTCTTTATATAAGAGATTGTTTTTTTTTTGTTTGCTTGTTTTTTGTTTGTTTTTTGTTGTTTTGTTTTGTTTTACTATCGTGGTCATTTTATATGAAATTTATGAAACTCGCCGAAAGCTCGTTTCATAAATTTCATATAAAGAAAATAACCACCCGTGAAATATCCTCTATTTATGCTCAAATCTTTAATTGTGTGCGCCCATTAAAATTGTCTTATAGAATCGGTCCTAAGGAGAACACACAGACTACATATATATGTTTGTGCGAAAATAAGTAACAGTCAGACCCCAGTCTTCCATTTATGATCTGGCATTAAACAGCTTACCATGGTAAAAATTACAATACGATAACACACCTGTGCGACTTACTGCAATATTTCACATCTCAAATACATGTATGACTATTTTTCTGATAAAAAAACGACATTTTTCTTATTTACACTGCAAACATAGGTTGTGGGTGCTCATTAGAACCGCCTCATTGATGCGGTTTTAACGAGTACCCACAACCTATATCTTGGAGCATAAATAAGAAAAAAATATGTATACCCCAGTAAACCCCAGTTTTCTCTTAATAAAATGGGGTTTAAGGGGTGTTCATTTCACGGACTTGTTCACGTAATGACGTAAATTGTTATCGTGATAGACAGCCCATCTATTCCTTAACCGCGATGAGAGGGGGCATTCTTGCACACAAGACAAGGAAATCCGCGATTTTACCCTGGGATAGAAATTTATCTTCTGACCCTGGTCTTCCGACCCAGGCAACTAACATAAATGCGCTTCAGTTCTATTCAACTGCCCGAACTACTTCCGCGCTACTTTTATTTTGTAAACAATATACATGTGCGAGCTGTCAAAACTAACCGGAGGTGTTGTACAAGAAAAAGAATCCAATATGGGGTTCTGTTGTAGATTGGCGTTTCCAACCCTCGGGATGACCGTGCTGAGCGGAACCTCGGCATAGCCTCGGTTCCGCTCAGCACGGTCATCCCTAGGGTTGGAAACGCTCATCTACAACAGAACCCCATATCAGATTCTTATAGGATCTCGTTTTTTACAGGTTCGCAGCGATCGACGATCAGTCAAATTAAAGAAAAACTAATGAAAAAAACATCTAATGGTTTGTACTGTTTGTCTCAGAGAGGTAAAATAAAGTTCGAAAAGTCATATAGAATCTGGCTTGAATCACCAGTAAAATCAGACAAAATGCAATTCTATGTGGATAACAAAATGTCACGAAATCCTTCATATTCAACCTCCAAAGTTTCAATATAAGGGTTGTGGAATCTTATTACAACTATACTGTGAAATGATAGAACTAAGAAAATAAGCAAACTAATGTATACCCAAGTAAACCCCAGTTTTATCTACATAAAGTTGGGTTAAGTGGAGGGTGTTCATTACACGGACTTGTTAACATTATGTGGCCCTGCATTAGGATAACATACCCATGCCAAATACATCACGTGAACAAGTCCATGAAATGAACACCCCCTAAACCACACTTTATTTAGAGAAAACTGGGGTTAAAAGGGGGTACGCCATATTTTTTCCATTTCATCTCCAAGACATAGGTTGTTGGTACTCATTAGAACCGCCTCAATGAGGCGGTTCTAACGAGCACCACAACCTATGTTTGCAGTATAAATAAGAAAAATATCATCAGAAAAGTAGCCATTTTTGAGGTGTGAAAAATGCACTATGTCGCATGGACGTGTTATTGTAATGTATTACATTCTTTCAACCTCAAAAACTCACATTGTAGCCCGGTGTTATGTATTCTCGCGGTACTTAAGACAGAAAAAAATAAATTAAATAATATAGAAACATAAGCTCAATCAACAATGCTTAATTCTCTTAGCTTGTCATCTAATTTAGTTTTCCAGCAAACCATATTTCCAGTCCGTTCAAGTTTAGAAGAAAGCAGCATTGCGATAGACAGTTACTGCTCCTCCGCCATTTGGAAAGGAGAGTCATGTGATCTCGCGTTAATTATAATATTTTGTCAGGCGGAAGCGCTCATTGGATAGTCATGGTCTCGAAACAAATCTAACCATTGACCTCATTATGCACATGACCTAGGTCAGTTTTCGTCATGAGATTGTATTTATTTTTGACTGAATTTGGGGTTTCTGAAGGAGATGGGTATACAGGCTAGCAATACTGATGATGTTCGTATTGTGTATAAAATGATGTCACATGGAAAATTTATCTTCAACATGTTTAAATGATACATTTCTCAAATCTAAGTGTGTCAACGGAAGCGTGACCCACTGTGACAGGCATTATCCAATGAAAGCATTCGCTAGGGGGCGCAGCAGTTTGTTATGGCCGAAAAATACAGTCAACGCGAGATCACATAAACCGCGAGAATACATTATGCCACTATATTATGTAATATCATTACGAAAACACGCCTATACATGTACAATTACCATTACGATAACACACCCGTGTTACATAGTGCATTTTTTCACATCTCCAAAATGGCTACTTTTCAGATGAAAATCCATATTTTTCTTATTCGTACTGCAAACATAGGTTGTGGGTGCTCGTTAGAACCGCCTCATTGAGGCGGTTCTAACGAGTACCCACAACCTATGTCTTGGAGGAAAAATAAGAAAACTAATGATTACCCCAGTTTTCTCTATATAAAATGGGGTGTAAGGGGGTGTTCATTTCACGGACATGTTCACGTGATGCAATGTAAATTTTACCGCCTAAAAACGAAATTTTTAGATGAAAAATTGTGATATTTTTGTTATTTCTGCCCAAACTATAGATTGTGGGTTCTTGATAGAACCGCCTAGCCTCGATGAGGCGGTTCTTACGAGTACCCACAATCTATATTTTAGAGCAGGAATAACAAAAATAATGTTTACCCCTGCAAACCCAAGTTTTTCTATATAACAGTGGGGTTCGAGGGGGTCAAAATCATATAAGCGTGTTTTCGTGATGTGTAGATTGTTGGTGCGCGACAGAGCCGCCTCATTGGCACCACGGTCTCTACTCTGTGCAATTATAAGGAAAATGTTGTTCTATACATCATGAAAACACGTCTATACAATTTTGACCCACTTGTTCCCCACTTTTAAATAGTAAAACTGGGGTTTACTGGGGTAATCCTATTTTTTTCTTTTTTCTGTTCAAAAACATAGATTGTGGGTACTCGTTAGAACCGCCTCGCCGAGGCGGTTCTAACGATTACCCACAATCTATTTTTTCAGCAGAAATATGAAAAATATCAGGATTTTTATCTGAAAAATTTCATTTTTTTGGTGGTAAAATTTTACCAATATATTTGAATAGGCGTGTTTTCGTAATGATATAAAGTGGTGTTTACTAGAATATTTAAGACACCGACGTGTCAAAATGATGATCAATGAATAAGCCAGAAAAACATGTCGCGTTTGTAAAACATCTAAAACACAGAAATAGAGAATAGATAATAAACCAGAGGACCATTGGTCCTGAATCGCTCACCTGACTTTTCTGAGGAAGTCCTCAAAGACTTTAATATGTGATCTTTGGCCAAGAGGGACCGAAGGTCTGTGTAACTGGGTGGGGATCTCAACTGTTTCCGAGATATTAAGCATTCAATGCAATAAAGGGAGTTGGCCCCCAGCCCCCACCCCCCCCCCCCCACTGGAACCGTAGGTCCAACGGTCCATTACACTGAATGCGACAAGAATATATATGGTTT
Source organism: Lucinisca nassula (assembly GCA_963580285.1). NCBI lineage: Eukaryota > Metazoa > Mollusca > Bivalvia > Lucinida > Lucinidae > Lucinisca > Lucinisca nassula. Next base: position 87,657,952 of record OY757017.1, read on the forward strand.
ATGGGTGGGGATCTTAACCGTTTCCGAGATATTAAACATTTTGTGGAAAAAAGGGGGTTAGGCATGCCCCCCCTCCCTCACACAGGGACCCCCGGGTCCAAAGGTCCATGTCACTGAATGCGCCTTATCATAAGGAACAAGAATATATATGGTTTGTGGGTGGGGATCTTAACCTTTTCCGAGATATTAAGCATTTTGAGCAAAAAAGGGGGAGGGGCATGCCCCCCCCCCCCCCCCGAACCCCTGGTACCCCAGGGTCCAAAGGTCCATGTCACTGAATGCGCCTCATCATAAAGAACAAGAGTATATATGGTTTATGGGTGGGGATCTTAAACGTTTCCGAGATATTAAGCATTTAATGCAAAAAAAGGGGTGGGGCATGCCCCCTGGGACCCCCGGGTCCAAAGGTTCATGTCACTTAATGCGGCTTATGATCAGGAACAAGAATATATATGGTTCATGGATAGAGATCTTAACCGTTTCCGAGATATTAAGCATTTTGTGCAAAAAAAGGGGTGGGGCATGCCCCGCTCCCCCGGACCCCTGGTACCCCATGGTCCAAAAGTCCATGTCACTGAATGGGCCTCATTAAAAGGAACAATAGTATATATGGTTTATGGGTCGGGATCTTAACCGTTTCCGAGATATTAAGCATTTTGTGCAAAAAAAGGGGTGGGGCATGCCCCGCCCCCCCGGACCCCTGGTACCCAATGGTCCAAAAGTCCATGTCACTGAATGGGCCTCATTATAAGGAACAAGAGTATATATGGTTTATGGGTCGGGATCTTAACCGTTTCCGAGATATTAAGCATTTTGTGCAAAATAGGGGTGGGGCATACCCCCCCCCCGGGGAACCCCGGTACCCAAAGTTCCAAAGGTCGATGTCACTGAATGCGCCTTATCATAAGGAACAAGAATATATATGGTTTATGGGTGGGGATCTTAACCGTTTCCGAGATATTAAGCATTTTGTGCAAAGAAGGGGGTGGGGCATGCCCCCCGGGGGGCCCCAGGGTCCCAAAATCCATGTCACTTAATGCGCCTCATCATAAGGAATAAGAATATATATGGTTTAGTGGCATTATTTGTAACAGTTTGCAAGATATCAGGCATTTCTACTTTTTCCCATACAAATGCCCATGTTACCAAATTTAACCTTGGCGTAAAATAGGTCAAGGTCATCCCAGGGACACCATTTATGCAATTTATGATGGGCCCATGTCCCAGGTGATACATGCTAAGTTTCATGCAAATCGGCCCAGCGGTTCCGGAGGAGAAGATTTTCGAAGGGTTTTTACCATATATGGGCATGGCGGCCATCTTGGTCATGTGACCTAGACCAAAAATGCAAACTTTCGTTCCCCCACCCCATGGAGCCTCTACATGAAATTTGACTACAATCGGCCCAGCGGTTCCGGAGGAGAAGACGTTTGAAAATGTGAACACACACACACACACACACACACACAGAATTTTTGCCTGGCCATACTATCAGCTCACCAATGAGCCTTCGGCTCAGGTGAGCTAAAAATACTGCCATCAGGCATTTATGTTAGCCTGTCGGATTTAAACAAAATACATGTAATTGACAGCCTATTGTTATACAGCTCGACAAATGAATTTATATTAGTCAACACTATTTAGATCATTTTGAGCCGGCCAGTTTACCTATCTGCACTTTTACTGGATAGGCTTATACTTATGCGGTAAACCATTACAGTGCACAATCTTTCGACAGAAACTGACCACTGCCATTCTTGAATCAGGGAAGGGAGAGAATGACCGTAGAAAAGATTTCATGATCAATCTCCACGAAAGAATGTTGCCGACCCCAGCAAGTATCAAACCTGCGTCCTCCTGATCACCAGTCAGACGCGCATCCGACTGAGCTACCGAGGCCGGCTATATTTTCTGCATCATTTTCTACATTATTTACAGGAAACAAAACGTGTCACCGGAGTGCGGGTAAAAGTCGTAACCCCAACGTTTCTTTTGTTGATTATGGTCGAAATCTATGCCTTTGTCTGTAGCACACTAATTTGTTTTTAATAAAAATTAAATGAAAAAAAAAACATTACCGGTGGAGCAACAGCGCCTTCGAGGTAAAATCCCAAGTCTGGCCGTCCTTGTCTGTAATGCTGAAACATACACATTTCAAAATATGTTTGTCATTAACAGTTTTAATCCTGAATGTTTATTTATAACCCATTTTCAATACTGAGTTATTTATAAACATTTTAAGAATAAAATGCAGAAGACTCTTTGTTTAATGGATTGATTTGAGGTTTAACGTCCCCGTCAACACTGTAAAGGTCATTTTGGAGACGTCGCTTCCAATTTTGCGGGACTTTTACCCGACATTGAGATTAAATGACATCTCAAGCCCTGTCGCCCAATGAAACCACTAGGGTTTATAAGCATGGACGGTCCGCTTCGCACTGCGGTTCCTGGACAGGCTTAGATCCTCTAAGCGGTTTACCACTACTAGTGTGCTGGCCGGATTCAGCTCTGCGGGGAAGCATCATGCAGCCCATATATTTCTTCAAGCCCGTTTGGGACAGGGCCAGCAGAAGACTCTTCTCATGTGATCTGTGTCTTAACTGTTTGTCATTCTTTGCTTCCATTTTAAAATCTATTAAAACATGAATAAATTACTGTAATACATCCCATCCTGCTCTTTGTCTTTATCATAATTCCCAGCAATGGCCATGACAACTTAAACCAGAAGCTTAAAATTGTCTTGACATTCATAAATATGCCTATACAGTCGAACTTCGATGGCTCGAACCTCTTCGGGACCATAGAAATTTGTTTGAGACAGCGGTAGTTCGAGCCACTGTTGCATACTTACAGAAAACATAACGGGGTATTTTTGGACTTCTTTTCGGTGTTCTGTAACATAAATGTATGCTGTGTGTACTCATTAGAATCGCCTCATTGAGGCGACTCTAATGAGTACACACGGCATACATTTGCAAGATAAAAAGGAGAAAATCTCCTTAATTATCCCACACTTTTTCTAATGCAGAGGAATTCCCTAGGGACTCAAGAGCGGGTTCGATTCAGCCATGGTAAACGAGCCATCGGTGTCCGAGCCATTGAAGTTCTACTGTATAAATATATTGTAAACTTTACCGCCGAAAAAAAACGAAAATTTTAAGATGAAAAATTGTAATATTTTTTTCTTATTTCTGCTCAAAATATAGATAGTGACGAGTACCCACAATCTATGTTTTAGAGCAAAAAATAAATCCTTGGTGGCTGATTGGCAGAACCAGGATCAATGAAGGGATGTCTCACATATTCCATATTTATCATATTTTACCAAGAATTCTTTATCCTGATCAGAAAAGTCACGTGTATCAGGATCTACACTGTTTGGCAGTGTCTTTTTGTAGGACGCGGGTCTCAGATGAGTGGCAGTAAACAATAATTTTGTTAACTGTGATCAGTTGCAGACTGAATTATTGAAATTTATTTAAGAAATAGCAGCGTTTTGTTGAGTATTAAATCGTAATTCGGGGGTCATTTGTAATGTAGATCGAGTCACGAATGCCTATAGTGAGTAGTTTGTCTACTTATACATGTAACTGGCCGACAAACTGTGAGTTATTACTCAACAAATCATACACTAAAGGCTGATCTAGGGCTCATCCAACCTTGTGATGACATGCAGCAGACGACATTGAGCTGAACCATTCAGATTCTAACACACTAAATATCGACAATGATTTTGTTGTTGTCTCCAAATTCTCCCAACAATGTCCGAAGAAACTCCGCGAAAAGTCCGTTTTGTAAAGTTCTAGATGCGAGAAAATGACGCTACAGTTACAAACATGTATATATATGCGATATATTCTTTCTCAAATACATATGAGCACATTATCCAACTTGACTGATCTCTCTCTCTCTCTCTCTCTCTCTCTCTCTCTCTCTCTCTCTCTCTCTCTCTCTCTCTCTCTCTCTCTCTCTCTCTCTCTCTCTCTCTCTCTCTCTCTCTCTCTCTCTCTCTCCGAGCAGTGATATAATTAAAAAATGGCACAACTAATACATGTATTTTACTTACCCCAGCACGTATAAACTTAGGACTAGGACTTTGTTTAGCTTCATAACCATCATATGCTTCAGGTCGCTGGTCTCGGTCCTGTTGAAGAACACTAGCTGAATTAAGGAGAATAGGGACACCTTGCACATTTTTCGCCATTTTTCAAAAGGAAACAACTTTCTGAACTTCCGGTTCGCTTTTCAGTAAGCCCTGTCCAGATGAAAAAGGGGTCTACTCTTAAAGGAGGAGGAGCAAATTCTTTCCATTAAGAGTTGACCCCTATTGACATGGGGGACAAAATTCCTTTTTGCAGGAGTTGCCTCCCCTGAAGATTTTCCCATTCCCCTTAAGTAGAAATAGAACACTTTAGTTACGTATTGTCCGTCATTTTTGCAAGCGAGACAATTTTCAAAAACTTTCTTGTTCTTTTCTATCAACTGGGTTTGTCTGAAAACGGGTCAAATCGTACAGGAACAAAATTTGCTCCTAGCCAATTCTTTCCTTTTAGAGTAGACCAATAATCTGTCCTTAATTGTACATGTAAAACCTACTATGAAAGGAGACAAACTACTCAATTTGAAACAGCAGCCGCCTCTGATTCCGGTAATACTCCGCATTACAAAATAAAACATTTCACAATTATACCATTTATGCCAAGGGATGTAAGTAAACATCGAACTATCGGTGCATCGTAAGGGTGTGCTGTTTGGATTGATTGGTATGGAGGTTAACGTCCCCGTCAACACTATTTAGGTCATTTTAAGACGTTGCTTCAAATATTGTGGAACGTTGACCCGCCATTGAGATGAGATGACTTCTCCAGCCCTGCGGCTAAATGAAACCGAAAGGGTGTATATGCATGGACGGTCCGACTCGCACCATTTTACCTGGGTAGGCTTACAGTCTCTAAGCGGTTTACCAGTACTGATATGCGCGGTCGTTTACAGCTCTGCGTGGAAGCATCGTGCAGCCCAATCTATTTCTTTAAGCCCCGATGGACGGTGGGCGAATAATAGTCTGTTGTCGTGGTGGTAAAGTGACAACAGTAACAGTATCGGTGATATGGTTTTCACGATTGATATGTTTCGAGTTTCAATAACTGGAAGACCTTCGGAACCATGAAAATTTTCGAAATAGGGGAAGTTCGAGTTTTTGAGGGTTACTTATACTGCTAGCTGAGACATAATGGGTATATATTTTCGACTTTTTATCAAATAAATGTATGCTGTGTGAACTCTTTATAATCGCGATTCTAATGAGTACACACAACATAGTTAAAATAAGTTAAAGTTAAAATGAAACAAACTCCATAAATTGACCTAAACATACGGATTTCTGGAGCTATAGGAACAATTCTCTAGGCAAACAAGAGTTAGTTCGAATTAGCCATGGTGAACGAATTATCCGTATTCTATTTATCGAAGTTTCACTGTAGTTTCGAAAGTTTAATAAGCATAAGAAGCAAGGTATTAGAATTGCATACCAGAACCTTAAAATGTACACCTTTACTGTCAGATGTTTGTTCTTTTGATTTAGGTTTAACGCCCTCGTCAACACTATTTAGGTCATTTTGGAGACGCGGCTACCTATTTTGTGGGACATTTACCAGACAATGAGATAAATGACAGCTCAAGCCCTGCCGCCCAATGCATCTGATAGGGCTTAAATGGACGGACCTACTCGAACCACTTTGTCTGGGCAGGCTTAGGCCTTCTAAACTGCATGTGCGGTTAGTTTCAGCTCTGCGTGGAAGCATCTTGCAGTCCAATCTATTTCTCCAAGTCCCGATGGGCGGCGTCCTGCTGTCAGCATGTGCTCAGTTCATCTTATAGTAAACTGTATCGCTCACCACTTGTTGCGGCTATGCGTCAAATCTATCCGGTGGAGCATGTGGTAAAGTAAAATTCCTTTATATAGACCGCCTTACGGACTGTTCAAAAGTGGTCCTTTTGAACAGTCCCAAAGGTGATCTCTTATAAAGAGACACGGGGTATAGAAAACACTAAGAAGGAATGACTTCTCAGTGAGCTTTTAAAAGCAGCTTTAGCCTTAATTTTGGTCTTAATAGCGGAGTTTTACTGTATATATTTGCTGTTAAAATGTTTTTCCTGCACATCTTTTTTTGCTGTTCATACACGTCCAAAGATTTTCGTTAATTTTAAGACAAAAGGAAATGCATTACGCGCTACTTTTTGTGGATGTGCGCCATATCTATCTGTTCGTGAAGCGTGTGCTCTTTGCTGTTCACATTCTATATGACCTAAATAGTGTTGATTAGGCCGTTAATCTTCAATACAAACAAACAAATCTCTTTGCTGTCCATAAGGGTGCAAGGAGTGTCGTTAAGTTGAATACAAAAGAAACTGTACCACGCACCACTTGCAGCGGGTGTGCGCCATATCTATCCGTTCGCGGGGCCTGTGGTCTTTGCTGTCCCAACAACCGTCTTTCCTCTTCATACACATCTCTTTCCTTTTCATACGCGTTTTTCTGTTCATACGCATACAGGGGCTTTTGTGGCTCATTTGGGTGTTTTTGTTGCTCGAACTGTGGCTTCCTCTGTCTTTGTTCATACTTAATAAAATAAATACTCTATTTATATATGAGAAGAAAAAAATCGACACCATCACGAAAAAAACGCCTATATAATTTTGACCCCCTTGAATCCCACATTTATAGAGTAAAACTGTGTTATGTTACTTAAAACTGTTTCATATCTACCACTGTACCATTTAAAACTACTTTGTAAATGTTTAGGGAGAGGACTATCTAATGTTGTATAACTTGTGTCCAATCCCATTGTTTAAAAGAATACAATAAAGTATGTTTAATCTAATCTAACTGGAGTTTACAGGAGTACATGTAAACCATAGTTTTCTTATTTCTGCTCTAAAATATAGATTGTGGGTACTCGTTAGAACCGCCTCGATGAGGCGGTTCTAATGAGTACTCACAATCTATATTTTGAGTAGAAAAAATATCAAAAGACTCATCTTTAAATTTTCATTTTTTTCCGCGGTAAAATTTACAATGTATTTGTAAAGGCGTCAGTGTTTTCTCATATGCAATGCGATAACAAGTCCATGTAAAGAACATTGAACCACAGGACATTGACGTTTCATTAGAAAACTTAAACGAGCCCTCACAGTGGCCTAAATCCACTTATACCCCTATAAGCAAGCTTAATAAGAGAATATGTGGATTTAGGCTTGTTTTAGTGTTAATGGTGAAACGTCAATGTCCTGTGATTGAACACACTTAAAACGCCAATTTATGCAGCAAAAAAGGGGTTTACCAGATTATTTTTCTTATTACTGCTCACAAAAATAAATTGTGGGTACTAACAAGAACCGCCTCAGTAGTGATTCTAATGAGCACCCACAATTGATGTATGTAGCAAATGCTCATCACACAACTGCACGGTTCAACAAATATAAACGAAGCATAATAATATCACATGGAGTTGAAAAGAATGCAAGTCTCTAGAAGTTAAAGTGTTCTACACGTGGCCATTTTTCTTAAGGGGCGGGCAGTCGGCTCTGCATTTGGTCGTTCAGTCCACATTCATGTAACATAATATAGTAGTCGCAGATAAGATTGACTAGGCGGAGCTATTCAGGTGTTGTCAATATATGTCAATTTGGCTGAGTCCACCCGAAGATTCCGCATGCTTTCTGCAAGCGGACCAAATAGCCAGCCATATACACCACAGCTTTCTTTGAGTTACAGTTGAATTCACACAATCGGATGACTTGGTTTACCTTTTTGTTAATGGAACATTCCGAAGGCAGGTGCAAACGATAGCTCCGCCTAGTCAATCCTATCTGCGATTACTATACTAATTGTCTATGTCTTATAAACCACATACTGTGTTACGTGTTTGGGTGTGTCTTGATGCCACTAAGTCTCATTTCGGTGGCTTGGGATGAGATTGGTCTTCCAACGTGGCTTTTTCTCGGAAATGTTAATTTCTTACTATAGTGTTTTTTGTGTGTGCAGTGGCTGCAAGTTCTGGAAGAAATGCAGTGGGCACAAGCGCTTGGCAGAGGACCCGGATTACAGGTATGGACGGTGCCAAGGAACTACACGCCCCTTCGATGGCAGACCACAGAGGGAAGTCCATTACGAGAACACGCCTATATAATTTTGACCCCATATACTCCACTTTTATATAGTAAAACTGGGATTTAAAGGGGTATACATTATTTTTCTTATTTCTGCTCAAAAACATAGATTGTGGGTACTCGATAGAACCGCCGCGTCGAGGCGGTTCTATCGAGTCCCCGCAATCTATGTTTTGAGCAGAAATAAGAAAAATATCATTTTTCTTATTTCTGCTCAAAAACTTAGATTGTGGGTACTCGATAGAACCGCCTCGTCAAGGCGGTTCTATCGAGTCCCCGCAATCTATGTTTTGAGCAGAAATAAGAAAAATATCACAAGTTTGTATCTTAAAATTTCTAATTTTTGCCCCAAAATTGGCAATATATTTGTATAGGCGTTTTTTCGTAATGTAAGTCGGTCCTGCCAAGCTGGAAGTGGTAGCTTCCTTTTGCTACTTAGCTTAGCAGCGGGTGGTTGTGATATTTCGAACTCATCACGTGTGAAAACAGCCTGAAAGAAATTCAAGGAGCTGCTACCAGTCCTCTCTTCCCACCACCTCTCGTTCAAGACACGCGGCCGTGTGTACAGCTCTTGTGTGTGCAGCGCAATGCTTCATGCCAGTGAGACTTGGCCATTGACAAAAACCTCCAGCGTCTGCAGCGGAATGACAGAACACTTATCAGACTGCTCTGCAATGTCAAGCCGCAGGACACTATCACTATCAGGTCCAGTGTGCTACTTGCATGGCTTGGCACTGAGAACCTGGACCTCAACCTGAAAAAGAGAAGGCTCCGCTGGTATGGAACGCTCCAACGGTGCAGTCAATACAGGTAGTCGTAGGCCTGACCTGGAAGCTGCTGACAGAGAGAGATCGCAGAGAGTGGAAGCTCTCTGCTATCGACCATCATGATAGACAAATCAGGAGATCTGGTATGAGATCTGCCATGCATGCAGCAAGCCAGCTACCTGGAAGGGGCAATTTATGTCGATCTTGCTCCTGTACCTGCACGTTAACCAAAACTCCGATGATGATGATGATGATGATGATGATGATGAGCTTGAAGGAGTGTGGAATAAACTTACCTTGTCATCGGGGGACTGCCCTCTGTAATGTGGTCTGTACGCACTGTGGCCAAACACTTGCTGTGGAAAAAATAGAAAATGACAGCAATAATAAGGCAGCACCAACCTCAAAGGTCCCTTCGATCATCAGCGCGCAGCGAAGACCCACATCAGCCTGTACATACGCGCTGGCTAACCAAAGTATTCGATTGGCGCTATATGCGTGTCCCTTGGAACGGTGTTTCCACATACGTGCTTGTATTATGACTAGGGTGGTAATCAAGGCGATTCGAATCTTCGCTGAGCATACATGCTCACAGAACCACTTTTGATTGACAAGGCCCAATCATTTGAACCAATAACACGATATCAATGAACAGTAACAACGGGTTTCGGCGCCCTGCTAAGATCAGCGGTTTTTAAGGCATACATTGAAATACAGTGAATTTCCGCTATTAAGTCCACCTAAAATAAAGTCTAATTATGCTTTAAAAACTTATTTTGAAGGCTGCACTCAATCTTTCATGGTGTTTTCTACCAGTAGTGTCCTCTGGTCATGGACCAACTTCGGGACTGTTCAAAAGTGTTCTTTAAGACCGCTTTTGAACAGTGACAAAGGTGGTCTTAATTAAGGAATTTTACTGTGTATATAAATCTGCTACATACGAGGATAGTTTTTGTCTGCAGGATGGACCATGTTGTAATGACAGTTTTCTTGTTGATTTTTTTTTATTTATTTTGACGGTCCATTCGACACTACATTACGAAAACACGCCTATTCAAATATATTGCCAATTTTGCCACCTAAAATGAAAATTTCTCGATGAAAAATTGAGATATATTTCATACTTCTGATTTAAACATAAATTATGGTACTCGTTCGAACCGCCTTAGTGAGGCGATTCTAACGACTACCCACAACCTATGTCTTGGAGCAGAATTAAGAAAAATATATTACACCCCCGTAAACCCGCTTTATCTATATGAAGTGGGGTTTAGGGGGGGGGGTCTTCATTTCACAGACGTGTTCACGTGATGATTCGGGTCGTTTATGAGTCGATCAGTTTACCTGTCCAGTTTTTCTGGGCAGGCTTATATGTAAGAGGTTAACAAGTACAGTGTACACTCTTTCGCCTGAAACTGTCAATTGTCCTTCTTGAGAGAAAGACCGTAGAATAGATTTCATGATCAATCTCCACGAAAGAATGGTGCCGACCCCGGCAGGTATCGAACCTCTCCTCCTGAGCACCATTCAGACGCGCATCCGACTGAATGATTGTACAAATGTATTTGTTTCCTAACATTTTCCCGTCGCTATGAATTTTTCACTATACAGATTACTAATTTCTTTGAGTATAATATACAATGGTCTAGAAGGATTTGTTCCATCGATTGTCGTTATAACGAGTATAAGTGTTATAAAGTGTGTTGTAATTAGGGCTTGCTAATCGGAGCTGAAAAGATAATCGATTGTCAGTCCTGTCATTGCGATCGATAATCGATCAGTAATCGCTAAGGTTTTTGTCATAATTTTACCTGTCTGGCTTTCTGTCTGAGCATGACTCTTACCATATGTTGCACCTTACCATATGTATATTTGAGCAGACAGGCCTGAGCAAACAGTGTAGACCCAGATGAGACGCCGCAGAATGCGGCGTCTCATCAAGGTCTGCACTATTTGCCACTCATCCAGCTATTTTAGGCACAACTTTGAGTAGTACATTGTACCTATCAAGTAATCGATTAAAGGCGAATCAGAAATGATATTCATTTTTGTTGAATTTATAGATCGATTAATCGATTACACGATTAATCGTGTCAGCCTTAGTTGTAGTTTCAACGCATGCCGGTATAAACTAAACTTGACTTTCTGTAACAGTTTTTTTTTTGTTTTTTTTTTTGCGGGCGTTACTTATTTAAGTTAGCGGCTTTGAACTTCGTACTTATACACTGCTCAAACACAATTAAAGGAGATAACTTATATAAATAAGTTCAGAATAGTTAGATCCTTTGGAAGCAAAGAATACACCAAATAAAAGAAAATAGCAGACTCGGTTTTATTGAGTCTGTTCATGACCAGTACTGAAAAGTGCTACACCGGCCACGCCCACTAGCACCGGCTTAAGCAGAACTCTATTTTCAAATGATTCTAAATGAACTCAATGATCCCAAAGGACCAGAAAATATAATCTGCACTATGATGGATGTGTAAGCCTGTGTAACATAACCTCTTGAAAAGGCACTATTTAAAGTAACATCTCTAAACAATGTTCATGCAAACGTCAAGAAGCAGGGTTCGTGTGCAAAGCAAGAATGTGAGCTACAGCATGGATACCACTGTAAAACGGCTAAAATTCTGTTTTGGGCGATCTGTTAAAAATTCGAGGTTGGGTCAGAAACATGTCAATCCTTCGGTTATGCGTTATTTTGGGCTTCTTGGTGAGTTCATATGGTGTTAGGCGGTTCTTGGAAGAAGTTGGGTCGCTTAAGCTATCGCTTTGCTTAAAACTGGGAACACCCAAAGGACCGTTGCTGAAAGCTTTGATCAATCGATAAGTGTTATTGCCAGGCTATAGAGACGCTACCAGGAGACGGGCGAGTTTACTAGACGAGAAGGACAAGGCCGACACCGCATGACGTCACAGAGGGAACAAGCGCTACGAAATCGGCAGTACACGGCCAGTAGGCTACAAATCGATTTCCAGCATGCAATTGGTCAAATGATATCCGACCAGACCTCCAGCAAGAGGGCCTATTCTCACCAGGTAACATCGTGCACGGCGATATGAGTTTGCCCAAGAATATCAGAACTGGCGATTGCAAGACTGGCGTACCGTTCTGTTCACGGATGAAAGCAGATTTCACCTGAGTGCATGTGATCGACGTGTTCGAGCCTGGGGACGACCCGGAGAACGATACTAGGACTGCAACATTGTGAAAACAGACAGATATGGAGTCGGGTCAGTGATGGTAGTGAGTGGGGGGTCTTATGAAGGCCGAACGGACTTGTGCGTGATAAACGGAGGTAGACTGACGGCATTACGGTATCGATATGAAATTCTAGATCCTATTGTGAGATTTCGCTGGGGCAATCGGTGACCATTTCATTCTGATGCAGGATAATGCGCGCCTCCATCCTGCTAGAGTGTGCATGGATTACCTTAATTGTGAGACTATTGATGTAAAGGACTGGCCGGTACGTTCTCCTGACTTAAATGTGGGACATTCTTTACAGACGTATCTCACAGGGCGATCATCCACCAATGACTATTCAAGAACTCACAAACATCCTGAAACATGATCTTTACAAACTGTTCAAAATGTGGTTCTTAGCATGCCTCGGCGATGCCAGGAGTGTTGTACTGCTCGATTACTGACAGGGAATAGTGACTGATTTGCGCATGTCTTTGACATTTGAAATAATCTGACGTAAAGATGGCAATTTCTCAAACATTTATGTCTATTTCTTCCTGAACAGGTTACAGGCCGTGATTTGTGAACTGGTTGTCAATGTTCGCTATTAACATGTTGCAGATATTTATTCATCTTATCTTTCTGAATCGTTGTTTCGTCAAACATCAACCATTACCCAACATCTTTAATTGTTTTGAGCAGTGTATATGAGCAGGCTCAAAATTTATCATTCATTTTAATACAAATGCGTGTCTTTAAGGGGACTGGGAACACCTGGCAGATTTGTCCCCCATTATTCAAAAGGAGACAACTTTCGGAACTTCCTGTTCGCTTTTCTGCAAACTCTGTCCCACTGAAAAAGGGGTCTACTCTCAAAGGAAACAATTTGCTCCTTCACAGCAAATTCTTTCCTTTAAGACTTGACCCCTATTGACATGGGAGACAAACATTTTGCAGGAGTTGCTTCCCCTGGAGGTGTATCCATTCCCCTTTAACCGAGACTTAGACCAGTAAGCGCATACTCGCTGTATGACCATAGTCTTTGCTTACCCTTATTTTTAAGTTCTATAAGCAAATAGTGTAGACCCTGATTAGACGCCGCGTTCTTTTTTCCTAAACCAACACAAGTATTGTGATAAACATTGACGTCACAACGACCAGAATAGCGCGGCTATAATAATAATTGCCTAGATTTCGTTCAGATAAGTAATAGTCATGTGTACAGAAGCAACAGGATTTGGCCCAAGGTAAACAATGGGCTGCCAGGTCCTGCATATTATCTCATTCTTCAGTAGCCACTGTCCTACAATACTGAATAGGTACTGTTGTCCGAAGATAAGTTGAAAGTGACGTCAGCGAACCTTTTTGTTATTAAGCATTGTCTACTGTTGTCAAAGGGTAACGACGCTTCGGTATAGATAATAATAATGGAAAAGTCTGTCCTGCCAGCCAATGATGGGTATGCTAATGATAACGGTGCAGACTGTCAAACCTACCTGTGGTGGTACACTCTTTTACGTCACTGTCTTCTTATCCTCCGACAACAGTTCTGTTGTCAGAAGATAAGTTGAAAGTGACGTCACAGAATGTTTTTGTTGTTGAGCCTTTTCCAATGTTGTCATAAGGTGACGATGCTTCGGTAATGATAATAATAAACGTATAATCTGTCTTGCCAACCAATGATGGGTATGATATTGATAACGGTACAGCCTGACAAACCTACCTGTGGTGGAATTGTCTTTTACGTCACTGTCTACTTATCCTCCGACAACAGAAAGGGCAACTTTCGAAACGAAAGCGTAATGGCCTAATGGAAATTAAGCTGGTAACTGTATAATTCGCTGACTTCCTGATCAGATGTTTGTAAAATTTACATTGTTGATATGGTCAGTCTGCGATTTAAAGGAATATGAAAAGCATTGGTAATGCCTGCTAGAGATGCTGCAGAACTAATGAACGGTCGCCAAAAGGGTGAAAACTTTGCAAAATGCAGTTGCTGTTAGTTGTATTTTTGCGTAGTTTACATCATTTCAATTGTGTCAGCCTGTGCTTGAAAGGCATCTGAAAAGTGTTGGTACTTTTTTACCTTTCGAACCATAGGTTGGGCTTTGCAAACAATGTAGACCAAGACCACATGCCACAGAACAAGAACGCGGCGACTGATCAAGATCTACACTTTTTTGCTTAAGAATTGGAATTTTTAGGGTTGAATGAAACAATTTTAGTCAAAGTCCAGGACTATTTCTTTGACCTACTCTCAGGGCTTTGATTTCGGATCAGCGCCACTTCTCACTGTAACGCATGCAATGGAATAAAGTATCAAAATGAATTCGATATGAGTATACAGTAAAAATTCCTATATTTAGACCACCATTGGGACTGTTCAAAAGTGGTCTTTAAGACCACTTTTGAACAGTCGCAAAGGTGGTCTCTGAGCAGAGGACATTGTATGCTGAATACAAGAAGGAAGAAAAACTGCAACCTACTAAATAAGCTTTTATAGCAGATTTATTTTTAATGTTAGGTGGTTTAATAGCGAAACTTTACTGTATGTCTCATGTTTGACGTATGCCGGTATGCGACACTTCCTTTACGAGAGGACAGTTCAAATATGAATGCAACTAAGCGCATAAAAATGATTCCGTGATAGATTTCGATGAATAATTTATTTTGTCCCCTCAAAGTATTCCCCTTTAACAGATATACAAACTTTCAGTCTTATGATCCAATCATTGAATGCATTTTGGTAGTCTTTGCGAGATATACTTTGAAGGCACTGGAATATTGCAGATTCGAGGTGTTTGCGCTGTACACATTTTCGACCAGAAAGGTATTTTTTCAGCCGCGGGAACAAAAAAAAGTCGCACGGGGCAAGGTCAGGGGAATACGGGGGGTGAGGGAGTTCAATAACCTTTTCGTGCTTCAGATAGTCTATCACAATGAACGCCTTGTGCGATGACGCATTGTCATGTAGCAATCTGGCATTGGCCAAACCAGTTGCGGGTCTTCGTTCTTTGAAATATTTCATCAATTTTCGAAGAACTTTATTCTTGTAAAACTTCGCATTTACAGATTTGCCTTTAGGCACAGCAACCTGAATAGCAGGGCCCTGATTTGAAAAGAATATGGCATACATTACCTTCTTGACGCTCGTGGTCCGCTTTGCAATGCATGGTCTTTTGCAATACTTTTTTGTCCATATTTTGTTCTGAATCTTTCGTTTTGGCTCAAAAAAGTGAACCCATGTCTCGTCACCTGTGACGACATTAGCGAAAGACCGTGCATTGATATTTGGAAACTTTTTAAGCAACTTCTTGGCGCACTGAACGCTTGTCTTTTTCTGCTCATCTGTCAACAGATGGGGAATCCATCTAGCACAGGTCTTTCTCATTTTCAAATCCCGTTTCAGAATTGTATGAGCTGCTCCTAATGAGATGCCAACCATACTAGCTATTTGCCTAGTGGCGTATCGTGCTTCGGTAGCAACTATTTCTTTCACTCTAGCAACCATGGTGCATCTTCTGTTGAGCCTAGCCCACAGCTGAATTTCTTACACCAACGAAAAACTGTCGGAAAAGGCATTTCATAATGCCCATAAACCGAACATATTTCATCAAAAATGTCTTTGCACCGTATACCAAGAATACAACGATTCTTAATATAGGACCGTATTTCCACGGCGTACTCTGACCTTCTTTCAACCATGCTTTGTGTTAGTATACAAGAGTAGACAGTGTTTATCGAACAATATACATGACTATAGTGGACGGATTTTAACAATTTTGGTATCAATGTATAGGTAAAATGTATTCTACGCTGTGATATTATTTTCAGGTGATTTTCGCATTAGTGCATGAGAAAATGTTCTAATTGCATTCATATTTGAACGGTCCTCGTATTACGATTGGCACGTTTCGACAGTTGACCCTAACCACATTTAACAGCTTTTGAAACATTTTTGGCCATGTCTTAATGGCCAAAACCAAGGAGCTTATGAAAAAGAGCTTACAGATTTCTCTATAGTTTCTGTATAGCTGCTAATGTCGGCTGTATTGGCCGGGTTTTATTTCATTGGTCCGAGAGATCAAAGATTAACTTTGATCCATAGAATCATTGGGGTCATTATCTGTCCTGCCAATATTTCAACCACATGCAGACTCCATGGGGTGATTTATTACCTGGCAAGTATTTAATAGGCCCCTAACAAAAACATATATTACAAAACTTACTCAATATATTGTGTTAGGAGAGTTATTTCTAACAAGTTCAGCCGGGTTTTATCTGCATCATTCCTATATGTCAACAATGCCATGATTAAATTAGACAAAGGCCTGAAAATGTCTGGAACAACTGACCAATCAGCTGTATTATGCACTTCAATACCATGTGTGATGAGTTGCCAAAACTTGTTCAGTATTGTCGGACAGTGGCTGCTGAAGAACGTGATATACAGCGGGCCCTCACTATAACGACAGTATTTGTTTCGCTACAGCGAATTTGCCGTTATAAAGAATCTAAGAAAGGATTATTATAACAGGTAATAAAGGACTGTTTTCCCTTAATTACTCAAAGAAACAAATGCTACGGATATTTGTTAGAATCGCCTCACGGAGGCGATTCTAACAAATACCCATAGCGTTTATTAAATATTTGCAATATTCTTGAATTTCTCCTTTATTCCATCCCATCTAGAGCTAAGAATTCGTTCCATTGAAATTGTCGTTATAACAAGTGTTGTCGTTATATCGAATGTCGGTATAATAGGGGTTGACTGTACAATATATATGAGAACAATATAGGGGAATCGACCGATCCTGTAACATTGTGCAGCCAATTGTTTGCTGTAGGTTATTTCTTTCTTGACCAAGTATCTATAAAGTGGCTTGCCATCCTGTCATGACAAAACGGTGTAAATGTGTGTGCTAAACCACATACTATACTGATAGTGATAAAATGAAAGTGCTGTATCAAGTGTTCCAACTAGGCAGAAGAATGAAACAAACCTGAGGTAATATGGATCCACGTACATCCGTGAAAGAAAAACAAAAAGTTCAAATATACACATGTATTTGGAAATTCAAAACAATGTATCAGAGTGACATAAAATTCATGGTATATTGAAACCAGCGCCCCCGCCCTTTGGGGCTCTGAGATATAGATGGGGCTGCGTGGAGCTTCCACGCAGAGCTGAAACCGACCGCACATTAGTACTGTTAAACCATCTTCTAAGCGGTGCGAGTCGGACCGTCCCTGCTCATAAACCCTATATATTTGTTCGGGCGGTAGGGCTTGAGAGATCATTTCATCACAATATCGGGTAAGCCTCTCATTCAAATCTAAGTCATTACGAAAACACGCCTATACAAATACCTTGTAAATTTTATCGCCGAAAAAAACGAACATTTTAAGATGAAAAAGTCTGATATTTTTCTTATTCCTGCTAAAAATATAGATTGATGGTACAAGTTAGAACCCGCCTTATGGAGGCGGTTCTGACGAGTACCCACAATCTATATTATAGAGCAAATATAAGAAAAATAAGCTTTATCCATGTAAACCCAAGTTTTTCTAACTAAAAATTATACAGGCATGTTTTCCTGATGGTCCTTTATTTAAAGTTGCAATTGTTGCCTTTTACTGTGCTAGGGAGTTGTTACATGTAACGAGGCGCTTCTAACACGCATACGCAATCTTTCTGTTACAGAAATAAGAAAATTACTGCACATTTTCATCTGAACAGACCCATGAAAGACAGCTATATCTCACACTGGTGTGTTTAATAACGAGTAAAAACTCTCATATGCTTCACTCAACACGAGCCCTCACCCCATCACCATGTGTGTTACCAGTTTACCTCCTGATAGCGATTGTGGGCTATCTGAGAAGGAAGGGTATATCCACGTTCCAAATATGGCTGCAACAAAGAGTGACATAACGATAGCACACCCTTGCGATATAGTGCATTTTTCACATCTCCAAAATGGCTACTTTTCTGGTGAAAATTCTTGATAGTTTTGTTATGAATGTTCAAAACATAGGTTGAGGGTGCTCGTTAGAACCGCCTCAGTGAGGCGGTTCTAACGAGTACCCACAACCTTTGTCTTGGAGCAGAAAAATAATGTTTACCCCCTTAAACACCAGTTTTTTCTATATAAAGTGGGGTTTAGGGGGGTCTTCATTTCACGGACTTGTTCACGTGATGTTTGTATAAATAGAGGGCGTAGGTGTTCGCGTAGTATTGAATTTATTAAAAGAGTTGAGGAAAAGGAATACGATGTGAGGCTTAGCCGAGCATTTTATGCCGTTTCCTCATCGAGTTTAAAAAATAGCCATCAGAAGAGATGGCAAATCCCCTGATCAAAAGCCAATTTGGCATTCAAAAGAGTGTTCACATATAGAAAGTGCACCAGAATTAAGATGCACTAGAAAGCCCACAGTATATTGTTGCAACATCTACAGGTTTTGTATAGGTAATGTTTATTGAGACTATCTTCACTTAATGTCACTAAGGATCGTTTCTCAGCATAATCAAGATCAAAGCTTTCCAATGCACAAAGTACTGGTATACTGAGTTGTGGTTCTTGCACATGAAATGCCTTTTCAACCTTGTATACAATTGTGGCAAGTACCAGCAATATACAGTGAAACTTTGATGGCTCGAACGAACACCGATGGCTCGTTTACTAGAGCTGTTTCGAACGTATTCTAGAGTCCCTAGAAAATGCTTTCAGACGGTCCTGACAAAACCTAGTTAGGTATAATTTAGAACGATTTTCATTTCGAGAGGTATGTTGTGTGTACTCATTAGAATCGCCTCGATGAGGCGATTCTAATGAGTACACATAACATACATGTACATTATTTTATGTAAGCAATACGCCTCCTGATATCAGTCTTTGAATAACCCTCGATGGCTCGAACTACCCCTATCTCGAACAAACTTTCATGGCTCCAAGATGTTCATGGCATAGTAGTTGCACTGTATCTCAAAGGGTAATGGAGTTAAGGCCATCACAAGATTATATTGTCAGGGGAGATAACTAAAAAACCAGGGCAATAAGAATAGTGGTTCTTGCGCAAGACACGCCTGCATCAATATGTCTCAAAGGTTGTTGAAGATACGGTGATCACAAGATGGTCATGCTGTTATGTTGAATAGGAGATAACTCAAATGCCACAGCACCAAGAGTTGTGGTTCTTGCGCATGGCCATCACAACGTTATATTGTCAGGGAATATAACTCGAAAACCGGGGCACACAGAATTGTAATTCTTGCGCATGGCACGCCTGCTTAACCTCATGTACATCTGTACTAAGTGTCATCAATCTGTCTCAAATGGTATTGGAGATATGGTGATCACAAGGTGGTAATACTATTATATTGGAAGAGGAGATAACTCAAATACTATAGCACCCAGAGTTGTGGCTCTTAGACATAACACGCTATCTCAACCTGGTATACAAATGTGCCAAGTACCATCAATATATCTCACAAGTATATTGGAGTTATGGCCATCACGAGCTAAAAAACGAGTGGTTTTCGCACATGAAACGTTTGCTTAACATCATGTACAACTGAGCCAATTACCATCAATATATCTCAAAGGGTATTGGAGATATAGCAATCACAAGGTTGTGATTGTCTTATTGGAATGGAGTATAACTAAACAACCATGACACCCAGAGTTGTGAATTTGCACAAGACACGACGTCTCAGCCTTGTGAATAATTGTGCCATGTACCATCAGTGTATCTCAAAGGGTATTGGAGATATGGCCATCACAAGGTAGTCACTCTATTTTATTGGTAGGGGAGATAATTGAAACTAAAAACCAAGGCACCCAGAGTTGTGGTTCTTGTGCATGGCACACCGTCTCAGCCTTTTAGGTACCATCAATATGTCTCAAAGGGTATTGGAGTTATTGCCATCACAAGGTAGTCATCTTATTTTTTTTGGAAGGGGAGATTACTCAAAAATATGGCACCCAGAATTTAGGTTCTTGCGCATGACACACCGTCTCAGCCTTGTGAACAATTATGCAAAGTACCATCAGTGTATCTCAAAGGGTATTGGAGCTTTGGCCAACACAAGGTTTCGTCTATAGACGAAGGATGGGCGGACGGACGGACGCCAGGCTAATCGCTATATACCCGAACCTGTTATTTAACAGTACATGAACACAAATGCAAGCTTCTGTTTATCTGTTTATGATATGACATTTAAAACGCATTAAAGCCTATACAAAATGGCTGACACCCTGTATTGAATATTTCTCAAGTGTGATTAAAAAGAAATTATTACTAATATGATTTTTATGCATACCCCTGTAAATCCCAGTTTCCCTATTAAAAGTGAACTTTACGGGGGTCTTCATTTCATGGACTTATTAACAGGATGACTTATAACCATTCAGATCCAAGATGGAAACTCATCTAAGTCAACAATAACAGAACACACCTACATAATTTTGACCCCCTTGAACCCCAACTTTATATAGTAAAACTGGGGTTTACAAGTGAATACCTTATTTTTCTTATTTCTGCTCTGAAATATAGATTGTGAGTACTCATTAGAACCGCCTCGATGAGGCGGTTCTAACGAGTACCCACATCAATATTTTGAGCAGAAATTCGAGGCGGTTCTAACGAGTACCCACAGACTATATTTTGAGCAGAAATAAGAAAAATATCGCATTTTCATCTTAAAATTGTCTTCTTTTTTTCGACGCTAAAGTTTACAATGTATTTGTATGGGCGTGTTGTCGTAATGATAAGATAAAATATCTCTCTGAAATCATAAAATATTGTTGTTTTTTTTTGTGTGTGTGTTTTTCATCCTTTTAAAAAACATCTTAAAGAAGAAGATTTTCTCATCTTGTCCACAGTTTACCAAAATAATTTTTTTTTTTTTTTTTTTTTTTTTTTTTTGAGGATGCAAAAAAGCTAAAAAAACTTTATCAATTTGAAATTATCGGATGGAAAATCCATCTTGTGCGATACAGATGAGATACATTTAACAAATGTAATTTTAACAGAATCCATACCTATCGATACGGAGATTCTGCTGAGAACATACAGCATTTCTTTATTTCCAAAACAAAAAAAAAAGAAATCATAAAGATCGAAAAATATCCACTAGTAAGTCATCCCTATTATGCCTTATCATCAAGAAAACACGCCTATATAATTCTGACCCCACTTGAACCCAACTTTTATATAGTAAAACTGGACTTTACAGGGGTTAATCTTATTTTTCTTATTTCTGCTCTAAAATATAGATTATGGGTACTCGCTAGAACCGCCTCGATGTTATTTTCTGTTTGATGTATAAACATGTATCTCACGAAAACACGCCTATATAATTTTGACCCCCTTGAACCCCACTTTTATGTTGTAAAACTGGGGTTTATAGGGGTAAACCTTATTTTTCTTATTTCTCCTCTAAAATATAGATTGTGGGTACTCGTTAGAACCGCCTCGATGAGGCGGTTCTAACGAGTACCCACAATCTATATTTTGAACAGAAATAAGAAAATTATCACAATTTTTCATCATAAAAAAATCGTTTTTCGGCGGTTAAGTTTTCAATGATTTTTTGTATAGGTGTGTTTTCGTAGTGATGGTCTGACGGTATGATTTACCCTCAGTAATTCAAACCACTCCTGTCTCGAACAGATTTTCATGTCCTCAAAGGTTTTTGAGCTATTGAAGTTTGTACATTAAAAAAACACGTTTATACAACTATATTGTAAACTTAACCGCCGAAAAAAACGAACATTTTAAGACGAGAAATTGTGATATTTTGCTTCTTTCTGCTCAGAATATAGCTTGTGGGTTCTCGTTAGAACCGCCTCATCGAGGCGGTTCTAACGAGCAGTCACAATCTATATTAGAAATGTTTTCGTGATGCTCTGTGATTGTTGACTTAGATGATTTTTCGTCTTCGATCTGAATGGTTATAAGTCATCCTGCTAATAATTCCATGAAATGAAGACCCCCGTAAATCCCACTTTTTATAGGGAAACTGGAATTTACAGGGTTATACATAAAAATCACATTAGCAAATAGCCATGTACATTGTTCACAGGGCAATAACTTCAAAAGTAGGCAAACCCGAGTTATGGCTGATGCGTTTTAGTGCTTTTCATTTCTAGGAAATTTCATGAAAATATGTCTAACAGTGTCAGAGTTATTGAGCGGACACGAGTGCATGGGAGAAACAGGACAATAACTCTAAAAGTAGGTTTGTTTGATTTCAGGTTTAACGTCCCCGTCAACACTGTATGGGTCATTTTGGAGACGCAAAAGGTAAGAAAATCGGAGTTATGGTTCATATGTTATGCACGTCGTCTCATGGTGCGTTTCGTGAAAATATATCAAATGGCATCAGAGTTAAGGAGCGGACACGAAACTGATAGAAACTGCCATGTTAAATGTTCAAAGGGCAATACCTCCAAAAGTAAGAAAATCAGAATTGCAGTTCACATGTTCTGCATGTCGTCTCATGGTGCTCTAGATATCTCATTACCAGGAATTCTCGTACTACAGGAACTGTCACTCAGATTACCGATATCCCTTATTTGATTGACATCAGTTAATTCCCTTAGACCGTAGTCGAAATAGCGTCGTTTACCTGTGTTAACAGTGTGTAAAAAGAGTTTCACACCTCCCGGTTTGAGTTACAATACACAACCAATCTGTGTTCTATCCAGTGCCCTGTTAAAATTAGTATGGATATTTCTGCCACCGAAAATTTCAAGATGAAAAATTCTGATATTTTATATAAAAAAGGCATGTTTTGCTAACGGATGACCAGGTGTTTCGTCCTCGATATAAATTAAATATTCATGGTTAATCCAAAATTATATGAAAATAAAAATATATCACGTTTATACATGTATAAATATATTATTTCTTTTATATATATTTCATGGATATATTCATGTAATTTTGTTCCTTTTTATATTGTGGCCCTTTGTAAATAATAAAAGAAACGTAATGATGACAATATGTAAAAGAATTTATTTAATTAATGAAATTCAGCGTATAGTAATGACATGCCATTTATAAAGCTCTGGCCTCAAGTGAGGACTGTTACGCCGTAAAACAATTATGTATCCGAACATAGGCCCTAGTAGACACGGTGGCGTATGTTTGGAATTCGGCTTCGACACAGGATTTCAAATAATGTGGTAGTTTTTAGGGTGCAAAACCAGATCAGCCTGCACGTTTACTGATTCAATAACGGTTCTATGAATTGCATTGCTTCCGCGTACCAAAGTCTCTGATCAGACTACACTTGCTTAAGCGCAGTCTGATCTGAGTCTATGCTAGTCGCCAATGCCACATTGTTTAAAATCACGTCGCGACTTTTTTTTTTTTTTTTTTTTTGCTTTTTTTTTTATGGAAAATTCATTTTAAATAACCATATATGAAGACCTTATTTTACATGGGTGTTGACTTATTTCTGAAGCCGGCCTCGGTAGCTCAGTCGCATGCGCGAATGATTGGTGATCAGGAGGATGCGGGTTCGATACCTGCCGGAGACGGCTATATTCTTTCGTGGAAACTGATCATGAAATCTTCTCTACATTCATTCTCTTTCTTCCACTGTTTCAGAAGCCCCCGTGTTGCAGTGGTTACGCTACTCGCCTTGTAAACCAGGGATCGCAGGATCGATCCCGGGCTTCTCCAGACTTTCGGATGAGTCTTTAAACCGAGGTCCCGTCTCCGCATGACCTTAGCTGTTGGTGGGACGTAAAACTAAAACTCACTCACTCTTCCACTGTTTCAAAAGGGCAGTTGTCAGTTTCAAACAAAAGAATTTGCGCCATACTGGTTAATCGCGTCAGTAGAAAAGTGGGGATAGGTAAACTGACAAGCTCGATATCACAAAAAAGTGTTGAGAAGGCCTTTAAACTCCAGTCTAATTTCTGATATGAAGAGCTCTATACCTACACTGTGATGTGCTAATTAAAGCAACTAAAGCTTTGTCGTCTATATCAGATTAACCCATTTTGTACCGACCGGAATTTGTCAACCTTATACATAGCACAAGTCCATTTCAAAATTTGATGGTGTGAAGCGTTTTCTAAATATATTTAGAAAATAAAAAATGGCTGAACTTTTTTGCAAAAAGAAGTTCCTGAACAAAAGCAGAGCTCGGTGGCGTCTGATCTGGGCCTGCACATTTTGCTATAACCCGTTTTGTGGGATTCGGTACAAAATGGGTTAATGCACAACATTCACACACTTTGGATAAACATATCTCGGACGCCCTAGGCGAGCAACTCACATTATTTCAATAAACACCGATACATCCTGAGTCATTTCAGAATAAGGAAACTGGGTTTGTGTCGTAATTTTCTTACTTTAAGATTTAAACAAGACACAACGAAAGGAGCCTATACTCACATTATATTACATTATATTAAAACCTTTACCACCGTAAAATTGAAATTTTCAGATTAAAAAATCCTGATAATTTTAATATTTCTGCACATAACATACATTGCGGATACTCGGTAGAAACGCCTCGACGAGGCTGTTCAAACGAGAACAATATAATAAGTCACATCTATACTATCAGCCAATCAGACTACATTCTATACTGTTTTCGTTCAAATTCACAAACTGGTAGACAAACGGTATAGATCCTGATCAGATGGCTTCTTCAGAACTAATCTGATCGGGATCTACACTGTTTGCAAAGTTAGGGGTTGTCGTGAACAGCAGGATAAGGGTTAATGCAATGTAAAAAATGGTTTGTGGTTTGTGGTTTGTTTGTCATTATAAACTTTACTTTTTTGTCTATGTAATTAAGATAATCAAACAATTCATAAAACTAACGTGGTCTTTCAAAATTTGATGGTGTGAAGTGTTTTCTAAATATATTTGAAAAATAAAAAAATGGCTGAACTTTTTGCAAAAAGAAGTTCCTGAACAAAAGCCGAGCTCGGTGGCGGTCTGATCTGGACCTGCACATTTTGCTATAACCCGTTTTGTGGGATTCGGTACAAAATTGGTTAATACACAACACTCACAAACTTTGGATAAACATATCTCGGACGCCCTAGGCGAGCAACTCACGTTATTTCAATATACACCGATATATCCTCAGTCATTTCAGAATAACGAAAGTGGGTTTGTGTCGTAATTTCCTTACTTTAAGATTTAAACAAGACACAACGAAAGTAGCCTATACTCACATTATATTATATTTCATGTATAATAAAACATTTACCACCCTAAAATTGAAATTTTCAGATTAAAAAATCCTGATAATTTTGATATTTCTGCACATAACATACATTGCGGGTACTCGGTAGAAACGCCTCGACGAGGCTGTTCAAACGAGAATAATATAATAAGTCACATCTTTACTATCAGCCAATCAGACTACATTCTGTACTGTTTTCGTTCAAATTCACAAACTGGTAGACAGACAGTATAGATCCTGATCAGATGGCTTCTTTAGAACTAATCTGATCTGGATCTTCACTGTTTGCAATGTTAGGGGTTGTCGTGAACAGCAGGATAAGGGTTAATGCAATGTAAAAAACAATTGGTTTGTGGTTTGTTTGTCATTATAAACCTCACTTTGTCTATGTAATTAAGATAATCAAACAATCCATAAAACTAACGTGGTCTTGCGCGGTATATCACGCCCCCATCCCCACCCCACCAAACGCACACCTTTTGACATAAACGATCAATTTCATAGCATAGCCTTCGGGTGAACCATTGTGTATTTTTCATTTAAAAATGACAACATTGTATATTGTAATTTAAGGGAGTAGGTGTGGGAAAGAAACACAGCTTCTGAAACGATTGCACAAATGAGATATTTTGCCAAATTTAATATTTTATTTCGGCTAAGCCCAGAGAAGATTAAAATTAATTAATGAGACAAAAAAAGAACCACTATGTTTGGACTTCATAAGAGAAAAATGACACGATCCAGACGAAAGATTCTTACGTATGACTTTTAGCCACGAACCATAAATTCAGGGTGCTCATTTTTCTTATTTTTTTTCTCTAAAACATAGATTGTGGGTACTCGTTAGAACCGCCTCGCAGAGGCAGTTCTATCGCGTACCCACACAGTATATGTATAAGAAAAACATCATATTTTTTTTTTACAATTGCTGGTTTTGACGGTGAAATTTACAGTGTATTTGAATAGGCGTGTTTTCGTAATGATGGAAATATGCATCGTATTATATAAATTATAACATATCGAGAACATTAAAGTTTTCTAAACACATGAATTAAAACACTGCATCTACAGGACTGGTGTAAAATCTAACAAACATTACCTAAACATGCCTATTCAAATATAGATTGAAAATTTTACCGTCAAAAACTGAAAATTATTTGATCCTCACAAACAATAATTGTCTTATTTCTGCTAAAAACATAGGTTGTGGTTACTCGTTAGAACCGACTCAGTGAGGCGATTTTAACAAGTACCCACAATCTTTATTTTGAGCAGAAATAAAATAAAAATAAATAAATAAAAAAAACTTTTGAGCTTAAAATCATACGTTTGACTGTTCTATCTAATCATCATCGTCATTCTAACGAGTATTTTTTGGTTTTTGGTTTTACGGCCCTTTCAAGATTAATTCACTCATATCGAGCCGATCGTTAATCAGAGGTGGGCGAAAACCGGAGTACCCGGAGAAAAAACACCTGACCTTCCGTTGCAGAACTTGGCATCTCACATATGACCCGAGAGAGGCTCGAACCACAGTCTAACGAGTATACCCTCAATCTATAATTAAGAGCAGAAATAGGAAAGAACTTTTTCTTAAATTGTTGTAAGTTGGCCGTGAAATTTACAATGTATTTGTATAGGCGCGTTTTCGTAATGGTGGAATATACATCGTATCATTCAAGTTTTCTAATTATGCAGTTAGTAGTTTTCCTAGGCGAAAATATAATTAAAGCAAATCTTAAAACAAGCTTCAAAAGGTTGCAAATTAAAAACATAATTTTACATTATCAAAAATAAATTAATTAAGTTATGAGTGCAACGTTTTTAATTATGGATGTATATTTGTTTTCTTAAATGTATTTTCTACAACCTGTGGGCCACTTTTAATAAACTGTTTTTCTAAATTTTTTACCACATGAATATAGATATTAAATAGATCTTTCTAGTGAGAGGTTATAGCGCACGGAGTAAGTTTAACAAATATGACTTTTGAGCCTTTGAATTAAGGCTATTTTTCATTTTTGTTGTAAACTACAAAGACTTAATAGGGAAATACCCCAGTGGCATTCATTAGAATCTGGGCCACTTTAAAATTTATTTTATTTCAACAAATTTGGTACCAAAATGAAGCAGATACATTTTTCTATCAAATGCGAGGTTATAATAATATCTTGTAGAAATGAAAATAAAAGATTTTATTAGTTAAATGACGGGCTCCTATATAACTCTATACATTTTCCTAGTATTACCTGTATGAAAACCAGCGAGTGGCTGTGACGTCACAGAAGTGACAGATAAGTGTGGATTAGTACCTGTAGTACGAGTATTCCTGCTTATGGTGAAGTTTCATAAAAATATCTGAAATGGTATCGGAAATACGGAGCGGACACGAAACTATGATAGAAATGGCTATGTTCAAAGGGCAATAACTCCAAAAGTGGGAAAATCAGAGTTATTGTTTATATGTTCTGCACGCCGTCGCATGGTGCCCCACATATCAGTGAAGTTTCGTGAAAATACCTCAAATGGTAGCGGACACGAAACTATGAGGCGCTGACGGACAGACGGTGGGAGGGACGGACACTAAAAATTTCGGAGGGTATAGCATAATACCCCGCCACTTTTTAGTGGAGGGGCATACAAATCCTTATCAGTCTCCACGAAATAATGTTGCCGGTGCCGACAGATATCGAATCCTCCTATTCATCAGTCGGACGCGCATTCGACTGAGCCGCCTAGACCGACTAATTTAACCCGTTCAGTACCAGAAAACCCCTAAAGGAGTACCTTGGCAAACAGTGTAGGCCCAGATCAGACGCCGCAGAATGCGGTGTCTGAACAGGGCCTACATTTTGTTTAAAAATGTTAAGCCATTTCCGGAATAAATTTTGAAGAAATCACAACCTGTCACCCCTAAAAGTCTAAATGGACTCCTGTCATATATAAGGTGGATGATTTCATTTGGTACAAAAAGGGGTTAAAACTTACATTCATTGACATGTCGTAGTTTTGGTCTGTAACTTGATAACACTCTTTGTCTTGTTCTTTCCTCTGTTCACCCGAGAATCCTTCCTCCCCGTACCGATCTCTACTCCTGAAACTAGAGAATATTTGAACCAGACCATGAGAAAAGAGCACTCGTCGTATAAGCGACCAGACAATGCTCAGCGGAGCATGCGCAGATAGCTAATATGGCTAGTTGCTTACCTCTTTGCACGAACCTACCTTAAGGTCACTTTTACATGTCTGTGAGCAGCAACTTTAGGCTCTGGCGAGCGCAGACTCGCCTAAGCCTTTGCTGCTCGCGCATGCGCGCAAACTCGCCTGAGTATTTGCTGCTCGTGCATGCGCAGGTTCACCTGAGCCTTTGCTGCACGCGCATGCGCAGACTCGCTGTGCATTTGCTGTTCGCGCATGCACAGACTCGCCTGAGCCTTTGCTGAGTGCATATACGATAAGAGTACCATTTCCTCATCATTACG
Source organism: Lucinisca nassula (assembly GCA_963580285.1). Taxonomy (NCBI): domain Eukaryota; kingdom Metazoa; phylum Mollusca; class Bivalvia; order Lucinida; family Lucinidae; genus Lucinisca; species Lucinisca nassula. The sequence continues at coordinate 87,686,777 of OY757017.1, forward strand.
ATAACACACCCGTGCGATTTTGTTTGTTTGCATTTAGAAAAAACGTCTATTCAAATATATTGGTAAAATTTTACAACCACAAAAATGAATTTTTTCTCTTGAAAATCCAGGTATTTTTCAAATTTCCGCTCAAAACCGATTGTCGGCAAGGCTGTTCTAACAAGGACCCACAATCTATGTTTTTGAGCAGAAATAAGAAAACTAATGTGTACCGCTGTAAACCCCAGTTTTACAATATAAACATGGGGTTTAAGGGAGTCAAAGTTATATAGGTTGTTTGCATGATGTATTTGAGGTTGAATGTCCCCGTCAACACAGTATATGTCATTTTGGAGACGTTGCTTCCATTTTTGTGGGACTTTTAACCGACACTGAGATGAAATGACATCTCAAGCCCTGCCGCCCAATGAAACCAATATGGTCCAACTCGAATGACTTTGCCTAGGCAGGCTTAGATCCTCTAAGTTGTTTACCAGTACTCATGTGCGGTCGGTTTTAACCCCTGCTTGGAAGCATCGTGCAGCCCATCTATTACTTCAAGCCCCGATGGGCGGGGACCGACACCCGTGCAATATAGTGCATTTAATCACACCTCAAAAATGCTTCTTCTCTGATGAAAATCTATGATATTTTTTCTTATTTTTACTGCAAACATATCGGCCCCCGCCCATCGGGGCTTGAAGAAATAGATGGGCTGCATGATGCTTCCACGCAGATATGAAACCGACCCGCACACGAGTACTGGTAAACCGCTTCGAGGATCTAAGCCTGCCCAGGCAATGCGGTGCGAGCCAGACTGTCCATGCTTATAGACCCTATTGGTTTCATTGGGCGGCAGGGCTTGAGATGACATTTCATCTCAATGTCGGTTAAAAGCCTCACAATATTGGAAGCGACGTCTCCAAAATGACCTTTACAGTGTTGACGGGGACGTTAAACCTCAAATCATATCAAATTACAGTGTTAACGGCGACGTTAAATCTCAAATCAAACAAAACTGTAAACATAGGTTGTGGGTGCTCGGTAGAACCGCCTCATAGAGGCGCTTCTAACGAGTACCAACAACCTATGTACTGGGGCAGAAATAAGAATAATAATGTACACCCCCGTAAACCTCTATATAAAGTGGGGTTTAGAGGGGTGTTCATTTCAGGGACTTGTTCACGTGATGAGCTGTCTAATTTCATAATCATGTCACATCCAAAGATGCACACAACCGTTGGCATAACTTGGTTCAAGAATACTAATCGGCTTGCAAAAATAACGCTTCTTCGGATTCGATAGCGTCAAACTATTTGCCACAGTAAATTTAGGGGAATTTGACTTCACAGCTGTCTTTCAGGGAGGCAAATCGGCGGTTTTACAGCCGGAAATTTCGTTTTACGGCGACCAATCACCTCCCCAAATGACAGTTCTGAATACAGTGAGCCCAATTCTAGAGTGTGTTATTTGCTCCATGAGATGCGTAAACCGAGTTCCGGCCAATGAAAACACTGACGCTTCGTGATGACGTCGGATTTTCGACAGTATTCCGTTGTCATCCCATTTCGCCGCTCTTTACTGGAAGACGCTCAGTTTTATCCAGCTGATAGTTCTTGCAGTTTTGGGGTAAAATTTATATTTGTAAACATGATAAATGAATAAGTGCATCAGAATAGGGATACTCAATCATTGTCGCGGTCTTGGAAATACAATATTCACCAGTAGCCATTACAAAAACACGCCTATACAAATACATTGTAAATTTTACCACCGAAAATCGAGAATTTAAAGATGAAAAATTGTGACATTTTTCTTATTTCTGCTCAAAATATAGATTGTGGGTACACGTTAGAACCGCCTTATCGAGGCGGTTCTAACGAGTACCCACAATCTATATTTTAGAGCAGAAGTGAGAAAAATAAGGTTTACCCCTTTAAACCCCAGTTTTACTGCATAAAATTGGGGTTCAAGAGGGTCAAAATTATATAGGCGTGTTTTCATGATGAGTGCAATAATCCTATTTATCTATAATAATTTTTTGCATAATCATCATGTTTACAAGTCCGTGAAAAGAACAACCCTCTAGAGCCTTGGAAAACTGTGGTTTACAGGGGTATAGATTATGTTTCTTTTTACTGCTCCAAAACATGGGCTGTGGGTACTCGTTAGCACCGCCTCGCTGTCTAACGAGCACCCACAAGCTATATTGTACGTTCGCAGTATAAATAAGAAAAATATCGCTGATTTTCATTTTGGAGATATGAAAAAATGCACTACATGTCGCAATGGGAGTTATCGTAATGGTTTCAAAAGTAAGCATTTAAACGAGTCAGATATCAACGTCACTTCACGGCATTACGCAAACACGCCTATACAAATACATTGTCACCTTTATCGCCGAAAAAATGAAAATTTTATTATGAAAAATTGTGATATTTTTCTTATTTCTGCTCCAAATATAGCTTGTGGGCACTTGTTAGAGGCGGTTCCAACGAGTACCCACAACATATATTTTAGTGCAGAAATAAGAAAAATAAGGTATACCCCCGGAAACCCAAGTTTTACAATGCAAAAGTGGGGTTCAAGGGTGTCAATATTATATTGGCGTGTTTTCGTGATGGTAAAATTCGAAGGCATCCGAGTAAGCGTCCAGTTATAGATATGGGTTGATATCAGTGATTATTTGTGCCCAAAGCATCTAATGTAACGTGACTGCCTCACTGTACTCAAAAGCTTTTTGTAGCAGAGATCAGAAAAAAAAAAAAAACACTTGTCATATAATCTTAAAAGGGTCTTTTACAAGATAGTTGTATCACATACAGACGTGTTTTTAAAATGATACAATAAACACCAACCATTTCTGACGAAAGAATCCGCACTGTAATGGATAACCTCTTACTATAAGCCTGCCCAGGAAAAGTGTGGATAGGTACACTTACCGGCTCAAAATGACCTAAAATAGTGTTGACCGGGCCGTTAAACTCTAATACAAACAAACAAACAAACAAACAAAATAAACACCAACCTTTCCGGTGTTGGCGGAGAAATTTCCCCACGTTCCATGGTTTAAGCTAAAACTTATAGCACAAATGGGTATCGAACGGCAATGTTTATTATTTTCCTTCTTTCCTTTTTTTATGTTCTCATTAGTTAGGGGTGATATTGTCACTAGTGCCCTGACACACGCAAATAAAATAAGCTTTTACATGTACATGTTTATCATATGCGCCCTATCATGCGAAAGCCTGTCTTCGGGGTGTGCAGCCTGGTACGAAACAAACCAACCTGCTCAGCTGTACAGTCTTGACATTTAAGATTAAGAATGTGCTATGCAATAGCAGCGAACCCCAAAGTGTAGATCAGACTGCGGATGCGCGCAGTCTGATCTTCACATTTGGGTTCGTAAATGGCAAAAAGATGTTTTCTCAAGGCGTAGTTAATGAAGTCCTCAATCTGTTTTACTCTAAAATCTAAACCATTCATACAGTTTTATTTACTAAAAGTTGGCCTGAAATCGTCTATACAGCCATATATATACGCAAAATATAATGCTACTATCAAAATGCATCCAAGTGTTTTCTACTATTTACACCGTATCTATGCCCCTTTTATCTCCTCTTTTCAAACACACTCGGACCACATATAGTCAAAGTTCGCCATAGATAATTCTAAACCATTTATTCTTCGCAAATTTGTCGGATATAAAAGCCGCCCCTTGAAGAATCTAAAACCGCATTGAGAAAGGAATAAACATGAGCCATATCTGTCAAAATACAATCGTAAATAAATCTTGCCCAGTAATACGCATTAATTTTTTTCGCAATTCTGCCTTCTAGAACTAATAATTGTTGGGTCGGTTGCTTGTCTACATCGACAAAGCACAGTGGCTTTGCGTGTTGATGTCCACGTGATTAGCGTGGAACATGGCAGCTCAGTGGTTAGTGCACTTGCCTAGAGGTTACTGGTTCGATCCAAGGCAGAGGCAATAAAATTCGGTGTCCGAACACGCTCCATTGGCGTCATTTGCAGGGATGATTGCCACAAGTGCACCGTCCCTCGGATCGGAACGTTTGCTGGAGCCCCCCCCCCCTTCCCCCGTTCAGGTTGCAAAATAAAATTGAAAGAAAAAAAATCTCCGAAATATATGGATATCTGGGGCTATAGGAAGGATTCCCTAGCAAGTCCAAAACGACTTTGACTGAGCCATGGTTAATCAGCCACCCGTGTCTGAATTATCAAAATTTCATTATTGTATTTAGGTCTGACCAACCTGATCAGTGTACCTAACCATATTTTCCAGGGTAGACTTATACAGTTGCCGTTCGGACCCCGCTCGTCGGGCCTTGAAGAAAAAAAAAATGGGCTGCATGATGCTTCCACGCAGAGCTGAAACCGACCGCATACGAGTACTGGTAAACCGCTTAGAGGGTCTAAGCCTGCCCAGGCAAAGCGGTGCGAGTCGGAGCGTCCATGTGTATAAACCTTATTGATTTCATTGGGCGACAGGGCTTGAGATGTCATTTCATCTCAATGTCGGGTAAAAGTCCCACAAAATTGGAAGCAACATCTCCAAAATGACCTATATAGTGTTGACGGGGGCTTTAAACACAAACGCAAATAGACAAAAAAAAAAAAACAGTGCAGTTGCGGTTAATCCCTACAGTACATACTGACAATTGCCCTTCTTGGAACAGCGGAAGGGGAGAACAACCGTAGGAAAGATTCCTGACCATGAAGAATCTCAACGGAAGAATGTTACCGACCCGGCAGGTATCAAATCCGCGACCTCCTGATCAACAACCAGACATGCATCCGACTGAGCTGCCGCGGCCGAAATCGTAGCTGTGATCATGGTCTGCGATATGGTTACACCGGGCCGATTTGTGATTTTGCTCAAGTTGTGTCGTCAACTATAACACGACCGACATTTAATTGAAATCTACATTAGCAAATATATCTTGATTAAAGGGTTAACTTAGGCTAGTTAACCCTTTTTGTACCAAATGGAATATTCGTCTTTAAATATAGCAGGAGTCCATTTCAAAATTTAGGGGTGTCAGGTTGTGTTTTCTTCAAAATTGATTTGGGAAATGACTGTACTTTTAGCAAACAGTGGGGGCCCTGATCGGACCCGCACCGTTTGCCCGGGTACCCGTTTTGGGGTTTCCAGTACAAATTGGGTTTAATTCAAACAAATCAATATAGGATGCTTTTAAATCTAATATACGGTATCAATAGCTTTCTTGATCTATATCATAAATAAAAAGAAATACTTTTCATCGCAGAAAGGTTAAAATATTCAAATGAATTTACAAAAATGATTATTAAATATGAGCTCCCAGCAGTCTCTGAAACAGTGAAAGCAATAAATGCTAGGCTCCTTGATAATATGCAATACCTGCAGAAATATCCAAATGCAAAGCCCGTCAACACTATATAGGTCATTTTGGTGACGTTGCTTCCAATTTGTTGGACTTTTACCGAACACTGAGGTATAATGACATCTCAAGCCCTGTCGCCCATTGAAACCAGTAGGGTTTATAAGCATGGGCGGCCCGACTCGCACCGCTTTCCCTGGGCAGGCTTTGATCCGCTAAGTGGGTAACCAGTACTCGTGTGCGGTCGGATTCCGCTCTGCGTGGAAGCATCATGCAGCCCAGTTATTTCTTCAAGCCCCGATGGGCGGGTGCATATTTAGATTAGTCATATCAGGGCTTGTATAAGAACTACAGAGGATTTTTTTATTTTTTTTTTATTTTTTTTTTTTTAGTTTAACGACCCAGCCAACACTATGTTAGGTCATTTTTGAGAAGCCTCCGTGGTGTAGTGGTTACGCTACTCGCTTTGTAAACCAGGGGTCGCAGGATCGATCCCGGGCTTCTCCAGACTTTCGGATGAGTCTTTAAACCGAGGTCCCGTCTCCGTATGACCTTAGCTGTTGGTGGGACGTAAAACTTAAACACTCACTCAGGTCATTTTTGAGCCGGTCAGTTTACCTATCAACACTTTTCCAGGACAGGCTTATACGTTAGCGGTTAACCAGTACAGTGCACATTCTTTCGCCAGAAACTGACAACTGCCCTTCTTGAATCAGCGGAAGGGAGAGAATGGCCGTAGAAAAGATTTGTGATCAAGAGGTTGCGAGTTCGAGCCTCACGCTGACCAAAGTGTTGTGCCCTTGAGCAAGGTACTTCATCCACATTGCTTAAAAAAAGTACATTTACTGGTTACCACCCAGGAAATCCTTCTCGTAATGCTTAGATGTGAGCGAGTAGCAGCAATAGGGGGAAAAAAAGAAGAAAAGAACTTTGCCATTCCCGGTAAGTTTATCGACCCCGCGTCCTCTTGATCACCAATCAGACGTGTATCCGACTGAGCTACCGATGCCGGTCGAGAACTAGAGGAACAACTGATAAGCTATTCAGTGAGGCAGCTTCAAGGGAAGAGATTAAAGATTACGTGGCGAGACGTGATTCCAGACAGAAAAAAACAGGGATGCAGCTTTTACATACACTATTGAATCTGAAACAGTTACGATGGTCTGACCTGATGGTTACCAGGATGACTGATGAACGTTTGTCAAAGAAAATTCTCATTGGAGAACTATATATATAATAAATTGGCAAACATTCCTATGGGCATCAGATGAAGCGATACAAGGACACCCTAAAAGCCATCCTAAAAACACGCCTATTCAAATACACCATACTTTTTATCATTACGATAAGACAACCGTGCGACAAAGTGCATTTTACACATCTCCAAAATGTCTACTTTTCGGAAGAAAATCTGTTATATTTTTCTAATTTATACAACAAACATAGGTTGTGGGTGCTCGTTGAGGCGGTTCTAACGAACACCCACTATACAAAAGTGGGGTTCAAGGGGGTCAAAATTATATAGGCGTGTTTTCGTGATGATCCTGAAAGTCACCAACAGAGTCGTGGGTACAAAGTGCAGTTGAACGAGTAAAGTGGCGAGGCCAGATTAAAAGGGGTGCTGGTGAATACGAAACTAAAACTAGACTTGTTTTCTGGAAAAAAAAACAACAGATGTCCCCCATCACGTACCCTTTCAAAACAAGCTTAACTTAACAATATCGCTATGACCTTGAAAATGAGGTCAATGTCACGAAAACCTAAACAGTTCTTCATCCTGACCAAATGTTACATGAATGTTATATCCATGCTAATTTCATTAGAATTCATCCTGTAGTTGATGAAATATACTGCATACAACCTAAATTTGGCCTAAAGTTGACCTAATTAGCATTGTCGTGACCTTGAAAATAATGCCAAGGTCACCAAATCAGTTAATCCTGTCACAATGTTATATCCATGCAAATTTAATTAAAATCCACCCAGTAATTCATGAGATATACTGCTCACAACCTAAATTTGGCCTAAATCTGACCTATTTAGCACGACTGTGACCTTTAAATTAAGGTCAAGGTCACCAGAAACTAATCAGTTCTTCATCCTGTTCCAGTGTCATATCCATGCAAACTTGATTAGAATCCACTTTAAATTTTGAGTTCCTGAGATATACGCCATACAATCTAAATTTGGTCTAAATTTGACCTATTCAGCACGGCTGTGACATTGAAAATAAGGTAGCGGTCACCAAAACCTAACAGGTTTTCATCCTGTCCAAATGTTATATCCATGCAAATTTCGTTAAAATCCACCCAGTCGCTCATGAGATATACCGCACACAACCTGACTTTTGCCGAATTTTGACATACGTATTTAGCACGGCTGTGGCCTTAAAAATTAGGTCAAGGTCACCAAACCTAATTAGTTCTTTATCCTACCCCAATGTTATATCCATGCACATTTCATTAGAAACCACCTAGTACTTCGGTGTTCGGTGGTGGTGGTGGGTTGGGGGGGGGGGGGGGGTTAAATAACAATCAGCAAAGCCGAGCAGAAAAATATTCAGCGGGAAGCCAGAGTTGAGGTATCACTAAAAGAATTTTCTTCCGCTGAACTTTTACAGACGGTTTAAGGCTAAAAATCAGCCATCTTAAGGGGAATGGGAACATCTAAAGTGTTCCTGCAAAAGTACTTTTGTCTCCCATGTCAATAGGGGTCAACTCTTAAGGGGTCTTAGGGAAAAAGGGGTCTACTTTTAAAGGAAAGAATTTGTTTCTCAGGAGCAATTTCTTTCCTCTAAGAGTCGACCCTTTTTTCCGTGGACCAGGACTTATAGAAAATTGAACAGGAAGTCCCGAAAGTTGGCTCCCTTTGAAAATTGTGGAAAAAACGGCCAGGTATTCCCATTCCCCTTAAAACACACAAACAGTAGCACTTTATGCATTTGATTATGATTGTCAGTAATGACAGGCGAACTAATAATGTGACACAAGCATAGGTGGTGTTTATTTTCAGTTTTTGACGTACTCGGATGTTCATTTTAGCTCCTCTGAGCCTCAGGCTCCGGGAGAGCTTATAGGATGGTAGGCCTCCGTCGTCCGCCGGCCGTCCACCCGTCAACTAAATTCAAATGTCTTCTTCTCAAAAGCCACTAATCTAATGTCAATTTAAGTTCATATGCTGCCTCCTGGCAATGGGTGAACAAATGTTTACAAGTATGATAAAGGTTTCATGACCAAGATGGCCGCTATGCCCAAATATAGTGAAAGCCTTAAACCTCTTCTTCTCCAGAACCACTGGGCCGACTGTCTTGAAATTTGGTATGTAGTATTCGGTGACTGAGTACTACCAAGCTGGCAAATATGATCACCCCAAGTTAACACTGACCTATTTTACGCCAAGGTCAAATTTGGTTCCATGGGCTTCTCAATAAAAAAGTCTACCAATACATTTTACGGAACACATTGTGGTCTATGACGTGAGAATAGGTACAAAATGAACATCTATGAATGCTAAAGGTCAAGGTCATTTGGTGACTTTGGTCAAAGATGACATGGGTTGCAGGTGCATTGACGTTTAAAAATACATTTTCTTTTAAACAACTGGGTCAATTTCATTTAAATTTTATGTGCACCGTCAGAACAGTTAGGCCACAAAAATTTGTTCGAATTATTGAGGTCACATGACCAAGGTGGCCGCCATGCCTAAATACGGTAACAACCTAAAAATTCTTCCTCTCCAGAACAACTGGTCTAGTTGTCTTGAAACTTAGTATTTGGCTTCGTGTGTCTGAGTTCTAATAAATTGGCGAATATGATTACTCTACGTTGACCTCGGCCTATTTTACGCTTAGGTCAAATTTGGTTCCCTACGCTTTTAAATGCGAAAAAGGTCAAAAATGTATTTTACGCAAATATTTTGTGATCTATAAAATGAGAATAAATGCTTAAGGACAAGGTCATTTGGTGACCTTCAACCAATGTTACTTGGATTGCAGGTCCACTGGGCCAATTCCATATAAATTCTGTTTGCAGCCTTAGGACTGTATGAGTACTACCATGTTTGAAAATATGATGACCCTAGATTGACTTAGCCTATTTTACGCTACGGTCAAATTTGAATCCAATGGCTTTTCAATGGGGACAAAACAATGAATAAAAATAGTTTTATTTATTTATTCAAAATTTCATAACATGAATACATACATTTATGATATGACGTCGCGTCTGAGAGTGTAATAACGCCATGTAATATTTTCGATAATCCACTAGTGGATTAAATATGCAAATGAGCTATATACGTCCCGTAACGTTACATGTACGTCGTCCTTTACGACGTCGCGTTTTCTAATGGCGGAATATTGACATTTTTGTAAACAATCGTGAATAAAATGCGTTTTAAATGTCATATGATAAATAGAATCTTGCATTTGTGCTCATGTATTATTGAATTTATTAAACTCGTCGAGGAAAAGGGATAAAATGCTCGGCAAAGCCTCGCATTTTATCCCTTTTCCTCAACTCGTTTAATAAATTCAATAATACATGAGCACTCATGTAAGATCCTATATCTGTACAACATATAAACATGCAAATGTCAAAGGGTTGGATGTAGGTTCAGCCTTTATTTATCCTCTCCTTTAAGGTGTTGTAAGCATAAACATATATTTTGCCTATGTAGATTTACTATCTTTTACAGTTGTCAAAATTATGAACTATGGCACTAAGTTTAGAAAAAGAAGCCTGTTACTCCGAAATACACATAATATTGTGGTCTACGACATGACAATAGGTACAAAATGAATGATAATGAATGCTAAAGGTCAATATTCAAGGTCATTCGGTGACCTTGGCCCAAAGTCACTTGGATTGCAGGTCCATCGCCATTTCAAAATATATTTCTCCTAAACCACCGAGCCAATTTCATTTAAATTCTTTTTGCAGCCTTAGGACAGTTAGGGAACTAATAATTATTTAGGTCACGTGACCATGATGGCCGACATGCCCAAATATGGTAAAACCCTTTAAAAGCTCTTCTTCTCCAGAAACACTGGGGTGCTTGTCTTAAATCTTGGTATTTAGCATTTGGTGACTGAGTACTATCCAATCTACAAAAATGATGACTTTGGTTGGCCTCGACTTATTTTACGCCAAGGTCAAATATGGTTCCTTTGGCTTTTTAATGTTTTAATGGGGAAAAAAGATAAAACAGTGCAGTTCAGTTTTCGAAAATTTATTGGTCTTTGACATTAGAATAGATACATAAGAAGTGTCTATGAATGGCAAAGGTCAAGGTCATTAGGTGGCCTTGGCCCGTGATCACGTGAATTGCAGGTCCGTTGAGATTTGAAAATGCATTTTTCTGAAACCACTGGGCCATTTTCATTTAAATTTTACATTTAGTCGTTAAAAAAGTGATGGAACGCAAAATTGTTGGAATTGTCTAGGTCACATGACCAAAACGGCATCCATGCTCAAATATGGTAAAACCTTAGAAAATCTTCTCCAGAACCACTTGGCCGATTGTGTTGAAACTTAGTATGTAGCATCGGGTGACTGAATACCACCACGTTTTGAAGAAAAAAATCTAGGTTGACGTTGACATACTTTACATAATGGTCAAATTTGGTTCCCAGGCTTTTCAAAACAGTACATTTTTGAGAAACTGTTGTCGTCTGTGACTTGGGAATAGGTACAAAATGAATGAATATGAATGCTTATGCTCAAGGTCATTTGGTAACCTTGGCCCAAAATAGATTAGACTGTAGGCCCATTGACATCGACGCGAAATATAAGCAGCGTCGGTGACATGCTTAACGACACTACTGGTCGTGAGCAGTTCTCTTTAATCTTCTATAGGATACCCGATAGTTGACCCCTGCGACATCTTCAACCGAAACAAGGTCATCAAAAGTAAACAACTTACAATATTGTAGGCACCAACCCTGAAAACTTCTTTTTTCTTAGAACTATTCCTCAGTGGAATGGTCTTCCCTCTTCCGCAGTGAATGCCAAGACCGCACAGGAGTTCAAAGCCCATAGACTCAGAGGATTAGCATACCTCTGTTATCGAGATTGTAAATAGTTTTAGGACTCATCCAGCTTAATTCTAAATTTAGCCACCCATCCAACTGAGGAAATGGCCAACTCAGTATAAGAAGACGATTTGGTCGTAAAAGTAAACTAGCTTTTAAAGACAACCCTATATTCGACCTTAGTGAACTAGGGATCAATTTCTTATTTACATACAATATGTCATAATTGGTGAGAACGATCGGATCTATTTCCTACCCTTTTTTATCATTAAAACAAATAATAAGAAAGACTTGGCGTGTTTACTTAAAAAGCCAAGCTTTTGAAGGGAGAAATTAAGAGTAATAAGAAAATATAAAACAAACAAGACCTTGTATTTCACAAGATGAATAGGTATTTCCTTAAATATGTACATAACACTGTGTTTGTTTTGTTTGTTTGCATTGAGGTTTAACATCCCCGTCAACACTGTAAATGTCATTTGAGAGACGTTGCTTCCAATTTTGAGGGACTTTTACCCGGCATTGAGATGAAATGACATCTCAAGCCCTGCCACCCATTGAAACCAATAATGTTTATAAGCATGGACGGTCGACTTGCACCACTTTGCCCGGGCAGGCTAAGATCCTCTAAGCGGTTTACCAGTACTTGTGTACGGGTCGATTTCAGCTCTGCGTGGAAGCATCATGCAGCCCATCTATTTCTTCAAGCCCCGATGGGCGGGGTCGACATAACAATGTGAGAAAAGTAAATGCACATCTCACGAATTGACGGATTGCTTGTCAATGAATAAACAGATGACCTGAAACAAATATTAAACAACTAAATGCAAAAAGCCGAGCGAATTATGCAACATATTACTTAAGGCAAAGAGATAGCCCTCGTAAACAGATGAGCGTTGAAACAACAGATGACAAAACTCGACAGATGACTTTTTTCAACGGATGACCTGAAACAATAGATGGAATTAAGCAACAGATCACATGTATCAAAAACGTAATCAAATAAATTGGTTCAACCATCGTAAATACCTTACCCAAATAAATTACATTGACTTGTCTTATTATATCTCGGCAAACGAAGTTTAGGGTGTTTGTTTGTTTGTTTGTTTTGAGGATTACGTCCCCGTCATTTTGGAAACGCTGTTTTCAATTTTGTTGTGTTTTGTTTGTTTGTCTGATTTTAGGTTTAACGTCCCCGTCAACACAGTATGGGTCATTTTGTTGGACTTTTACCCGACATTGAGATTAAATGACATCTCAAGCCATGTCGCCCAGTGAAACCAATAGGGTTTATAAGCAATGGACGGTCCGACTCGTACCGCTTTACCTGGACAGGCTTAGATCCTCTAAGCGGTTTACCTGTACTCGTGTGCAGTCGATTTTAGCTCTGCGTGGAAGCATCATGCAGTCCATTTATTTCTTCAAGCCCCAATGGGCGGGGGCCGTTCTAATTTTGTGGGACTTTACCCAACATTGAGATAAAATGACATCTCAAGCCCTGCCACCCAAACAAACCGAAGGGTTAATATGTAGAGAGGTCAGACTGGGGAGGTTTAGATTCAAGCGGTTTACCAGTATTCATGTGCTGTCGGTTTCAGCTCTGCGTGGAAGCTTCGGGCAACTTGTCGTCCCGTTTGACTGTCACTCCGCCAGAATTTTGCTCGGACAATAACTCAAAAGCCGCTTGGGGAATCTAAATGAAACTTCACACTTGTAAAGGTCACTGAGCAAACGTGCAGTGCATAAGAGCCAAAACTCTATCTGCAATATGACTCGTCTGTCAGTCATAACAATACCATGGACTTTATTGACCATTTCTGGGGTTGCAACACTGACAAGCTTCCAGGACAGGGCTCATCCTCAAGGCTCTGTCTGTCGCCATTAAATTCCGCCACCCGCCTTTTCACTGTAGCATATGAAGATGCATCTTTCCCTAGTGTTGCTACGATCCTTAGGTGTTAAACCTTTTTATGCAAATATTGGATTACTGCTCTTTCACCAAGTTCGTCCATTTTGCAAAAGCTGTTTGTCTTGTTTACTTTAAAGATGAGTTCCTTAGAGAATAGTAGGACGTAAAAAGAACATCCCTGCGTACCTCCTTCAATAAGAGACACACCACATATCAATCAACCCTCGTAATCGACACCACTCAGTAACAGATGCCTTGACCTATTACAAAAACAGATGACTAAAACACAAAAAGAAGACATGGCTCAGTAACAGATCCGATGCCTTGAGACCTGTCTCAGCCAAGAGATTACGAGTATCTACAGTTGTAACTCGCACACAGATTCAGATGATTGTTAAATGCGGAACATTCGTACTGTTGACATAGGTTTATACGTTGTATAATTAGCCCCCGCCCATAGGGGCTTGAAGAAATATATGGGCTGCATGATGCTTCCACGCAGAGCTGAATCTGGCCCGCACACTAGTACTGGTAAACCGCTTAGAGGATCTAAGCCTGTCCAGGAACCGCGGTGCGAGGCGGACCGTCCATGCTAATAAACCCTATTGGTTTCATTGGGCGACAGGGCTTGAGATGTCATTTCATCTCAATGTCGGGTAAAAGTCCCACAAAATTGGAAGCAACGTCTCCAAAATGACCTTTACAGTGTTGACGGGGACGTTAAACCTCAAATCAAACAAACAAATACGTTGTATAAGTCTAGGATCAAGTGGAATTAACCCCTATCTTGCTGTTCACGACAACCCCTATCTTTGCAAACAGTGTAGATCCAGCTGATTAGGATCTACACTGTTTGGCATTCAATTTATGATTTTGTAGCAATAAATAACATCAAGTAATTTGATTGGTTGATAGACAGGAATGGGTGTGGCTTAAATGAATATTCAGCAAGATAAGGGTTAAATTTTGTGTTTTAAATTTCAGCGGTAGTTCCGGTAGACATTAATACTTAGTACTTCAAATAAACCTAGCATTAATATTTTATCCCTGTATCAATAAATGAGCTGGTTCAGGAAATAAAAGGGCTTATTCCATATGAGCCATGTCATGAGAAAATCTGTGTTTGTCATTTGCGAACAACAAAAGTGCAGATCAGACTGCGCATCTGCACCTTTGTTGTTCGCTGTATAGAATAGTAGAGTTCCTCTAGTTTGTATATCTAATATTAAGTCTCTTGCTAGCCTGCTTACTCTTGCTCGCAAGCCCTGAACGTGACAGGTTTCAAGAAAGAATGGTTACCTCTCACAGTAACCACATTAGCAAAAAGCTGAAAAGTTAATATGAAAACAGTAACCATAATAGCTAAAAGCTGAAAAGTTAATTTTCTTCTGGTTTCTTTCTTTTCTCCTTTCTTTCTTTCTTTTCTTTCTTTCTTTCTTTCTTTCTTTCTTTCTTTCTTTCTTTCTTTCTTTCTTTCTTCTGTCTTTAATAATGAAAACATCACGTAGTAAATATCTATAGGCTTGTAAATCTCATGTTTTCTCTAAAACGGTTTATTATTCGGCTGTAAAGTTTTCCTCAAAACAAAGATTGTTGGTAGTCAATGAGACCGTTCTTACATGTACTCTGAGCTATCATTACGCAAACAGACCTATACAAATACATTGGCACCTTTATCGCCGAAAAAATGTAAATTTTATGATGAAAAATTGTGATATTTTTCTTATTTCTGCTCAAAATATAGATTGTGGGCACTCGTTAGAACCGCCTCATCGGATCATCGAGGCGGTTCTTACGAGTACCCACAATCTATATTTTAGAACAGAAATAAGAAAAATAAGGTATACCCGCGGAAACCCCAGTTTTACTTTTTAAAAGCGGGGTTCAAGGGGGTCAAAATTATATAGGCGAGTTTTCGTGATGTATATAGGCAAAACATATTTCAAGCACGTTTCGAGACAATTGCCTTTATCGTGTGAGTCCTGTTTGTAGGTACAGGTAATTATACCAGACAGTGTAAATCCATACGAGACGGCTCGTCATGAGCCATCTCATCAGGACTAACACTGTTTTACCATCCGGATAAAGACTTTGTTTATAGTGTCAAACTTTAGAACGCCTATTCAAATATATTGATAATTTTACCACAATAAAATGATATTTCCAGATAAAAAATTTCTGATATTTTTTTCATATTTTTGCTCAAAACATGGATTGTGGGTACTCGTTAGAACTGCCTCGCGTACCAACAATCTATGTAGAAATAAAAAAAATGTATATAGTATACCTCTTGTAAGCTCAAGTTTTACTATATAATAGCGGGATTTAAGGGTTAAAAATTATATATAGGCGTGTTTTCGTGATGAAGTCAGGAGTTAAAGGGTTTATCCACATTACCATAATGGCGAAGCGTGCAGATCCTGATGTTACTTCTCATTTGAACCTACACCATTTGTATATGCACCTGTATCTGTATTCGTGTGCAAGGTTGAAAAGGGTTTTTCTTGCACGCCAGATAAGTTTAAGCTTGGGACAGAAATTCTGTTCTGGCCCTGGTGTTCTTACCCAGAATCGAATATTCTTGCGTGTTTGATAATACGACCTCATATGCGCCGTCGTTAAGGTTGACGTCACAGCACGTTACGTGACGCCACTAAATACTCCTATAGTGTCATCACAATATGGCGGACGTCGGCAACCGAAGTGACTGCAGCATTAAAAATCCGTGCCAAGGAATGGAAGGTTTGCAAGAAAAATAATCCACTTGCGGTGTGATATTTTCCCGACACGGTAAGGAATTTCATTTTTGTTCCGCAAAAATAACGCCTATATGCAATTTATATATATTGTTGGTAACCTTTCTCATGCCATCCAAAAAATAACATGTTTCTGTGGTTGGAATATGGTAAAAACACCAATGTTACCAACAAGACATCAGAAGAGCTAGATTGTCTATCACTTTGTTTATCTTTATATCATAACCGGTTGACACAAATGTAAATATGCATAAAACGCTAATATTATCACTGATTGAATAGAAATCAAAGATATCTTCAAAGCGAAGGACTGTTTAAAGTATGACACAGGAGTAAAACAAACTGTTCAGGTCACTTGCTTTTGTAAGTCTTCGGATTGTACAGGTCAGTCGCGATTAGGTTGAACGGTCACTTGTTAGTCGATATTCTTAATATGCTGAAGTCATTCGCTTACTGGCACCTATATTCCCCATCTGCACCCCTACTCATACTCTGTCTTTATAATCATAAAAGAGACAACCGGGGATAATTTAGTGCTCAATTCCCAGTATGCCGTTACTGACCCCCGAAAATATATGACATAATACATCCAGTCATTTTAACAAACAAGGAAGACAACCTTTGATAATTCCTGTTTGCGTTCCTGTTGCACGTACTTGAGCCAGTCTCGAAATGACTATGCTCTTTAA
The DNA here is from genome assembly GCA_963580285.1 of Lucinisca nassula. Classification (NCBI taxonomy): domain Eukaryota; kingdom Metazoa; phylum Mollusca; class Bivalvia; order Lucinida; family Lucinidae; genus Lucinisca; species Lucinisca nassula. The sequence continues at coordinate 87,703,522 of OY757017.1, forward strand.
CAGGGTGGGGAACCCACGTGACCATTTGATATAGTAAACGGAATTTTATGAGGAAAATCGCTCGCTTCAGGTAGGGTTTTTCCCCGATATTTTGGTTATTGAAGCACGCATTTTTACAAGTCATATACCAAAGTACTCTGCTCAACTTACGATTTTTTATGACGTTTGCTTTGAAGGCAGAAACTGCCTGGTTTTCGAGAAATGCTCGCCGAAATTTTTCCCCGAGCCCGACAGATCGTGATAAAGACCACGGCAAATAGAAGAAATCATTAATTTATTGCAAATAGAGTGTTTTAGATGATCCTACCGTATGCGAAATTGCAAATATTACCTCTAGCATGTTTCGATGTAACAGTTAACACCGATACCCCGTTTGTTAGCCTGGTATTCAAAGTTTTATAAAATGATCCAGTTCACGGTACAAAATCGGGAAGGTAAAGTTCACGGTAATTTCCACAATTGTGATAACGTAAACGCCATACTTATAATGCTTTTCAACATCTCGCAACAACAAGATGGCAATTCACGTGATGTTGGTCATGGGAAATACATTTTCGTTGATACATAATGTATTCAATTTTTCCAAATGACTTCCGCATGCCAGACATGTAGTAAAGACTTAAGATTTAAAACATCTAAACGTACACACGCGAAAACACATGGGCACGGCCGCCTTCGTTTGTGGTGTAAAGAGCTTTTTCTCTCAGACTTATTGGAAGATACATCAATGCAGTACACATGGATCGGCGAAGGAGTTTTTGTGTTTAAAAGGTCAGAAAGCGTTTCCCATAAAAGCGAACTCCGACCCTGGGGGTGAAGGTTGGGATCCCATAAAGTATACTTAAAATAGAAGTGGAGGCATTGATCCTGAATCGATACAATCAACCCACATCTCCCATCAGAGACACCAAAGGGAAAGAAACAAAAACATGAAACAACAAACCCTAATGGAAACATCAATAACGGAAAGCCAAAACGAGAGTTACTTTCCCACAAAATGGCAAATAGGCTATCCAAATTAAAATAATATAACCGACACAAACACCCAATAACAAACCGTAACAAAAATAAACCGTGACAGAAGAACCACCTTTGAATGGTCAGCGGAAACGAATTCCACTGGGGGTGGTCTTAAATCGATTTTACGTGGCAACAATCTTCGCCCTTACTTCCGTCGCGATTTAGACAAATACTTTGTTTCAGTCCACATGAAGACCTCCTAGCTCATCAAAACCCACCAGTAATTGTTACTGACCGTTTCGGGTCGGTGCTTTTGGTATGGTGTTGGCGAGTCTGATAATTTCCTCAGTAGTGTATATTGATTAATTTTTAATGGCAGATTCATTTTGTGATTATTCGCTGTATCACCCCTCCCCCGGCATAGAAATATGAGTCAGCACAAAATGTAGTCGGGCTTTTTTTACAGTTTTATGCTCAGATTCATTCATTCCGGTGATTGTTTTGAACATTTTCCGGCGCATATTTGTATACATTATGACATAGGGGCCTAGTTGCTTCATGTTTGTGCCTATTTCCCTTTGATGTTTAAGATGGGAGGTGTAAGTTTATTGTATCGATTGCAAAAATACAACAAATATGTTCTATAAAAGGGTTATCCGTTGGAAGCAAAAATACACCAAAAAAACTGGAAAATATGAAATGTACTTGTTTTCTGGACCAGACTAGCTAGTTTCGGACATTTAGGCCTCATCGGTGACCCTCAACTATTTTCGAAATTCCACAATGGAATCAATGATCCCAATAAACTACACTATGGTTCAGGGCAGGGAGACTTTTTACGGTCGCCACACATTCCCAGACACCAGCTGTAGTGACGTTAAATATATTCTATAAAAGGTTATCCGTTGGAAGCAAAACGCCCACCACAGAACTGGAAAATATGAAATGTACATGTTGCCTGGTCCTGTTAGATATATCATTTTAATTTCAATAAACGTGTTTCAGATTTTGATATTGATACGATGACTCCCGATACATGAGATTGTAGAAACTCAGTGTATTTCTATCCTGCTGCTGGTCATATAATTATTCGCAATTAAAAAAAAATCCTGATTTTAGGATAAGAAATATAATTAATAAAGGTGTAAAGGTTACGCTACTCGCCTTGTAAACCAGGGGTCGCAGGATCGATCCCGGGCTTCTCCAGACTTTCGGATGAGTCTTTAAACCGAGGTCCCGTCTCCGTATGACCTTAGCTGTTGGTGGGACGTAAAAGTCAAACACTCACACACTCATTATTAATAAAGGACTGTAATATCGGTTTCCTTCTCAAATTTATTTAAAGTAATGTAGGGTTGAAATCGCTGCTGCCTTAGATGAATTCGGTGATCGATGTTGTAAACCGGAGTAAAATAGAAGTAAAGGCAATGATCAGGAATCGATACAATCAACCCATAGCTCCCATCAGAGACACCAAAGGGAAAGAAACCAAGACATGCAACAACAGACCTAATGGAAACACCAACAGCGGAAAGCCAAAATGACAGTTACTTTCCCACAAAATGGCCAATAGGCTATCCAAAATAAAATAACACAAGCGACACAAACATCAAAAACAAACCATAACAAAAATAAACCGTGACAGAAGAACCGCCTTGAAACGGTCAGCGGAAACGAATTCCACTGGGTGGGGGGAGCTAAAATCGATTTTACGTGGCCACAATCCTCGCCCCTATTTCCATCGCGATTTAGACAAATAATTTGTTCAGTCCGTATGAAGGCCTCCTAACTCATCAGTGCAACATCTCCGTGAACACAAATAATCAAACAACCACAGACATGAAACAACGGTGAGGACTCGAGCATAGTCTGTCTGCTTACTATTTTTCTACTCTTTACACTAGTACACATCCTCATAATCTTATAAAAGAAACACTTAATGATTTAACTGAATGCACTTTTTACAGAGAAGAGTCTCTCTATCTTGGATGTAATGTTAGAAATGCGATTTTCACTTCTAAAGAGCATAAGAATTATACAGTATGGTAATGTCAGAAAGTGTATGAAGCTCTAACCTTTCTACTCGACAATGTTTTCATTAGATTTGGTACTAAGTTATTTCGACAAATTACTGGTATTCCAATGGGTACGAATTGCGCACATCTTGTAGTTGATATGTTCTTGTATTGTTATGAAAGAGACTTCATGATGTCACTTTCTACTGATGACCAATCTGAAATAATAGAAGCTTTTAGCTCTTCTTCTAGATATTCGTAAGATTTATTAAATACTGATAGTTCTTACTTTTGTGTTTTGATCAGTCATATTTAACCCCCAGAACTTCAGTTTAATAAAGCAAATTCCTCTGATACCGAGGCCCCGGTTTTGGATTTGCATTTATCTATTGTAGATGGATTTGTTTCCTGCGATGATTTAGATTTTATGATTGTATATTTTCCTTATTTGGATGGTGATATTTCTCATGCGACATCCTACAGTGTTTATATTTCTCAGTTCAATTTGGCAGAGTGTTTAGTCATGTGTCTGAATTCAACACTCGTAATAAATTGTTAACTGCTTAACTTCTAAATTAGGGGTATCGGTATCATAAACTACGTAAAGCCTTTTAAAAATTAAATAGTCGCCGTTCTGATATGATTTCAAAATTCAATGTTGGACTTAAAACTCTTCTGCAACAAGGCCTATCGGAACCTGAATTTTATGGTGACTTGTATATAAAGTTAGAAAAATATATACTTGCGATGACTGCAGTTACCAATTTCGTAAAATCGTTTTACGATACAAAAAGATTGGGTACAACATAACTGTTATAATACAGACTGCATGCTTCGAAGTTAACCCAATCACGGTTTGAAACTTTTCTACCCTCTTTGATTGCACGATGGTAGGTCGGGCCTCAGATTCTATGGCGGTTCCAATTTCATTTGATGTAATGTTGGTTGGTACCTGATGCTTCGTCTTTGGTCGGGCCCCTCGGAATTTAACTGATGGTTTTCTTTTGCTCCAGCGTTTCATTTGTTCGGCGCTGTCGAGTCCTCAACAATGTTTCATCCCTGTGACTGTTTAATTTGTATGTCCTCGGCGATGTCACACATGAGTTAGGAAGCCTTTATGTGGACTGAACAAATTAATAGTCTAAACCACGGCAGAAGAAGAAAGAGCGACGATTGCAACTGCGTAAAATCGATTTGAACAAGCCCCCCCCCCCCCCACACCACCACCACCAGTGGAATACTTTTCACCGACCTCACGAAGACGGTTCTTCTGTGACGTTTTTTAGCTCACCGTCACGTAGTGACGAGGTGAGCTTTTGGGATCACTTTTTGTCCGTCGTCCGTCGTGCGTCCGTCCGTCCGTGCGAGCGTGCGTGCGTAAACAATTTCTTCAAACGACATCTCCTCCTAAACCACTGAGCAGATTTTGACCAAACTTCACAGGAATGATCCTTAGGTGGTCCCCTTTGAAAGTTGTTCAAATGGTTCCGGTCCGTTGCACATATAGGTCACAGGAGCCAAAAACAGATTTTTTTCACCGAAAACTTAAAAAATCTTCTTCTCTGAAACTGCAAGGCCCAGGTCTTTGATATTTGGTATGAAGCTTCATCCAGTGGACCCCTACCAAGATTGCTCAAATTATAGTGCTGGGGCCAAAAATGCCCCCACCCCCGGGCCCTTTGGTTTTACATGGGCTTATATAGGGAAAATCTTTAAAAATCTTCTTCTCTGAAACTGCAAGGCCCAGGTCTTTGATATTTGGTATGAATCTTCATCTTATGGACCCCTACCAAGATTGTTCAAATTATAGTGCTGGGGCCAAAAATGCCCCCGCCCTGGGCCCTTTGGTTTTACATAGGCTTATATAGGGAAAACCTTTAAAAATCTTCTTCTCTGAAACCGCAAGGCCCAGGTCTTTGATATTTGGTATGAAACTTCATCTAAAGGACCCCTACCAAGATTGTTCAAATTATAGTGCTGGGGCCAAAAATGCCCCCGCCCCAGGGCCCTTTTGTTTTACATGGGCTTATATTGGGAAAATCTTTAAAAAACTTCTTCTCTGAAACTGCAAGGCCCAGGTATTTGCTATTTCGTATGAAGCTTCATCTAGTGGACCCCTACCAAGACTGTTCAAATTATAGTGCTGGGGCCAAAAATGCCCCCGCCCCGGGGCCCTTTGGTTTTACATAGGCTTATATAGGGAAAATCTTTAAAAATCTTCTTCTCTGAAACTGCAGGGCCCAGGTCTTTGATATTTGGTATGAAGCTTCATCTTGTGGACCTCTATCAAGATTGTTCAAATTATAGCCCTGGGGCCAAAAATGCCCCCGCTCCTGGGCCCTTTGGTTTTTCATAGACTTATGTAGGAAAAATCTTGAAAAATCTTCTACTCTGAAACCACAAGGCCTAGATCTTTGACATTTGGTATGAAGCTTCAGCTAGTGGACCTCTACCAAGATTGTTAAAATTATAGCCCTGGGGCCACAAATTCCCCCGCCCCAGGGCCCTTTGGTTTTACATAGACTTATAATAGAGATAATCTTTGAAAATCTTCTTCTCTGAAACAACAAGGCCCAGGTCTTTGATATTTGGTGTGAAGCTTCATCTAGTGGACCTCTATCAAGATTGTTTAAATTACAGCCCTGAGGCCAAAAATGCCCCTGCCCCGGGGCAATTTGGTTTTACATAGGCTCATGTAAGGAATATCTTTAAAAAAATCTTCTTCTCTGAAACCGCAAGGCCCAGGTCTTTGATATTTGTTGTGTAGCTTCATCTAGTAGACCTTTGCCAAGATTGTTCAAATTATAGCATTTGTTGATATTTGGTATGAAGCTTCATCTTTTTAGACCTCCCTCAACATTATGCACATTATAACCCTGGGGTCAATAATGGCCCTCCCCGGGGCCCACTTGTTACTCTATGGATCAGGTGAGCGATCCAGGGCCATCATGGTCCTCTTGTTTTGTTTAATTGTTTGTTACTAGTTGTATGTCTCGCTTGTGTCTTTTTTATTTTGGATAGCCAGCCTTTGGTCATTTCGTTGGTAAGTAAGTGTTCTATTAGCTTTCCTCTGCTGTTGATTCCATCACGGTCTAATTACTTCTTGTCTGTGCTTCTATTCCTTTGGTGTCTCTGATAGAATGTGTAAAATAATTGTATCGATTCTTGATTATTGCCATCTTGTTGTTGAGGTATGTTGAAACGCATTATCAGTATGGCGTTTACGTTATCACAATTGTGGAAACTTTACCTTCCCGATTTTCTACCGTGAACTGAATCATTTTTATAAAACTTTGCATATAAGGCTAACAAACGGTGTATCGGTGTTGACTTTTACATGGAAACATGCTAGAGGTAATATTTGCAATTTCGCATGCGGTAGGATCATCTAAAACACTCTATTTGCAATAAATTAAAGATTTCTTCTGTTTGCCGTGGTCTTTATCACGATCTGTCGGGCTCGGGGAAAAAAATTTGGGCGAGCATTTCTCGAAAACCAGGCAGTTTCTGCTTCAAAGCAAACGCCATAAAAATCGGAAGTTGAGCAGAGTACTTTGGTATATGACTCGTTAAAATGCGTGCTGTAATAACCAAAATATCGGGGAAAACCCCTACCTGAAGCTAGCGATTTTCCTCATAAAATTCCGTTTACTATATCAAATGGTCACGTGGGTCCCCCACCCTGTTTAAGGAAGAATTAGCTCCTTAGAAGGGATCTAGTCTTTAAGGAAAGAATTAGCTCCTTAGAAGGGATCTAGTCTTTAAGGAAAGAATTAGCTCCTTAGAAGGGATCTAGTTTATAAGGAAAGAATTAGCTCCTTAGAAGGGATCTAGTCTTTAAGGAAAGAATTAGCTCCTTAGAAGGGATCTAGTCTTTAAGGAAAGAATTAGCTCCTTAGAAGGGAGCTAAAGGAAAGAAATTAGCTCCTAAGAAGCTAATTCTTTCCTTAAACAGTAGATCTATCCATTCTTTATAGGACAGTGATAATAGTTCTGAATGAGTATCCGACCTTGAATTCGTATCCGTTCATTTTACACCATGTTAACAGGTCCGTGCACTGAATACCCCTCTAAACCCCACTTTATATGGAGAAAACTGGGGTTTATAGGGGTATATGTACACATTCTTTTCCTTATTTCTGGTCCAAGACATTAGTTGTGGGTACTCATTAGAACCGTCTCATTGAAGCGGTTCTAACGAGCACCCACAGCCTATGTTTGAAGTATAAATAAGACAAATATCCCAAATTTTCATCAGAAAAGTAACCATTTTGGAGACAGGAAAGACTGTACTATGTCACATGGGTGTCTTATCGTAATGAAGTAGCTTTTAAAAGGTATCGCTTTAGGGATAAAAAAATATATATATACAGTGAAATTCCGCTATTAAGACCACCTAAAATTAAGTCTAATTCTGCTTTAACAAACTTATTTAGAAGGGTGCACTTATTCTTTCCTCATGTTTTCTGTATATAATGTCCTCTGGTCAGGGACCACCTTTGGGACTGTTCAAAAGTGGTCTTAAAGACCACTTTTGAACAGTCCCAAAGGTGGTCTTAAAATCATGTAAGTTTACATAAAATCATATCGCTTACTTCTAATTTGAACGGTTTAACACTTAATTGTGATTTCTCTCATTCAAAAGTCATATCTTCTGTCATTTGTACAATACAAAGGTAATTATTAAAATTATTACTTTATGAATAGACTAACAAAATATACTTAGTCAAACCTTTCACAACCATATTTCATTATTAACATGACCCGGGCCACAACAAAAACTTTAAGACAACATATGTGAACAGCCATGTCTCTGATCAGCTTGTGTCCCCGCAGTTTGATCTGAGTCTACATTGTCGCTCATTGCAAACCCCCGCTCCTGTAGAAGGTTCAAGAGAACAGGTAAGACCCTGATCACCCTACGCGTATGCGCAGACTGTTTTTGGTCATATAGGTCACCATGTAGTAATCGGTGGCTTTCGTTTCAATTACATTTTTACCCTTTTTGTACCAAATGGAATCTTCCTCCTTGTATATTGCAGGAGTTTATCACAAAATGTAGGGGTGTCAGGTTGTGTTTTCATCACAATTTATTTGGAAATTACTGAACCTTCAGCAAACAGTGGAGGCCCTGATCAGACGCCGCGTTCTGCGGCGTCTGATCTGGGCCTGCATTATTTGCCAGGGTACCCGTTTTGGGGCTTCTGGTACTAAATGGGTTAATAAGCAGGGTCAGATAGCACATTATTAAACGTATAAAAGAGAGTAAAAATTAAATTATTAGTTTTAAAACGTACCTTAGAACGTTCAGTCAGCATCAAAGCTATCCGAAATACCTATTTAAGCTGTTTTTGATTGTGCTACATAATGCAGTGCCAACTTTAAATTTTGGTCTTTAAATGCATAGCCTTAGAAAATTTAAACGTTGAAGAATATCTAAAATGCTATGCCACTTGTATTTCTACTTACTATAATCTTGGGTAAACAAATACTATCGATTACAAGCGTGACTTTGGGAAATGTTCCAATCTGAATATTCTTTTATTCTTCCGGTCTATTGACGCTCGCGAGACCTCGCGCGACTGATTACCTAGGGTCTTTTTCATTGTCATTATGTAAAAGTCAAAGCAATACGGGTACTTGGTGGGTTGATTGTCTCTGTATGTTTGTTTGGTCTGGCCCCCGCCCGTCGGGGCTCGAAGAAATATATGGGCTGCATGATGCTTTCACGCAGAGCTGAATCCGGCCCGCACACTAGTATTGGTAAACCGCTTAGAGGATCTAAGCCTGTCCAGGAACCGCGGTGCGAGGCGGGCCGTCCATGCTAAGAAACCCTATTGGTTTCATTGGGCGACAGGGCTTGAGATGTCATTTCATCTCAATGTCGGGTAAAAGTCCCACAAAATTGGAAGCAACGTCTCCAAAATGACCTTTACAGTGTTGACGGGGACGTTTAACCTCAAATCAAACAAAGCAAATGTTTGTTTGGTTGTTTGTTTTTTGGAGTTTAACGGCCAAGTCAACACTATTTAGGTAATTTTTGAACCGGTTCGGTTTGCCTTCCACAGCTTTCCTGGGAAGGCTTTACGCAAGCGGTTAACCAGTACAGTGCACATTCTTTCGCCAGAAACTGACAACTGCCCTTCTTGAATCAGCGGAAGGGAGAGAATGACCGGAGAAAATATTTTATGATCAATCTCCACGAAAGAATGTTGTCGAACCCGGCACGAATCGGAACCGCGTCCTCCTGATCACCAGTCAGACACGCATCCGACTGAGCTACCGCGGCCGGCCTGTGGTCTCTGTATGTAGGCTAGGAAAATAGTCTAAGACGGAGACTTAGCCCTTTTCACGCAAAATATAGACCCTAACCGGATGATGCGTTTTGCGGCGTCTAATTTTAAACTTCCTGTACTGTGAGCAAACAGTGTAGACCCAAATCAGACGCCGCATTCTGCGTTGTCTGATCTGGGTCTACACTGTTTGCCAAGCCCAATCTATGATTCCAGCCCAGATTCTGTGGAAAACCCTGTCACGCACTTCGTTGACGTCACTGCGACAAAATTAAAGTTGTTATTTTCTATAAATAAGTTACCTGGATTTCCTACAAATCAGTGATAGCCAGGTGGACTCAAGCACTGAAGATCTTTTGGGTCGACTGATAAACCAAAATGTCCGAGAAGTGAGTTAGTGAGTGTTTGAGTTTTACGTCTCACCAACAGCTAAGTTCATACGGAGACGGCACCTCGGTTTTAAGACACATCCGAAAGTCTGGAGAAGCCGGAAATCTATCCTGCGACCCCTGGTTTAACAAGGCGAGTAGCATAACCACTGCACCACGGAAGCTTCTAAAAAGTCCGAGGAATGACCATACCTTTGACCCACTTTACCAACAAGTATGTAACCCACTTTAAACGGGGAAAAGTGGGGATTAAAAGGTATACACATAGTTTAATCATATTTATCATATGACGTCGTTGATAAGCAGTGGATAACGTCGTATATTACATGCATTACAGAGAAATACCATGATTTCTACCAGACATAAACTTGGTATTTTCAAGTTGTTGCTAAGAAGAAATATTTCCTCTTAGCCGGGGAAATAAATCCCTTCAGCTGGAACTACTTTATGTACAAGATACGAGATACCGCTTTGCAGTGAAATTGTTCTATTCAAACTCGGGAAAGTTTCAATCACGGCGACGTTATTCATGACGTCATTGTAATGGCGTCTAAGAAATATCAACAGACGTTCAGAATGCGTGACGTTTGAGTCGGATGCAACGCTGAAACAAAAGAAAACATGGATATGACCATTGATTAGGATGTAAGTTTTGCTTTATTTAATCTAACGTTTTACTTGTTTTATCACTGAAACACTTTGTTTCTTCTATTTTTGTTCAAAACGGTAGAAAGCGCTTTCAAAATGGCGCCCATCCAGTTGTTCTTCCACCCAGATTCTGTAACACTTCGCTGATTGAACCGTTTACATGAGCTGTAAACAGTCAACTGAACGGGCATTCAGATCCAAAATTCAAGATCCAAACTCTCCTAAAAGTCTATGGAAGTGCATGTAATATACAGATTATACATTTCTCCTATTTGAAACATGGGATTTATAAACCTCGGGAGGTAAAACAATCCGTTAAAGAAACTCGTGCTTCGCACTCGTTTCTTTATCGGATTGTTTTACCTCCCTCGGTTTATAAATCCCATATTTCAACTAGGAGAATGAATAATCTATATGTAATAAAAATCGTGTGACCACACGTGTAAAAACACTTTGGCGGGATTAAGTAACGTCATGACGACGTCCATGTAAGCAATGCATTTTGTTCTGAAAAAGGTGATAACACACGGGGTATTCGACTACTTGGAACGCAGACGGATACCAAAAACGCCGACTGTTTACCTTGGATTTGAAAGAGGGTGAGTCGATAAAATCATGTTTTTTGCGACCCTATTAAAAAAATCAGTTTTTATTTTTTCGTGTGTTCTTCTGGAACTGTCACAGCTGTTCCGTAATGGTGCTTTTAGCTTCGATAGATTACATGAAAGCGTCTTTACAGACAACTAAAATGCAAAACATGCACAATTTCTAAAAGAATTAGTGAAATTACCATAATTGAAACCGATTTATCCAAAGATGTCATTGTAGCTTGAAAGAGAAATAGTTCTTGTTCAAAAATAAACTCCTATATACTTTTGCCATACGTTGCTCGGGCAGCAATAAGCATGGACTTGAGTGCACCATGCTGAAAGAAGATAATATTTACGACAGACGGATTTCTTTGATGTTACCATGAAACGCAGATGATGGATACCAATGACGGGTTTACAATTAATGGCTAAATCAATGCCTACTTCCATATCTCCTTAATTTTGAGGTTCAAAAAGCACGGTTATGAACAGTGTTGAATATTTCCCATGCCGTATATAAACAACGATGGTGAAAATAGCGTAATGCGAGTAAATGGTTACTCTCTCTCTCTCTCTCTCTCTCTCTCTCTCTCTCTCTCTCTCTCTCTCTCTCTCTCTCTCTCTCTCTCTCTCTCTCTCTCTCTCTCTCTCTCTCTCTTTCTCTCTCTGCATGTGTCTGGTATAGGGATTATAAATTTCAACGCCTTCCATTTCAGGAAATGTTTGGATAGTTCGTGTTTCCTATACTTACATAAATGTCTTCAGAAGATAACTGATGAATAGGAACAGTCAGAGAGCCTTTCCTTGGTTCTAATATTTTTTTACCATATTAGTTCCACATTTTATTGAATAAAATAATAAAAAATAGCCATCGAAGAGATGGTAAATCCCCCCGACCAAAAGCCAATATGGCCTTCAGAAGATTGTTCATCAATAGAACCAGAATTAAACCAGCAATATATCACAAAAGTTACTGCAGTTATGGCATTCACAAGATTATACTGTCAGGGGAGATAACTAAAAAACAGGGCACTAAAAAGTGTGGTTCTTGCGCATGACATGCCTGCTTAAGCTCATGTATTTCTGTACAAAGTACCATCAATATATCTCAAAGGGTATTTGAGATATGATGATCAGAAGCTGGTCATAATGTTATACTGGAAAGGTAGATAACTCAAATACCACAGCACCAAAAGTTGTGTTTCTTGCACATGACACCCCTTCTGTACCTTGTTTACAATTGCGCCAAGTTCCTTGAATATATCTCGAAGTGTGTTGGAGCTATGGTCATCACAAGGTTATATTGGCAGGGGAGAATACTCAAAAGCCAGAGCACCCAGAGTTGTAATTCTTGAGCATGACACAATTGCTTAACCTCATGTACATCTGCATCAAGTACCACCAATATATGTCAAATGGTATTGAAGGTACGGTAATCACAAGGTAATCATACTGGTATATTGGAAGGGGAGATAACTCAAATATCATAGCACCCAGAGTTGTGGTCATTAGGCATGAAGCGCCGTCTCAACCTTGCATACAAGTGTGCCAAGTTCCATCAATATATCTCAAAGGGTATTGGAGTTATGGCCATCACAAGGTTATTGTCAGGAGAGATAATTAAAAAAATCAGGACACCCAGAGTTGTGGTTCTGGCACGTGACACACCTGCTTAACCTCATGTATAACTGTACCAAGTACCATCAATATATCTCAAAGCGTATTGGAGATGTGGCCATCACAAGGTAGTGATTCTATATTATTGGACGGGGAGATAACTCAAAAACCATGGAACCAAGAGTTGTGGTTCTTATGCATGACACACCGTCTCGGCCTTGTGAACAACTGTGCTAGGTATCATTAATATATCTTAAAGGGTATTGGAGTTATGGCCATCACAAGGTAGTCACTCTATTTTATTGGAAGGGGAGATAACTCAAAAACCATGGCAACCAGAGTTGTGGTTCTTGTGCATGACACGCTGTCTTAGCCTTGTGAACAACTGTGCCAGGTGTCATCAATATATCTCAAAGGATATTGGAGTTATGGCCACCACAAAGTTATCATTCTATTTTATTAAAAAGGGAGATAACTAAAAAAGTATGGCATCAAGAGTTCTGGTTCTTGCGCATGACACGCCGTCTCAGCCTTGTGAACAATTGTGCCAAGAACCATCAATGAATTCCAAAGGGTATAGGAGCCCAATTTTGGAATATGGAAGTTGTGTCTGGAACCCCTATGGATTGGTCCTCAATCAAGAATTTGAAAACCTTCACAATAGAGCTGCTAGATTTGTAACAAGCAATTACTGCTTAATTTGAAACTGGGAGTAGGAACGGAATACTAATGAAATAAAGATGGGTGTTTCTGAAGAACAGGAGGGGAGAAGTAGGCTCATATCATTATACAAAAGTCATGGTTGATGCCAGCATTACAACAGATGACCTTGTTCCCCCAGCTAGGCGCTGTAAAACCCCACTCACTTCATTGGTGTTTCACTCCCCTACTGCAAGAACTGACATTTACAAATATTATTTTTACCCTCGGACCATTTCAGATTGGAATTCCCTTCCCGATTCCATCATTCCCACAGCTGAAGGTGCTAGGGATAATGTAGCTTTGTTAACCTCTTTGGTGAGAGCTGGGGACAAACTTTCCATATCACAGGTCCTGATGTATGAATGTCATTCGACGCTTCACCAGTAACAAATTCTTGTTCTGATGCACGACATTGTTTCTAAAATAAAAGGGAACACCTCGAATTACAAAGTGGTAACTTGTTATCAGAATCAGAACTGTTACTGGTAACACTTCAAATGACATTCATGCACAATGACATGTGATGTGGGAAAATAGTCCCTGCCACTTACCAAAGACGTTACACCTTCCTCTGCACCCTCTGCTGAGGAAATATAGATCTGGGAGGGTATTCCTTTCTTTTATGGTTCGAGGGAAGAATGATCTTTACATTTCTGCTATAGGAGACTGGAAGGCCAACAATCTTGGAGGTATTCCATTTTTTATGGTTCGAGGGAAGAAGGATCCTTTACAACTGTCAGTTTCAAGAGACTGGAAGGCCAATTAGCTTTTTACGTTGCCTAATTGAGGAATAAGACCATTCGTTGCAATCCTAGCAGCACACTTTAGACCTTTATACAAGAGTAAAAACCTACTGTCTCTCCTCCTTTGCATAAGAGATATTTTATTTATTGAATCCATATTTTCGAGGATCTTTCCCCTTTAAATGCAAGAAGGCTCAGTTTTATTGGTTTTTCTCCTAGTTATTTGTCAATACTGCACTTAACGCATTGAAATATGATGGCCCGTTTTATTGCCCAACATCTTAATCTATCTTTATCAGTCTGATGTTTCAATGAGTTATCTCCATTTCTCATTTCACGGCAGTAAACACAGTCATCTTTTCCAATGCCTGAGCCAGTGTCAGTTAAAATGTCATTAATATCCACGAAGAACAAAATGGGCCAAAAACGGCACCTTGTGGGACACCAGACAAAACTGGAGCCCAATCCTAAGTTTCACTGTTATGTTCAACTACAGTATCCACGGTACACGCCTACAGTTCAACTGCAGCATTGTATGTCTTGCATTACTTTAATCCTAAAACGTAGATTTTGAATATGCAGTCACTACGATTGCTAACCACGAAAAACACTTACTGACCGCTCCAAGGCGGTGCTTCTCTTTTTGGTTTATGATTTTCGTTGTGAGTGGGTTTTTAGTTTTACGTCCCACCAACAGCTAAGGTCATACGGAGACGGGTATTTTCGTTGTATGTCTTTGCATGTCTATCATGGCAATATCGCCCCCGCCCGTCAGTGCTTGGATAAATGGATTGGGCTGCATGGTGCTTCCACACAGACCTAAAACTCAACACACATGAGAACTGGTAAACCGTTTAGAAGGACTAAGCCTGCCCAGGCAAAGTGGTGTTATTCAGAGCGTCCAATGCATACAAGCATTTTGGTTTCATTGGTCGACAGGGCTTGAGTTGCCATTTCATCTCAATGTCGGGTAAAATTACCAATACATTGGAAGCAGCATCTCCAAAATGACCTAAATAGTGTTGACGGGAACGTTAAACCTCAATTCAAACAAACAAATATCCTGGCAATATTTAATTTTGGTCAACTGTTTGGTCATTCATTCTTTTCTGCTAAAGGGGTATGGGTGAGGGAAACAAACTATTCTTCGTATGTTTTAACCCATATGTGACATGGAGTCTTCCACCTAGTAAGTTGGGAGTTGTCACTTCCTATTATTAGGGTGTCAGGTTTGTTTTTGTTTGGGGCAAATTTTACAAAAATGAATTTTCTTTTAGCAAACAATGTAGACCCAGATCAGACGCCGTGTCTGATCTGGATCGGCACTGTTTGCTAATTTCCCAGAAGAGGGCATATATGGGTTAATTATATTGCCATTCGTTCAGGTGCGTCATTCTTTCACGAAATTTTTCTATAAATTTCACATTGTTTATCTAATAAGACCGATTCGTAATTTCGTAGGACCCGACCCTACCAACACGTACCACACCCTGGAACAACGCCATATCAACTTCGTTGCAATTTGAGGTTTCACGTCCACGTCAACACTGTAAAGGTCATTTTGGAGACGTTGCTTCCAATTTTGTGGGACTTCTACCCGACATTGAGATGAAATGACATCTCAAGCCCTGTCGCCCAATGAAACCAATAGGGTTTATAAGCATGGACGGTCCGACTCGCACCGCATTGCCTGGGCAGGCTTAGATCCACTAAGCAGTTTACCAGTACTCGTGTGCAGACCGGATTCAGCTCTGCGTGGAAGCATCATGCAGCCCATGTATTTCTTCAAGCCCCTATGGGCATTGCAATAATGTATAATCATATTTATCTGTCAAAATAATGAAACAAACTCGTACAGTTCTAATACGATCTGTTTTGAGTTCGAGCCTGGCTCGGGTCACGTTTGAGACGCCAAGTTCTGCACTGGAAGGTCAGGTCGTTTTTCTCCGGTTTTCGCCCACCTCTGATTAACGATCGGCTCGACATGAGTGAAATAATCTTGAAAGTGCCGTAAAACCAAAAAAAAAAAAAAAAAAAAAAAAAAAAACGATTTGTTTTGAAATTAAATGTACAGTGAAACTTCGATGACTCAAACACTGATGGCCCATTAACTACGGCCGAGTCGAACTCTTTCTTGAGTCCCTAGAAAGAATATTCCATAACTGCAGATATAAATACAGTTTGTATAATTGTCTTATTTGATCTTGAAAATCTTTGTTTTGTGTACTCGCTAGAATCGCCTCGATGAGGCGATTCTAATGAGTACACACAACATGCATTTATTTTGAAGAAAACTGAAAATATGTCCATATTCGGCCTCCTCCCCTAGCTCCAAGATCAACCCCCTGTGGCTCGAACCACCGTGGTCTCGAACAAATTTTCTTGTTCCAAAAAGTGTTCGAGCCATTGAAGTTCGACTGTATATTCATATTTATCTGTCAAAATAATGAATTTAAAATTACTCTGCGTGGACAAAAGGTAGCGAGAAGGACTGAATTCATGTCCGTGGTTGTTTTGTGGGACTACGCTATTAATATACCTAAGGAAATGTACAAATCGTGCCTATTTGATCGTAAAAGTATCTAACATTATGAAATCACAGATTTATGACACCTAATAAGAATTGACGGGTCATGTGCGCTATATAAAGTCATATGCGCGAATATGTCCCACATGTGGTATTAAGACAAACCGTCACGTTTGGTGTCTTTTGGCGAAAAGCGAAAGGCAATCGTATCGATTCCTGGTCATTGCCTTCCCTTCTACATCGAGAATACCCTCTTTGGTCGAGGTACACTGTGGTAAGACTCAGTGTCTGGATTAACTTTCCAATTAAACGAAAACAGAATGTATTTTACTCCTTTTTTCATTTTTCCACGCTTGTGGTTTTCACGTTAATGGTAACCATAACTTTGTGCCGTCTGCATTGCGTGGTATCTTTGCGGGTCGTCATTGGTATCCTTATTCGAACACCCTCATCAAGAAATTCACATCTATAATTCTAAAATCCTGCTTTTTGCTAATTCTAATAACGCACGGCAGGTACTCAATACATTAGTATTTTATGCTATTCAGGAAACATTGGAAATTATATACGAACTATTGCTGTAAAACTAAAAAAACTGTCGACTTGCATCAAGCATCTATATTTTGCCGAATAAAATAGGTCATAATTCGTCATTGACAGAAGGATTTGCATCCACAGTTCGTGGAAAGTATTCCGAGACACTGCGAAACAGATTACTATCAACATCTGTAGGCATCTATTTAATATATGCCCGTAAAATGCGATTTGTTCAACTCACCACGAATGTTTGTTGTTTTTTTTTCCGTCGGCGTTTTTGGTATCCGTCTGCGTTCCAGGTAGTCGAATACCCCGTGTGGATAAGATCCTATTTAAAGTGGCCATATGATTAAAAAAATCTTACACTCGTGGTCATTTCATATGAAATTTATGAAACTCGCCTTTGGCGAATTTCATAAATTTCATATGAAATGACCACGAGTGTAAGATCCTCTACTTATTGCAACCCAAAAAAATGCAAGGGGTTCGACCACAAGTTCTCACAACATTAACACAGGTATACACTTTGCATTTGAGCCCCGCCAAGCGAATTTGTGTCTTCGAGCATTCCTTCATGACAAATTTTAACTGCGCATGCCCAGTCATTCAGAGGGGCCAGGAATATGGCTTTCTGTCTGAAGGATCCTCTTGATTCACTACTTGTATGAGCGAGCAGCGAAGGTTCTGGCGAGACTACGCGTATGCGCAGGCTCTCCTGAACCTTCGCTGCTCGCATAGGCGATAAGTACCAAAATCGCTTGACGGGGCCCAGTTGATAGTGTCGTTATCTCAAAACACTTAATCATTAGGCCTCTCATCGCTTTTAATTCGAGCCTTGCTCGGGTCACATGTGAGGTCTCATGTTCTGCAACGGAAGGTCATGTGATTTACTGCCGGCCTCGGTAGCTCAGTCGGACGCGCGTCTGACTGGTAACCAGAAGGACGCGGGTTCGATTCCTGCCGGGGTCGGCAACATTTCTTTCGTGGACATTGATCATGAAAGCTTTTCTTCGGTCATTCTCTCTCTTCTGCTGATGCAAGAGGGGCAGTTGTCAGTTTCTGGTGGAAGAATGTGCTCTAAACTGGTTAACTGCTGCCTAGGAAAAATGTGGATAGGTATACTGGCCGGCTAAAAATTACTTAAAAATGAATTTAAGCCCCCTAGTGGAATTCGTTTCCGCAGGCCGTTACAAGGTGGTTCTTCTGGTGCGGTTTATTTTTGTTAGGGTTTGTCTTTGGGTGCTTGTGTCGCTTTTATTATTTTATTTTGGATAGCCTTTTGGCCATTTTTGTGGGAAAGTAACTTTCCGCTTTCCGCTGTTGATGTTGTGGTCTGTTGCTTCATGTGTTCCGTTCCCTTTGGTGTCTCTGCTGGGAGCTGTGGGTTAATTGTATCGATTCCTGATCATTGCCTCTGTTTCTATTGTAAATAGTGTTGACTGGGCCGTTAAACTCGGATACAAACAAACAAATCATGTGATTAACTCTGGATATTCCGATTTTTGCCCACCTCTGATTAACAATCTGCTCTAAATGAACGAAACAAACTTGAAAGGGCCGTAAAACCAACCCCACCTCCTACAAAATAAATCTCCAACACTAACATCACGTATGTCTATTTAAGTCAAATTAATTTTTGGATAATATTGTTCAGTTTTGCTGTATGTCTTTTATCTCAAACTGCTGAAATCTCAATCAAAGCAATTCTGTCCAAGTCTATGCTCAAAAACAGATTGTGGGTGCTCGTTAGAATGAGGCGGCTCCAACAAGCGCTCACAATCTATGTTAAATGTATACCTTAATGATCCTAAGGAATGGGACAGACAGGCCTTAGCAAACAGTGCAGCCCCAGACCAGACTGGCAGGGTTAGGGTCTATACTTTCTGCCATTCCATCTGCACTTTTTGGACTCCTTTTTTTTAAATTTTAGGAAAATTACCGCAAGTCCTCAAGGTGTCCCGACTTTTAGGATTTTTACGGTAGATAAGAAAATATATAATAAAATATTCTCCGAAAGAAGTCATTCTCACTGCCATGAAAGAAAGTGTTTTCACCTACCAATGCCTATGTGACCGAGACATCCCTGAGTTTGCTCGCCAGCGGCGAAATCTGTCCCACATGGGCACTCATACAGGACAGAAATCTCTCTCACATGGGCACCTATACGGGACAGTTCACGTGACTATAGACGTTATGCCGAACGTTCCAAATTTATATACTTGCCGGGAAGTTAGTTGGTGAAACAGCGATTCAAAACTTCTTTATTTCTGAATAAAAATAAACCGATCCGGACAGGACGATAAAAACAAAGCCTCGTTAGTAGGGCCACCAGTTCAACCAAAATTAGTCATGGCCCTCCCCCTACATACGTTTACAGCAATATGCATACAGTGTACATATGATAATTGCAAAGAATAAAAAATTTAAATACTGGTTTAGAAAAACAAAAAAAGTGAGCAGTTTGAAACTAAATGGCGAAATGATGTAAATTAGCAGAATAGGAGGTGTATAAATATAAGATTATGTTGTATCTTTGATATATGCCTGTACGATTGTGAAAATAGTACATGTAGCATTGTCTTCTGCTGAAAAAATATCGTCTCCCAACTGATGGATGGAGATGTCTAGTTGACTGAAAGAGCGTAACTCTTTCGTTAGTATATTTTGAACCCGTAAAGAAATAATGTTCAACACCCTCGATTCCACTGGAGCAACTACAACTAGGGATAGGCAACGGATGTTTTGTATAAAGGCTGCAATAGTTTCTAATTCTCACGTGTAAAACTGAAAGATAGCGGTTGCCTACATTACAGTAGGGTGGAACTTTTGGACTGTTTTTTTTTTTTTTTTTTTTTTTTCAACTGATATTTCAAACTTGCAAGAAATACGTAGATCAATACTTAGAGAATTCCACGATTATATAGAGGATGGGATACATGATTTACAAGGAATCTCAATTCTGCAGAAAGGCAGTGTTTTCGGTTTGATTTCTTAAAAATGGCATAAGTGTTACTTTTTCTAACTGGTAGTGGAGGGGGTGCGTATTAAATTTGATATATAAGTAAGAACTCAGCCATTTACAGATTTATACATAAGGATAAGTTCTTTCTGCAAATGACACCCAGCCGTATTCTCTATAGAGGTTATTAAGTGAAACAGATCTGGTCTAGCCAGTGACAATACTTTCGGCCTCATTTTATAATTTATGCAAAGAAATGCAATCTTGAGCTGAACAACCATCCCATACTACACATGAATGTTCGATAACCGGTAATAAATAAGATATATATTTGATTCAATGTATTAGGATTTAAACTAAATTCGAGTTTTCTCAAGATGTCGATATTTTAAGCACTTCTAACAATATTTCAATATGACTATGCGATTGGCCATTATTACTGAAAGTTAGACCTAAGTGTTTGTGTTCCGATACAAATTTTATGGCAGAACCTTTATAAAAAGAGATCAGGAAAAGATTCGAGATGTCTTAAAGTGAAAAGAATAGCTTCTGTTTTTCGAACATTAACAATTGATAAGCCATGCATTGTGATGACCAGATTGCTAAAATCCGTAAATCATGATTTATAATACCTTCTATATCTTTGACAGAAGAAGCAGAAAAGAACAAAGAACTGTCATCAGCAAATAATCTAGTTAGAATTATATCATTCACATGTACTAAAAAGAGAAATGGACCAAGAACAGACCCGGCATTAATCCTCCTCAAGCTTGATGAGCAGATTTTTACTGCAACTTTTGTTTTTTTTGTTATTCAAGTAATCACTGATCTATTCCAGTAATTTTCCTTCTATGCCTGTTTGATTTACCCCTTATTCCAAACTCCATCAAATGCTTTGGATACATCTAAGAAGACCATACATGAATATTGATTGCTGTCAAACGTTTGACAGAAATAAAAGACCTATAAGTTGAAAAGTTGTGGAAAGATTTGGGGAAAATCAAGACTAGTATTCATTTTCATGTAAGAAAAGCCTCGTTCCTACAAGATCGCAGGGCCCGAGGGACTGACTTTCTCTGTCCCCACCGAACCATCACGGAAACAAGCAAATATAATTTCGACCCCCTTAAGCCCTATCTTGATATCGTAAAACTGGGGTTAACAGGGATATACATCTTTTATTTATTTAATCTAAAAAAAAAAAACATAGGTTATGGGTACTCGTTAGAAGCGCCTCGTCGAGGTTGTTCTAACGATTATCCACGATCTGTATTTTGAACAGCAATATAAAAAATATCAGAATTTTTATCTGAAGTTTCCAGAGCGTTTGTCAAAAGTTGAGTACCGTGCTGAAATTTGAAATGGAAAACAGAGCAGGAAATACATTGCTAGTTGACCAATGTTTGTGGATTGTGGGTCATCTGCAACGTTCGGTCCTAAAATTCCTTTGCGACGAGAAAATGGCAACCAGAGCATCAGTATGCAGCGCATTGTTGAAGCGGTTAAGGTCAAAGGAATATTATTTTCTTTCACGTCTTGTGACTGTAAATGAGACCTGGGTCCATTATAATGAGCCAAAGAATAAAGTCAAAGTTGCCAGTGGGTAGGGCCAGAGTCTCCGAGGCTAAAAAAGTTCAAAACGCAGTCCTCTGCTGGTAAGGTGATGGCAACTGTATTTTGGGACGCACAAGGCGTTATTATGCTGGACTTTCTAGAAAAGAAAAGTACATGTACAATAACATGTGCGTATCATGCAAATTTGCTCGACCAACTGAGAACTGCTATCCGTGAAAAACACCGAGGTAAACTCTCCAAAGGCATTCTGCTCCAACAAGACAATGCAAGAGTCCACACTTGCAAAATTGCAATGGATGCCATCGAGCTAATACCTGCCTATTCTCCGGACTTAGCTCCTAGTGATTATTTACTATGCCCAAACCTGAAAAGGATATCCGTGGACGTCATTTCATGTCCAACGAAGAAGTCGTGACGGCAGTGGAGGAGTGGATCGGAGACAAAAGACCCTGGCTTCTTCAGTTCTTGGCTGATGGCACTGGAACAGCGTTGGTCCAAGTGTATCATTCTAGAGGGCAATTACATAGAAAATGAGAGATCTATCTCACCAAGAAATAAGTTAGTTTTTTTTTTTTTTTTTTTTTTTTTCTTTATCATTATTATTTTATTGAACCCCCATGTACATGTATTTCAATAGCCGTGTTTTCGTAATGAATAATGATGAATTTTATTTATTTCACACTGTGTTACAACATGAAATAATGTTGAGTTGCGTGCAAACATAACATCAAATGAAAGAATATTTCATTTGATGTTGCTCGGCTTTTGAGCGGCTTGAAAACATAACATCAAATGAAAGAATATTTCATTTTATAGTGATCGGCTTTTGAGCGGCTTGAAAACATAACATCAAATGAAAGAATTGTTCCATTTGGTAATATGTTTTCAAGCCACTTAACAGTCGCTCAACATCAAATCTTTCATTTGATGTTATGTTTGCAAGATGCTCAACATCAAATGAAATATTCTTTCATTTGATGTTACGTTTGCATGCAACTCAACATCAAATGAAGGAGTATTTCATTTGATGGCGTTGTTTCATTTGCTGTTACACACGGGAGTGTTTCCCTATAGAAAAAGTCTTTCCGGAGATTTGGCTGTCAAATCGAATCCTTTTACGGGCATCATATTTTTTTTTTTTTTTTTTTTTTGGGGGGGGGGGTAGGTTTTAAGTTCCAGTATTTAGGTCATTGTGGAGACGTTGCTTCCTGTTTTGTGGGAATTTATCTCGACACTGAAATAAAATGACATCTCAAGCCCTACCGCCCAAAGTAACCGCCAGGGTTCAAGGGACAGCCTGCTCGCACTACTTTTCCTGTACTGGCTTGAACCTTCGAAACGATTTACCAGAACTCAAACGTTTGGTCGGTTTCAGCCCAGCACGAATGCACCATGCAGCATGATCTATTTCTCCGAGACCCGATAGTGGGGGGGGGGGGGGGGCGCAGGGCACCTGTAAATGTCACGCACGATGCGGCGAGGCTTCACAGATTTGCATGTATGGTACGCTATGTTAGCTGACTCATCTTCGCTATCCTTTGTTACCTTTACTTATCCTCTGTCTCGCCTTGAGAGATTATTCCTGCAAATAATATATGGTTGCCCGTAAAATGACGGTTTTTGTTTGTTTGATTTGACGTTTAACGTCCCCGCCAACACTGTATAGGTCCTTTTGGAGACGTTGCTTCCAAGTTTGTGGGACTTTAACCCGACATTGAGATGAAAAGACATCTCAAGCCCTGCCACCCAATGAAACTGATAGAACTTATAAGCATTGACGGGCCGACTCGCACCGTTTTGCCTAGGCAGGCTTAGATCCTCTAAGCGGTTTACCAGTACTCGTGTACGGGTCGGTTTCAGCTACGTGGAAGCATCAAGCAGCCCATCTATTTCTTCAAGGCCAGATGGGCGGGGCCGTAATAGGACACTGGTTACAGAAAGCAAGAAGATAGAAAAACTTAAGAAGGATAAGTATTATTGTAGCTGGTACTAATAACGGAATTTCATTGCATTCGCGAAAACACGCCTATATAATTTTGACCCCCTTGAAGCCAAATTTTATAAAGTAAAACTTGAGTTTACAGGGGTAAACCTTATTTTTTCTTATTTCTGCTCTAAAATGTGAGGCGGTTCTAACGAGTACCCACACTCTATATTTTGAACAGAAATAAGAAAAATATCACAATTTTTCATTTTAAAAAAATCGATTTTCAAGGAGTTTGTATAGGCGTGTTTTCTTTATGGCATTCACTCGGGTGTCTAATTGATATTAGTGTTGGGAAATGCCTGCTATCTTTGTACGGTAACCGGTCATTTCTTACCCAAGTCATTTCGTACCCTAGCCATTTCGGTCATTTCATACCTGTTATTTGGTAAGTTCGTACCCACTAACAACCATTTCGTACCCAAGTCATTTCGTAACCGTTTTGGTCATTTCGAACCCGGGTACGAATTGACCAAAATGGGTACGAAATGACTTGGTAATATCGTACCTTGTACATCCTGTGTTGTTTTGAACGGACACACTGAGGGTTGGACGGAGCTAATAATAGTTCGTCTGTCATTACTGACAATGACAAATCTTAATCATATTTGAGAAACGTTACTGGCTGCTGCTTCGCCGCTCGCGTATCGCCACAGGGCTTTTTCAGTTCCATGCATATGTGTGCCTGCATTGGCTGTGTGTATATGATAAGGATGACATGCGCTGTGGATTAGATTATAATGAGGGAGAGGCGCGCAGAGTCGACCTCACTCTCTCATCCTGACCTAGCTGGATCCAGAGGCAAGACAGTGTCGAGCCATCTGGAGCTAAGCCCGGATGTAGTGGATGACCATGACTTCTTTAGTGCCTTGTCATGCTCTTTTCATGCTCCACGACACGCTGCTGCATCGCCGTCTGGAACGTTGAATCAAAGAAATGATTTATTCGTCCCCAGCTGCCGAAGCAGACTTTACATAGCTGGAACAGGCAAATCAAGATATGTAGGATTTTGCTTGGAGTTGCCTTCTCCAAGATGGATTGCTGACCAGGGCTTGAGAGCTCCATCTACCCCTTGCAGTCGCAGAGGAACCACCAAGAGTTCCATGCCTTGCATATGCACAGCCAGAATGACCAAGCACCAACACAGTTTTGGAAGTCATATGGATGGATGGATGAATGGATAGATGGATGGATGGATGGATGGATGGATGGATGGATGGATGGATGGATGGATGGATGGATGGATGGATGGATGGATGGATGGATGGATGGAGGATGGATGAATGGATGGATGGATGGCGTTCGATGCACGGATCTAAGGCATGGACGAGTACAGAGCAGAAAAGAAGACCACATCACAGCTTCTGAAGTCTTGTTCAATGGTGTGCGCTCCGACGAACTCAAACGGGGATGTTGTCGTGTGTGCTCGGACAATGGTAGTGATATGCATCTGTTAAATTAACGAGTCCATGTGATGAACACATATAAACCTCATTTAATGTAAACCTCACTTAACATACAGAAAAGTGGAATTTCCATAAGTATAATTTGTGTTTTATTGCTTTCAAAACATATGTTGTGGGAACTCTTTGGTACAGTCTCCAACGAGGAATAAATGTGGGTATAGTGTTCTGTGTTGAGGTCAAAACAAAGTTTGTGGGAGCCCTATGGAACAGTTTCAAACAGTACTCAAAACATTTTGTTTGACAGTAGTAAGCATTAACAGAACGCATTATGATGCAGGGTTGGTTTTTATTTTTGGATACTCGAATACTCGCATTGGCATAAACTATAGTTTTTTGTATTGGAGTTTGACGGCCCAGTTAAAATTATTTTCGGTCATTTTGAGCTAGTCAGTTAATCTATCCACACATTGCCTGGACATGCTTATACGTAAGCAGTGCACATTTTCGCCTGAAACTGACAACTCTTCTTGAATCAGCGGAAGGGATAGAATAACTGTAGAAAAGATTTCATGATCAATCTCCACGAAAGAATGTTGCCGACCCCGGCAGGTATTGAACCCGCGTCCGCCTGATCACCAATCAGACGCGCATCCGACTGAGCTGTCGAGGCCAGCTTTTACACCGGTGACTTGTGAAATATGTTGTATGATATTGTAAAATCTGTTTGTATTGTTACACGGTGTCAGTACGTTCAATATTATGTTATATATATAAATTGATAATTTGTTTAAATAAAAAATAAATAAAACAAATATCTTCTTTTTACCTAGAGCCCTTCTTACTCTATACCAATCCATTACGCACCAAAGTTACCCGTTACTCTTCTTGTAAAATCAGCTTTAAAACAATTCAACACACCAATTCGTACCTATTTTTGAAGAACTGGGTACGAAATGACCGAAAACGATTCCCAGAAAAAAATAAAAGTGGGTATGAAATGACCAAAGTGGGTACGAAATGACCCGAATGGGTACGAAATGACCAAAAATGAAAAATAAAACTGGTACGAAATGACAAAAAGGGTACGAAACGACTCGGGTACGAAATGACTGGATACCTTTTGTACATGAAGCAAGTACGGACAGAGGATGAATGTTTATTACTATTATAATTATTATTATTAGTATTATTAATATTATTGTTATTATCATTATTATTATTATTATTATAACTATTATTATTATTATTATTATTATTATTATTATTATTATTATTATTATTATTATGTCTTCTGTTGATTGCATTAAGAACCAAATGATGACTATATTTCGACAAAAATTGGTGAAATTTATCAATTAAACATCTCCGATTAAACCGTCAGACTTGATTATACTTTGGTGAATTTGAATTCATTTTCTTCAAGTCTCCAAAGCCATGGTTGGGGACACAGTTTTCTTCTGAAATTGTTTCTATTTTTTATTATTCTATCAAATACTATAGCTGTCGTTTCACATTGACTTCATTTAATAATCAGCAATCTCTCTGCTACGATTTACAGAACCATAAGTACACGAAAAGCACTTCATAGGTTTTGACAGAACTTATTCCGAATCAGATAAACATTCAGAGTTCTGCTCTTTGGAGGAAGGTTTTAGACTTAAGGGGAATGGGTACACCTTGAGGGGAGGCAACTCCTTCAAAAGTGTGTTTGCCTCCCATGTCAGTAGGGGTCAACTCTTAAAGGAAAGAATCTGCTCCTAAGGAGCAAATTCTTTCTTTCCTTTAAGAGTAGACCCCTTTTTCAGTGAGACAGGGCTTATAGAAAAGCGAACAGGAAGTCCCGAAAATTGTCTCTCTTTGGAAAATGGCGGAAAAATTTGTCAGGTGTTCCCATTCCCGTAACGTCATTTTGGAGCAAAACGTTACGTTAAAATGTGGATCTGTATGACGTAAACAAAACAAGAATTGACCCCGATACCCGCAAGTTCGACCTGTGGTGTGAGAAAAAGAAAGTCGCTCGAACCCTCGATGAGGAAATCGGTCGTGGATTCGGAAACCAGCCATCGATTCGAGTCCGTAAGGTAAATATCCCTTGTCTTTTTTTTTCTTTTTTTTTTTTTCTTTTTTTTAAACTCCGATTGTTCGAACACAAATGGCTGTTTACCATGGCTGTTTTGAACTCATTCTCCAGTCCCTATAAAATCTGGGAAAATTTAGGGAGAATTCGCTTATCATCACGCTAACAAGTCCGTGAAGCCCGTAAACCCCAACTTTATTCACAGAAAACTGGGGTTTACAGGGTATTCATTATTGTTGTTATTTCTGATCCATAACATAGGTTGTGGGTACTCGTTAGAACCGCCTCAGGTTCTAACAAGCACCGACAACCTATTTTTTTGAGTATCAATAAGAATAATATCCCAAATTTTCCTCAAAAATTTAACCATTTTGCACACCGGTTACCGCGGTACAACGTGACGCGACTGAGTACAACAAACGCTACTGTTTTTCTTTGACGGGAGGAAAGTGTGAGTACAATGTTTCCTTCATTTTGTCGAACATACCACGATTTACGTTTTTCTTTTGGATTTGGGATGACAACAGATTGTGTTTTTGTTGTCTTTCCAAATTTTAAGCTATGACACGTTCAGAGAAGTGAAATCAAAGCCACAAATTAGGCCAAAATACGTAGAAAAACAAAACTTCAAGTTTTAAGGGTCTATCAATCAAAAATAAATGGCATATACACGAGCATTCTTGGCTTTTTCATGTCTCTAGGCATCGAAGTAAGTGTACCATTTTTAATAATTCATAAAAAAAAACAGTTTAAATCAGAATCGTACCGATTTTTCTTGGCTCACTACCTTGAAACACGGGTACACCTTACCACGGATCATGTGTTGTGTTTGAGTACACTAAACACGGAGCAAATGGAACAACAAACACGGATATGGAAAACCGTATTTGGACGTTTTTACCCATTATAAGCGCCATTTTTTCAAGAAATAGCCAAGAGGAACGATATAAATTTGCCCTTTAGTTGAAAAATTACAACATGTACAGTGTACGCTTGGCCATTCCTAAAACAAAAAAAAAATGTTTTGGGTTGTAAGGTGTGTTTATGACATGGAGACAACTTTTTACAACAGATGCACAATACACAGTCGCTATCATCCATAAAAAATGTCACAAACAAAATAACCTGTTTGTTTGTTTGTTTGAATTGAGGTTTGACGTCTCTGTCAACACTATTAAGGTCATTTTGGAATTATTTCCAATTTTGCAATTCTTTTTATCCGTCATTGAGAATTAACGACATCTCAAATCTACCACCTAAGGAGAATAATAGGGTATATGAAGGAACGGTCGGACTCGCACCACTTTGCCTGGGAAGAGTAAGACCTTCTAAGTGGTTAACCAGTAGTCCTGTGCGACGGGGTTCAGCTCTGTGTGGAAGTATCATGCAGCCCGTTTATTTCCCCAAGCAGCGGTGGATGGGGCCAAAGAAAAACCTGTACATAAACATGTAAACAATATTAAAAAACAGAGAAATCGTTCAAACAGCCAACAATGAGCTATACTGAGCAAAACCAACTTCAATGAGACAACACTCACAGTGCAACCACAAGAATCTGCAAAATAATTTGTGAGTAAAGAAGTTGCGCAAGCACATAGTCTGATCGCTGAAAGCAGCAAAGAAAGACTAGCCCCGTATGCAAGTTCTAGCACACCAGACGAGGAAATCCTAGATTGTACCCTGGAATAGAAACTTTTATTCTACCCGGGTTTTCTACGAAGGGATGGTTTTGAAGTCAAGAATTCTGAGGTGTTTAACTCAAAGGTGTCTGATGTACGCTATTTGTTTAGAAAGTCGTGTACGCTGTCCGTAATGCGACGTCGCTAAACGTCACAATAGACGTTAGCAGTCGAAGTGACCGCATATTCAAACTCTACCGTTTAAGATTGAAGTAAAGCAAAAAAAAGAATCTGAAATGGGTGTGCCATGAAATGTTCTCTTTGGTAATCATTCTGTTTTACTCACCTCATAAACCAGGAGTCCTGGGTTCGATTTTTGGCTTCTCAAAACTTTCTGACGAGTCGTTAACCTGGGGTCCACTCTCTGTATAACCTTAGCGGGTTGCTGGGACGTTTAACTCAAAATACACAAACGGTCATTTTCTCCCTTTCACTGACTTAGGAAGGGCAGTTGTCAAATTCTGGCGTAAGAATATACACTGTGTTCGTTTTATAAGCCTTCAATGTAAACTAACTGACTCGATGTGACCTAAATAGTGTTTGCTGGGCTGTTTAATGTACGGCCCGCCTCGCACCGCGGTTCCTGGACATGCTTAGATCCTATAAGCGGTTTACCAGTACTAGTGTGCGGGTTAGTTTCAACTCTGCGTGGAAGCATCATGCAGCCCATATATTTCTTCAAGCCCCTATGGGCGGGGGCGGCCAAAAAATAGACGTAGAAGAAAAAGAAGAGGAAGATGAAGAAAAAAAAGAAGCAGAGAGAAGAAGAGGAAGAAGAAAAAAAGAAGAAAATGATGATGATGATGATGATGATGATGATGAAGAAGAAGAAGAAGAAGAAGAAGAAGAAGAAGAAGAAGAAGAAGAAGAAGAGGAAGAAGAGGAAGAAGAAAAGTTGTATTTGTGTAGGATATACGCAACACTATTTATTAGCTAGCATAGTTTTCTCCTCTTCCACGGGGACCGCACTTACAGGAAAGAATTTGCTCCCTGATGGGAGCAAATTCTTTCCTGTAAGAGTGGTCCCCATCGGTAAACGGAGCTATTATTTTTAGCATTTTCTTTGGTTTGCGTGCAAATGATTTTCTTCCAGCTACGCCCCTGATGTTGTTACGGCCCACAACTTCTAATCCTGAACTATCTTCCGTGGCCTACAGATTTATAACCAATGACAACTGCGTCATGGGTACGACTCTTTGGCACAGTGTCGATTACTTTTTTTTTTTTTTTTTTTTTTTTTTGCTATGCTCCATTCCTTCATTATGGCCGTCATGTCGGTAGATGTTGACTCGCCCGGGATTTGATTTTTTTTTCGCAAAAATGACCTCGCGTCAACATACGGACTTGGAAAAAAAGGGTGAGGTGTTACGGCCCGATCCACGTAGCCTACATTATATCTCCCTTGATTGATTATGCGGAAGAGTGAGTGAGTGTTCTAGTTTTACGTCCCACCAACAGCTAAGGTCATACGGAGACGGGACCTCGGTTTAAAGACTCATCCGAAAGTCTATTATGCGGAAGACAACTGAGGAAGACAGTTAACTCTTTGGCTTAGTGTTTAGAGCAGTTGATTTTTCCAGATCGTCCCAGGTTCGAATCTCACCATAGGCGATTATTCCCCCCTTTTTACAACTATACTTCTCTCCATTGTTACGACATTCATGTCGCAAGAATACCAAAGTAAGAGTCTAATATTTTTTATTTCAGAAAGATACATTATGGCTGAATTTGAGTTTAGCGATGCTGGTCATCCAGATGACCCAAACACCATGTATACTATTGCCGAACCTAACAGCGAAATTTAGGATTGGGCTGATATTTTGTCTTGTGTCTCACAGGGTGCCGTTTTCGGTCCAGTTTTGTTCTTCGTGGACATTATTGACATTTTTACTGACACTGTGTAACAGGCGACCAAAATGCTACTCATCTTTGGCACGGTCGTGGTTCGAACCGGGCCGCCGGATTGATAAGCAAATCTACCACGTTGATATAAAAGCCGGCTTGTATCGAAAGGCAGTACAAGTGTGCTATATACATATACCCTATGCCATTCTCCCCATCCACATTGAGATTCGCCCTCGAATTTCTGGGAGGCCGAAAATCATGTGAAATAATACTCAAGGAATTCTAATGCACGAACCCTCAATTTTTTTTTGTTCTCTGCCTAGTTGTCTGCTTAATGTATTGCATTAAACACTCATTCCGGTAAGACACCCGTACGACATAGTGTATTTTTTCACATCTCCTAGATGGCTACTTCTCTGATGAAAATCCATGATATGTTTCTTATTAATACTACAAGCATAGGTTGTGGGTGCTCGTTAGAACCGTCTCAAGGAGGCGGTTCTAACGTGTACCCACAACCTATGTCTTATAGCAGATATAATAAAATAGTATGTATATCCCCCTAAATCCCATTTTTTCTATGTAAAGTAAGGGATGTTCATTTCACGGGACTTGTTCGCATGATGTCATGCCACATTTTCATGCCCAGCATCCGAGTCTATCCATTTGGTTCCGAAGTTTACGTAAGTCCTCTGTAACTCTAATGTCCCGGCAGCACACCCAGTCGTCTGCGAACAGTCTTATTTCTGAGTCAATGTCGGTGGAAATATGATTAATATGCAGGGAGTATAACAGTGGACTAAGAACAGTCCCATTCGGGACCCAGACAAAACTGGAACACATTCCATATATACTCGCCGTTAACTCATATTGATTGATTGATTGAGTTTTAGTTTTACGTCCCACCAACAGCTAAGGTCATACGGAGACGGGACCTCGGTTTAAAGACTCATCCGAAAGTCTGGAGAAGCCCGGGATCGATCCTGCAATCCCTGGTTTACAAGGCGAGTAGCATAACCTCTGCACAACGGAGGCTTCTATTAACTCATATTGGGTCATGCCATTTACAAAAACTTATTATTTTCAGTAGCAAAGAAAGGGATCTATAAATTCAAGAGTCTCCCCTCCCCACCAATGCCGAAACTAAATACGTTGGGTTTCAGTTGTTCATAAGTAGAGGATGTGGTAAAAACGTTCTGGGAAGCCAGAATAAATGTGTTCAACCGCCCCCTTTGTCCAAGGTTGTTACCCAACCCTTTAAATTCGTACGTGTATAAGTTCGGAGATCATAATGAGAAATAAAAATGCATTAAAGAGTATGTAACAGCAAAATGGATCGTTTTTGAATTAAAAACAGCATCATGTATCATGCTTTCGCTGGCGGATTAAAGAGTTTTATTTGAATTTATTTCGCCCCCGCCCACCGGGGCTTGGAGAAATAAATTTGGCTGCATGGTGCTTCCACGCAGAGCTGAATCTGGCGACAAACGAGTACTGGTAAACCGCTTAGAAGGACTAAGCCTTGCCGGGCAAAGCGGTGTGAGCCAGATCGTCCAATGCATATAGGCCTTCTGGTTTCATTGGGCGGCAGGGCTTGAGATGTCATTTCATCTCAATGTCGGGTAAAACTCCCACAAAATTGCAAGCAACGTCTCAAAATGACCTAAATAGTGTTGACGGGGACATTAAACCCCATTTCAAACAAATATTTCAATTTATGAAGATTATAACCCGTGTTTGTTGTACCCAAATTGTGCTGACTAACCGCGTTATGGTGTATCAAAACCCGTGGTAAGTTGTACCCTAACAAAAAATCAACCAGTGAACCATCGACGGATTCAGTGGGTATTGACATGTACTGGGGCAGAAGCAAATGCATCAATGGAATCTCTGAAATCGCAGTTACATATAAATCACAAAATCATGTGCACAAAAAATGTGTTACTGTCAAAAAACATTGATCGAAGTATGCTGGGGTTGGTGAAAACGCACTATACGAAAGAAAAATGTCTGTGTTTTCGTTTATAATGAACAGAATTCTCTGCAACTGCATGAGTAAATGGCAATACCATTATTCTGCAGCTATGCAAAATAACCACCCAAAAAGATTAGGATCTGGGCTGCAATAAACCTTTTTCTTACCGAAAATACTGCTGTGACGTCATGATTTCTGTAGCGTTCGTTGTACTCTGTCGCTATCTATCTATCTTCTTATACTGAGTCGGTCATATCTGGCCATTACCTCAGTTGATTGGGTGGCTAAATTTAGAATTTAGCTGAAAAAAAAAAAAGAAAAAAGAGAGGCACTGGATGCGTCCTTAAAACTATTTACAATCTGCATAACAGAGGTATCCTAAAACGCATACCTCTGAGACCCAATCTTACACTGTGCGGGCTTTGAACTCTTCTGCGGACTTGGCATTCACCGCAGAGGAGGGAAGACTATTCCATTGGGGAATAGTTCTAGGAAAAAACGAGTTCTTCAGGGCATCACTGTAGGACTGGTATCTACGATATTGTGAGTCGTTTAATTTTGATGCCCTTGTTTGGGTCGACAGTGTTACAGGGGTCAAGTACCTTTCTTTATCAATAGACACTGAATCAGAGTGTATCTTGTAGAAGAAGGTTAAAGAGGACTGCTCACGACGGGCCTCCAGGGACGGCCACTCTAGCTCATTAAGCATGTCACCGACGCTACTTCTATTTCGCCATCGCCTACAGGTCCATCGAGCAGCTGTCCTCTGCACCTTCTCCACCTGCTGAGTCTGAGTTTTAACATAGGGGTGCCAAATGGGTGATGCATATTCGAGTTGAGGGCGAACCAATGTTTTATATGCAACATCCTTTGTCTGCCTAGGTGCAAAAGCCAAGTTCCGTCTAAGGAATCCCAAAGTCCTAGTTGCTTTAGATGTAATCTCTGAGATATGTTGACCCCAATCAAGATCGTCAGTGATGGTGATACCAAGATATTTGGCGGATTGAACATGCTCCAAAACTTGCTGGTGAAGAGTATAGTCAAACTTAATTTGCTTGTCCGGAGGGTGTCGTGACACTCTCATTGAGTGACATTTGGCCACATTGAACTTCATTTGCCAATCGGCCTCCCACTGTGCAAGTTCGTTGTACTGCGGTAACCGGTGTGTTTTGGAGATATGAAAGAATGCACTGTCTTAAAAAGATGTTTTATCTTTATATAAAATTTATGTATGGTACTGATCAATTTTAAGAGCAGTCTGATAATGATCCACACTGTTTACATATATGTAAAAATACGTTTATCTATCACATTACGAAAACACACCTATACAAATACATTGTGAATTTTACAGCTGACAAAAATGGAAAGTTTAAGATGAAAAATTGTGATATTTTTCTTATTGCTGCTCAAAATATAGTTTGTGGGTACTCGTTATAACCGCCTCATCGAGGCGGTTCTAACGAGTACCCATAATCTATATTTTGGAGCAGAAACAAAAATAATGTTTACCCCTGTAACCCCCAGTTTTACTATATACAAGTGGGGTTCAATGGGTCAAAATTATACAGGCGTGTTTGCATGATGATCTTCACATACTGAGTCGGTCATACTTGGCCATTGGCCCATTACCTCAGTTAGGTGGGTGGCTAAATTTAGAATTAAGCTTTTGAAGAAAAAACTGGATATTTACAGGTATATACAAATGTACTAAAAAGCATACCTCTGAGTACTTAGAGATTATCACATGGGATTTTGGTTATCGCCCGATGTATCAACCCGAGACCCCATTATCTGCCCGAAGGCTTTAGCCTGAGGGCAGATAATGGTCGAGGGTTGATATAGAGGGCGATAACCAAAATCCCATGTTATAATTTGTTTATCACATATTCAGATCCTATTCTTACTGTGTTTGACGTTCATAGATTAAAAAAAAAGGGGGATAAAAAGCGTGATTCAATCAAAAAAGCGCGTAACGTCACGCCTAACTATTCGCGTTACGTCATGAAATTGGCAACGTCACAATAACGTCATGACTGGGCTGATAACCGCTGTCCGTTCAAAATACACTGTTTCCGGTTATCAGACCGGGCGGGCTGATAACCGGAAATGGAAACAAGCATTATCACACATGCAAAACATGGGTTATCATGTTAAATATAGTACTGAATAAGTGATAACAATCTATACTGTGCGGGGTTGAACTCCTCTGCCCGGGGGTTGGACAAAGCAAAGGTGACATGTAACTTGCGTCACTGGGGTGTCCAACAGATATTGGCTTACAGTTCGACAAGACCTGCTGTCCTTGCAGCAGGTAATGGTAGAGGGGAATTGTTTCTACACTTCCATTCTTTTCCCTCTTTCTCCCGTGTCTCCAACTTTAGTCTCATCTAATGTCTCGTATTCTCCCTTTCTCCGGTAGACGACATGAAACACCCACAAGGATTGATATAGGGATCAACCATGGTTTTTCATGCATTAACATTTGCCGGATCCAGAGGAAGCTGTTTGAACATGAGGCCGCTAGGCCGAATGTTCAAATATCTTCCGAGGGATCCGGCAAATGTTAATGCAATGAAATAACCATGGATGATCGTTGTTCTTGCATAACTTACGAATCCGACAGCAAATTTTGACGAAAACGCCCAAAAACTCCATATAAATTCCATATAAACTCTTCAAATGCGATAGGC
Source organism: Lucinisca nassula (assembly GCA_963580285.1). Lineage (NCBI taxonomy): Eukaryota > Metazoa > Mollusca > Bivalvia > Lucinida > Lucinidae > Lucinisca > Lucinisca nassula. The sequence goes on from OY757017.1 coordinate 87,738,736, forward strand.
AAACCAAAATGGCGACCAGTTCAGAATGTTGTTTACAATGACGTTGTCATGCAGTGACGTCATCATAGAACTCTAAAACGCTACGTTCAGGGCGATAACGTTACGTCGCTCAACGTAACGTAAACAAAGCAAGGCCCGTCTGGTGATATCAAAAGCTCAAAATCTATGTTCAAACAGCACGCGAATTTCATGATTTGAACATGCTTTTTGCTGTTTGAGCACGGCTTTCGGTCCATTTCACAATGGCTTCAAACAGCCATGCGCATAGGTATTTATGCAAGAACGTGTCGTTTGATCAAAAATAGCCAGTCGGTTAAACTCCTCTGCGATTATGGCATCTACCGCAGATGGGGGGGGGGGGGGTCTTATTCACCGAGGAAAAGTTCTGGGAAAGAAAGAATGCTTTGGCGCATCACTATAGGCTTGGTACCTACGATATTGCGTGTTGTTAACTTTTGATATCCTCGTTTGGGTTGGGTCAAGAAAATTGAAAAGTTTGCAAGAAAAGCAGCAGACGACACAAACAGACATGTTCATACGCAGGGTTTCTTGGCGTTTAAGGGCTACATGTGATTGGAAACACAGGTTGAGTAAAACTTAATTTTTACACTCTTTTTACTAGCGGGCCACATTTTGGCATCCATATGAACGCACCCCTTTGTGTTGCTATGTCTAATTCTGGGCCATCCGTTTGACTGCAGATTTACAGCCTGAGATAGTCAAAATGCGATGACTGGGTCCTCCGTGGCCTAGTGGGTAAGAGCGCCGACACTTAATCATTAGGTCTCTCACCGCTGTGGTTCGAGCCTCGCTCGGCTCACATACGAGACGGTAACCTCTGCAATGGAAGGTCAGTTGGTTATTATCCGGGTAGTCCGGTTTTCGCCCACCTCTGATTACATGGTAGCCTGCAAGCCAGAAGACATGGGGCACCAGCGCCCTGTTGCCTGGTTGAGGAGAAAGGCGTAGCCACTGTCGTTTGGGGAGCTGGGTTGGAGATTTCTTGAGGGATGTGACGTCGATGTACATGTCTCTGCTTGGTTTACTCCGCCTGCTTCTGTAGCCGCTCGTCGAGATTTCTTCTTACGTGGAGGCATTTGTTGGTCTATATTCAATGACAGATGAATTGGATTTACCTTTTCTCAATGAGACCTACACCTTGGTAGATTCTTTTGAATGGCATGTAATAGCGATATAAGGGAAGCAACACACTTTATTAATAAGATTGTACGAATTAAGCCCCACCATAGAATATTACGGAACCCGGGAAGGGACATGAATTTTTTTTTAATATGTTGTGCGAACAAGATATTTAAAAGTTGTGCGAACAAAATATTATCTTATGTGCACAAGATAATATGTTGTGAGGACAAGATATCTTGTGCGGACAACATAATTTATGTTGTGCGGACAACATATTATCTTGTGCGCACAAATTAATATCTTGTGTGCACAACTTAATATCTTGTGCGCACAAGATTTTTATCTTGTTCGCACAAAATATTATCTTGTATGCACAACATAGATCTTGGGAAGTTGTGCAAACTAGATATTATTTTGTTCGCACAACATATTTTCTTGTGCGCACGCAGACAAGATATATCTTGTGTGCACAAGATATTAAGTTGTGCAAACAAGATAAAATCTTGTGCGGACAAGATAATATCTTGTTTGCACAACTTAAATATATTGTCCGCACAAGATATGTTGCGCGAACAAGATATTATGTTGTCCGCATAAGATAATATCTTGTGCGAACAAGATAATATCTTGTCCGCACAAGATAATATGTTGTCCGAACAAGATAAGATCTTGTCCGCTCAGTGAGACGCCAAGTTCTGCAACGGAAGGTCAGGTGGTTTTTCTCCGGGTACTCCGGTTTTCGCCCACCTCTGATTAACGATCGGCTCGATATGAGTGAAATAATCTTGAAAGGGCCGTAAAACCCAAACCAAAAAAAAAAAAAAAAAATCTTGTCCGCTCAAGATATCAGCTTGTTCGCACAACATAATAATAAAAAAAAAATCATGTCCCTTTCAAGATCATTTCACACATTTCGAGCCGATCGTTGAACAAAGCTGGGCGAAAACCGGAGTACCCGGAGAAAAACCACCTGACCATCCGTTGCAGCACTTGGCGTCTCACATGTTGTCCACTACGCCACGTAGGCCCGTTAAAACCGTATTGATAATACTTTGATCATATAATATGGCAAATATACAATAATTTTGCTGAAAAAAGTGAGGTGCTTTTGTATTTGGAAATTGCTTATATTAAGTCGCGTTTGCTTGTTTGTTTGTGTTGAGGTTTTACGTCCCGGTCAACAATATTTAGGTCATTTCGCAGGCTTTGCTTTCTATTTAGTGGGACTTTTACCCGACATTGAGATGAAATGACAGCCCATGCTCAGCCGCGCGGTTTAATGGCAGGCTTACTGTGAATTAGAGAGTATCTAATTTTAGGTAATGTTGGTTGGTGCCAGATGCTCGGTCTCTGGTCGGACCCATCGGAGTTTAACTGTTGGTCTTCTTTTGCTCAAGCATTTCAGTGGTTTCTTGCTGTCGAGTCCGCACCGTTGTTTCATCTCTGTGGTTGATTGATTTTTGTGTTCACGGAGATGTTGCACTGATGAGTAAGGAGGCCTTCATGTGGACTGAACAAATTATTTGTCTAAATCCCGACGGAAGGGCGAGGATTGTGACCACGTAATATCGATTTAAGACCCCAAGTGGAATTCATTTCATTGACCGTTACAAGGCGGTTCTTCAGTCGCGGTTTATTTTTATTATGGCTTGTCTTTGAGTGTGTGTATCGCTTATATTATTTTGTTTTTAATAGCCAATTGGCCATTAAACTGTCATTTTTTTACCTTCCGCTATTGATGTTTCCATTAGGGTTTAGTTGTTTCATGTTTGTGTTTCTTTCCCTTTGGTGTCTCTGATGGAAGCTGTGTGTTAATTGTATCGATTCCTGATCATTGCCTTCACTTCTGTTTTACACCTTGTTAACCAGTGCTCAAAAGTTCGGTTGGTTTCAGCTGTCCGCGAAAGCACCGTGCAGCCCAGACTATTTCTCCAAGCCCCGATGGGCGGGGGCGCAAAGTGGTGTTTACCAAGTGTTCATGATACAGACATGTGTAAGCATGAATACCTGAAGCCAGTCATTCAAAGCCTCGTTAGCATAACGAGCTCGTTAGTGTCATATTGTTAACTGTTTAAGCAGGTTTAATATCTAAAATTTTGGTATTTTTGCTGAAAAAATGTGAGCAGCTTTTGCAAATGCAAAAGCTGCTCACATTTTTCAGCAAAACTATTGGCATATTGTGTATATTAAATGATCAAAGTTTTAACGATACGTTAACTAATGACGTCGTTGGCCCCTGCTCGCAATACCTTATTAACACTTTCACTCCTGTGTAGCGATACAGGTACCTATGAAAACAGTGTAGAACCAGATGAACCGTCTCATCAGGAACCGCCATATTTGCCAGTCTGCCAAATACAGAGTCAACCATGGTTTTCATGCATTAACATTTGCCGAGTCCCGAGGAAGCTGTTTGAACGTGAGGCCGCTAGCCGAATGTTCAAATATCATCCGAGGGATCCAACAAATGTTAATGTACTGAAAGAAAACATGGATGAGCGTTGTTCTTTCAAGATTCCGACAGCACATTTTGACTAAAACGCCCAAAGGCTCCATATAAACTCCATATAAACTCTTCGAATGCGACCGGCAAACCGACATGGCTGCTTGCTCAGAATGTTGTTTACAATGACATTGTTTAAGAAACTGATTAGCTCTAGCAGTGATTTGTTGAGTAATATTTCATTGTTTGGAGGTCAGTTGTAAGCAGATCAAATCACGAGCGCGCAGCCCGAGTGATTTATCTACTTACAACTGACCTCCAAACTGTGATATATTAATGTACAAAGCACGCAATAGAGCTGGTCTAATTCGATTCTACTACATTGAAAATTATGGGGCGCCGTTTTACTATTTAATCCGTATTTATATATATCCATAATTATAAATGGATATCCATAATTCGAATTAGGTATGTCTATAATTCGAATTATGGATATCTATTATTATTTATGGATATCCATAATTATTTATAATTCGAATTATGGATATCCATAATTCGAATTATGGATATCCATAATTCGAATTATGGATATCCATAATTCGAATTATGGATATCCATAAATCGAAATGAATTAATGATATCCATAAATTGAATAAAAATATCCATTATTCGATTTATTGATATCCATAAATCGAATTATGGATATCCATTATTCGGCTGATTTATGGATATCCATAAATCAAATTTCGGATATCCATAAATCGAATTATGGATATCCATAAATCGATTTATGGATATCATTAATTTAGATCGAAATATGGGTATCCATAAATCGAATTATGGATATCCTTAATTCGAATTATGGATATCCATTATTCGGCTGATTCATGGATATCCATAAATCGATTTATGGATATCCATAATTCTTCTCTGCAAATAAACCTAATGAATAATGACTGCTCCTTTTTACAAAACAAAACAACAAAAATACGAACTATTCGCGCCAGGTTTCCGATTTAGGTGTGTAATAAAACCCGGGATGGAGGTGGAGGTAATGTAGGGTAAGCTTAGTGGTGGCCTGTGGTGTGGGAGAGATATGTTTTGTTTGATTTGAGGTTCAACGTCCCCATCAATACTATTTAAGTCATTTTGGAGACGTTGCTACCAATTATGTTTGGCATTAAGCCTTCACTGAGATGAAATGACAACTCAATCCCGCCGGCCTCGGTAGCTCAGTCGGATGCGCGTCTGACTGGTGATCAGGAGGACGCGGGTTCGATACCTGCAGTGTCGGCAACATTCTTTCGTGGAGATTGATCATGAAATCTTTTCTTCGGTCATTGATTCAAGAAAGGCAGTTGTCAGTTTCTGGCGAAAGAATATACACTGTACTGGTTAACTGCTTACGTATAAGCCTGCCCAGGAAAAGAGTGAATAGGTAAATTGACCGGCTCAAAAATGACCTAAATTAGTGATGACTTGGCCCTTAAACTCAAATACAAACAAACATCTCAATCCATGTCACCAATTTAATCGCACGACTTTGTTTGGACAGAATTAGACCTTCTAAACGGTTTACCAGTGCTCTCAGCTCATGCAGCCAAGCCCTAAAGGGCGGGGGCCAGGAGATATATCTGAATCATACATCTTAAGCAAAATATTATATGGATGTATGTTAATACTGTATATAACCACCATGTGCATTTTTCTCCAGAAAGCATGCACGGATTGCCTGTTTGGATCATTATAATCTTACATCCGACTTTCAATGTCCTTAGGTGCGCAGTCCTCGTAGAGTGAGTGACTGAGTGAGTTTTAGTTTTACGTCCCACCAACAGCTAAGGTCATACGGAGACGGGACCCAGTCCTCGTAGAGGTGATTCAAGAGGAACCGGATGCGTTGGCTGGAATTTCCAGGTCTTACGGCTGGTTCCGATATTTAACTGCACACATGGCGGGCGTTCAGCGTATGGCGTCCGTTGCTTTGGAAGCCTTACGGGCGGAAAAGGCTGCGCGGCAGAGAGGTCCATTTGACAGGCCATCATTTTCCAGCGATGATGAAGACCTTGAAGATTTTTACATTAAACAATCACGTGTCTTAGGGAGAAATTATTTAACAAAAATCTTTGGCGGTGATTTATGGATATCCATAATTCGAATTATCCATAATCCATAATTCAGAGGAATAATGGATAACCATAAATCGAATTATAGATATCCATAAATCGATCGGAATTATGAAATCCATTAATCGATATATGGATATCCATACTTCGAATTATGGATATCCATAATTCGAATTATGGATATCCATTATTCAGCTGATTTATGGATATCCATAATTCTATTTATGGATATCAATAAATACGGATTAAATAATAAAACGGCGCCCCATAGAAAATCGACTAAATGCTGTTGTTTCCTTCATATTCTCTCAACATTCCGCCATTGTTTGAAGTAATACCGCCATCACGTTTGACTTAACACATGTCGTTACATGTACTTGTTTTTATAACGTACTTAATGCGTGAAAAAGACCTTACTCCGTCTAACGTCAAGGAAACGATCGATGACGTCGCAAAATGTCATAAAACGGCGGCTCTTCGCGTCACGCGTGTTCGCCTAGTGATTTGTCACTCAAAATATCACCGGAATTAATCATTGGCTACATAGGCGACCAGTGTTAGAATACGCAGTAACCCCGTGACGTCATTAACAATATAGAACCCTAAAACGCTATGTTCGGGGCGATAACGTTACGTCGCTCAACGCAACGTTAACAAAGCAAGGCCCATCTTGTGCTATCAAAAGCTCAAAATCCATGTCCAAACAGCACGCGAATTATATTTTTTGTTGTTTAAGCTCGGCTTAGTGCGGATAGGTATTTATGCAAGAGTACATCATAAGTGATCAATTGATAAATCAGCAATGGATATGTCATAATTCAAAATTTCAAAATCTCAGGGATGGAACCGCGTCACTGACAAACGAACATGTCGAATTTTTAACGGACATCCAGGTAACTGCAGTCAGTTAAAGTAAATACATAGATTTATATAGGAAATTGATAATTATTTCCCTATAAAATAAATAGTAATAGCAATATCTTTTCTGTGCCAGCGGTTCATGATTCTGCATTCTTTTACGAATGCACACATGTATTTTTCATGAAGTTTTATCAACAACTTTTTGGTCCTTTTTGAATATAATTGGAGGCACCCTCTAAATGTATAGAATATATAGTAAAACTACTGAATGAAGCGACGAAAACTGATGAATATATTGTCATAACTTTTTTGTAAGTTGTTATTTTTATTCTGTGCAAGCGGGAGTATGTTGGCAAATGTATTGCGAACACGTCCATATAAATTTTGTAAAATAGAAATGAGAATAATTTGGTCCTTTTTGAAATTGAAATATACTACCCTCCTTTTCTATTTCCAGTTTACCTTGGTAACCAGCAGTCAGCGGTTGTTACTAAGGTAAACAATAACAAAGAATATATTACGCATTGAATAAACCTCTTCAATGTGGCCAGCAAACGATTCAAGCAGGACTTTTGCAGCTGCATCACTAATACACACCTATATAATTTTGACCCCCTCGAACCCCACTTTTATGAAGTAAAACTGGGGTTTGCAGAGGTAACCTTTATTTTTCTTATTTCTGCTCTAAAATAAAGATTGTGGGTACTCGTTAGAACCGCCTCTAAAATATAGATTGTGGGCACTCGTTAGAACCGCCTCGATGAGGCGGTTCTAACGAGTACCCACAATCTATATTTTGAGCAGAAATAAGAAAATTATCACAATTTTTCATCTTAAACTTTTCATTTTTTCGGCGATAAAGGTGGCAATGTATTTGTATAGGCGTGTTTGCGTAATGAATTCAAGCAGGACTTTTGCAGTTGCATATATTCGGGAATTTTAATGATGACTAGAGTCAAACATCATCACGAAAACACGCCTATGTAATTTAGACCCTCCTTTAAGCCCTCTTTTATATAGTAAAACTGGGATTCGCAGGGCAAACTTTATTTTTCTTATTTCTGCTCTAAAGTATAAATTGTGAGTACGCGTTAGAACCGCCTCGATTATTCGTTAGAACCGCCTCATCGGGGCAGACGAAAGCGATTTTAACGAGAACGGTTTTAACGAGTACCCACAATCAATATTTTAGAGCAGAAATAAGAAAAACATCACAATTTTCGTTTTTTCAGCGGTAAAATTTGCAATGTATTTGTATAGGTGTGTTTTCGTAATATAAAGTTCCGGTCGGCGATAGGGCGCATAGCATATCGTTGTGCAGCTGGTTTGAGGCATCAGCTTTCGGGACGTGGCTCCCAATATACCCATGTTCGTATATTTATCAATAACTTGTCAACAACATTTCACAAGGCCGATCGATACCCCTGTATTTGAAAGCATTAAGAAGAAAAAAAAATCCGTCTTTCAATGGATTGACGCAGGATACTTTTTGATATGGTTTGGTAAATATTTTATTTATTTATTATCCATTTATTCACGAATAACCAAAGATATTACATTGCGATAACACATCCAAGTGGCACAGTCCAGGAAACGTTTATTTTTCTGATGAAAATGTCATATTTTACTTATTTAAAGACCAAATATAGGTTCTGGGTGCACGTTAGATGGGTTCACGTTAAAAACGCCTCAATGAGGCGGTTCTAACGAGTACTCACAACCTATGTCTGTATAATGCCCCCCTCCCCCGACCCTGCAAAGTCACAAATTATGTCCAATAATGTTAATCCCCGTAGACTTCAGTTTGATCTATATAAACTGGGGTTTAGAGGGGTGTTCATTACACTTGTTATAAATGTACATTTGTTTGTTTTAAGTTTAACGACCCAGTCAACTCTATTTTAGGTCATTTTTGAGCCGGTCAGTTTACCCATCCACACTTTTACTGGGCAGGCTTATACTTAAGCGGTTAACCAGTACGGTGCACATTCTTTCGCCAGAAATTGACAACTGCCCTTCTTGAATAAGCGGAAGGGATGAATGCACATACCTCGAGCCCCTTTTGGAGTTCTAGACAGGGGTCGTTCGTGTAACTGAGGGTAATTTTAGCGTCAGGGAAGCAGATAAAAAAGCAATAGGTATTATTTATGATAACTGAAGGATAGTTGTTGTCAATTCTCCTTAAAAACCTATGTTATGGGTATTCATTAGAACCGCCTCAGCGAGACGGTTCTAATGAATACCAACAACATAGGTTTATATGGAGAAATAGGGAAAACTATCCTTCAACTATCACAAAATACCGACATTATCTGTTGCTATAAAGGGGCAATTTAGGGATATCTTTTCGGTCTTCTACAGACCTCTCCGTGGCCTAGTGGTTAAAAGCGCTGATTCCTAACCATTAGGTTGCTCCCCGCTGTGGTTCGAACATCGCTCGTGTCAGATGTGATACACCAAATTCTGTCACGGAAGGACAGGTGGTTTAGCTCCGGGTACTGAGGTTTTCGACCCCCTTTGACAATATCTGGATCAAGTACGAATATGGGTCATGTGGGGTCAAAAAGTAGGTCAGTAGGTCAAATCATAGAAAAACCTTGAGAGCTCTCTAGAGTCCACAGTTTTGGTCCAATCATTATCAATCTTGTTCAGAATGATCACCACGACAATATCTTGATCAAGTTCGAATATGGGTCATTTTGGGTCGAAAAATAGGTCAGTAGGTCAAATCATAGAAAAACCTTGTGAGTACTCTAGAGGTTACAGTTTTGGTCCAATCATTATCAATCTTGTTCAGAATGATCACCATGACAATATCTTGATCAAGTTCGAATATGGGTCATTTTGGGTCGAAAAATAGGTCAGTTGGTCAAATCATAGAAAAACCTTGTGAGCACTCTAGAGGTTACAGTTTTGGTCCAATCATTATCAATCTTGTTCAGAATGATCACCACGACAATATCTTGATCAAGTTCGAATATGGGTCATTTTGGGTCGAAAAATAGGTCAGTAGGTCAAATCATAGAAAAACCTTGTGAGTACTCTAGAGGTTAAAGTTTTGGTCCAATCATTATCAATCTTGTTCAGAATGATCACCACGACAATATCTTGATCAAGTTCGAATATGGGTCATTTTGGGTCGAAAAATAGGTCAGTAGGTCAAATCATAGAAAAACCTTGTGAGTACTCTAGAGGTTAAAGTTTTGGTCCAATCATTATCAATCTTGTTCAGAATGATCACCACGACAATATCTTGATCAAGTTCGAATATGGATCATGTCGGATTAAAAAGTACGTCAGTAGATGAACTCATAGAAAACCCTTGTGTGCGCTCTAGAGGCCACAGTTTTGGTCCAATCATCATCAAACTTACTCAGAATGACCATCACGACAATATTTTGGTCAAGTTGACATATTGGTCATTCGAGACAAAAAGTAGGTCAGAAGGTCAAATCATATAAAAAAAAATTGGCGACGGCTACTGACAACCGGTTGTCACCAGCCTGTGAGGCTACAGACAACCGGTTGTCACCAGCCTGTGAGGCTGCTAACAACCGGCTGTCGATAGCCTGTGAGGCTGCTGACAACCAGCTGTATAAAACCTGAAATTTAATAGTATCTTTCTTTTGTTCTTTATTAATATATTTTGAATGACTTTATCTTTCCTATAAATCTTTTTGGGGGAGTTTCGTGGGTCAGTATTGCTTTTTATTGTAGATTGCATACTGATGTTCTTAGAAAAATATGAATCTGCAGCAGTGTTGTCAGTCTGGGATCATAATTCAACCACATAGATGTGGATAAAAAGGAAGTCCAGAAATTATCATCAGATTTTTAATTTAGTTGAAAATTTATGATGAGGTCTTGTTGGGTCGGGTAATTCCATATCAGTCAAGACCTGGAAGAACAAACTGGGGATTTATGATCTTTTAATAATCGATTAATTTAAGGTTGCGTCATATAATTGTTAAGCTGTAGAAAAATATTGATACAATTTTAGGATCTTTTACATGTACATGCTGCCAAATTATGCTAAAAAATATATCACTTTATCTGCGTTTTGTGAATTTTGCTAACTATTTGCACTTCCCATCTTTGTGAAAACCCACAACATTTCTCTATCAAGAACAGACTTTTGTTTCGGTTTTGATTTTATGGCATTTTCAAGATTATTTCACTTATTTCACATCACGTGAACAAGTCCGTGAAATGAACACCCCCTTAAACCCCACTTTATATAGAGAAAACTGGGGTTTAGGGGGGTAAACATTATTTTCCTTATTTCTGCTCCAAAACATAGGTTGTGGGTACTCGTTAGAACCGCCTCAATGAGGCGGTTCTAACGAGCACCCACAACCTATGTTTGCAGTATAAATAAGAAAAATATCACGGATTTTCACCAGAAAAGTAGCCATTTTGGAGATAAGAAAAATGCACTATGTCGCACGGGTGAATTATCGTAATGACTTATTTCGAGCTAATCGTTAATCAGGTGGACGTATCTGGAGATAAAACACATGACTTTCCATTTAAGAGTTGAAAACCTTTTTGAATGAGTCCATGGAGTTACATGTATGTCCCCCAATAAAGGGAAGGAGGGCATGATGTTTTTGTTGGCTTTAAGTAACTGATGCAGTGTATCTCTATGTTGTATCATTAAGACCAGGCAAATCAGTGACTAACTTCTTTTGACTTTGACTTTATTTTCAAGGTCACAAGCTGCTCAAATTGTCATTTTTTTTTACTAGAAATACTATACCTTCAGAATTAATGTACGGTTTATGGTCATACAAGGTAGAATCTATCACTGCAATGTACCAAAGACTTGAATAGATTGTGCTGACCTTGACCTATTTGTAGTTTTCAAGGTCACATCAGTACTACTGTAGGCTCAAGCTTTGCACTGTGTGCTCTAGTATGTCTTCTGAACCAAATAATGAACTCTTGTCAAATACATAGTTACTGATCTACCGATCATAGTCTCCCAAACCAACCCCCAATGCTCAAATGAGCTCCAATGTGGACTGCATTTCCACGAAAGGACACCCACAGTCAACATACCATATGAAGCAATAATATATATGGTTTAGGAATCGTCAGTTTCAAAGATACTAAGCCTTATTTGAACTGAAGAGGGCGGGGCATACCCCTAGATGACCCGTGATTGTTGTCACCAAATGTGCCAAATCATAATGAGCAACAAAATGGATGGTTTAGGGGTGAGGATCTAAACTGTTTTTGCGATATTCAGCCTTTTATGAACTGGAGAGGATATCGCATACCTGGTTAGTGTTAATGAATGCATCTTATCATTATTAGGAACAACACTATATTATGATTCAGTGGTGGAGATTTAAACAGTTCCTGAGCTATTAACCATATCTAAACTGGAGGGGTGGGGCATAGCCTCTAGGGATCCCGTCCGTGCCAGTAAATGTGCCATCATAAAGAGAAATAATTTAGGTATGGGAATCTGAACATTTTCCAAGATAGTAAGCTTTATGTGAACTGGAGGGGTGAGGCATGCTCCAAGGGGATTCCCATGTCAGTACAACTGCATTTTATCATAAGGAACAACAATGTACATGTATATTGCTTAGCAGTGGGATCTGAACAGTTTCCAAGATATTCAGTCAATAGTGAACTGCCGCCCCACCCATCGGGGCTTGAAGAAATAGATGGGCTGCATGATGCTTCCACGCAGAGTTAAAACCGACCGCACACAAGTACTGGTAAACTGCTTAGAGGATCTAAGCCTGCCCAGGCAAAGCAGTGCGAGCTGGACCCTCCAGGCTCATAAATCCTATTGGTTTCATTGGGCGACAGGGCTTGAGATGTCATTTCATCTCAATGTCGGGTAAATATCCTGCAAAATTGGAAGCGACGTCTCCAAAATGATCTATACAGTGTTGATGGGTACGTTAAACCTCAAATCAATCAAGCAATAGCGAACTGGATGGGGTGAGACATACCCCAAGGGGATACCAGGTTGATGTCATTGAATGAGTCTTATCATAAGAGGAACATGATTTAAATAAATGATTTGACCCTTAAGACGCCAGGAAAACATGCATCCAAAATGTTGATCGTCTTTCATGCTGCCTGCTGCATCTTTTTGCAATTATTCTAGAAAACGTTTTTGTATTCAGGCAAATTCATGAGAAATGTGGACAGTTGACACAAGGGCATGACAGAAGACTGAACCACTTCCATACAAGCTGTCTTTAATAGACTAGAGGTTGCTATCAGTGAATTTGTCTTTACCAGTACCCGGGTGGTCAAATAAAGACCCAGCCTATTAATTAGTATATTGCAGATGGTATGATAAATCTCTTAACCCTTTCCCACTCAGATACGTGTTTTAAGTGTCTGCACCCCCCCCCCCCCCCCATTTTAAGCCCCAGAAGCATCTAAAATCTGCATTTCCTACCCCTGGATAGTCATGTTTGCTTTACGATTTGTTGGCCTAAAAACTGAAAAAGTAACCTTTTTTTCGCGTGCTTTCCAACTAAAAATATTCTGGGGGTATTGAAGTGTGGCGTTGACAACAATGATCAAGTCATGAAAGGCTGCATTTGAAAGGCTACTTGCCCACTGAACATTTATACCAAGTTTGATGTAAAACAGACCATCCATTATGAAACAATGACTAGTTGAAGTTGGTGTCAGGTGCAACACTGTGAAAATCAGCAAAATTCACAAAATCCCTTAAGTCAAAATTCAGAACCATTTTTCCAGCCTTCAATCTACCACTGGCCACCAGTTCTTTCATTTGTTAGATATTTTTTTTCCAGGCTCAGAGGCCATTCAGAAATAATTGTCAAACAAACAAAAACCACAGTTGCAGACTGAAAACCATGTCCTTCAGAACTTCAAATATTTTTTCCACATCTCTTGGTTTGAATCTGTTCTTCAGGCAGCTAGTATCAGTCCCAATTTGTGAAAGGATAGCAAATATAACTTAAAAATTCTATTTTCGCATCATGTCAAATAAAACCTTATCATTGTAAACAAGTTTTATATCAGCTGGTTGTCAGCAGCATCACAGGCTGGTGACAACCGGTTGTCAGCAGCCTCACAGGCTAGTGACAACCGGTTGTCAGCAGCCAGTTCCAAAAAAAATTATGTGTGTCCTAGAGGGCTCGGATTAAGTCAAATATTATCAAACTGGGTCAATATCTCAAGTTAAAATATGATTCATGTCGGGTCAAAATCTAGGTCAGTAGGTCAGATCAAACAAAAATCTTGTCAGCGTTCTCATCACGTAAACACGTCCGTGAAATGAACACCCCACTAAACCCTACTTTATATAGAGAAAACTGGGGTTTACGGGGGTATACATAATTTTTCTTATTTCTGCTCCAAGACGTCGGTTGTGGGATACTCGTTAGAACCACCTCGATTAGGCGGTTCTAACGAGCACCCACAACCTATGTTTGATGTAAAAATAACAAAAATATGAAAGATTTTCATCAGAAAATTAGCCATTTCGGAGATGTGAACAATACACTATGTCGCATGGGTGTTTTATCGTAATGTAGAGGCCACAGTTTTGATCCAATCACCATCAAACATTGTTAGAATGATCATCACGACAATATGTCTATCTAGTTCAAATATGGGTCATGTGGGGTCAAAAAGTAGGCCGGTAGGTCAAATCATAGAAAATCCTTGTTTGCAGTCTAGAGGCCAGAGGTTTTGGTCCAAGCAAGCTTTCTATCAGAATCGAATAAAACAATGTAAATTTGAGATAGAGCCTTTGTATTTAGCATGTAGATTTTTATGACAAGGGTTACTCACTCTTACAAAAAGTAACGTTACCTTGAGTTTGACCTGTGACCTACTTTGTCAATTTTTTTTAATTAATTGAGATATAGCCTTTATATTTGGTATGTAGGTTCATTGTGACAAGGGCTTCCCTTGCATACAAAAATTTGACCTGTGACCTTGACCTTGACATGTGACTTACTTTATCGCTACTTTTAAACCTTATGAGATAGAGCCTTCATATTTTGCATGTAATTTCCTTGTTACAAGGGTTCCCCACTTATAGAAAATTTTGACTGGTGACCTACTTTGTCATTACGTTTGACTCCTTTGAGATAGAGCCTTCGTATCTGTCATCTAGGTGTCTTGTGATAAGGGCTTCACACTCATACAAAAATTTTGACTGACCCGTGACCTACTTCATCCTAAGAACTGTTGGAGACAGAGCTTTCATATTTTGTATGTAGCTTTCTTGTGACAATGGCTTCCCACTCATAGAATATTTTTTGAACTTGACCTGTGACCAAGTTTAAGAAAAAATTGACCTCGGCCTTTGGACTTGTTTTCCATAAGCTACGAAACATCTTAGACTCAGATAAGCGGCCCAGGGCCATCATTGCCCTCTTGATTATTATTATTGTTATATGTTTTTCAATCGTTGTAAACATAATTTGGTGCGGCCACAACGTCATTTGTTTTATAAAGACCATGACTAATACGTAATATCTTTGATTTTAAAAGATAACTGAGCTTGCTGAGCTAGCGTACGAGCACGACAAAACCAAGACCAGCGAAGATTCAGATTAACTGCGCAGGCTAATCAGAGTCTTCGCTGTTCGCGTATGAGCCTTCTAATGTTCTCGGAGTATCCGAAAGGCAGGTAAGCGAAAATTCTTGGTATATTAGGTGGAAACGCAGGTTGAGCTGGAACGTTACGGTCATACAAGTCTTATTGCAGGTTTTGTCGTGCGCTGTCTAGATAGATATTGTTTAAAATATGTTATTTCACGTGTTCTTTTTTTTCTCCGATATAGATCAACAACTTTTTGATAAGGTTATGTTTCTGAAATAATTATCTATCTTCCCCCATCCCCACCCGCCCACCCCTATCTAACAATGAATACAGCGAAAAGAAATATATCCCGGGCCAACGTCATGCCGATAGCGATACGACGTGGCAACGTCGTATCGCTATCGGCCCGACGTTGTCACGCTATTTTGTGCTGGTCGGGATGAGCTAGATCATAAGAAAAATGCACTTATCGCATAGGCGAGCAGTAAATGCTCAAGCGCTAGAGCATTTCCTGCTCGCAGTCATGTAGAGGAAGCCGTGAGCTAGTTTCATACAAACAGCCATACACCTAACCCTATTTCTACACTAAACACTTTTTCGAGGATTCGCAGTCGCAAGAGTAGGATATTCTACCTCGGCTGCCTCCGTGGAGTAGTTGATAAGCTAGTCACCTCATAAACCAGGGATCATGGGTTCGATCTGGAGCTTCTCCAGACCTCCGGATAAGTCTTTAAACCACGGTCTCGTCTCTGTACAACCTTTGCTGTAGGTAGGACGTAAAACTCAAACACACTCACGCACTCTACCTCTGGCCCGCCAATCGGGGCTTGAAGAAATAGACTGGGCTGCATGATGCTTCCACGCAGAGCTGATTCCGACCGCACATGAGTAATGATAAACCGCTTAGAGAGTCTAAGCCAGCCCAGACAAAGCGATGTGAGTCAGACCGTCCAGTGCATATAAGCATTTTAGTTTTATTGGGCGACAGGGCTTGAGATGTCATTTCAGCTCAATGTCGGGTAAAAGTTCCACGAAATTGGAAGCAGCGTCTCCAAAATAACTTAAATAGTGTTGACAGGGACTATAAACCTCACTTTAAACAAACAAAAGCAGTCGCATCTACCCATTCGCGGTGCTTAGGGGGATTAAATCAACTAGGGGAGACCAATCTAAAACATCTATCACGTTGCGGGTGAATAATAGCATGTTTATTATTTTTTTAATAATTTTAGGAATAACTGATTCAAAATAGTCATTTGGGGAGGTAACTCGGTCAAGCCGACGATTTACACTCCCCCCCCCCCCCCCCCCCCGCACCACCACCACCACCCAATACAGTTATCCTGTTCTAATGCACTTATTCGTTTGTTTTTAAAACGTGTGCTTGGCCCCGCTCATCGGGGCTTTAAGAAATAGATGGGACTGCATGATGCTTTCCGATCGCAAGCGAGCATATTGGTAAATCGCTTTGAGGTTCTAAGCCTGTCCAGGAAAAGTGGGTGCGAGTCGGACCGCCGATGCATATAAACCCTACTGGTTTCATTGGATGGCATGGCTTGAGATGTCATTTCATCTCAATGTTGCGTAAAAGTCCCACAAAATTGGAAGAACGTCTTCAAAATGACCCATACATTGTTGACGGGAACGTTAAACCTCAAATCAAACAAATAAAACGTGTGCTGTTTTATACGGAACGCGGGAAGGGACATGATTTTTTATTTTTTATAAGTTGTGCGCACAAGATAATATCTTGTGCAGACAAGATATTATCTTTTTCGCACAACATATTATCTTGTGCGCACAAGATATCATCTTGTGCAGACAACATAGTATCTTGTTCGCACAACGTATTATCTTGTGCGCACAAGAAATAAAGTTGTGCATACAAGATATTATCAAGATAATATCTTGTTCGCACAACATATTAAAAAAAACATTACGATAACATACCCGTGCGACAAAGTGCATTTCTTCACAAGTCCAAAATGGCTACTTTTTTGTTGAAAATCCATGATATTTTTCTTATTTATACTGCAAAAATAGGTTATGGGTGCTCGTTAGAACCGCCTCATTGAGGCGGTTCTAACGAGTACCCACAACCTATGTCTTGGAGCAGAAATAAGGAAAGTAATGTTTACCCCCGTAAACCCCAGTTTTCTCTATACAAAGTGGGGTGTAAGGGGGTTTTCATTTCACGGACTTGTTCACGTGATGAATTCGTATCCTTCCCGGGTTACGAACTTTTACTCAAGGCGGCAAACCAAATACCAGCGAATGGAGAAAGACGTGACATGATGTTGTCGGCTTTCCGACAGTATATCGCAGGTACATGTACAATATTACTTATTTTGATTCTTGATTGTGAATGTGGGATCGTATTGGATCCCCACCTGAGAGGGATATTTGCCTGAGCCGTTAAGCGAGGGGAAATATCGCTTTCAGGCAGGGAATGTGATCCAATGTCCAATGTTTTGTGGCAGACGTCGTCAGAAGGACATGTTACATGTGACGTCATCAAACGCGCCCTTCTTCACGCACCAGGTTGATCACGGTGATCAATAGGAAAATTTTTACGTCATATTATCACAATTTTCATCTTAAAATTTTCATTTTTTGTCGGCGGTAAAGTTTATAATGAATTTGTATAGGCGTGTTTTTGTAATGATATCCAAGTGCATTAATAAGAATTGAGGTTTAACGCCACCCCCCCCCCCCCCCACCACTAGATATGTCAATTCGTAGACCTTGCTTCAAATTTTGTCCGACATTGTGATGAAATGACATCTCAAGCCCTGCTGCCCAATGAAACCAATAGGGTTTATATGCATGGATGGTCCGACTCGTATCCCTTTGCCTAAGCAGGCTTAGACCCTCGAAGAGGTCAACCAGTATCAGGTGCAGTTGGTTTCAGCTTTGCGTGGATGCACCATGCAACCCAATCTAGATGGGCGGGGCCCGCGCCGAGGGTTAAACCCGGGACTGTCGCGGTAACAGGACGTTTCGTGCAAGAGACATTCCGCCCCAAATCGGTCTCCAAACCGGGACAATTTGTCCTATACGCCATTGTTCTTATCCCCGTGCGATTATTCTATGTATGTGTTCTAAGTAGGGACAGGGTACGGAGAATCATGCATTGTTAACCCTCATCATGCTGTTCACGACAACCCCTATCTTTGCAAACAGTGTAGATCCAGATCAGATAGCTTCTGAAGAAGCCATCTGATCTGGATCTACGCTGTTTGACATTCAATTAATGAATTTGTAGGAATATATTACATCAATTGGTTTAAAGTCAGAAATGGGTGAGGCTAAACTGAATATTCGGCAAGAGAAGGGTTAATTTAAGAGCTGGTAGAAGATACCACTTTAGATACTATATACAACAGATACTGTTCTTGAAGACATAAAGATATCATTCAGAATTTTTTAAGCTGAAATACTTGCAAGAAATGATTAAAAAATGTAAACATTTTTTTCTAAAATCGAGAATAATTATATGAAACAACAACAATGAAAAACATAGAGGATATTTGATTTTTTCAGTGTAAGATCGAATTTTATTTCATCGAATGAACACCAAAACTGTTATTTTCACGAGTGGCGTAGCCACGAGTGAAAATAGCAGTTTTGGTGTTCATGAGTGAAATAAAATTTGATCTTGCACTGAAAAAAATCAAATTTTCTGTTTCTTACATGCTTCAAAGGGCAATATTTAGCGTCTTTAATGGTGTCGCTCACATTCGGAGAAAATTATCTTTGTTCCTGTTCGTTTCGCGTCAATTTAGTGGTGTCCATCGTGTTTAGTGGGTATACTATTGGGTGTAAACTAAAAGTTTGCACCTGAGAAATGGCCTGGGATGGTATTATTATGAATGATTAATGAAATAATTGAGAGAGTAGTTTTCCAAAGAAGTTGCTGGCAAGTCTAACGTCGCGCGACAAAAGACGTGACGTCAGCGTCATAAATGACGTCAGCAACGTCCCCGTCACACATGAACGGGCTATGCGTCAATTAGAACACATTTCAGTATTGTTCAGTTATCTGACAAAGATAAAATTGAAATTAGAGTTAGATTTGAAGAAAAAAGTAGTCCCAAACAGTGAAAAATAAAAAATCGTATTTTCACTGTTTGAAACAGTGAAAATATCGTTTTATATTTCACTGATAAATCTCTATCATTCATTGAAAAGCATGTAAGAAATGATCAAGATCAAATAGTACCTGAACACCGCTGTTGTGAATGTGGTATTTAAAGGTTTATGCGTGGATGCAACACATATGCCGAAGAAATGAAAGCTATCGAGTTTACAAATTTTCTAGGTCTCATAAGCTAGTTTCGGGAAATTAGGCCTCATCAGTGGTCCTCCATTACATTCAAGCCCACTTTAAACAACTATATACTTTAACCCATATATGCCTCGCGGCCCTTTTCTGGGACATTGGCAAACAGTGCAGACAAAGATCAGACGCCGCAAAACGCGGCGTCTGATCTGTGTCTTCACTATTTGCTTAAAGAACACTCATTTTTGTAAAATTTCATACAAGCAATAACAAACCTGACACCCCTATAATTGGAAATGGTCCACTCCAAACTTACTGGATGGAATATTCCATTGTCATATATGGGTTAAGCAGGACGTAAACTAACAACTAGATGAAAAACTTGTATCACGCTATCCAAAGTTCTCAAACAGTCACCCCATCCGCAATCTCAGTCCTTTGATTGTCCAAAGAGCAGTGTGGTGTTGGAAATGACGTATATGGCATTTCCATTTTTAAATAACACATTCGAGCCACCTCGTTAGAAATGGTTCGTATAGGAGTCCAGCAGAGTCTTTGCGACTCGCATACATGTAGAAAAAATCTTTTATTTTATACTTAGCAGTGAAATCAATGCATATCTGAAACAAATAAAAATGATATCAACCACAAGTGAAATGATATCGTATCATTTCACATGTGACTGATACCATTTATATCATTTCACTGTAGCGTGCCGGAACTACTTTTTTGTTTACGTTATGGTCGAAAAAAGGGTTAATTTTCCTTTTATTTACTAAGAATAATAATTCCTTATGTCGTTAGAATATATTTTGATGTTTGAAGACAGAAGAGTGGCATTAAAACTGAATGAACAGGCGCCATATTAATTTGACAACAGCAGCGCTGTGATTTTTGCCGACACACATCTCGGTCACAATTTAAATGCTCCCTCTAAGATTTAGGCTTAGCTGTCTTGTTACAAATGGTCTACAAGGCGTACCAGTTCACTGAATGGCTCAGTAAGAGTTGTGCGAGGGAATATGGACTCAAATCAGCGTGTTTTGTGTGTGTTTTATTTCCAACGTGAAAAACCGCCCGCGACCGACTGCTACACATGGAATCGATTATACAGTGGCTGGGTGCATGCCACGAAGAGCCTTCAATAATAAAATGAACTTCAAATAAGCACAACGCATTCAGTAACATACCTTGAAACGCATTCTTTGAACTAGAAATGCTGAATCCAAAATGGCGATTTGTTTATGCTTTGAAACTGACAGTTGTGACGTCATGTAGCCAGGTCAAAATCGTGACGTCACCTCCTTGGGTCGATCAATAATTACCGTAAGTGTCCCAATAAATTATAAAATAAAAAGAACATTAACTTTTTTTCGACGGATGCCAAAAATATTTCATCTCGTGTGTTGAAAACATCCGAATTTTCACTCGTGCTTCGCACTCGTAAAAATTATGATGTTTTCAACACACTCGATGAAATATTTTTGGTATCCACCTCAAAAAAGTTAATATCCTCTATTTCTTACATGCTTTTCAATGAAATATAGAGATTTCTCAGTGAAATAGAAAACGATATTGTCACTGTTTCAAACAGTGACAGATATCAATTTTATTTTTCACTGTTTGGGACTACTTTTTTCTCCAAATCTAATTCTGTGGTCAGTTTGTCCATCGTCAGATGATTGAAAATTAATGAACTGCATTAGAATTGACGCTAAGACCGTTCACACGTCACGAGGACGTTAATGACGTCATTTTCGACGCTGACGTCACGTATTTTATTGCGCGACGTTAGATCTGCCCGCGCTTTCTTTGGGAAACTAATATCTCAATTATTTCAGTAACCATTCATAAAAATGTTATCCTAGGCTATTTCTCAGGTGCAAACTTTTAGTTTACACCCAATATTATACCCAGTAAATACGCTGGATACCACTAAATTGACGCGAAACGACCAGGAACAAAGTTAGTTTTCTCTGAGGGTGAGTGACGCGATTAGTGAAGCTAAATATTGCCCTTTTTAAGCATGTAAGAAACAGAAAATTTGATTTTTTCAGTGTAAGATCAAATTTTATTTCACTCATGAACACCAAAACTGGTATTTTCACGAGTGGCTACGCCACTCGTGAAAATACCGGTTTTGGTGTTCATTCGATGAAATAAAATTCGATCTTACACTGAAAAAAATAAATATCCTCTATGAGCTTCACGCAACAGATCATTCATCTAGCCCTGTTGGTTGCAGACCGGGCTGAACCTTGTCTGGCAGCTTATGCGATAATAACTCGTTTTTTATGCTTCGGCTCATTTTTGTTACAGAGTCATGGGGAAGAGCAGCTAATCCGTAATTCAACGTTTAGATAACGCAGAGACCATGGCGAAAGTTGGTGTTGGAAACTTTACCCCAGATCCAAACAGCGGAAGTTCTGCAACACAGTATGACAATTTTAACGCAAGGCCAAGAAATTTTCAAGATGGATGGGTTCAGCCAACTGCCCCGCCGATGAACCATGAGGCTGCCGTAACACAACAGCCAGTCCAACACCAGCAACGTGCATTTTTGCCGATGCCTGAGCCGGGACCTGTTCACAGACCTACAGATCAATCCCAACAACAGTATCATCCATCTGTTTATCAGTCGACATCAACTTCCCCACACGATCGACAAGGCATGCCTGCTTTTCTACCAATGCCAGAGCCCGGACTTACACTTCAGTCTTCGCATCAGCCACCTCCACAGTTTCAAATACAGCAACCTCCTGATCCGTATTATCAATCTACCCCACGGACCGATCCACCTGGTTATTACGAATCACAAATGGCTCATGGCCCTTCAAATGTGTTCCGAACAAACATTTTTAAGTCATTGAACAGGCTGAACACACTGAGAACGTCAGTCTTAGAGCGTGAGCGGCGTCTCATTCGAGTCCAGCGTGAAACTGAATTGAGCGGTGAAGTTTTCGTCGGTGACCCCAGAATTCTGATAGAACTTGAACAAGAAATGAACAATCTTCAACGGTGTTTTAGAGAAGCTCAACAACGCTTGAAAGAACTTGGCGAAAATGAGACGTTTGTACCAGGAACACATAGGAAGAAAATAAAGCTCCATATTGAAGGTTGCAAATGTTGTGGAGACCAATCTCATTATTATCGTGATTTGTGTGATAAGAAACCAAAACTCCACATTGATGGAATGTGTAACAGTCCCAATATTTTTGCTCAAACGTGTGAACAACAGAATAATCACACTGGGTGGATCTGGGGAAAGCAAAAGATCCAGATTGAAGGCATGTGGGTTTCCCCTAAAGTTCACTTAAAAGGCCTGCTTTTTAATCCTGTCATACATGTAAAAGGTATGTGGAATAAGCCAGAAATTCATTTGGAAGGCATATGT
Organism: Lucinisca nassula; assembly: GCA_963580285.1. Taxonomy (NCBI): domain Eukaryota; kingdom Metazoa; phylum Mollusca; class Bivalvia; order Lucinida; family Lucinidae; genus Lucinisca; species Lucinisca nassula. Next base: position 87,761,545 of record OY757017.1, read on the forward strand.
TTGAGTCCAGAGATACATGTCGACGGTATTGGAGTTCATCCAACGATAAAAATAACAGGATTATGTCACCACCTCAGCATTCACCACACAGATAGTTGTGATGCACCGAGTATAAACATTGTTGGTGTCTGTGATCAGCTAATGACCAGTGGTGCTGGCGGACTAAGTATCCGTGTCACGGGCGTTTGTAAGAACCTAAAGGGCAAAGCATCAGTCAGCCATTCAGTAAAGTTTAAAGGCAATGACATGATCATTCGAGCGTAACCCATTTCTGTCCTGAATAGAATCTTCAGTCTTATATTAACCCACTGTATACCAGTGGACTCTCGGCCCCGCCCATCGGGGCTTGAAGAAATAGATGGGCTGCACGATGCTTCCACGCAGAGCTGAATCAGACCCCACACGCATACTGATAAACCGCTAAAAGGATCTAAGCCTGTCCAGGCAAAGCGGTGGGAGACAGACCGTCCATATGCTTATAAACCCTATTGGTTTCATTGGGCGACAGGTCTTGAGATGTCATTTCATCTCAATGTCGGGTAAAAGTCCCACAAAATTGGAAGCAACGTCTCCAAAATGACCTATACAGTGTTGACGGGGACGTTAAATCACAAATGAAACAAACAAATCAAACAAACTAGTAGACTCTTCCATTGCTATATTTTGGACAAGTCCTTTTGTCATATAAGGGGTGTCAGGCCTTTTTTTTTTTTTTTTTTTTTCATTTTTATTCTATTTTTGACAGAAAATTCTCTAAGCAAATAGTGCAGGCCCTGATCAGACGCCGCGTTCTGCGGCGTCTGACCTGGGCCTGCACTAATTGCCAAGGCACCCTTTTAGGGGTTTCCCGCATACAAAGTGTTAAGCCGCAGTTGGTTAAGCTATTAGGGGTGGACTATTTTACATTACAAAGACACGTGTAATCAAATACATTGATAAATTTTTGCCACCAAAAATGAAATTGTTCAGATAGAAATCCAGATATTTTTTTCATATTTCTGCTCGAAACATAGATTGTAATACTCGTTAGAACCGCCTCGAGGAGGCGATTCTTATGAGTACTCACAATCTATGTTTTTCAGCTGAAATAATTAAAAAAAATAATGTATACCCCTGTAAACCCTAGTTTTACTTTATAAAGGTGGTGTTTAAGTGGTCAGACATATAGGCGTTTCAGAGTCTAGCACTTCGTTCTTCAGCAAACTGAACTAGAGCTGCTGCCTAACGGGCGCCAATTATACCCCCGCTACCGACAAATTTTTACAAGTATTTGACCTTGAGGAAGGTCAACGTAAAGGTCAAGGTCAGGTTTGTGTATATCAATCTTAAGTACTAGTGGCAAGGTGTGTGGTGTGTGAATATTAAAGAAATCGGTCAAAGAATAAGGAAGTTATGAGCAATGTTAAAGTTTTTTGTAACGGACCGACGACAGACGACAAATTTTTACAAGTATTTGACCTTGAGGAAGGTCAACGTAAAGGTCAAGGTCAGGTTTGTGTATATCAATCTTAAGTACTAGTGGCAAGGTGTGTGGTGTGTGAATATTAAAGAAATCGGTCAAAGAATAAGGAAGTTATGAGCAATGTTAAAGTTTTTTGTAACGGACCGACGACAGACGACAGACGACGACAGACGACAAGCTGACTCCTATATACCCCCTTCAAACTTCGTTTGCGGGGGTATAAATATACTATTCCATTTACAAAAGCTATAAAGCCTATGTTCATAATCAAAGCACTGACAGTGCTGGCGGGTCGATTGTCTCTGAGTGTAGGCTTGGGAAACGGTCCTTAGCAGAGACTTTGGCTGTTTCATTTGAGTTTTTAAGGTTATTACCTTATTTAGGCATGGAGGCAATCTTGGACAGGTGACCTTAATAATTCCAACAAAGTTTTGATTCCTCACTGTCCTAAAGCTGCTTAATTATAATATTTGAATGAAATTGGTCCAGTGATTTCACAGACAATGTATTTTGATATGTCAATGGACCTGCAATCCAAGTGACCTTGAGCCGAAGTCACCAAATGACCTTGACATTAAGCATTCATATACATCTAGTTTGTATCTATTCCCATGTCATGGAAAACAATTTTGGAAAAATACATTGTTTTACCTTTATTCCCATTTAAAACCTTAAGGAACCAAATTTGTTTGTTTGTTTGTTTGTATTGGAGTTTAACGGCCAAGTCAACACTTTTTAGGTCATTTTTGAGCTGGTCAGTTTACCTATCCACACTTTCCTGGGCAGGCTTATACGTAAGCTGTTAACCAGTACAGTGCACATTCTTTCGCCAGAAAGGAACCAAATTTGACCTTGGCATATAATAGGTCAAGTTCAACATAGGGCCATCAGTTTTGCAGATTTTGTAGATTTTTTAAGTTTACAACATATTTAGGAATGTCGGCCATCCTGATCATGTGGCCTGGGACATAAGTACAAACGTCCTTTCCCCCAGTGTCAGGAGGCTGCATATGAAATTGAATTGAAATTGGCCAAAACGTTTCAGAGAAAATGAATTGTGAAATTAGGATGGACCTGCAGTCCAAGTGACAATTGGCCAAGGTCACCAAATGACCTTGACTTTAACATTCACAGACATTCATTTGGTACATAGTCTCGTGTCACAGACCACAGTAGTTTCGAGAAATGCATTGTTTTTTAGTTTACTCATTTAACATTCCATTTATGAATTTGTAGGAATAAATAACATCAAGTTATCTGATTGGTTTAAAGTCAGAAATGGGTGTGGCTAATCTGAATATTCAGCAAGAGAAGGGTTAAAGGCCAAAGGAACCAAATTTGACATTGGCGTAAAATAGGTCAAGGGCAACCTAGCGTCATTGTTTTTTTTTTTGTATTTTTTTTTTTTTTTCAAAAAATTGGTAGTACTCATTCACCCAGTGCCACATAACAAGTTTCAAGACAATCGTCCAAGTGGTATTGAAGCAGAAGATTTTTAAGTATCATCTTGATCATGTGACCTTGAGCATTCAATGAATTTTTCGTTCCCTCACTAACATAAGGCTGCATATAAAATTTAAATGAAATTGGCCCAGGAGTTTCAAAGAAAATGTATTTTGAAATGTCAATGGACCTGCAATCCAAATGACTTTGGAACAAGGTCACCAAATGACCCTAACTTTTAGAATTCAAAGGCATTCATTCGGTTAAAAAATGCATTGATTTACATGTACATGTACCTTATTCCCAAACTTGACCTTGGCGTAAAATAAATCAAGGTCTATATGGGATCATCATTTTTGCAAACTTAGTAGTACTAGTAGTACTAAGTCACCCGTTGCTACATACCAAGTTTCAAGACAATATTTCAGTGGTTCTGGAGAAGATTTTTTAAGGTTTTTACCATATTTAGGCATGGCGTCCATCACGTGAACAAGTCCGTGAAATGAACATCCCCTTAAACCCCACTTTATATAGAGAAAACTGGGGTTTATGGTGGTATATCCTACTTTTCTTATTTCTGCTTCAAGGCATATGTTGTGGGTACTCGTTAGAACCGCCTCAATGAGGCGGTTCTAACGAGCACCCACAACCTATGTTTTTAGCATTTATTACAAAACTATCACGGATTTTCATCAGAAAAGTAGCCATTTTGGAGATAAGAAAAATGCACAGTGTCGCACGGGTGAGTTATCATAATGTCCATCTTCGTCATGTGTCCTAAACCGTTCTGTCAAACTTTGTTTCCTCCATTGCCAGGAGGCTGCATATGCAAATTGATTGGAATTGGCCCAGTGGTTTTGGAGAAGTCATTTGAAAATGGTGGATGATGGACGGATGACGGAGGTCTACCATCCTGTAAGCTCCCCCGGAGCCTTTGGCTTAGGGGAGCTAAAAATCGGATATTTTTCATATTTCTGCTCACAATCTATACTCAGAGGCAATTAAAAGGATACAGTTTTTGATTTGGACAACCGGATCTTGTATTGCTGTCTGTAAAAAAATATGACTATGTCCGTTTTTCCCAAAGGTCTAGGATTGTAAAACTCCAATTCTTTTCCTGTTGCAGCCATCCATGATGGAGTTATTGCCCTCAATTAATAATCAATATTTCCAACAAAATCTCGTGTTGTACATGACATTCAAATCTATGCACACCACAAAAGTCATGTACGAATGTTCATCGATAAGAGGCCAACATTCCTTTGCCATTAAACCCAAACAAACAGCTTCAAAATCAATTGGAATTTTTCCGCCTGTTCAGGATTATCTCCCTTTCAATTAAAATCATAGTGAATTAAATGAGTCTTGTTCTCAAATCGTGTAAAAGATATTCATTTGAAACTTCGCATATTTTTTTGTTTTTCTCCGCATTTTTATGCTTACTCCATAGTGATCACTCTAAAACTGCTCAAAGAAAAGTTAATCACCGATACAAATCTCAAAGAAACATAATGCATTTAATCAAAGGAAGAACGTAAAAGGCGAAAATGACATTTTCTTTGACAAAAAATGTTGCACATTACCTTGTGTTTAATTTAAATATGGGATATATTCTTGCCAATCAGTTCCCCTTCTTTGAATCTGTTGCATGAAAAATCATTTATTGAATAACACTTATTCGAAACACATGTTTAAAGGGAAACTACTCAAGACAAAATATTTGATCAGAGCCCTATCCATTTCAAGTGGTGCAATTTCATTATCCTTTAATCTATTTTAACGGAAAATGCTGCAAATTATGCGGAAGTGGTTGTTCTTATTTATGATGCCACATATGTATGTAGAGAGACATTGGGATGCAAATCGGCGTTCAGTAACCTGTATACTTACTTTTTCCTCTCAGTTTATATTTTGGAGCAGAAATAACAAAAAAAAATGTATACTCCTATAGACCCCAGTTTTACTATAAAAAAGTGTGTTTTAAGGGCGTCAATATTATAAATAGAGGATCTTACATGAGTGATCATGTATTATTGAATTTATTAAACGAGTTGAGGAAAAGGGATAAAATGCGAGGCTTTGCCGAGCATTTAATTCCTTTTCCTCAACGAGTTTAATAAATTCAATAATGCATGAGCACGAATGCAAGATTCTATTTATCATATGACAATTTAAACGCATTTTATTCACGATTGTTTTACGAAAATGTCAATATTCCGCCATTAGTAAGTGCGACGTCGTTAAGGACGTCATACATGTAACGTTACGGGGCGTATCTATCTAATTTGCATATTTAATCCACTAGTATCAAATTTATTACATGGCGTTATTACATTCTCAGACGCGACGTCATATGATAAAGGCGTATATTATGTTTCGTAGACCCTTTGGTAATTTCTGTTATTCGTATCTTGCATATACAAAAACGTTGTGTCACACCGATGTGTTACCGTAATGGTTAACTGACTTTTCATATCAGGTTAACAATTCCTTGTTACGAACACCCCTCCTAACACCCACTTTATATATAGCTAGAAAAGTGGGGGTATGCATTATTTTTTTATTTTTGCTCAAATAATATTGCGAGTACTCGTTAGAACCGCCTCAATGAGGCGGTTCTAACGACTACCCCGAATTTATGTCTTGACTAGAAGTAAGAAAAATATAAAAAATAATCCATATAAAAACTTCTAGTTCTGGTGACATGAAAGTTTACATTTTATGACACTGATGTTTTGCCGTAGTGCAAGCACGGCCCCGAAATTCTTCTTTCACGCACGTTTAGTTTAGTAATCTGGTTGATATGGGCTGGGAACAACTTCTAAAGTCATTTGAAACCATGCCGTGATGCGATCTGAAATATAAAGAAAACGATCTCTGCATATGTAATTAACCGAAAATCAGGGGATAACTGTATTCAAAATTGTCATTTGGGGAGGAAAATCGGTGGTTTCACGGTCGGAAATTTCGTTTTGCGGCGACGCGTCAGCAGAGCCGAAAAGCGAATTCGCGGCTGTAAAACCTGCAAATTTACCTCCCAAAATGACCATTTTGCAATACAGTTATATCCATTTTAATGCATTGATTCGGTTGTTTTTTTTAAACTGTACTCTTTTGCACAAAGTGAGCTGTGTAAAGCCAAATGCCAGCCAATGAAATGTGACGTTACGTGATGACGTCGGGTTTCCGAGAGTGTATCGCAGAGTATATTGTCGCAATTTTTTTACTAATCCAATCAGACGTCGCGTTACATACAAAAGTGCATAAGAATGTTGTTTTGAGATGTTAATGCACACGAACCTATGGGATATATACTGGTATAATTCTTGGTTGATGTTTCATGTGGCGTGGTTAGTTCCAAACATAAATCTTGAAGATTTGTTAAAACCGCCTTATTCTGACGGACAAATATGGTTCCCTTATGTTTTCTTCTATGATGGTAAAACTGGCAGCTTCACTCATATTATTGCGATAGATGTCTTGTTTTATTCTTTAGACATACACTGGTGTTACTCGTTAGAAACGCCATATTGAGGTGGTTCTAAAAGGCGCCATTTTAGCACACGGGCGTGTTATCGTAATAAAATGTATAATAAGAAGTGGTTAAAAGATTTTTTGTTATATGGATTTGTTGACACGATGCCCTTCTCAATATCATTTTCAACAATACTTTATACATGTGTAGCAGCGCCCCCGCCCATCGGGGCTTGGATAAATAGAGTTTGGCTGCATGCTGCTTTCGCGCAGGGCTGTAACCGGCCGGACTTTCGAGTACTGGTGTACTGCTTAGATGGTCTAAGCCGGCCCAGGGAAAGTGGTACGAGTTGGACCCTCCTTAAAACCGTATCGGTTTCTTTGGGCGGCAAGGCTTGAGAGGTCATTTTTACTTACCTATGCTCACAAGGTTGAAATGCACCAATGGAAAGTAGAATATAAGGCCTCCAACTACAAACAGTGCAGAATACAAAAATTCTATCCGAGGATCCTGCACAATAGGTGCTATAACTAGGTATATTGCACATAGGAGAAATAATATTGGTATCACAATCGGCACCTGAAATTAAAACGAAACGTCAGTAGAAGAGGGCGACACTCACGCCCAAGTACCGCTAAATTTTTAAAGAACAGAAGTTAAGCCCTCTTGGAGGTGATTTGAAAGGACTTTTTGACTTTATTTCTGTTGGGAACCAGTCTTTAAAGAAAGAACTTACACGCAATGTGCTGAAAATTTTTCCTTTACATCACTTTAACAAGTTACTGTCCATGTAATAAATACCCCCCCCCCCCCCACACACACACACACTTTATAGAGAGAAAAGTGGGAGTTAATATATGGGTTAACAATATTGTTCTTATATTTGCTAAAAAAACATAGATTGTGGCTACAAGTTAGCATGAGGCGGTTATACCGAGGAGGTTATAACGAGCACCAACACATTACGTTTAGTGCAAAAGTAAAAAAAAAGTTATAGCTCATCTTCTGAAATGATGTCACTTTAGAGGCGTGACAGCATCCACTATCTCACATGGACTTGTTATCCTTACCTGTGAATTAAGCCATAGTATTTGTATGAGAAAAGTCGCCCTGAATATTTGTGTTCATTAACATGACTGTCTTGTATGCCTTCATATTTTACAAATAGTTGAAGGAAACAGTTTAGTTACGCTAAGCAAGGATAGTACATTGTCAAGCATTTCCAAAATAAGGTGCATTTATTCGAGTTATTTCATTTGTCAAAGTTCTGTCAATCCAAAGTATAGTTGCAATTCAGCTAAAATAAAAAAAACATGGTACATAAATTCTAACCCTGAAAATCATTCTATACTTCAAACATTTTTAATTATTGAATTTCAGTTTGTTTTTGTAGAGGCAACTTGTAAAAAAAAAATAAATAAAAAAAAAATCAGAGATCACAGCTAATGAAGGTCAGATGGATGCAGGTCTGACTGGTTATCAGGAGGTCGGGACGGTAGCAATGCTAAGAAGTAAATAAGCACTATCAGTCTATATAAGCCAGCGCACGACAAAACCTACGATAAGACATGTGCGTTCATCGAAGACTCAGATCAGCCAGCACATCCATATGGTCTAACCAGAGACTTCTCTCTTGCTGCATGAAGAAGCATTGGCTCCTTAGCTATCCTTAGACCACACAACGAAGACTCTGATCAGCCTGATCTGAGTCTTCGTTGGGCGCGAAAGTCTTATTTTAGGTTTTGTCGGGCGCTGGCTCAATCCCTGTAAAAAGCAAGGAATATATATTTTATCACGCAAACCTCACTTTTGCTGTGGTTTTCCGGCTGCTCACACTTATGATTTGTTATTTTCCAAGGTACCACTAAAACTCTTTTAACATCCCCTTTCTAGCTCGGCTGCTTTTGAAGAAAACGACGAGGTATTGTCAAAGCTCTGGCGTCGTCGTCGTGCAAAAACTTTGACATTTTCGTCTGCGTCGTGCAAAAACTTGGACATTTTGTAATATCTCTGTCATCACAGAACATACTTACTTGAAACTCGGACTAGTTGTTCATTATGAAAAGGGGCTGCAGCCGAGCGTTGGCACCCGCATGCGGTGCTCTCGTCTATATCTCATGACCCCCAGATACTTTTAACACTTTTTAACCATCCCTCTTAGTATATCTCATAACCAACAAGTACCATAAAACTCCTTTAACATCCCTCTTTGTTTATTTTATGACAGCCAGATACCTCTAAAGCTCTTTTAACTTCCTATGAGCCCCAGATACCTTTAAAACTCTTTTAACGTCCCTCTTTGTATATCTCATGACCAGGAGACTTGCTGCTGCTAATCCATAGAACATCCAAGCTGTAAAACTGAAGAAGTCCACCAGACTTCCGATATTACCGATTCCGATCATAGCCAGTGCTATGAAACACTGAAAAAAAAACAAAGCCCTGACAGCACTGGTGGGAGTGTAAACAGGGAAACAACCCTGAACGAAACGTAAGACTGTTTCGCTTATCACTGAAATGCATCACACATTTCTTTGCATATCATCAGGAAAATACGCCTATATAATTTTGACCCCCTTGAACCCTACTTTTATATAGTATAAGGGGGGTTTACATGGGTAAACCTTATTTTTCTTATTTCTGCTCTAAAATAAAGATTGTGGGTACTCGTTAGAACCGCCTCGATGAGGCGGTTCTAACGCGTACCCATAATCTATATTGTGGGTCGAAAAAAAGAAAAATATCAGAAATTTTCAGCTAAAAGTTTCGTGTGTTTTTTTTGTTTTTTTTTTTTCAGCAGTAAAGTTTACAATGTATTTGTATAGGCGTGTTTTCGCAATACTAGGCAATGCAACCGTGATCTCGCTAGTTTGAACATAACAGGTTCGATTTCCATAACATTATGTAGAGTTTATTGTGTGTTTTAATCGATCACGGTGAAATTATTCACAAGTGTTCTATGGCTTCCGAGTAAACACGAGGACCAAGATGGTCCTATATCGCTCACCTGAGCTAACAGATTCAAAGTTTCAGGATGTGTCAACCTTTACTGAAGGATTTATTGGAGGACAAGGTGATGACACGATAAGCATTTTCTGCAAATCAAGTAGAATGTAACTCTATGATAAATAGGCTGACCTCACCGATTTTCAAACTCATTCAAGCTTTTATCCCTGACTTGCTTATATGTAACTTTCAAGAAGATCCGATATAAACTGAAGGTCTATGGTGATGACAAGGTCAAAAAAAAACAAAAAATCCTACATCGCTAATTTTCGAACATATCCAAGCTCTTAACCCCAACTTATTTGTATGTAAGTTTCAGGAAGATCCCATCAAAACTGAAGGGGCTATGGTGATGACAAGGTCAAAAATAGGCATTTTCTATAATCAAGGGGGACATAACTCCGAAATATAGGCCGACCTCACCAATTTTTTAACTCAGCCAAGGTTTTATCCCTTACTTACTAACATGTAAGTCACAAAAAGTGCCGATGAAAACTGAAGGGGCTGTGGTGATGACAAGATCAAAAATATGATTTTTTAAGTAGTAAAGGAGACGTAACCCTACAATAGATGAGCCAACCTCGTCAGTTTTTTTTAACTCATCCGAGTTTTTATCCCTGACTTACTTGTTTGTAAGTTTCAAGAAGATCCAATCAAAACTGAAAGGGCTACAGTGATGACAAGGTCAAAAATAAACATTTTAGCAAAGGAGGGGACATAACTCCGTCAGTAATTGACCCACATCGCTAGTTTTCAAACTCACCAACACTTTTAACCCTAACTTACCTGTACGTAAGTTTCAGGAAGATCCAATCAAAACTGAAGTCGCTACGGTGATGACAAGGTCAAACATCGGCATTTTCAGCACTCAAAGGGATGTAACGCTATGAAAAATGGGCCGACTTGGCCGGTTTTGAAAATTTATCCGAGTTTTTTTCCCTCGCCACATTACATAAAGATCCGATCAGAAAGATCCGATCAAAACTGAAGGGGCTACCGTGATGACAAAGTAAAAAATAGGCATTTTCAGCAATCAAAGGGACATACCTCTATGATAAATGGGCCGACTTGGCCAATTTTCGAACTCACCTGAGTTTTTATCACCAGCCACATTACATATAAGTTTCAAAAAGATCCGATCAAAACTGAAGAGGCTATTGTGATGACAAGGTCAAAAACCAGCATTTTAAGCAATCAAAGGGACGTAACTCTAACATTGAAGGGGCCACGGTGATGACAAGGTCCAAAATCGGATTTTCAGCAATCTTAGGGGCGTACCTCTATACAAATGGGCCGACTTGGCCGGTTTTCGAACTCAACCAAGGTTTTGTCCCCAGCCACCTTACATATAAGTTTCAGAAAGGTCCTATCAAAACTGAAGGGGCTACGGTGATGACAATGTCAAAAATCGACATTTTCAGCAATCAAAGGGACGTAACTCTATGATTAATTGGCCGACTTGGCCGGTTTTCGAATTCTCCCGAGTTTTTATCCCCAGCAACTTTACATACACGTTTCAGAAAGATCCGATCGAAACTGAAGGCGCTACGGTGATGACAAGAATTTTCCAATTGTAAGTCTATGGCATAGCAACCAAAGTTTTAGAGCGATTTCGAAAAAAAGCTTATGTCATCAATGCCCCACCAGAGGCATGCTACAGATGGGAAATGATGGCGATCAGCCTGCAGGTTGCAGAGATATAGCTGCTCAAATGTTTGGACGGACGACGGAGGAACCACTATACTATAAGCTCCCCTGGAGCCTTCGGCCAAGGTGAGCTAAAAATCGGCATTTTCAGCAATCAAAGGGATTTAACTCTATGATAAATGGGCCGACTTGGCTGGTTATCGAACTCATACAAGTTTTTATCACCAGCCACCTTACATATAAGTTTCAGAAAGATCCGATCAAAACTGAAGGGGCTACGGTGATGACAATGTCAAAAAATCGGCATTTTCAGCAATCAAAGGGATGTAACTCTATGATAAATGGGTCAACTTGGCCGAGTTTTTATCCCCAGCCACCTTACATCTAAGTTTCAGAAAGATCTGATCAAAACTGAAGGGGCTACGGTGATGAGAAGGTAAAAAATCGGCATTTTCAGCAATCAAAGGGATGTAACTCTATGATAAATGGGTCAACTTTGCCGAGTTTTTATCCCCAGCCACCTTACATCTAAGTTTTAGAGAGAGATCAAAACTGAAGGGGCTACGGTGATGAGACGGTCAAAATCGGCATTTTCAGCAATCAAAGGGATTTAACTCTATGATAAATGGGCCGACATGCCCGGTTTTCGCGCACATCCAAGTTTTTATCCCGAGCCACCTTACATATAAGTTTCAGAAAGATCCGATCAAAGCTGAAGGGGCTACGATGTTGACAAGGTCAAAAATCGGCGTTTTCAGCAATCAAAGGGACGTAACTCTACGATAAATGGGCCAACTTGGCCCTTATTCGAACTCTTCCGAGGTTTTATCCCCAGCATCCTTACATATAAGTTTCACAAAGATCCGCTCAAATTGAAGGGCCTACGGTCTTGACAAGGTCAAAAATCGGCATTTTCGGCAATCAAAGGGATGTAACTCTATGATAAATAGGCCGACATGGCCGGTTTTCAAGCTCATCCAAGTTTTAATCCCGAGCCACCTTACATATAAGTTTCAGAAAGATCCGATCAAAACTGAAGGGGCTACGATGTTGACAAGGTCGAAAATCGGCATTTTCAGCAATCAAAGGGACGTAACTCTATGATAAATTGGCCAACTTGGCCGGTTTTCAAAATTATCGGAGTTTTTATACCCAGCCACTTTACAAATAATTTTCAGAAAGATCCGATGAAAACTGAAGGGGCTACAGTGATGACAAGGTCAAAATAGGCAATCAAAGGGATGTAACTCTATGATAAATAGACCGACTTGGCCGGTTTTCGAACCGTTTTTTAACCGTTTTGATGAGTGAGTGAGTGTTTGAGTTTTACGTCCCACCAACAGCTAAGGTCATATGGAGACGGGACCTCGGTTTTAAAGACTCCTCCGAAAGTCTGGAGAAGCCCGGGTCGACCCTGCGATCCCTGGTTTACAAGGCGAGTAGCGTAACCACTGCACCACGGAGGCTTCTTTAACAGTTTTGATGACATGAAAGAATACACTATCATCACGTGAACAAGTCTGTGAAATAAAGACCCCCTAAACCCACCTTATATCGAGAAAACTGGGGTTTACGGGGGCAAACATTATTTTCCTTATTTCTGCCCCAAGACATAGGTTGTGGGTACTCGTTAGAACCGCCTAAATGAGGCGGTTCTAACGAGCACCCAAATCCTATGTTTCGAGTATAAATAAGAAATATATCACAAATTTTCATTAGAAAAACAACAACGTTTTTATGCACTATATCAAACGGATGTGTTATCGAAATGGCATCAACGCAGCCTGATCAGAGTCTTCACAGGTGGTAAGTTTCATCAGTGTCTCTTGCTGCATGTATCCACAGAGCAAACTGGGAAGAAGCCGGTGTCGCCGCGTGGCTGTGTTTGCTGATTTTCATCTCCGCTAATCGCATTTGTGCATGTTTCAGCGAAGCATCACGAAAACATGCCTATATATTTCTGACCCCTTTGAACCCCACTTTTATATAGTAAAACTGGGGTTTACAGGGGTAAACCTTATTTTCTTATTTCTGCTCTAAAATATAGATTGTGTGTACTCGTTAGAACCGCCTCGATGAGGCGGTTCTAACGAGTACCCACAATATATATTTTGAGCAGAAATAAGAAAAATATCACAATTTTTCATCTTAAAATTTTCATTTTTCGGCGATAAAGGTTACAATGCATTTGTATAGGCGTGTTTTCGTAATGTTTGGCTCAGCCTACGCATCCCTGCAATCTAATCCATCACATTAACACGTTCGTGAAATGAACACCTCTGAAAACCACACTTTATTTACAGAAAATTTAAGCTTTCCTAGGTATACACATTGTTTTTCTTGTTTTTGCTTGAAAACAGAGATTGTTTCGGTACTCGTTAGAACCGCCTAAACGGGGCATCAACGGGGCTCTAAACTGTGTCAGTTCTAAGGAGCACCAAAAAGCACCAAAAGAACAATATTCCCACAAATAACCTTCCTGGGGATATGAAAGGATGCACCATTACGAAAACACGCCTATACAAAAACATTGTAAATTTAACAACCCAAAAATGATATTTCTTAGATGAAAAATGTCAATATTTTTCTTATTTCTGCTCAAAACATAGATTGTGGATACTCGTTAGAACCGCCCCTGCAAACTCCAGTTTTACTTTATAAAAGTTGGGTTTAAGGGGGTCAAATTTATATAGACGTGTTTTCGTGATGTATGCTGATGTGTTATCGTCGTGGCAAGTTCTGGCTTCTGATATCTCCACAGAGGCTGCGGTCGCATAAAGGGGTATGCAGTCTGATTTTAATCTACGCAGATCGATGTTTCCAAGCTGTGCATGTTCGTGGTAAGTGCCCGGCAGAGACTCAGATCATACGGCCCTTTAATTATTATTGTATTTATATCAGAACAGAACAGAACAGAACAGAACTTTATTATGATTTAAGCATATACAGCTTATCATCATATTCAAAGGTGAAAACAAATCATAGCATCGTAAGCATGCATGTTGGATAACTCGACGAACTCGAGTTTATACTCTTAAGTATAGTGAGTTAAAAGTAGTGTGTTGAGAGTGAACACAGATGTATTCCGTATGATCTCATGTTGCATTAACGTTTAATTTACGACGTTTGCAGTATCTAATCGCAATTTTAATGCCTTTGTGACATAAACTGCAAGGTTCTTTAGTACCTTAACACTGTTAGAATTAAGTAACTCGATAAATTTTTGCATATTTGGGTTTCTCACGTAATATCTCGGAATATACACATTCCGTATTTGTTCATATTTAGTACATTTAATCACAAAATGAGACTCATCCTCGATATCATCAGACTGACAGTATATACATTTCCTATCGGCTCTGGGAATTTGAGAATATCGTCCAGATTCAATGAGTAATGGATGTGATGACAATCTCAATTTTGCAATTACATTTCTATAGTTACGGTTTTTAACTTTATGTAAGTAATATGCCGGTTCATATACAGTCTTGATATATCTATATAGTGAAAGAGACGAACAGGTCTCCATCTCTTCTCTCCAGTTGGAAATATAAATATCCATAAGTCTTTTCCTGAATACTGGGATAAACTTAGGCCCAATAACTGAGTCTGGGTAAATCCAGACCTCTGGAAAACCATTTAATTCCAGTAATTGTTTAACTTTGAATGCCCAATTATTAATTCCGTTGTTAACATCACTAAGCATATAATTATAAACAGAATTTAAAATAATATTTCCATTTTCGTTGGAACGTATTTTCATCCAGTATTTAATGATTCTAACTTTCCACTCAATAATTAAAGGGAAACTCCCTAATTCACTGCATACAGCCAAATTATTCGTTGTTTGTTTAACATTTAACATCCACTTACAGAATTTTCTTTGCACTCTTTCTATTCGCTCTGCGTTAATAAATCCCCATGCTTCACAAGCATATGAAAGAATAGAACATACGAATGATTCAAATAAATTTAACATAATATGTAAAGGCATTTCAATATTCCTAGTCATAGACAATAATGAACACATTGCTCTTAAAGCTTTCCCGGATAATGTTCTAGTAGCCTGCATAAAGGATCCACTCGGTGTGAAAACAAGACCTAGATAATTAAATTGATTCACAATTTCTAGCTCTATTCCGTTAAAGTACCATTTCTCTTGCTGCGACAAAATACCGCCTTTTCGAAACACCATGATTTTTGTTTTGTCTACGTTAACGGTTAAATTCCAGGTATCACAGTATTGTTGTAATCTATTGAGGGATAGCTGTAGACCTTCAGGCGTGTCACTGAAGATCACCATGTCGTCTGCGAACAAGATTAAGTATAGAGACAGCTGTTCGAGCGATATACCGGCGTCCAGATTTTCCTGCAGAGAAGTTTCAATATCATCTAAGAACAGGGAAAAAAGTATAGGTGAACAAATTTCCCCCTGCATTAGGCCTACGTCACAGTCGAAAAAGTCGGATAATTTGTTCAGATGTTTTACACAAGACTTTACTTCACTGTACATAGATCTGAATAAACTGATCAGTTTCCCATCCACTCCACATTTTATTAGCTTGTACCATAACCCATTTCTATAAACGGAGTCAAAGGCTCGTTTTAGGTCAATAAAGGCACAGTAAAATTTCTTTTTGCACTGTAAATAATACTCAATTAAAGAATGTAAAATAAAAATAGCATCCACTGTGCTATGTCCAGGTTTAAATCCAAATTGTACGTCACTGCTGAAATCGTTTGTCTTGGCCCAATTTTGTAAACGATCATTTAAAATGCTTGTGAATATTTTTCCAAAGCAGCTCACAAGTGTGATACCGCGATAATTGTTCGTATCGTCAAAGCTGCCCTTTTTGTGCAACGGCACTATAATTCCCTTACTCCACTTAGATGGGAAGATTTTGCTTTCCAGGACCTTATTAAAAAGTATTTCCATATATCTTATTAGAATGTCAGCACTCACGATAAAATATTCGTTTAACAACGTATCCTGTCCAAATGCCTTATTTTGTTTCAATTTCCCTATACTAGTCAGAATTTCTTTCCGACTGATTGGCACATCCAGTTCTGGAAAGCTGGGTTCATTTGGCGTATCTCCGTCAAAGTTTTCCAGAAAATCATCAACTTCCCTATGTCTGGACTCATTAATGTCTGACGCCAGAGCTTTGAAATGTTCATAGAACTCATCTATTTTCACTTTTTCATTCGGAATATGAGACTTTCGTTTAAATTGCCTCCAAAATTCTCGTGGTCTTTTATTCCGCATGTTGTTCATGTCCATACACCGCTGTCTGTAATATTGACGTTTGCGTTTAACACAGAAAAATTTATAATCCCTTTTCCTGTCGAGCATTATGCGCCTATTATCTTCAGTTTTGGTACAATTAAAGTTCCGTAAAGCCTCTAAGTAAAGAGCCCGTTTTGACTTACAGTTCTCATCAAACCATTCTTCTTGTGCTCTGTAATTCGAATCGTGGAATTTATAGCTAGGCTTGTTAGTCCGACACTTTTCAAAGAATGGTTTTGCGTGTAAACTTATGAAACTAGAGAATTGTTCTACGGTCTCATTTATTGACTTATTTGAATTTAAAATCCCATCCAATACACTTATGTCCGTTTGCAAAGAATTCAAAAATACATTTTTGAAATTCTCATTCCATTTATATGTACAATATTTGTCCCAATTGGGCTCATCAGTGTTTGTATTAACAGTTAGTATAAATGATATGGGCGCGTGGTTGGAGTATTCATTAAAATCATTAACCGTAAAATCGGTTATGTCCGAAAAATTACCGTAATAGGTTAAAAAATAATCCACCACACTTTGACCCGCATGCGTCATGCAAGTGAAGCGGCCATCTTTATCCGTAACTGCTCTGCCGTTAAGACACTGTATATCGACCGCTTTACATAAATCTAATAAATGTTCCCCGAACCGATTTGATGTGCGATCCATCGAATGTCTAGTTGTAATCTCACTTTGTGAGGATTCACAAAGTTCTAAGTTTAAGTCATAATTATTTTCAATAAAATCACTCTTTCGTCCTATTCGACAGTTTAAGTCGCCCAATAATGCGACTTTACCCATAGCCTTGTAAAAACAAATTTCAGCTTCGAGTTTCTGGAAAATATCCACATCATATAACGTATGGTATACAGAATTTTCAGGGGGAATATATGTCACTGCAAAATACCAGTCCTCTTCTATATTGAAATATTGTTTGTCTACCTTAATCCATACTATAATGTCAATGTCAATTTTTACTATTTTTATACCTGGCCGAACAGTGTTTCTAATATAAATAATAACCCCCCCCCCCCCCCCCCCGCTGTTACGTCTCGCTCTTCTGTTTTGAACCTTTCGAAAAGAATGAATGGGATTACTAAATCCATCAATATCAATTTTTGATCTTTTCGAGGTCCATGTTTCTGATAAACAGATAACGTCGTATTTTGTAACAAGAGCACCGCAAGCGGGTGCCAACGCTCGTCTGCAGTTTCTTTTAGAAAACAAAAGTTCTAAGTCAAATCAAATTGCAAGATGGAGTTATAAAACTTGTAGGGAATGTAGCTCTTGTGATGGTGAGTATGTGTATGAAGTTTCATGAAGGTAGGCCAAATACTTTTGGAAATATGGTCAAGGTTAAGTTTTTTGGTTAATTTTTCGAAAAATAGGTCAAAGTTCAAAGGTCAAGGTCACAGGTCAAAAAGCGTGGTATGACTGAAAAGGTCTTGTCCCAAGGAACATTCATGTGAAGTTGGAAGGCTCTGTTGTGAAAAAAAAAAACGGAGAGAAAAGGGGAGATAATTCAATCAAATTGCAAGATGGAGTTATAAAATTGTAGGGAATGTAGCTCTTGTGATGGTGAGTATGTGTATGAAGTTTCATGAAGGTAGGCCAAATACTTTTGGAAATATGGTCAAGGTTAAGTTTTTTGGTTAATTTTTCGAAAAATAGGTCAAAGTTCAAAGGTCAAGGTCACAGGTCAAAAAGCGTGGTATGACTGAAAAGGTCTTGTCCCAAGGAACATTCATGTGAAGTTGGAAGGCTCTTTTGTGAATAGTATTGAAATAAGAGACAAAAACAATTTAAAAAAAAACGGAGATAAAAGGGGAGATAATTCAATCAAATTGCAAGATGGAGTTATAAAACTTGTAGGGAATGTAGCTCTTGTGATGGTGAGTATGTGTATGAAGTTTCATGAAGGTAGGCCAAATACTTTTGGAAATATGGTCAAGGTTAAGGTTTTCGGTTAAATTTTCGAAAAAATAGGTCAAAGTTCAAAGGTCAAGGTCACAGATCAAAAAGTGTGGTATCACCTAAAAGGTCTTGTCGCAAGGAACATTCATGTGAAGTTTGAAGGCTCTGTTGTGAATAGTATTAAAATGAGAGCAAAAAATGTGTTTCAGAAAAAAATTGGAAAAGGGGAGATAATTCAGCCAAAATCAACAATGTTGTTATGGTCCTTGGTCAAAATGTAGCTCTTGTGATGATGAGTGTGTGTATGAAGTTTCATGAGGCTAGGTCTAATACTTTTTAAGTTATAGCCAAGGTTAAGTTTTTTTGGAACGACGCAGGACGACGAAGGACGACGCAGGACGACAACGCAGACGCCGGAGTGATGACAATAGCTCGAAAGTTTTTTTTCAAAAAACAGACGAGCTAATAAAACTGACAAAGTCCTTATCAGCTTTTTTCCGCTCTGATAAACCTTCTACATTCCAAGATAAGAATTTTAATCCACCCTCATTATTGTCCTAGGCCTCTGGCCCAGTGTAGAGCTCATCGTCAATATAAAGCTTATCGTAGGACAGATAGGCTTTCTTTTTTTGCTGCCTGGCAGCTTTCATGACTGGCAAGAGTTTTCTGCGCTTCAAAACTACATCCCTAGGAAACTGCTGAGACACCCCAAAATCTGTATCTCTCAACTGGGGACTTGCTTTCCGAACTTTTTCACGGTCCTCAAACCTGTCAAACTCCACTAAAATCGGCCGAGTTTTCGCCTCGTTGAATCGTCCGATCCTCGATGCTTTTTTGATAGATATGCGTGCCTGAGCATTTTCAAGTCCCATTTTATCTTGCATGATATCGAACACTTTCCGATCACAACGCTCATTATCCCTATTATCCTCGCTAGCTTCCTCTGGGATGCTGAAAAACAACAAATTACTTTTCAGCTCGAGACATTTCAGTTCTATCAGGTTCGACTCCATTTTTCTTTCGTTTTTTGATCGTTCAGTTTACGCTTTCTGAATCGACGTCAACACTTTATCCATTTCATTTTGTCTTTTTTGTATTTGCTCCAACGACTTCGAGTCGAACCGATTGTTAGTCCGAGGTAGGTGAATACCGGACCTGGACAAAAACTCCATGACCTTCCGTACTTGCCGCCACATGTGGTCCGAGTGAGGCTCCCATCACGAAAACATGTCTATATAATTTTGACACCCTTGAACCCCACTTTTATTTAGTAAAACTGGGGCTTAAAGGGGTAAACCTCATTTTTTCATTTTTGCTCCAAATTTTAGATCGCGTGTACCCACAACCTAAATTTTGAGCAGAAATGACAAAAATATCACAATTTTTCAGCTTAAAAGTTTCACTTTTTTGCAATAAAATTTACAATGTATTAGTATAGGCGTGTTTTCTTAATGAACCCACAGCGGTGAGAAAGCAATTCTTCATATTTATGTTCTTACCGTAAAAACTATCGACGGAAGTGGAGTCAACCGCTTTACCGACACAAATGAAAGAAGCTCTGGTAGATGACCCTCCCTGCTTGCAACGTACACAACCCTGAAATAGATACCTACTTGTAAAGTCATGCCGTTATTATAACGATGCAGGCCGAGTCGGCAACATTCTTTGGTAGATCTGTAGGCATTCTCTCCATCCCGCTGATTCAAAAAGGACGGGACGGATACTTGTCTGTTTCTGGTGAAAACATATGCAATATAATCGCACTGATCAACCGGTAATGTATAAGCCTGTACTAAACTGACCGATTCGATTTGACCTAATTAGTGCTGACTGGGCCGTTTAACTCAAATTAATAAACAAATAAACAAATGCTGACAGCAGGAAAAAAATAATTTTAAACAATTTAAGAACACTGAACGTTAATATTCTTGAATTACATGCAGCCGGTTGTTTATGTTGAAATAAACACTCGGACTGTCGGACAAATACACAGTAGAAATACATGTCCGTGTGAAATAATGGCGTCCAACATGGTGTCAGAAAATGACAATTTTTTGGCAAAAATGATAAAATCTTTCTTATTTCTGCATTCAACATAGATTGCGGAAACTCATTAGAACCGCCTCAATGAGGCGGTTCTAACGAGATCCCACAATTTAAGTTTTTGAGCAAAAATAAGGCAAATAATGTTTAACCCTGCAAACCCCAGTTTTCTCTATATAAAATGGGGTTTAGGGTGCGTTTTTTCCATGGACTTGTTCACGTGATGAGAACATAAGAAATCAAATCCATTGACCCGGAGTGTAGACTGGTAAAATTGTCATGAACGTGGAGTTGGAATGTTGTTTAAATTCGTATACTTTAAGCAAACCGTTTATACCCTGATTAGACGTTGCGTTCTGCGGAGTCTGATTTTGTCCAACACTGTTTGCGAAAATCCCATTTTGGGGAACCTCGGCATACAGACCAGCTACCGGTAATAACCCATATTTTATTTTTATCCGAGGTAATAGGCCTTTTTCCCCGGAGAACAAGCGATAAATTTCTCCGAGAAGAAAAAAAATCGCGTTTCAAAGCGGTTAATTTCTCCGCGAAACGCCGCGAAATTTCTCCGCGAACATCGCTTTTTCTCGGCGAAAGCCAATTAGTACAGGTGAAGTCGTTCACGGTGTTTCTCTGCGAAATCTGCCTATACCTACATGTATGTTTGTTCATGTGCATGTATTTTTTGCATGCATTAAAATTTGGTACACAAGTTTGAAGCATATGACGAAATGCATGTTCTTTGTACAAAGATAGACAACTCTAGCGACCGTAAAGTATGATTTTGATCCAGTTGGAATCATAATGATTTGCATCTTATGCACTTTACAACGCAGTATAAACATCATGGATGTTTTCTGTGTGCCTTTTTTACTGTTGTGTAAACGCATCATAAATTGAAAACTGTTGATTTTCTATCGGTTCACCATATTGGGAGTACTTTATTTTTTCTCAAGTAAATACTTTAGAAAAATCAAACTCAATGTATATAATAACGGGGATCCTGTTTGTAAATGTATATGTGGGCGCTGATCTCACTCTACATTTTGGTTAATCTTTTTCTTACACTGCGAGTAATCAAACATCACTGATGCTTACACTTAAGCTCACATGGCGGCCCGCTTGTGTTTCTTGCTTTAACAATTAAATTTTTCTCATACATGTTCATTAACCCATTTCAGACTGGAAACCCCTAAACGAGTACCGTGGCAAACGGGCGTCTTGTCAGGGTCTACACTGTTTGCAAAAAGTTCGGCCATTTTCCTGATAAATTTTGAAGAAAACACAACCTGAAACCCTAAATTTTGAAATGGACTCATGCTATATGTAAGGAGGAAGATTCCATTCGATACAAAAAGGGTAATATGGGGAAATTGCGCGGCAAGCATTCCAAGGCTGCTTATAAGTCTGATCTCTAACTTGGAGCAGAACTACAAAATTCTCCAAGATAATCAGCGAAGTTCGTACAGACATGCAACCTGGGTATCTTGTTAAGTCTACTGTACACCCCGAAGGTAACTGGCCCCTGTGTCCTAATGGGTAAGAGCACTTACGCTTAACCCATTCAGTACCAGAAACCCCTAAGGGGGTACCTTGGCAAACAGCGCATGCCGAGATCAGACATTGCAGTACGCCGCGTCTGATCAGGCCCTACACTGTTTGTAAGTAAAGTAAAGTAAAAGTAATTTCTTTATTTAAAGAGGTGGCTCGTTTGGTACAATTACCAATCTTCCACGAGGCCCTCTAGTCAAAACATAATACATAACATCGACAAACTACAAATGAGTATTCACAAATGTGATGAGATTTCTTTACAATTACATAATGTATGGAGAAGTGTGAGAAAAAAAATGGAATGAAATTTATACGTTGGTGAAATACGGCGATGAAGGCATACGTTTCAATATCTAGGTGTTAGTCATCCAGGAAATTAATCTATCTGAGAATGAGACCAGGGTATCACTATTTGTTATCTCATATGGAATACTATTCCAAATAATTGGCCCTGAATACGAAATGCTTTTCTTGAATTTGGCTAAATTTAGTTTTGGAACAATGAAGACTTGACTTGAGCTAGATCTGAGCGTCATATTTAAAGGGTTTAATTCTCTTTTCTGGAAAAGCTCACACAAGTAGTTCGGAGCTAAATGGTTAACAACTTTAAACATCATTTTTGCCTTGTTCAAGAATATATTTTGCTCAATTGACATAACTTTTAAGCGTGATTTAGCAGATTCATAGTCTACATATTCATATCCTAAGATAAATTTGAAAGCGCGTTTCTGTAATTTTGTTATATTAGAAATATTATAGTTTGAAGAATTACCCCATATGACATTGCAGTAATTAAAGTGAGGCTGAATATATGCTTTATAATAAAGAAGCCTATGTTCTGAACTTAAGAAATGACTTATTTTTGACAACAACCAGATATAGGACGACACTTTCTTGCAAACAGCCTTGTAATGGGTACTCCATTGTAAATTTTCATCAATATATACGCCAAGTATTTTATCACCGTTAGTTATCTTTAACTCCATATTATCAAAAGTTAGTTTAAATACGCTTTCATCAATATGTAAACGTTTCTGGCGTGTTGTGATAAGCATTACTTTTGTTTTTGCAGTGTTAAGTAACATTCCATTTTGTTGACACCAGTCACGTAATGTTATAAGACAGTTTTGCAAGTTTAGCCTGAGTTCATTAATATCAGCATGTGCGTCATAAATAGTAGTATCGTCAGCATAAAGGTCTGTAGAGCAAATTTGATTGGAAAGATGCAATGACAGATCATTTATAAAAATAAGAAATAGTAACGGGCCCAATATGGATCCTTGTGGAACTCCGCATTTGACGTAATCACGTTCTGATATTTTATTATTTACAGAAACTACCTGTGTTCTATCACTCAGATAAGATTGCATTAATGAAACAAAATTATTGCTACATTTATAGCATTTCAGTTTCTCTTAAAATAAGTCATGATCCACTAGGTCGAAAGCTTTTCTGAAATCTAACATGATAGAACCTACAATTTTGTCTTGGTTTATAGCCTTGAGCCAGTTTTCTGTCATGAGTGTTAATGCACTTTCGGTAGAATGTCCAGATCGGAAACCACTTTGTGTTTGATGTATAAGGTTAAAATTGTTTAAATATGACATAAGATTCTTCTGTATAATTTTTTCTACAAGTTTTGATAAAGTTGGCAAGATAGATATGGGACGGTAATTGTTCAGTTCATCTTTTGGGCCACCCTTGTGGAGCGGGGTTACTTTTGCTTGTTTCCATAAAGTGGGAAAACTGTTATTGTGTAAACATTTTTGGGCTATAAAAGTAATGCTTTTCGAAATAACACCCGAAGAAAGTTTTAATAGTTTGGGTCCAATTCCATCTAAGTCTGTTGCTTTAGTGATATCAAGCGAAGATAAAAATCTATATACAAAATTTTCATCTATATCGGGTAAACTAAAAAATGCGTTTTGCGGAACCTTATAATCAATATACTCCCTGAGTGTCCTTAAATCATTTGGCAGCAATGGCTCTTTAAGATCTGAAGCAATATTAATGAAATATTTGTTGAAATGCTCCAATAATTCTTTGTCATCTGAGACTGTCTCGCCATCGATTCGCACTCCCAAAATACCATTACTTCTATTATTGCTATGTTTACTGGAGGCTCCAAATTCTTTAAAAATTTTCCAAATTGATTTCGGATCATCTTTCCCTGATTCGATTTTTTGTTCTTATGTGGATTTTTTAGCTATTTTAATTAAGGTCGATATTCTGTTTCGTAGAGTTTTATATTCTTCCATATCCCCATGCTTTTTATTATTATCTTTTTCTTTCATTGCATCCAATATTTCGGAAGTTATCCAGTCTGGTTGAGTTTTATACTTTACCCTTTGAGTTTTCAGTGGTGCGTGTTTGTTTACAATATTTATGAAAAGTGAATACCAATTATCAAGAATGTCATCAACTTCATGAAAATATCGCAAGTTATCCCAATTAATTGACAATAAATCTGTGAAAAACTCATTTTCGTTAAAATGTTTGAATGATCTGTAAGTTATATAGTTATGAGAGTTCTTTTTGCTACTTGAACTTACATTCCTATTACAAAAGATAGCGTAATGATCACTAATACCTAATCCAGAAACGCATACATATGATATATTATCTTCATTATTTGTATAAATGTGATCTATAAGGCTACTTGAAAGTGTCGTTACTCTTGTAGGTTGCATAACTACTTGACTCAATCCTAATGATTCATTGAGAACTACCCAATCTCTATTTACATCAACATTTAATAGATTTTTATTAAAATCTCCAAGTAAAATAACCTCTTTTCCCTCCATTAATACTGTTTCAATAAACATTTCAAAACGATCATTCCATTCAATTAATTCATTTGGATTTCTATATAGTGTACCACACAGAAATGGTTTACCCTTATTCGGCGTAATTTCAAGCCATATGCATGCAATATCATCGGTCTCAAGGTCATCCCTTCGCTTCGACATTATATGATCTTTAACATAGACAAGTATGCCTCCACCACCGTTGTTGTTATTATCTTTTCGATAAGGTGACTGAAAACCATTAATATGAAAACAATTTGTCGGTTTATGGCTCTTAAGCTTAGTTTCGCAAAAACCAAATATATGTATATTCTCATTTCTCTCTGCAGTCAACATCAATTCAATTTCAGAAAATTTTGTCATATCCCTCCAACATAATCCCTGAACAATAAGAAACCCTATATTCATACCCTTATTTTTGAGATTTAAATTCAAAACAGACTCATTTTTATGGTTTTCTGATTGTCTCTTTGTATCTAAAGCTGATTCGTATTGCCTCTCTATATCTATAGATGAATCAAGCTGTTTTGAATGAACTGAGCTGCATGTGCATGCTGTGTCATTTGCAGAACACTTAGATAACACCCCAAAATTTCCTACAACATATGCAGATTGAATGCTTTTTTCATCATACTTTGAACACTGACAGTCGAAAAATAAAGAATTACAGTCACTGCAAACAGAATTTAAAACACTAAAATAATTTTCATTCACTGTACAATAATTTTGATCAACAACAGGCATTTGAAAACTGGTGGCACTAATGCCGAGTCCCTATTTCTGTGCAGTGTACCAACAATCAGAAAACTTGTGTCCAACAAGTTTGCACTCATAGCAACGGCCTCCGTTACCGCCGAACCGTCTGACCGAATGTCCATATTGATGCCTCCGAAACCCATTTCCACCTTGATTTCCCCTAATTCCATTTCTAGCTGTCTTTCTTTGATATCCGGCTGGCCCGCTGAAATTTCCCGGGTTTTGCGATTTCCGTCTGTTGTATACGCATTCTCCGAAATCTGTAATTATTTGCAGTTTCCTATTGATTGCATCTAGGAGCCGTTTTATGCCAGAATCCGATAAATGAATACCATCATCCCTGTAGTATCTAGATGACAACTGGTCCTCTCTGAAGAAAAGATCACAGCTGTCCTGAACCAGTTCTACTTTTTGATTTCTCCAATGAGCTAAGCAGCGGTTGATAACACAAACATCAACATCTCCTCTCGGTGCCACAGAGCAAACTAGTATTCGACATTCAACATTGCGACATTTTATCAAACTCAAAAGTTCATCGTAGTTTTCTTCTATTCTTCTAGGATCAGCGCCATTTGATAAATCATTTCCACCCACGTAAAGAATAACAGTTGAAAAAGACTTCAAATCATACACATCTAATTGGTCGATCAAACGTTGAATAGTGGCTCCGCCTGTTGAGGACTTGTGGACAGTTTTGACCAGTCCTTTAGTGTTCACACCATTAATTATAGAATCTCCGAGTAGAAGAATCTTTCCCCCAGATGATTGAGGATTATACTGGGGTTTATGGCTTCTCGCAGGAATTGTCTGAACTGGCCGTGTTGCTCTGCTACCATTGTTTACTACTACGGGTATGTGTTGCGGCTCTTCATTTGATATTGGAGTATCTGTTCGTTCACCACGTAGCGGTACTGCTACTAGAGGAGATTGCGTGCGTGCCGCCTGCAAGAACACGGATTTCTCTGCAACATTGGGCTGAAAAAATGACTGGCTTTCAGATGGATTATTGCTCACTATTTCGGAATACGTTGCCGGTTTCGACATATTTTCTACCAATAGTATAATCGACTGTTTTAAGTCGCGCACGACGGACTCCATCTCATTTATCTTTAAAATTAACATGGACAGTTTTCTGCCGTTTGTTTGTACGTCATCATTGGATGCAATTATCTCCAGTCCTTGTGGAATAAGTTGCGATATTCTATGATTATCTTGCCTGGGACAATTTGGAGTACTTTCCCACATCGTCTGCATTAGACTGACATTTTTGGCTTCATCGCTATAATCTGAATGCGTAATTCGTGGACTTAAGGCTCCAGGTTGGCTGCTGATGTCATCCTGAGAGCTTTCTTCCTTGGTTGTCAGGCTGTCAACTTCCTGCACAAACCTTTTAAACAGAGTTAAAGCCACTTTCGGAAAATATGAAGAACGCCACAACCTGTGTCCGACTCCTGTGACTTTCACTGTACTGAAATGACTGTCAAGTATTATTTCGTATTTAAGTCCGTGCACATGGGTAATATATTTTGTAACAAATGTGGTGTCGTCTGCATCAATATTGCTCGAAAAGTCTGCCTTTATCTTAGACAAGAACATATGAAAGAAGACATTTGAAGTAAAAGATAGAGTAGTCTTACTTTCATTTTGCTGAGTTCTGTAGAAGATTCTTTCAGAAGGATCCTTTTGACCCACTTCTGCCTGCCACTCATCATCAACAATATCCAAGAATGACATCGAGGATAATGTAGAAGTGCTACTTTCATTAAAATTCATTTCCTCTTCTCGAAGGCGCTTATCTATGTCCATATCCGAATCACTCGGCCCTGCTTGTGAGCCCATGTTCAATGTCACCATGACAAAATCAAAAAATTCTCCGTAAAAATGTAACTTCTCTGAGAGATTTTACACTATCTTGTAGTTAATCAAAATATCTATCAAATTTTTTACTTTTATATGAGTTTCTGATCCATATTTGACGTTAATCTAAATTAATTCTGATTTTTTTCACGGCGTTATTTAGAAAAACAACGTGACGTCACCATGGCGCGAAAGGCGCACAAAACTTTAAGACATTTTCCGAACTAAATCTTTAAGAAAAAACAACCTGACACCCCTAAGTTTCAAAATGAACTCCTGTATATATAAGGAGGAAGATTCCAATTGGTACAAAAAGGGTTAATCATCGGGCCATAAGGTCTCTCCGCTGTGGTTTGCGCCTCGCTCGGGCCACATATGTGACGCCAAGATCTGCAACAGAAGGTGGTCTTACTCCGCTTTTAGCTCAACTCTGATTAGCGGTCCGTTCGAAATAAGTGAAATAATCTTGAAAGTGCCGTAAATACAATAAACACCCCGAGGATAACGGGCATCCTTAAAGCGCTGACACTTATTAGGACTGTCATCGCTGTGGTTCGCACCTCGTTCGGTTCAAATTCTGCAACGTTGCGAGTTGAGCGCGGTCGGCTCGAAATAAATGAATTTGTCCTGACATCATGAAAACACGCCCGGGCAGGCTTCGATCCTGTAAGCGGTTTAAAAGTACTCGCATGCGGGTCGGCTTCAGCTATGCGTGGATGCATCATGCATCCCATCTATTGTATCAAGCTGAGCTTTTGGTAAATGTCACACATCATTATGGTGTTAATAACCTACACGTACGACTCATTATAAGAACTCGCCTATTCAAATATATTGTAATATTTTACCAATAAAAACGGAAAATTTTCGGATAAAAATTCTGGCATTTTTTCATATTTCTGCTCAAGATTTTGGGTACACTTTGAAACGACTCGGCGAGGCGGTTCTAACCAGTACCCACAATCGATGTGAGCAGAAATTAGATTAAAAATGTATACCCCTGTAAACCCCAGTTTTCGTTCTCTTTCTTTTATTTGTGAATGACCTACCCTTATTTGTAAAGGGAACTTACCTGGACTTATATGCAGATGATGCCACTATGCATACATCGAGTAAAACAACAACTGCTGTAGAAAATAAGCTCCAATTAGGTGCCCAAGACTTCAAACATTGGTGCGTATTGCATAAAATGTTTGTGCATATAGGCAAAACATCAGTTATGCTAATTGGTAGCCGCAATAAATTAGCTAATAGCGAAGCATTGCAGATATATATTGATAATGAGCTCATCAAAAACGTCGATACTCAAAAACTACTAGGAATAACGATTGATAACACGCTAAATTGGGAATCACAGATTAATAGGGTATGTCAGAATATAACCAAAAAGATCACGCTTATGAAGCTTCTATCTAAATACATCGATAAACAAGGCCTCAAGCAATATTATAAGTCTTACATTTTACCAATATTTGACTTCGGGTGTATGGTATGGGGACACTGCTCAGCTACTAGTATAAACAGACTGCTGAAACTCCAAAAGCGGGCAGCACGTATTGTATTGAAAGCCGACATCATGACCCCATCAGAAACTATGTTTAGAGATCTAAATTGGCTACCGTTTTATAAGCGCGTTCAATATCACGAGTATATCCTAATGTATAAAACGCTAAATTATCTAGCTCCTGATTATCTCTCAGAGCGGTTTATAAAAGTATCCGAAACTCATGATCGCAAACTACGATCTGTAGAAAATGATTTACTTAACGTCCCTTACTCACGAACAAGGTACTATGACAATGCATTTTCCGTAGCCGGAGCTAAGTTGTGGAACTCACTACCAAACGACATCCGACAATCACCATCCCTATGTAGCTTCAAAACTAGAATTAAGTCATATCTTCACACTGTAATTACTTAATACATAGATATGTCCGGACGGGTGGTCCCTTTAAATAGATTGTGTATTATGTGTACAAACAATGAGCGGCTCAGGACGTTTGCCAAGCGACCTTTGCGGGACTTTTCCAGTAAGAGGTTGCTGACAGACGCCTCTTGCTTTTCGAAAACTCGTCCAAAATTAATATGTTATTATGAACACCATTATAAGGTCTTAATCATGGCTGTCATTCTTGAATCTTGCATGAAGTCTTAGTGTCATCTGAAATACGCAAGTGATTTTATTCAATCTATCATACTAAAGGTACTGTTTAATTTATAAATCCAATATTAGTGTTATTATAGGACTATCAAACTGGTCTGGGTGTATGGGATGTGCTGTTTGGACATCTGTTTCCGCCACGCGCCCTTCCCCCATTTCCAGTGCGATTCCTGTATACATTTCTATAACGCGCGTCTCTACCGCGTTATGTTATAATAATGGTATTTTACCACAACAGAAGCACTTTACATAAACTCCAGTTGCTTTTAATGTCAGTGGTTTGCTCAGATTGCTCGTAAAATTTCAATATTACAATCTTAATAGTATAATTATTTAGCTTAATTTTACCAAATGTTACATTTTACATGTTCTTAATTCTTAAGGATTATCAAACTGGTATGGGTGTACGGGGCGTGCTGTTTGGACATCGGTTTCCGCCACGCGCCCCTCCTCTATTTCCAGTGTGATTCTTATACACATTTCTATAACGCGCGTCTCTACCGCGTTATGCTATAATGGTATTTTACCACAACAGAAGTACTTTACATCAACTCCAGTTGATTTTAATGACTGAGGTTTGCTCAAATTGCTCTTAAAATTTCAATATTACAATCTTAATATTATTTAGCTTAATTTTATCAAATGATACATTTTACATGTTCTTAATGGAAAACGCTAAACTAATTCAACTTATATTTGTTAATAAAAAATGTCATTTTATAAGTTTAGTATTCCTGGACCAATGTGATATTTGTTGATTGTATATATATGTATATATTAGGTTATGTTTTAGATAGAGGACCATATGTTAGATTAGTAATTGTACTAAATATGTTATCCTCTTAAAATAAAGACATTATTATTATTATTATTATTATTATTAAAGTGGGGTTTAAGCGGGTAACAAATAAATAGGCGTATTTTCGTGAAGTGAATAAAAGTTGTCATGAGACTTTTAAAAAGGGATTATACAAAAGAGATAAATTACTAAAATGAAATTGTGTAACATGAAAGAATATTTGATTATGATTTAACAATGACTACCATTTACCTTATACAAAAACAACGCACAAACGAAGAAATAATAATGAGCCGAAAATTTTACGTAAGCCCAGTTGTAATTTTTTTTCTCCTCGAAACGCGGGTAATTTCACTTTCAATGAAAGCGGTCGGTCAAATTTTCGCCGAGAATCTCCGAGAATTTTCTCCGCGAAACCGGGAGAAATTTCAGCGAGAAATTTCTCGCTCATTTTATCTTTTCTCGCTGTTTTGCGGAGAAAATAGCCGATTTCGCGTTAAGCGGTTTCTCCGCGAAACAAAAAATAGCGGTTATTACCGGTAGCTGGTCTGTATATGGATTATCCGATTCAATATTGAAAAAACACTTTCCGATACTTTTGGGTCCTTTTTCGCCATTTAAAAAAAACACACCTGTACAATTTTCAGCCCCTTAAACACCACTTTTATATAATAAAACTGGGATTTACAGGGGTATACATTATTTTTCTTATTCCTGTCCAAAAACAGAGATTGTGGGTACTCGTTAGAAGCGCATCACCGAGGCGGTTCTAACGTGTTCGCACAATCCATGTTTGGAGCAGAAATATGAAAAATATCAGATTTTTAATCTGATTTGTTTTTTTAGTGGTAATTTTTTTTCAGTATATTTGAACAGGCGTGTTCTCGTAATGCGTTATGCTCAGTAGACAAAACCTTTAATGTGCGGTTCGACTTAGATGATCAGTGATAGTCACGTTGAAAACAGCAGTGTATGTGCTGCAGTACTATGAATTTTGGGTCGACTGACAAATAGTAGACCCAAATCAGCATATACCTTCCACCTGAGAAAACTGTACCATTCGCCGATCCAAACGTTGAAAATAAGACAGCAATGGTTAGAATTATTGATGCTGAACCTAAGATCCTGTCAGCCCATGTCTGAAATACATGTAATTGTAAGGACAACATAAATGCACAAACTTACGATACCACATCCATATGAGATAGTGTTATATTTCATGGGCATAGAAATGGCATTTGTCTGGCGAAGCTCTGATATCTGTACCTTGTATTATATCTGCTTCAAACATTGTTTGCGAGTGCGTAACCCATATGAACAAGAAATGTAGCAAAACGCATATAATGCGTATACAATAATTAAACCAGCGCACGACAAAACATATAATAAGACATGTGCGCCCACCGAAGACTCAGATCAGCCTGCGCATCCATATAGTCTAAACAGAGGCTTCTCTTGCTGCACGGAGGAGCATAGATGGCTCTCTTGAGGTTTAACGTCCCCGTCAACGCTGTAAAGGTAATTTTGGAGACGTTGCTTCCAATTTTGTGGGACTTTTACCCGTCACTGAGATGAAATGACATCCTAAGCTATCCTAAGTGCGCACAACGAAGACTCTGATCAGACTGCGCGGGTGCGCAGGCTGATCTGAGTCTTCGTTGGGCGCACATGTCTTATTGTAGGTTTTGTAGTGCGCTGGCTCATATACAATACGCTAGCAATTCTTGTAACAGTAGATTGTTGCAGTGCGCTTGACAAAACGCTTCCAACACGCAACTTGAATAAGCGCACTGTTAGCGTTTTCCCTTGGGTTTTATAACAGTAAATAGTTAGCGATTTGTTTTACATACATGTAGTTTAATTTTAGATGTATTGATAGCGCGTTGTGTCACCTAACTTTTCAAAATAGCGGTTTATTTGTGTTTCACTTACATGTACTGTTGTCGGAGGATAAGTTGAGAGTGACTTCAGCGAATGTTTTTGTTATTAAGCATTGTCCACTATTGCCAAAGGGTAATGGCGCTTCGGTAATGATAAGTATAACGGTATAGTCTGTCCTGCCAGCCAATGATGGGTATGATAACGGTACAACCTGTCAAACCTGCTTGTGGTGGTTTATTCTTTCACGTCACTGTCAACTTATCTTCCGAGAGCAGTATGTCTTGCCTTTTATTAGTATTTTGCTCCTTGGAAATTTCCCAGAAAGCATCTTGGCAGTTATCTCATCACTCACTTCCTGTTTTTCAAAACCTTGAGGGAGTTTTCAAAGAGAAAGTGGTGTCCTTGTTGTGTGTTTTTTTTTTGTTTTGTTTTTTTGTTGTTTTTTTGTTATTGTTGTTTTTGTTTTTTTTTTTTGTTGTTTTTTTATGAAACTGGTTGAAAAAAAAACTATTTCAAGTACAAATAAGCATTTTATTTACCATTGTTACATTCGCATGATATGAAAATTATCCTGGACATTTCAGCTAACTTGTCACACTTCATTCAGTTGCGTGATAGGCATTTTGTCTGGACATTTATATCTTGATCTCATTAGGAAAACACGCCTAATTAATGCTTACCCACTTGAACTCCAGTTTGATAGTAAAACAGGAGTAAACCTTATTTTTCTTATTTCTGCTCTAAAATATAGAGTGTGTGTACTTGCCTGTAAACCTTATTTTTCTTATTTCTGCTCTAAAATATAGATTGTGGGTACTCTTTAGAACCGCCTCGATGAGGCGGTTCTAACGTGTACCCACAATCTATATTTTGAGCAGAAATAAGAACAATATCACAATTTTTATCTCAAGATTTTCATTTTTCGGTGGCATAATTTACAATGTATTTGTATAGGCATGTTTTCTTAATGTAAAAATGTGTATGAATGCAAGCAGTCAGAAAAGTTTGATTTCAGAAGTCGATCCTAAGCTCCATGCATAAGGCTCAAGACTTGAAACCATCAAAACTGCATTGAAATCATATTACCAGGAAATAATTATATTTACGAAAAAAGTGATATATCCTAAATGAAAAGAACAAATCCATTACGAAAACACGCCTACACAAACACATTGTAAACTTTACCACCGAAAAATAACAGAACATTTTAAGATGTAAAGAAATGTGATACGTCTACAAATCTCTTGTGCCTCTTAAATACCGTGGATCTCCATAGGCATTTCTTAGAAACGTATCTGTTTCCGTCGGAGTATACCTAAGCAATTAGCAGAATTTGTTTGAACCGCGATATTCCGTGCGTGACGATATCTTGAAAGTGCGCCGACGTCACATTTTTGTGAATTATGTCACGAGAACCGTTAATAATTGTGTTTTAGCGCCATAATAAGCTGGCAAGATGAGGTACTGATTCTGCTGATTTCATCGATACAAAATTAATTAAAGTCGTACTTCAAAAACCAAACATATCGGGGTTTGAGCATGGAAATTTAATTCGGAACTAGAAATGCGTCCAAAGGACATGGATGTCCCCGCCTGAAAATATGTCTATGTTCGTATTCATCTATAGAAAGTTATTGACCGGGTTTAAGTTTTGAACCTTTTTTTCACATTTGACCTCCAAGTATGACTTTGACCTTGAAGGTAAGGATCTTGGTTTTGTGTGAGGCAGATTGTCTCATGAAGGCCAACATGCCTGCAAAGTAATTTCAAAATCCACCCAGAGATAAGAAAGTTATTGACTGCGTTTAAGTTTCGGATCATTTTTTTTTAATTTTGACCTCTAAGTACGACCCTGACCTTGGACGTATGGATCTGGGTTTGCACGTGACACATCGTCTCATGATGGTTAACATTTCTTGGGAGCAATTTCAAAATCCATCCAGAAATAAGTAAGTTATTGACTGCGTTTAAGTTTCGGACCGTTTTTTTTTACCTCTGGCCTCTTAAGTATGACCTTGACCTTGGAGGTACGACCTGGGTTTTGCTCGTGACACATCGTCTCATGATGGTTAATATTTCATCAAAGTAATTTCAAATTCCATCCAGAAATAAGAAAGTTATTGACTGCGTTTAAGTTTTGGACCCTTTTTTGACCTTTGACCTCTAAGTATGACCTTGACCTCTAAGTATGGCCTTGATCTTGGAGGTACGGACCTGGGTTTTGCATGTGACACGCCATCTCATGATGGTTAACATTTCTGCCAAGTAATTTTAAAATTCATCAAGAAATAAGAAAGTTATTGACTGCGTTTAAGTTTCGGACCTTTTTTTGACATTTATTCTCTAAGTATGACCTTGACCTTGGAGGTACGGACCTGGGTTTTGCACGTGACACGCCGTCTCATGATGGGTAACATTTCTGCCAAGTAATTTTAAAATCCATCAAGAAATAAGAAAGTTATTGACTACGTTTAAGTTTCGGACGCACGCACGCACGGACGAACCGACGGCCGGACAGGGGCAACGCTATATGCCCTTTCCACCATTCTTCGAATGGCGGGGACATAAAAATAAACTGCGCCGCACGGCCTTTTCGAAGTTGCCTTGGCAACCATAAAATGCCGACATATGCATAAATTATTACCAAAGTCTCAGAATCGAGTGAATTTATATTTTGTCCCAAGTAGTGGAAAAATGAACAGAAAATTCCAATAAATGACCAAATTATACCCGTTGTCCAGGTATTTATTGATACCCCCACCCCGACCCCATACTATGCTATTGTCTTTATTCTTCCTCAAAAATACAGATTGTGTATATTCTTTAGATCGAGCGCACACAATCAATGTTTGCAGTAAAATTATTAAAATAGCACAAGGTTCCATCATAAACACATGTATGAAAGAATCCACTAGTGTGTCACCCTCATGGGCACGGGAAACGTTTACAAAATCATATTAACATACCACCGCAACAGCATTTGACGCCAAAAGCTCTGCTGAAGTCATCGCCGTGAGATAACCAATATTTGTTAGAAGGTAGATTATTGTTACCATTGTAACAGCAATTATGTTGGCTCGAGGTAAATTTCTGTAAAAGAAATATAAATCTATATCAGTAGTATAGTACCTACCTCCTCAACATCTGCTGTTGTTGTTGTTGTTTGTTTTTTTTATTTTCTTTTTTTTTTTTTTTCGGAATAGAGCTTGAGACAGAGCGAATCATTCCGAAAACACGCTCATACAAATACATTGTAAATTTTACCACCAAAAAATGAAAATTTTCACATGAAATATTTCGATATTTTTCTTATTTCTGCTCAAAACATAGATTGTGGATAGTCGTTAGAACCGCCTCGAGGCGGCCTCTATGTTTTGAGCAGATATAAGGAAAATAATATATAACCCTGCAAACCCCAGTTTTACTATATAAACGTGGAGTTTAAGGGGTCAAATTTATGTAGGCCTGTTTTCGTGATGTCTTTCATGGGTCCAAAACTGACATTTGTTTTCTGATGAAAAATTATTATACTTTTCTTATTTCTGCTGCAAACATAGATTGTGGGTGTTCGCTAGAGTATCTACAATTACTGTTGTTTAATTCTTGTAATTCTTTAATAAAAAAATAATTACCATTTGAAAGACTTTACTCTACTAAAAGTATGATTTACGGGAAAATTTATACCGTGATGCCACATATCCACCTTAGTCAATATGTCATTCTTGGGTCGATTGCTTAATCGAGCCAGTTACTAAGCGCAAAAGGTCTGTCAGTGCTGGAGTCCACGTGTCTATCTCTGATTTGGGGAAATCCAGGTATGGGTATTAATAGTAAATAGTCGTGTTGCGTAAGACGGTTATCAGTAGAATCCGGTTGGGTTTGGCAAACAGTCTACACTTGGTTTTAAGGGTTAAACAAACATTAATTCAGGATAGTCGAATAATCAATGCTGTCAATTTAACCCTAAAAATGCAAAGAAAAAATGTATCTAAAAATGCCATCTGTTTATGTCGTCTGCTGCGTAGTCTTGCCAACTTTTCAAACCTATACTTTACATATAAGCAAACAGTGTGGATCCTTATCAAACTGCTCCTAGAGGAGCTGTCTGATCATGGACCACAATTTTTGTAACAATGACTTTTGAAGTAGCCAGCAAACAGACGACATTTATGTGATTGGCATCTTAAGGGATTCCAGAATCGTCGTTTACCGGATGCATACGAAATAAACCAAAGCCCGTTGACGGACCTTAATTTAATTTTACCAGGCGACTAACGGAAACTATCGAACATAAACTCGTGACCGGAAAACCTACAGTTTGCTCCCCACCTGCTAAAACAAGCCGGCAGGAATTTCACCGGCTTAATGTTAATTTAATGAAGCAGTTAACCGTTAATTATTGGATAATTAGCCAGCAAGTGTAACATTTTGTTTTTACAGGTTCTATTTATATGTCAATGCGCACAATTTTACAGCCCAGCCCATCGTGGTTGTAGAAATACATTGGTGCTTCCACGCAAAGTAGTTTGCTGTCTGTGTTACAGAAGGCCAAGACAATCTTCCAACGTCATATTGGTTACCTAAACTTCATAAAAGACCATACAAAGCTTGGTTTATTGCACACTCAAGCGCTTGTTCCACCACTTAATCTCCAAATTATTGACTTCATGTTTTACTGCCATCAAAAAACATGTGATAAAATATTGCGACAAAGTCTTTGAAAGATCAGGTAGAAATCTGTTTTGGTCTATAAAAATTCTAAATAACGTTGAAATATATTGAAATGCCGTCGTTATCGTGCTTCAAGTCTGTCTACTTATGATTTTTCCACCCCCTCATAATCTTATAAAAGAAAAACTTAGTGATTTGATTGAGCCGACAGTTCATAGGGAAGAATCCCTCTACCTTGCATATAATGTAAGAAATGCTTTTTTTCACTTCTGAAGAGCATAAACATTATACTTTATGGTCATGAAAGAAAGTGTATGAAGCTCTCACCTTTCTACATGACAATATTTACATAAGATTTGGTACTAAGCTATTTAGACAAGTTGTGTTATTCCGATGGGTACTAATTGTGCACCCCTTGTGGCTGATCTGTTCTTGTTTTGTTATGAGAGAGACTTCATGATGTCCCTTTCTGCTGAAAACCAATCTGGAATCATTGAAGCTTTTAGCTCACCTACTAAATATTTGGATGATTTATTAAATATTGACAATATCTATTTCGATGGTTTGATAAGTAAAATGTAACCCCCACCCCCACACACCCAGAACTTCACTTAAATAAAGCAAATTCTTCTGATACCGAGGCCCCGTTTTTGGATTTACATCTGTTTATAGATGGGTTTGTGTCTTGCAAAATTTATGATAAACGGGATGATTTTGATTTAGAGATTGTAAATTTTCCTTTTGTGGATAGTGATTTTCCCCATGCGCCATCCTATGTCGTTTATATTTCGCAATTATTTCGATTTAGAGTTTCAGAGTGTCTAGTCATTGTAACTAACTTCAACACTCGTAATAAATTGTTAACTGCTAAACTTCTTAATCAGGGTTATCGGTACCATAAACTACGCCAAGCCTTTTCAAAATTTTATAGACCTCATTCGGAATTAATTTCAAAATTCAATATTGGACATAAATCTCATCTACGACAAGGTCTATCGGAACCCGACTTTTATGGTGACTTAGTATATAAATTCAGCAAACTATATAACCGCAATGACTTCAGCACCCCATTTCGTAAAATCTTTCTTCGATATAAAAAGATTGGGTACAACATAAACGTTATACGACAGACTGCATGCATGGTAGGTAGTTAACCCAATCACGTTTGACAACTTTGCTGCCCTCTTTAATTGCACGCCGGTGGGCCAGGCCTGAGATTCTATGACGGTTCCAGCGTAAAGGCTTACTGAGAATTAGAGAGAATCTAATTATATGTAATGTTGGCTGGTGCGGTTTTCCTGTCGCAGTTTATTTTTGATATTAGTTTTTGTGTTTTTTATATTATTTTGTTTTGGATAGCCAGTTGGCCATTTTGTGGGAAAGTAGCTGTCCTTTTGGCTTTCTGCTGTAGATGTTTCCATTAGGGTCTGTTGTTTCATGTTTGTGCTTCTCTTTGGTGTCTCTGATGGGAGCTGTGGGTTAATTATATCAATTCCGGATCATTGCCTTCATTTCTATTTTGCATATGAATATTGTTAAACCGACTGCATATGAGTACTGTTAAACCTCTTAGAGGCTCTAGGCTTGCAAAGGCAAAGTGCTGCGAGTCGGACAACTTTATTGGTTTCATTAGACAGCAGAGCTTGAGATGTCATATCATCACATTGTCGGGTAAAAGTCCCACAAAATTAGAAGCAACGTCTCCAAATTGACCTTTATAGTGTTGAAGGGGACTTCAAACCTCAAATCAAATAAACAAATATCACAGGTACGGTAAGAGTTTAAAAATGATCTCAATGAAATATTGTATATGCAGAAAGATGAATCTGTCTTTCTGGTCAGATTCGTACATGTAAATACATGTATACTGAAGGGCCGAGGATGAAGCTGAAAAGAGTGTGGGCTAGCGGAAGAATTAAGACATTTAATAAATAACAAATAAATAAACCGGAAACTCTTGGCGGAAAATGTTACCAATGCAAAACCAAGAAAGCCATTTATTTCAGACAAAAATGTACTTGATACTTTTCTTATAACGGGGCGTTTTATCGAGTACCCACAGTCTACGTTATTGTGCTGTGCAGAGTTACTTACCGCCTGCTATTGTCCACGTGACTATCGCTGAGCATGTACAAACCCGGGTACCGACTATTTATAGCAGCGCAAGTCTCCTCCCTGTGGCCTCAGAGCGCTGTGTAAAAAGTAAAATCTAGACTGAGATGGTGTACTAGCGAACAACTGGCTTGTCAAATGACCCAAAGCTACTTGCTGCAGAAGCCTCCCGCCTGTTATTGTCCTCGTGACTGTCGCTGACCATATACAAAAGTTTTATGACCCAGGAACCGGTTATTTATAGCAGCACTATTCTTCTCCCTATGACGTCAGAGCGTTGTTTTTGTTTGTGTGATTGATTTGAGGTTTAACGTCCCCGTCAACACTGTATAGGTCATTTTGGAGACGCTGCTTCCAATTGTGTGGGACTTTTACCCGACATTGAGATGAAATGACATCTCAAGCCCTGTCGTCCAATTAAACCAATAGAGTTTATATGTATGGCCGGTCCAACTCGCATCACCTTTCCTGGGCATGCTTAGAACCTCTAAGCAGTTTACCAGTACTCGTGTGCGGTTGGTTTTAGCTCTGCGTGGAAGCATCATGCAGCCCAATCTATTTCTTCAAGCACCGCCGGGCGGGGGCCGGTCAGAGCGCTGTGTAAAAAGTAAAATCTGGACCGGGCTCATGTACTTGGGCAATACCTAATCGGACGCCTAATAACGCGGAATAACGCGCGAACACTGCTTGCTTAAAATACTGGAATTTAAAGGTTAAACGGACAGTTTAAGCGTTAGTTGAGGACTATTTTCCCAGCCTACACTCAGGGACAATTGACTGAGCAGTACCCACAGTACTTTGATTTATATTATATTTCATGTTTTATCCACTGAATCTCTTTTTCTACAAACATTCAAAAAAAGATAATTTAACTAATCAAACAGTAAATGTACATTATACATGCACTGGTAGTCTTCTAGCAAAGCATCTGGGCCCCTTTTTAAACGAATATTATCTTCCACCAAAGTCGATTTTTAATTCAATGGGTGGACCGATTCATTTTATTTTTTAAAGTTTACAAAATTCCAAGTTGAAGTTAACTCTGAACTCAGACGTCCTAAAGTCAGCGATGGGGTAGAAAACTTTGATAAGTGCCGTGACCACAATTAAAATCAAAGCACTGACAACACTGCTGCGTCTGATGTCTATGAATATAGGCTGGGAAAATGAACCCACACGGAGACTTAGACTCTTTCGTTTAACCGTTTAGTTCTTGTATTTTATGCAAACTGTGTAGACCCTGATCAGACGCAGTATTCTGTATTGCCAATGCCCCATCCAATGAGTCAAGTCCAGGTTGCAAAATAGCACTCTGACGTCTTCGGCTATAAGAATACCGTGGCTATAAATAACCTTCACCTGACTGCGAGCATTCGTCTGGGCACTTGAACAAAAATAGCCATCGGAAGAGATGGCAAATCCCCCGACCAAAAGCCAATATTGCCTTCAGAAGATTGTTCACCAATAGAAAGTGCAGATATCACAAAAGTATTGCAGTAATGGCCATCACAAGATTATACTGTCAGGGGAGGTAACTAGAATAACAGGGCACTCAGAATTGTAGGTTCTTGCGCATGACATGCTTGCTTAAGTTCATGTATTTCTGTACAAATTACCATCAATATGTCTCAAAGGGTATTGGAGATATGGTGATCACAAGCTGGTCATGCTGTTATATTTGAAGGGAAGATAACTCAAATACCACGGCACCAACAGTTGTGGTTCTTGCACATGACACCCCTTCTGTACCTTATATACAACTGCGCCAAGTTCCTTCAATTTATTTAGAAGGGTGTTTGAGTTATGGCCATCACAAGGTTATATTGTCAGGGGAGATAACTATAAAACCAGAGCACCCAGAGTTGTAATTCTTGAGCATGACACACCTGCTTAACCTCATGTACATTTGCATCAAGTAACACTAATATGTCTCAAGGGTATTGGAGGTATGGTGATCACAAGGTGGTCATACTGTTATATTGGAAGGGGAGATAACTCAAATATCATAGCACCCAGAGTTATGATTCTTATGCATGAAGCGCCGTCTCAGTCTTGTATACAATTGTGCCAAGTACTATCAATATATCTCAAAGGGTTTTGGAGTTATGACCATCACAAAGTTATATTGTCAGGGGAGATAATTAGAAACCAGGGCACCCAGAGTTCTGATTCTTGCATGTGTCATACCTGCTAAACCTCATGTTCAACTTTACCAAGTTCCATCAATATATCTCAAACAGTATTTGAGATGAGGCCATCACAAGGTAGTGATTCTATATTATTGGAAGAGGAGATAACTCAAAAACCATGGCACACATAGTTGTGGTTTTTGTGCATGACACACCCTCTCGGCCTTGTGAACAACTGTGCCACGTATCATCAATATATCTTAAAGAGTACTGGAGTTATGGCCATCACAAGGTAGTCACTCTATTTCATTGGAAGGGGAGATAACTCAAAAACCATGACAACCAAAGTTGTGGTTATTGTGTATGACACGCTGTCTCAGCTTTGTGAACAACTGTGCCAGGTACCATTAACATATCTCAAAGGATTTTGGAGTTATGGCCATCACAAAGTAGTCATTCTATTTTATTAAAAGGGGAGATAACTCAAAAAGTATGGCATCCAGAGTTCTGGTTCTTGCGCATGACACGCCGTCTGAGCCATGTGAACAACTGTGCCAAGAACCATCAATGAATCTCAAAGGGTATAGGAGTTATGGCCATCACAAGGTTGCGTCGGACGGACAGACGGACGGACGCCAGGCTGATTGCTATATCCCCCGAACCTTTTCGGTCGGGGGATAACAAAACCACACTACTGAACGACAGTGGGCGCTCGCTGTTTCATGATGGTTACCATAGACTGTTCAACGTCTGCTTCCCTGAATTCTGCTAGTTCTGCTTGAAGAACTGGCAAAAAGTTCTGTGGAAGGTAGTTAATACCTAACAAAATATTTTCTTCGCCAAACCGCCATTCCCTTCACGCACGCGCAAAGGATTCTGTATACAACGATACACCTCTCAGACTGTATCGCAAGCAAGCGCTCGGGCGACCGCAAGCTTTCAGGAGGCAAACAAACGAGCGCTCGGTGGGCGACCGCGTTGTTGTAGCGCTCAAGGTCACCTATTACAATGAGCAATCCAGCAATGCGTCAGCTTGCAATGAAGATCAAGATGGCTATTTGAATGACATTGAAAACCTACACCTCCGGTCTGTCTATCTCTTCAGTGACGTAGTTAAGGTTATTCCTAAAAAATAATAATAATGAAAAGAAAATGATATTTTCGAAGCAATAGTGGACTTATTGAAAAAAAAACTGTAAAAGGGATTTTTATTTTTGGCAGAACTCGGGCGAGCTTACAATGGTGAGAGACCGACAGCGGATTTTAACAGACAGAAAACATTTTGTCTCATACCTGAGTTTTTGGTTTGAAACAATGTCTTGGTCTGTTGCATATATTGTTGTTTAAGTTTTTGTTTGTTTGATTTCAGGTTTAACGTCCCCGTCAGCACTTTAGAGATCATTTTCGGGACGTTGCTTCCAACTTTGTGGGACTTTTGGCCGACATTGAGATGAAATGATATCTCAAGTCCTGTCCCCCAATGAAACCAATAGGGTTTATAAGCATGGACGCGCTGACTCGCACCGCTTTGCATTGGCAGGCTTAGATCCTCTACGCGGTTTACCAGTACTCGTGTGCGGTCGGTTTCAGCTGCTTAAGTTTAAACCAGTCTGTAAAATTATT
This sequence comes from Lucinisca nassula, assembly GCA_963580285.1. Lineage (NCBI taxonomy): Eukaryota > Metazoa > Mollusca > Bivalvia > Lucinida > Lucinidae > Lucinisca > Lucinisca nassula. The sequence continues at coordinate 87,804,172 of OY757017.1, forward strand.
AATTATCACACAAACATGATGATTTGTTTGTTTGTTTCCAGGTTTAAAGTCCCAGTCGACACTATTCGGGTCATTTTGGAGACGTTGCTTCCGCTTTGTGGCACTTTTTAGCCCAATTGAGATGATATGGCATCTCAAGCCTTACCGCCGAAAGAAACCGCAAGGGTTGACTCGCACCATTTTTCCTGGACAAGCATAAACATTCAAAGCGGTTAGTTCGGTCGGTTGCAGCTCTGCGCGGAAGCACAATGCAGCCCAATCTATTTCTGGATGATGTCACATGTGAATGTTGCACTTTGTCAAACGTGTATGGTATTATGTTACACAATCTAAAATAAACAGTAAAACTTCAATAACTCGAACACCTTTGGAACCCGATAAAAACTTGTTCAGTATACAAGCAGCTCGAAATACTGAGTATAATTCGCAGCGTCAGGCCATGAGGCTTAATGGGTATATCCTAAATACCATCACGTGAACAAGTCCGTGAAATGAATACTCCTAAAACCCCATTTATACAGAGAAAACTGGGGTTTACCGGGGTATACTTTATTTTTTTATTTCTGCTTTAGACATAGGTTGAGGGTACTCGTTAGAACCGCCTCGGACTTTCATCAGAAAAGTAGCCATTTTGGAGATGTGAAAAAATGCACTATGTCGCAAGGTGTGTTATCGCAATGCTCTGCAATCTTCTGTAAAATAAGTGATTGTTGTGTATATTCGTTAGAATCGCCTCATTATAAAAATACTTATTAGAATCGCCTCATTGGGTATACACAACATACTTTTACAAGTCAAAAATCTAAGAAATACTCCATGAATTACACGTATCTTAAATGTATGTAAACCCAGGGCTTTGCATCACGTGAACAAGTCCGTGAAATGAAGACCCCCCTATACCCCACATTATATAGAGAAAACTGGGGTTTACGGGGGTGAACACTTTTTTTCTTATTCTTACTCCAAGACATAGGTTGTGGGTACTCGTTAGAACCGCCTCAATGAGGCGGTTCTAACGAGCACCCACAACCTATGTTTGCAGTATTTATAAGAAAAATATCACTGATTTTCATCAGAAAAATGGCCATTTTGGAGCTGTGAAAAATGCACTATGTCGCACGGGTGTGTTATCGTAATGGAGAAGAATTCTCTGGAGTCTCCAGTACGACTTTGAATTAGCCATGGTGAGCGAGTGATCCGTGTTCGAGTTATCAAAATTGTACTTTTTTTTGAAATATAGAAAGAAAATGTAACTCAGGGAAAGCCTTTTATACCGCAATCAGGCATTCTAGTAACCTAATAAAGGGGGTCGAAGAACTGCACGCTATAATCGCTAGTGACCTATAATACCTTCTACTGACCTATAATACGTCTAATGACCGTTTATAGACCGGACCTACTTTTCAGGTCCCTATTTTACAAGTATAAACAATAACATGCAACCTTTCATTCATGGGAAAACAACGAAACTGCAAGTTAAAATCTTTGCAATATTTATTTAAACAGATTTTCAGAAATTTCAGCTAAATTCTTAACTTCTCGGCTTTTCCTGGTTTGAATGGCCCGTTGGAATAACTGCGCACGGCTACTGCAGTTGCGCCTCAACCTCGAAAATATTTTTTAAAGCTAAAATAAACTATCTATTTGCAGATATTCATACAGAAAGTAAAGCGCTGAGAAACTTTTATTCGCGCGTCCATGTTGTTTACTACGTCTTTGTGGCGCGGTGACGTCAGAAACTTTGCACTCGTTGACGTCACGTTATACTACGTGTGCGCGCCATGGCACTGAATGTCGTTTAACATGCCACACTGTCTGCTGTCTTTTTTGCTTAAATTTGCTAAATTATTGCAAAACCCATTGGTTGTTTTGAATTGCGGTATAAACTAAATACATGGATAGTGTCTTTAATAATAAAATATAATCGGTTCGCCCCGACAATTTTATAGGGGCTCGCTAAAGCTCGTCCCTATAAAATTGTCTAAGGCTCACCGATTATATTTTATTATTAAAGACACTAACCATGTATTTACTATATTAAATGAAAAAAGCCACCCAAACAGCCACCGGATGAATAGATCGCTTGAAGAAATAGATCGGGCTGCATGTTGTTTCCACGGAGAGCTGAAACCGAATGAACATGAGTACTGGTAAACCGCTTAGAAGGTCTAAGCCTGCACAGGCAAAGTGGTGCGAGTCCCTGCATATAAACCATATTGGTTTGTTTGGATAGTAGGGCTTGAGATGTTATTTCATCTCAATGTCGGGTAAAAAGTCTCACAAAATTGGAAGCAACGTCTCCAAAATGACCTAAGACATAAAAACCTCAATTCAAACAAACAAGCAGTATAGTTTATCAACGGCCTTTGAGAGTTCAACGTTCAAGCGTGCCAAGACTATTCCAAGTTTTAGTGCAAGCAGGTTTCGGATTTCTTTTTTCGCAGGATTTTAAAATTACAAATAAGATTTTTGATAATGCCATTACGTAGAAGACGTGGCCAAGTGGTTAATATGATGCAGTACGAATCTCAGTAAAACCATATCGCCAAATGTAAAATCCCAACTGAAAGCGACTTACCCTAAAACACAGACTAGTCCAAAATAAAAAGTGCAGTCACGTCTCACTTCGTTTTGAAAGACTACAGTGAATCACTGTACACAAAGCACATCAACAAATACCTATTATGTAACTGCAAAACGATGGTCAGCAGACAAATCAAAGCACTGAGAGTACTGGTGGGTCGATCGTCTCTGAGTGTAGGTTGGGAAAATAGTCCTGACTTGAGAATCGAACTGTTCGTTTAACTTTAAGCAAGCACAGTAGAGCTGATCAGACATCGCGTTATGTGGCGTCTGATTATGTAGATTCTGCATGCCAATGCCCAGGTGTACGAGCACAGTCAACCCGCCCCCGCCCATCGGGGCTTGAATAAAAAGATGGACTGCATGATGCTTCCACGCAGAGCTGAAAGTCCCGTAACATTGGAAGTAACGTCTCCAAATGACTTATACAGTGTTGACGGGGACTTTAAACCTTAAATCAAACAAACGAGCACAGTCCAGAATTTTCTTCTTACGCTGCGCTCTGACGTCTTAGGGTAGTACTTGGATTTTGTTCAACAGAGTGGGGAGGGTGCAAACGCAGCCCCCTCCCATCTTTTGGAAATTATTTCAGATTCACAAAGTTTTTCACCCTCTGCAAAGCACCTGAAATTCGCATCCTCAACCCACCCCTTTTCAGAGTCTGCGTACTGCCCAGAATCATGTTCAAAACTGTTGTTGCATACATATGGCGAACAGTGCCGACCTGATCAGAAGAAATGTACTCTATATCCGATCTTGATCTACGCTGTGTGTCTAAAAACGTACCAGCTATAAAGTATGGGCTACTCATTTTTCAGGGTTCTAAAATTAAGTTCTTTGCAGGAGTGCGAAAAGTTTATTTTAACTCGACTTGGCATACATTTGTGTAACAGTTTTATAAATAGAATGTTCCGAAAGATGTCACGTGACATCGTGGCCTGGATTTTCTTTCATTACGTGCTTATACTATTTCGTTTAACCCTCAAATGCCACTATTTAAGCAAACAGTGAAGTTCGTGTGCAACCTGCTGATCAGACGCCACATTCCGCGGCGTCTGATCTGGGTATTATCCAGCACACGATTCCTGTCAAGTCTCTATAGATAGCTCTTGTTGTATCGATAAAAATAGGGCAACGTTTCAAGTTCTATTCATAAAACATAATATTGGTTTTCCCAAATCAGTGATGGTCACGTGGACAACTGCATGGATTCCGTTTGGCCATTTAGTAAATTTGGGTCGATCGTAAACCGATCGACCCAAAAATCAAAGCAATGAGAATACTGGCGGGTCAACTGTCTTTGAGTGTAGGCTGGAAAATGGTCCATAGACTTAACCACAAAACAAGATGGTCATCAGCATAAAAATCAAATAAAAACAAACGGGGGAGGGTAGGACTGCGGAGTACCTCATCCTCACATTTTGATCACATACCCGTGTGTTACAATGGTGTTTTTCTTATCTCTAGAACTGGCAATTATTCAGTCGAAAACTTTTGATTTTCTTCTTATATCTGCTACAAACATAGATTGTGGGTATTCGTTTGAACTGTCTCGATGCTGCGGTTCTAACGAGGACCCACAAACTATGTCTTTGGGCAAAAGTAAGGAAAATAATGTATACCACTCTTAACCCCATTTTTCTCTGTACTAGTTGGGGTTTTAAAGGGTATTCATTACATGTACATGTATATGGACTTGTTAACAGCATGAATGTCCACGCAAATGCCCTAAAAATACAGTCGAACTTCAATAACTCGGATATCTTTGTGACAATAATTTATCTGAGATAGGGGTTGTTCGAAATACTAAGGTTTATGTTTAGCGTCAGGTTATGAGGCATAATGGAGATCATTTAAGGATGCTTTTATGATCTGCTTTATGATAAAATTATGTTTTGTGTACTTATTAGACTCGCATCATTTAAAATAAAAGTATGTTGTGTGTTCTAAATTGAGGCGATTGTAAAGTGTACATAAAAAGCACCTTTTAAAAATGAAATCAGGGAAGTCTCCCTAAAATATCCAACTAGTCAAAATATCAGATAAGATTGGTATTTTATGATAACCATTACGATTACATATCCGTGTGATATAGTGCATTTTTCATATCTCAAAAAAAGGTATTTTTCTGATGAAAATTTGTGATATTTTTCTTATTTATACACTAAACATAGGTTTTGGGTGCTCGTTAGAACCGCCTTAATGAGGCGGTTCTAACGAGTACCCACAACCTATGTCTTGGAGCAGAAATAAGGAAATTGATGTTTACCCCCCTAAACCCCAGTTTTCTCTATATAAAGTGTGGTGTAAGGGGGTGTTAATTTCACGGACTTGTTCACGTGATGTTTAAGAAAGATTTTTTTTTTTTCAATTCTCTATAAAAACCAATGTTGGGTGTATTCATTATAACCGGCCGTTCTAATGAAAACCCACAATATAGGATTATATGAAGAAAAAAGGAAAAATAGCTTTCAGTTATCATAAAATCTAAACCTTATCTGTTACTTTGCATTACGATAACACACCCGTAAGACATAGTGCATTTTTTCACATCTCCAAAATGGCTGTTTTTCTGATGAAAATCCATGATATCTATCTTATTTATACTGCATTGAGGCTGTTCTAACGAGTACCCACAACCTATGTCTTGGAGCAAAAATAAGAAAAATAATGTTTACCCCCATCAACCCCAGTTTTCTCTATACAAAGTGGGGTGTAAGGGGGTGTTCATTTCACGGACTTGTTCACGTGATGGGATAGTGTGAGAATTCTCTAGGGACTCAAGAGATAGTTCGAATAAGCGAAGATAAACGAGGAATCGTTGTTCGGGTTATTGAGTTTTCAGACAAACAATAACAAATAACAAGCCCTGTTGTGCGAATTTCTATACATTAGGAAAAAGACGCCTATACAAATACATGGTAACCATAACTGCCGAAAAGGACTAAAACTTTAAGATGAAAAATTGCCATATTTTTCTTATTTCTGCTCAAAATATAGATTGGGGTTACTCGTCGAGGCAGTTCTCACGAGTACTCACAATCAATATTTTGGATCAGAAATAGGAAAATAAGGTTTACCCCTGTAAACTCCACTTTTACTATATACAAGTGTGGTTCAAGGGGGTCATAATTATATAGGCGTGTTTTCGTGATGAAAAAATTACATGTACATACATACCAGCCGTCGTAAGCCCACAAGGCCTGATAAAAGGCAAGGGCTATCACAGAAGGAGACTGTGTTGAGCCTTTAAAACTGCCATTGAACTGATCAGTATGACCTGAAATAAAAAATGTCATTCATAATTTCCAGTTATTACTATGTGGCTATTACAGTAAAACTTCAATTTTTGCTCATTGACCATGATTAATTCTGGACCCCGCCCATTTGGGCTTGGAGAAATAGATTGAGCTGCATGGTGCTTCTACGCAGAGCTGAAACCGACCGTACATGAGTACTGGTAAACCGCTTAGATGTTCAAAGCCTTTGCAGACAAAGTGGTGCGAGTTGGACCGTCCCTCATATAAGCCCTATTGGTTTGACTTGGCGGCAAAGCTTGGGATGCCATCTCATCTCAATGTCTGGTAAAGGTCCTACAAAACTGAAGACAACGTCTCCAAAATGACATATACATGTTTAGTGTTCAGGGGAACATTAAATCTCAAAATCAAACAGACCATGGTTAATTCGAGTCCCTTGGCAAGTGTTTCTATTGCTCCAGGTATTTATTTATTTGTGTGTGTGTGTGTGTGTTGATTTTAGCCTGAAAGAGGACGTCGCGTCTACTCATTAAAATCTCCTCAGTGGGGCCATCGGCCAATTACCATTATTTCTCATTAAGGAACACACTGGTAAAGCCCCACTGTGCACAAGGAAAGGAGTAAACACCATTTTTTCCATTACACAGAGTAAGTTAAGGTGTTTACTTAAACCGGGCTCGTTACCCGATGTTGTTCATTCTTCAGTTCACAAAAACCTGCTTGTGGCACGATGTTGTTCATACTTCAATTAACTTTAAATACATTACTTTTATTGCTTAGTGTTTGACGAAATAGTGAGATTTAAACAAGAAAACCATTGCGCACACTTTTCTTTTTAACAGCGAAATAGAAACGTTCCCGTCATAACGTCGCCAATGGCCTGTCGTAGTTGGTTTATTTTGACGCAACCTTATGATCCTGTGACCTCACATGATTTGAAATGCATTTATTTACTATAGATTTTTCGAGAGTGCAGATTTTATAGTCCAATGCATGACCGCTGAGTTAGAAAATAAATGGACGTACCTTGTGCTAGTCTGACAATGCCTCCTATTACCACAATACAAAGTGCCGCAATTTTCGCAAAAGTAAAAGTAATCTGTATTTTGTCAGATAACCACACACTATAGCAGTTCAGCAACATCAAAGTGACTAAAGAAAGACAAAGTGAACAACATGTATTCCAGATTTAGTTCTATTGTAAATCATGGTACAATTGGCTTCTTTATTATTCCAATATTAAATTAGGAAAATCGAATTTTAAATTCCGAATTAGGAATGCTGAATCTCAACCTTCAGCGTGCTGTAGGCGCATTTATTCGCCCAAGTGGGTAGTCCAACTTGAGCAACTAACACGTTCATAAGAAGGCAAGTACACTTTTACATTAAACATATTTAATTGCATTTATACAACAATGGGATTGGACACAAGTTATGCAACATAAAATAGTCCTATCCCATAAAGTTTACAAACTACTTCAAATGGTACAGTGGTAAATATGGAACATTTTTATAATAATCATGAACATAACATTATGTTATATTTCTATGCCAGGAACAAAGGCAAGTCAACGTAGTTCTAGATTTCCAGATGTTTACCCGGTTTCTATAACATGGGATAGACGTGTTTCTACGCATTAAGCATCGCTTTAGTCGAATCTATGAGTATCAAGAATGAACGTGAATACTCCATTCATGATGCGTTCGTTTGTCTGCTCTTACCAGGGTTACATATTGGGATGGTCGGTAGAGAATATGGAATCGTGTGGGGCGATTTTGCACTGAGGGCTGCACCCCATAATGCATACGTTTTTTCAGTGCAAATTAGCTAAATGGACTAACTTCCGAATTTGAAGATGCAGCCCAGACTGTACACAGACACATTGTCTGTTGTTGGACAGTGTCCAGCCGAAAGTTTTATTGGGTGAACCCCACATTGATGACCCTGGAAGGAAAATATAAATCATGCATGTTTAACTCACTTTAAAGGTACCCCATCAAGCTTACTTCTACACACCAAAACAGTTACTTTATACAGAGGTAAAAGTCTTAAACAGAAAGGCACTACCTAAAAATTATGGGGTGCAAACGTTGTGGGTTGCAAAGTACACTGTGGGATGCAAAATGCACTCCACAGTTGCCACTGTGGGGTGCATCCCATGCTGTACCTCTGGTAGTTACATCCGTACATCATAAGTTGTGTTTCCGTATAATAGTGTATCTAAGGTTAAAATGGGTATTAATCCTTGTCCTGCTGAACCCGGATATGTCTTATCTTTCAAACAATGAAGATCCAGATCAGATCGCTTCTGACGAAGCCATCTGATCAGGATCTTTATTGTTTGTCATTCAGTTTATGAATTTGTCACAATAATTTGCATCAAGTAATCTGATTGGTTGATAATCAGTAGTGGGTGTGGCATGTTTAAATATTTAGCAGGACAAGGGTTAAGTTCAAATATCTGATAAGGTTTTGTCGTTGTCTTTCGAAAAGTCTACATTCAAAGAAGAAGTGTAGGGCATTTTCTAAATTTGCAGCGCATGAACGTGTAGGAGATGGTACTATATTGACTCTATGCAAAATAAAAGTGAAGGCAATGATCAGGAATCGATAAAATTAACCAACAGCTCCCATCAGAGACATCAAGGGAAAGAAACACAAACATGAAACAACTAGACCCTAATGGAAACATCACTAGCGGAAAGCCAAAAGGACAGTTACTTTCCCACAAAACGGCCAATTGACTATCCAAAGCAAAATAATATAAGCGATACACACACTCAAAGACAAGCCATAATAAAAATAAACCACGACAGGAGAACCACCTTGGAACAGTCAGTGAAACGAATTCCAATGGGGTGGGGGCGGGGCTTAAATCGATTTTATGTGGCCACAATCCTCGCCCTTACTTCCGTCGCGATTGAGACAAATAATTTGTTGAGTCCGCATGAAGGCCTCCTAACTCATCGGTCCAACATCTCCGTGAACACAAAAATCAAAGAACCACAGAGATGAATCAACGGCGGGGACTCGACAGCAAGAAACCACTGAAATGCTAAAGCAAAAGAAAAACAACAGTTAGACTCCAATGGGCCCAACCAGAGACAGAGCATCAGGCACCAACCAACATTACATAAAATAAGTATCTCTCTAATAATTATTCTCAGTAAGCCTTTATGCTAGAACCGTCATAGAATCTTAGGCCTGACCCACCGGCGTGCAATTAAAGATGGAAGCAAAGTTGTCAACCGTGGTTGGGTTAACTACCATGCATGCAGTCTGTCGTATAACATGTATGTTGTATCATATCTTTTTTTATCGAAGAATGATTTTACGAAATTCGGTACTGAAGTCATTGCAATTATATATTTTTCTGAATTTATATACTAAGTCACCATAAAATGCGGATTCCGATAGAACTTGTTGCAGAAGAGATTTAAGTCCAACATGCTTTGTGTAGTTTATGATACCGATAACCCTGATTAAGAAGTTTAGCAGTCAACAATTTATTACGAGTGTTGAAGTCAGTTACATGACTAGACACTCTAGCAAATCGAATTAATTCTGAATATAAACGCCGTATAAACGCCGTAGGATGTCGCACGAGGAACATCTCCATAAAAAAAGGAATATTTACAATCTCAAATTTTAAATCAAAATCATCGCGTTATCATAAATTTTGCAAGAAACAAATCTATCTACAATAGATAGGTGTATAATTTGCTTTATTTATTTATTTAAAGTTCGGGGGGGGGGGGGTAAATTTGACTGATCAAACTATTGAAATAGGTATTCCCAATGTTTAATAATTCAAATATCTAGTAGCCGAGTTAAAGGCTTCAATTATTTCAGATTGGTATTCAACGGAAAGTGACATCGTGAAGTCTCTTTCATAACAAAACAAGAACAAATCAGCCACAAGGGGTGCGCAATTTGTTCCCATCGGAATACCCACAACTTGTCTAAATAAGTACCAAATCTTATGTACAGACCAGCTACCGGGTATAACCCATATTTTTTGTTTCGCGGAGAAACCGCCTAACGCGAAATCGGCTATTTTCTCCGCAAAACAGCGAGAAAAGATACAATGAGCGAGAAATTTCTCGCTGAAATTTCTCCCGGTTTCGCGGAGAAAATTCTCGGAGATTCTCGGCGAAAATTTGACCGACTGCTTTCATTGAAAGTGAAATTAACCGCGTTTCGCGGAGAAAAAAAAATACAACTGGGCTTACGTAAAATTTTCGGCTCATTATTATTTCTTCGTTTGTGAGCTGTTTTTGTATAAGGTAAATGGTAGTCATTGTTAAATCATAATCAAATATTCTTTCATGTTATACAATTTCATTTTAGTAATTTATTTCTCCTTTGTATAATCCCTTTTTAAAAGTCTCATGACAACTTTTATTCACATCACGAAAATACGCCTATTTATTTGTTACCCGCTTAAACCCCACTTTCAACATGGGTTTACAGGGGTAAACATTATTTATCTAATTTCTGCTCACAAAGATTGTGGGTACTCGTTAGAACCGCCTCGCCGAGTCGTTTTAAAGTGTACCCAAAATCTTGAGCAGAAATATGAAAAAATGCCAGAATTTTTATCCGAAAATTTTCCGTTTTTAGTGGTAAAATTTTACAATATATTTGAATAGGCGAGTTCTCATAATGAGTCGAACATGTAGGTTATTAACACCATAATGATGTTGGACATTTACCAAAAGCTCAGCTTGATAAAATAGATGGGATGCATGATGCTTCCACGCATAGCTGAAACCCAACCGCATGCGAGTACTTTTAAACCGCTTACAGGATCTAAGCCTGCCCGGGCGTGTTTTCATGATGTCAGAACAAATTCATTTATTTCGAGCCGACCGCGCTCAACTCGCAATGTTGCAGAATTTGAACCGAACGAGGTGCGAACCACAGCGATGAGAGTCCTAATAAGTGTCAGCGCTTAAAGGATGCCCGTGATCCTCGGGGTGTTTATTGTATTTACGGCACTTTCAAGATTATTTCACTTATTTCGAACGGACCGCTAATCATAGTTGAGCTAAAAGCGGAGTAAGACCACCTTCTGTTGCAGATCTTGGCGTCTCATATGTGGCCTGAGCGAGGCGCAAACCACAGCGGAGAGGACTTATGGCCCGATGATTCACCCTTTTTGTACCAAATGGAGTCTTCCTCCTTATATATACAGGAGTCCATTTTGAAACTTAGGGGTGTCAGGTTTTTTTTTTCATAAAAAATTAGTTCGGGAAATGGCTTAAAGTTTTGCAAACAGTGTAGGGCCCGATCAGACGCCGCGTACTGCGGTGTCTGATCTGGGCCTGCACTATTTGCCAAGGTACCCCCTCAGGGGTTTCTGGTACTGAATGGGTTAAGCGGTAGCGATCTTATGTGTGTGTGTGTGTGTGTGTGTGTGTGTGTGTGTGTGTGTGTGTGTGTGTGTGTGTGTGTGTGTGTGTGTGAATTCGGGTTTAACGTTGCTTTCAACAATTTTTCAGTCATATCACGACGGTGTGTGGTTGTGACAGGGAGCTCAATGCTCACGTTTATAGTGCTGCCTCACTGAAGTATCAGGTCCCAGACACATTACATGATACCACACCCAGTCACATTATCCTGACACTGGATCGACCAGTCCTAGCTCTACCCCGTAAATCTGAGTGCCAAGCGAGGAGCAGCTAGTACTATTTTTAACGACTTTGGTATGTCGCGGCCCGGGATCGAACCCGAGACCTCCCGTTCCCCGGAGCGGACACTCTACCAACTGAGCTATCGGGGCCGGTGTTGCATGTCTGTACAAACTTCGCTGATTATCTTGGAGAATTTTGTAGTTCTGCTCCAAGTTAGAGATCAGACTTATAAGCAGCCTTGGAATGCTTGCCGCGCAATTTCCCCGTATTACCCTTTTTGAACCAAATGGAATCTTCCTCCTTACATAAAGCATGAGTCCATTTCAAAATTTAGGGGGTCAGGTTGTATTTTCTTCAAAATTTATCAGGAAAATGGCCGAACTTTTTGCAAACAGTGTAGACCCTGATCAGACGCCCGTTTGCCACGGTACCTGTTTAGGGGTTTCCAGTCTGAAATGGGTTAATGTACATGTATGAGCAAAATTTAATTGTAAAGCAAGAAACACAAGCGGGCCTCCATGTGAGCTTAAGTGTAAGCATCAGTGATGTTTGATTACTCGCAGTGTAAGAAAAAGATCAACCAAAATGTAGAGTGAGATCAGCGCCCACATATACATTTACAAACAGGATCCCCGTTATTATATACATTGAGTTTGATTTTTCTAAAGTATTTACTTGAGAAAAAATAAAGTACTCCCAATATGGTGAACCGATTGAAAATCAACAGTTTTCAATTTATGATGCGTTTACACAACAGTAAAAAAGGAACACAGAAAACATCCATGATGTTCATACTGCGTTGTAAAGTGCATAAGATGCAAATCATTATGATTCCAACTGGATCAAAATCATACTTTACGATCGCTAGAGTTGTCAATCTTTGTACAAAGAACAAGAATTTCGTCATATGCTTCAAACTTTGTGTACCAAATTTTAATGCACGAAAAAAATACATGCACATGAACAAATATACATGTAGGTATAGGCAGATTTCACGGAGAAACACCGTGAAAGACTTCACCTGTACTAATTGGCTTTCGCCGAGAAAAAGCGATGTTCGCAGAGAAATTTCGCGGCGTTTCGCGGAGAAATTAACCCCTTTGAAACGCGAATTTTTTTTCTTCTCGGAGAAATTTCTCGCTTGTTCTCCGAGGAAAAAAGGGCGAGGATTGTGGCCACGTAAAATCGATTTAAGCCCCCCCAGTGGAAATCTTCCACTGACCGTTCCAAGGCGGCTCTTCTGTGGCGATTTATTTATGTTGTTGTTTGTTACTTACTGTGTGTATCACTTGTGTCTTTTAATTTTGGATGGCCATATGGCCATTTTGTGGGAAAGTAACTGTCCATATGGCCTTCCTTTGTTTAGGTTTCCATTATGGTCTGGTCGCTTAATGTTTGTATTTCTTTCCCTTTGGTGTCTTTTATGGATGGAGTAAGTTAATTGTATCAATTCCTGATCTTTGTTTTACTTCTACTATTACCGCAGAGAAAAATAAAATATGGGTTATTACCGGTAGCTGGTCTGTAAATATTGTCAAGTAGAAAGGTAAGAGCTTCACACACTTTCTTGCATGACCCTAAAGTATAATTTATATGCTCTTCGGAAGTGAAAAAAAGCATTTCTTACATTACATACAAGATAGAGGGTGTCTTCCCTATGAAATGTCCATTCAATTAAATCATTATTTTTTTCTTTTATAAGATTATGAGGAAGTGTAGTGTATAGGGTGGAAAAATCATAGGTAAACAGACTTGAAGCACGAAAACGTCTGGATTTCAATTTATTTAAAACTTCATTAGATTTTTTATAGACCAACACAGATCCTCCCTGATCTTTCAAAACTTTGTCGCAATATTTAATCACATGTTTTTTTATGGCAGTAAACCATGAAGTTAATAATTTGGAGAGGTCAGTGGTGGATCAATAGCTTGAATTTGCAATAAACCGTGCTTTGTATGGTCTTTTATGAAGTTTAGGTAACCAATATAACGTATGAAGCGTATACCCACATCCTTTAGAAATTATATTTCGTATCCTAGAATCAGAAATATTTTTTTAAATTACCAGTAATAATATGACCAGCAACAGGATAGCAATACACTGAATTTTTCCAATCACAGGTATTCAATATCAAGATCAGAAACAAGTTTATTGAAATTAAAAATAATAGATCATACAGGTTTATTGTATTTATAGCAGATTATTTGTGTTTCAAAATTTTGAAAATAAGCAGGAATGGTTGAAATCACCGAACTGTCCCGGAAGATACTAGGTAAATCTATAAAATCCAACAACTTATTAATGAAGGATATTTTGATGTAATGACGTTTGTGATTAATTTCAGAACCGATGAAAGGAGTGAGTGAGTTTCAGTTTTACGTCCCACCAACAGCTAAGGTCATACGGAGACGGGACCTCGGTTTAAAGACTCATCCGAAAGTCTGGAGAAGCCCGGGATCGATCCTTCAATCCCTGGTTTACAAGGCGAGTAGCGTAACCACTGCACCACGGAGGCTTCTAACCGATGAAAGGACGAAGAGCATGCTGAGTATAACCTCTAGTTCAAAGAGCAGCATCGTATAGACTGACTAGAACTATCGTACAATTTGTTCGCCTCGGTGTCCAGAATACGTAATACAGAAATGGGTAATGAACTTAAAAATGCAAGCATTGAGTGGCGTCCATCATTCAATAATATTATGGACAGACACTTCAGCCTCGTATTGTTTCTTTTAATAGCACGTAGTTTATGTTTAAAATGGCCTTTTTTCTGGTGCCGTGCGATCTAGTTTTACGCTTTCGACAGTCCAGCAGCGAGCAAATATCAAAATCGGGCATTTTAGATTCATTACCCTCATGACAAATGTTGTCATTAAAGCCCAATGGAAATTGTGTCTGTAATAATTTAATCCATTTTAATTCATTTCATGTCGTTTAATAATTTTAAACCTAGCTGTAGAATTAACATCATTGTATTTTTTTCCACTGGCTGTATAGAAATATCATTTACAGAATGACCTGTACGTTTGAAATGACGGTACAATAATGTGTCAGTTTGTTTTTTTTTGTTTTTTTTTGTTGTTGTTTTTTTTTCAGGTTTGTTTTTATCTGCAAACAAGCACATACGTTGCTACAATTATGGCGAATTCTCGTAAGCATAATGTTGGATTTTCTTCCACCAATAGCTAAATACTCACTTGCTTTATCGTTTTGATTTTTTAATTTCAATTTAAACACTGTAAGTTGCGGTATAGCGCATTATCATGTCTAAATCATTCCAGAAACGTAATGTTGCAGGTGAAAAAAGAAGTATCGTATGAACAGAGCCGTGTACAGGGTATTTGAAAGTCTTTGTTATTACGGAGAAAATACACTCCATCGGTTGAGGTTCCCCTATACGGGAGGGATCGTTCTTCCTTACAAGGGCACAGGTTTTACCCACATTATCGGTTGCTTGATTTTACACCTGAAAATGACGTTAAAAATTGTCAATCTTTCAGATACCAGTCTTCAACAGGTTCCCCTTACCATTTTTATTACAATTTTGTGCATACTATACCCAGTCCATCTAAACAACTACTGGTGATAAATATGCAGCCGTAATATAGGTAGCTTCACAAGCTTCCAATTTTATCCTACAAAGCACACAGCACACACTGAACGTTATTGTCTTACAGGTCTTTTGTGTTTTAAACCATTCCCGATCAGATCACGTGACTGCCACGTTTGGAAGTCACGTGACCCAATATACTTCCGGTAGAAATGGCGAAAAATGTCTTGCCTACAATATGTGAAAGTATGAGCAGAATCAATTCAAGTTTAAGAAAATTATGCCTGCCGAAATAAGGATACCTTCCCCAAAGAACGAGTATTGAATATTCAGCATGCTAAAGGTTAAATGCTCTCTTTCAAAGAAAGACACGTTTATCTCATTTAAAGCTTTGACAGACTTTATTTCGGACAGAAAAAAATATTCTAAATACCTTAAAATTTCCCATGCATTGTATTTATTTCCAGTCGTTTCATGCACATTCGTTTGAAAAGCAAAACGAACGAAGCTTGTTTTCAACTGTTTCTGTAAAACATGCAAGTTTCAACTGAGCCGGAGCACAGCATTTCCTACAATTAACATGTGCGCCCAGAGGAGAATCAGATCAGCCTGCGCATCCATATAGCCTCGCCAGAGACTTCTCTTGCTGCACGAAGGAGAATTGAGCCTTTAGCTATCCTTTGCTCAGAGGCGTCTTCGCTGAACGCACATCATAGTTCTAGGGAATGCTATGCTCCGGCTCAATTGAAAGAACGGCCTGTATAGAGATATGAGAGACACTTTCTTGTATATCAGCTAATAATATCAAAGTTCTATGGAAAGGTAAACCTTTGGAAGCAAGGATGACAACACAGAACGGAAAATATCGAGTCGTCAAGTTTTTTTTTCTGGGACCGACTAGCTAGTTTCGGCCGATTAGGGCCTCATCAGTGAAACTCAGAATTTCAAAAATCTGCAGTGGAATCAATGATCCCAAAGGAACAAAAAATATAACCCACATCATGATGACGGGCAGGGAGACTTTAAACGGATTTTTTTTACGATGGAAAATTCGAACTTGTTCTTGAGTCCCTAGAGGATTCATTCGATGGCTTCATTCAATGAGCCCCGCCAAGCGAATTTGTGTCTTCGAGCATTCCGTCATGATAAATTTTAACTGCGCATGCCCAGCCATTCAGAGGGGCCAGGGATATGGCTTTCTGTCGGAAGGTTCCTCTTGATTCACCGCTTGTATGAGCGAGTAGCGAAGGTTCTGGCGAGACTGCGCGGATGCGCAGGCTCGCCTGAACCTTCGCTGCTCGCATAGGCGATAAGTACCAAAATCGCTTGACGGGGCCCATATGATAATTTTCATGACCTTATCTAATTTTATCAAGAAAAGGTCATATCGTGTGTCCTCATTAGAATGATGAGGCGATTCTAATGGGTATACACAACATGTCTTTATGCCAAAAGGTCGAACTAAATTATCATCTTTGAGTTATGATTAGAACTCATTGTATCGTTAATAAACTACCATAGCCCCAAGGGTGTTCGAACCTTTGATGTTCGTCTGTACTTCGGTCCGAGTCTTAGCTGAGTGCATATGTCCACCACAATGAACGCTTTGTATGGAAAGCACTGGGCTTTATGTTTGAGAGTCACTGATGAGTCCTAACTGGCCGAAACTAGCTAGTCAGGCCACAGGCGCTTGAAAGTTGGTCCATCAAACGCGCTGAAAATGCCCAAATACAAAAACTTCGGAAGCAATTTCAAAGAGTTTTCAGTTCTGTGGACGTGTAGTCCTTGCTTCCCAAGAACATATTTAACTTCACCACAGCTGGTGTAAAGAGAATGTGTAGCGGCCGTAAAAAGTCCCCTACTCTTCGTCATAATGTGGGTTATATTTTCTAGTCCTTTGGGATTATTGATTCCAATGTCGATTTCTGAAAATGTTTGAGGGTCTCTGATGAGGCCTTATTGTCCGAAACCAGCTAGTCTGGCCCAGAAAAAAACGTGTACACTCCAAAGTTTTCAGTTATGTGATGTATTGCTTGCTTACAACGGATTACCTTTCTATAGAACATATTTACGGGGGTTTTACAATATTTTATTTATTTCTGCTCCAATACATAAGGTGTTGGTGCTCGTTATATAGAACTGCCTCGCTCAGGCGGTTTTAACGAGTATCAACGGCCTATACTTGGAGTGTAATTAAGAAAAGCATCACGAAAACATACCTATACAATTTTGACCCCCTTGAACCACACTTTTATATAGTAAAACTGGGGTTTACAGCGGTAAACCTTATTTTTTCTTATTTCTGTTCTAAAATATAGGTTCTGGGTACTCGTTAGAACCACCGGTTCTAACGAGTACCCACAATCTATATTTTGAGCAGAAATAAGAAAAATATCACACGTTTTCATCTTAAAATATCCGGGTTTTTTTTTTTTTTTTTTGGCGGTAAAGTTTACAATGCATTTGTATAGGCGTGTTTTCGAAATGTATCACGAAATTTCTTCAGACAAAAAACGTAACCAATTTTTGGTGGGGGTCGGAGTCGGGAGAAATGAAAAAGTGCACTATGTCACATGGATGTGTTATCGTAATGCGAAGACACATTTTTATTGACGCGGCACGAAGCATGGTAACTTACTGATTGCGATTGCAGCAACTAGTTTGACAGGAATCTCCGGTGTACCACAATAAGGGAATAAGGTGGTCGTATATTCTGCAAAAGTCAGGCTGATGATAGCTATACTGGATGTCCGAACGATGATAACAGAAGTCCAGGCAAACAGAAACGCAGGGATCGATCCCAGGGCCTCTCTAATGTAAGCGTATTCTCCGCCAGACATCTTCACCAGTGTACCAAGCTCAGAATAGCACAATGCACCTGATGAACAAAATACAGACATAGAAACAGATAAGGTTGGTTTACAGGTTTAACGTCCCCGTCAACACTTTATTGGTCATTTCGGAAACGTTGCTTCAAATTTTGTAGGACATTTACCTGACATTGAGATGAAATGATATCTCAAGCCCTACCGCCAAATGAAACCATAGGGTTTATAAGCATGGACGGACCGACTCGCACCGCTTAGCCTGGGCAGGCTTAGATCCTCTAAGCGGTTTACCAGTACTCGTGTGCGGTCGGTTTCAGTTCTTCGTGGAAACACCATGCAGCCCATCTATTTCTTCAAGCCCCGATTGGCGGGGGCCGGGATAAGGTTGGTTTTTTGTAAAAACTGAAGGATAGTTTTTGTCAATTCTCCATAAAAACCTACGATGTGGGTATTCATTAGAACTGCCTCGACGAGGCGGTTCTAATGAATATCCACAACATTGGTTTATATGGAGAAATAAAGAAAACTATCCTTCAATAATCACAAAATACGCACCTTATTTATTGTTATTTCAGAGCAGAATAAGTGCAGGTCCTATATCTACACGGCGTTTTCTGTACTCGCGAATGCTCACTGAGGCCAGTTCAAGCTTCTAGACCAACGCGTTTAAAATGTTGCACGTGTATATTGGGTGGTCAGCATGGGGATCTCCGTTACAAATTGTTTGTTTTGTTTGTTTGAACTGAGGTTGCACGTCCCCGTCTCCACTAATTACGTCCACCTTTTTTTTTTTAACTTTTACCCGACATTGAGATGAAACGACATCTCAAGCCCTGCCACCCAGACTATATGTAGGTACGGTCCGACTTGGGCAGGCTTAGATCCTCTTAGTGGTTTACCAGTAGTCATGTGCGGTCGGTTCCAGCTCTGCTTTGAAGCGGCATACAGCCCAATCTATTTCTCCAAGTCCCGATGGTCATTATTATCGTCCGGTCCACACTGTAAGCAATGATTACAAATCAGTTTGAGCATATTTGTAGAGTAGTCTATGTGTCTTCATCAGTGGTCCTATGCATCTTTTCATGGCATCTTTTTGATTATTTCACTTATATTGAGCCAATTGTCAATTGGAGGTAGGCAAAAACCGAAGAAAAAACACATGACTTCAGCTGCAGAACTCGGCGCCTGATCAGGGCCTGCACTGTTTGCTAACAGAATTTTCCGTCAAAAATAGAATAAAAACGAAAAAAATAGGCCTGACACCCCATTTCTAACAAATGGACTTGTCCAACATAAAGCAATGGAAGAGTCCATTAGCATAGTAAGGGTTAAAGGAATGTTAACAGTCCAAGTCACCGTTCAAGATCATTTTTCTAGTCTAGACAATCGACCCACCAGTGAGTGCATTCAGTGCTTTGATATATAGCACATTGAAACTTCGGACCGGCCCCGATAGCTCAGTTGGTAGAGTGTCCGCTCCGGGGAACGGGAGGTCACGGGTTCGATCCCGGGCCGCGACATACCAAAGTCGTTAAAATGGTACTAGCTGCTCCTCGCTTGGCACTCAGATTTACGGGGTAGAGCTAGGACTGGTCGACCCAGTGTCAGGATAATGTGACTGGGTGTAGTATCATGTAATGTGTCTGTGACATGATACTTCAGTGAGGCAGCACTATAAATGTGAGCATTGAGCTCCCTGTCGCAACCAGACACCGTCGTGATATGACTGAAAAATTGTTGAAAGCGACGTTAAACCCGAATTCACACACACACACACACAAATCAGTTTGAGCATATTTGTAGAATAGTCTATGTGTCTTATCACGGCCTCTATAAGATTATTTCACTTATATTGAGCCAACTTTCAACTGGAGGATGGCAAAAACCGAAGAAAAAACACATAACTTCTGCTGCAGAACTCGGCGCCTCACATGTGACCCGAGCGATGTTCAAACCCAATTATACCTTTTTGGGTCGATTTTTTGTCAACTGACCCAAAGTCTCTTAGCATAGATACGCTTGAGTGCTAAAGTCCACGATACTTTCAATCAAGGAAACGGTTATTTATAGCAAATAGCCGTGTTTTTCAGTATGTTGCATAATATGGTTAGCTATAGAATTTAGACTAGTATCATGGGTTAGGCTTGGCAAACAGTGTAGGCCCAGATCAGGCATCACAGAACGCGGCGTCTGATCAGGTCTACACTGTTTGCATACAGTACAGGAATTTAAGGTTTAGACGCCGCAGAATGCCGAGTCTGATCAGAGTACATTGTTTGCTTACTAAACAGGAAAGTAAGGCTTAACCTATTGCATGCTGGGAAACCCCTAAAGAGGTACCTTGGCAAACATTGCAGCCCCAGATCAGACGCCGCAGAACGCGGCGTCTGATCAGGGCCTGCACTGTTTGCTATCAGAATTTTCCGTCAAAAATAGAATAAAAATGAAAAAAATAGGCCTGACACCCCTATTCTAACAAATGGACTTGTCCAACATAAAGCAATAGAAGAGTCCATTAGCACAGTAAGGGTTAAAGGAATGTTTACAGTCCAAGTCACCGTTCAATAACATTTTTCTAGGCTAGACTCAGCGACAATCGACCCACCAGTGAGTGCTGTCAATGCTTTGATATATCTTTGGACATCCAGATGTAAAATCAAGATGATGGTGCCTCTTGGTTATATGCATTATAAGAAAGTACTAACCTAAGAGAGCGAGCACACCACTACCACACCAAACGATGAGAGACAGGCCCACAGACCCTGTCATTTGTAGTACCCCTTTTGGAGATATGAAGATACCAGATCCTGAAAAATGAAAAAAAAATCATTGTACATATTATTACTTTCATTTCAATCATACCATATTTCATGGTACTTTCTTTTCTCTGTGGATTTGGTTTTACGTCCCTTTTAAGATTATTTCGTTTATATCGAATCGATCATTAATCAGAGCTGGGCGAAAACCGGAGTACCCAAACATACATTTTATTTAAAGGGACTGGGTACACCTCAATGGTAGGTAACGCTTTAAGAAATCGCTTGTTCCCCTTACCTAAATTCGGGTGCTACTCTTAAAGAAAAAATATGCTCCATTTTTTAAGAGCAGACCACACCACATTATTGGATACGGCATTACGAAAACACGCCTATTCAACTGTTCAACTTAAATTTTTTATAAAAAAAAAGGGACCTTGGAAGGGACATGCAATTTATCTTAAAATTTTGTTCGCACAAGATAATATCTTGTGCGAACAAGATATTATCTTGTGTGAACAACATAATATCTTGTGTGTACAAGTTTTTATCTTGTGCACACAAGATACATGTAATATCTTGTTCACACAACTTAATATCTTGTGCGCACAAGTTGTTATTTTGTTTGCTCAACATAGATCTTGTGCGGACAACATAATATCTTGTGCGCAGAACTTATAACCTTGCTCGCACAACATAATATCTTGTGCGCACAAGATATTATCTTGTGCGCACAAGATATTATCCAGTGCGCAGAAGTTATTATCTTGTTCGCACAATATATAATCTTGTTCGCACAACATATGATTTTGTTTGCACAACATAGCTCTTGTGCAGACAACATAATGTCTTGTGCGCACTATATATTATCTTGTGCACACAAGCAATTATCTTGTTCGCACAACTTAATATCTTATTCGCACAACATATTATCTTGTTAGCACAATTTAATCAGACGCATAAGATAGTATGTTGTCCGCACAAGATCTATGTTGTGCAAACAAGATAACATGTTGTACGAACAAAAAAATGAGTTGTGCGAACAAGATAATAGCTTGTGTGCACACTTGAAGATATATTATGTTGTCCGCACAAGATATCTTGTGGGCACAACATATTATCTTGTGCACACAAGATAATGTTTTGTTCGCACAACTAAATATTTTGTTCGCACAACATATTAAAAAGAATTGTATGTCCCTTCCCGGGTTCCGTATAAATCAATATTTTTTTTCATAGTTCTGCTTTGAGCAGAAATAAAAAAAAATATAGTATTTAACCCCAGGGTTAAGTTGGGTAAACACTATGCAGGTGGTTTTGTGATACAGTAAACGGGTAGTCCCAAAGTTGCTCCCCTTGTAAAGAAAATGGTGGAAAACATGTAAGGAATATCTAAATAAAATAGATAGCACTTTTGAGGGAGGGTCACTCAAGGAACATTTCTGTCAAAGTTATTTTGAAACTGAGCCATTGGAGATGTTCTTAAATGATTTTTCTATCTTTACCCCTGCAGTCATATAAACATTTGGTTCAGCAAAGCAAACCAATTTCAGTAATTTAAGCAATCATTAGACTAAGTTTGATTTGAGGTTTTACGTCCCCGTCAACACTGTTAAGGTCATTTGGAGACATTGCTTACGATTTTGTTGGACTTTTACCCGAAATTGAGATGAAATGACATCTCAAGTCCAATCGCCCAAAGAAACCGCTAGGGTTTAAAGAGCGGTCCGCCTCTTAAATTTTTTCCTGGACATGCTTAGACCTAAGCTATTTACCAGTACTCAAGTTAGATCGGTTTCAGCTCTGCGCGGAAGCACGGTGCAGCCCAATCTAATTCTCCAGGCCCCGATAGGCGGGGGCGCAAGCAATCATCAGTACATGATTGATTGTTTTGAGTTTAATGACATGTCAACCCTAATGTGGGTCATTTTGTGTCGTCTCCGAGAGAAAGGGAGAAAAGAGAAAGTAGAGGAGATGAAAGTGAGGGATAGTGGAAAAAAATAAAAATGAATGGAGGTGTTGAAACAGAAGAAATAACAACACTCCTCATCTACCCTTATCTGCTGCAAGGGCAAGAACAGCAGGCCTTGTCCTAGTGTAAGCCAATATCAGTTGGACGGCCCAGTGACGCAAAATGACCTTTGCCTCACCCAATCACCCCTCAATCATCAGTGCAATATACCTACTTTGAAATGGGAGGTTTCAATGGAAATAACCCAAGCTGAGCCATATCGTTTAATCAATTTTGCTACAAAAATAAAAGAGAAACATTTCTGTGAATTGGGTTTGAAATTGCACCATTGACCTAGGGGGATATGTCCAAAGGTTTTTCTATTTTTATCTCTGGCAGCCATTTTCTTCAGTTACGTGAAACCATTTAAGCAAAATTGGTAGAGGGTCGACAAAGGATCATTTCTATAAAATAATTTTAATATTGAATTATGAACCTAGCTGTCTTTTAATGTTTTTTTTTTATTTTTAACTCTGGTGGCCATTTTGTTCAGTGAAGTGGAACTGTTTTAACAATTTTAGCAGAGGGTTGCCAAAGGATCTTTTTGAAATTAACCTATTAGCCTAGGAGAAGCTATCATTTATAAGTTTTTCAATTTTTAGCTCAGGTGGCCATTTTGTTCAGCAGAGCAGAACCATTTTGAGCAATGCTCGTAGAGGGTCGTCCAAGGAACATTCCTGTGAAATTATTTTGAAATCGGACCATTAGCCTAGTGGGGAATGTTGTTTTTCTAGGCCAGTTGTTTCTATTTTAAGCTCTGGCGACCACTTTGTGTAGCGGAGCGGAACCATTTTAGCAATTCTGATAGAGGGTCACCCAGGGAACATTCCTGTGAAAATATTTCGGACGATTTGCCTAGGAGGAGATGTTATTTAAAGGTTTTTCTATATTTAGCTCTGGTGGTCATTTTGTTCAGGGAACAGAACCAATGTAGCAGTTCCGGTAGAGGGTCACGCAAGGAACATTCCTGTGAAATTATTTTGAAACCAGACCATTAGCGTGGGAAGAGATCTCGTTTATATGTTTTTTTCTATATTTAGCTCTGGTGGCCATTTTGTTCAGCCGAAAAGAACCATTTTAGCAATTGTGGTAGAGGGTCACCTGAGAAATATTCCTGTGCAATTATTTGAAATCGGACCATTAGCCTAGGAGAAGATGTCGTTTGAAGGTTTTTTCTATTTTTAGCGCTAGTGGCCATTTTGTTCAGCCGAGCGGAAATATTTTAGCAATTCTGGTAGAGGGTCATCCAAGGAACAGTCCTGTGAAATTATTTTGAAATCAGACTATTAACCTAGGAAGAGATGTCATTTAAAGTTTTTTCTATTTTTAGCTCTGGTGGCCATTTTGTTCAGCAGAGTGGAACCATTTTATAACTTCTGGTTGAGGGTTATCCAGGGATCATTTCTATGAAATTATTTTGAAATCGGACCATTAGCCTAGGAATAGGTGTCGTTTAAAAGTTTTTTTTTCCTATATTCAGCTCCGGTGGCCATTTTGTTCGGCGGAGCGGAACCATTAAAGCAATTTTGGTAGGGGGGTCACCTAAAAATATTCCTGTGAACTTATTTTGAAATCGGACCATTAGCCTTGGAGAAGATGTCGTTTGAAAGGTAATCCAAGGAACAGTCCTGTGAAATTATTTTGAAATCAGACTATTAGCCTAGGAAGAGATGTCATTTAAAGGTTTTTTTCTATTCTTAGCTCTGGTGGCAATTTTGGTCAGCGGAGGGGACCAATTTAGGTCATTTTGATAGAGGGTCATCCCAGAAACATTCCTGTGAAATTAGTTTGAAATTGGACCATTAGCTTAGGAGGAGATGTCGTTTAAAGGTTTTTCTATTTTTTAGCTATGGTGGCCATTTAGTTCAGTGGAGCAAAACCATTTTAGCTATTATAGTAGAGGGTCATCCAAGGAATATTGCTGTGGAATTATTTCAAAATTAGCACTGTGGTTTCAGAGGAGATGTCATTTGAAGAAATTGTTGACGGACGGATGGATGACGGACGCCGGACATAAGATGTTTAAAGGTTTTTCTAATTTTAGCTCTGACGGCCATTTTGTTCAGCGGGGCGGAACCATTCAGCAATTTTGGTAGACGGTCACCTTAGAAATATTCCTGTGAAATTATTTTGAAATCGGACCATTAGCCTAGGAAGAGATGTCGTTTAAAGGTTTTTCTAAAGTTTTTTTTCTATTTAAGCTCTGGCAGTCATTCTGTTTAGCCGAGCAGAATCATTTTAGCAATTCTGGTAGAGGGTCACCCAAGGAACATTCCTGTGAAATTATTTTGAAATCGGACCATTGGCCTATGAGGAAATGTCATTTAGAGTTTTTCTATTTTTAGCTCTGGTGGCCATTTTGGTCAGCGGAGCGGAACTATCTCAGCAATTTTGTAGAGGGTCAGCCAAGGAACATTCCTGTGAAATTATTTTGAAATCGGACCATTAGCTTAGGAGGAGTTACGTTTAAAGGTTTTTCTATTTTTTAGCTATGGTGGCCATTTTGTTCAGTGGAGCAGAACCATTTTAGCTATTATAGTAGAGGGTCATCCAAGTAATATTGCTGTGGAATTATTTTAAGATTAGCACTGTGGTTTCAGAGGAGATGTCATGTGAAGAAATTGTTGACGGACGGATGGATGACGGACGCCGGACGCAAAGCGATCACAATAGCTCACTGAGCTGAAAAGGTAGATAAGATAGTGAATGAGATGAAAGTAAAAGATAGAGGGAGAAAGGGGGGAAAGAATGAAAGTGAAGTAGCTTAACTAATAATAACATCCTGCTGCGAGGATTAAGCCAGTATAAGTTGGAAAGATACGCGACACCTTTGCCTCAGCATTTTTCTGCCGTCCTATAAAAAAACCAAAGGCAAACAGCAAGGGCTATAGTGTTTGCTAACAATATAGGCATCCGGTTTAAAATACTTCCCACAAACAAAACAAACCTGACATGAACCGGTCCCGGGCTATTATAGTGGTGAGCCTGTGGGTAAAGACTGGTTTGTTCATATGTCTATGTACAGTTGACCAATAATGAAGAAAACGGTCTCTAACAATTTCCAAATATTGACAGTGAGCATCTTAGGATTTTGCAAAGCGGAATAGTGGCGTCTGCACGCAGTGGTGATCTGCGCTTGTGTTTGTTTATGTTTATATTCTTGACTTTATATTAGAGAAAAGGTTTTGTTTGTTTGATATGAGGTTTAACGTCCCCGTCAACATTTTATAGGTCATTTTGGAAACGCTGCCTACAATTTTGTGGGACTGTTACCCGACATTGAGATGAAATGACATCTCAAGCCCTGTCGCCCAATGAATCCAATAGGGTTTATTAGCATGGACGGTTCGACTCGCACCGTTTTGCCTGGACAGGCTTAGATCCACTAGTTAAGTGGTTTACCTGTGCTCGTGTGTGGTCGGTTTCAGCTATGCGTGTAAGCATCATGCAGCCCATCTATTTCTCCCAGTCCCAATGGGCGGGGGCCAATAAGAGAAAAGTAGTCTGCAGATTGGGGTAATCACTGATTTTCTTCATTTTGTGCGGAATGTTTGCATGCCTGTGCGTGTTAGGGTTTGAGAACTGGACGGCCTCATTTAGAGTGAAGGATTGAGGGGGGTGAAAATGAATGATTGCATAGATATACTGTTTGGCCAAAATTTCGAGGAACCTGAGGCCTATACCAGTGACACAAACTTAACCCTTGACCTGCTTAATATTTAAATATACCAAACCCACTACTACTTATCAGCCAATCAGATTACTTGAAGCAAATTATTGCAACAAATTAATAAACTGAATGGCAAACAATGAAGATCCTTCAGAAGCCATCTGATCAGGGTCTACATTGTTTGAAAGATAGGGCATATCCGGGCTCAGCAGGACAAGAGTTAATGCTAATATACCTATGATAGTTCCGACAATGAGAGAAACCCCGCCCACTAGTCCAACCTCTTTCTTCATCTTAACTGGTTCTATAACCACGGTCCCATAGTCGGACTTTGCCTCCTCCTTCTCACCAGCCACAGGGCGTTGTCGGAGGGCTTCATCTGCACTGTCTTCATTTCTCAAAACACCTGACAAAAAGACGATTGCACTAGGAAATCATCACGAAAACATGACCCCACCCCACCCCCCCGACACACACACACACATACACCCCTCCCGCCCCCCCCCCACACACTTGATTTTGTTTGTTTGATTTGAGGTTTAAAGTCCCTGTCAACACTGTATTGGTCATTTTTGAGACGTTGCTTCCAATTATGTGGGACTTTTACCCGACATTGAGATGAAATGATATCTCAAGCCCTGTGGCCCAATGAAACCAATAGGGCTTATTAGCATGGACGGTCCGCCTCGCACCGCGGTTCCTGGACAGGCTTAGATCCTCTAAGCGGTTTACCAGCACTAGTGTGCGGGCCGGATTCAGCTCTGCGTGGAAGCATCATGCAGCCCATATATTTCTTCAAGCCCCTATTGGCAGGGGCCGACACACACACTTGAAACGAAACACATTTTTACAAAGTAAAACTGGGGTAAACAGTGGGTAAACATTTTTTTTTTTTTTCTTATTTCTGCTCAGAAACAAAGATTGTGGGTACTCTTTAGAACCGCCGCGACAAGCTCCCACAATACATGTTAGAAACATGAAAAATATCAGCATGTTTAAACTGAAAATTATCCCTTTTGTGTGTGTGTTGGGGGTGGGGGGTGAGTACATGAATAGGCATGTTTTGTTATAGGCCAAATGTACAAGAACTTCGGAAGTGTGCGACCGGTGGAGAGTCAGATCAGCTAACTTTCTCATAACTTGAGCTTTTCGGGGTATTGCCATGGGGTTTAAGGGGAATGGATACACCCTCAGGGGGGGGGGGAACTCTTGTAAAAGTATTTTGTCTCCCATATCGATAGGGCCAACTCTTAAAGAAAAGAATTTGCTCCAGAGTAGCAAATTCTTTCCTTTAAGAGTAGACCCCTTTTTTAGTGGGACAGGACTTATAGAAAAGTGAACAGGAAGTCCCGAAAGTTGTCTTCCTTTGAAAAATGGCGGAAGAATCTGCCAGGTGTTTCCATTACCCTTAAGAGCCATGGGAAACGAGTCATCGGTGTTTGAATTATCGCAGTTTCATTGACTGTAAGTTTGAAATGAGGTTTAACGCTCCTATCAGCACTGTTTAGATCATTTGGCAGATTTTGCTTTCAATTTTGGGGGATTTTTACCCGAAATTGAGATGAAATGACATCTCAAGCCATACCGCCAAAACAATCCAAAAGGGTTTATATGCAGGGAAGACCCGAATCGCGCCACTTTGCTTGAACAGGCTTAGACCTTCTTAGCGGTTTACCAATACTCCGTGTGTTGGTTTCAGTTCTGCGTGGAAGCACCATGCAGCCCAATCTGTGTCCCCTGGGCCTGATGGGCGGGGGTTTCATTGTAACTTATCATAAGAGGAAATGATGCGTTTTAAAGAGCACATTACGGTAACACATCCGTGTGACATTGAACATTCCTTCATTTCTCTAAAATGATTACTTTTCCTGTAAAAAATTGTGACGTTTTTCTTATACTCCAAACATAGGGTGTGGGTGCTCGTTAGAACCGCCTCCATGAGGCGATTCTAACGAGTACCCATAACCTATATCTTGAAGCAGAAATAACAAACGAATGTATACCCCTGTATATCCCAGTTTTATCTGTATAAAGTGGGGTTTAGAGGGGTATTCATGTCACGGACCTGTTTGCATAAGGTCCACAGCACCCATCTGGTCCGAGCATCGTTAGCTTAACGCGCTCGTTAGCGGTTAAATTGCAAACACAATATCTAAACTCAGGTTTTTTTGCTGGGAAATAATGTGAGTAGCTTTTGGATTTGAAAAAGCAACATTTGTGACATGTGAAGGATAGTTTCTGTCAATTCTTTATAAAAACCTATGTTTTGGGTATTCATTAGAACCGCCTCTCCGAAGCCGCGATGATCACGTTAACAACTGCGAAATGAATACCTTGTAACACACCAACCAAACGAAAATAGCAGACTCGGTTTTACTGAGTCTGTTCAAGACCAGTACTGAAATTTGCAACACCGGCCACGCTCTCTAGCACCGGTTTAAGCAGAACTCTATTTTCAAAATGATTCTAAATGAACGGACCAGAAAATATAATCTGCATTATGATAGATGTACGGGGAGACTTTTTACGGCCGCCACACAGCACAACACGAGCTGCAGTGAAGATCACTAAGTTCTGAATAATTAGATCCCTTTGGAAGCAAAGAACACATCAAATAAACGAAATAGCAGACTCGGAACCACATTTAAGCAGAACTCTATTTTCAAAATGATTCTGAATGAACCCAAAGACCCCAAAGGACCAGAAAATATAATCTGCACTATGATGGATGTACGGGGATGTTCCCTCTGCATTAAGAGGGGAGTGGGGTGTACAATGGTATTCATTATTTTCTATTTCTTCTTGCTCAAATACACAGACTGTGGGTGCTTTTTATAACCACCCGCACTGAGGTAAATAATACATTTTGAACTACTTTGAAGACGAATAAAAGATATTATTCTCTCACGCGGGTGTCCTATCCTACCAGAAAATTACATTTCGTACATTTCTTTTTATTTTTTTTTTTTTTTTTTTTGGTTTTGGTTTTATGACCCCTGTCAAGATTCTTTCACCCATATCGAGCCGATCGTTAATCAGAGGCGGGCGAAAACCGGAGTACCCGGAGAAAAACCACCTGACCTTCCGTTGCAGAACTTGGCGTCTCACATGTGACCCGAGCGAGACTCGAACCCACAGCGGTAAGAGACCTAACGTTTAAGAGTCAGCGCTCTTATCCACTAGGCCATGGAGGCCCGTACATTTCATACATCATATATAAATGTTTTAATAGCTATGCAACGCAAATAAAATTGACTATTTACCATACTTTCTTACTATCATTATCCTTGAGGTGTAGCCATGATAAAAACAACTCCGTATATTGTATTACTACATTGAGGGTCTCTCAACTCACAAATTTAGTACAGGATAAACAAATAACTTTTCTTTAAATCGTATTATAACAATGAGGGTCATTCAGACAGTTTTTGTCTCAACTCACAAATTCAACGTGGATCGATAATAAACTGCAATAACTTTCTTTTTTTTATGTTAATTGAAGAATGTCTCCAAAATGAAAAATGACCTAAATAATGTTGACGGGGACGTAAAACCTCAACACAAACAAACACATTTTTATGTTTAACCCATTTAGTACCAGAAATCCCAAAACGGGTACCCTGGCAAACAGTGTGGTCCAAGATCAGACGCCGCATAACGCGGCGTCTGATCAGGGCCTTCACTGTTTGCAAAAAGTTCAGCCATTTTCCTAATCAATTTTGAAGAAAACACAACCTGGCACCCATAATTTTTTATATGCACTCCTGCTTTATATATCGAGGAAGATTCCATTTGGTACAAAAATGGTTAAGCTTAACGTACGTAACTGATGTCCACGTGTCTATCAATGTTTGTTGTGGTTTGTTGTGGTTGAGTCCGAGGCGCCCAACAGATATTGCCTTACAGAAGGGCAAGGCCTGCTGTCCCTGTTGTTTGTTTGTTTGTTTGTTTGATTTGAGGTTTAACGTCCCCGTCAACAATGTAAAGGTCATTTTTGGAGACGTTGCTTCCAATTTTGTGGGACTTTTACCTGACATTGAGATGAAATGATATCTCAAGCCCTGTCGCCCCATGAACCCCAAAGGGTTTATTAGCATGGACGGTCCGCCTCGCACCGTGGTTCCTGGACAGGCTTAGATCCTATAAACGGTTTACCAGTACTAATGTGCGGACCGGATTCAGCTCTGCGTGAAAGCATCATGCAGCCCATATATTTCTTCAAGCCCCTATGGGCGGGGGCCAACTGTTTCTGTTTTAGGTAAGGGTAGAGGAGGAATGTTGTTATTTCATCTGTTTCTTCACTCGCATTCATTTTCCTCTTTCCTC
The DNA here is from genome assembly GCA_963580285.1 of Lucinisca nassula. Taxonomy (NCBI): domain Eukaryota; kingdom Metazoa; phylum Mollusca; class Bivalvia; order Lucinida; family Lucinidae; genus Lucinisca; species Lucinisca nassula. The sequence goes on from OY757017.1 coordinate 87,834,794, forward strand.
CCTATCCACCTATTTCATCTTCTCTACTACAGTCGAACCTCGATGGCTCGAACACCGATGGCTCGTTTACCATGGATGTGTCGAACCCATCAGTCTTGAGCCCCTAGCGAAATCCTCTACATAAGAAATAGTGGGGGGATAATTAAGGAGATTTTAGTCTTTTATCTTGCAAATGTATGTTGTGCGTACTCATTAGAATCGCACCGGCCCCGATAGCTCAGTTGGTAGAGTGTCCGCTCCGGGGAACGGGAGGTCATGGGTTCGATCCCGGGCCGCGACATACCAAAGTCGTTAAAAATGGTACTAGCTGCTCCTCGCTTGCCACTCAGATTTACGGGATAGAGCTAGGACTGGTCGACCCAGTGTCAGGATAATGTGACTGGGTGTGGTATCATGTAATGTGTCTGGGACATGATACTTCAGTGAGGCAGCACTATAAAAGTGAGCATTGAGCTCCCTGTCGCAACCAGACACCGTCGTGATATGACTGAAAAATTGTTGAAAGCGACGTTAAACCCGAATTCACACACACACTCATTAGAATCGCCTCAATGAGGCGATTCTAATGAGTACACACAGCATACATATTCATTATAGAACACCGAAAAGATGTCTTAAAGTATCTCATGCCTCCTGACAGTAACCTCAGTGGCTCGAACTACCCCTTGTCTCGAGCAGATTTTCTAGGTCCCAAAGGTGTTCGAGCGATTGAAGTTCGACTGTATATGTTTTTCTCTTTACTCATTTTCTCCAGGAACCCTTAAGCCATAAAAAAGTCAGTCACGACAATTGTGGTCTGCTCTGACGTCTGTTGGTTACTTTAACAGTCATTTCTGCAAAAATTGTGAACCCAAATCAGACTGCTCCAGTCTGATTTGGATCCACACCGTTTGCCTGTACGCAAAAATATTTTTAAAAAGTTTACAAAACAATTTAGCAGACGACATAGGCAGACGAGATTTAGTTTTTTTTTTCGGCGTCTTAAGAGTTAAATATATACACAGTCAATCAATCGATCACTGATTTTATATTTTATCCAGGTATCAGTTATTGATACGACTCCCGCCCTAGAAGCCTCCGTGGTGCAGTGGTTACGCTACTCGCCTTGTAAACCAGGGATCGCAGGATCGATCCCGGGCTTCTCCAGACTTTCGGATGAGTCTTTAAAACCGAGCTCCCGTCTCCGTATGACCATAGCTGTTGGTGGGACGTAAAACTAAAACTCACACACACACACACACACACACACACACACACGACTCCCGCCCAACGGGGCTTTGAGTAATAGATTGGACTGCACGATACTTCCACGCAGTCCTGAAAATGACCGCACATAAGTACTGGTAAATAACTTAGACGTATCAAGCCTGCCAAGGCAATGTGGTGCTAGTCGGACTGTCCAGTGCATATAAGCCTATTGACTTCATTGCAATTGGGTGGCAGGGCTTAAGATGTCATTTCATCTCAATGTCGGGTAAAAGTCCCACAAAACTTTCCAAAATGACCTCAATAGTGTTGACTGGGACGTTCAACAAACAATCAGTTACTGATAGCCCCCCTCCCCCCACCGGTAAAAGTGTCATGGTCTGATCCTGACTGGTCTCTTATGTTAAATTTGGCAAACACGGTAGGCCCTGATCGCAGCGCCTGATCAGGGTTTGCACTGTAAATTTACCGTACGGAGATTTAAACCATTTAGTACCGGAAACCACAGAACGCGGCATCTGATCAGGGCCTACACTCTTTGCGAAAAGTTAAGCTATTTTCTAAATAAATTTTGAAGAAAAAAAAACAACCTGACACCCCTAAATTTTGGAATGGACTCCTGGTATACAAAAAGAGGAAGATTCTATTTTGTACAAAAAGGGTTAAGGGTTAAATGATACAATCTATGTCCTCTTTCATGACCATTATCCCAGCCTAGAGTCAGATACTGTGGCATCCTATCTGGATCTACACAGTTTGCCAAACCCAATCCATGCTTCCATTCCCGATTCTATAAAATACCCTTTCACGCAACACACTGACAATAGAGCCATAACAGAGCGATAAAAAAGCGCCTATTTTCTATATTTTCCATCGGGACTTGACAAAATCGATGGACTGCATGATGCTTCCACGCAGAGCTGAAGCCGACCGCACAAGAGTACTGGTAAACAGCTTACAGGATCTAAGCCTGCCCAGGCAAAGCGGTGCGAGTCTGACCGTCCTTATAAACCCTATTGGTTTCATTTGGCGACCGGGCTTGAAATGCCCGTTCATCTCAATGTCGAGTAAATGTCGAGGGCGTCAAAATACCTTCTCTGCAAGACAGCAGAGGAATCTTCGAGCATACATCAAAATGGATATAAACGGTAAGTTTGTCGAGTAAATAATAATAACAATAATAGTAAACGTCTCTAGAATGATCTATATATACTACTCAAAGTTTGATAGGGATCACTTTTTTAATGCAAAATAATTTTTGGATGAATTAATCAGCTGAATCTAAATTTGATACATAATGATAACACACGTATCCTTCACAAAACCTAGTGAATAATTTTGTCAGCTGGTGCTGCATTCAAGCGTGACAACAGCAACCGTCTTGGCACCCCCAAAATTTGCCGTAACACGAAGGGATTTGGACAACTGATTTTTCACAAATTTCCAAATGTGTTTAGACAAACGTGCCTAATAACATGTATGGCGTCCACGGGCATCAATTACAGTACGACATCGCCTGCGCATGCTCGTAATCCGAGTCTGTATCCGGTTTTGTTGAATCAGCTTTCATTCAGCAACCAATGCATCTTTGAGCTCCTGTAAAGTCCTCGGATGCACAGGTCGGGCTGACACAGCACGCTGAAGCATGACCTGCGCATGCTCAATCGGATTTAAGTCCGGTGACCGAGTAGGCCAGTCCATACGAACGATTGTCTAACGTTCCAGATAGGAATCAGTGACATTGGCACGGTTGGGACGGGCATTATCGTCCATCAGAATAAAGTCCGGGCCGATAGCATCTGCATATGGTCTCACAAACTCATCAAGAATATCATTACAGTACCTCACTGCCATTAACGTTCCGTTTTCAACGACGTACAAGTCAGTGTTACCGTTCAAGCTTATCCCAGCCCAAACCATGACTGACCCCTTTCCATAGCGATCATGCTCTGCCACATCCAAGTCATCGAATCGCTCTTTAGGCATTCGCCACACTAACTGACGTTTATAAGTGAAGTTTAGACAGAATCTGGACTCCTCAGGAAACAGTACTGGCGTCAAGTCATGAACCGTCCACCTGACGTTAGTTCTGGCAAAGTCCAACCGGTCTAGCACGTGCTGTCTCGTCAACGGAACACGTACAGCAGGCCTCATGGCATTAAGTCCGAACTCATGGAGCCCGTTTCGGACAGTTTGTGCAGAAATTCGTACTTCAGTTCCGTTCCTAAGCTCGTTATACAAACACGTAGCGTTCAGGGACCGTTGACGTCGAGACTGAATCAACAAGAAACGGCCCCGACGTTGAGTTGTAGCCCTTTCTCGACCCCTCCGTGTCTGTGTGAAGGATTTCCATGGGTAAGATGCCGACTCCACATTCGGGAAACCACGCTCTGAAACACATTCAGAATCCCAGCAACACGACGTTAAAAGACGCCAGATTCCAACATTCCGACGCCATGATTCATTTCTTCGAGGCTCAGACGATTTCTTAATTGTCCTCTAGGCATTTTAGTGTTTCACAAACTCAAATGAAGTCCATTTTACGCTTGGTAAAGTAACACTGACAAATTTGATTGGTCTGTTGGAAAGCTGTGCTACGCAAGATTTTGGGGGTGCATGAATTCATTTGCGAAGTGTGCACTTTTATGAGTACTGAACTGCACATGAGTTTCTGTTTCAGATATTTACAAATATACCGAGTACAAATTATGTCAAGAAATTTTAAATTTTCAGTGCAAAATTTGGTATATAAAAAGTGATCCCTATCAAACTTTGAGTAGTATATATGGGCCCGGTCAAGCGATTTTGGTACTTATCGCCTATGCGAGCAGCGAAGGTTCAGGCGAGCCTGCGCATCCGCGCAGTCTCTCCAGACCCTTCGCTGCTCGCTCATACAAGCAGTGAATCCACAGAACCTTCAGACAGAAAGCCATATCCCTGGCCCCTCTGAATGGCTGGGCATGCGCAGTTAAAATTTGTCATGACGGAATGCTCGAAGACACAAATTCGCTTGGCGGGGCTCATATATAGTGTTGACGGGGACGTTAAACCTCCAATCAATCAAATAAAGTCTGGCTTCCCTACCAATCATTGTGCGTTAAGTGGACTTTAGTACTGAATAGGATTTGTTGTTAGTTACTTTTGGTTGATTGGTTTTGCTATGACGTGGCTCAATACACATACCGTCGAAAGACCGTACTATACTTAGACATTACGCGCAGTAACTAAAATGACTAAGTTTTTATATGAATTTGTTTGTTTGAATTGAGGCTTTAAGTGTCCGTCGGCTTCAACAATACGTGGAAATATCAAGCAAACCAATCTATTTCTCCAAGCCCCGGTGGGCTGGGTCATTTATTGTGAGGTATATTAAGGTAAAGCGATACAGATGACATTTTTCCCGCCTATTTAACTGTCGGGTCTTCCTGTTTTGTGCAATTTATTATCTACATGTACATACTACATGTACATTACACATACATGTACCACATGTGCAAATAATACAACATGGTTTTAACATTTTTAATGCATAGCGGTATAAAACACTCAGACGCGACGCGACGTATGATAAATATCAGAAAACAAAATTAAAGAATTTTTGAACGACCCTCGCATAAATTATTATGCTGACCTTGGATGATATATATCGCAATGAGCGGCGTAATCTCATCAGCTGACCCATACATAAGTCTGCAGCTCAAGTTCTAGCCAAATAATAATAACAATTATTATAATAATAATAATAAATAATAATAATAGGCTCTTCCAAAGTCTGACAAAAATTCCCTCAATGTACACACTTACCGTTTATATCCATTTTGATGTATGCGCGAAGATTCCTCTGCTGTCTTGCAGAGAAGGTATTTTGACGCCCTCAGACTGATAAATATACCCTGACCCAAAACAACAGCTCATGTTTTGTTTGCTTGTTTCATTACGATAACACACTCGTGCGACATAGTGCTGTTTTCACATCTCCAAAATGACTTCTTTTCTGATGAAAATCTGTGATAATTTTGTTAATTTTACTTCAAACATAGGTTGTGGGTGCTCGTTAGAACCGCCTCATTGAGGCGGTTCTAACGAGTACCCACAACCTATGTCTATGAGCAGAAATAAAGCAAATAATGTTTACCCCATTAAACCCCAGTTTTCCTTATATAAAGTGGGGTGTAAGGGGGTGTTCATTTCACGGACCTGCTAACGTGATGGTTTGTATTGGAGTTTAACGGCCCAGTCAACACTTTTTAGGTCTTTTTTTAATCGGCCAGTTTTCCTATGGCAGACTTAAACGTAAGCGCTACGAGTGACCAGCACAGTGCACAGCACATTCTTTTGCAAGAAAAGACAGCTTATATAGAGATCTTGAAGGAGCCATTCAGTCTAGCCCTATTATTTGGTTGCGCGCGGGCATTTGAAGAATCATTCACACATCAGTGAATACTGACATGTGAGGGCCGCCCTATTCTCGTGGTTCTTATTTGCTTTAGATTTTTCTCCCACGTTAACCCTTTTTGTACCAATTGGAATCTTCCTCCTTATATATAGCAGGAGTCCATTTCAAGATGTAGGGGTGTCAGTCTGTGTTTCTTCAAAATTTATTTGGAAAATGGCTGAACCTTTTGCAAACAGTGAAGGCCCTGATTAGACGCCGCGTTCTGCGGCGTCTGATATGGCCCTGCACTGTCTGCCAGGGTATCCGTTTTGGGTTAATAACCGTATAAGGAAGATAGTTTTTGTCTGCCGAGGCTCTCAGAATGACGATTTTCAGATTATATAACTTTATATAATATATACCTTTATGACATCTTTCCGAATTTTCCTTAAAACGGGTGACGGCCCCCGCCCATCAGGGCTTGAGGTTGATGGGCTGCATTATGCTCCCGTGCAGAGCTGAAACCGACCCGCACACGAGTAATAGTAAACTGCTTACAGGATCTAAGCCTGCCCAGGCAAAGCGGTGCGAGTGTCGGACCGTCCATGCTTATAAACCCTATTGGTTCCATTGGGCCGCAGGGCTTGAGCTGTCATTTCATCTCAATGTCGGGTAAAAGTCCCACAAAATTGAAAGCAACGTCTCCAAAATGACCTTTACAGTGTTGACGGGGACGTTAAAACTCAAATCAAACAAACAAAAGTCAAAACGGGTGCTCCAGAAACGATCGTTATGGCTCTAGTCCTAATGGCGTGTGAGACCGCGACAGAAGAACCGCCTTGGAAAGGTCAGTTTAACGACTTCCGCTGGGGTGGGGGTGGGGGCTTAAATCGATTTTACGTGGCCACAAGCCTCGCCCTTACTTCTGTCGCGATTTAAACAAACAATTTGTTCAGTCCGCATGCGGGACCCCTAACTCATCAGTGCAACATCTCCGTGAACACAAAAATCAAACAACCACAGAAAAAACGGTGAGGACTCGACAGCAAGGAACCACTGATATGCTGGGGCAATAAAAAAAAACAGTAAACTGTTAGACTCCGATGGGCCCAACCAGAGACAGAACATCAGCCACTAATCAACATTACATAAAATTAGATTCATTTTAATTTTCAGTAAGCCTAAGTTACGTTGTTTTTTTTTTTGTTGTTGTTGTTTTGTTTGATTTGAGGTTTAACGTCCCCGTCAACACTGTAAAGGTCATTTTGGAGACGTTGCTTCCAATTTTGTGGGACTTTTACCCGACATTGAGATGAAATGACATCTGAAGCCCTGTCGCCCGATGAAACCAATATGGTTTATTAGCATGGACGGTCCACCTCGCACCGCGGTTCCTGGACAGGCTTAGATCCTCTAAGCTGTTTACCAGTACTAGTGTGCGGCCGGATTCAGCTCTGCGTGGAAGCATCATGCAGCCCATATATTTCTTCAAGCCCCTAGGACCGTCGTATAATCTGAGGCCTGACCCACCGGCGTGCAATTAAAGATGGAAGCAAAGTTGTCAACCGTGATTGGGTTAACTACCATGCGTGCAGCCTGTGCTATAACATTTATGTTGTACCCAATCTATTTATATCGAAGAATGAATTTTTACGAAATTGTGTGCTGAAATCATTGCAATTATATATTTTTCTGAATTAATATACCAAGACACTATAAAATTCGGGTTCCGATAGACCTTGTTGTGGAAGAGATTTAAGTCCAAAATGGACTTTTGAAATTAAATATTTGCTTTGCGTAGTTTATGCTACCGATAACCCTGATTAAGAAGTTTAGCAGTTAGCAATTTATTACGAATGTTTAAGTCAGTTACATGAATATACACACTGGCAAATCGAATTAATATACCAAGACACTATAAAATTGACCGTCAGCCTCGATAGCGCAGTGGTTAACGCGTTCGACTTATGATCGAGAGGTTGTGCGTTCGAACCGGCCACCGGTATCGAGGTGTGTCCTTGGGCAAGACACGTAATGACACTGCTCCACTCCACCCAGGTGTAAATGGGTAGCAGTGGTGTAAAAGCTACTGCCTCTCTATCGCGCGTGTGAAAACACCCGGAATGAGTGTTCGAGAGCGATTCAATAAGCTTGAAGCTTTCATCGCAATCGAAAAAATAAAATAAATTAGTATAAACTAAATCGAATTAATTGCGAAATATAAACGCCATAGGATGCCGCACGAGGAACATCACCATCCAAGAATGGAAAATTTACAATCTCAAAATTAAAATCATCGCGTTTTTCATAAATTTTGCAAGAAACAAATCCATTTACAATAGATAGATATAAATCCAAAAACGGGGCCTCGGTGTTAGACGAATTTGCTTTATTTAACTGAAGTTCTTGGGGCGGGGGTAAATTTGACTGATCAAACCATCAAAATAGGTATTATCAATATTTTATAAATCATCAAAATATCTAGAAGTCGAGCTAAAGCCTTCAATTATTTCAGATTGGTTTTCAAAGGGACATCATGAAGTCTCTTTCAAACAAAACAATAACAGGTCAGCCACAAGGGGCGCGCAATTTGTACCCATCGGAATACCCACAACTTGCCAAAAACAACTTAGTACCAAATCTTATGTAAATATTGCCCCGTAGAAAGGTAAGAGCTTCACACACTTCCTGACATGACAATAAGGCAGAATTATCTGAAAGGAATATTGTGTGGCTTTATTGAGGCATTATATCCAGGTATTACTTCAGGGGAGATCCAGATTCTTCATTCCAGCTTGGGCGCCATCAGAACACCCTGACTACTTCCGGGGAGACAGCTCCGCCCCCGTCTTATTCAGCAACAGAAATGGGAACAGTAAGTAGGGAGGTGGTTTTAAATCTTAGACGTCAGACGCATGCGATAGAGCAAATAGACCAAGTTAGCCTACCACTTTGCGGGAATCCTCCAAGGTTACCATTTACCCGTGATCGCTCCGGGTGCAGAAAGGCTGCGCGCAGTGACAGACTGGACATGTTAAGTGAGATGCTGGCACCTGTTGGCACATTACGGAGTGACATTATACAGGAAATGGCAACCCTGAATCGAGGATCTTGTCGTGAACCCTCTCGGGATGCTGAAGTACAGGGTATGGATGGGCAAACCCTAGGTACAGGTGAAAAGAGAATGAACTCACCCAGTAGGGCTCGACAGGGTTATCCATTCTGGATCTAGAAGCAGATCTTCGCCCGAGGATGCTGTTCTAATGGCCGGAGGAACTGGGTGGGGGCTGGCGATTTAGAAGGATCTGTACGGAAGATGGGCATTCCGGACACAGAGATAGTATTAAATGGGATGGATAATAGGCCGCTCTGTTGCAGAATAGAGATCGGCAGACACAAGTTATCCAGGGGATCTAGGATCACTCCAATGAGAGACTTTTCTCATACTGTGCATGCTAGCCAGAAGAAACCAGCTAACTATGATGGAACCAGTAGTTTCCATGGCTACTAAGTCCAATTTAAGATGACAGGAGACCTCAATAGGTGGGACGAACAGACTAAGGCAATGGAATTAGCCACCAGTGAACGCGGTGAAGCTCACACAATATTAAGCGATTTACGTCCTGAGCAACGCCGTGACTTTACGCAGCTTGTGTCCGCATTTACTGCACGCTTTGAACCAACTAATCAAACTGAACTGTGCCGCGCCCAGATAACGAGTCGCCCTCGAAAAACATCTGAAAGTGTGCTAGAGCTCACTACCGACTTAAAACGTCTTGTTAGAAGGTCTTATCCGCAAGCCGCTGTGGATCTGATAGATAAGATTGCACGTGACTATTTTATCGATTCATTAAATGAGCACGAGCTGGAATGGTTTGTATATCAGGTTAAACCCAAAACCGTTGATGGAGCCATGAAACTGGCTTTAGAGTATGATGCATTTCAGGCAGGCCGTAAAGTATGCGGCATTTCAACCAGAACCTTAATATAACCTACAAACCAAAATCAGTGAGCCGTTAGCGGTCCCGTACTGAGTAGACTTAACAGCTTAGAACATAAATTGCGGCCATGCTTGCAGAATCTTCAATAATTTGTTTCAACTGTAACCAAAGAGGTCATAGAAAGAAACAGTTTCCACTATTAAACCAGGGTCAAGCAAATTATCCTTATAATCTTTACCAGAACAACAAAAACGGTCGCCAAGACAATGCCAATCGCAGGTCCAAATATCGTCAGTCAGACGGTCGTCAGGGAAACTTCCATTTACTGAGGCTACGGGTCAAGCCTCAGTGAAACCTTTTTGTAGGAAACTACCTAAATGTTAGTTTACTACCCGAGGACCAGCTGGAATTTAGGTATTAATTGATACGGGCAGCACAGTCAGTATTGTACACCAAAAAAATGAATTGCTTTCATCTGAGACCCAAGAAAAGGTGTTACCTACAAAAAGTGTCCTAATGATGGCAGATAGAGGTCCAGCAGGCTGCAGGGGAATCGTTTTTCTCTCTATATATATAGAAGATATGATTTATCAACAACAAGTTTTAATAGCTGAAATTGAAGCACCGTTTGATCTAGGATATGATTTTCTTTATGATTATAAATGCATTCTTAACATCTCACAAGCAGACCTCAGCGTTTCAGACCAATCAATGCAATGTAGGCTAGAGAGTGAAATGCCAAATATTTTCAGGTTTGCTTTTAGTCAGACCGTAGAAATTCCTGCAAACAGTGATATTGTGGTGCCAGCGTCATTCTGCGAGCAAGCGCCCCATTTTTCGACAGCCATGGTGGAAGAATGCTCTGATAAACTTTCAGAAAGGGGCATTTTATTAGCCAAAACAGCATTTGATACATACAAGGACGTGGTTTCTTTGCACTTACTGAACTTGAATAGTTTCCTTTTAAAACTGTACACAAATGAGACTGCAGCAGTCTGCGACCAGTCACTAATGGCAAGCTTGATGATCAACAAAATGGCCATGAAGAGCTTGATTCTGTAACTACCCTTAAGTCCCTGTTAATAAAACATTCTCAGATCTTTTTCGCATCAAAATCCGATCTTGGGAACTGCGGAATAATTCCACATCGAATCAACACCGGTACAGCTCCACCTGTTAGATAACCACCGCGACGAATTTCAATGACAATGAAACAAACATTTGAAGACGAGGTACAGCGACTCATTGATAATGATCTAGTAGAGAAAAGTAAGAGCCCATGGGCTTTCCCGCTAGTTCCTATTCGTAAAAAGGAATTGAGTATTCGTATCTACATTGAATTTTGTCATTAGAACCTTCAGTTCTTGCCTGATTCATACCCGATACCTCGCGCACAAGAATAATTAGACGCCTTAAATGGCGCCACATGGTTTTCGACACTCGACTGCACATCTGTTTTTTCCCAGCTGCAGCTGCGCCCTGATGATAAGGATAAAACTGCATTCGTTTGTTGTGAAGGTCTGTTTAATTACAAAGTTTACCGATGGGCCTGGTAAACACTCCAGCCGCGTATCAACGACTCATGGAACACATCAAGACCGGCATAAACTTTCGATCGTGTCTCGTTTAATTGGATGACTGCATCATTTTCTCCAAATCGGTCAACGAGCATATTTCACTCCTTGATGAAGCCCTCACAAATATTAGTAAGGCGAAACTGAAATTCCGACTGGATAAATGTCATCCACTTCGAAGATAAATCCGTATTTGGGCCATGTAGTATCAGCAGAAAGCGTCGCGACGTGCGATGATAAAATTAGAGCAGTTAAAGAATGGTCCATACCTTTCAATGTCAAAGAATTACATAGCTTTTAGGCTTAGCGTCCTATTAGAGACGGATTCTGGCCGGGCCCATCGGAGTCTAACAGTTGTTTTTTTTTTTCTTGCTCCAGCATTTCAGTGGTTTCTTGCTGTCGAGTCTTCATCGTTGTTTCGTCTCTGTGGTTGTTTGATTATTTGTGTTCACGGAGATGTTGCACTGATGAGTTTGGAGGCCTTCGTGCGGACTGAACAAATTATTTGTCTACATCGCAACGGAATAAAGGGCGAGGATTGTGGCCACGTAAAATCGATTTAAGCCCCGAGTGGAACTCGTTTCCGCTGACCGTTCCAAGGCGGTTCTTCTATCGCGGTTTATTTTTGTTATGGTTTGTCTTTGTGTGTTTGTGTCGCTTATATTATTTTATTTTGGATAGCCTATTTGCCATGTGGGAAAGTAACTGTCCTCTTGGCTTTCCGCTATTGATGTTTCCATCAGGGTCTGTTGTTTCATGTTTGTGTGTCTGTGCTTCTTTCCCTTTGGTGTTTCTGATGGGAGCTGTGGGTTGATTGTATCGATTTCTGATCATTGCCACCACTTCTATTTTGTAAAGATTTTGGCACAATCAGTGCACCGTTGCACCAATTAACTAAGAAGAGTCAAGCTTTTAAGTGGAGTCCAGAATGCCAACAAAATAGAAGTGAAGGCAATGATCAGGAATCGATACAATTAACCCACAGCTCCAATCAGAGGCACGAAAGGGAAAGGAACACAAACACACACCCTGGAAGAATAACATACAAATGCGCCTATTTTAGGATACCTTAATACGTATGACCAATATTTTCTTTACACTTACGCGGGCTCAGTTGTTGTAGGCGTGGCATTTTCTCGGTTACAAAATGGTCAAGAAAATGTTATAGCTTATCTTAGTAAATCGTTGAATGACGCACAACGAAAGTACTGTGTTACAAGACGTGAGCTATTTACAATCGTCGAGGCCGTAAATCATTTCCACCAATACCTATTTGGAGTCTCTTTCATACTCAGAACTGATCATGGAATCATACAGTGGCTCCGTGACTTTAAAAACCCTAACTTAATGCTTGTCCGTTGGTTTGAGGTACTGAGCACATACAGATTTGAGATAGAATTTAGACCAATGAGCCTGAATAAAATTTTAGATGGGCTTTCGCGTCGTATACATATTGCGATAAACGAGAGGAAGAAGATCAGAAGTGTTGTAAAATTTCACATCCTGAACATGCAGATTGTAAGGACAGAAATATGTTCAATTATGGCCTAAGGTAGTTTAGGTCGAAGTACCAAAGCGTTAATCCAAAATCATTAATCCATAGACAAATAGCAAATATCAATGTTCAGATCAACAGACATGGACTCCAGAAGAGTGTAATCAGGCGTCCACGGATAGTAAGCATTACTCGGTAAACAAGCTTCGCCCACTTTTCACCTCCAAAATTACCGAAGAGGACAAGGTATGTGAGATGACATCCTTAGTAAAAGATTCAACAAGTACGGATGGGAATTAAGTGGCCACAAATTCCTTTCCTTCTGCGTCGACGACACACAATGATTCCAGTTTACATACAAGAGGTTTACATTGTTCTTATGGAAACCGTGAGATATCGTGGGAAAATGACCAAGAATTTGTAAAATGGAAAGAAGCCCAGGTACTAGACACTGTCTTATCAGTCCTGTATAATGGGATAGAAAATAACAAACGGCAAGAATGGGAGGACATTTCTTGTACACACGAAGTAACGAACTCTTACTGGGCTCAGTGGCCCAGGCTAGTTCTGCACAAAGTTGTTTTATGCAGGAAATGTTTTGACGAAAAAACACATACACATTTCATGCAGATACTTGTGCCTTTTAGTTGCCGTGAAGAAGTGTCACGATCATCTGACATCAGGACATCTAGCGACCACAAGAAAAATAGAAAAGTAGATCTATAGTCTTATGTGTGTTAAAATAAAATCTTAAAATGAATTAAAGTACAGGAAAAATTAATCCTTCTTTGTGCTACATTTCAGCCAGAACATCACGAAAACATGCCTATATAATTTTGACCCCATTGAACCCCGCTTTTATATAGTAAAACTGGGGTTTAAGGGTTATACCTTATTTTTCTTATTTCTGCTTCTAAATATAGAATGTGTGTACTCGTTAGAACCGCCTCGATGAGGCGGTTCTAAGAAGTACCCACAATCTATATTTTCAGCAGAAATCAGAAAAATATCACAATTTTTTAATCTTAAAATTTTCGTGTTTTTTTTTTTTTTTTTTTTTTTTTCGGCGGTACATGTAAAGTTTACAATGTATTTGTATAGGCGTGTTTTCGTAATGCATACGTCTTCACAGGAGTTGTACGCTGGTGGTACCCTGTAGTGAGGTTTGCTTGTTTGATTTGAGGTTTAATGTCCCCGTCAACACTGTAAAGGTCATTTTGGAGACGTTGCTTACAATTGAGTGGGACTTTTACCCGACATTGAGATAAAATGACAGCTCAAGCCCTGCCGCCAAATGAAATCAATAGGGTCTATACGCATGGACGAGTCCGACTAGCACCGCTTTGCCTGGACAGTCCTAATTCCTCTAAGCGGTTTACCAGTACTCGTGTGCGGGTCGGATTCAGCTCTGCGTGGAAGCATCATGCAGCCCATTCATTTCTTGCAGCCCCGATGGGCGATGGCCGCTTGTAGTGAGGTACGCGCGAATGTTACAATATATTTCACGCTTGATTGACTTTGTCAGATTATACATGTACCATAACCTTTGGGATCTTTGTAGCTGTGGTTGCTCGAACCTTCAGATTTCACATGTTTCTCCTTGACATGCCGACTTTGCGTACAAATTGACCCTGTGGCATTGACCTATATTTCATGCTTCCTTGATTTTGTCCGATTATGACAGAACTCTTGGGAATTCAACAACTAAAGTTGCTTGAATCTTCAAACTTTGCGCAATGTTTCTTTGTGACATCCTGACTCAGCGAACATTTTGACCATGACCTTGACCTTTATGTAATGGTTTATTGACATTATCAGATTATACCAACCCTTAGGATCCCAGCAACTACATTTACTAGGATCTTCAAACTTAAGTTTATAATGTTTCTTCTTTACATGCAGACTCAGTAAGGCTGACACGATTAATCGTATAATCGATTAATCGATCGATAAATTCCACAAAAATGATTGTCATTTCTGATTTGCTTTTAATCGATTACCTGATAGGTACAATTTACTACCCAAAGTTATGCCTAACATAGCGGGATGGGTGGCAAACAGTGCAGACCCTGATGAGACGCCGCATTCTGCGGCGTCTCATCTGGGTCTACACTGTTTGCTCAGGCCTGTCTGTTCAAATATACATATGGTAATGGGCAACATATGGTAAGAGTCATGCTCAGACAGAAAGTCAGATAGGTAAAATTATGAAAAAAAACCTTAGCGATTACAAATCGATTATCGATCGCTATGACATGATTGATAATCGATTATCATTTCAGCTCCGATTAGCCAGCCCTAAGACTCAGTATATTTCTTGACCTATATTTCACACTCCACTGAGTGGTTATCGGCAACTATAGCTGCTAGAATCTACAAATAACACACATGAGCCCCGCCAGGCGAATTTGTGTCTTCGAGCATTCCGTCATGACAAATTTTAACTGCGCATGCCCAGCCATTCAGAGGAGCCAGGGATATGGCTTTCTGTCTGAAAGTTCCTCTTGACTCACCTCTTGTATGAGTGAGCAGCGAAAGTTCTGGCGAGACTGCGCGGATGCGCAGGCTCGCCTGAACCTTCGCTGCTCGCATAGGCGATAAGTACCAAAATCGCTTGACGGGGCCCACATATTGTTTCTTTTTTCTTTTTTCAAAAATATTGTTTCTTTTTTGACTCATTGACCTTGACCTGTGTTTATTGCTTAGATTACACAATAACACTTGCGATTTCAGAATCTTCAAACTTTACATAATGCCTCTTCTTTACATGCCGACTTGCATACACCTTGACCCTGTGACTTTGAACTATATTTTACTCCCCACTGACTCTGTCGTATGTTGTTGTTGTTGTTGTTTCTTTCATCAAAAGCAAACGCACTGATATATACCCTAATAAACCCCTCTTTTCTCGGATCTTCGGCCATCGGGGCTTAGAGAAATAAATTGGGCTGCATGATGCTTCCTCGCAGAGCTGAAACTGACCACACATAAGTACTGTCAAACCTCTTAGAAGGTCTAAGCCTGCCAAGGCAAAGAGGCGCGATTCGTACGGCGCCTACATATAAACCTTTTTCGTTTAGGCGGCAGGGTTTGAGATGTCATTTCATCTGAATGTCGGATAAAAGACCTACAAAATTGGAAGCAATGTATCAAAAATGACCCAAAAAGTGTTGACGGGGACGTAAAAACCATATTCAAGCAAACAAATGTTGGGCTTACATGTCATGTCGTTTGTTACACTCCGCCCACAAACTCATGTGCTAAAATGGCATCTGTCGTATCTCCAAAAGTAGCATTTTTATTTTACTCTACACACGCATTATAGAATGTGGGTGCTGGTTAGAACATCCTATTTGAGGTGCTTCTATCGATAACCCAAAATTTATAGTTGTTTTTTGTGTTGTTGTTTTTTTTTTCAGCAAAATTAAGCACTGATATACACCCCCATAAACCCCTCTTTCATAGGGTCTTCGCCAATTGGGGCTTGGATATATATATATATATATATATATATATATATATATATATATATTTGGCTGCATGATGCTTCCACGAAGAACTGAAACCGATCGCACATAAACTGGTAAACCGCTTACAAGATCTAACCGTGTCTAGGCAAAATGGTGCGACACCGTCCCTACATATAAACACTTTTGGTTTGTTTGGGTGGCAGGGCTTGAGATGTCATTTTATCTCAATGGCGGGTAAAAGTCCAACAAAATTGCAAACAACGTCTCTAAAATAACTTAAATAGTGTTGACTCCGATTTAAAACCTCGATTCAAACAAACAAACAAGGCCTTTTTACCCGATGCATTTAGGCATGAGGGGACAGTTAATCGGAGCACTTTTTTCTCCGCGCCACACAAACTTTCTGAACCGTTAACGACAATTCCTGGAGAAAGCGATAACTTCTGGGCCCAGGATTACAATGCGTACTTAAATTTTAAGAACCTACTTAAGTATTTACTTAACTATCGTATAAACTGAATTACAAAGACTTTCGTTCGTTTAAGTCGATACTTCTCCAAAGAAAATACTTAAATATTAAAGGTAACCCAGGTAGGTACCTTAACTTTTAAGATTTGACCTTGACACATGAATGTATATATCAACAACGGCAAACATGAGAGCTTTTATTTGATCGAAATCACCAGTCATGCTCGGTAGCTCAGACGGTAGAGTTTTGCATCATATGCGAGACGCCCTGGGTTTGGGTCCCGGTCGAGCCACTTTTTTTTCCTCCCTGTGGCGCAAGTCGACTTGGCGATGAGGTATTATACTACTTGGGTGTATTTCTCCCTTGGTGTATCAACGTTTTCGACCAATAGAGCTGTATAAAAACTTCCCTTTACATAATACTGTATAATGCTGGTGAAAGGGCAACAATTTATTGTTTGGTGTAGGAAGGTTCTTACAAGCAAAAGGGGGTATTAAAGGACTTGGTCGTTTTGTCAGGGTAGGTGTGTGTATGTTTGATTGATTTGATGTTTATCATCCCCGTCAACTCTATACAGGTCATTTTGGAGACGTTGCACCTATTTTGTGGGACTTTTAACCGACATTGAGATGAAATGACATCTCAAACCCTGTCGCCCAAAGAAACCAATAGGGTTTATAAGCTTGGACGGTCCGACTCGTTCCGCTTTGCCTGGGCAGGCTTAGATCCTGTAAGTGGGTAACCAGTACTCGTGTGCGGTCGGATTCAGCTCTGCGTGGAAGCGACATGCAGCCAATTTATTTCTTCAAGCCCCGATGGGTGGGCGGGGGCCGACAGGTGTGTGTGTGTGGGCGGGGGTATCACTTTTGTCTGTTATTTAAAAACTGATCCTGTGGCACATCGGGTCCATGTTCCTATGCTTATGCATGTCCTGCTACTTTTACGCATAGGCAATGACTTTTATTTTTCTGTTGTTCATGAAAGTATGAACGAACAGGGTCGCCTGCAAAGTAAATGAACTCCGAAGGGGTTCATATAAACTTTGCTAGCGACCCGCTTTCATTCCTTCATGATCATCGAAAAAACATATTTCTTATATTTACATTCTTTTTTTCCTCATCACTTGGCGAAAAAAAATGCTTATAAGGCAAATTGTTAAGCTGAGAAAAAACATTTACATGCTGTTTTTCTATAAAGAGCGGATCAGCACTGTCATCAACGCCCAATGAGATCATAAAGATCCATGGTTTAGACTGGCGTCACCTGACGTCATTGAAAATCATGTGACTCGATGCGTTCATGGAAATATGAACAACATTGTTTTCTATAGGGTTACATTAGGCTTTACACTTGAAATGTAAAGAATTACTATTTTGGCGTGAACGACTTAACGTATGTCAACAATGCACATTTGCTGGGCAAATGGTCACGGTGAAGGCAATAAAATCCAATTTAAAATCCAATTCGTAACTTTCATATAAAAGGACCGTTTGTGTATGATTCTCGATATCAAAAATTATGAAATACAAAGAAGTTTTTTTTTATTGATTTGAGATTTAACGTCCTCGCAACACTATTTAGGTTTGATTTTGGAAGTGTTACTTCCAATTTTGTCGGACTTTTACTCATCATTGGGATGAAATTACATCTCAAGCCCTGTCGCCAAATGAATTATATGCATGAACGGCCCATCTTGCACCTCTTTGCCTGGGCAGGCTTAGGCCTTCTAAGTGGTTTACTGGAGGTCGCGTGTGGTCGGCTTGTGCTGGTTGGGTGAGACAAAGATGACGTGTAGGGCGTCCAACTGATATTGGCCACAGCCAGTCATATGCTTCTTCTCCATGCCTTGAAATGCTCAATGAAAAATAAATTTGAGGCGTACCACCGCCAATGTAAGCTCGTGCATGTGAGTGACTGAGTGTGTTTGTGAGGTGAGTGAGTGAGCGCTTTATGTCTCACCAACTGTTAGGTTATTCGCAGATAAGGACCTCACTCATAAAAAAGACGGGAAAATCCAAGATCGAATGTAAAGTGAAGTGGCCGAAACTAGCTAGTATGGCCCAGAAAACATGTACACTTCATATTTTTCAGTTCTGTGTTGTATTCCTTGCTTCCATAGGATAACCCTATTATAGAACTTATTTAACGTCACTACAGCTGGTGTCTGGGAATGTTTGGCGGCCGTAAAAAGTCTCCCTGCCCAACATCATAGTGCAGTATATATTTTCTTGTCCTTTGGGATCACTTATTCCAATTATAGAATTTCGAAAATACTTGAGGGTCACTGATGAGGCCTAAGTGGCCGAAACTAGCTTGTCTGGCCCAGAAAACATTTACACTTCATACTTTTCAGTTCTGTGTTGTATTCCTTGCTTCCAAAGGATAACCCTATTATAGAACTTATTTATATCCCATATTTTTCCGACTGGAGCTATGGTTTTCTCCGTGTTTGTCTGTACGATGTTTGATCTAGTCCTTAATTACTATATCAACTACATACATGTATAATAATGACATCCGAAACCAATATTGTAGCTGGGGTTAAGTGTGGGGTGGTTTCTGCGGGAGTCTTCCCTGTTCTTCGACATACCGCAGACTATATTTATTTTCTTAATTATCCACTTTTGAATAGTATGCAATACGCCTAACGGCTTGAGAAGACAGAGTCCATAAAACCGATTCCGCCCCGCCCCTCGGGGCTTGAAGAAACAGATTTGGCTGCATGGTGCTTCCATGCAGAGCTGAAACTGACCACACTGGCACGAGTACTGGTAAACAGCTTAAAAGGACTAAGCCTGCCCAGGCATAGTGGTGTGAGTCAGACCGTCCATTGCATGTATGAATTTTGGTTTCAATGGGCGACAGGGCTTGAGACGTCATTTCATCTCAGTGTCGGGTAAAAGTCCCACTAAATTGGAAGCAACGTCTCCAAAATCACCTACATAATGTTGACGGGGACATTGAACCTGAATTCAAAAAAGACTCCATAAAACCGAGTTTTGCATATTATTCAAATATTGTATGATTTCTTGTTTCTAAAGGGACCCCGTAGAAACACCGCTTTGAATATGTCGTGGTGCAACATTGTGACCAATGTTTGTCCGAACAAATCGAGATCGAGTGTGATCCTTCAATGAAACACGTTTTATAGTGTATACAACATTTTTCATGGTTTGTGTAGTGAAATGGAAACTAAACCATCATACTTTCTATTGCCTCCATTCAATCAAGCAGAACAAGTGATTTTTGACAGATCGCGGGAAAATTGTTGGCCGCCTACATCAATGTGCAATTGAAACTTACGTGCTAATCTTCGTGAAAATTTCCGTCAAAATTACGACTTCAACCGAAGTTAAATACTTAGGCATCAGAGGACAGTTAATCGCAGCAATCTTTTGTCCGCGCCACACCAAGTTTTTGAATCGTTATCGACAACTCCTGGAGAAAGCGATAACTTCTGTTTTGGTTTCAAAGTGCTCCACACATACATGAAATCAAAACAGAATACCAAAGAAACACTTCTCTGTTTGCGTAGGCTGACAGCAGCATCATTTCACTTACCCCACCCACTATTTTTTACATACAAAAAGCATGAACCCACCTTACTTTGACAGATCCTGTGAATTTACTCCCAAAAAAACAGTACTTGGCACCTGTTGAAATGTCATGTACACTCAGTAACATGCAAAGAAATAGACAGAAAAGTATACCATAACCAGTAAACTTTTTCAGGAATCCTCTTTGAAGGACAGCCACTTTTTAGTGCCAAAGCTATTTTCGTGAATTCAGATATGCCGCGGGACCTTGAACTTGCACAGCATCAAGACAGCTGGTCTGTTAGTTTCGTAAGCCATTTCATAAAAGTTCAGATACTCAGCAAATAAGCCCACATTGGCAAAAAATATCCACATATCACAATTTCTATGAGCAGCCATGCCATTCTTGACCCTCCTACTATAATATTTTGAAA
This sequence comes from Lucinisca nassula, assembly GCA_963580285.1. Classification (NCBI taxonomy): domain Eukaryota; kingdom Metazoa; phylum Mollusca; class Bivalvia; order Lucinida; family Lucinidae; genus Lucinisca; species Lucinisca nassula. The sequence goes on from OY757017.1 coordinate 87,855,294, forward strand.
AACGTCTATCCTCAAATGCGAAACTGTCCCCTGATGCCTTAGCTAAGTAAATGAAATAGGCGGCTTTCGAATGCACTTTTTAAGGAAATACTTTACTAAGATAAGAATTCCTCCTTAAATCGTTAAGTCGACCTTAACTTAAGTAACGATTGTAATCCTGGGCCCTGGGCCCAGGATTTCAATGCGTACTTAAATTTTAAGTACCTACTTAAACTAAGTATTTACTTAACTGTCGTATAAAGGGAACAACAAAGAATTTCTTTCGTTTAAGTCGATACTTAACCAAAGAAAATACTTAAATATTTAAGGTAACCCAGGTAGGTACCTTAACTTTTAAGATTTGACCTTGACACATGAATGTATATATCAACAACGGCAAACACGAGAGCTTTTATTTGCTCGAAATCACCAGTCATGATCGGTAGCTCAGACAGTAAAGTGTTTGCATCATATGCAAGAGGCCCTGGGTTCGGGTCCCGGTCAAGCCACTTTTTTTTTCCTCCTTGTAGCGAAAGTCGACTTGGCGATGAGGTATAAAACAACTGGGATGTATTTCTCCCTTGGTGTATCACGGTTTTCGACCGATAGGACTGTATAAAAACTTCCCTTTACATAAAACTGTATAAAATACTGGTGACAGGGCAACAATTTATTGTTTGGTGTAGGAAGGTTCTTACAAGCGAAAGTGGGTCTTAAACGACTTGGTTGTTTTTGTCAGGGTAGGTGTGTGTATGTTTGATTGATTGATTTGATGCTGAACGTCCCCGTCAACTATATACAGGTCATTTTGGAGACGTTGCTCCTATTTTGTGGGACTTTTACCCGACATTGAGATAAAATGACTTCTCAAGCCTGTCGCCCAATGAAACCAATAGGGTTTATAAGCATGGACGGTCCGACTCGCGCCGCTTTTCCTGGGCATGCCACAGGGGCTTGAATGATGAAAAAAAAAAAAGATTCATGCCCCTATGGGCAGGCTTAGATCCTCTAAGTGGGTAAACAGTACTCGTGTGCGGTCGGATTCAGCTCTGCGTGGAAGCGTCATGCAGCCAATTTATTTCTTCAAGCCCCGATGGTGGGCGGGGCCGACAGGTTTGTGTGTCGGGGGGGATTAGGGGAGGGAGGCTGGCGCATATCACTTTTGTCTGTTATTTAAAAACTGATCCTGTGGTACAGCGGGTCCATGTTCCTACGCTTATGCATGTCTTGCTACTTTTACGCATACAATGTTCACAACCATCATATGCCGTCTTTATATTCAGTGTCATGAAATAGTATGACGCCACGTGCATTTTAGAAATGACTTTTATTTTTTTGCTGTTCATGAAAGTATGAAAGAACAGGGTTGCCTGCAAAGTAAATGAACTCCGTAGGGGTTCATATAAACTTTGCTAGCGGCCCGCTGTCGTTCATACATTCATGAACATCGAAAAAATATTTCTTATATTTACATTCTTTTTTTCCTCACATATAAGGCAAACTGTTAAAGCTGAAAAACATTTACACGCAATTTTCTATAAAGAGCGGAACGCCCAATGAGATCATAGAGAACCATGGTTTAGACTGGCGTCACTGTAAAATCATATGACTCGATGCGTTCATGGAAGTATGAACAGCATTGTTTTCTATAGGTTCACATTAGTCTTTACACTTGAAATGTAAACAATTACTATTTTGGCGCGAACAAATGTAACGTATGTTACAACGCATAATGTAGTAATGTAGTAATTACTACATTTTGATTTTTTTTACTACATTATGCGTTGGCATAGTCGACGCGAAATGAAGTAAAAAAATATTTCATTTCGCGTTGATATGCACCATATCGACGCATAATGAAGTAATGATGGTAGAACATAGCTGTCTTCGAAAAGACTTAGGAAGCAATACAGTTAAATTCCTACAATTTAGACCACATTTGAGACGGTTCAAAAGTGGTCTTTAAGACCACAGTTGAACAGTCCAAAAGACGGTCTTCGACAAAAGCACACTGAAGTTCAAAATCACAAAGAAAAAGGTTTATTGGGCGGCATCTCAATGTCGGGTAAAAGTCCCATGAAATTGGAAGCAACGTCTCCAAAATGACCTAAATAGTGTTGACGGGGACGTTAAACCTCAAATCAAACAAATCAAACAAAAGACAGACAGGCAGACAGACAGACAGACAGACAGACAGACAGACAGAATGGACAAAAACTATATACCCCCTTGCATACTTCGTATGCCGGGGGTATAAATAGATGGGCTGCACGATGCTTCCACGCAGAGCTGATACCGCCCGTACATGAGTCCTCGTAATCTGCTTAGAAGGTCTAAGCCTGTCCAGGAAAACTGCTGCGAGTCGGCCCATCCATGCATATAAACCCTATTGCTTTTAATTGGACGGCAGCGATTGAGATGTCATTTCATCTCAATATCGGGTAAAAGTCCCATAAAATTTGAAGCAATGTCTCCAAAATGACCTAAATAGTCTTGACGGGAACGTTAAACCTCAAATCAAACAAACAAACTGTTGACGCATAATGAAGTAAAATTAAGTATGCCACCCATCGCCGCAAAATGAAATAATTCTTTCATTTTGCTCAAACCTCTTAGTATCGACGCATAATGAAGTAAAAACGACATTTTATTTCATTTCGCGTCGACTATGCCAACGCATAATGTAGTAAAAATTTCAAAATGAAGAAATTACTACATTACTACATTATGCGTTGTAACAAACGTATGTCAGCGATGTACATTTGCTGGGCAAATGGTCATAGTAAAGGCAATAAAATCCAATTTAAAATCCAATTCGAAGGCCCGTTTCGTAACTTTCATACGAAAGGACCATTTGTGTAAGATTCGCGATATCAAAATTTATTAAATACAAAGAAGTTTTTTTTTTTTTTTTTTTTTTTTGGTTGATTTGAGATTCGTCCTCGCAACACTATTTAGGTTTGATTTTGGAAGTGTTGCTTTCAATTTTGTCGGACTTTTACCCGACATTGAGATGAAATTACATCTCAAGCCCTGTCGCCCAATCAAACTCGTATATGCATGGACGGCCCGACTTGCACCACTTTGCCTGGGCAGGCTTAAGCCTTCTAAGTGGTTTACTGGAGGTCGCGTGTGGTCGGCTTGTGCTGTTTGGGTGAGGCAAGGTGACGTGTAGCTTGCGTCACTGGGGTGTCCAACTGATATTGGCCACAACCAATCATATGCTTCTTCTCCTTGCCTTGAAATGCTAAATAAAAATAAGTTTGAGGCGTACCACCTCCCTTGTTTGTTTTGTTTGATTTGAGGTTTGAGGTTTAAGGTCCCCGTCAACACTGTAAAGGTAATTTTGGAGACGTTGCTTCCAATTTTTGTGGGACTTTTACCCAACATCGAGATGAAATGACATCTCAAGCCCTGCCGCCCAATGAAACCAATAGGGTTTATATTCTCGCGCCGCTTTGCCTGGGCAGCCTTAGATCCTCTTAACGGATTGCCAGTACTCGTGTGCGGGTCGATTTCAGCTCTGCGTGGAAGCATCAAGCAGCCCCTCTATTTCTTCAAGCCCCGATGGGCGGGGGCCGTCCACCTCCCTTGTAAGCTTGTGCATGTGAGTGATTGAGTGTGTTTCTGAGGTGAGTGAGTGAGCGTTTTATGCCTCATCAACTGTTAGGTAATATGTAGATAAGGACCTCATTCATAAAAAAGACGGGGCAATCCGAGATGGAATGTACAGAGATTTTATATCCCGTTTTTTTTTTTTTTGTTTTTTTTTTTTCCATTGTTTTACTACGACTGGAGCTACGGTTTTTCTCCGTGTTTGTCTGCACGATGCTTGATCTAGTCGTTAACGACTATATCAACTACAAACATGTATAATAATGACATCCGAAAACAATACTGTAGCCGGGGTTAAGTTTGGGGTGGTTTCTGCGGGAGTCTTCCCTGTTCTTCACCATAGCGCAGAATATATTTATTACTGTACCAGATTGTATTGAATATTATGCAATACGCCTAACGGCATGAGAAGGGTTGAATCATGGACAGACTCTATAAAACCGATTCCGCCCCCACCCCTCGGGGCTTCAGATTTGGCTGCATGGTGCTTCCATGCAGAGCTGAAACTGACCACACTGGCACGAGCACTGGCAAACAGCTTAAAAGGACTAAGCCTACCCAGGCAGTGATGCGAGTCAGACCGTCCACTGCATATAAGCCTTTTGGTTTGTATATTCAAATATTGTATGATTTCTTGTTTCTAAAGGGACCCCGTAGAAACAATGTTTTGAATATTGCGTGGTGCTACATTGTGACCAATGTTTGTCCGCACAAATCGAGTGTGATCCTTCAATGAAACATTTTTTATAGTGTATAAAACATTTTTCATGGTTTATGTAGTGAAATGGAAACTAAACCATCAGATTTTCTTTTGTCTCCATTCAATCAAACAGAAGAAGTGATTTGTTGACAGATCGCGGGAAAATTGTGGGCCGCCTACACCAATGTGTAATTGAAACTTACGTGCTAATCGTCGTGAAAATTTCCGTCAAAATTACGACTTTATCCGAAGTTAAATACTTAGCTAAGTAAATGAAATAGGTGGCTTTCGAATGCACTTTTTAAGGAAATACTTTACTAAGATAAGAATTCCTCCTTAAATCGTTAAGTCGACCTTAACTTAAGTAACGATTGTAATCCTGGGCCCTGATCTGGTTTCAAAGTGCTCAATACATGCATAAAATCAAATAAGAATACCAAAGAAACACTTCTCTTTTTGCATAGGCTAACAGCAGCATCATTCCACTAACCCCACCCACTATTTTTAAATACAAAAAAGCATGACTCCACCTCACTTTGACAGATCCTGGGAATTTACTCCCAAAACACCAGTACTTGACACCTGTTGAAATGTCATGTAGACTCAGTAACATGCAAAGAAATAGACAAAAAAGTATACCACAACCAGGTAACTTTTTCAGGAATCCCCTTTGAAAAACAGCCACTTTTTAGTGCCAAAGCTACCGTCGTGAATTCAGATATGCCGCTGCACCTTGAACTTGCATAGCATCCAGTCAGCTGGAGTGACAGTTTCGTTTTCAATTTCATAAAAGTACAGATACTCAGCAAACAAGCCCACATTGGCCAAAAAATATCCACATATCACAATCTCTATGAGCAGCCATGCCATTATTGACCCTACTACTATAATATTTTGAAAAACGTCCACCCTCAAATGCGAAACTATCCCCTGATGCCTTTAAGTTTTGCTCACAAATACACCTTACTTTACTGGTCGATAAGCAGAGTTGCAGAAGGACTTCGGAAACAAAAAAACACCAAAACATGCAAAATATATGCCTTCTTTTCTATAAACTTCCGTGGTGTAGTGTTAAACATCCTCGTCTTGTAAACAAGGCGTCCTGAGTTCCATCCCAAGCGTCTACACCCTATCGGATGAGTCTTTAAACCGAGGTCCCGTCTCTACGACCTTAGGTGTGTGTAAGTGGGACGTAAATTTTAACACACACACACACATTTTTGGTCGTTTTTTTTTTTTTAATCCGTCCTTAAAAAAAGCGATGTCCTGGCATGCGGGCGGGCGGGCGTCGTCCGAGGAACCGTTTTTCAAAGTGATATATTATTTTCATTCTTCGACGGATTGCTTTCATATTTTAACTGTTGCTTCATTGACAGTACCTCTTCCATATGCAATCTATAAATCGTACCAAGGACCAAAGTTTTGGTGAAAATTACCATTTTTCGAACTTCAGTTTCTTTAGAAGTTTGCTCTCTATTACCTCCCTTATTTCCCTTGCAAGCTTGATAGTGTGGTGCAGTTGTACAGTTTTACAGTTTTTGGTTGTCCAGTTAAAGAGGTCATAAAACGTCTCCCCGTACATCCATGTTTTTAGCCCTTAGGCCTATTAACCCAATGAAAAGAGCTGCTGATCCGCTTTACCTGTTTTCCATTCCATTCTGTGTACTGTCGTCACTCTATGTTTCGACTTCTTTCCTTAGTGATATTGTGGTAAGAATATGGAATCTGATTGTATCAGTTCCTGATCGTTTCTCCTTTTAGTTTTGACAGAGTGCTGAACTCTGAACCAGAAGGTCATGGGTTCGATTCCAGGTGAAGGGTTTTTTCTTTCTTAGTTTGTAGTTTGCAGAATTTTTTTTTTTTTTTGTCAAATATATAAATTTCATTTTGTACAATGCAAATGTTTAAAAATGTTTTTGGTCATTTGCTCTTATGGGAACGTTTTGGTTCTCTTCCAATTGCTGCAGTCTGTTCAACTCTTTTTACACATCACGCGAACAAGCGCGTGAAATGAACAACCCCCTAAACCCCAGTTTATATAGAGAAAACTGGGGTTTACGGGGGTATACCTTATTTTTCTTATTTCTGCTCCAAAACATAGGTTGTGGGTACTCGTTAGAAACGCCTCAATGAGGCGGTCATTACGAGCACCCACAACCTATGTTTGCAGTATACAAATAAGAACAATGTCACGGGTTTTCTTCAGAAAAAAAAGCCATTTTGGAAATTTGAAAAAGTGCACTATGTCGCACGGGTGTATTTTCGTAATGATAAGAAATTTGAATTGTATTTTTAATGAAAACTGTTAAATCGAGATTTCATGTTCAGTGGTCCTTAGTCTCTTTTGATTGCTGCAGTTTGTTGGTCTTTTTTTACAAAAGAAAATATCTTTTTTGGGCAAAAAAAAAATACGCAGTTGAAATTTTGTTTTTGATAACTTACCCTATTCCAACTTAGGCCCCCAAAGGCGAGCTATGCTGTCTTCTGACAACTCGTTTCAATTCAGTAGATTACTTCTATATTTTACCTGTTGCCTCATGAGAGATACTCATTCAGTATACATACCTGTGACTCCATCAGTTACCAAAATTTGGTTTGGAAATAGCATAATTTTTGGAAATAGCATTATTGGTACATATATGCAAATTTTCAAAATTCAGCTTTTTTTAACCTATTTCCAAAGTACTAAACATTTTCCAGTGGATTGTTACATATGCAGGTTGTAGCTTTGGTGGCTGAGTCTCTACATTTTTTATCAGTACAATTTTGGACCCGGAGAAACTGTACTAAAACCGCATCTATAATGCTGTCAGGCATTTTTCTTGTTTGTTTTTGTTTTACGGACTTTTCAAGATTATCTCAATTATTTCGAGCTAATCGTAAATTAGAGGCGGGCAAAAATAGGAGTCCCCGGAGAAAGGAGAAAAAAAAGTACCTGACTTTCCGTTGCGGAACTTGGCGCCACACATGTGTGCCAAGCGAGGCGAGAACCACAGCGGTTAGAGACCTTATGATTAAAAGTCAGCGCTCTTACCCACAAGGTCGAGAGCCGTTGCAAAATATACACTTTTGGCTTGCAAGGCTAGTTTGCCAAAGCGTGCTCGTAACCTCGTAACGTGCGAATCGTGCCCAAGGGCGTGGCACCTTATGCAGCATTGTATGCACGTGAAACTGTAAAGATTTCGAACATAAACGAAGCTTTTTGTGTTTATGTCTTCACTTGGAAAAACAAAAGATAAAATACAACATAAGAGGCTTGGAATGCTTAGTCATGCATCCTCAATTTCAAAACATTGCTCTGATTTTTAGATTATGGTATTCTATTTTCATTTGCATAAGCTTACATGTTAATATTTGGTTTAAACATATTTATTCAGAAGTAACAAGTTAACATACATACATATACAGGTACCATTACGAAAATACGCCTATACAAATACATTGTAAATTTTTTCCGCGGTAAAAGGAAAATTTTATGATGAAAAATTGTAACATTTTTCTTATCAAGTTCTGCTCAAAATATAGATTATGGGTACACGTTAGAACCGCCTCATCGAGGCGGTTCTAACGAGTACCCACAATCTATATTTTAGAGCAGAAATAAGAAAATAAGTTTTACCCCCGTAAACCCCAGTTTTACTATATAAAAGTGGGGTTCAAGGAGGTGAAAATCATATAGGCGTGTTTTTGTGATGATAATATGACAGGATTTGTACGGAAGCAAAAATGCATATTGAGTCCATTTCCTCATTTAATGTTACATGTAATATTTGACCCTGCACCTGATCAATCTGCATTTCAAATTGATTTTCTTACCCCCAAAACATGGTAAACAAACTGCCACCTACAAAATAATAATAATAATAATAAAAAAAAAAAACAAGAAATATCTTTTAAAAAGATAAACGGCGTAAGGCATACTGGAATATGAATATTGAAACTATTTTGTGGTTCAATATGAAAAGAAGACCTGTTTTGAAATATAAGCTTCAGATCTATTACGAATTCAAAAACAGTATAAAGAAGTATTTGAAAAACCCGTGCCCATTAGGCACCTTTTTGTTAAAGAGTACAAAGTGTAACACTGTGCAGCCCAATCTGTTACTTCAGGCCTGCCCAACAGAATTGCTTTAAAATTATTTGAAGATCCTCTATTGAAGAAACATTCCTGTGAAAAAAATCCAAGCAACCCTCATAGAGGAGATTTTGAAAGATTCGGTCGCTATAGAAACTAATGGAACATAAGCACAAGCAGGCTGATTCTGGTACACGTCATGATCAATGTGTGTACTAAGTTTCAACTTTGAAGCGCTTATAGTTCCTGGGAAAATTCTGACCCAAATTTTTAATGTGTAAAATTTTGAGAAAAAGAAAATTCACAAGGAAAATGACAGATAAGCAGCAGCCTGTTTCTGGTAATTTACAAGATATTGTACCACTGTCCACATCTGTACCAAACTTCAACATTGTTACGCCCGCGGTAACCCCTCGGTAAGATAGATAACGCTGTATTGACCAAACTCGAATACACAAAAGAAAGAGCCCAAACTATGGCTCAAAGCAAAGGCAATCAAAATTTATCAGTAAACAGAAACTGTTGAAGTTGCATTATAGACTTACTACACCCCAACCCTTTCCAACCTCTATTTGCAATAAGGCTGCAATTAGCGCACCGAAAGATTCAACCTTGGGTGCTCATTTAAGCTCGACTGAATCTTGTCAGATTAGTTCCCTTTGGAAAAGGACACGATTTTCAAATACACTTCACCATTGAGCTGAGCCTCAGTAGGAACCCATGCAATAAAGAATTTAATACTTGCAATTGGTCCCAATATTTGGGAAGAAAGATTCAGAACTCGTCTTTTAAAGGTTGAATTTTAATATCTCTTCAAAGTTGAAAGAGTGCATGTGATCTTTCGGTGTATTTTGTGTAAAACTTCGCCTTTAATTCTTCACAATAAATCACAAAACTTTCAGGTCCCTGTACAAGATCTCAGTTCACTGTACAATGACAATACAAGTTAGTTTACAATTATTTATTCAAGTAGAGACATTTCAAAAACTGGATATAGAAGACTGGAGTCACTGCATAGAATCACAGGTCACATTCAATCATCCCAAACATAGTACATTCCCGGTCCTACACTGTGAGGATGCCACACATGGTTTTGTTTGTTTGATTTGAGGTTTAACATCCCCGTCAACACTGTAAAGGCCATTTTGGAGACGTTGCTTCGAAATTTGTGGGACTTTTACCCGACATTGAGATGAATGACATCTCAAGCCCTGTCGCCCAATGAAACCAATAGGGTTTATTAGCATGGACGGTCCGCCTCGCACCATGGTTCCTGGACAGGCTTAGATCCTCTAAGCGGTTTACCAGTACTAGTGCGCGGGCCGGATTCAGCTCTGCGTGGAAGCATCATGCAGCCCATATACTTCTTCAAACCCCTATGGGCGGGGGCCGATGCCACACATGGAACATCACCACCCAAGAAAGTAAAATTTACAATATCAAACTCAAAATCATTGCCACATTGTCGTCAGCCACACACCTCAAGCTCAAAATCATTGCATTTATCATATTTTTCAGGAAACAAACCCATCTGCAATAGATAGATGTAAATCGAAAAACGGGACCTCGGTATCAGAAGAATTTGCTTTATCTAACTTGGGTGGGGTGTGGGTTGGTGGGTGTGTGTGTAAATTTCACCGATCAAACCATCGAAATGGGTAAATTGTCAATATTTAATAATCATCCAGATATCCAAAAGTCGAGCTAAAGGCTTAAATGATTTCAGATTGGTTTTCAACGGAAAGGAACATATTTAAGTCTCTGTCATAACAAAATAATGACAGATCAGCCACGAGGAGTGCGCGATGCGTATCCATCGGAATACCCACAATTTGCCAAAATAACTTAGTACCGAATCTTATATAAATATTGTCAAGCAGAAAGGTGAAAGCTTCCAAACTTTCTGACATGACCCTAAAGTCTAATATTATGCTCTTCTGAAGTGAACAAAGCATTTCTTACATTACATGCAAGATAGAGGGAAACGTCCATATGAAATGTCCATTCAATTAAATCATTAAGTTTTTCTTTTATAAGATTATGAGGATGTGTAATGTAAAGGGTGGAAAATCATATTGAAGACAGACTTGAAGTACGAAAACATCTGGATTTCAATTTATTTAAAACGAACCTATTTGGGTGATGGCAAAAGTGTTGCAGTTACTGGGGCTTCTAATTTGCAGTTGTTTGTTTTGAGGTTTAACATCCCCGTCAACACTGTATAGGTCATTTTGGAGACGTTGCTTCCAATTTTGTGGGACTTTAACCCGACATTGAGATGAAATACAATCTCAAGCCCTGACGTCCAGTGAAACCAATAGGGTTTATAAGCATGGGTGGTCCGACTCACACCGCTTTACCTGGGCAGGCTTAGATCCTCTAAACGGTTTAACAGTACTCGTGTGCGGTCGGATTTGAGCTCTGCCTGGAAGCATCATGCAGCCCATCTGTTTCTTCAAGCCTGATGTTGACTTACAGTTGAAAAACGCCTGCTGTTCTTTCAGCAGGTAAACTTAGAAGGGGAATGTTGCGTATTTTTTTCTGTCTCTACACTTCCATTCATTTTCCTCATTCTTCACTGTCCCTCGCTTTAATCACCTCTACTATCTATTCTATCTCTTTTCTACGGTCGTTCTACCCCTTCCGCTGATTCAAGAAGGACAGTTGTCAGTTTCTGGCGAAAGAATATGCACTGTTCTGGTTATCCGCTTACGTATAAGGAATAGTGCGGATATGTAAATTGACCGGCTCAATATTGATCTAAATAGTGTTGATTTGGCCGTTAAACTCCCATACGAACAAACAAACAAACAATATTATTGATGTTGCCAATATTTCTACCAAGCAGAAGGCATAGGCCTAGTTCCTGTTTATTTATAAAATTAAGACCATGCGATTTTACCACAGTTGAGAGAAGAGAAGTTGAACTTGAAACAAGTATTGTATTTAGAAAACTTGTAAATTACTGCTCACATTGTTTATGTAGTTTTTTCCCTTGTAAGAAGTGTCAAGCCTTTGTTAAACGTACAATTTTTATCGATGAAAACATGGTTGATTTATAAATTAATTGTAATAAAACGCTGCAATGATATGTTAAATTCAGTATTTAATTATCTTATATAGCTTACATGTATAGCGGTTACCGACCAGTTTGGTTTGAAATTAATAAAATTTGAAACTAGTGTCTGAAAGTGCGGCCGGTGACAGAGAAGGTATATTATATACTGTAATTTTAAATGTCTTTGGTTAACTAATTGTAGAGATTTTAAATACTCTCAGTGGTATTTTTCCACCCCTTTTGACCATCAGGCCTCTACTCAAGTCCAGTGATATGAAACTTGGTTGTTCAATGCAGGCTGTCTGTCAATGTACAATAACTAAAACACAACGCGAGGTTAGACTGGATTGGGATAGCCTAGTCTCTATCCCAGTCTAGTACACTGTACAAAATTAAAAGCTTGTCTATAAATCATTTACTTCATTGCATCTATTTTATTAGATAATGGATATTTTCAGTGTTTAACATCTGCATTGCTGTACTGTACAACTTTAAATAGATAAATGGCATACTTAAGTGATTATTCAGCCACAAATATATTTGTCAAACATCGGTAAACTCTATACTCAACGCTACTTTTTTGCAGAAGTTTACACATTTTTAACCAATCGCAATTTACAATTTATTCAATCGAGACTAATATCAATAAGAAGGTCAAAAGCCAGCTTATAGACGGATCCAATGTTTTGACACGTGACCTTGTTTACATTTCACTGCGCATGCGCCAATTACCTCCCCTGCAGAGGTACTCTTTTATCTGGTTGGCAAAACATGACTGTTGCCGTACAGTGTCAATGAGAATTTCGAATATTTATCGTGTGATTAAACTCATTTCTTCTCCACAAAATTAACTGAACCTTGTCAGTTTGTGTTTATGAAGTAATAAATGATATAGAACCAGTCTCTTCTGACATTTTATCGCACATTTTGTTGCCTAAAAAGTGTTATAAAACTACCCACCATCATGCCAAAACGTAGTCGATGCACTTTATTTAACGAATGGAAATAACATTAAAGCATGTATATTTTCTATCCAATTTTATAAGAAAAAGAAGCAGTTTAATGTCAAAAATGGTTTGTGGCAAACAGTTTTGTTAGAAAGACGATTTAACAATAGTTATTACAGAAAACAATTCGTGCTACATCAACGCTAGTGTATGGAACCGGAAGTTTTTTGCCCACCAGATAAAACGAGGCTAATGACCTTTGACCTTGTGTGACGTAGACTACGCAAAAAAAAAGGATGTCATGTGGCAATTTCAAGTATTCTAACAGTCTAAGGGAGGTAACCCTGCCTCAAAATGAAAAGTCAGTCTTTGGGTGTTTGAGTCGCTTATGTTATTTTATTTTGGATAGCCTTTGGCCACCTTTTTGCTTTTCCGCTGTTGGTGGTACCATTGGGGTCTGTTGTTTCATGTTTGTGTGTCTTTCCCTTTGGCGTCTCTGATGGGAGCTGTGGGTTGATTGTATCGATTCCTGATCATTGCCTCTACTTCTATTTTGAAATTCAGATATACCACATGTACATTTATTATCACAGCAGAAAATTCAGGAGACATATCACTTTGTTTCCTTTATGTGTTTACTGCACATATAATACCTTGCAAGAAAATAACAGCAAATTCTTACTCATCAATTTCATAAATGTGACTATTGCCTCATACATGGCTATAGACTGGGTCCACAACCTCCTTTTCAAGGATCAGAACCGTAATCCAAACCTTATTTTCTTTATGATCCATCAAAAGAATTGCCAAGTAGAAATTTAAATCATGTCTAATAATGTAGTCATGCATAATAAATGTTCAGTGACAAAGAATCTTTCAAGTTTGCAAAACGTTATCGCCTTCGGATTCTATGATGAAAGCCGAACGAACCAAATTTTGTAAAAAGAACAAAGTTTATTACTTTCTGGACTGGAACCCAGAAACCGGCTTGCATCAGTGGTTCTTCTCATGTGTCTTTGGAACACTTCAGTCCTAAAAAGCACTAAATTATGCCTAAATAGCATCCATATGTAGAAGTTATGGCGGTCCCTACACCTATACCCCCTATTTTAAGTAAAAAAATGGCATTATAATGATATTTTAAAAACAAAACTTTGATGAAAATGATTATAAATACCTGAATGCCATGAGAAACAGCTGACTATATCTGTTCAGATCCTGTAACATGAATCTAACCAATAAGAACTTATAACAGATGAGAAAACTTAGCGCGATATTGCAGCGGGCTGTTTCTATCTATCTATCTATCTACATATAATGCGTCGGTCACATTTGACCATTACCGCAGGTGTACATTACATACACTCCAGGTTTTGCAGGATGAAAGCCTACACAGTTATCATGTAATTACGGTAGGGATCTTTAACCTGCACAGGGGATGGTTCTCCCTGCACAGGGGGTCTCTAGTTGACGTCTCGATCCGAAGGACGGTGCACTTTATGACATTCATCCCTGCAAATGATGCCAATGGAGCGTGTTCGGATGCCGAAATTTTATCGCCGCTGCCGGGGATCGAACCCGGGACCTCTAGCATCAGAGGCACGTGCACTAACCACTGAGCTATCACGCTCCATCCGGAGAGATAATTTTGAAATTTAAATTATCTCTCTATTTCGGAGAGATAATTTTGAAATTTTGCTTTGGACCAAGCTATAATGCCAAATAACCTTAGTGATATATTCAAGACGGAGTAAATTCTTATTTTTATGTTAATACACTTACTGCAAGACTGCTTTCCAAACAGACCAATGACAACACTGATGTACATGGCTTTAGAGTAAAGCCAAGCCGAATCCCCCCCACACACACACACACACACACACTTCACCCATTACATGGTGATCAAATCAAATAGCCTAGTTAGACCTAAATTAGCACTAAAGTTACAAATTTTACAGTTTTTGTGGCAAAATACATGCCAAGAAGATCCAATTTATGACACAGAATTGAATAGAACCCTACAAATTTGTGAAAATAATATTTAATGACTGAAAACAGGGCGTAGGTGCTGATTTTTCTACTTTCGGTTTGGTTATGGTTTTCTATTTTCATTTGCATTTGTTTCCTTTATATGTTTACTGCACATATAATGTCCTGCAAGAGAACATAACAGCTAATTGTTACTCATCAATTTCAATAGTATATCCTATCAAATGTGACTATTGTCTCATACATGGCCACAGGTAGGGTCCAACCCCCTTTTCCAGGATCATATCCTAAAATATATATCTGCTTCCGTAATCAGTACATTCTTTCTCTCTCTCTCTCTCTCTCTCTCTCTCTCTCTCTCTCTCTCTCTCTCTCTCTCTCTCTCTCTCTCTCTCTCTCTCTCTCTCTCTCTCTCTCTCTCTCTCTCTCTCTCTCTCTCTCTCTCTCTCTCAGACTGACGCACGCAAGAGAATTTGGCTATTTGTATTTTCCAGTGCCGTTAAATGATTGATTGTTTTGGGTTTAACGAAAATCAACCCTTGTGGGTCATTTTGTGTTGTCTTCCAGAGAAAGGTAGAAAAAATATAGAGCAGATAGAAGATGAGATGAAAGTGAGGAACAGAGGAGAAAGAAGAAAATGAAAAATGATTGGGTGCGAAGAACAAAAGAAATAGTAACATTTCCCCATCAACCCTTACCTGCTGCAAGAACAGAAGGTCTTGCCAACTGTAAACCAATATCAGTTGGACGCCCCAGTGACGCAAGATACACGTCACCTTTGCCTCACCCAACCAACCCTTAATTGCCGTCAAATAATAAAAAAATCTAGAGAAAGACCCCCCCCCCCCCCAACACACACACACACACTCCTTCTACATGAAAAGAAAAGCCAAAACGTGTACTTACTCCGGTCGACGTGTTACTTAAAAAACATCTGGCAAGTACAATGAGCGCTAAATCACGTGACCAGATAGAGAAAGAGTGTCAGTTGTTTTAAACAGAAGTTGTTATATTCATACGAACTCTAACGTAGTTTATTTATGGCCCATGTTGAATACATTATCGCCGCTAGTCGGGCAGTTTTCTTAAGCATTCGTGGCGCTAGTGTACAGTTGCCGCTAGTCGGAGTCATTTGGATGTGACAAGTGCAGTTCAAGTGGTCATGAATTACAGAATCCAAACATTTAGACAGCTATCAGATGTCAAAGAATATATGTGTTCAAAAGATTTCATTGTGGTGAAAGTAGTCGGATGACCATATTTCGAATGTATTGACCTGGATTCATCATGAGACAGCAAAATCACTGACTGAGTCTGACAAGATGAGGTCTACACAAAAAATGCACCACTATCAGATGTATTGAGAATCAACGAATAAAGTATACCCACTTCTTCCCCCGATGCCGAAAACCGCACATTCCTTTGCTTTCTCACATGGCAGAAAACTTCGAACAGTAACTGTTATCGGTCGGTGTACAGTGTAATGCCGCTTCCGATTTGGCGACTGTCCGGTCCGGTTATACAGGGTGATTATTATAATAACTTGGTTTGGAGTTTAACGGTCCATTGCACACTTTTTAGGTCATATCGAACCTACCAGTTTACCTGACTACCAACGCAGCAGGCACACAGGTGCATGCAACGTCGCATCAACGTCGATGCAACATCACGACGTTGCATCGATGTTGATGTGACGTTGCCTAGACATTATGTGCCCTCGGGGAAGGGTCTTGGTTTCGATTTCGGGCTTCTTCAAACTTTCTGATGAGTCTATAAACCGAGACGTCTCTGTGTGTCCTTAGTTGTTGAGTAGACGTACACTGTCCTTCTTGAATCAAGGGGAGAGAATGACCCTGAAAAAGATGTGTACTTCCGCGTTGGTTGGTTGATTAATTACATATTTAAGTATAGAACGCACACTGAACAATAAATACCACATTTGACGTTAATAGAACGGTATACGCACACGCACAGGCTGACACAAAAACAAACAAAATACGTCTTGTCGTGAATCAACAATATATTGACTGCATCTGTCACGTCTTGACACCGTGACGAAATGCATGTACGTTTAGCACATGGTTTTATGATGACTAAAAAAGCCCGTGTAACAAACACCCCTCTAAACCCAACTCTTTACAGAGCAAACTGGGGTTTATAGGGGTATAAATAATTTTTCTTATTTCTGCTCCAAGACAAAGGCTGTGGGTACTCGTTAGAACCGCCTCAAAGAGGCGGTTCTAACGAGCATCCACAACCTATGATAGGAGTATTAATAAGAACAATTCCATACATTTTCATCAGAAAATTAATAAGATATGGAAGAATGCGCTATGTTGCACGGGTGTGTTATCGTAATGTGCGTGCGTGAATTGAAGACCCTTGCAAACGCATAACGAAAACACGCCTTTACAAATACATTGCCCATTTTTTGGCCAAAAAAAATGAAATTCTTAGATGAAAAATTGTGATTTTTTTTCTTATTTCTGCTCAAAACATAGATTGCGGGGACCCGGTAGAACCGCCTCGTACCCCCTTAAACCCCAGTTTTACTGTATAAAAGTGGGGTATGAGGGTGGTCAAAATTATATAGGCGTGTTCTCGTAATGCGTTTACCCGACTTCATGGGTTTACAAGGGCCGACCCAATTCGAAAACTTGCGAATCGAGTCGGGTCTGTCAGGGGGGGTGGGGGCCGGTTGGAGAAGTGAGTGAGTAGCCAGTTCAAAATAGGCGGTAAAATGACTCACAAAGGAGTGAGAGGGGTGGGTGGATCGGTGGATGACTGGATCGGTGGATAAGTCAGTGAATCAGTCACGTCAAGCAACAATTAAAAGAAAGGGAGGGAGCAGGAAGCAAATCCGATGTAGATGTAGATTTTTTTTTTTTTTTTTTTGTAAATATTCCTAGAATGTTATCATAAACGCATTGTTTTCAACGAAACAATTGTTCCTGTTAAGGTGGTTAATTTCAATAAAATCAAAGGGATTGGTGAACAGGAAGTGGTTTCCCTGATATATGTTCCCTGTCATAAGCAATGGCTACTCTTACGGAAAAGAATTGCCCTTCAGTTCATAGGAGATAAAACACTGCATATAGGCCTTTAGGTTTCATTGGACGGCAGGGCTTGAGATGTCATTCCATCTCAATGTCGGGTAAAAGTCCCATAAAAATGGAAGCAGCGTCTCCAAAATGACCTAAATAGTGTTGACGGGGACGTTAAACCACAATTCAGACAAACAAACCAGACTCTACAGTGTTGGCCTTTTACCAATGGACTAAATCAATGGACGTGTTCAAATTTAAAACTATTGAAGTGGAGAGTTGGGTCCGGTTATATATAAGAATTCGGGAAGAAAGGGTTAAATTGATTGCAGAAAAAAGGTCATTCAGTATATATTGAGATATTTGCCTGTTCTCACATGGTCCAGTTTTCCATCATCTTACTTGCCATCTATATTTGTACATGTAAAAAGGCCTAAGTTCACTTTTTGGGTCCATCAAGTGAACTAGTCCGTGAAATGAAGACCCCCCCCCCCATACTCCACTTTATATAGAGAAAACGGGGGTTTACGGGGGTATACATTATTTTTCTTATTTTTACTCCAAGACATAGGTTGTGGTTACTCGTTAGAACCGCCTCAATGGGGCGGTTCTAACGAGCACCCACGACCTATGTTTGCAGAATTTATAAGAAAAATATCAGGGATTTTCGTCAGAAATGTAGCCATTTTGGAGATGAGAAATATGTACTGTGTCGCACGGGTGTTTTATCGCAATGCGATTCTTTGATAAACGACCCGTAAAAAAAACATTGCAACAATACAACAGCAGCCGCATTGCTGTTGGCAACCTGGTTATAACTTACCAATCAGGTTCAACCGCGCTTAATAAAAAAATAAAAAAGAGCACAATGTAAAAGTGTTTATATTTATTTATTTTATGTTATTATTTATTTATTCATATATGTATAATATTTACATTTCCAGTGTAAAGTCTAATGTAAACCTATAGAAAACAATGCAGTTCATACTTCCATGAACGCATCGAGTCACATGGTTTTCAGTGACGTCAGTCTAAACCATGGTTCTCCACGGACATTGGTGACGTCAGCTGTTCCGCTCTTTGTAGTAAAACAACGTGTAAATGTTTTTTAAGCTTTAATCGTTTCTCCTATAAGCATTTTTCGCCCAGTGATGAGGGGCAAAGAATGTAAATTTAAAAAAAAAATAAACATGATTTTTCTGCTTTTCATGAAAGTATGAACGACAGCGGGTCGTTTATGAACGACAGCGGGTCGTTAGCAAAGTTTACATGAACCCATTCGAAGTCCATTTACTTTGCACGCGCCCCACTCCGTTTATACTTTCATGAACAGCAGAAAAAATGTATTTATTAAATGAAGCATTGACAAACAGTACAGACCCGATCAGACGCCGCGTTCTGCTCGGAGTCTACACTGTTTACTGAAGGTCATGAAAACTTATAACAAACAACAAAAACCTAACATCCTTTAAGCCTACTGTCCAAAGCTATTAGCGGGAAGTTCGTCACTATCCCTTTTTGTACCAAACCTATATATAGCAGGAGTTTATTTCAAAATTTAGATGTGTCAGGTTGGCTCTTCTTCAAAATTGATTAGGAAAATCGCTGAACTTTTTGCAAACAGTGTAGGCCCTGCGGCGTCTGATCTGGGCATGCACTGTTTGCCACGGTAACCGTTTAGGGGTTCCCAATCTGAAATGGGTTAATTTTTCCAGTCCGGTTTTACTCACACCAGTGTTTTGGGTTGGTTTACGTTCCCATCAACACTGTTTAGGTCTTTTTGGAGACGCTGTTTCCGATTTTGTGGGGCTACCACCTTAAAGGGTTTCAGAAGCGGCCTGACTCGCACAATTTTACCAGGGCAGGCTTACACCTACGCGGTTTAGCAGTACGCAAGTTCGGTCGGTTTTAGCTCTGAGCGGAAGCATCACTCAGCCCACTATTTCTCCAAGCCCCGATGGGCATGAAAGTGTCGTCAGGTGGAGCCGCCAGAAAGGTTTTGTTTGCTTTGACGATCAGACAGACTGAATTAAAATTCTTACTCATTCATTTTCAAACTGCGTGTTGCATAAACTAGCCTACGTAGTGCATTATCAAATCAAATCGGAAAATGCAGAACTTTTTTCGGGAACGGGAAAAACGGGGTAGGGGTTGGTTTCATGGTTGTGTAAGAAGTATTAATATAAATTGAAAGTGGAGTTGCCGTATTTTTCTTTGCGATCTTTCTGATAGTGGAAAAAAATAATCATGAGTTGTGCGTTGGCATTTTAATCACCCTTAGGTTTTTCCTGGGTTTTCCAATGTACTCTTTTTCTGCTGGAACCCAGTCTACAATCGCTCGATTTACTATATACGCCAGGGACTCGGGAGCCAGTAAAGTACATTGTACGTCTCGGTTTATATACCTGTTTTGCAGCTTGGTAATTTTATTGACGACTACACTTGAAATATAGCCAACAGCGACGTGAGCGTTACAACATGAGAAAACCTGCTGTGTCAATTCCGAACAGCAAAGGTGCAGCTCTGCGTTTGCAGGCTGGTGTACACCTTTGTGGTCGCTGCTACATGTAGGGCCGGAATGTTCTATAACTACAATGTCAAGCCGGATTTGTTTTGCCTGGTCTCATACCTCGAAATTGAGACACGTTTTCTCGTGTTCGGGCTTGTTATTCCTTTTGTGACCATTTAATGACCCATAGAAAACCTGGAAAATCCTGGACAAACCAAAAGAACGCTCACACGATACCAAAAATTAAACCACTCCGAAACTTGCTTGAAAAAGAAGAAGGAATTGTTGTGAATATCCCAGTAAGCATTCTACATAAATCTACAGCGGGCCGTTAGCGGCCCGTCAGGGCAGCTGACGGGCCGCTAACGGCCCGCTGTAGATTTATGTAGAATGCTAGCAGGGATGCCGGTGTCGTCTGCCAGAGAAAGGGAGAAAATAGACAGAAGAGTCCTGAGAAGAGGTGATGAAAGTGAGAGACATGGGAGAACGAGAAAATAAAATGAAGTGCAGAAACAGAAGAAATAACAACACTCCTTCTCTACCCTTACTTGCTGTCATATCCGTTGGAGGCTTCAGTGACGCAATACACGCGTCACCTTTGCCTCACCCAACCACCCCCTCAGAGTGCAGGAACCCCAATAGCTGTAAACCCCAGATAATCTCTCTCTCTCTCTCTCTCTCTCTCTCTCTCTCTCTCTCTCTCTCTCTCTCTCTCTGTGTGTGTGTGTGTGTGTGTGTGTGTGTGTGTGTGTGTGTGTGTAATGCCCTTGATGAAATTCCCAATGTCTCTCTTAAGTATCCCTATTGAATGTCACCAGTCCACTCTCTCTCACTCTCTCAGGGCCCCCACCCATCAGGGCTAGGAGGCATGGTGCTTCAACGCAGAGCTGAAGCCAAACGCACATGGGTACTGGTAAACCGCTTAGAATGACTAAGCCGTCAGGGCTTGAGATGTCATTTCGTCTCAATATCGGGTAGAAGTCCCACAAAATTGGAAGTAACATTTCCAAAATGACATAAATAGTGTTGACGGTTGACGGGGACGTAAAACATTAATTCAAACAAAACAAACTCTCTCTCTCTCTCTCTCTCTCTCTCTCTCTCTCTCTCTCTCTCTCTCTCTCTCTCTCTGTTATGTCCGCGATGAAATTTCCAAATGTCTCTGAATGTCACCTCTCTCTCTCTAATTCCCAATGTCTCTCTCAAGTATTCCTATTGAATGTCAGCTTCCTCTCTCTCTCTCTCTCTCTCTCTCTCTCTCTCTCTCTCTCTCTCTCTC
Source organism: Lucinisca nassula (assembly GCA_963580285.1). Classification (NCBI taxonomy): domain Eukaryota; kingdom Metazoa; phylum Mollusca; class Bivalvia; order Lucinida; family Lucinidae; genus Lucinisca; species Lucinisca nassula. The sequence continues at coordinate 87,876,489 of OY757017.1, forward strand.
TCTCTCTCAAAACTGTTGAATGGCTAGTTCAACTCAAAACAACCGTGACAGCAAGTACATGCGCTTTGAAGCGGCTTCTGTCAAGTAAACCGTAGTTCCGTCTTGATTACACGAATGAAACTGGAAAGGTGGCCCCCGCCAATCCGGCGGGGCTTGCAGAAATAGATGGGCCGCATGATGGTTCCACGCAGAGCTGAAACCGACCGCACACGAGTACTGGTAAACCGGCCTGCCAGGCAAGGCGGTGCGAGTCGGAATTGGAATTGGAAGCAACGTCTCCAAAATGACCTTTACAGTGTTGACGGGGACGTTAAACCGCAAATCAAACAAACAAACAAAACTGGAAAGGAACAGAATATTGATTCATCTTTCTGAATTTAGAATATTTCACTGATTATGCAAAACAATCTGTGCTGAAAAAAAAATATGACATGTTTGACATTTTATCCAGCTGCAAACAGTGTAGATCCATCGATGGCTTCTGATCAGCATCTACAACGGTTGTCGTTGTTTCTCCTCGCTCAGTCAAACCACTGCATCCCAGCTCCTGAATAACAGTGATCTGTAAACAGAGCCCCTTCAGCGATATGCTCAAACAAAAATGTTAATTTTACCTGTTGATGCAGGCCCGCACACAGTTGGGAGGATGCAAACGCAGCCCCTCCCCACTTTTGAAAATTATCTCAGATTCATGCAGTTTTCCACCCGAAATTCGCAGCCTCAACCCGCCCCTTTTCAGAGTCTGCGTACGGGCCTGAATCATGTTCAAGACTTTGCTACATGCATATGGCAAACAGTGCCGACCCTTATCAGAAGGAATGTAGTGTCTATCCGATCTGGGTCTACGCTGTATGCCTAATAACGGTACCACCTATAAAGACTGGGCTGCTCATATTTCAAGGTTCTAAAAAGAAGTGCGAAAAGTCTATTTTTACTCGTCTTGGCATACATTTGTGTAACAGTCTTATGAATGGATTGTTCTGAAGACGTGACAGCGTGTAATGTTTTCTTTCATTACGTGAGCAACCTGGCATTCTTATACCATTTCGTTTAACCCTCAAATGCCACTATTTAAGCAAACAGTGTAGTAACTGTGCAACCTGCTGAGCAGAAGCCACATTCCGCGGCGTCTGATCTGTGTATTCGGTGTTCACACGATTCCTGTCAAGACTATTGATAGCTCAGACTGCTCTGACCTATATGTTGCATCGATAAAAATAGCGCAACGTTTCAAGTTCTATTAATATTGGTTTTCCCAATTCAGTGATAGTCACGTGGACAACTGCAGGAATTCCGTTTTTGCCATTTAGTAAATTAGGGTCGATCGACCCAAAAAAGTACATCCCACACACATTTGTCTTGTCAATCATTGGATTATCGCGATGGCAGCAATGGCACTGTTCCATTGTTAATGAATGAACTGTCTTGATTCATTAACCCTTTTTGTACCTCCTTATACAAGATACAAGAATTTTATTGCGAATTATCGGCCCACGTAGGAGCACATAAAGAGGCATATTATAATAATGGATAAACCAAGTAAACAATAAAGTATAGAATTCCAAACCACAGAGGCATGTAACAAAAACACACACAAAAAAAAACTGGAATACCCAGTGTAAATGATATCTGGGTGATACCATCATGATCCTAAGTATTGGGACAGACAGTCCTACCCAAACAGTGCAGACCCAGATAAGGAGCAGTCTGGTCAGGGTCCTCACTGTCTGCCACTCCTTGCCGTGTCATGAAACAAATCGTTAGCTGGATTTCCTACAAGTCAGTGATAGTCACGTGACTTCAGCATTGATTGATTGATTGAGTGATTTGGGTTTAACATGTCAACCCTTGTGCGTCATTTTCTGTCGTCTCCCAGAGAAAGGGAGAAAAGAGATAGTAGAGATGAAAGTTAGGGACAGGTTAGAAATTGAAGTGTAGAACAGAAGAACCCTTACCTGCTGCAGTGACAGCAGGCCTTGTCCAGCCAAAGGCAATATCAGATGGACGCTACAGCATTGAAAATCACTGTATCGGTTACCCCCTGTATATATTGCATTGCAACGCATTGACCTGATAAAGATATGCTATCTCAGGTCAAGTGAGCTTTATCACGTCAACATGACATTGCACTTTTATGAATGAACCGGACCACTGAAAAAAGGACAAAAATGTTATTGCTACTGAGAAAAATGGAAAAATTACATGAAAAAAAAAATATCATAGGAAAAATATGGTCAGCTGATACTAAATATATCGACCGCCAGAATGCTGGGACGCACTGAGGACTATGAATAACTGATCGTAAATTGATAATTTAAGAATGTACAGGGGACAAACTGATAAATATAATACCAGATTCGTATCACTTGATATCAAGTTTATCAGGCTCGGCTTCGAGAACACATGTAGAATCGCTCGGCAAGCCTCGCGATTCTACAAGCGTTCTCGAAGCCCTGCCTGATAAACTTGATATCAAAAGACACTCGCCTGGTATTCTCTATGTAACAGCAAAGTGTCGCTAGCAGGGTATGCATGAACCCCTATGGAAACAATGCAAGGACCATGTTCACGATACAGAGACATACGTCAGTCTAAGAGCCCACAAAAAGTGGCCCATCATGGCTGGTGTCTGGCAGTTTGTTTCAGCCCGAAATTTTGATATAGTAAAACTGGGGTTTACAGGTTTCTTATTTCTGCTCTAAAAGAAATAAGAACAAGAGCTGTCACAAAACAGCATAGCTCGCCTGTCTGGAAGCTTATTAGAAAAATGTACAATTAAAACTGGCATTTATTTCAAGTAACATGTATTACCAACTATGTCTGTGCGAAACTTTAGATCAAAATGCAACACCAGTCAAAGAAGAAACTAAATCCATCAAGTGGTTTTACAAATATATAAAGAGCAATATAAAACTTTAACCAAATACTTCAACATAACTTTTTTAAGTCCGTGACCTTGACCTCAAGGTCACTGAGGGGGGTGGGGGCTGTAACTGTTGGAACTTTTAGACCAATATGTAACATCAGTCGAAGAAGTAACTAAATCCATCAAGTGGTTTTAGAGATATACATTAATAGAAAACTTTAACGAAAAACTTCAACATAATATTTAAGTCCGTGACCTTGACCTCAAGGCCCCTGAAGGGGGTGGGGCTGGTACTGTGCGAAACTTTAGACCAATATGTAACATCAGTCGAAGACGTAACAAAATCCATCGAGTGGTTTAAGACATTACGAAAACACGCCTATACAAATACATTGTAAATTTTATCGTCGGAAAAAGGAAAATTTAAGATGAAAAATTGTGATATTTTTTCTTATTTCTCCTCAAAATATAGATTGTGGGTACCCCAGTTTTACAATATAAAAGTGGGGTTCAAAATTATAAAGGCGTGCTTTCGTGATGTTTAGAGGTATAGAGCAATAGAAAACTTTAACCAAAAACCTTGAGTGACGTACGCGGATACGTATACACTGACGCCGACACCAGTGGGACTGCTATAGCTCTTCTGTTCTTCGTACAGGCGAGCTAAATATATTTCAATTTTTCATCTTAAAATTCTCGTTTTTTTTCCGGCGATAAAGTTTAAAATGTATTTGTTTTTGTTTGATTTGAGGTTTAACGCCCCCGTCAGCACGGTATAGGTCATTCTAGAAACGTTGCTTCCAATTTGTGGGACTTCTACCCGACATTGAGATGAAATGACATCTCAAGCCCTGTCGCCAAATGAAACCAATAGGGTTTATAAGCATGGACTGTCGGACTCGCACCGCCTTAGATCCTCTACTACTTGAAGCGGTTTACCAGTACTCGTGTCGTTTTCAGCTCTGCGTGGAAGCATCATGCAGCCAATCTATTTCTTCAAGCCCTATAATAGCGGGGGGGGGGGGGGGCACGAAAAGCGGCTCATTATAACCAATCCTTTCCAAGCACACAAATAGAAGCCTCAGTGGTGCAGTGGTTACGCTACTCGCCTTGTAAACCAGGGATCGCAGGATCGATCCCGGGCTTCTCCAGACTTTCGGATGAGTCTTTAAACCGAGGTCCCGTCTCCGTATTACCTTAGCTGTTGGTGGGACGTAAAACTAAAACTGACTCTCTCACTCCAAGCACACAACAAACATGAACAGCAAATAATTTCATCAAGCAGCTTATGTTGATGTTATACGTCCCATGTCGTTTTGGAGACGTTGCTTCCGATTCCCGACACTGAGATGAAATGACATCTCAAACGTTAAAGCCCGAAGAAAACCGCTAGGGTTTTAGGAACTAGCATCGCACCACTTTGCTTGGGCAGCTTAGACCTTCTAAGCGGTTCACCAGTCCTCAAATGCTTGGTCCGCTTCAGGTCTGCGCGGAAGTACCATGCACACTGTTTACGCTCTGCGTGCTGGGATTTTTTTTCGCAGCAGACGACAATTTGAGATCCAAGAAAACAGGATTTGACATCCTATGGAGACACATTGCATATGATGTAAAGTCCTGATTTCAGGGAAAAATAAGAAATATATCAACAATTTGTCGTCTGCTGAATTAGCCTAGAGAGTGGTAATGGTTAAATTTGTTTGTTTGTTTGATATGATGTTTAACGTCCCCGTCAACACTGTATATGTCATTTTGGAGATGTTGCGACTTTTACCCGACATTGAGATGAAACGACATCTCAAGACCTGTCGTCCAATGAAACCAATAGGGTTTATAAGCATCGCACCGATTTGCCTGGGCAGGCTTAGATACTCTAAGCGGTTTACGAGTACTTGTGTGCGGTCGGTTTCAGCTCTGCGCGGAAGCATCATGCAGCCTATCAATTTATTCAAGGCCCGATGTGAGGGTCCACGGTAAAGGTTAAACGGTTCAAACGTTGTTAACCCATAAAATTGTCGTCTGCATTGCTGTTTGCTTGTTAATTTAAGTCATTGTTGCAAACAGTTTGGATGTTAATTTAAGTCATTGTTGCGAACAGTTTGGATGTTAATTTAAGTCATTGTTGCGAACAGTTTGGATATTAATTTAAGTCATTGTTGCAAACAGTTTGGATGTTAATTAAGTTATTGTTGCAAACAGTTTGGATGTTAATTTAAATTAGTGTTACAAACAGTTTGGATGTTAATTTAAGTTATTGTTGCAAACAGTTTAGATGTTAATTTAAGTCATTGTTGCAAACAGTTTGGATGTTAATTTAAGTCATTGTTGCAAACAGTTTAAATGTTAATTTAAGTCATTGTTGCAAACAGTTTAGATGTTGATTTAAGTCATTGTTGCAAACAGTTTGGATGTTAATTTAAGTTATTGTTGCAAACAGTTTAGATGTTAATTTAAGTCATTGTTGCAAACAGTTTGGATGTTAATTTAAGTCATTGTTGCAAACAGCTTAGATGTTAATTTAAGTCATTGTTGCAAACAGTTTGGATGTTAATTTAAGTCATTGTTGCAAACAGTTTAGACCCAGATCAGACTGCTCTTCACTAGGAATCATCTGAACACAGACCACTCTGTTTACCGCTTTGCAAAGTTTGCAAAATGATGCAGCAGACGAAATGCCGACATTTTCAGATTCAGTTTTATTTGGCGATTAACTCTTATCATGCTGTTCACGACAACCCCTATCTTTGGAAACAGTGTAGATCCAGATCAGATGGTCTGACGAAGCCATCTGATCAGGATCTACACTGTTTGACATGAAGGTTATGGATGTGTAAGAATAAATTACATGAAGTAATCTGACTGGTTCAAAGTCAGAATTTGAGAAATGGGTGTGGCTAAACTGAATATTCAGCAAGATCAGGGTTAAGGGTAAACAGAGTTTTTCGAACCCGTTCTCGAGCCCCGAGTTCCTGGGTAATTCTCTTATCATAGCCACTTACAAGGGTTCACGGATAATTTAGGGCATATTTTTTTTTTCCTTTTTCCAATTTAGTCTGGAAAAAGGTATTTTATGAACTCATTTGATACTGCCTCGACATACGCTTCGAGTCAGCAAGTCCGTGTAACGAAACCCCCTTACACCCCACTTTAAATAAAAAACTGGGTTTACGGGGGTATACATTATTTTTCTTATTTCTGATCCAAGACGTAGTTTGTGGGAAATCGTTAGAACCGCCTCGTTGAGGCGGTTCTAACGCACACACAACCTATGTTTGCAGTATAAATAAGATAAATATCACGGATTTTCATCAGAAAAGTAGCCATTTTGGAGATGTGAAAAAAATGCATAATGTCGCACGGGTGTTTTATCGTAATACCTTTATTTAAAGATGATTGATATGTTTTCCATATCACGGGGGTAATACCATTTTCTATACCTGTGTTGTCGACCGAGCCGGTACTGTGTAAAGCTGCTGTCGACCGAGAAATACGGCTTTCGACCGAGCAGTACGGATGTCGACAGAGGGGGGTCTTCGATTTTGATGCACTTGGAGAGGCGAAAACGTTAGTTTAAACATTTACAAACGATGTCGGTGTTTTAAAGAGACAAGCTGTTAATTGTCTGTTCACTTATAGAGAGTCGTGAGTCTGAAAAACACTATAAAATACCGGTTCTTTCGAAAAAAAATCAGTTTTCACAGAATTTCATTAATCTAATGCTTTATGAAAAGTAGGAAAGCAATAAAACACCATATATATTTTATCTACCATTTACGCTTCGACAACAACGTGGGTTTGACAAAATTCATGCACTCTGGGAGTTTTTATAGACCTTTGAAAAATGTCGGGATACGGATGTCGATAATTAGAAATACGACCGTCGATGGTATCCTAGTCTGATTGATACGACTGTCGACGAAATATACAAACTACATTTCATGTACTGCTGTTAAAATACTTGATTTATTCTATGATTATTAGTAAAATCTGCACTATAAGGCAGATTTCACTGGGAGCCATGAAGAAAAATGTATGTTTTGTGCGAACTGGTGTCTTAAAGTCGCAACAATCACCAAGAATAACTCAATCCTTAACTCTCCCATATTTAGTTTACACAACAGGCTACAAGGCTGGTCACTGATGTAAACACTTGAATATGTAAATGCCAAATCAGATTGAAATTAAACTGCAAAAAAATGTTGTAAGCTCTTGAAGAATAATGTCGGAAAGATCACAGGCGCTTGAAGTTTAAATGCTTAAACATTTCAAATTTGTTTGAAAAGCCATAACGAAATTGAATATTGACTACGTCAATATTAACATTCATGTTTAAGTTTTTTTTTTTTTTTTTGGGAGGGGGGGGGGGGGGTTACGGCCCTTTCAAGATTATTTCACTCATTATTTCAGCCGATCGTTAATCAGAGGTGGGCGAAAACCGGAGTACCCGGAGAAAAACCACCTGACCTTCCGTTGCAGAACTTGGCATCTCACATGTGACCCGAGCGAGGCTCGAACCACAGCGGTGAGAGACCTAATGATCAAGAGTCAGCGCTCTTAACCACAAGGCCACGAAGGCCCGCTGTTTAGGTTTTGAGCTCAGAACTTCAAGCGCATGTGCAGAGACGAATGTTTCTCAACAAATGCCATGAAAAACAGTAGGGTTGATCAGCAGACTTTACGAAAACGTGCCTATTAAAATAAATTGAAAATTTTACCCTAAAAACAATCAAAGCACTGAGAGTACTGGTGGGTCGATTGTCTCTGGTTGTAGTTAGGAAAAATGGGCCTGAGCGTGGACTGTTTCGTTTAACCCTTAAACTCCTTTACTGAAAGCAAACCGTTTAGACCATGATCAGACGCTGCGTTTTTCTGCGCCTGACCCTTGAATTCCTATACTCTAAGCAAACAGCGAAGACCCTGATCAGACGCCGCGTTCTGTGGCGTCTGATCTGGGTCTACACTGTTTGCATAGCCCAACCCATGATTCCAGCCCAGATTTTACAGTTAACCTTTTCACGTAAACACGCTGACCTCACTGCGATAAAATTCTATATTATGCTGTAATTTCGCATAAAATTGATTTGACAGTATAAATCATATTTGCTAAATTTTTTTTTAAATTTAGCAAAATTATAAAATTAAATAAATGATAAATATTTCTGATAGTTAACTTTTTTTTCACAAATCTGTGAGACACTTGGAATTTGGATAAAACCATATTGTTTGCTTTATTACGCCCGATTACAATTTCTGTTTTTTTTTCTTAGGCACCTGGTCATCAAGGATCATAAAAGAACTGCTAAAACATATTTAATCATAATCTCCTCATGAGAAGGAAATAGCGAAACCATATTGTGACAACAAATGTCTAGAATCAAACACTGAGACAGATTATAATTGATACGGATATTTTATTGTTAAACACAAATCTGTTCTTATTGTTATCCTTGATGACCATGGCTTGGGAGGGGATAAATGCCTAAACAGGTAGCTTTCCTCTTGAGCAATATTTTGATAAGTACTTAACAACATGTTAATAAAAAGGGAGTCTTTTAGGTTATTACACACAATTTACAATGATATTATAGTGACTTTATGCATGATAGACTGGATTTTGCCGTCTCAATTTCTGGAATTACCAGTGTTTAAAGTGAATATTTTATGCTACTGTGGACTTTGCCCGGTAACTAGTTAAAGGACATTTATACAAGAAAGGATCTGCCTTCTTCACATTGAACTGGAAAACCAGTTATAACTGTTTTATGTTAACATTTTATTTTTTGGAAGGTCTTACTTTTAATTCTTGCAAAATTGCTTAATTAGACTACTTGTTACACATTAAATACTGTTTTCATAACCGGCGTTCCTCGTTATTTTCTTGAGTACTTTTGCGCCCTTTTCATTAGTGCGTAATAAATCTGCGTGGATTCCTACAAATCAGTGATAGTCACGTGGACTCCAGCACTAATAGAGGTTTTGTCCTTTATATCTTAAAAATATCTGATACTTTTTATATTTCTGCTCAAAAATAGATTGTGTGAACGCGCGGTTCTAACAAGTATACCCAGAATCAGTGTATATGGGCAGAAATATGAAAAATAAGGTTTACCCCTGTAAACCCCGGTTTCACTATATAAAAGTGGGGTTCAAGGGGGTCAATGTGTGTGTGTGTGTGTGAATTCGGGTTTAACGTCGCTTTCAACAATTTTTCAGTCATATCACGACGGTGTCTGGTTGCGACAGGGAGCTCAATGCTCACGTTTATAGTGCTGCCTCACTGAAGTATCATGTCCCAGACACATTACATGATACCACACCCAGTCACATTATCCTGACACTGGATCGACCAGTCCTAGCTCTACCCCGTAAATCTGAGTGCCAAACGAGGAGCAGCTAGTACCATTTTTAACGACTTTGGTATGTCGCGGCCCGGGGTCGAACCCCAGACCTCCCGTTCCCCGGAGCGGACACTCTACCAACTGAGCTATCGGGGCCGGTAGGTTCAAGGGGGTCAAAATTATATAGGCGTGAAGAGCTCCTTTTCCGACTACCCAAAATTCCTAAGCAGAAAAGCTCTTCAGTCCACGTGACTATCACAGACTTGTCCGAATTACTTTTTTTTATAGAAAACAGCCGCAGTGACTGAGGTCAGAGTGTTGTGTAAGAGGGTTATCTTGGAATCATAGGTTGGGCTTGGCAAACAGTGAAGACCCAGACCAGACGCCACAGAATGCGGCGTCTGATCAAGATTTGCACTATATACTTAAAAATCAGATTTCAAGGGTAAATTAAGCAGTTTAAATCACAGTCCAGGACTTTTTCCGACCTACAGTCAGCGACAATAGACCCACTTGTACTCTTAGTGCTTTGATTTTGCGTTTGTTATGTGTGCGCAAGTGCATATTTAAGTAAAGGAGGTATAGTTCGCCAACAAATAGATGGCAGTGACGTAGCTGACTATTTGAGCTATTTTACCGTTAGCCCCATAAGCTTTGCATTGTTCAGAACAAAAACAAGTCGTGACGTCACTGTCAACTATTCCTTGTACAGTATAAATGGTTAATTTTTTTTTTTTTTTTTTTTGGTTTGGGTTTTACGGCCCTTTCAAGATTATTTCACTCATATCGAGCCGATCGTTAATCAGAGGTGGGCGAAAACCGGAGTACCCGGAGAAAAACCACCTGACCTTCCGTTGCAGAACTTGGCGTCTCACACGTGGCCCGAGCGAGGCTCGAACCTACGGCGGTGAGAGACCTAATGACTAAGAGTCAGCGCTCTTATCCACTAGGCCACGGAGGCCCGTTAATATAAATGGTTAACGCTGAGCAGAAATCGACCATACATGAGTAGTGGTAAACCGCTTAGTGGGTCTCAGCCTGCCCAGGCAAAGTGGTGCGAGTTGGACCGTCCGTGCATATAATGACATTTTATCTCAATGTCGGGTAAAAGTCCCACAATATTGAAAGCAGCGTCTCCAAAATGACCCAAATAGTGTTGACGGGAACGTTAAACCTCCCTCAAACAAACAAACATAACCACATAACTGTACCGACATGTTAACTTGTTAAGATAGTTTATCAGTTGTCTATGTTGATATTAGAACAGACTTTTTGTCATTCCTAACGGGGATTCACTGGGCAGTGTCTTGACATGTCCCGTGCTTAGCTGTATTTGAAACAAAAGTCACCTATCAGCGGTAATATGGTTTCTAATAAGTTGTTTGGAATTGTGGGTATAGAAATGCTCACGGTTGGTCAATGTCAGTATGGTCGTCGTGATTTCCTCACCAGATGCAGTTTTGCAGCCAGTGTCGGGCCCTGGATAACACAACGCAGAACTGTTCAAGACCGCTGTATCCTATAACTTGTCTACGGAAGGCTTTCTAAGATTTTTTAAAAAGCTACACGTGTATATTTAAACGAAATTTAGTAATCGGCATAATATGATTTAATGTAGAAGAAGAAGAAGAAGAAGAAGAAGAAGAAGAAGAAGAAGACAGACACACACCTGCGTCACTGTCACCACCAACACTTCCAATATGTCTAGGAATGTTTTTGTTGAACCGTAAATTTCTCATTTCCTAAATTTCCACCCAAATTTACATATGGTCAATTTCGAAAAATTTTGATGTCTGAATTTTCTGACTTATAAAGAATTGGTAAGTATTCGTCACACCCTGTGAAAAACTAGTGCGACTTTTATAAGGTGTGAAGAATTGGTATCAATTCCTCACACGTGAAGATTTCGTTGACAATGTCTGACGTGTAAAGAAATGGTTTTGTTTGTTTGATTTGAGGTTTAACGTCCCCGTCAACACTGTAAAGGTCATTTTGGAGACGTTGCTTCCAATTTTGTGGGACTTTTACCCGACATTGAGATGAAATGACATCTCAAGCCCTGTCGCCCAATGAAACCAATAGGGTTTATTTGCATGGACAGTCCGCCTCTCACCGCGGTTCCTGGACAGGCTTAGATCCTCTAAGTGGTTTACCAGTACTAGTGTGCGGGCCGGATTCAGCTCTGCGTGGAAGCATCGTGCAGCCCATATATTTCTTCAAGCCCCTATGGGTGGGGGCGCTTAAAGAAATGGTAAGTAATCGTCACACCTGTGACCTGTGTTTATGGGGTGTGGAGAATTTGTATCAATTACTATTACACCAGTCTTACATGTATCGAACTGGTACCGATTCCTCACACATGAGAAGAATTGGTACCAATTTCTCACACAAGAGTGTATTTGATACCAATACTTCACACCTGTTGAGGAATCGGTAACAAATCCACACAGACGCCTCCGTGGTGTAGCGGTTACGCTACTCGCCTTGTAAACTAGTGGTCGCAGGATCGATCCCTGGCTTCTCCGGACATTCGGATGAGTCTTTAAACCGAGGTGCCGTCTCCATTATGACCTTAGTTGTTGGTGGGACGAAAATCTCAAACACGCACTCACCAAATCCACACACATGTGAAGAATCTCAATTAGTTGCCTACCAACTTTCACTGGCTGTAATAGTTTCTGAAAAATTAATTATTTTAATTTTTCCTATAGAAAAGGACAGGTTGTAAAATTTGACCGTGTCTGGAGATAAGTTCGGGGTAATCCTAAGATCATCATTTCAACAAATTATGATGTGCTGGAGTCCTATCTGTTACATACAAAGTTTCTTGACTGGTCCTAGAGAAGCGTTTCAATGGTTTAACCATATATGGGTGTGATAGCCATCTTGGTCATGTGACCCAGATGTCGCGAACAAACTTGCGTTCCCCCTACCCAAAGAGGTTCAAAACATGTTGGCTTTGATTGGCAATCGGTTTTCAGACATTACGAAAACACGTATGGGGCACCGTTTTACTATTTAATCCGTATTTATACATATCCATAAATCGAATTATGGATATCCATAATTCGATTTATGGATATCCATAAATCAGCGGAATAATGGATATCCATAATTCGATTTATGGATATCCATAATTCAGATCGATTTATGGATATCCATAATTCGAATTATGGATATCCACAAATCACCGCCAAAGCTTTTGGTGTAATGGTTTCTCCCTAAAACACGTGATTGTTTATTGTAAAAATCTTCAAGGCCTTCATCATCGCTGGAAGATGATGGCCGGTCAAAGGGACCTATCTGCCGTGCAGCCTTTTCAGCCCGTAAGTCTTCCAAAGCAACGGACGGCATACGCTGAACGCCCGCCATGTGTGCAGTTAAATATCGGAACCAGCCGTAAGATCTGGAAATTCGGGTCAACGCATCCGGTCCCTCTGGAATCACCTCTATGAGGACTGCGCACCTAATCGGATGAAAGATTATAATGATCCAAACAGGCAATCCGCGCATGCTTTCTGGAGAAAAATGCACACGGTCGTTATATATAGTATTAACATATATCCATATAACTCTTTTTGACGGCCCCTGCCCATCGGGGCTTGAAGAAATAGATGGGCTGCATGATGCTTCCACGCAGAGCTGAAACCGACCCGCACACGAGTACTGGTAAACCGCTTAGAGGATCTAAGCCTGCCCAGGCAAAGCGGTACGAGTCGGTCCGTCCATGTTAATAAACCCTATTGGTTCATTTGGGCGACAGGGCTTGAGATGTCATTTCATCTCAAGGACGGGTAAAAGTCCCACAAAATTGGAAGCAACGTCTCCAAAATGACATTTACAGAGTTTACGGGGACGTTAAACCTCAAATCAAACAAACAAATCCTCTTCTTAAGATGTATGGAGTACCAAGCAGATTCAGATATATCTCCTGGCCACCGCCCATTGGGGCTTGGAGAAATAGATTTGGCTGCATGAGCTGAGAGTACTGGTAAATCGTTTAGAAGGTCTAAGTCTGTCCAATGGGCGACAGGGATTGAGATGTTTGTTTGTTTGTTTGTATTTGAATTTAACAGCACAGTCAACACTAATTTAGGCCATTTTGAGCCGGTCAGTTTACCTATCTACAGTTTTCCTGGGCAGGCTTATACGTAAGCAGTTAACCAGTACAGTGCACATCCTTTCGCCGGAAACTGACAACTGCCCTGCTTGAATCAGCGGAAGGGAGAGATTGACTATAGAAAATATTTCATGATCAATCTCCACGAAAGAATGTTGCCGACCCCGGCAGGTATCGAACCCGCTTCCTCCTGATCACCAGTCAGACGCGCATCCGACTGAGCTACCGAAGCCGGCGGGATTGAGATGTCATTTAATCTCAATGAAGGCTTAATGACCAACATAACTTGAAGCAACGTCTCCAAAATGCCCTAAATAACTTTGAAGGGGACGTTAAACCTCAAATCAAACAAAACATATCTCTCCCACACCATAGGCCACCACTAAGCCTACCCGACATTTCCTCCCCCTCCATCCCGGCTTTTATTACACACCTAAATCGGAAATCTGACGCGAATAGTCGAGTTTTTTTGTTTTTTTTTTTTCGCAAAGGGAGCAGTCATTATTCATTAGGTTTATATGCAGAGGAGAATTATGGATATCCATAATTCGATTTATGGATATCCATAAATCAGCCGAATAATGGATATCCATAATTCGAATTAAGGATATCCATAATTCGATTAATGGATATCCATATTTCGATCTAAATTAATGATATCCATAAAACGATTTATGGATATCCATAATTCGATTTATGGATATCCATAATTTGATTTATGGATATCCATAAATCAGCCGAATAATGGATATCCATAATTCGATTTATGGATATAAATAAATCGAATAATGGATATCCATTATTCGATTTATGTATATCATTAATTCACATCGATTTATGGATATCCATAAATAATTATGGATATCCATAAATACGGAATAACTAGTAAAACGGCGCCCCATAAACACGCCTCTCAATATGAAACTTTTCGCACTGAATTTTGCTTATTTCTGCTCTAAACATAGATTGAGGCCACTCGTTAGAATAGCCTCGACGAGGCGGTTCTAACGAATACCCACAATCTGTTTTTGCTGAAATTAGAAAAATAATATATACGCCTGTAAACCCCAGTGTAACTATATAAAAGTGGGGTTTACGGGGGGTCAATATTACATAGGCGTGTTTTCGTGATGGATGAGATGTTTGCAGAATGTGAACGGACGACGACGGATGCCGGGGCATGAGTATACTCACTTGCTGAGCTTGCGGCTAGGTGAGCTAAAAACCTAATGACCAATCTCATTGTTGACGGGCCTTCGTGGCCTAGTGGTTAAGAGCGTTGACTCTTGATCATTAGGTCTCTCACCGCTGTGGTTCGAGCCTCGCTCGGGTCACAAGTGAGATGCCAAATTCTGTAACGGAAGGTCAGGTGGTTTTTCTCCGGGTACTCAGGTTTTCGCCCACAAAGTTGGAAGAAACGTCTCCAAAATGACCTTTACAGTCTTGACGGGGACGTTAAACCTCTAATCAAACAAACAAAACAAAGCAACCATAGTTCATTATCAATCAGCCATTTCAAACAAACAAACAAAACCTGACGAAGAATGCTAAAGTATTTCGTTGTTTAACTGGGGTTAATTTCCAGTAAATCTGTCCCTTACACTCTCGTTGAATCATCGACATCCGTACCCAGTAACGTCGACAACTGTACACCGCAAACTTTCACTTCATCGACAGCCGTATCGATGAAACTATAAACAGTTCCACAGATGCATATAAAGACATGTTGACACACAAATAAAAGGTTATCGCGTATGTTAATGATGTATCTGCATCATTTCGTCCTCGATATTCTATGACACTGAATAAGAGCCACGCATTTCCCCGGAAGTACTTATTTTATATATTTTCCCGTTTAATTCCGCTAAGCGTCAAAACAGGCTATCAGTCAGACTTCCAAAACTCTTGAAACAACAGCAAACTATTTCACAAACGATTTGACACCACAAAAATGGACAGACATACACAAAAATAACACATTTACAGCGAATTTATCGACTACCCTCCTCTGTCGACATCCGTACTGCTCGGTCGACAACCGTATTTCTCGGTCGACAGCAGCTTTACACAGTACCGGCTCGGTCGACAACAAAGTATAGAAAATGGTATTACCCCCGTGCATATTTAGATTGAAAAGTCATTCTCACATAATGATAACACACCCGTATGACATTGTGTATTTTTTTTCATATCTCCAAAATGATAACGTTTCTGATGAGATACTTTTCTTAAAAATACAACAAACACAGGTTGTGGGTGCTCGTTAGAACCGCCTCGTTGAAGCGGTTCTTACGAGTACCCACAACCTATGTCTTGGAGCAGAAGTAAGAAAAATAATGTATACATGCCCCCGCCGGTCGGGGCTTGAAGAAATAGGTGGGCTGCATGATGCTTCCACACAGAGCTGAAACTGACCACATACGAGTATATACTGGTAAACCTCTTAGAGGATTTAAGCCTGCCCAGGCAAAGCGGTGCGAGTCTGACCGTACATGCTTATAAACTGTATTGGTTTTATTGGGCGACGGGGCTTGAGATGTCATTTCATCTCAATGTCGGGTAAAAGTGCCACAAAATTGGAGGCAACGTCTCCAAAATGAACTACAGTGTTGACGGGGACGTTTAACTCAAATAAAACAAAACAAAAATAATGTATACCCCTTTTAAACCCCAGCTTTCTCTATATAAAATGGGATTTAAAGGGGTGTTTATAGTAGCACGGAGTTTATTGCGCTGCGTACCAACGCTACCAACGCAGCGCCATTTGTGATGAGTTTGAGACACGGACTATGTATTCATGAAACTTGACTTTTCATTGATGTAAGCGAACTGTCAGTTACAGAAGTTCGGGTTATAGATAAAATTAAAACACTTTTTAACAATTTTAATTTGCGACTACATTCAATTACACATTTGTAATCTGATTTTTTGCCATTCCCATTCTATTTTTGTTACATTTTGGGTTTTTAATAACGAACTATGTTTTTCGTTTTAATCGTCGAAAGGGTATTCGGTTTTGATTATTGTTTTATTTTCAATCAGTACAGTCCTGAATATATACCCCTGATATTTCATTGTTGAATGTTCCAAAATTACAATTCAGTGTTTGAAATAGATGACGGTATGTCTATTTGTGTTTGAAATAGATGGTAGTGTTCCTACACAGACTTGTACAATCTAAGGTTGAAATTATCCCTTTCGATTCCAATGATTGTTTACTGCGTAATAATTAACCCTGTTACTACAACAAAGGTTAACCCTTTCAACCCTGAAGCCCGGCATAGATAGTTATGCCAACTATGTAGATCCTGATGAGATGGCCTATAATGAGCCACCTTATTTGGATATATAGCTTGCCATCCTGGTAACGCTTTAAAGCTAGATACCATATTTGGTAGAACGGACGTGCCCAAAGTCAGTGATGGTAGAGTCCACTCCGGAAACTCAGGGGTGAAAGGGTAAAAAAGTCAAAGTACTGGTAGCACTGATAGGTCGAGTATCTCTGAGTTGGCCCTAAATGTGAACTTGTACTGTTTCGTTTAACCCTTAAATAATTATACCCTAAGCAAACAGTGTAGACCTGATCGGACACCGCGTTCTGATCTGGGTCTACACTGCAAAACCCAACACATGATTCCAGTCCAGATTCGACAGATAACGCTTTCGTGGAGATTGATGATGAAATCATTTTTTACGGTCATTCTCTCCCTTCCGCTGATTCAAGAAGGGCAGTTGTCAGTTTCTAACGAAAAAAAAAATGTGCACTGTACCGGTTAACCGCTTATGTGTAAGCCTGCCCAGCAAAAGCGTAGGTAGGTAAACTGACCGGCTCAAAATTAAGCTAAAATAGTGTTGACTGGGCAGTTAAATTCCAATATAAACAAACAAAATCTACAGATAACTCTACACTCTGAACTCACAGCGGTACAAATAACGCGTTTTGTTTTTTTTGTTTTTGTTTTGCTTTTGTAAATAACGGTTACCTGGATTCCCTAAAAAATCCGCCTATATAAATTTGACCCTCTTAAACTCCACTTTTATATAGAAAAACTAGGGTTAAAGGTGGTACACATTATTTTTTCCTTATTTTTTTAGATGACCGTTAGAACCATCTTGCCGAGGCGGTTCTAACGAGTACCCACAATCTATGTTTTGAACAGAAATATGATAAATATCAGATTTTCTTATACCTGACAATTTTCATTTTTTCATTCGTACAATTTTTAGTATATTTGAATAGGTGTGCTTTCGTAATGGGTGATAGTCATGTAGGCGCCAACGATGGAAGTTCTGTGCCTAGTACCTTTGGGTCGATTGGCAAACAATCGACTAAAAAGTGTTTTGGTGTGGGTCTAGGAGGGGGTGGAATTAACAGTGATTTCCGACATAGCATTGATATTCTCATATTCTCATTCTTCTTTTATGCTCGCTACATTTCGTTTGCTGACGTTTTGGATGACCTTAATATCCCAATATCAACTAAAATACTGTCGATGGCGCGCCATCGCAAATCCCCACGCTTTCTACAGAGGGGTCAAGTACCGAAAACCTCTCACCCTGGGCTCTAATTTGACCCCAGGGTCAAAATATTACCTGTATTATATTCTACTAATCATGCCCTTCAATTTGATATGCCACATGACTATGTTCCAAAAAACTTAAATTTTGACCCTTTGACCACCCCCCCCCCCCCCTAGGGCCCCAATCTGACCCCAGGGTCAAAATTTTACTTGATTTGTATTCTATTAATCACCCCCTTCAATCTGATATTCCATATGACTATATTCGGTAAAATTTGAATTTTGACCCATGACCCCCCACCCCCCACCCCCTCCGCCCCTCCCCCCAAAGGTCGACCCCTTGGGCATGACCCAGGTGTCGCAGCCAAAATCCCGTTCAGTATATATGTATTACATATATCATTAATCATTACTTATGCAACGTTTGGTTCAAAATCTATAAAATTGACTTTGAAATTGAATTTAATTGATATTTGACCTTTTGACCCTCCCCAAGGCCCCTGGGGGCGGGGCTGAAAATAAATGTGACGTTGCACGCCCTCATCATGTAAGGAAGCTGTGTACCGAATTAGGTTACATTTCGACCAGTAGTTAAGGAGGAGATAGCGTGACGGACAGACGGACGGAGGCGTTCACAATATCCCCGAACGCTTTTTTAAAAGCGGGGGTAAAAAAGCGTGGGGATAATAATCTTCTCTCCTTGCTGTCATGCATTATATGTACGAGCTGATACTGTTAATTCGCTTGAACAGGCAACATTAACCCAAGGAAATTGTTCGACTACTGTTGAAGTGGCCGATTGCTTGTCCATGAGAAATTGAGCACAAACCACTGCAGTTCCTCGTATACATAATGAACCTGTATCCATTTGCTCTCTCTTTAAAAGAGGAGGCGGGTCTCTTGCTCGTAATTATCGCCTTGGGCCCCTGACGTGTGGTCCATGTAAATTGCTTGGACATATAGTCTTCATAGTCTCCTAAAATATAATGACCTATATGGATGAACATAACCTTTTGTCAGATAGACAACATGCATTTAGGAAAAAGGCATAGTTGTGAAACTCAGTTGAGCAGGGTTATTAATGGCTGGGTAAAAATCTTGGACAAAGGGGGTGGGGAGGGCAGGTTGACACATTCATTCTGGACTTCGAGAAGGCTTTTGACACACACCCTCATGAATTACTGAAATTCAAATGATCTAATTATGGTATTGTTGGGAAGAGTCTCAAATGGATACATTCCTTTCTTTGCTACAGAAAACAGCGAGTTGTTGTTAACGGGTGAATCTACGGAGAGGGCTCCAGTTTTGTCTGGGGTCCTACAATGGACTGTTCTTGGTCCACTGTTAGTCTCCCTGTCTATCATAAATAATATTTCCGCAGACACTGACCCAGAAATATGACTGTTCGCGGACGACTGTGTTTGCTACCGGGAAATTAGGGATACTGAAACTTCAGACTTGTGGATGTTCGGCACGAAAATGGGGCATGGTATTTTAGCCCGTAAATGCAATTTTATGCTGATAACTAGGAAGAGAGCCAATAAAACTGAAGCGTCTTACGCCTAAGAAGGAACGGTCCTCGAGATTGTGGATTCCATTAAATACCTTGCTGTGACAACCACACACGTTTTGAGATGGAATACACACATTAGCATCATGTATACTACGGGAAATAAAACACGTGGTCTCCTGGGGCGAAATCCTCATCAGTGCCCCCAGGATGTAAAGTGTGTGTGTGTGTGGGGGGGGGGGGGGGGGGTCAGAATATAAATGACTTGTTCGCCCGATCTTGGAAAATGGTAGTTGTATCTTGGATCTCAAGGGAATGATCCTAGATGAAGAAATGGAAAAAGTTCATAATAGAGCTGCTATATTTGTATCAAGCAATTACTGCTTTGAAACATGGAGTATGACTGGAATACTATGAAAACTATGATAGGAGTCTCTTAAGAATACGAGAAGACATAGTAGGCTCATAATATTATACAAAGGTCTAAAGGGTTCTGCCAGCACTCCAACAGAAGACCTTGTTCCCCCAGCTAACGACGCTGTAGAAATCACCATTCATTGGCATTTCGGACACCTAGTGCAAGAACTGACATTTACAAAGAATCTTTCTTCTGTCGGACCATTAGAGAGTGGAATGCCTTTTCCGATTCGGTCTTTTCCACAGTTGAAGGTGCTGAGGATACTGGAGCTAAGTTTGCCTCTTTGTTGAGTGTCAGGGACTAACTTTACAGAACTTTGACTGTCATTTGACGTATCCTCAGTAATACTTTTGAATTCAGATTCTGATTTGTGACTTCTCCAATGGAGAAGAATCAGCATTTCCTAAGTTGATCCCAGGAGGCAAATTTTGAGTCACTCACCTCAGAGAGCATATGATACTGCAGTGTTTTTCGCACTGTGCGTTCGGCAAAAGGATTCCATGCATTCCTTTTGCATGCGGGAGTTGCTTATAATACGGTGCGTTTGAATGAAGAAATTATTATATACACGAAAATAAAAAGAAACGAGGCATCCCCTCGCAACCGTATACAACTCATCAACATCTAAATCCAATCTGAATATGTTAGACCTATTTAGCATTATAAGATTACCTTTGATGCTACTATGATGATGCTTTGTCTACTATCCTGTTTACAAGATTTTAATGTCAAATCCATTGTGACCTTGATATTTGACCATTGAACATGAAAATCAATAGGGTGCATCCGCCCTCCATGGGGAACATTTATGGAAGGTTGGATGATTCAAAGATAATTGCTTTGTCTTCTATCCTGTTCTCAATGTTTTAATGTCAAGTCCATTGTGACCTTGACCTTTGGTCTTGAAAATCAATAGGGCCCATCCTTTCCATTGGAAACATTAATGGAAGGTTTGGTGATTCTATGACGGTTGCTCTTGTCTTCTATCCTGTTCAAAAGGAGTTTAATGTCAAATCCATTATGACTTTGACATTTGACTCTTGACCTTGAAAATCAATAGGGTTCATTTTCTCTCAATGGGGACTAATGTGGAAGATTTGATGCTTCTATGATGATAGCTTTGTCTTCTATCCTGTTTACAATGTTTTAATGACAAGTCTATTGTTGCATCGACCCTTGACACTTGACCTTGAAAATCAATTGTTCACCCCATCTCCATGGGGAACAGTTGTGGAAGGTTTGATGCTTCTGACATGGTTGCTATGTCTTCGACCCTGTTCACAATGTTTTTGATTCCAAGTCGATTGTAACCTTGTGGTATTGACCCTTGACCTTGAATATCAATAGTGTTCACCCCCTCTTGATTTCAAATCGATTGTAACCTTGACCTTTGGCCATTGACTTTGAAAATCATTAGGCTTCATCTTCTTTCCACGGAGAACATTTCCGGAATGTTTGATGCTTCTATTATAATAGCTTTGTCTTCTATCCTGTTCACAATATATTTAATGTCAAGTCCATTGTGACCTTGACCTTTGACCTTGAAATGAATAGTGTTCATCCTCTCTCCATGGGTGCATTTATGGAAGATTTGATGCTTCTATGATACTAGTTTTGTCTTCTATCCTGTTCGCAAGATTGTGAATGTCAAGTCTATTGTGACCTTGGCATTTGACCTTTGACTTTGAAAATTAATAGGGTTAATCCTCTCTCCATGGGCACCATTTGTGGAAGGTTTGATGCTTCTATGTTGATAGTTTTGTCTCCTATCCTGTTCACAACGTTTTAATGTCAAGTCCATTATCACCTTGACATTCGACCCTTGACCTTGAAAATCAATACTGTTTATCCACTCTCCACGGAGAACATTTTTGGCAGATTCGATGTTTCTATGATGATAACTTTGCCTTCTGTCTTGTTCACAAGGTTTCTAATGTCAAGTCCATTGTGATCTTGACATTTGACCTTGATATCAAAAGGATTCATCCTCTCTCCATGGGAAACATTTATGGAAGGTTTGAGTCTTCTATGATGATAGCTTTGTCTTCTATTCTGTTCAAAATGTTTTAATGTTAAGTCCATTGTGACCTTGGCATTTGTCCCTTGGTCTTAAAAATCTTTAGTGTTCATCCTCTCTCCACGGGGAGCATTTGTGGAAGGTTTGATGCTTCTCCGATGATGGTTTTGTCTTCAATCCTGTTCACAATGTTCCAGACACAAGGACACACACACGGACGCACGGCAGCGATGCTATATTCCCACTGCAACTTTGTTGCGAGGGGATAATAACGAACAATCAGGTAATGTGTCATTGAATGGTGATAGATAGATCTCACAGAGATAATTCTGAAGTAATTCAAAATTCCTAAAGTATTTTGGTTGCTTAATTGCGGCGAAATGCTCTTTATGACCTGCTCGCGATGTTTCATACTCTTGTTCCACCTTCTCAGGTGATTATTTGCCCTACCCTCATTTGGGAATGGCCTTAGAAAACCTTTACTATAATGAATTAGTACGAAAAAGGCTAATTCTTCTCGTGTATTAGTTCCAACCCTTTTAAAACATGCAAAATTATGAAATCTTTCAAAGAAATTAAAGGTAACAAAAGTTGTTTTCCGCAGCGCTTCCTCCTTTGCTCCAACATGGAGCAATTTTTTACATGTGATATGATGTGATGCCTCATGGCCTGAACCTTTTATTGAACCTCAAAGGCTCAAACTACCTCAAATTTTATGGGACACTTACCTCAATCTTATTCGAAAAGCCGTTATATAACACTACCATGAATTATACAGATGCAATAATTCTGACAGTGTCCCCCAGCAAACACATTTCAGACAGAAAATCCCCAATCCCCTAAAAGGGACATTGGTAAACAGTGCAGGCCCAGATCAGACGCCACTTAATGCGGCGTCTGATCAGGGCCTTCACTGTTTTTCAAGCAATTCAGCCGATTGCTAAATAAATCACAATAAATGACTCGACCCGATACCCCTAAATTTCGAAAGGGGATCATACACTATACAGTGAGAAGCCTCTGTTTGTTTGAATTGAGGTTTAACGTCCCCGTCAACACTATTTAAGTTATTTTTGAGACGCTGCTTCCAATTATGTGGAACCTTTACCCGACATTGCGATGAAATGACAACTCAAGCCCTGTCGCCCAATGATATCAAAAGGCTTATATGCACTGGACTGTCTTACTCACACCACTTTGCCTGGTCAGGCTTAGTACTTCTAAGCGGTTTACCAGTACTCATGTGAGGTCAGTTTCAACTCTGCGTGGAAGCACCGTGCAGCCCAATCGATTTCTCCAAGCCCCGATGGGCGGGAGCGAGAGAAGCCTCCGTAGTGTAGTAGATAAGCTACTCGCCTTGCAAACCAGGGGTCGTGGAATCGATTCCAGGCTTCACCAGACTTTCTGATGAGTATTTAAATCAAGGTTCCGTCTCCATATGACCCTATAGTTGTAAGTGTGACGTAAAACTCAAACAAGGATAAACAGCTTTTATGGAGTATCGAAAGAATCAAAACACAACACATTTTCAAGAACACAAAGTTTATTTAATCTACTCCTACTCAATTAATCCTGATTAAAAGTAGCTCAATAGTCCATTCCTGGCCTAAGTTCAAAAGAAATACGAAAACACGCCTATACAAATAAATAGTAAATGTTACCGCTGAAAAAAAACGAAATTTTTTGGATGAAAATTTGTGATATTTATCTTATTTCTGCTCAAAATAGAGATTGAGGGTACTCGTTAGAACCGCCTCGTCGAGCGGTCCTAACGAGTACCCACAATCTATATTTTAGAGCAGAAATAAGAAAAATAAGGTTTACCCCCGTAAACCCCAGTTTTACTATATAACAGTGGGGTTCAAGGGGGTTAGAATTATATAGGATGTTTTCGGGATGAGAAAAACATGAAACAACAGGCCAACGTCTGACCGATGTCTATACGATACAACGTTACTAGGTCGAATCGACGTCGGTCCTACGCTGGTGCAACATGCCTTGCAGGCTGGGCACATGTAACCAAAATGTATTGGTTGTTCTACTGAGTAATCATTTTTGCATAAGCTTGTAATGTCTAACACTCTTTATTTTCGTGATCAGTAATGAACTATTGTAACATTTACAAGATTAATCAACCCGTTATAAGTTATACAGAGATGAACTCTCGACCTAAAAACTAAATCATGAATATAATGCATATATAATCTGTATAATATTAGTCTGGTTTGATAAAATCATCATTCTAAAATGGCTGACAGGACTATTTTAAGGCTTTAACCCTTTTTGTACCAAATGGAATCTTCCACCTTATATTTTCTAAATTTAGGGGTGTCAGGTTGTGTTTCCTTCAAATGGCTTCACTTTTTGAAAACAGTGTAGGCCCTGATCAGACGTCGCGTTCTGCGGCGTCTGATCTGGGCCAGCACTGTTTGCCAAGGTACCCCTTTAATGGGTTTCTGGTTCTGAATGGGTTAAGCGAAATAAAATTGTCAGTTGTGATTGTATATATTATCATGATGAGACATTGACGGATATCAGAAAACTGTCTACTGTCATTATTACAGCGTATGTAGAATGCATATGAATTGTGTTTTCATTCCTGCACACACCGTGAAGACCAGATCAGCATGTGCATCTGCCCAGTCTGTGACACGCTAAACAGAAAAACTTCAAAAACTCGAATACAGGGACCATGAACATTTGTTCAAGATACGGTAGTTCGAAATATTTAGCTTAATCACGAGACATAAGAATATCCTTATGATCTTCTATAAAATAATGTTGTGTGTACTCATTAGAATCGCCTCAATGAGGCGATTCTAATGAGTACACACAACATACCTTTTAAAGATAAAATAAGAGAAAAACCAACCTCAAATATCCAAATAAATGTTTATGGATATCTTGACTGATTGATTGCTTTTGGGTTTAACGACACTTCAACCCTTGTGTGTCATTTTGTGTTGTCTCCCAGAGAAAGAGAGAATACAGAGACAGAAGAGATAGTAGACGAGATGAAAGAGACGGACAGAGGAGATAGAGGAAAATGCATGCAAGTGTAGAAAAAGAAGAAATAACAACAATTCCCCTGCTGAAAGGACAGTAGGCCTTGCCCAACTGTAAGCCAATAACAGCTGGACGCCAGAGTGACGCAAGATATACGTCACCTATGCCTCACCCAACCAGCCCCAATGGATACCTTGATCTATAGGATAAATTCTCTAGCAACTCGGTAGTTAGTTTGAATTAGCTATGGTAAACGAGCCATTTGTGTTTGAGTAATTGAAGTTTCAACATACAGTCTTTCTAGTCCTCTTGAAAAACAAAATAAGAGCTGCTCTTAAGGGGAATGGGAATTCCTTCAGGGGAGGCGACTCCTGCAAAAGTATTTTTGTCTCCCATGTCAATAGGGGTCAACTCTTAAAGGAAAGAACTTGCTCTTGAGAAGCAAATTCTTTCCTTTAAGAGTAGACCCTTTTTTCAGTGCGACAGGGCTTATAGAAAAGCGAACGGGAAGTCCCGAAAGTTGTCGCCCTTTATAAAATGGCTGACAAATGTGCCAGGTGTTCCAATTCCCCTTAAAGGAAAGAATATGCTCTTGAGGAAGGAGTTAATTCTAACATTATAGCGGTAGACCGATCATGAAAACGCGCCTATATAATTCTGACCCCCCCCCCCCCACCCCCGAACCCCCCATTTATCAAGTAAAACTGGGGTTAACAGGGGTAAACCGTATTTTCTTATTTCTGCACTAAAATATAATTTGCGAGTAACCTGTACCCACAATGTATATTTTGAGCAGATAAAAGAAAAATGTCAGAATTTTTCATCTTAAAACGTTCGTTGCTTCGGCGGTAAAATTTACAACGTATTTGCATAGGCGTGTTTTCGTAACGCATACATGCATACATAAATGTTTTGACATGGTTACCTCCCTTAGATGTGTCTTCATTTTCCCTAGTATCAGTAAACTGCTTTTGCTATCTGTTCACAAAGAACAAGTTGAGGTTTCCTTAAACACTTCAATATTCCCTAAATATGGGCCCCGTCAAGCGATTTTGGTACTTATCGCCTATGCGAGCAGCGAAGGTTCAGGCGAGCCTGCGCATCCACGCAGTCTCGCCAGAACCATCGCTGCTCGCTCATACAAGCAGTGAATCAAGAGGAACCTTCAGACAGAAAGCCATATCCCTGGCCCCTCTGAATGGCTGGGCATGCGCAGTTAAAACTTGTCATGACGCAATGCTCGAAGACACAAATTCGCTTGGCGGGGCTCATCTGCGCATCAGTATCAATGTACTGAATATTAACCCTTTCAACCCAGCGTTTCTGAAATGAACTCTTCCATCCATCGTTTGGACATCTCCAGTCATGTGAATAGCTGGCTTAGCCACAATAAAAGTGGCAAACCCATGCAGCTCTGAGTGAAACGGCTCATTATGTCATATGAGCCATCTCATTTCGATCTTCACTACTGGCGAAAGTGCCCGTGTCGTTCTACACTGTTGAAAGGGCTTTCTTTCTGTCAATATTCAGAACTTTAGAAGTTTAATACTTATTGCTATGACTTTTATCTGTTTTTATGATACCCTGGCCCAACACCTTCACCCTTATCCCGCTGAACACGACAACCCCAACAGTTGCAAACAGTGTAGATCTAGATCAGATGGATCTACGCG
Organism: Lucinisca nassula; assembly: GCA_963580285.1. Taxonomy (NCBI): domain Eukaryota; kingdom Metazoa; phylum Mollusca; class Bivalvia; order Lucinida; family Lucinidae; genus Lucinisca; species Lucinisca nassula. The sequence goes on from OY757017.1 coordinate 87,902,957, forward strand.
GTTTGTCACTCAGTTTGCATTTTTTTTACTCGAATGATACATTTTATAAAGTATTATTTATTTGTTTGATTTGAGGTTTAACGTCCCCGTCAACACTGTAAAGGTCATTTTGGAGACGTTGCTTCCAATTCTGTGGGTTTTTTACCCGACATTGAGATGAAATGACATCTCAAGCCATGTCGCCCAATGAAACCAATAGGGTTTATTAGCATGGACGGTCCGCCTCGCACCGCAGTTCCTGGACAGGCTTAGATCCTCTAAGCGGTTTACCAGTACTAGTGTGCGGGCCGGATTCAGCTCTGCGTGGAAGCATCATGCAGCCCATATATTTCTTCAAGCCCCCATCGGCGGGGGCCATTTATAAAGTATTAATGTGATTGTCAAATGGACGTGACTAAATTAATTAATTCAACAGGATAAGGTTTAAAAATCCGGGTAATGACTCATGAATGAAATTGGGTTGCTTCTTCGTCCCGGTGCATAAATACATGTACCCACTAAGGCTACGAATATACAAAGCAATAAATTATGACATTTATACATAATTAGATGAAAGAGATCATAAAGCACAAAATTAAAATAAAAATAACAGGTCATGTACACAGCAATGTCATTTTCACCACCCTCTGAGATCAGGCCCTGAACAGCCTTTAAACTGGTTCTTAGCCATTCAGTGTCTCCCCACCGCCAAAACTCCTGATTTAACTTGAGCATTTGCATAGCTAAAGCCAGAAAGGGATCATTTTCGTTTTTTCTTGTTGGAAACAAATGTTGTGGGTACTTGTTAGAATCGCCTCAATGAGGCGGTTCTAACAAGTACCCACAACATTTGTTTTATGAAAAAATAAAAAATATCCCCATTACTCCTCCAAAAATTGAGCTATGCATTTTGGAATAAACATGCTCGAGCAATTTCAGATCTCTCAAGGGAGATCGTCCCTCGCCCTTCTGAGCCGTGCTGTTACAAACCAAAGGTTTGTAGTTAAGGTTCACGAATCATCACCCTCGTCGTCGTCTTCAACAAGATCATAGCTGAAGAAAGCACCGTTTGCCTTTAATCTTTTCACTATGTCTTGATAGTTTCTCCAGTAAGCTAAAAGAAGAGGGGTCTCACCCTTGTAAGTTTCACAGTCTATGTCAATGCTCGGATGAGTCAGTAAAACTACAACGGTTTCTACGTCTTTTTGTTCCACGGCGTAATGAAGAATTGTTCTGCCACTTTTTGCGTCGCCAATGTTCACGTCGGCTCCTCTTGCAAACAGATATCCCATAATTTCATAATGTTTTCCCTGTGCAGCTAAATGAAGACACGTCAATCCCTCGCAGTTCCTGGTGCTAAACAGTTCTTTTCTCTTGGTTGGATTATCCGCTAGCGAACCGACCATGTCTTTAACAAGTTTTTCACTTCCTTTTCTGCATGCAATGTGAAGTGGAGTATTTCCTTGTTTGTCTCTAACAGTTATGTCACAACCTTTAGAAACAAGTTTCTGAACAATTTTACGCCGCTCGGTCAATACCGCCAGATGGAGCACAGTCTGGAAAAGTTTGTTCATTATGTCTAGACACCTCGACTGGAACGTTAAGAGATTTATCATTTCAATAGCGGCCCATTCGTCTCCGCTGACGACAGCCGTGTGGATCAGCGTGTCACCATCCTCATCTGTTTCTGCTAGAACATCTTCAACGTCTACTTCAGATTGATTCAGGTTTTCATTGTAGATTTCTTGAATGTCAGTACTTTGTGACCTGCATGAGTGGTATCCATCATCTTTGTTTGGATACTGAACTGACAGTTTGTTCACCGATTCCGGGACTATCTGCTCATCGGTGCCTTTGGAATCTACCAGTGTTTCCTTCAAAATGTCACTTTTAAAACTGTCACTCAAGCTTGGAGATATTGAGCCTATTCCTTCGTCTTTGAGAGACACTTTACACAAACCCGCGGACAGTTTTGAAATGTCCGCGCTACCAGTTCCCCAACTCTTGGTCACACTGTTAAAGCTTTCAGTCTCTGTGAGGGAGGTTGATGCAATACTGCTTATGCCAGAGTCGAAAGTAGGCTCAACTAATTTGGAATTTTGCATCTGCTTAACAAGTGGCTCTAATGTCTGCGGATTTATTGGCATGGCTGGCTGAAGTTCAGCCCATGGCTGGGCAAAATCAGTATCTAGATCGATGTCTTGTGACAAAGAAGGAGATCCTCCTCGCTTCTTGTCCATGATTCTTTTCTCTATAGCCTGCACGTGAAAAAGAGTTACATTAGTAAATGAACGAAATGAACGGTTTCGTTTGCAGCTGTAATCAAAGCACTGAGAGTACTGGTAGGTCGATTGTTTCTGAGTATCATTAGGTAACACACCCGTACGACAAACTGCATTTTTCACTTCTCCAAAATGGCTACTTTTCTGATGAAAATCTGTCATATTTTTTTCTTATAAATGCTCATAACATAGGTTGTGTGTGCTCGTTAGAACCGCCTCAACGAGGCGGTTCTAAAGAGCACCCACAACCTATGTTTGCAGTATAATACGAAAAATATCACAAATTTTCATCAGAAAAGTAACCATTTTGGTGTTGTGAAAAATACACTTTGTCGTACTATGTGTGTTAATCGCCCTTTTAACGAGTACCCACAGTTGAAGCTTTGGAGCAAGAATGAGAAAGATAATGTAAACTGCTGTAAATCCCACTTTTCTCTATCTAAACTGTGGTATATATACCTGGGTGCCTTGGACTTGTGATGTATGCATACAATCCTAGGATTTTCACACAAATTAAAAGGAAAAAGAAAAAAAAAAGATCCAGAATAAAATGTCTAGGTCTTTAACAATATCCTCAGCTGTAGTCTTTCTGACATGGATCCTAGAGACTCATTTTAGGCTATCAGAAAGTGGGTGGATTCCTAACTTTTACATTAAAACATCATGTGAACAAGTCCGTGAGATGAAGACCCCCTATATCCCACTTTATATAGAGAAAACAGGGGTTTACAGGGGGTATACATTATTTTCTTATTTGTGCTCCAAAACATAGGTTGTGGGTACTCGTTAGAACCGCCTAAATGAGGCGGTCTCAACAAGCACCCACAACCTATGTTTGCAGTATCAATGAGAAAAATATCACGGATTTTCATCAGAAAAATGGCCATTTTGGAGATGTGAAAAATGCACTATGGGTGTGTTATATCATAATGATAGTTCCTGAACATATCAATTTATAACAAAGTGCAGAACCTTTGCATGTTTTCCTGATCATGTTTGCACATTATGAAAACACACCTTAATAACTCTGACCCCCTTAACCCCCACTTTAATATAGTAAAACTTAGGTTTACAGGGGTATACATTTTTCTTATTTCTGCTCAAAAACATAGATTGTGGGTACTCAATAGAACAGCCTCGCTGAGCTCAGACAAATTGTGGGTACTAGTTAGTTCTAACGCGTTCCCATAATCTATGTTTTGAGAAGAAATATGAAAAATATCAGAAATTTTTATCAGAAATTTTCTTCAACCTTTGCTGGTGAAATTTTCAATATGCTAGAATATAAATAGGCATTTTTTCATAATGAGATCAATAATTAGATGGATTTTTTTCATAAGGCACTAACAAGGAAAACAAAAACAAAACAATAAAAAGGTGTTTTCTCCTATAATGTCCTTCTGAAACAAATTTGAGTACTGTCATGAGAAAACATGTTTTGCTCTTTTTTACTCTCAAGTGAATCTGAATCTGCCAGTTACTTGATGTGAAACTGAATCTTCCAGTTACTCCAAACACCTCATAATGTGCAGACCAGCCTGTGCATCTGTGCCCTCTGAGGCTCTGATCAGCACCTTGGTTTTTACTTAGTGATTAGAACAATACATCTAGTTTGTGTTATCTAAAATACCAAGTTTCTAACTAGTCTTTGCAGCTGAACAGACCCAAAAGACAAGTTATCTTGTGAAGTACTCGTATCATTACATTACAAAAATACGCCTATACTAATACATTGTAAACTTTACCTCCCAAAAATCGATTTTTTAGATGAAAAATTGTGTTTTTTTATGCTTCTGCTCAAAATATAGATTGTGGGTACTTGTAAGAACCGCCTCAGTGAGGCGGTACCGCCTCACTGAACCGCCTCAGTGAGGCGGTTCTTACGAGTACCCACAATCTGTATTTGAGAGCAGAAATAAGGTTTACCCCTGTAAACCTAAACCCCAGTTTTACTATATAAAAGTGGGGTTCAAAATTATAAAGGCGTGTTTTCGTGACACATTGCACATTCTTTCATTTCCTAAACTGGCTACTTTTCTGATGAAAATTGTGATTTTTTTTTCTTAATTATTCTCCAAACATAGGTTGTGGATGCTCTTTTGAAACCTTGGCTGTTATAACGACTAACGAGTATCCTATGCTATGGATCAGAAATAAGCAAAATGATGTATACCCCTGTAAACCACAGTTTTCTCTGAATAAATTGGGGTTTAGAGGGGTGTTTATTTCGTGGACTTGTTAACATGCATGAGGTTATAGATGAGTTCATTTTTAATCTTACATAATTTTTTTTTCTCCTTTTACTGCTACTCGCTCACATCTGAGCAGGATTTCCTGGGTGGTAACCAGTACTTTTTTTTTTTTTTTAAGCAGTGTTGATGAAGTGCCTTGCTCAAGGGCACAACACTTTGGTCAGCGTGAGACTCAAACCCGCAACCTCTTGATCACAAATCTGATGCGCTACCACTGCACCAAAGCAAATACTTGTAATAAAGAAATATAATAAATAAATTTATCTATAAATAAATATCTGATCAATCTATAAATGAATAAATAAATAAAGATCTAAAATTTGTTGCAACCACATGCAGTCACCTTTTGGAAAAAGTCCTTTGTCCTCTGACAGGCTCTGATCTGTATTTCTTGTTTCTATTATAAGTCTGAATTTATCAATATTGTTACGTTTACATGTACTTCTAGTCCTGTAACTTCGTTTAGTATTATAAAGTACCAACGAAATAAGACTATAATATATCCAATATTAGTAAAAAGTCCACAGCACTCGAAATTGCCCTGGTATTTCCACTACCTCGCTTGGAGGACTTTTGACTTGTCAAAATCAGCCGAGTTCTTTGTGTGCAAATGTCGGTCGGTCACGCCCCGTTTTCCGTTTCACCTACTCACTTTGTATGGCAAAACCATATCAAGCGGGAAACCAACTGAGCTCTCAAGGACGTCGGAATTTACGCTGGGAATTCCCCCGATTTCTCAAAATGACCTCAATTACCTTTACACAGAAACCGCAACGGACGGAAACGGTGGGTTTTTGGTTCTTTAATTTCTTTTTTTTTTATCAAAATTTTTGGAAAAATATATTTGTGAAATTTGATAAGTTGAGTAATTATGGTTCTATATTTAGATACCTTGATTTGCCATGTTTTCGCCTAGAAACAAGATGGACGGGAACTGATAGCGTCTGTCCGCGGGAAAGGAGGCTGAGGGGCACACAATGGGAATGATTTAGATAGATATAGTTTATTCGAAGCGAAAACCTCCAAAATTACCTTAATAGTGTTGACGGGGACGTAAGAAAGCGTCATATCGAGACCATTAATGAATACACTCAACGTAAATACATGTATTTAAGATAAATCTTAAATACACTCAACGTAAATACATGTATTTAAGATAAATCCCCCTAATTATCTCTCACCATTTCTTAAAGGTGGTTGAAATATAGGTTTTGGATGCTCGTTAGAACCCCCTCATTGAGGCGGTTTTAGATGAGGCGGTTCTAACGAGTACCCATGACCTATGTGAAGAGTATAGCCTATTAAAATAAGAAAAATATCCCGACATTTTATCATGGAGGCGGTTCTGACGAGCACCCACAATCTATGTCTTGGAACAGAAATAAGAAAATAATGTAAACCCCCTTAAACCCCAGTTTTCTCTACATATAAAGTGGGGTTGGTCATTTCACGGGGATGTTCATGTTATGTTCAGATAAAAATGCATACATTACTTTCTTATTTCTAGTTGAAATCTACCGAAATCTTTTGTAATGTGACACTTCTAAAAACGTGATAAGTGCATACGATAAAATTTCACTCAAAAGTACATCTAAATCATTTTGAAACTTTGTACTTTGCGGTGACTTCCTTGTGATCAGAGAGAGAGAGAGAGAGAGAGAGAGAGAGAGAGAGAGAGAGAGAGAGAGAGAGAGAGAGAGTCTCCTTTCGAAAAAGATTTTAGCACCCATTTACTTGAAAGAGCCAATTACGTACCAATACGCATGTATTAGAATCATTATTATATGCTTGGTAACACGGGCCTCCGTGGCCTAATGGATAAGAGCGCTGACTCTTAGTCATTAGGTCTCTCATCGCCGTGGGTTCGAGCCTCGCTCGGGTCACGTGTGAGACGCCAAGTTCTGCAACGGAAGGTCAGGTGGTTTTTCTCCGGGTACTCCGGTTTTCGCCCACCTATGATTAACGATCGGCTCGATATGAGTGAAGTAATCTTGAAAGGGCCGTAAAACCCAAACCAAAAAAATAAAAAATATGCTTGGTAGCAAAAGAAACGACACAAACTTGAAAGCAAACTTGTGAGTACCGATGTGCATGTTTTAAAATCATTATTATATATTTTATCACAAAAGAAACGATACAAACTTTCCAGTAAAAAATTAACTTTTGACACACAAGTGAACTCAATCCACTACGAAATGGCAAATGAGGTAGTCGTTATGTACAAATAATATCGATGAATATAACTACTTTCGTGGAGAACATACACTTATCATATAAACAATATTATTTCAATATTTCGTACAATAGTAACAGTGCATACATAGCTCAAAACTCGCACTGGTTGGTGAACGGTGGGATACTTTCAAAAATGTTTTTAATAAAAATACGTTTTCGTAACTTTACAGAATTCTTAATATTTAGGAAATTTGATAAAGCAATCACATTAGGTCGTAGAAAATATTAATTGTCTATCTATATATATATATAGTTTTCTAAGATGGCTAAAACGGCTACAGCTCAAAAGATAATGATATTCATCGCCGACATCCGTCTGGCATAAATGACATTTCCCGATTTTGTCTTGGAACTCTTCTCCAACGTCCCGTTTCAATTAGACTTATAAAAGTTCTAGATGTTAATAGGTGTGCTCATGCATTCCATATTTTATATTATGCCACCATGCAAGGCCAGATTTCATTTTATCCTGACTCAAACATCTGATGAGAGTTCAAGAGAGAGATTTGAGGAAGGGGTATATATTTTCATCTAAGGATTACTTTGTAAAAAAACTCACATCTCATCAGACTTTATAAGTGATGAGAGCTCAAGACAGAGATTTGAGGAAGGGGTATATATTTTCATCTAAGGATTACTTTGTAAAAAACTCACATCTCATCAGACTTTATAAGTCTACGTTTCAATGGGCAATCTGTGATTTCTAGTCCTAAATTTTACCGGATATTTTCTGAATTTGTCTCCAACAATAACAAGATAACTTTCGAATCCAAATTTAGTTGTGAATATTCTGTAATTATAACAAGACGTGTTATTGTCTAACTGTGAGTGAATTGAAATTGCCAGTGCACATGCGCAGATGAACATTTCATGCAAACAGTTGAACACTGCATTAGCCATGAACGTGAGGGAAAAAAAATACAAAAAAAAACAAAAAACAGAAAAACATATACTTTATATTTTCGGTATATTAATTACACCCATGCTTAATGATATGGATTTGAATCTGTAAAATTAGCCGATTATCCCACTTTGAATAAGAATTTATAGCAGTTTTCGAATGGCCAATGTTTGTGGGAATTTCTATAAAAATCGCTTCGTAACCAAAACGGTAATGCTTGTCACCAATGAAACTATCAATGCCACAAAATTTTGCGACTATTTAAAGTTTTGATTCAATTGTTTGTCAATCCACCCAACAGAAGCTGTTCAGTGCTGCTGTTAACGTGACTGATTTGAAGGAAAATCTAGGTATCGGTTATTAATAGAAAATTGCATCTTTATTCTTATCACTGTGTTACGTAAAACGGTTATCTATAGAATATTTAACGGAATCAACAGTTTGGGTCTGGCGGCGTCTGATCAGGCTCTACACTGTTTGCTTATAGTACAGAAATTTAAGGGTCAGTGCGGCGTCTGATCAGGGTCTACACTGTTTGTTTTAAGTACAGGAATGTATGCTCACAGTCTATGTCACCGATCTGGATCATTTTCTAGCCATCGCGAATACACACCTATATAATTTTTACCGCCTTAAGCCCAACTTATATAGTCAAACTGGGGTTTATAGGGGTGAATATTAGTTTTCTTATTTCTGCTCAAAAGCATAGATTGTGGGTACTCGTTCAGAAATAAGAAAAATATCAGAATTTTTTACCTGAAATATTTCAGTTTTGGTGGTAAAATTTTCAACAGTGCTGAAAAGTGGCATCTAGGCGAAAATGACAACATGACCCATTGGCTGTTACCATGATAATGCTCAAACAGGATAACGAACAGAAAAAAAAAAAAAAAATAAGTGCGGTACCTGGTTACAAATGCAAGGGCTGTCAAGTATTCATGCGTTCACAAAAAAAGAATCGGTTCTATAATCAAACAGTGAAGAGCCTGATCAGACGTATCAGGGTTTTCACTGTTTGCCAGTGTACCATTTTTCGAGACGCCAGGCATATATTGGTTTAAAAATACATGTACAAAGACAGGATTAGAAAAAAGGCAAAACTTCAACGGGACGCAGTTCGCGTTCTGCGGCGTCTGGTCTGGACCAATGTCCCATTCAGGGGAGCTATGCATATATCGGCAAAGAAATTTATGAGCGAAAAGCGCAGTTTTCCATAGAAGGCCGTTTGAGCAGTAAATAAGCGAAAGTGCAGTCAAACACAGCCTTCCTCGTTCACCTTAAGAAGCGGTCCCGCCCATCGGGGCTTGGAGAAATAGGTGGGCTGCTTGATGTTTCCACGCAGAGCTGAAATCGACCGCACACAACTACTGGTAAACCGTTTAGAGGATTTAAGCCTGCCCAAGCAAAGCTGTGCGAGTCGGACCGTCCGTGCTTATAAACCCTATTGGTTTCATTGGGCGACAGGGCTTGAGATCTCATTTCACCTCAATGTCGGGGAAAAAGTCCCACAAAATTGGAAGCAACGTCACCAAAATGACCTATACAGTGTTGACGGGCAGGTTAAACCTAATATCATACAATCAAATCACCTTAAGAAGATTTTACCAGAGTGTCGTCCAAAGAGCGCCAAGTGAAGACTCTGATCAGACTGCCCTTCCGCGCAGGCTGATCCGAGTCTTCGCTGGTCACACCGTGAGGGCTGGTTGTAGAATTCGTTGTGCCCGGACTCAATTATCGTTTTATATGCCCTATAAAAAGCTTTTCATGTAATGTTAAACTTTCTACTGCACTATCATCACGTCACCAAGTCCGTTCAACCCCACTTGATATATAGAAAACTGGGGTTTACGGGGTATACATTATTTATTTCTTATTTCTGCTCCAATACATAGGTTGTGGGTACTCGTTAGAACCGCCTCAACGAGGCGGTTCTTACGAGCACCCACAACCTATGCTTGCAGCATAAATAAGAAAAATATAACGGATTTTTATCAGAAAAGTAGCCATTTTGGAGATGTGAAAAAATGCACTATGTCACACGGGTGTGTTATCGTAATGAAAATTAAACTTCTCTTGAGTTCCATGCAGAAAGAACGAACCCTCAAAAAATGAAATGACGCACCTAATTATCAAAAATGTATGCTTAAGGTATACAACAAAATTAAAAAAAAAAAAAAAAAAACACACACACACACACAAACAGTTCACCTTTTGGTTAACAATTGTATGTTTTACCTTCTTTTTTTTCGCTTAAAATTTTCTGGGGAAAAAACTGTATAAAAGAGAAGTTTTAAAAAGTCCAGTGCATCTTTAATTGTATGATTTACCTCCTTCTTATTTTTTTCGCTTAAAGAGAAAGATAGCATACTATCAGATGTGTATGTTTTCCAACAGAGATTCAACAATTGTTTGTTTGTTTGTTTGTTTGTTTGTTTGTTTGTTTTTGTTTGTTTGTTTGTTTGTTTGTTTGTTTGTTTGTTTGTTTGTTATATCCCCGTCAATACTATTAAGGTGGGTATTACGGTCGTCTCCGTTGACTCCAATTGGTATCCAACATTATAATGAGATTTTTTTTTTCTTCTTCTTCTTCTTCTTCTTCTTCTTCTTCTTCTTCTTCTTCTTCTTCTTCTTCTTCTTCTTCGTTAAAAAAGGGTACTTATCGCATAGGCGAATAGCAAAGGCTATGGCGAGACTGCGTATGCGCCAGAGCCGACATGTAGTTGAGACTGAACTAGCTTCAGACCGTATTAGTTGGCTGTGCAGCCTCGTTTGATATTTTCTGCTCGCTTATGCAATAAATGACCTTTTCGCACGAACTGGCTAAAAAAATACGTGACTGATATGAATGATCTTAATGGTAGGTCTGAGGAAACAGTGCATACCCAGATCAGGGTCTACACTGTTTGCCATTCCGTAGGCACCTTTGGGACTCCTTGCTGGATCATGAAACAAATCTGTCCTTGAGTTGTCCCAATTTTTTTTTTAGGATTTTTATGGGTAAAACGCCCATGCAACAACTTTCTGCTTTTGAATAAGCATGGTACTTGTAACAAATATAGAGAGAAAATTGAAAAAAAAAAACTTTATGCACTGAAGTTTCCCTTGAGAAACAGGAAGGCAGTTTTCAAGGAATGTGTCTGGATATATCTTCCTCATGCCTGAATGATACTACCGGGTGCAATATTGCCTTCCTAGTCATTACCGGTCTTACATGATTTTATTTTTCTTCTTTTCATTTTTTCAGCATATATGTCATTAAGAGACAATACGGCATCCGTATGGCATAAGGCAGTCTTTCATATCTTCACAATTGACCAGCCAGTAAGAATATAAGAATCTTATATGGGTGTGAGGGGTGGATGGAAAAATCCGTCCCGAGGGACACTGTCCGGCATCACGAGGCTTGCCGAGTGATGCCGGACAGTGATCCCGAGGGACGGATTTTTCTATCCACCCCTCACACCCATATAGGATTCTTTTTCTTGCATACCTTCCATTTTTAGCGCGGATTTTTAATGATGCAGTCACTTCGGTTACCAACGTTCGCCAGGAAAGTTCAGTGACGTCACGTAACGTACATGACGTCAACTTTAACGACGGCGCATACGAGGTCGTATTCAACCAGTACATTTATCAAAAACGCGGGAATATTCGATATTGGGTCGGAACACCAGGGTCGGTTAAATTTCTATCCCAGGGTAAAATCTCGGATTTCCTTGTCTGGTGTGCAACAATATAAGAATCTTATATGGGTGTGAGGGACGGATTTTTCTATCCACCCCTCACACCCATATAGGATTCTTTTTCTTGCATACCTTCCATTTTTAGCGCGGAGTTTTAATGCTGCAGTCACTTCGGTTACCAACGTCCGCCAGGAAAGTTCAGTGACGTCACGTAACGTACATGACGTCAACCTTAACAACGGCGCATACGAGGTCGTATTCAACCAGTTCATTTATCAAACACGCGGGAATAGTCGATATTGGGTCGGAACACCAGGGTCAGAACATAAATTTCTATCCCAGGGTAAAATCACGGTTAAATAGCGATCCGACGACGCACCGACATCAGCCAAACCAGTTTCGCCATGAGATGACAACTGTTCTGGGAAGGGAGAGAATGGCCGTGTATTATCTATATATATGCTCTTGACCGGCACCGATAGCTCAGTTGGTAGAGTGTCCGCTCCAGGGAACGGGAGGTCACGGGTTCGATCCCGGGCCGCGACATACCAAAGAAGTTAATAATTGTACTAGCTGCTCCTCGCTTGGCACTCAGATTTACGGGGTAGAGCTAGGTCTGGTCGACCCAGTGTCAGGATAATGTGACTGGGTGTGGTATTATGTAATGTGTCTGGGACATGATACTTCATGGAGGCAGCACTATAAAAGTGAGCATTGAGCTCCCTGTCGCAACCAGACACCGTCGTGATATGACTGAAAAATTGTTGAAAGCGACGTTAAACCCGAATTCACACACACACACACACACACACACACACACACACACACACACACACACACACACACACACACACACACACACACACACATCTATATATGCTCAAATGAAATGACCAGGCCTGTGAGATCCTGCGTGTTGGGATTTATTTTATCTGGGTTTGGTTAATTTTCAGGCAGTTTGTTTCGGAGTATAACGACCAAGTCAACATCATTTTGTATCACGAGCCAGTCAGTTTACCTAGCGCAGTACAGTGCACATTATTTCACTTGGTAATATAACGGAATGGGCCACGGAAAACGAAAATGTATTTTCCGGGCATGTGCGCATGCCCGCAGTCTGTTCAGAATCTTCGCTGGGCACTTTATGTATGCCTGTTTACCAAACCGTTCTCCATGGAGTTAGTGAAGGCAATATTCGGACTGAGTGCGCGCACAGATTTATCTGAGTCTTTGTTGTGGTCGCATACCCCAAGTTACATTTTCGCTTGTCCCGGCAAGAAAAGAAAATACGCCATCATAGCAATAAGTCCGTGAAATAACCCTGCAGACACAAAACGTTGACTCAACGTTGAACTAACGTTGAAACAACGTTTTCAACGTTGTTTCAACGTTAGTTCAACGTTAAGTGCCTGCTTGGAAAGACCTCCGCAAACCCCACTTAATAAAGAGAAAACTCGCGTTTACTCGGGGTATACATTATTTTTCTTATTTTTGTTTCAAGACATAGCTTGTGGGTATTTGTTTGAATAAGTACCCACAATCTTTGTTTTTAGTGGGAATAAAAAAGCGCAGTCTGATCAGGGTCTTCGTTGTGCGCTTTTGGAATAGCTAAGGACTCCATGCAGCAAGAGAAGTCTTTGGTCGGACTATATAGATGCGCATGCTGATCTGATTCAGGCTGGGCAAACATGTGAATTGTAGAAAATGCTATGCCCCGGCTCAAATCTTTATACGTCATTTTAGCTCGTGGATGTGTTGCATGGGGCATCTTACATGATTTACTTTCTTCAAATGCAACCACATTTGAACACTGTCCGTTATATCACGGTTATGGATATAACACGGTTTCAAGATGGATCACAAAAATGTATAGATTCTATCGAAAAATGACCATAAATGGTCGTTTTTCTATATAATCTATACATTTTTGTTTGGATACAACACGGTTGTTTAACTAGCACGGTTTCTGCTTTGAACCTGTATATGACTTCTTGTAAGAAGCTGCATCAAAAGTCTTGACTTAATGTCTGCGACCAGTAAAGGCTCTGGCGAGATTGCGCTAATGCACAGGCTCGCCTGAGTCTTTGCTGGTCGCTCGTGCGAAGTACCCTTTTCTCTAGAGCTGGCCCAATTGTCCAACATACTGTGCACAAATTAGCCTCGACAACTGGGCAAGGGCGTAGAATGGTATAAAAAAATCAGCCTGCTAATATCTGACTGTTCGAAAACACTCCTATTCAAATATATTGAAACTTTTACCAGCAAAAAGAAAATTTTCAAATAAAATCTTCTGATATTTTTCATATTTCTGTACAAACATAGACCGTGGGAACTCGTCACGAGTACCCACAAACTATATACTTTTGAGCAGAAATACGAAAAATAGTGTTTACTCCTGTAAACCCCAGTTTTACTGTATAAAGGTTGTTGTGAAGGGGATGAAACTCATATTGGCACGTTTTCCTGATGAGTTTTTTTTTTTCTCTCCGCGCGCGAGGAAGTTTTTAATAGTTCATAACATGAGATACGGTTCTTCCTTGAAGTTTTATGTCAATGATTATCTTCAGAAGGCACCAAATGAAGACCGATTAGACTGCAAGGATTGGTAGGCTGACAAAAGATAACATGTCGATATAAGATGTAGAGGATATTGTTCTAGTGGTCATTTAATATGTAATCTATATATGAAACGAGTTATCGGTGAATTTCATAAATTTCATATGAAATTAGGCAATCAAGACACTTCACCGACAAGACAACTTACCGACACGGTTTTTGGAGACAATGCACCGACACAAGTGAAGACAATTCACCGACATTTTTTGAAGACAATTCACCAAGACTTTTTGAAGACAACTCACCGACACAATTGTTCAAAGAAAATCGACCTGTGACTGATAAGTATGACTGTTAATCAAAGGCAATTAATGGTAATTATTGACAAGTTGTGTATTGTGTTTGACTGACTACACCTGTGAATGACCAGACCAGTCTGTTGGTGAACTGTCTGAGGTTCGAAGGGGGAAAGGTTCAAGTCATGACATAAGTTTTGCATCAATTAGCACTATTAGTCTCTATAATCATAAGCATGAAAGTTATCCTAGATTCCATATTTTAATAAAAGCGCGATAATACATCATTTTATTATCCAAAACACTTTTTTTCTTTTTATCATCTGGACTGTGAATGCAATACATAATGTCGGTGAATTGTCTTCAAAAAGTGTCTGTGAAATGTCTTCAATTGTGTCGGTGAATTGTCTCCGAAAATCGTGTCAGTGAGTTGTCTTGTCGGTGAACTTTCTTGTTCCCAAAATTAGCACGAGTGCATGAATTTTTGTTTATGATGTGACAGTTTTAACCCATTCAGTACCAGAAACCCCAAAACGGGTGATTGGCAAACAGTGCAGGCCCAGATCAGGACCTACACTATTTGCAAAAAGTTAAGCCATTTTCCAAACAAATTTTGAAGAAAACACAACCTGACACGCCTAAATTTTTAAATGGACTCCTGTTACATATAAGGAGGAAGATTCCATTTGGTACAAAAAGGGTTAAATCGGATTCTATTGCCCAACAATTTTATTTCCGAAGAAGTTCCAAAGAATTTATAGACAACTTAACGTTACGCGACTGTTACCATGTATTATTACACGTGTGGTCATATATATTGAGGATCTTTCACGAGTGGTCATTTCATATGAAATTTATTAAACGAGCCTTTGGCGAGTTTCATAAATTTCATATGAAATGACCACGAGTGTAAGATTCTATTTATAATATGACCACTTTAAATGGGATTTAATCGTGTTTAAATTTGGCAATATTTTCCACAAAAAAAAATCATGGTTGACGTTAATTAATCCCGCGAAACCGTTATTACAAGCGTTGTCACACGATTTTTATTACACGACGTTATCCACTGCTTATCAACGACGTCATATGATAAAATATAAATGGGATTACGTAACGTCATGACGACGTCCATGTCAACAATGCATTTTTGTAGAAAAATTGTCAAATTCAAAGGCGATAAAATCCAATTTAAAGTGGTCATATGATAAACAGAATCTTACACTCGTGGTCATTTCATATGAAATTTATGAAACTCACCGAAGGCTCGTTTCATAAATTTCATATGAAATAACCACTCGTGTAGGATTCTCTATTTATGACATGACGTTATCCATTAAACTGGTCATGTGTATATCAGTACCCGTAGTGTCATTAAGGAGAGGATACATATAGGACGAGTTAACACCAAATCCTTTGATCATATGTATGCACTCTGTTTTGTTTGTTTGATTTGAGGTTTAACGTCCCCAACAACACTGTGTTGGTCAATTTGGAGACGTTGCTTCCAATTTTGTGGGACTTTTACCAGACACTGAGATGAAATGATATCTCAAGCCCTGCCGCCCAATGAAACCTATAGGGTTTATAAGCATGGACGGTCTGACTCGCACAGCTTTACCTGGGCAGGTTTGTATGCACTCTGTATGCAGATATGTTGTCAAGAATAAATAAAAAATAAATAAATAAATAAATAAAAAATAAATAAAATAAATAAATAAATGCTAGCCTAAGTAATTCCCAGCCTTCGGACAGTACATCACGAAAACACACCTATTTTATTCTGACCCCCTTGAACCCCACTTTTATATAATAAAACTGGGGTTTACTGGGGTAAACCTTATTTTTCTTATTTCTGCTCTAAAATATAGACTGTGGTTACTCGTTAGAACCGCCCCGATGAGGCGGTTCTAACGTGTACCAGCGATCTATATTTTGAGCAGAAATAAGAAAAATATCACAATTTTTCATCTTAAAATCTTCGTTTTTCAGCGGCAAAATTTTCAATATATATGTTCAGCGCAAAGTAAAAATCGGTACAATTCTAGAATTGTCCTGCGCAAAGTAGGAATTCCTACTTTGTTGCGCAATTCTAGAATTGTACCGGTACATTCTAGAATTGCGCAAGGGAATCGAATGTTATATGAAACAGGAAATCGCGCAAAGTGGGAATCTTTTGGACAAAGTGAGAACCTAATGTCTTATTCGTATGAACAAAGTTGGAATATTTGGGACGAGGTGAGAATCGAATTTTTCATCTGTGGGAACAGCATTTATCATCTCTATAGCCTGGGTAACATTTCTTTGATGGTTTTGTGAGTAGAAAATTATTTGCGATTGTAGGAGCTGAATGTTTTGTATCTCGGGGTACTTATCATTTTTACACAGTGTACAGTAATGTGCCTAAAATGTGGGAAACCTTGATCTTTTCTTTCCTTTTCCAGACATTGATGTTTCGCGCATAAAGGTCATAGTGCAGGCTGTATGATAATCACTGTACACCCTGATCAGAATGCATGCTCATCTGAGTGTACACTGTTTGCTCACGTACTTGGTTGTCCCAGTTAGAATCATTACGATTTATAAGATGATATGTTTGTATTTTGTGGTTCCTTTCTGAGTCTGAGGTCATCCACAAGAACAGCGGCGACTCGCTAATATAATGTACATTTTAATTTCATATGTGCGTTCATATGTTCGTTCATCATGTGCTCATAGTTGTTTTGTGACTTGAGCATGTCTATTTTTTTATACAACCCATTGCCGCAACAACTGCTTTCAACTTGACTGAAATGTGTTTGCTTTACCGATATCTTGCTGTCGTAACAAACAAAAAACAAACGGATTTTACTGATGAAATTGGAAAGTTTCATAAGCAACAGCAGTAAAAATAAAAAAATAATAATGTTAACGGCAAAAATAAAATGCATTTCAAAACAAATTCAATGTACCCAGCCATCAAGAAATCATTACCAACACTGGACTAATGAGCATCTGCCTATGATATCAGCGGCGTCACGCATAAAAGGTACTTAGCGTATATCCGTAAATTGATCACATAAATGCACATGCGCAAAGTTTCACTGAGGCCAGATATTTTATTCTTTGTCTGAACCTTCCTCTAGTCCCATATATTCTTCATGCATACAGCGAAGGCTCTAAGGACCTTTTATGCGTGATACCGCTCATATTCTTTTAAGAAAATTAAAATTGAATGCCCATAAGATAGAAGCGAAATTTGGACTATATTTATAGAGTGATTTTTACCACTAGGGATCAGTTTTCATATGAATGTGATAAAATCCCGTAATAATATTTTACTATTCTCACTTTGTCCCGATTCCCACTTTGCGCAGAGGCAATTCCGATACTGTAATTGTGCAAGGTAGGAATTCCCACTTTGTCCCGATTCCCACTATGCGCAGAGACAATTCCGGAATTGTATTGCGCAAGGTAGGAATTCTCACTTTGCGCAACAAAGTGAGAATTCTTACTTTGCGCAGGACTATTCTAGAATTGTACCGATTCTTACTTTGCGCAGAACAGATATACAGGCGTGATTTCGTAATGATAGATCATAGACCCTCAGCATACTCTACTATAATAACTTTTGGGTCCAAGTAACAGAGAAGACTTGTCCCCGGGATTATAAAAACAATGTCATGCTCAACTCATCAGAGCATGATATTTCTCCTGCGCGGGAAAAATTGGCATTCTTTGTTAATTTGAGCATGCAATTCACCTCATTGGTTTCCATTTTAATTTCTATGAACATTAAAATATCGTACTCAAACCTTGGGCCTTATACAATATGATAATCGAGCAATAATAAATAGACCTTGCTTCAGGCATCAGTTTCTGGCAAAAGAATGTGCACTGTACTGGTATAAGCCTGCCCACGAAATGTGTGGATAGGTAAACTGACGGCTAAAAAATGACCTAAATAGTGTTGACTGGGCCGTTAAACTCCAATACAAACAAACAAACAAAAGGCATGGGACTATACTATAAATTATTTCGTGTAAAGGAAGTGTCACACATATATCCGGGTGCATGTACGGGTATATACGGGTATATACATATATACTAAATAATGAAACAAGGGTTATTTTTAAAAAAAGAAAATAACAACAGAACATATAATGGGAAAATCCGCAGCCCTATCGGGCACCATGTATTCTATGGAGTGGAGTGTTGGAGTGAAGTCGGGAGTAATATTTGTTATGAAACTCTGATAATTATGTTTCCCGCCTTATCGGGGAGACATAATGTCCCCCCGGGCGTTTGTCTGTCTGTCTGTCTGTCTGACTGTCCGTCTGTCATCTTCCACCAGCTAAGCGCTCAGGTCAATAGTCAGTGAAAAGACTATACATCTCAAAGCGTGTTCAGGTTATAGCTTTGTTTTTGATTTGTTTGATTCGAGGTTTAACGTCCCCGTCAACACTGTATAGGTCATTTTGGAGACGTTGCTTCCAATTTTGTGGGACTTTTACCCGACATTGAGATGAAATGTCATCTCAAACCCTGTCGCCCAATGAAACCAATAGGGTTTATAAGCATGGACGGTCCGACTCGCACTGCTTTGCCTGGGCAGGCTTAGGTCCTCTAAGCGGTTTACCAGTACTCGTGTGCGGTCAGATTTCAGCTAAGCGTGGAAGCATCATGCAGCCCATCTATTTCTTCAAGCCCCGACGGGTGGGGGCTGGTTGAGGTTATAGCGATCACAAGGTTATATCGTCAGGGGAGGTAACTAAAATACATTGACACCAAAACATTATGGTTCTTGTGCGCAACGCACCTTCTCAACGATTGTATATGGACCAAGTACCATTAATATATACTGAGTCAAAAAAGTTCATACACATAAAATTCCTTCTGTTACCATAGTTACTACAAATGAAAACAAAAACACAAAATTTGTTTTGTTTTATTTAGAAAACTCATTTTACCATGTAAAAGCCCAAACTGGTTTTGTTTATGTAAACTCGCCAGCCTAGGCTGTTTTAAACACCCAGTGGGTAACTGTGACAATTTCGCAGACTTAATCATTACAAAGGCCAAAAGTTAACACCATTAAAAATTACACTCAGCACAAGATTTCTAAAATTTGATACATGTAACCTTTTATTAGATACCCTGTGTGCCTACTGACAAAAGGTTTTGTAACTTTAGTTCCATTTGCTTAAGAGAAACAGACGATCACGTACAGGCCTTCGATTCTTTGAAGTTGTGTGCAAAATGCTGCTTTCAATTGAAACTCCATGGAAAATCGAAATCGGTGGTGCTACATGCTACATGGATTTTCTACATTATTTTCCATCATGGTTAGCAGCAATGGTGGCGTCAAAGCGCTTTTTAAAGAAATTGCAAAACTTGAATGACAGGTATAGAAGTAGCAACAGTTTGAAAATTGCTATAGTTTTAATTGAAAGGGAGATAATCTGATAATTTCATAAATTAAAGCCTTGATTGTAGTGCAATATCATGAGATATTGTAAAAGTAAAGTGAGTTTCGATGATCAATGGTCATGATCTTTCATCTCAAACAAAAGATGATCATCCGCGCATGCGCAATGCCAAATTCCTCGCAAAACCTTTCTAGGCACATATTTCAAGACAACTCTTGAGCAAAATAGTATGGGCAATTGCAGATGTATGCATTTTGTAGCTAAACGTCTGATTCGCATGTTTACAGCCACGTTAGGCTGAATGGCTACCGGATAGCTACTGGATTTTACCCAGACTTTTTGACAGGGTATTTTTCATAGCATGCATGAGTTGGGTCAGGCCTCAGATTCTTTGACGGTTCCAGCGTAAAGGCTTATGTTGGTTGGTACCTGATGTTCTGTCTCTGGTCGGGCCCAACGGAGTCTAACTGTTGGTTTTCTTTTGCTCCAGCATTTCAGTGGTTTCTTGCTGTCGAGTCCTCACCGTTGTTTCATCTCTGTGTTTTTTTTTTTATTTTTGTGTTCACGGAGATGTTGCACTGATGAGGCCTTCAAGCGGACTGAACAAATTATTTGTCTTAATCGCGACGGAAGTAAGGGTGAGGATTGTCGCCACGATCGATTTAAGCCCCCCCCCCCCCCCCCCCCCCCCAGTGGAATTCGTTTCCGCTGACGGTTCCAAGGCGGTTCTTCTGTCGCGGTTTATTTTTGTTGTGGTTTGTCTTTTGGTGTTTGTGTCGCTTATATTATTTTATTTTGGATAGCCTGTTGGCCATTTTGTGGGAAAGTAACTGTCCTTTTGGCTTTCCGCTATTGATGTTTCCATTAGGGTGTGTTGTTTCATGTTTGTGTTTCTTTCCATTTGGTGTCTCTGATGGGAGCTGTGGGTTAATTGTATCTATTCCTGATCATTGCCTCCACTTCTATTTCGGTTGCGTCTACTGATGGACGAACATAGGGGACGGATGGACGCCCTTCTAGTACTCTACTTGATCAAGGACAACAATGACACGCATGCAAAGTAAATTGACCCTGCAGTCAGATAAAAGAACGTGTGCAAATCAAATGTAACTCCAAACTTTGGCTCCAGACCTGATTCCAAACTCCACTCCGAGACTCTACTCCATAGAACACACAGTGCCGTCCTTTTGACTACGATCTGTTCCGCACGCTAATGTACTTGAAACTTTTCTATCATGACAAAGCAAAACTTCCCTGTATCTTAGAAAAGTTCAGTAATTTAATGTCCGTATCAATACATAGAAGAAGCATTGTTTTATGTGGGGCTTCAAACGTCACGTTGACCAGTCTGCGTGTCGAGCACAGAGTACATCAGTAAAAAAAAACACGCCTATGTAATTCTGTCCCTCTTGAACTCCACTTTTATATTAATTAAAAAGAGTAAAACTGGGGTTTACAGGGGTAGACCTTGTTTTTCTTATTTCTGCTCTAAAATGATGAGGCGGGTTCTAACGTGTACCCACAGTCTAGATTTTATGCAGAAATAAGAAAAATATAGCAATTTGTCATTTTAAAAGTTTCGTTTTTTTGTTGTTTTTTTTCTTTTTTTGCCTGCTTTTTTTCGGCGTTAAAATTTACAATGTATTTCTGCGGGCGCGTTTTTGTAATGAGAAACCCCACATTATTCAGAGAAAAAAGACTTACAAGGATGTACATTATTTTCCATATGATAAACATACATTGTTGATGTCACTGAGGCAATTCTAACGAAGGCTCAGAATCTATTTTTGCATCAGAAAAAAAGAAACATATTACACATTTTTCGCCAGAAACTGCAAGTTTTGGAAATAACGTGAGATGGCAGCTGCTAAAATTTGTTCCTCGAGCCTCACTCGGGTCACATTACGAAAACACGCCTATACAAATACACTGTAAATTTTACCGCCGTAAAAATGAAAAATTTCAGATGAAAATTTTTGTTATTTTTCTTATTCCTGCTCAAAATATAGATTGTGGGTACACGTTAGAACCGCCTCATCGAGGCGGTTCTAAAGTGTACCAACAATCTGTATTGTAGAGTAAAAATAAGACACATAATGTTTACCCCTGTAAACCCCAGTTTTACTATATAAAAGTGGGGATCGAGGGGGTCAGAATTATATAAGTGTGTTTTCGTGATGCATTGAACCGGCGTCACGTTTATTAAATGTGCTGATTTATATTTCTAGGACAAAATTTGCTATGTATAATACATGTGTAACGTATGTTCTCATTTGGCGTGCACAACATATATTTTCACGCCCCCGCCAATCGGGGCTTGGAGAAATAGATTGGGCTGCATGGTGCTTCCACGCAGAGCTGAAAATGACCACACATGAGTACTGGCAAACCACTTAGAAGGTCTAAGCCTGCCCAGGCAAAGTGGTGTGAGTCAGACCGCCCAATGCATTTAAGCATTTTGCTTTCATTTGCGCGGCAGGGCTTGAGGTGACATTTCATCTGGGTGTCAGGTAAAAGTCCCACAATACTGGAACCGACGTCTCCAAAATGACCTATATAGTGTTGACGGGGACGTTAAACCTCAATTCAAACAAACAAAACAACATATATTTTCTAATTAAAATCAGAAAACTACCCCAAATACATGTATATTAATGTTAACAGTTACAGTTGCGCATGTTGACCCTTAAATTCGCTTAAGGTGACCTTACGTGTACAATGTCATGTAATATGCAATTTTATACTTTAGTCGGATATCTTAGCAACCTTCAAAAATTCCCTAAAAGTTTTAGCATTTTAAAAACGTATTTGCTTACATCCTTTTGTATTCCTTATCATATCAAGTATACTTTTTCTTGATTATACAATTTCAATACCAACCGTCCGTATAGATCTTTTTTATATTTTTTTTTTACATTTTTAAATCATAAAGTATTTTTTAAAATATGACATAAGCAGGCAAAAACAGTGCCTCACGAAAACACGACTATATAATTTTGACCCCCTTGAACCTCACATTTATATAGAAAAACTGGGGTTTACAGGGGTAAACCTTACTTTTCTTTTTTCTCTAAAGTATAGATTGTGGGTACTCGTTAGAACCGCCTCGATGAGGCGGTTCTAACGAGTATACACAATCTATATTTTTAGGAGAAATAAGAAAAAAATCATTTTTCATCGTAAAATTTTCGTTTTTTCGATGGTAAAGTTTACCATGTGTTTGAATAGGCGTGTTTTCATAATGCGAAAACAGTGCCATCGCCAGGCTGTAGAAGCCAGTAGCTCATGAAGTCTTCTTTATCAGTGACGGATAACAGCAAATAATCTGTAGCATAAAGCCGTTATGCGTCGTTGACATCTTTTCAACTATTCCTCATGCCTGATTTCATTGGGCTAACTGCCGTTCTTGGTACCCTGAATACATCCAAGGGGAATTCACTTCTCGGCATTCTATCAGTACACTTCCTGTCAGTTCCCCAAGAAAGCGAAAGTGCCACAATCAGAACATATGCTACCAATGATGCCTAAGCTTGTCGAGCAATAGACAGATTTGTTTGATTTGAGGTTTGACATCCTTGTCAACACTGTAAAGGTCATTTTGGAGACGTTGCTTCCAAATTTGTGGGACTTTTACCCGAAATTGGGATGAATGACATCTCAAGCCCTGTCGACCAATGAAACCAATTGGGTTTATAAGCATGGGCGTTCAGACTCGCACCGCTTTGCCTGGACAGGCGTAGATCCTGTATTCTTCACTTCTGTTTTACCAGTACTCGTGTGCAGTCCGTTTCAGCTCTGCGTGGAAGCATCGTGCAGCCCATCTATTTCTTCAAGCCTCGATGGGCGGGGGCCAAACAATAGACAACAATAAGAATACAGTCGAAATACCGTTGGGACCATGAAAATGTGTTTGGAATAGGAGTTGTTCGAATTACTGATGTGTGTGAGTGAATTCGGGTTTAACGTCGCTTTCAACAATTTTTCAGTCATATCACGACGGTGTCTGGTTGCGACAGGGAGCTCAATGCTCACTTTTATAGTGCTGCCTCACTGAAGTATCATGTCCCTGCAGACACATTACATGATACCACACCCAGTCACATTATCCTGACACTGGGTCGACCAGTCCTAGCTCTACCCCGTAAATCTGAGTGCCAAGCGAGGAGCAGCTAGTACTATTTTTAATGACTTGGGTATGTCGCGGCCCGGAATCGAACCCGTGACCTCCCGTTCCCCGGAGCGGACACTCTACCAACTGAGCTATCGGGGCCGGTCGAATTACTGAGGTTTAAGCACAGCGACAGGCCATATGGGGAAGCATTATGAGAATGGCTAAAAGATATTTTTCTGAATGTTGTGTGTACTCATTAGAATTGACTCATTTAGGCGATGTTGTGTGTCACTCATTAGAATCGACTCACTGAGGTGATGTTGTGTGTTATCATTAGAATCGCCTCATTGAGGCGATGTTGTGTGTACTCATTAGAATCGACTTATTGAGGTGATGTTGTGTGTACTCATTAGAATCGCCTCACTCAGGCGATTCTAATGAGTACGCACAACATACATTTTAGATATAAAATCAGAAAAACCTCCTTAAGATATCCAAATACAGTAAACTTCCGCTATTAAGACCACCTAAAATAAAGACTAATTCTGCTTTAAAAAGATTATTTAGTAGGTTGCAGTTATTCTTTTGTTGTGTTTTCTGCAAACAGTGTCCTCTGGTCATGCACCACCTTTGGGACTGTTCAAAAGTGGTCTTAAAGACCACTTCTGAACAGTCCCAAAGGCGAGATTAATATAGGAATTTTACTGTATATGAATATCTGGAGCTATTTGGATAAGTCCTGTAGCGATGCAAGAGCGATTTCGAAATTCTATAGCGATGCAAGAGCGAGTTCGAAGTCCTGTAGCGATGCAAGAGCGAGTTCGAAGTCCTGTAGTGATGCCAGAGCGAGTTCGAAGTCCTGTAGCGATGCAAGAGCAAGTTCGAAGTTCTGTAGCGATGCAAGAGTGAGTTCGAAGTCCTGTAGCGATGCAAGAGCGGGTTCGAAGTCCTGTAGCGATGCAAGAGCGAGTTCGAAGTCATGTAGTGATGCCAGAGCGAGTTCGAAGTCCTGTAGCGATGCAAGAGCAAGTTCGAAGTTTTGTCGCGATGCAAGAGTGAGTTCGAAGTCCTGTAGCGATGCAAGAGCGGGTTCGAAGTCAAGATAAATCGTCCATCCGTGAACGAGTTATTTTATTTTGTTCTTTTATGAGCTTAGCATTACGTTAACAAGTCCGTGTAATGAACACCCATCTAAACCCCACTTTGTATAGAGAAAACTGGGGTTTACAGGGGTATATATTATTTTGTTTATTTCTGCTCCAAGATATAGGCTGTTGGTACTCGTTAGCGCCGCCTCACTGAGGCGGTTCGAACGAGCAGCAACAACCTCAATAAGGAAACAAAAATCACAAATTTTCATCAGACAAATAATCATTTTGGAGATATGAAAGGATGATTTTGTTTGTTTGTTTGTATTTGAGTTTAACGGCACAGTCAACACTATTTTAGGTCATTTTTGAGCCGGTCAGTTAACCTATCCACGCTTTTCCTCGGCAGGCTTATACCTAAGCGGTTAACCAGTACATTACACATTCTTTCGCCAGAAACTGACAACTGCCCTTCTTGAATCAGCGGAAGATGAAAGGATGCACCTTATTACACGGATGTGTTATCGTAATGCGGAACTATGGAATGCCCTGGCTGTCTTACGGGGATGAAATTCATTATGTTTGGTGGTTTTCCTATTATATGCTGTGATAAAAACAGTATATGTAGTGGTTAATCTAGTATATGTAGTGGAAACCTCATTATTTTCGGTGGTAAAACGGTGTATACGCTGTAGTATTTTTATTATATGCTGTGGTTTCAGTGTTATATGTTCTGCTTTTTCCATTATCTATAGTAGATATTTCTTGCTATTCGGTGTCTTCATCAGTTGGTGCAGTGCTTTTTCCATTATATTGAGTGCTTTTGTTCCTATGTTCGGTCCTTTCACACTCTCTCTTTATTTGAGGTAGTCACGTCATTATATTCACTGGTAATGTCATTACGTGCATTAGATAAATCTTTATATTGGGTGCAATCTTTATTATCATGATGACATCAATCGGATGCCTTCGTGAACTACTCGAAAAGTACCGAAGATAAATTGCCGCGGTAAAACCCCGTACCAAGTACAGTGGTGCTTTTGTTGCTGTTGCATTATACAGAAAGGGTTATCTATCCTATTTGAAATGCAAAAACCCTTTTTGTACCTAATGGAATCTTCCTCCTTAGATATAGCATGAGTCCATTTCAAAATTTAGGGGTGTTAGGTTGTGTTTTCTTCAAATATATTAGAAAAATAGCTGAACTTTTTGCAAACAGTGTAGGCCCTGATCAGACGCTGCATTCTGCGGCATCTGCCCTGGGCCTGCACTGTTTGCCAAAGTACCCCTTTAGGGGTTTCCGGTACTAAATGGGTTAAGCATTGTATGATTTATGTATCTACTATAGTAACTCTACTGCAGTAATCAGTCTCAAACACGAATCCAAAAATCCTCAGCTATTGGTTATTACAAAATTCCTGTAGCTGGAAAGCATAAATCAGCTTAAAAGTTTCTAGAAGCACTGATGACTTGATCGACTCTGTCAGCTGTAAAACTAGTCCAAATGGAGAATTTAATTTGTTTGGCTTTCCAGTTTTTCTATCTATCTTCATATACTGAGTCGGTCATACTTGGCCATTACCTCAGATGGGTGGTGCGCTAAATTTAGAATTTAGCAAAAAAAAAAAAAAAAAAACACTGGATGAGTTCTTAAAACTATTTACAATCTGCTTTCAGAGGTGTACTAAAACGCACACCTCTGGATCCCAATCTACACCATGCGGGCTTTGAACTCCTCTGCAGTTTTGGCATTTACCACAGAGGAGGGAAGACTGTTTCACTGAGGAATAGTTCTAGGAAAGAAAGAATTCTTCAGGGCATCACTATAGGCCTGGTACCTACGATATTGACTGTTGTTTAGTTTTGATGCCCTTGTTTGAGTTGAAGTAGTCACAGGGGTCAAGTATTTATCTTTATAAAGAGACACCGTGTCAGAGTGAATCTTATAAAAGAAGGTTAAAGAGGACTGCTCGCGACGGGCCTCCAACGATGGCCACTCCAGCTCATCGAGCGTTTCACCAACACTACTTCTGTTCCGCCATCGCCTGCAGGTCCATCGGGCAGCCGTCCTCTGAACCTTCTCAACCTGTTGAACCTGAGTTTTAACATGGGGATGCCAAACAGGTGATGCATACTCTAGTTGAGATCTAACCAAGGTTTTGTGTGCAACATCCTTTGTCTGCTAGTTGCAAAAGCCAAATTGCGTCTAAGAACTTGAACCCTAATGACCTAGTTGCTTTAGAGGTAATCTCAGAAATATGTTGACCCCAATCCAGATTATCAGTAATGGTGATACCAAGATATTTTGCGGATTGGACATGTTCCAAAGTATGCTGATGTAATGAGTAGTTGAATTTAATCTGCTTGTCTGTAGGGTGCCGTGACACCCTCATTGAATGACATTTGGCCACATTGACCTTCATTTGCCAATCGGCCTCCCAACGTGCTAGGCTATCCAGGTCATCTTGTAAGATAAGACAGTCAGAAGAAGTATGTATATTCCTATACAAAACACAATCATCAGCAAACATGCGAACAGATGACCTGATATTATCAGGAAGATCGTTAATAAATATCAAGAAAAGGACCGGTCCAAGAACCGAACCTTGTGGGACACCGGACAAAACAGGGACTGGATCCGACGCTTGGCCGTCAAGTACAGCTTGTTGTGTGCGTCCAGATCAACACAGAAAAGGCCCTTGAGCAGCTTTCATTGAGCATTTGCAGATTTAAAATTAGCACATATGCCAATAAGTTGAGAAAAAAAAGACAGTAGCCAATCAATTAGCCTAGCCACTAGGCTTTAAAATGAATGATATGGAATTAAAATAATCGTTTGCACTAAAATGAACAGTGTATAAAAGTTTAGCTAGTCTAGTCTCTCTGGCTCAATTTTAATCCTAAGATTTGAGACTCTACCGAATAGACTTGCCATCACTAAGAAGGTGATATTTTTTTTTACAATAAAAATACCAAAAAAAAAAAAAAAAAAAAAACCCCGGTCAGATTTTTATTATCAGACTAGTAGCTAGTCAACGAATCAGTTAAAAACAACATGATGCAAAAAAAAAAAAATCTCCAGAAAGGGCATAAAGATCAGTGCTCTTCCAACCTAAAAGCACCTATGGGATAATCAAAATTGCTTGCATATACAGTTGCTTGCTAATACAGGTGAACATATTTGGGAACAAAAGGCGTGCTTGCTAAAACCAGATTGCTTGCTTAATAGAGGAGGCCACAAAGACAGAGTATAGAGTACCGGTGTATACCAAATTAGAAAAACTGAGTTATAAAAGGAGGTCTATTCAAACGGTGAGCTCTCTTAGCCGCTTTCTTCTTCTTCTTTTTTTTTTTTTTTTTTTTTTCTCGGCTGGTAGGTTACGAATGCATACGCATGATCTCATCATGATAATAACATTTTGCACCCAAGATAAAGACGAATCTACTGCATATAACAATTCAAACTGTGACCACAGCATATAATAAAAATATGACAGCAAATAATGAGTATCCACAACGTATAATAAAATACTACAGCATATAGTAAAATACAACAGCAAATAATAAAAATACCGCAGCATATAATAGAAATACTACCGCATATAACAAAAATACTACCGCATATAACAAAAATACTACCGCATATAACAAAAATACTACAGCATATACAGGTTTTACCACCGAAAATAATGAGGTTTCTACTACATATACTAGATTAACCACTACATATGCTGTTTTTATCACAGCATATAATAGGAAAACCACCAAACATAATGATTTTTATCCCCGTAAGACAGCCAGGGCGTTCCATACGGAACACTGTAACATTTCAGTCAACCAATGGTGTTCCTGTGGTCTCTAACAAACAGGGTATCCCCTTCAACAGCGTGTTTATGCTTGGGGAGGATTAAACCGCTGTTTCTGTAATTCTAGAATGATTTTGTCCACCATTCCCTGGTACAGCACCAGCATGGGGTATTATTCATGTGTCTGCTGCTGGCATGTTTGAGTGCTGATGCATCATCGTTACATATGATAGCAGAATCTTCCTCTGAGGTACATGTAATTCCTCATTCAATATTTCCCCAGCAGGCACATGACGTAATTGTGACGTCACATCAACGTCGGTGCAGCGTTCTGGCTTTTATGCAACGTCACACCTACGTCGGTGCAACGTTGTGACATTTTCCGCTTGATTTTCGATTTTGAGCACGACCCACCCTACCGGCCCCGATAGCTCAGTTGGTAGAGTGTCCGCTCCGGCAAACGGGAGGTCACAGGTTCGATCCCGGGCCGCGACATACCAAAGTCGTTAAAAATGGTACTAGCTGCTCCTCACTTGGCACTCAGATTAACGGGGTAGAGCTAGGACTGGTCGACCCAGTGTCAGGATAATGTGATTGGGTGTGGTATCATGTAATGTGTCTGGGACATGATACTTCAGTGAGGCAGCACAATAAAAGTGAGCATTGAGCTCCCTGTCGCAACCAGACACCGTCGTGATATGACTGAAAAAATGTTGAAAGCGACGTTAAACCAGAATTCACACACACACACGACCCACCCTAATTGTCTGCATAGGCAAAGTTATAATAATTTCTGCATAATCAAAGCACTATCTGTACAGTATCCGGACAAAATCCACCCCACCCCCGGAAAAAATCCCCTTGCAGATTCCTCCGGACGATATCCTTTCTTTACGTACAGGTGGACAAAATCCCCCAAACAAAGCCCCAACCCCCCCCCCCCCCCGCACCCCACCCCGGACGAAATCCCCTTCGCTGTATGCCAGGTCGGACACAAAATCCGCCCGGAGTTGATTTAATTTTTTAATTTGTTGATAGAATGATGTAATACATCGCTTTAGAGAATTCTGATTAATTTTGGTGATGACTTTAAACACATTTCTGTAAATTAAAGATGATCATATCTGCGCATGCATTTAAGTCAGTTCAATGACTTTAATCTATTTCATTGTTATTGATGATTTCACTGTTCTATATTTTGCCATCTGGTGTACGAAAATTCTGATTAATTTTGGTGATGACGTTAAACACATTTCTGTAAATTAAAGATTATCATATCTGAACATGCATTTAAGTCAGTTCAATGACTTTAATCTATTTCATTGTTATTGATGATTTCACTGTTCTATAGTTTGCCATCCTCGTACTTGTGCAGTATAGTACTACCTTGTGCAGTACTACCTACTTGTTGCAATAATTTCTCTATGAGCACCAATATAGCTATGATAGTATTGCACTAAATCTAATTTTGAATCTACAGTTTTCAAAACGACACATGTATTTTCAAAATTCAGTGTGATAATTGTGCGTGTGGAGGTGGGTGGGGAGGTGGGTTGTCCACCTGGGGGATTTTGTCCGGGACGGATTTTTTCTAGGGGGGATTTTGTACATCTATATAAACTGGGGAGAGGGCATTTTTTCTTATTTACAAAAAAAAAAGCGGGGGGGGGGGGGGGTCCGGGGGATTTTATCCGAAGGAGATTTTGTCCGTGATTGTGTAGGCTGGGGAAATGGTTTGTTTAATCTTTAAATTCCTGTACTGTCAGCAAACAGTTTAAGCCCTGATCAGACGCCGAGTTTTGCGGCGACCTATTTGATCTACACTGTTTGCTAAATCCTACGCATGATTTTCAGTAGTCCGGATTCCATAGACTTCTTATATATCAGTGATAAGCATGTGGTTTTTGTTTGTTTGATTTGAGGTTTAACGTACCCGTCAACAACTTTGAAGACGTTGCTTCCAATGTTGTGGGACTTTTACCCGACGTTGAGATGAACTGACATCTCAAGGCCTGTCGCCCAATGAAACCAATAGCGTTTATAAGCATGGATGGTCCGACCTTTACCTGGGCAGGCTTAGATCCTCTAAGCGGTTAACCAGTACTCGTGTGCGGTCGGATTTCAGCTCTGCGTGGAAGCATCATGCTTCAAGCCCCGATTGGCGTGGACATCAACGAAAGCTACTGTGCTTAGTACCTTTATGTTGACTGACAAACAATCGACGCAAAAATGACACAATTTGTCGACAAGATCTATACATAATTTATTTGGTTTCTCGTGAAAAAAATTCAAAATCATTGACGCGTTCTCCTGTAACATATTAACCCATTTTGTACCAGAAACCCCAAAACGGGTAGTTGGCAAACAGTGCAGGCCCAGATCAGACGCCACAGAACACGGCGTCTGATCAGGGCCTACACTGTTTGCAAAATTTTCAGCCCATTCCCAAATAGTTTTTGAAGAAAACACAACCTGACACCCTTAAATTTTAAAATGGACTTCTGGTATACATAAGGAAGAAGATTCCATTTGGTACAAAAAGGGTTAAACGAGAAAAGTATAACATGTTTTCTAACATCTATGGGCGGTATCTTGAATGATGTAATACATAAAGGATCTTACACAAGTGGTCATTTCATATGAAATGACCACGAGTGTAAGATTCTGTTATCTTATGACCACTTTAAATTGGATTTTATCGCATTTGAATTTGACAATTTTTCCACCAAAAAATGCATGGTTGACATGGACGTCGTAATGACGTTACATAATCCCGCCAAAGTGTTATTACACGTGTTGTCATGCGATTTTTATTACATGACGTTATCTACTGCTTATCGACGACTTCATATGATAAGAACATTTAATATTTACATTTCCAGTGTAAAGTCTAATGTAAACCTATAGAAAACAATTGCGTTCATACTTCGATGAACGCATCGAATCACATGATTTTCAGTGACGTTAAGTGACGCCATTCTAAACCATTGTTCTCTTTGGGCGTTGATGATGTCAACGCTGCTTCGCTCTTTGTAGAAAAACAGCGTGTAAATGTTTTTCAGCTTTAAAAAATGCCCTACTAGCATTATTTCGCCCAGTGATTAGGGACAAATAATGTAAATATAAAAAATATACTTAATTTTTCTGCTTTTCATGAAAGTATGAACGACAGTGAGTCGCTAGCAAAGTTTCCATGAACCCCTTCGGGGTTCATTTACTTTGCACGTGACCAACTGCGTTCATACTTCCATGAACTGCAGAAAAATAAATTTTATTTCTTAATTGAATGCGACTTTTGTTTATGATTTGTAACATATGCAGTTTGAAGTACATTCTGCTTTGTTGTAATCTAGGCAAACCGTATAGACCCTCATCCGACGCCGCGTGTCTGATCATGGTCTACAATGTTTGCCAAACCAACCCGTGCACGAATACATAATTATTTTTTCGATAACATAATATATGAATTTTGGCTACAGAAAATAGTCCGGGCTGCTACTGTCAAAACAAGTTGGCTGCTTTCAAAAAGCATCCAATAGGTTTGGTCTTGTCAGTCTACATTCTGATTTGAGCCAGCTGATATCATTATCCCACTTAGTGCATTTTTTGAATACAAAAAATAAACTTTAATACAAAACGTGTATATAAAATTTCGAAGTCTGTGACCTTGGTATCAGGAAGGGTAGGTAGTGATGAGTATTCTGTGGTAAATTGTTTAACGCCATGACAAGTACATGTATAAACTAAATGTAACTTACATATGGTTTGCACATGTATAGCACAAAACTTAACCAAACGAAAATGTAAACCGAATTTTTCAAAGGGTCATAACTCTGTTAATATTTGGTGGCATATCTTCACATCTTAGCCTTACACATTTTAGGCTTGATCGGATGAAAACTGTATAGTAGGATTTATAAGGAAACGAAAAAAAGTTTACGAACGGACGGACGGACACCAACCCCGTAACTTAATACGACCGTTTTTTTTGTTTTTTTTTTTTTTTTTTGTTTTTTTTTTTTTGTTATTGTTGTTTTTCAAATGGGCATATGAAAAGATTTTTCCTAAGTCATCAGGCCTTCTGTAGGGCCTTGATTATCTATTTCATTTGTTGTTAACATCCCTGTAAACACTGTATGGGTCTTTTTGAGACATTGCTTCAAATGTTGTGGGACTTTTCCTCAGTACTGAGATAAAACGGGCAGATAAAAATCCTTCTCAAGCCCTGTCACCCAATGAAACTAAATGGTTGAAATGCATGAACGGTCCGACTCGAGCCACTTTTCCTGGGCAGGCTTAGACTTTCTAGGCGATTTATTACTACTCATGTGCGGCCGGTATCAGCTCTGCGTGGAAGCATCATGCAGCCCAATCTATTTCTTCAATCCTCGATGGACGGGGGCCGATCAGACCTTGGGGCAATATATTGGACTGATTGAGATGAAACCGACCGAACTTTGAAGTATTGCTGAACCGCCTAGGAAGATCTAAGCCTGCCCAGACAAAGTGCTGCGAATCAGACTGTATCTTAAACCTCGGCAGTTTCTTTGAGCGGTACCTCCGCAAAAACCTGAAATTTGCTATCCTTTTGTATATCTTTCTGGATCACAATTTAATTGTAAAAGAAACTGATTAGTAAAACGTCAAGTATTGAGTGGAAATAAAGAACACCACTCTCGGCTTATCAGAATCGAATGCGCCAAAAAGTCTTTTAACAACTCAGTCTGTAACTTGTGGCAGGTCACTTAGTAGTCATGAAGTATTTGAAAAGAAACTATTGCTATCTGTGCTGGGCTCAAGAACAATAAACAGCGACCCATCAACGTTATGACTTTGTTTCGCTCCCTAAATATTTTATATATTTGGAAGAATTAGAACCTTCGACCTTGGCACTGACGTTAATTCTAGTAGCAAAGACATAAAAATGTTTTTACACACCCAGCGATCTTTTTATGTTTGGTTTTACGATCCGTTCAAGATTATTTCACTCACATCAAGCCGATCGTTAATCGGAGGTGAGTGAAAACTAGAGTACCCGATGAAAAACCTCCTGACCTTCCGTTGCAGAACTTCTCATTATGTGACCTGAGCCATGCTCAAACATACACCGTTGAGAGACCTAATGATTAAGAGTCAGCACTCTTATCCACTAGGACACGGAGGCCCGTTACACCCAGCGATCTTTATAAATGAGGAAAAATAACGTTCTGTCTTTCCAACATTTACATATACTTATTATTAGAGCGTACCGAAAGATGTTCAGAATATATAAACCTGTTCCTATCTGTGTGAAGTAAACTTTGCAAGTTTTGTTTATTTGTAGTTAACGGCCCAGTCAACACTGATTTCAGGTCTTTTTTGAGCATGTCAGTGTACCTATCCACGCTTTTCCTGAGCAGGCTTATCCGTAAGCGGTTTACCAGTTCAGTGCACATTCTGTCGCCAAAAACTGACCCCTGCCCTTCCTGAATCAGCGGAAGGGAGAGGATGACCATAGAAAAGATTTCATAATCTCCACGAAAGAATGTTGCCGACCCCGGTAGGTATCGAACCAGAGTCTTCCTTATCGCCAGTCAGACTGCATCCGACTGAGCTACCATAGCCAGCCACACTTTGTGAGTAGTAGTAGTTATGTTCGGTTGTTTTTCGTTTCCATGGCCCCATGGACTTACTCCATAATGGCATTGCAAGACGTAAAATTTGCGAAAATGACTGCTACTCCTGCAAAAGTACTTTCTCTTTGGATATGTCTAAAGGGTATACTCTTAAAGGAAAGAATTTGCTCCTGGGGAGCAAATTCTCCCCTTTTAGAGTAGACCCCTTGAGAAACAAATTCTTCCCCTTTTAGAGCAGACCCCTTTTTCAGTTGGACAGCGCCAACAGAGTAGCAACTATAAGGTCCTTAAAATTGTATTTCCATAACGAAATTATGCCTATAGAATTGTGATCCCCTTTAATATGTTCTATAAAAGGGTTATCCTTTGGAAGCAAAGAATACACCACAGAACTGAAAAATATGGTGTGCACATGTTTTCTGAGCCAGACTAGCTAGTTTCGGCCAATTAGGCCTCAACAGTGACCCTAAGATATTTTCCAAATTCCAAAATGGAATCAATAATCCCAAAGGACAAGAAAATATAATCTACACGATGATGTAGGGCATGGAGACGTTTTACCGCCGCCACACATTCCCACACACCAGTTGTAGTGAAGTAAAATACGGTAGGTGACCAATTAATTGGAACACCCTACCAGTTCGAAAACCCAAAATTATTTCGAGTTTGTGGCTGAAAACTTTCTCATTTAATTCGAACTCCCAAATTTTTCAGAAATCAGAACTTTTAATACTTCGAACACACAAAAAATGCCGAAAAATGCATCCAGAACAAGCTTTTCGGACCGTTCCCGAGTTTATCATTACAACATCGTACTGGTCGTATATGCGCTAGCGCACGAAAAAAAGAAAACTTAGCATGAAATGTGTGCGACTTCCAAAGACTCGGATTAACATGCACTCTGTAAGGCAAATGGTTTTCGCTTCTCTCACTTTCGATAGCCCTGTGGTAGTGGAAGGTTCATACCCTCACCGAATACTGATTAGACTGCGAGAAACGCAGGGCTGCAAGTGCCTAGATCAACCTTGATGAGCCACAGGAGTTTCGCTTATTTATGTTGTGAAAATCCCATCGTCTCCATCAGGCTCATGCGATCAGCGAAGACTCTAATCGGATTGCATGAATGAGTACGCTAAGATGTGTCTTCGCTGGTTTCTCAACGACCTGCAAACACTGAACATGCGCACCCACAACCGGTATGCAAGGCAAAGGGTTTCACTTAGCCTTGTGACTTCGTAAGATTTAAGGGTTCAGTAAAGACTGATCACATTGCATCGATGTTCAGGCTGATCCTAGTCGGTGATGTAGCATTGTGGCCTACAAAGGCTTGGATCACCATGCATATGCAAGTGTTTTCGCTTTGCTCTCAGACTTGGAGCGTAGCTTCAGCTTTCATTATTATTTGTGTGACAGTGTTACCCTTTTTCCATGTGCTGGGGCATTGATTCAATGCCTCTTTGATAGCAGAAGCACCCCTTTAATATTAAAAAAAAAAAAAAAGATAGTTTCCCGCCTTTTTCCACAGAACGTCTTTTAGCACGTGCGAGTGAAATTCATGGTTGTTGCATGCAAAAAGGTAGTTTAATTCAGGTTACCTGGTTGGGCTACCCTGGTTTTCTGAGGAGCAAGTGAAGATGTCCATTTATTTCACGGTGACAAGGTTTTATTGGAAGTAATTTCGGGGAACATGATTAAGAAAATAAGTCATATTCGGTGTGGTGGGAAGACTCAGGTCAGCCTGCACATTCATGCAGTCTGAATAGTCTTAGTTGTTCGTATGTGCCTACCATGGCCTCTGTGCTAATCAAAGAACAACAGGTGAAAACTATGGCCACATTGGCTAGATGCGCAGGCTAATCTGGTCCTTCGTTTGAAACCTTTTTTTTCGCCGTGCGCCGGCTTAAAACGACGGCGTGTACATTTGACCGGCCCAATCTGCTTGCGACGCTACAAACACACCCTAAGCTACCAAGTGCAAGGATCAGTCTGTTCAGATCTCCTATCTCGAGTAAAATACTTATTGCGCATGTGCGTACAGAAAAGACTAATAAGTCTGCACAGTTGTGCAATCGGGATTGTGTCTTCAATGTTCAAGAGGTTTGAAATGTTTCATCGCGCATAAAGTGAAGATCAAAGTTGTGTATGATGTCCGCATTTTCTTTTTCTTGTTACTTGCCTATCTAAATAACATGATGGTTTTGCATCCGCACAGTCTAATCAGTCTTCACCGGACTACTTCGATGGGCATTGAATTGCTACATGCCCACGGCTCACGCTGATTTGAGACTGCTTATTAGTAAACAGAGAATACACAAACAAGGCTGCGCAGTCTCGCCTGAGGCTTCACTGTGCGCTTAAACAATATAGGTGGGGGTGGGGGTGGGGGGGGGGGGGGGGTGAAGTATCTATGCGCCTAGCTCCACTGGGTAGCTGCACGTGCGGGTTTCAACATCCCATCCCATATATACATGAAGCTGGACTTTGTCTGCTGCATCCTCTTTTTCCCAGATATGGGCTACTCTTAAGAAAAGAATTTGCTCCAAACAAATCAATTTCTGTTATTCCTGAGATCACAAATTAACTCGCCCATTTTAAAGGGAATAGTGAAAGTTCAATAGGTGTAAATGTCATTAATGACAATGTGTATCGCATTCAAAGACCCCCTGCACACACTGACTTATTTATAGATCAAACTTTCTGTACTGCATAAGTGATATTTATAACTTCTAATCACGTGCGGATTGACAGGGCCACGGGGAAGAAAATGTAGTTGTATAAAATATTGAACACAGCCTGATCCAATGTATGGAATTCTTTCAGATCAAACAGTTCTAACACTGATAAATTTCCAATCTGATATTTTCTAATAATTCCAACACCCGGATCAGTATTTATTGTTTTTACTGTTCGAATTAATTGGCCATTTACAGTATGTGTTCTATAAAAGGGTTATCCTTTGGAAGCAAGGAATACACCATAGAACTGAAAAATATGGAGTGTACATATTTTCTGGGCCAGACTAGCTAGTTTCGGCCAATTAGGCCTCATCAGTAACCCTCAGATATTGTCAAAATTCCACAATGGAATCAATGATCCCAAAGGACAAGAAAATATAATCTACACTTTTATATAGTAAAGCTCGGGTTTGCAGGGGTATACATTAATTTCCGCATTCATGCTCTGAGACACTGGATTGTGGGTACTCGATAGAATCGCCTCGTCGAGGCGTTTCTGTCGACTCCCCGCAATCTATGTTTTGAGCAAAAAAGGCAAATATTCCAATTTTTCTTTTTAAAATTTCTTTTTCTTTGGCCAAAAAATGGCAATGTATTTGAATAGGTGTGTTTCGAAATACGGTAAAACTGGTAGACTAACTGCCACACCTGCCAGGTGTATCCATTTCCCTTAATTGGAGTTGAAACGCTTGCTTTTCGGTCTGTTTCGCTATTCAGACAGGCTGTTTCCTGTAATTGCAGTATAGTATTGCATCATCGTTTAAGCTGATTGGTTGATCGCGTCACGTGCCCCTCCATGGAACAGCTACAATCTGGCCATTATACCCGGTTTGCCCGCCTCATGGCGACCAAACCAATAACATGGTCATGTTATTTTTGACACTTTGAAAATATCATATATGTTCACAGTGTGAAAACATCATTTTTATTTGTTTCCGATATGCATTGATTTCACTGCAGAGTATAAAATATCATCGTAATGGCATTTAACAATAATGGACATTCTGTTTCAAAAATGCATATATTATCAAGTATTGTGGTATTAGGGGTCTTAGGTATCACGGGTATATGACGGGCCGTAAAACATGATGCAACTTTACATTCTTATATTGTTATCTTGCTATTTCTCTCTCTCTCTCTCTCTCTCTCTCTCTCTCTCTCTCTCTCTCTCCTCTCTCTCTCTCTCTCTCTCTCTCTCTCTCTCTCTCTCTCTCTGCGACTGTTTACACGTTTTTTTCTTTCGATTTATTAATCATTAACCCATCAAGGACCAGAAACCCCCAAACGGGTACCCTGGCAAATAGTTCAGGCCAAGATCAGACGCCACAGACCGCGGCGTCGGATCAGGGCCACCACTGTTTGCTAAAAGTTCAGTCATTCTCGAAATAAATTTTGAAGAAAACACAACCTGGCACCCCTAAATTTTGAAATGAACTCCTGCTATATATAAGGAGGAAGATTCCATTTGGTACAAAAAGGGTTAAAACAACTTAAGATATAAGAGCAGATATTGTGGTGCTACTTCATGTCGCCATTGAGGAGTGATCCTGGGCTTTCTAATTTCCTATTATTCATTTATAAGATAACAATTTTAAGTCCTGATTTCCTGTGTGAAAGCGGTACCAAATAAAGTTACCCATATGTGCCTAGCGTCCATTTCCGGGAAACTGGCCAACAATGTAGAGCCAGATCAGACCGAAGTGTTCGGTGTCGGATCTGGGTCCATACTGTTTGCTTAAAAAACAACCTGCAATTCGATGAAAAATACCACAAAAAACCCCCTGGCAACCTATGATTAGAAACAGACCAGTCCAAAGCCATTAGGAGGAAGATTCTATTGTCATATGCGGGTTAACCCTATTTGTACCAAATGGAATATTCCTATATTTTCTATATATAACAGGAGTCCATTTCAAACTTTAGGGGTATCAGGTTGTGTTTTCATCAAAACTCATTTGGAAAATGGCTTAACTTTTAGCAAACAGTGGAGGCCCTGATCAGACGCCGCGTTCTGTGGCGTCTGATCTGGGCATTCACTGTTTACCATGGTACCCGTTCTGGGGTTTCTAGTATTAAATGGGTGAACTTCCATTGTTTCAGCTATGGCCCGTGCCAAGCGAAAGAGCGTCTTTGAGCACGTGCACACATAGTCACGTGAGCGAACAGAGAAGATTCAGAGTCTCATTACGCTAACACATCCGTGTCTTAAAATGGCGTCTTTCATATTTTAGGAATAAGCATTTTTTCACATGAAAAGTTTTGATATTTTTCTTATTTCTAGTCCAAACCTAGATTGTGTGTGGTTGTTACAACCGCCTCATCGATGCGGTTCTTACTAGTACCAACAACCTATGTCTTGGAGCAGAAATAAGTAAAATAATGAAATGAAAAACACATTTTTTCTACATAAAGTAGGGTTTAAAAGGATGTTCATAACACGAAAAGATCGAAATGATACTCCATAGCAACATATAAGGTGTGAGCATTTTATGATAACTGAAGGGTAGTTTTCCTTATCTCTCCATATAAACCTATGTTGTGGGTATTCATTAGAACCGCCTCACCGAGGCGATTCTAATGAATACCCACAACATTGGTCTTTATGGAGAATCGACAAAATTTCACAAAATACCACCGCAGCCGCCCATCGGGGCTTGAAGAAATAGATGGGCTGCATGATGCTTCCACGCAGAGCTGAAACCGACCCGCACACGAGTACTGGTAAACCGCTTAGAGGACCTAAGCCTGCCCAGGCAAAGCGGTGCGAGTCGGACCGTCCATGCTTATAAACCCTATTGGTTTCATTGGTCAGCAGAGCTTGAGATTTCATTTCATCTCAATGTCGGGTAAAAGTCCCACACAGCTGGAAGCAACGTCTCCAAAATGACCTTTACAGTGTTGACGTGGGCGTTAAACCTCAAATCAAACAAACAAACAAACAATTCACAAAATACCAAACTTATTTATTACTCATATATATCATCCCCATTATGTCACATAGCCTGGCATTATGAGTGACCCTCAGTAGTTTCGAACTGCCCATATCTCGAACAAATTGTCATGATCCCAACGGTATTCGAGCTAACGAAGCTAGACACATACATTTGCAAGCAGTATAGGCTCATACTGGACCGTCTCATTAGTTACTTTTCTTCCTTTTTTTCCATCACGTGAACAAGTCCGTGAAATGAACACCCCTCTAAACCCCACTTGGTAAAGAGAAAACTGGAGTTTACGGGTGTAAACATAATTTTGCTTATTTCTGCTCCAAGACATAGGTTGTGGGTACTCGTTAGAACCGCCTCAATGAGGCGGTTCTAACGAGCACCCACAACCTATGTTTGAAGTATAAATAAGTAAAACATCACATATTTTCTTCAGAAACTTGAGTAGCCATTTTGGAGATGTGAAAAAGTGCAGTATGTCGCACGGGTGTGTTATCGTGATGGTTCCGTGATCCATGTGCAATTGGAAGTGTCCACTGCAGGAACTTCAGAAACTCCAGAAGAAAAGGTTGGGGAAAGCTATTTTGTTCCAAGAATTTTGCTTTGTGAGCGCTATGTCCATAAAAGGGCATAAGCAGGCCATTACTGATGAGGAGTTTTGTACAAGGGTCCACTTCAGAAACTTCAGAAACTCAAGGAGAAAAGGTTGGGGAAACCTATTCAGTCCCGCAAGTTTTGCCTTGAGAGTCCATAAAAGGGCATAAGCAGGCCTTTACTGATGAGGAGTTTCAGAAAACCACGACTTCCATGTTTTTTTGTTTTTTTTTTGTAGTTGTTTTTTTTACCGTTTTATTAACCCTCTGCATGCTGCGTATTTTTTCAGCAGACGACATGTTGAAATATGTTTCTTACAGGATTTCACATCTAATGCAAATTGTCTCCTATGGAGGCAATTTGCATGGGTTATCAAATCCAGTGTGACAATATGGAGACAATTTGTATATGTCAAATCCTGTTTTTTTTTTTTTTGAAAAATGAGAAGATAAAAAAAAATGTCACCTGCTGAATTAGCCCAGAGTGTGGTAAAAAAAAACAACTTAAGCTTCATAACAATAGCCATTGATCAATAAAGATAAACCGCACCAAAATTAAAGATCTTATGTACTGTTTAATAGACAGAGCGCAATGAAACTATTCAAAATAATGGACCCGTAAGTACCGGAAACTGTTTTCAATATCTAAAATTTGAACAGGGTTACCAAAATGGGACGTTGCCAATCGTCTGATCATGGTCTGCACTGTTTTCTTAATGTACAGGACTTCCGACTCAGTACATGACGGATAGATCATCGGAAGATAGAAAGGGTTCAACGGAACTGTCTAAGTCAATGTTCAGGACTACTTTTCCAGACAATCATTACGATAACACACCTGTGCGACATAGTGCATTTTCTCACATCTCCAAAATGGCTACTTTTCGGATGAAAATCCATGCTATTTTTCTTATTTATACTGCAACCATAGGTTGTGGGTGCTCGTTAGAACCGCCTCATTGAGGCGGTTCTAACGAGTACCAACAACCTATGTCTTGGAGCAGAAATAAGCAAAATAATGAATATACCCCCGTAAACCCCAGGTTTCTCTATATAAATTGGGGTTTAGGCGGTGTTCGTCACGCGGACTTGTTAACGTGATGCGACCCATCAGTGCTGTCAGTGCTTTGGTTATGTGACACGTGGTTCCGAACGGCATCAATAGAAAATTGAGCCAGCGCATGACAAAACCTACAACAAGACCTGCCCGTCCGGCAGAGACTCAAATCAACCTGCGCACCCATCCACTATGACAATACCTATTGCGTATGTCTCTTTGAACAGATATAAGCCTACAGCAGGTAAATACGATCAGCGACGACTCTGATCAGACTGCGCGATTGCACAGGCTGATCTGAGTCTTCGCTGGTCGCTCATGCTTTCTTGTAGATTTTTTCATGTGCTGGTTCAATTAGCAGCCTTCGCGGTTTGTGGCTTTGTTTATTTGATTTGAGGTTTAACGTCCCCGTCAACACTGTTAAGGTCATTTTGGAGACGTTGCTGCCAATTGTTTGGGATTTTTATCCGACATTGAGATGAAATGACATCTCAAGCCCTGCCGCCCAATGAAACCAATAGGGTTTATAAGCATGGACGGGCCGACTCGCACCGCTTTGCCTGGACAAGCTTAGCTCCCTTAAGCGGTTTACCAGTACTCGTGTGCGGGTCGGTTTCAGCTCTGTGTGGCAGCATCATGCAGCCCAAATATTTCTTCAAGCCCCGATGGGCGGGGTCCCTCGGTTGGTGGCAGTATGTATGTTACAGGCTACTCTCAAAGAAGAGACTTTGTTCTCGATGGTAGCAAATCATTTCCTTTAACCAATAAAATGCCAACCCTGTTTTGTCAACCGCCGGTGACTTTAAAAGTCATTTTGCAAACACTGTCGATCCAGATCAGACTGCTCCTCTAGGAGCAGTCTGATCTGTGTCCACACGGTTTGCCTGTATGAAAAAAAAAATGAAAAAAAGCATTTCTAAAAAGTACCATTCATGGTATGTATTGCACCCGCCAATCGGGGCTCGGACAAATAGATTGGGTTGCATGAGCTGAAGCCGACCCAACATGCTGCCCAGGTTAAGTGGCTCGAGTCGGCCCGTCCATGCATATAACCCTTAACGGCTTGTTTGGGTGGTAGGGCTTGAAAGGTCATTTCATCTCAATGTCGGGAAAAGTCTCCAACGCCTCCAAAATTACCTATACAGTGTTGATGGGGACGTTAAACCTCAAAACAAACATACAAAATCTCTTGCTGGTGGCAGAGTCAGTGCGCACATGTAAACATTTGTCATTTGTACAATTTGCATAACGCACATGGGTAATGCGCGTGAGGATGGAAGCGCTCCGTTTGAAAGATTTAACATAAATACATTAATCTTTAAGAAATGAAGTTGGAAAAATGCGACCAAACCGGACTCGAACCGGCGACCCCTTACTTACAAGTGCTCTACCGACTGAGCTATCGTTTCTCGGACTTCGAAGTAAATAAACAGCACTAATGATGAAGTACGGGGAACCCTTTTACAGGCTCCACAACTGCACTTAGCACAGGCTTTCGCAAATAAATACATAAATGTTAAAGAAATGAAGTAAATGAACCTGAAGGAGTATAAGCAAAACGAAACTAGATTTTTTTTAATTATAACGTAAAATCCGGGACACGGAAGTGGGTCATTGGAACAAAATATTCGAAACCGAAAGACGATAAAGAAAATTGTCAAAGTGAAAATGCAATTGCCAAAATTACTCAGTGGTAACACAGAAGACAAATTATTCCTTTTAATTAGACTAATTATAATAACAAGAATTCCGCCGAAGGCTATACGTCATGCCTGCATGGTCTTGAGGCCATTATACAAATACAGTGTTGATTTTACCACCGAAAAACACACACGCAAATTTCGATATTTTTCTTATTTCTGCTCAAATCATAGATTGTGAGTACTCGTTATAACCGCCTCACCGAGGCAGTTCTAACGAGTACCCACACTCTATGTTTTACAGCAGAAATAAGAAAAATAAAATTTACCCCTGTAAACCCTAGTTTTATTATATAAAGGTGGGGTTCAAGGGGGTCACCATATAGGCATGTTTTCGTGATATAGGGCTGACGCAAATATTGACGGATTGACAAACGGATGGAGGAACACCTGTATTGCGCCATGCTTAAAGCAGGCGCGCTAATAATAATAATGATAATAAAAATCATCATAATAGAAGCCTCCGTTGTGTAGTGGATAAGCTACTCGCCTCGCATACCAAGAGTCGCGGGATCGATTCCGGGCTTCTCCGGACTTTCGGAACAGTCTTTAAACCGAGGTCCCGTCTCCATATGACCTTAGTTGTTGGTTGTATGTATAACTCAAATACACACACAAATAATAAAACAATGATACTTCTACTACTACTATTACTACTACTACTACTACTACTACTACTACTACTACTAATAATAATAATAATAATAACAATAAAAGCACCGCAGACACTGCATAATACCCCGCCACTGCTAAGCAATGTAACTTATTTGAAAATATATCAAGGCTAAATAACTAGAAAGGGGATAGCAGAGATATGATGTCTTAATGTGAGTGGATGAAGTTGTTAGAAGATGTAGGAAGCATATGTAAAAATCCATTTTTCAGACATTTGATGGGAAGGCAACTCAATAAGTTGACATTATTAGATAATTATGGAGGCAAGTATTTACCTTAAATGGCTGTGGAACATGTATCTTTATGTGGTACATGTAAGAATGTCATGTTTTTCGATGTACTGCCTGTCTGACTATATTCTTTCGTGAAGACTGATCATGAAGTAATTTCTACGGTCATTGTGCTCCTTCCGCTGATTCAAGAAGGGCAGGCATGAAGTATGTGCACTAAGTACTTGTTAACCACTTAGAAGGGCCTATATTTTAGGCATCTATTTGGTTAGGCTTTTACTGCACATTCCAAGGGTGAGGTTGATTAGGCTTCAATCAAAAGGATTAAGCATAAATGGCAACCAATCATAAATTAAGATGTTTGTGGGTGATCTTTTGGCATTCTCACAGGGACAAAATCCACAAATTAATTCTAGCATGGGTAGATGTACTATCTCACCTTTTTCACTATTAGATAGCAGCCCAGATAATCATGTGATCAGAGTAGTAAACTGGCAAGATCCCAACTTGCACAGGTATGTCCTCTGGGATATTGGTGAAAATCAGATCAATGACTGAGCCTGTGTCACACGTTGGTGAAGTAATCAAATGACGATATCCAAGACATGTCATTTGTTGAGAAAACTGTTTGGCAGGGCAGGGACAGCCAGAGTCATGTACCTTTGTCACAATATGTAATATTTAGTCTGCTGTACATCTATGAAATTTCAGCAAGATATTGCAAATAATAAAGGAACTAGAGTCTAAAATCGATTTTTAATACATCAAGGGCAAATAACTAAAGAACTGGAACAGCCAG
Organism: Lucinisca nassula; assembly: GCA_963580285.1. Taxonomy (NCBI): domain Eukaryota; kingdom Metazoa; phylum Mollusca; class Bivalvia; order Lucinida; family Lucinidae; genus Lucinisca; species Lucinisca nassula. Next base: position 87,947,903 of record OY757017.1, read on the forward strand.
AGAAGTGGTCCTTGGCCACAATATGTACCCTTTACTCCTCTATATGGTCCTTGGTCACAATATGTACCCTTTAGTCCTCTATATATCTGTAAAATTTAATCCAAATATTTCATATAGTAAGGGAACTAGAGGCCAAAAGCTACTTTTCAGATACTGAAAAGGGACAGACAGACATATGGACGGACATACAATGGATGGACAGACAGACAGACAGCAGAGGGTGTAGAAGTTTTATCCATATATTTCAAATAATAAATGAACTATAGGCCAAAATCCCTTTTTTATATATTTCAAGGGCAGATAACTCAATTGCTGGAAAAGCCAGAGTCATGTTCCTTTGCCAAAGTATGTAAGATTTAATCTACTACATATCTATGAAGTTTCAGCAAGATATTGTATATAATAAAGGAACTACAGTCTAAAATGCATTTTAAATACTTCAAGGGCAGATAACTCAAGAACTGGTAAAGCCAGAGTAGCGGTCCTTGGCCACGATATGAACCATTAAGTCCTCTATATATCTGTGAAGTTTCATCGAGATATTCCATATAGTAAGGGAACTAGAGGCCAAAAACCATTTTTCAGATATTTCAAAGGCAGATAACTCAATCGCTGGGAAAGCCAGAGTCATGTTTCTTTGCCACAGTATATAAAAATTCATCTACTACATACCTATGAAGTTTCAGCAAGATATTGTAAATGATAAACGAACTACAGTCTAAAATGCATTTTTAAATACGTCAAGGGCAGATAACTCAAGAACTGGAACAGCCAGAGCAGCAGTCCTTGGCCACAATATGAACCGTTTAGTCCTCTATATATCTGTGAAGTTTCATCCAGATATTCCATATAGTAAGGGAATTAGAGGCCAAAAACCATTTTTCAGATACTGAAAAGGGCAATAACTCTGCTAAAAATGAACGGATTTTGCCCATTAACAATCCCAAACCACTCATCCCCGATACCAATATGTATGCAAAATTTGAACAAAATCCGTGAAAAAATACTCAAGTTATCGATCGGAAACGAAGTGCGGACGGACGGACAGACATACGGACGGACGGACGGACACCGGAGGGTATAACATAATACCCCGCCACTATCGTGTGGCGGGGTATAATAATATTAACAGAGACAGCAGCAACAATAAGTAAAGGCTCTTAAAAGGAAATGGGTTAGCATGATACTCGTATGATACGATATGAGACTTGAGCGAGTATTATCAATGAATTTCGCACATTCAGCATGTGATATTATATAAGAGTTCAAAACACATGTCCTGTTGTAAGCGAACATGTAAAAAAAGCTCCGATTACCTCACGCATCCGCGCAGAGTCTACACTGTATGCTATATGGACGCCCGTTTGTAGGGAGTCCTTAAGTGACCGACAAAAATTTTGGACTGTCTTTTTTATTGTTTTTTTTTTTTTTTTTTTTTTTTATTCTTCACACTTTACTACAGCTTCACGAAAGACCAAATGTGTCGGACAGTTAGTGTTGTCGGGCACTTAAGGTTGTCGGACACTTAAGAGCCCTGCACACGTGTACCCATTCTTACCGCAGATGCTGTCGTGGTATCGTGCAATATAGAGACAATTTGGGTTAGCAAGGGATAGGGCATACATCATGCCTTTATTTCTTTATTTCTGCTTTTATCATAGATTAAAGGTGCTCGTTAGAACAGCCTCATTGAGGCGGTTCTAATAAGCAACCACAATCTATGTTTAATGCAGTTCAAAGAACATTTCATCAATAAAATGCCCATTCAAGATGTTTAGTTTTACGTCTCACCAACAGCTATGGTCATACGGAGACGGGACCTGGGTTTAAAGACTCACCCGAAAGTCTGGAGAAGCCCGGGATCGACCCTGCGACCCCTGGTTTATAAGGCGAGTAGCATAATCACTACACCACGGAGGCTTCCCCCGTAGGCATTGATTTGTTTGTTTGTATTGGAGTTTAACGGCCCAGTCAACACTATTTAGGTCATTTTTAGCCGGTCAGTATTCCTGTCCACACTTTACCTGGGCAGGCTTATACGTAAGCGGTTAACCAGTACAATGTACATTCTTTCATCAGATCTCCACGAAAGAATGTTGCCGACGCCGGCAGGTATCGAACCCGTGTCCTGATCACCAGTCGGACGCCCATCCGATTGAGCTGCCGAGACCGGCTCCCGGAGCCATTGAAGAAATCATTTTCTTGCACACCAGACAAGGAAATCCGTGATTTTACCCTGGGATAGAAATTTATGTTCTGACCCTGGTGTTCCGACCCCAAATTGAATATAATCGCGCGTTTGATACAACCACGCACCCAGCAAGTTAGCAATACGGTATATCCCGTCGGTTCATTAAAGAGCAGATACGTCAAAAAACACTGACACGCTACACCGGAATTGGTGTTAGAAGTGTCAACTATGTCAAAGTAACTGTAATCAATACTTAACATCACCATCCAATACCGGTTAACCCACAGGAGAGGGCGGAGCTAAGCGATTGTCAAAAATCTCAGATTACGCCAATCAATCACCAATTAGCGTATTTGATTTCAGTGGAGAATGTTCGCTGTGAGGGGCTTGGCAAGCAATGGAGACTCAGATCAGGCGCCACAGAACGCGGTGTTTGATCAGGGTCTACACCGTTTACATAGAAAGTGGAATTTAGGGCTTGAACGAAAGTTTGGATCTCAGTCCGGGACTATTTTCCCAGCCTACACTCGGTGGCAGTCGGGGACGCTTCCCGTTTCAGCTGGTCGCCTTTGTCGTCCGCTCGCGACTGCCGACGACTGTCCGGTCTGATTACATACATGTGCATACCTTTATCTATAATGGTCGAGTTTAGTCGTTTGCATCTCGCCTTGATTTAGTGTCGCTTATCACACAACAGCTTGTTGAGAACTGATAATTACTATTGCCTAATATTTTAAACCCCCATGAAAGAATTAACCCTTTCTCCCACATTTTGCTTTCAACTTCTTTATACACAATGTATTTTGACACAAATCCTTTAATTTATCCTCCTTGTACAATTCCAATGCATACAGAAATGGTCGATCCCCGCCCATCGGGGCTGGAAGAAATAGACGGGCTGCCTGAGCCTACCACGCAAACTACACGAGTACTGGTAAAGCGCTTAGAGGATCTAAGCCTGCCCATGCAAAGCGATGCGAGGCAGCCCACCCATATTTATAAACCCTATTGGTTTCATTGGGTGATAGGGCTTGAGAAGTCATTTCATCTCAATGACGGGTAAAAGTCCCACAAAATTGGAAGCAAGGTCTCCAAAATGACCTATACAGTGTTGAAGGGGACGTTAAACCTCAAATCAAACAAACAAACAGAAATGGGCACAACAGGATGCTCAGTTATCAAGTGGCTTTAGTGTATATTTAACCCATAACAACCCCTACTTTTGCAAACAGAGATGAGGTCCTACACTGTTTGCCATGCAGCTTGTGAATAATGTTAAGAAATTTTAATGTTTGGCAGTCGACAATGGCTGTGTCTAAATTTGTTTATTCAGCAGCATAAGGGTTAAGACTTGTTTGTTTTTCAGGGTTTCTTCTCTTTTTTCCCGCCCTTTTGTTTGGAAGGTTTCAACGTTTAAAAGGGTGGGACCATAAAATCACGAAAAAGCACGCAAAAATCCGCCCAACTATTTTACTAACCGTCGAGTCGAGCAATTAAGTGACAAATATTTTTTTTCAGACTTTAAGTGGAATACATACACCTTCAGGGGAGGCAACTCTTTCAAGCGTATTTTAGTCTCCAATGTCAATAAGGGTCAACTCTTAAAGGAAAGAATTTGCTCCTAAGGAGCAAATTCTTTCCTTGAAGAGTAGACCCCTTTTTCGTGGGACAAAGCTTAAAGAAAAGCAAACAGGAAGTTCAGAAAGTTGTCCCCTTTTGAAAAATGTGGAAAATTTGCCAAGTCATTCCCCTCAGATTTCATGTGACAATAACAGACTTTAATTGACCAATAGTTCTGCTTTCCTGTTAGATTGTTTGTTTACTTGATTTGAGGTTTAATATCCCCATTAACATTATTTAGGTCAGTTTGGGGACATTACTTCCAGTTTTGTGTGCAATTTTACCCGACATTTAGATAAAATGACATTCCAATCCATGCCGCCCAGTGAAACCGATATGGTTTATATGCTCGGATGGTCCGACTCGCCAGGACAGGCTTTGGGAGTTTATGGCTAAAGTTACCAGATATCTGAAGCGTTGCATGCATGCTGTGCCAGTATTAGCGGCTGTTGTGTTAGGCAGCACCATGAACATGTGTCATGTAAGGATCCGAAAGACTTTGGGGCTTGAACCATATGTAATTCGGGTCATTTCTCCGGTCAGTCACAATGGCGAACTTCCACATAAAAATTGTTTATTTAAAATTCAAACTAATACATCTGATAAAATAAACTTTAGTTATGATTAGTTTGGTTATTCTATTTTTAAAGTTTAGTAACCAAAAATTGGTTTTATTTGCCAGTTTAACGCATTTTGTTATTTGTTGATGGTATGTATAATTGTGTTAGATAGGAAATCGCAATATCGACGATTCTGTTCTTTTATCATAGTAATATGATCGCTTTCTTTAATTATGTTCCGACATTTTCTCAACAATCAAATTACCGATAATCCAAGTGTGTGTACATTTGCCCCCGCCCATAGGTGCTTGAAGAAATATATGGGTTGCATGATGCTTCCACGCAGAGGTGAATCCGGCCCGGACACTAGTACTGGTAAACCGCTTAGAGGATCTAAGCCTGTCTGGGAACCGAGGTGCGAGGCGGTCCGCCTCCCATGCTAATAAACCCTATTGGTTTCATTGGGCGACAGGGCTTGAGATGTCATTTCATCTCAATGTCGGGTAAAAGTCCCACAAAATTGGAAGCAACGTCTCCAAAATAACCTTTACAGTGTTGACGGGGACGTTAAACCCCAAATCAAACAAACAAAACCAAGGTGTGTACAAAAATTCGGGAAGCAAAACATTCAATAAGTGTTAATCAGCCACATGCTTGATTTGTCACAGCACACCCGAGTGTCGCAAGATGGACGCCGGATTCGGCATTTCCCATCATTGATGCTCAATAAAGTTATGCTCAGTAAAGTTCTGTTCCCAACACTGTGATTATAAGTAAGAAATTGGACCACCCTGCACATCTTCATAGTCTCGTAGTTGATACGAACCATAAAAACACACCTATTTAATTTTGACCCCTACCACTCAACGTTGGAACTTCCTACTGTTTCTGTGAGTAGCCCCGCTCATCATGGCTTGCAGAAATAGACTGGGCTGCATGATGTTTCCACGCAGAGCTGACCGAACACGAGTACTGGTAAACAGCTTAGAGGTTCTGAGCCTGCCCAGGAAATGTGCGAGTCAGACCGTCCATGTATATAAACCCTACAGGTTTCATTGGGCGACAGGGCTTGAGATGTCATTTCATCTCAATGTCTGGTAAAAGTCCCACGAATTTGGAAGCGACGTCTCCAAAATGACCTATATAGTGTTGCGGCCCCCGCCCATCGGGGCTTGAAGAAATACATGGGCTGCATGATGCGATGATAGTCAGCAATGGGTGTGGCTAAATTAATTTATTCAGCAGGATAAGGGTTGAGTCTCCAAAACGCGACTTATTAGTTTTTCTGGGTTTCTTCTTTTTTTCCGCCCAATTTTTTTCCAGATAAGTTCTGAGTAACCACTAGATAGATGTGCAGGAAGATTTCAAAATGCAAAAATCCGCCCAAATCTTTTATGTATGAGTTTTCAGTAACCGTCGAGTCGGAGCAATTAAGTGACAAATATATATGTATATATTTTTTTATTTATTTATTTATTTTCTGTCAACAGGGGCCAACTCTTAAAGGAAAGAATTTGCTCCTCTTCAATTCATTCTTTCCACTATTTCTATCTATTATCGGTCGAATCAACATTGGAGCGCTTTCAATTCTAGTGTGATTGGTCATTGCCGATCCAGGTTTGCAGGATGAAAACATACACAGTAATCATGTAATAACGATATAGATCTTTAAGCTGCACAGAATGTGCCTCCCTGCACGTGCAGGGGGTCCCAGTTAACGTCCCGATGCGGAGGACGATGCACTTTGTGGCATTCACCCGGAGCATGTTCGGACACCACAGTTTTATTACCGCTGCCGGGAATCAAACCGGGGGCCCCTAGCATCATAGGCAGGTGCACTATACAATTGAGCTACCACGTTTGATTCAATGTCGAGTGCCGGCTCGGCCACTTTAATACATGTATATACAGGGGTTCATTCATTGTTCTTTCTTATTTCTGCTACAGCCTCGGGGTTTTAACGAGTATCCACAGTCTGTTTTGAGCAGAATATATATTCGCCTGTGGGTACTGCTGGTTAGAACCGCCTCGAAGTTTTGTTTGTTTTGTTTGATTTGAGGTTTAACGTCCCCGTCAACGCTGTATAGGTCATTTTGGAGAAGTTGCTTCCAATTTTGTGGGACTTTTACCCAACATTTCGATAAAATGACATCTCAAGCCCTGTCGCCACCTAGAGGTTTTAACAAGTGTCCACAATCTCTGTTTTGAGCAGACTATAGATTGTGGGTACTGCTGGTTAGAACCGCATCGAGGTTTTAACGAGTAACCACAATCTTCTTGTCACAGCTAGATGGGTTCTTCTTGGACCAAGTAAAGCAAGACTCCTGTTGGTGACGTTATATGGTGTTTATTTACATGATGATAGCTGCAATACAATAAAGTACAATCATAAATACATTTATTGACAAAGAATGAAGAAGTAGTTGAAGAGAATGAAAATACAACTCTTCACTTCAAACTCTAAAGGCGATCTGCATTGAGGGCTTAATTTGAGGCATACAAATAATCATGCAGATCAAATAATACATATATATCAAAATGACATTTCTTAAAGATACATGTACATTTAGTAAAGATGACTCATAATACTAAAACAGCTATATAATTACTTATAACTTAATGAAAGGATAAAGGTGAAATTCCTTATCATGTGCGTATGGAAGACATGTTATACACACTCATTAATGTCTACAAAAGACACTATAAATAACATGTAATATCCATATGAACAAAGATGCTCAAAGATAGACTGTAATAAAATACAATTGTACTAACCTGCAATACAATAAAGTACAATCATAAATACATTTATTGACAAAGAATGAAGAAGTTGTTGAAGAGAATGAAAATACAACTCTTCACTTCAAACTCTAAAGGCGATCTGCATTGAGGCATGCAAATAATCATGCAGATCAAATATTTAACACAGGTGAGTTTGTGAGCAGGTTAGTAAAACACTGTATGGGTACTACTACGGCAGTTGTGGGGTAATGCGAGGATACTATAGGAAAGGGGAAAGAGGCCATAAATGGAATTAAAATACAACAGAACACATATCTCTTTTATACGTGTTTATTACAACCTATGACATATTTCCCTGCTTTGAAAAATGTCGTCCTCGACATTACAATGTAGACAAAAGTGGCAGGCTTACATATAAGACTGATAAACCACCAAATCTTGTATGCAAGAATAGTAGTTAACAATTTCAATTTTTAAAAGTCTTTGTGTAAAAGCTCATGAATATGAAAGATATCGCATTGTGTTTGAATTGTCTACAGTTTAAAGTCAGATGTTAGCTTTGATCTTGGCTAACAATTAACAATGCTAAATTGGTCTATCGATAATAAATAGATCAGTAAATAAATGAGTAAATAAAATTAATGGATAATGACTGTATGGATAAATGAATGGATGAATGGATAAATGAATGAATGAATGGGACAAAAGCAAAGGAATAGTCAAAAGTATGACTCATCCACAGGGGAAATGGATGAATGGATAAATGAATGGATGAATGGATAAATGAATGAATGAAAGAATGAATGAATGTGACAAAAGCAAATGAATAGTTTAAAATATAACTCATCCACAGGGTAAATGGATGAATGGATAAATGAATGGATGGCTGGATAAATGAATGAATGCATGGATGAATGAATGGTACAACGCAAGATAGAGATGAGAAGCGTCGACCAATAACGTCAATAACTGCATCTCAAGGCGGCACACTGTGTAACGCATAATATGATGAATGTACTAGTGAATCAATGCATTCCATAGCTTCATTGTATGCCTATTGTATACACCAACTGCAAGGTGTAACAGTACCAAGAAATGAATTAAATCGAAAATGAAGCACTGCTGAAGTAAATAAAAACATGAACACATCGAATCCAAGTTGTCCGATCAACAAATCAATGCGCGTGGATCATACATTGTCACATCAGATCCCCACAGTTTCAAAAAGTAACAAACATTGAGAACACAGTTAAATAGAAGTAGAACTGCCAAGGGTAAGTATCATGACCAAATCCGACAGTAACATACACACGCGCATCGCATCGTGGAATGTTTTTTTTTTAACCGTTAAAGATTACTTACCTTTGTTAGGGTACTAACAGATATCAAATCTGTCACTCTTTTCTCCATTACTGTATTTACTGTGTATAAAATTTGTTACAGTGGATTCTTATGTACTGGACAGCAATCTAAAAATGAATACATATCACTGTCTATGAATAAAAGGCGATGATTATAAATGTAATATATCTCAAATTTCAAGTACAGAATGTCAATGCAACCTGGAACTAAAATGAACACAATAATCAATTAGTCTGAGGTTTCTGCAACCCCACTGTAAAGAGATGCTCATGGATCCAGGAAACGCATGGATCAATGCAGTCTAAAACAAAACGAAAACAGAATATATACATAATATGAGGTTTCTGCAACCTCCAATGTCGAAAGAGACTAATGAGTTAAGGAAGCGTCATCGGCTAGACTGCCTTCCTAAGTGACCCAATCACCTGATCCCAGCCAACCTGGAGCCTGTCGCGTGCGTTTTGGTCTTGACGGCTGACCCCTTGGTGTTAAACCTCTTTCATCTGGCTTGCGACGCTGCGGAATGTGATATATTTGCGCAGGCGAATCACGATCTTCAGAGTCAGAACTATCGGAATCTGAAACCGTATCCACAATCGATTCATCTGAAGAATACTGGGGCTGTTGAAGCTGGTTAACTTCTCTGTCGTCCGTCACTTCCTGCACAAGCGGGGCTGAAGGCAAGGCTGTGAAAGGCAAGAGTTGATTTCTGTGTAGGGTCCTGATACGCCCTTTTCCATCTTCTGGTCTGACTTTAAAAACAGGCACATCTGGAATGGGAATTTCCGTTACAATAAACGGCATTTCCTCCCATTCATCGCTCAGTTTGTGCTTCCCTTTCAATCCTAAGGCTCGTATCAGCACCCTATCACCAACCTCGATCCTGCTTTCCCTGATCTTTTGATCATAGTAGCCCTTGTACCTGCCAGCTTGACGTTCTGCTTCCTCAGATGCTTTTCTGTACGCAAAGGCAAGACGTGACTGAAATTTGCGTACATACTCAGTCTGATTCCGGACAGTCTCGGCATCTGGCTGAAGACCAAGAAAGGCATCAATGGCTAGCCTAGGATTGCGACCAAACATCAGGTAGAACGGCGAGAAACCTGTGGTATCATGCCTCGTCGCATTATAAGCATGAACCAGCGGCAGCACATAGGACTTCCAGTCAGACTTCCTGGCAGGTTCCAGAGTCCCAAGCATTCGCAGCAAAGTCTGGTTAAAGCGCTCGGCCTGCCCATTCCCCATAGGGTGATACGGGGTAGTCCGAGTCTTCTTTATACCAGCAACTTTGCACAAATGACGAATCACTCTGGACTCGAAGTTCTGAGCTTTGTCACTGTGGAGTTTGGCTGGAAATCCATAATGTGCGAAAAATTGATCAAACAGGACTCTGGCCGTTGTACGAGCTGTCTGGTTCCTGGTAGGAATGGCCTGAGCATATCGAGTAAAATGGTCAGTTATGACAAGTATGTGCTCGAAGCCACCCTTCGATACCTCAAGCGACAGATAGTCTATACACACAAGTTCCAGAGGAGCACTTGATGTGATAGTGACTAATTCTGCCGCGGGTACAGGGCGAGTCTTCTGGCGAACACACCTGCCACAATGGCGCACTTTACTCGCTATGTCCCCGTCCATCCCTAACCAAAAGAATCTTGTCTTCACTAGCCAAGCTGTGCGACTACGGCCCTGATGACCCATGTCGTCATGAAGTGCCTTTAAGACGATCTCTTTGACGGCTGTAGGAACAACAAGCTGGTCATAGGGATGTCCGTCAAATGACGTTGACCTATACAAAACTCCATCTTTGAGTTTCAGCTTGCCCCAGTCCTTCAGGAAGCGTCTGACATCAGACTGTTCTTTGGCTGCCTCTTTCTTTGGTGGTTTTTGACCAATTGCAAGCAGTTCTTTTACTCTTGCTATGGTATCATCATTTGACTGACCTCTATTCCAGTCGGTTGAGCTCAACGCATATGCTTTAAGTGTATCGGTCGGAATTTCATTCGGCTCAACAGTTTGCTGCATTGATTTTGACAAGAGCAGTCCCTCAGCTAGTGGTCGTTCTTCAGGGTCAATCTGCGAGGAATTAAAAACTGCCTTGAGGATGTCAGGATACATTATCTGCCGTTGGTCTTGACCTTCACCAAGCCGGGACAAAGCATCGGCATCTTTGTTTAATTTGCCGCTTCTGTAAGTCAACGTAAAGTTATAATTTGATAATGCGGCTACCCAGCGGTGACCAGTTGCATCAAGCTTAGCCGTAGTCAACACATATGTCAACGGATTGTTGTCTGTAACCACCTCGAAAGATGTACCATAAAGGTAGTCGTGAAATTTATCCGTTACTGCCCACTTAAGAGCTAAAAATTCTAGCTTGTGGGCCGGATAATTTCTTTCGGATGGCTTCAGACTTCTGCTGGCATATGCGATGACACGATCAATGCCTTTTTGCTCCTGGTATAAGACGGCTCCAAGACCAGTAGCAGATGCGTCGGTATGCAGCTTGAAAGGACGCCTGTAATCAGCAAATGCCAGTACTGGTGGAGAAGACAACATATCAATAATTGTACTGAAAGCTTTCTGCTGAGGGTCTCCCCATTCAAAAGGTGTTTTCCGACGAGATGGCTTCTTTGTCGAATTTCCAATCAGGAGATCATTTAAGGGTCGGACAATGCGTGCGAATCCCTTTACAAACCGTCTATAATATCCGGTGAAACCAAGAAATTTTCTGACATCCTTCAAACACTTTGGAACCGGCCAATCTTTGAGAACTCGTATTTTCTCGGGATCCGTCATAATTCCGCTTTCAGAGACCACATGTCCAAGGTAAGTTACCCGTGCTTTAAAGAACTCACACTTGGAAGCCTTAAGCTTGAGGTTATACATGTGAAGCCTCTGAAAGACGGCCTCAAGACGATCCAGATGGCGCTCGAAGGTGTCAGAAAAGATGATGATATCATCCAGGTATATAAGACAGTCCCGCAGGTTTAAGTCTCCCATGGCTCTCTCCATGAGCCGCTGAAATGTTGCGGGAGCATTACAGAGCCCGAATGGCATGCGATTGCATTCGAAGAACCCGAGGTTACCCACTTGGAATGCAGTCTTCTGTTTATCGGCTTCTTTCAACTCCACCTGCCAGTATCCAGCCTTAAGATCAAGTTTTGTGAAAAATTTGGAGTCAACTAGCAGGTGAAGTGAGTCCTCAATCCTCGGTATAGCATAAGCGTCCTTGATAGTGCGTAAGTTCAGCTTACGGAAGTCTATGCACAGGCGTATAGTTCCGTCCTTCTTTCGCACTACCACGACGTTTGACGAGAAGGGACTCTGTGAAGGTCGAATAGCCCCGGCTTCCAACATTTCAGCAATATGCTCACGCACTTCTTCAAAGAGTGCTGGGGAGATTCTACGGTACGGTTCCTTAAATGGTGTTTCATTCGCTAACTTTATCTCATGGTGCACTAGACTTGTATGGCCAAGATCCGTTGGACCTTTGGAAAATACCGACTGCCACTTATGAAACATCAATGTAGCTTTCTCTTTCTGATCTTCATTGATACATGAATCTGTAAGGTTAACGCCGATATCAGAAAGTGTAAATTCTTTCTTACAGCCAGTGGTTTCTGAAACAGTTTGTTGGTGTGTAGAAGCATTATATCCATCATCTGAGCTGGGATTGCATGACCGCAAAACCTTTACCTCCTGTAGCTGACATAGGAGTGTACGTGGAGGAATAGTTAGAATTTTAGCTGACATGTTAAAAATTCTAACAGGAACACGAGCGTTCTTGCCAGCTTTGTTAACTGCTACCACCCTAGGACAGACGCCTATTTTTGACGAAGCGTTTTCGGCTTGTTCTGTCACTGCTGCTTCCGTAGCTTTCTGTTTTCTAACAAAACCAGAGACTGTAATTATTTCCATAGGCTGAAGCTGTATGGTGGTCTTGTTAGTAGATTTGACAGATCCTACAAATCCATTCTGCAGAGAAAGGAAAGCATTGCTCCATTCTGTTGGCACTTGTCCCTGGTCATCACACATGTCTTTGCACATACGTATGACGTTGGTGCCAACAATTACAGGGACTTCGGCATGATACTCAGTCGATGGCACAACTAAAGCTGGCACTGAAATTTCTTTATCGCAAAGAAATTTAGCTGTAACAGTTGCCTCTATATACCCTAGGTATGGTAGAGAGCTGCCATCAGGACCTTTCAAAACAAGATCGTCGAGTCCCGTAATAGATGGTACAGGATCTAATGAATGGAGAAAGTCCTCCGAGACTGTGGTCACCATCGATCCACTGTCTATTAGGGCTGTGGTTTCTTTTCCGCAGAATGAAATTGAAGATTCGTTAGAGCTACCTATCAATCTTGATCTTAAAGCCTCAATCTTAGGGCTCTTGTTGCAAGTGTCCCTCGCCTGCCCTTCGGCGGAGACATCTATAAGTTTAAAGGGTCTTTCTCCTCCTTTCTTTCCTTTTCTGTAATTTCTTCTTTCCTTTCAGTAGTGTCCGTATTATTACTGTTAAAGGGTCGTGTTCCACCTCTGCCTCTAAATCTTCCTCTTGGCCTTCTTTTCATTTGCTGAATATCTTTTTCCATAGTGGACATCTTCTCCATAAGTGATTTGAGCATTTTCATATGATCATCACTTTCCATCATATGCGGCTGATGCTGCGCTCTAGCTCTCCCATCCTTCTGTTTCGTCACTGGAGTTCTGATTAAACCTTCTTTCATATCATATTCCTCTTCTCTTACTTTTCTTTGAAGTTCTTCAAAGCTGTCTATGGACTGATGGTAAATCTTCGTCGCATTCTTTAGGTTTTGATCATATAAAGATCTCCAGAACTTATTTCTGAGCATCTCATTTTTGTTGTCTTCCATTACATGGCCTTTGTCTATCGCTCTCTGTATAATTTGTTCCAAACGGAGCCCCCAATCCGTTACAGTTTCATTTTCTTGCTGGTGAACAGTGTAAAATTCTTGGAGCACTGCTTCACCACTTGCCACATTTCCGAATACACTTTCTAATCTTTTTACTATGTCAACGGGCATCGCCGAAGGCCCCATAGGCAGTAAAAGATTCTTTGCTTGCCCCCTCAAAGACTTTCTTATAGCCTGAACTATAGAAATATCTGGGTAAACTTTGGCAGCTATTAACCCTTCAACTTCAAACTTCCACACTTCGAAAGAGCTCTCATGTTTTGGAGTGGGTTGTGTACCAGAGAATGTTCCTATAAAAGGCTTCATAATAAAACCTTCAGCTTTCTTATAGTCTGATGTAGGAACATGTGACACTTCCGTGGTATATAACGGTGCCTTTTGAGTGTACACAGAAGATGCTTCTGGAAGTTGCTTCTGCTTGCCAACATACTCTTCCGTCTCTCTCTGCTTTTGTCTCATTATCTCTGGTGGCATATCCGAAAAACGGGGCATGGTTTTGTGAGAGGCCGTTTCCTTCTCTTTATAGACACTTCTTTCTCTGATATCTTTTCGACTGTAAGGGGACTGTCTGAATTCTGGTTTTAATCCGTGTCTCTCGTTTGACTCTCTGTCTTCTACCCTTCTGTCCTGGAATTCATAATCGGAATATCCATCAAGACAGTATTCTTGTTTTGGCTTCGTTCTGTCTTTGTCTGATTCCGTCTCTTTCTCAAATTCTTGTTTCATCTTCTCTTGGAAGTGCTTTTGCATTTCAATTCTATTCATTGTCCACATTTGTTCCGCCAGTTCTATCTCTTTTTCTCTCCTCTCTATTTCTATCTCTTTCTCTCTAGCCATAATCTGCTTTCCCATTAGATCTGATTCCAACTTTTCAAGTATGTGAAGACTTTCATCATACATTTCTCTTTTCATTCTCTGTTTTATCTCTTGTCTATATTTGTCTTCTTCTTCCTCCATCTGCCTCTGAAAGGTTCTTCTCCTTCGTTCTAAATCCCTTTCTCTTTCAACTGCTTGCTGTTCTCTCTTTTCTAGCTCTTTCATCCTTTCTTCCCATCTAGCTTTATCTTCTTCCAACTGCCGTGTCCGTTCATGCACCGATTGCGTTTTGTCACCCTCTTCTTCATCTTCTTGTTGTTGTGGCTGTCTATCATTTCCCTGTCTCTGCATATTGCTTTGCTCTCTGGGCCCATCATCTCTATCTTCGAGTTCTTCTTCTGCCTCACTTAACGTCAGATAATCATCTCCAAATAACATCAGATGACTATCATCCTGTGCTGAGGGTGTTGGTGGAGCACTTGGTTCATCCTCCTCAGATAATAATACTCCTTGATCCTCAAGTCTACTCCTCTCATGTCTTGATCTATTTAGAATTCTCCTTCTTTGAGTTTCTTCTGCAAGAATTCTGTCTCTTTCCATCTTCCTTTCTTCTCTTTCACGAAGCCTCTGTTCTCTCGCAGACATACCCGTTGCCATCTTTGAGCAACTGCAATAAGCTTAACTTCCTCCAATTTATGTACGATATTAGTTAACAGAGTTCGTATAGCTCACAAAACAATCACCATCACTGGAAAACTGAAACTGTTACATCACTGACATTCACATTAACTTTTTCCAGTTAACTTGTTGGTATAGTAACTTTAACGTTACCTCTTTACAAGGATCCACACACTATTCAGAAATAACACTATTTTCACTGAAGATAAGCACTATTGTATTGTTTGCTTAACCGTGTTCACCTGATTTAGCTTTCTAATATGCAACACAGATGACACTGTATGAGTCTATAAAACCTATAGTTCCTAATGGCTGGTGCTGTTAGTTATCACTATGCTTCACAGGCTAATTGTTCACTTCCCGACAAGGAATTTTCACAGTTTAACATTAACACAATCATCGAATGTCATATCACCATTCACGAGTTGTTGTTTTTTTTTTATATACAATAAAAACAACATGCTAAGCCGATGAACATCCCAGGCCCATTGACTTAACCGTTTTGTTGTCAATGTTTTGTTGCTGTTGTTGATGTTGTTGTTGTTGCTGTTGTTTTGTTGTTGTTGTTGTTTGTTGTTGACGTTGACGTTGTTGTTGTTGTTTCTGTTGTTTTGTTTTTTTTTGTTGACGTTGTTGTTGTCGCTATAATGTTATTGTTGTTGTTGTTGTCGTTGTTGCTGTTGTTGTTGATGTTGTCGTTGTTGCTGTTGTTGCTGCTGTTGTTGATGTTGTTGATGTTGTTGTTGCTTTTGTTGTTGTTGATGTTGCTATTGTTATTGCTGTTGATGATGTTGCTGATGTTGTTGCTGTTGTTATTGCTGTTGTGTTGTTGTTGTTGATGTTGCTGTTGTTGCTGTTGATGCTATTGATGCTATTGATGTTGCTGCTGTTGATGTTGTTGCTGATGTTGTTGCTGTTGTTGTTGATGTTGTTGTTGATGTTGTTGCTGCTGTTGTTGATGTTGTTGTTGATGTTGTTGTTGCTGTTGTTGTTGCTGTTGTTGTTGTTGCTGATGTTGATGTTGTTGTTGTTGATGTTGTTGTTGCTGTTGATGTTGTTGCTGATGTTGTTGCTCTTGCTGATGTTGCTGATGTTGTTGCTGTTGTTGATTTTGTTGTTGTTGCTGTTGATGTTGTAGCTGTTGTTTTCGTTGTTGTGTTGTTGTTATTGATGCTGATATTTAATCCATACATAGGCCATTGTTAAAAAAAAAACTTACATATGTTCATCAAACATTAACAATAAATCCTATTTTATAAAAAAAATGTTCTTTAGCTGAGAATCGAACCTCCGCCGAATAAGTCGCATGAACGCTAACGCTGACAAGACTTACTGCTTATCCACTGCGCTATACGGGATATATATAAATCAAGTAGCTAAACTAGTATATTACTTTTTAACACTAAGAACACTGTGTGCAACTGGGAACCAATATGATGTGCCAATTACCGTAAATATTAACTCAAAAGTTTTCTACATGAATACAACACCCCCGATTGAATGCACAAAGCCCAACTATGTTGAATTTGTTTACAGCAGACATAAACCTTCAAATATGTTGGGCTTTGCATCAACGGTATAAACAATCAAGCATGTTTGGGGTTGGCAACAGCATAAACCTTCGAAATATCGGGGTTTGCACAAAAATGTCGGAGTATGCACAAAGCACAAAAATGTCGGGGTTTGCACAAAAATGTCCGGGTTTGTACAAAAATGTCGGGGTTTGCACAAAAATTTCGGGTATTGCACAAAAATGTCGGGGTTTGCACAAAAATGTCGGGGTTTACATAAAGCACAAAAATGTCGGGGTTTACACAAAGCACAAAAATGTCGGGGTTTGCACAAAAATGTCCGGGTTTGCACAAAACACCAAAATGTCGGGGTTTGCACAAAGCACAAAAATGTCGGGGTTTGCACAAAGCACAAAAATGTCGGAGTTTGCACAAAGCACAAAAATGTCGGGGTTTTCACAAAAATGTCGGGGTTTTCACAAAAATGTCGGGGTTTTCACAAAAATGTCGGGGTTTGCACAAAAATGTCGGGGTTTGCACAAAAATGTCGGGGTTTGCACAAAGCACAAAAATGTCCGTGTTTACAATCGGAGTGCAAACAGTGCAGACCCTAAAAAAATGTTGGAGGTTGCAACAAAAGTGCAATCCTTCGAAAATGTTAGGGTTTTCAACAAAAGTGCAGGCCTTAATATTTTGTGGTTTGTAACAGCAATGTTGGGCCTTCAGAAATGTTGGGGTTTACAATTAGTGTGTAAACAGTGTAGACCCTAAAATGTTGGGTTTTTCAACAAATGTGTAAACCTTAAAAAATGTTTGCGTTTTCAACAAAAGTGCAGGCCCCAAACTGTTGTGGTTTGTAAGAGCAATGTTGGGCCTTCAGAACAGTTGGGGTGTACAATAGGAATCTAAGCAGTGCAGACCCTAAAAATATTGGGGTTTTCAACAAAAGTGCAGGCCCCAAAATGTTGTGGTTTGCAACAATAATGTAGGCCTTCAGAATTGTTGGTGTTTACAATAAGAGTGTAAACAGTGTAAACCCAAAAAGGTTGGGGTTTGTAACAAAGGTGTAAACCTTCAAAAATGTTTTGGGTTTACCGCAACAGTGTAAAACCTTACAAATTTTGAGGTTTGCAACAGAAGTGTACACCTGCACAAAGAAATATGTTGGGGTTTGTAACAAAAGTGTACCTGATGTGTCTGTGTCTGGGGGGCAGGGCTACAGTATAGCTTGTGTTTATGTGAACATAACTTTGTTATTGTGCTCTGAAAGAGGTTTGAGATAAGTTCATCAAAGGGCATGTACGTTAGTTATGGCCAGGGTATGACAAAATAACACGCGGCATACGCAACTATTTCCAACGTTTGTGTATCGCTTACGCGTAAAGAGCGAAACCATCAATTTCTTGATCTCTTCAAATTGATTACTTGGAGAGTATCATTTCACTTGATGGGCTTTGCTGTCATAAAACGAAGCGAAGGATCCTCACCTATCACACAATTTCTGGGATACAGTCCTAGCTTGGAAGCTGATCACAGAAACAGAGTAGTTGCTAGCAATTATGAAGGATTGTCCAATATAAGCAGACAAGTGAGTATAATATTTATATTCACTTATCCAAATAAGAGGCTTATATGCCCCTTGCCATTTCACACAAATGTATTCAGCAAAGTGATAATAAATTATCAGTTCCCTGAATACGCATTCTCTGAAAGCAGATACACTGCCAATACTTTGAAATCCCCTGTCTGTATGTACTGGAACAGAAAAGGTACTTCAACTTCAAATAAGTCTATGCTACAACAGACACAATACTTTTTCAGTTGTGCAACTCCTTTTTAACTTTTTTTTTCAATGTGCGTCTTATAGGCGAGTACACATTCAAGTCGGCCTACTAAATTTCATGATCACGCATACACATAATGATGCCCCAAAACTGTCCTGCTAGGTGTACTTCGGGACTATAGGCGGATCAAGGGAAAGGTTATTGTCGTTAGTTGCATGCATATGGTGCAAACATGTGCTGTGCAAATTTGACCTTAGTTACAACTAACACACTATATCTATTCTAAGACAAGTCATTATACCACAAAAATGGTGTAACAGTTCACCAGCATAGTCGGACCATAAGGCTTTTTTTCAACGGACACGGTACTCAAAATAACATCGTTACAGGCGGTCAAGGTCGTGTGGTTTATTTATGGTTCCCAACACCCTATGCATATGCATTAAAGCACGTGACATCAGCTCACATCTGGACCCTCTAAAAGTCATTAACTGAATTATACATGTCACTGATAATTTACAACGACTAATGACAGATCACTGCACACACACACGTCTACTTAGCAGCTGCAGGCATAGCATATAGCATTATCAGAATTCTTGAAATGCAGATATTGTGACAGCTACTTTGACATCTGTAGGCGGAGCTACTGAAATACGTCACTGGCTATTCAGTTGAAAATTGTTAATTGCCATGAAATTTACTTCTTTTGACAGCTGTCAAAGTAACTGCAACTTTGCTTTATACCGTGTATGTGTGCCGATCGGACATACGCAGGGTGTTTATACAAATACTGAAATAAATCTATACGCCTAAAAGCTAAAACATTCTAAAATAACATACCGAATGTCTCATCAAGAATACCATCATAGAAACCGAATATCAAAATACACACTAACAGTAAACAAACATGTGTAATGTATGTATGTTTCTGGATATGGAAAGTCCTTTCACAGGGAATGTCTCTCAGCGGAAATGTGAAGTTGGTCAGCGTTGTAAATCCATATTTGTATTGATGAATTCAGCGCGCGACAGTCTCTGGGCCCAGAATTTAGGAAACACAACCGCGAGACACAAGGACGATATACATGTGGATAAATCACATATACTTTGTTTATATTCCAATGAACTGTCACAATCAGTGCTAAATATATCTGATCACGTGAAGTAATCCATCCGTATGTTTAAACATTCAGTATCACTGACGTCATAACAACATCTATAAGGGCTAAATCCTCGTATTCACAGTAATCCATCCGTATGTTTAAACATTCAGTATCACTGACGTCATACCAACATCTACAAGGGCTAAATCCTCGTATTCACAGAAGCTGCAAAGGATCCAAGTTGTTGTTGGGCGCCAATTGTCACAGCTAGATGGGTTCTTCTTGGACCAAGTAAAGCAAGACTCCTGTTGGTGACGTTATATGGTGTTTATTTACATGATGATAGCTGCAATACAATAAAGTACAATCATAAATACATTTATTGACAAAGAATGAAGAAGTAGTTGAAGAGAATGAAAATACAACTCTTCACTTCAAACTCTAAAGGCGATCTGCATTGAGGGCTTAATTTGAGGCATACAAATAATCATGCAGATCAAATAATACATATATATTAAAATGACATTTCTTAAAGATACATGTACATTTAGTAAAGATGACTCATAATACTAAAACAGCTATATAATTACTTATAACTTAATGAAAGGATAAAGGTGAAATTCCTTATCATGTGCGTATGGAAGACATGTTATACACACTCATTAATGTCTACAAAAGACACTATAAATAACATGTAATATCCATATGAACAAAGATGCTCAAAGATAGACTGTAATAAAATACAATTGTACTAACCTGCAATACAATAAAGTACAATCATAAATACATTTATTGACAAAGAATGAAGAAGTAGTTGAAGAGAATGAAAATACAACTCTTCACTTCAAACTCTAAAGGCGATCTGCATTGAGGCATGCAAATAATCATGCAGATCAAATATTTAACACAGGTGAGTTTGTGAGCAGGTTAGTAAAACACTGTATGGGTACTACTACGGCAGTTGTGGGGTAATGCGAGGATACTATAGGAAAGGGGAAAGAGGCCATAAATGGAATTAAAATACAACAGAACACATATCTCTTTTATACGTGTTTATTACAACCTAACTGCTGGTTAGAACCGCATCGAGGTTTTAACGAGTAACCACAATCTTCTTGTCACAGCTAGATGGGTTCTTCTTGGACCAAGTAAAGCAAGACTCCTGTTGGTGACGTTATATGGTGTTTATTTACATGATGATAGCTGCAATACAATAAAGTACAATCATAAATACATTTATTGACAAAGAATGAAGAAGTAGTTGAAGAGAATGAAAATACAACTCTTCACTTCAAACTCTAAAGGCGATCTGCATTGAGGGCTTAATTTGAGGCATACAAATAATCATGCAGATCAAATAATACATATATATCAAAATGACATTTCTTAAAGATACATGTACATTTAGTAAAGATGACTCATAATACTAAAACAGCTATATAATTACTTATAACTTAATGAAAGGATAAAGGTGAAATTCCTTATCATGTGCGTATGGAAGACATGTTATACACACTCATTAATGTCTACAAAAGACACTATAAATAACATGTAATATCCATATGAACAAAGATGCTCAAAGATAGACTGTAATAAAATACAATTGTACTAACCTGCAATACAATAAAGTACAATCATAAATACATTTATTGACAAAGAATGAAGAAGTAGTTGAAGAGAATGAAAATACAACTCTTCACTTCAAACTCTAAAGGCGATCTGCATTGAGGCATGCAAATAATCATGCAGATCAAATATTTAACACAGGTGAGTTTGTGAGCAGGTTAGTAAAACACTGTATGGGTACTACTACGGCAGTTGTGGGGTAATGCGAGGATACTATAGGAAAGGGGAAAGAGGCCATAAATGGAATTAAAATACAACAGAACACATATCTCTTTTATACGTGTTTATTACAACCTATGACATATTTCCCTGCTTTGAAAAATGTCGTCCTCGACATTACAATGTAGACAAAAGTGGCAGGCTTACATATAAGACTGATAACCCACCAAATCTTGTATGCAAGAATAGTAGTTAACAATTTCAATTTTTAAAAGTCTTTGTGTAAAAGCTCATGAATATGAAAGATATCGCATTGTGTTTGAATTGTCTACAGTTTAAAGTCAGATGTTAGCTTTGATCTTGGCTAACAATTAACAATGCTAAATTGGTCTATCGATAATAAATAGATCAGTAAATAAATGAGTAAATAAAATTAATGGATAATGACTGTATGGATAAATGAATGGATGAATGGATAAATGAATGAATGAATGGGACAAAAGCAAAGGAATAGTCAAAAGTATGACTCATCCACAGGGGAAATGGATGAATGGATAAATGAATGGATGAATGGATAAATGAATGAATGAAAGAATGAATGAATGTGACAAAAGCAAATGAATAGTTTAAAATATAACTCATCCACAGGGTAAATGGATGAATGGATAAATGAATGGATGGATGGATAAATGAATGAATGCATGGATGAATGAATGGTACAACGCAAGATAGAGATGAGAAGCGTCGACCAATAACGTCAATAACTGCATCTCAAGGCGGCACACTGTGTAACGCATAATATGATGAATGTACTAGTGAATCAATGCATTCCATAGCTTCATTGTATGCCTATTGTATACACCAACTGCAAGGTGTAACAGTACCAAGAAATGAATTAAATCGAAAATGAAGCACTGCTGAAGTAAATAAAAACATGAACACATCGAATCCAAGTTGTCCGATCAACAAATCAATGCGCGTGGATCATACATTGTCACATCAGATCCCCACAGTTTCAAAAAGTAACAAACATTGAGAACACAGTTAAATAGAAGTAGAACTGCCAAGGGTAAGTATCATGACCAAATCCGACAGTAACATACACACGCGCATCGCATCGTGGAATGTTTTTTTTTTAACCGTTAAAGATTACTTACCTTTGTTAGGGTACTAACAGATATCAAATCTGTCACTCTTTTCTCCATTACTGTATTTACTGTGTATAAAATTTGTTACAGTGGATTCTTATGTACTGGACAGCAATCTAAAAATGAATACATATCACTGTCTATGAATAAAAGGCGATGATTATAAATGTAATATATCTCAAATTTCAAGTACAGAATGTCAATGCAACCTGGAACTAAAATGAACACAATAATCAATTAGTCTGAGGTTTCTGCAACCCCACTGTAAAGAGATGCTCATGGATCCAGGAAACGCATGGATCAATGCAGTCTAAAACAAAACGAAAACAGAATATATACATAATATGAGGTTTCTGCAACCTCCAATGTCGAAAGAGACTAATGAGTTAAGGAAGCGTCATCGGCTAGACTGCCTTCCTAAGTGACCCAATCACCTGATCCCAGCCAACCTGGAGCCTGTCGCGTGCGTTTTGGTCTTGACGGCTGACCCCTTGGTGTTAAACCTCTTTCACCTGGCTTGCGACGCTGCGGAATGTGATATATTTGCGCAGGCGAATCACGATCTTCAGAGTCAGAACTATCGGAATCTGAAACCGTATCCACAATCGATTCATCTGAAGAATACTGGGGCTGTTGAAGCTGGTTAACTTCTCTGTCGTCCGTCACTTCCTGCACAAGCGGGGCTGAAGGCAAGGCTGTGAAAGGCAAGAGTTGATTTCTGTGTAGGGTCCTGATACGCCCTTTTCCATCTTCTGGTCTGACTTTAAAAACAGGCACATCTGGAATGGGAATTTCCGTTACAATAAACGGCATTTCCTCCCATTCATCGCTCAGTTTGTGCTTCCCTTTCAATCCTAAGGCTCGTATCAGCACCCTATCACCAACCTCGATCCTGCTTTCCCTGATCTTTTGATCATAGTAGCCCTTGTACCTGCCAGCTTGACGTTCTGCTTCCTCAGATGCTTTTCTGTACGCAAAGGCAAGACGTGACTGAAATTTGCGTACATACTCAGTCTGATTCCGGACAGTCTCGGCATCTGGCTGAAGACCAAGAAAGGCATCAATGGCTAGCCTAGGATTGCGACCAAACATCAGGTAGAACGGCGAGAAACCTGTGGTATCATGCCTCGTCGCATTATAAGCATGAACCAGCGGCAGCACATAGGACTTCCAGTCAGACTTCCTGGCAGGTTCCAGAGTCCCAAGCATTCGCAGCAAAGTCTGGTTAAAGCGCTCGGCCTGCCCATTCCCCATAGGGTGATACGGGGTAGTCCGCGTCTTCTTTATACCAGCAACTTTGCACAAATGACGAATCACTCTGGACTCGAAGTTCTGAGCTTTGTCACTGTGGAGTTTGGCTGGAAATCCATAATGTGCGAAAAATTGATCAAACAGGACTCTGGCCGTTGTACGAGCTGTCTGGTTCCTGGTAGGAATGGCCTGAGCATATCGAGTAAAATGGTCAGTTATGACAAGTATGTGCTCGAAGCCACCCTTCGATACCTCAAGCGACAGATAGTCTATACACACAAGTTCCAGAGGAGCACTTGATGTGATAGTGACTAATTCTGCCGCGGGTACAGGGCGAGTCTTCTGGCGAACACACCTGCCACAATGGCGCACTTTACTCGCTATGTCCCCGTCCATCCCTAACCAAAAGAATCTTGTCTTCACTAGCCAAGCTGTGCGACTACGGCCCTGATGACCCATGTCGTCATGAAGTGCCTTTAAGACGATCTCTTTGACGGCTGTAGGAATAACAAGCTGGTCATAGGGATGTCCGTCAAATGACGTTGACCTATACAAAACTCCATCTTCGAGTTTCAGCTTGCCCCAGTCCTTCAGGAAGCGTCTGACATCAGACTGTTCTTTGGCTGCCTCTTTCTTTGGTGGTTTTTGACCAATTGCAAGCAGTTCTTTTACTCTTGCTATGGTATCATCATTTGACTGACCTCTATTCCAGTCGGTTGAGCTCAACGCATATGCTTTAAGTGTATCGGTCGGAATTTCATTCGGCTCAACAGTTTGCTGCATTGATTTTGACAAGAGCAGTCCCTCAGCTAGTGGTCGTTCTTCAGGGTCAATCTGCGAGGAATTAAAAACTGCCTTGAGGATGTCAGGATACATTATCTGCCGTTGGTCTTGACCTTCACCAAGCCGGGACAAAGCATCGGCATCTTTGTTTAATTTGCCGCTTCTGTAAGTCAACGTAAAGTTATAATTTGATAATGCGGCTACCCAGCGGTGACCAGTTGCATCAAGCTTAGCCGTAGTCAACACATATGTCAACGGATTGTTGTCTGTAACCACCTCGAAAGATGTACCATAAAGGTAGTCGTGAAATTTATCCGTTACTGCCCACTTAAGAGCTAAAAATTCTAGCTTGTGGGCCGGATAATTTCTTTCGGATGGCTTCAGACTTCTGCTGGCATATGCGATGACACGATCAATGCCTTTTTGCTCCTGGTATAAGACGGCTCCAAGACCAGTAGCAGATGCGTCGGTATGCAGCTTGAAAGGACGCCTGTAATCAGCAAATGCCAGTACTGGTGGAGAAGACAACATATCAATAATTGTACTGAAAGCTTTCTGCTGAGGGTCTCCCCATTCAAAAGGTGTTTTCCGACGAGATGGCTTCTTTGTCGAATTTCCAATCAGGAGATCATTTAAGGGTCGGACAATGCGTGCGAATCCCTTTACAAACCGTCTATAATATCCGGTGAAACCAAGAAATTTTCTGACATCCTTCAAACACTTTGGAACCGGCCAATCTTTGAGAACTCGTATTTTCTCGGGATCCGTCATAATTCCGCTTTCAGAGACCACATGTCCAAGGTAAGTTACCCGTGCTTTAAAGAACTCACACTTGGAAGCCTTAAGCTTGAGGTTATACATGTGAAGCCTCTGAAAGACGGCCTCAAGACGATCCAGATGGCGCTCGAAGGTGTCAGAAATTATGTCCCGACATTTTCTCAACAATCAAATTACCGATAATCCAAGTGTGTGTACATTTGCCCCCGCCCATAGGTGCTTGAAGAAATATATGGGTTGCATGATGCTTCCACGCAGAGGTGAATCCGGCCCGGACACTAGTACTGGTAAACCGCTTAGAGGATCTAAGCCTGTCTGGGAACCGAGGTGCGAGGCGGTCCGCCTCCCATGCTAATAAACCCTATTGGTTTCATTGGGCGACAGGGCTTGAGATGTCATTTCATCTCAATGTCGGGTAAAAGTCCCACAAAATTGGAAGCAACGTCTCCAAAATAACCTTTACAGTGTTGACGGGGACGTTAAACCCCAAATCAAACAAACAAAACCAAGGTGTGTACAAAAATTCGGGAAGCAAAACATTCAATAAGTGTTAATCAGCCACATGCTTGATTTGTCACAGCACACCCGAGTGTCGCAAGATGGACGCCGGATTCGGCATTTCCCATCATTGATGCTCAATAAAGTTATGCTCAGTAAAGTTCTGTTCCCAACACTGTGATTATAAGTAAGAAATTGGACCACCCTGCACATCTTCATAGTCTCGTAGTTGATACGAACCATAAAAACACACCTATTTAATTTTGACCCCTACCACTCAACGTTGGAACTTCCTACTGTTTCTGTGAGTAGCCCCGCTCATCATGGCTTGCAGAAATAGACTGGGCTGCATGATGTTTCCACGCAGAGCTGACCGAACACGAGTACTGGTAAACAGCTTAGAGGTTCTGAGCCTGCCCAGGAAATGTGCGAGTCAGACCGTCCATGTATATAAACCCTACAGGTTTCATTGGGCGACAGGGCTTGAGATGTCATTTCATCTCAATGTCTGGTAAAAGTCCCACGAATTTGGAAGCGACGTCTCCAAAATGACCTATATAGTGTTGCGGCCCCCGCCCATCGGGGCTTGAAGAAATACATGGGCTGCATGATGCGATGATAGTCAGCAATGGGTGTGGCTAAATTAATTTATTCAGCAGGATAAGGGTTGAGTCTCCAAAACGCGACTTATTAGTTTTTCTGGGTTTCTTCTTTTTTTCCGCCCAATTTTTTTCCAGATAAGTTCTGAGTAACCACTAGATAGATGTGCAGGAAGATTTCAAAATGCAAAAATCCGCACAAATCTTTTATGTATGAGTTTTCAGTAACCGTCGAGTCGGAGCAATTAAGTGACAAATATATATGTATATATTTTTTTATTTATTTATTTATTTTCTGTCAACAGGGGCCAACTCTTAAAGGAAAGAATTTGCTCCTCTTCAATTCATTCTTTCCACTATTTCTATCTATTATCGGTCGAATCAACATTGGAGCGCTTTCAATTCTAGTGTGATTGGTCATTGCCGATCCAGGTTTGCAGGATGAAAACATACACAGTAATCATGTAATAACGATATAGATCTTTAAGCTGCACAGAATGTGCCTCCCTGCACGTGCAGGGGGTCCCAGTTAACGTCCCGATGCGGAGGACGATGCACTTTGTGGCATTCACCCGGAGCATGTTCGGACACCACAGTTTTATTACCGCTGCCGGGAATCAAACCGGGGGCCCCTAGCATCATAGGCAGGTGCACTATACAATTGAGCTACCACGTTTGATTCAATGTCGAGTGCCGGCTCGGCCACTTTAATACATGTATATACAGGGGTTCATTCATTGTTCTTTCTTATTTCTGCTACAGCCTCGGGGTTTTAACGAGTATCCACAGTCTGTTTTGAGCAGAATATATATTCGCCTGTGGGTACTGCTGGTTAGAACCGCCTCGAAGTTTTGTTTGTTTTGTTTGATTTGAGGTTTAACGTCCCCGTCAACGCTGTATAGGTCATTTTGGAGAAGTTGCTTCCAATTTTGTGGGACTTTTACCCAACATTTCGATAAAATGACATCTCAAGCCCTGTCGCCACCTAGAGGTTTTAACAAGTGTCCACAATCTCTGTTTTGAGCAGACTATAGATTGTGGGTACTGCTGGTTAGAACCGCATCGAGGTTTTAACGAGTAACCACAATCTTCTTTTAAGCAGTACAGAAGCCTCCGTGGTGTAGTGATTACGCTACTCGCCTTGTAAACCAGGAATCGCAGGATCGATCCCGAGCTTCTCCAGACTTTCGGATGAGTCTTTAAACCGAGGTCCCGTCTCCGTATGACCTTAGCTGTTGGTGGGACGTAAAACTCAAACACACACACACACTCTCTCTCTCTCTCTCTCTCTCTCTCTCTCTCTCTCTCTCTCTCTCTCTCTCCCTCTCTTTTGAGCAGTAATAAAATCGATTGCAACATAAACTGACAGCGCTATTGTCCCGCCCACGCTTAAAACGTTCAAAGACGGTTGTCAATCATCTCAAATACCAGTTCAGAAGCACGTGATAGAAAGTTCAACACGGTGCTACAAAGCTTTCGGCACGTATTTGATATTCGTCTCAAACAACATCAGAAGTGCGTCTGGGAGAAGAGCTATTGCTAACTTGCCGATTGCGTTGCTCATCATGGCTTGCAGAAATAGACTGGGCTGCATGATGTTTCCACGCAGAGCTGACCGAACACGAGTACTGGTAAACAGCTTAGAGGTTCTGAGCCTGCCCAGGAAATGTGCGAGTCAGACCGTCCATGTATATAAACCCTACAGGTTTCATTGGGCGACAGGGCTTGAGATGTCATTTCATCTCAATGTCTGGTAAAAGTCCCACGAATTTGGAAGCGACGTCTCCAAAATGACCTATATAGTGTTGCGGCCCCCGCCCATCGGGGCTTGAAGAAATACATGGGCTGCATGATGCGATGATAGTCAGCAATGGGTGTGGCTAAATTAATTTATTCAGCAGGATAAGGGTTGAGTCTCCAAAACGCGACTTATTAGTTTTTCTGGGTTTCTTCTTTTTTTCCGCCCAATTTTTTTCCAGATAAGTTCTGAGTAACCACTAGATAGATGTGCAGGAAGATTTCAAAATGCAAAAATCCGCACAAATCTTTTATGTATGAGTTTTCAGTAACCGTCGAGTCGGAGCAATTAAGTGACAAATATATATGTATATTTTTTTTTATTTATTTATTTATTTTCTGTCAACAGGGGCCAACTCTTAAAGGAAAGAATTTGCTCCTCTTCAATTCATTCTTTCCACTATTTCTATCTATTATCGGTCGAATCAACATTGGAGCGCTTTCAATTCTAGTGTGATTGGTCATTGCCGATCCAGGTTTGCAGGATGAAAACATACACAGTAATCATGTAATAACGATATAGATCTTTAAGCTGCACAGAATGTGCCTCCCTGCACGTGCAGGGGGTCCCAGTTAACGTCCCGATGCGGAGGACGATGCACTTTGTGGCATTCACCCGGAGCATGTTCGGACACCACAGTTTTATTACCGCTGCCGGGAATCAAACCGGGGGCCCCTAGCATCATAGGCAGGTGCACTATACAATTGAGCTACCACGTTTGATTCAATGTCGAGTGCCGGCTCGGCCACTTTAATACATGTATATACAGGGGTTCATTCATTGTTCTTTCTTATTTCTGCTACAGCCTCGGGGTTTTAACGAGTATCCACAGTCTGTTTTGAGCAGAATATATATTCGCCTGTGGGTACTGCTGGTTAGAACCGCCTCGAAGTTTTGTTTGTTTTGTTTGATTTGAGGTTTAACGTCCCCGTCAACGCTGTATAGGTCATTTTGGAGAAGTTGCTTCCAATTTTGTGGGACTTTTACCCAACATTTCGATAAAATGACATCTCAAGCCCTGTCGCCACCTAGAGGTTTTAACAAGTGTCCACAATCTCTGTTTTGAGCAGACTATAGATTGTGGGTACTGCTGGTTAGAACCGCATCGAGGTTTTAACGAGTAACCACAATCTTCTTTTAAGCAGTACAGAAGCCTCCGTGGTGTAGTGATTACGCTACTCGCCTTGTAAACCAGGGATCGCAGGATCGATCCCGAGCTTCTCCAGACTTTCGGATGAGTCTTTAAACCGAGGTCCCGTCTCCGTATGACCTTAGCTGTTGGTGGGACGTAAAACTCAAACACTCACTCACTCACATAGACTTATACTGGGAAAAATCTTTATAAATCATCTTGTCTGAAACCAGAATACTCAGTTCTTTGATATTTGGTATGAAGCTTTGTCTAGTCGACCTCTACTAAAATTGTTCAAATTATAGCCCTTGGGCCGAAAATGGGCCCACCCCGGGGCTCACTTGTTTTTCAAAGACATATTGCATATTTGGAAAACCTTTAAAAATCTTCTTGTCTGAAACCAGAAGCCCAAGGTCTTTGATAATTGGTATGAAGTTTCGTCTTGTGTATTTCTGCTAAGATTGTTTAAATTATAGCCCTGGGGCCAATAATGCCCACACCCCGGGGCCCAGAGGTTTTGTATAGACTTATATAAATGTAAGGAAAACCTTTTTGAAAATCTTCTTGTCTGAAACCAGAAAGCTCAGGTCTTTGATATTTGGTATGAAGCTTCACCTTAGTGACCTATTAGACCTCAAGATTATGCAAATTATAGCCTTGGGGCCGATAATGGCCCTCCAAGGGGACCACTTGTTACACTATGGTCGCATAATGCATCAGGTGAGTGATCCAGGGCCATCATGGCCCTCTTGTTGGATGTAGTGTCCTTTTTGGCTGAAAAAAATGAGGTAAACTAATGCATTGGCAAATGTATTTATAAGAGCTGCTCGCAGGTTTTCAGCAAAAATATTGGCATATTGAATATAAAAATTTTTAACTGTTCATTAACATCTTTAGGAGATAATTGTATTGAAAATGGTCAATTCATGAATTGGGGATTTATGGTTGGAAACATTTTAATAATGAGACACGTTAGCAGAGCTGTAGAAGTGATGATTTAACTCCACAAATAACTATTTTCAATAGTTATCCCCATTTCAATGCAGTTATTCACTTTTTTTTAAAAAAAAAAGGTTATTTTTTCGAAAGCTGCAAGCTAACTGAGCTGCATACAAGAAAATGCCAACCAATTAAAAATAGAAGTAAAGGCAATGATCAGGAATTGATACAATTAACCCACAGCTCCCATCAGAGACACCAAAGGGAAAGAAACACAAACATGAAACAACATACCCTAATGGAAACATCAATAGCGGAAAACTAAAAGGACAGTTACTTCCCACAAAGTGGCCAATTGGCTATCCAAAACAAAATAATATAAGCGATAGAATCACTAAAGACAAAACTTAACAAAAATAAACCACGACAGAAAAACCGCCTTGTAACGGTGAGTGAAATGATTCCCACTAAGGGGCTTAAATTGATTTTACATGGCCACAATCCTCCCCCTTACTTCCATCGCCATTTAGACAAATAATTTGTTCAGTCCGCATGAAGGCCTCCTGACTCATCAGTGCAACATCTACGTGAACACAAATAATCAAACAACCACAGAGATGAAACAACTGTGAGGACTCGACACATTACGATAACTCAACCGTACGATATGGGGCATTTTTCACATATCCAAAATTGCGAAACGCAGCTTGTTCAATTTTACCATGACATTGTGAGCAATCTGGATGGGGCCATAAATCGTGGCCACAAACAGACTGACTTGATCATCATGGACTTCGCTAAGGCCTTTGACAAGGTACCTCACAGAAGGCTATTACATAAACTGGAGTTCTATGGGATAAGAGGATCCACGCATAGGTGGATTAGCTCACGGCTGTCTGGGCGCTCACAACAAGTACTTGATGGCCAAGCGTCTGATCCAGTCCCTGTTTTATCTGGAGTCCCCCAAGGTTCGGTCCTTGGACTGGTCCTTTTCTTGGTCTTCATTAATGATCTCCCCCGATAATATCAGGTCATCGGTCCGTTTGTTTGCTGATGATTGTATATATATTCTCCTTCTGACTGTCTTATTTTACAAGATGACCTGGATCAACTTGCACAGTGGGAGGCCGATTGGCAAATGAAGTTCAATGTGGCCAAATATCACTCAATGAGGGTGTCACGACACCCTCCGGACAAGCAAATTAAGTTTTACTATACTCTTCACCAACAAATTTTGGAGCATGTTCAATCCGCCAAATATCTTGGTATACCATCACTGACGATCTTGATTGGGGTCAACATATCTCGGAGATTACATCTAAAGCAACTAGGACTTTAGGAATCCTTAGACGGAACTTGGCTTTTGCACCTAGGCAGACAAAGGATGTTGCATATGAAACATTGGTTCGCCCTCAACTTGAATATGCATCACCCATTTGGCATCCCTATGTTAAAACTCAGACTCAGCAGGTGGAGAAGGTGCAGAGGACAGCTGCTCGATGGACCTGTAGGCGATGGCGAAATAGAAGTAGCGTCGGTGACATGCTTAATGAGCTAGAGTGGCCGTCCCTGGAGGCCCGTCGTGAGCAGTGCTCTTTAACCTTCTTCTACAAGATACACTCTGATTCAGTGTCTATTGATAAAGATAGGTACTTGACCCCTGTAACAGTGTCGACCCAAACAAGGGCATCAAAAGTAAACGACTCACAATATCGTAGATACCAGTCCTATAGTGATGCCCTGAAGAACTCGTTCTTTCCTAGAACTATTCCCCAATGGAATAGTCTTCCCCCCTCTGCGGTGAATGCCAAGTCCGCAGAAGAGTTCAAAGCCCGCACAGTGTAAGATTGGGACTCAGAGGTATGCGTTTTAGGATACCTCTGTTATGCAGATTGTAAATAGTTTTAAGGACGCATCCAGTGCCTCTCTCTTTTCTTTTTTTTCCAGCTAAATTCTAAATTTAGCCACCCAATCAACTGAGGTAATGGCCAGATATGACCGACTCAGTATAAGAAGATAGATAGATAGATAGATAGGCTACCTTTCTGATTAAAATCCCTGATATAATTCTTAAATACGCTCATAACATAGGTTTTGGGTGTTCGTTGAGGCGATTCTAACGAGTACCCACAACCTATGACTTGGAGCAGAAATAAGAAAAAATATGAATACCCCCATAAACCCCAGTTTTCTCTACATAAAATGGGGTTTAGGGGGGTCTTCATTTCACGGACTTGTTCACGTGATGAGCCAGAAACTACTGAAATGCTGGAGCAAAAGAAAACTAACACTTAGACTCCGATGGGCCCACGTTACGCAATGATGAAGGGTTTCCAACCATATATTGCAGAAATATGTTGCAAAATTTTGAGGTTTTCCGGTCAGAAGTCACGTGACATGTGCAAAGTGCATTAGAATTGTGAATTACTGGCCCCATTATCTACTGACCAGGTATAAAATTATCCCATTTCTAGAACAGTTCTGAATTAAACATTTAAATATCATAGTTATCTCATTTGTGGAGCGTATCTCCGGAAGCACCACGAACACACCGACCATTTTCTCTTAAAACATGTCATTACCTTTTTATGCTCTTGCCATTCAGTCCTACATGCGTCCGAAACTAAAACAGGGTCAATACCTTATTTCTTGATGTATTTTGAAATTGTTTGGGAACAAGCCTAAGACAATGTGTCATGCGCAAAGCCCAGGTTCGTGACTACAAGACAAGGTCGTACTTCGAGGTCAACGCTAAAAAAAGGATCAGGAACTTAAACGTGGTCAATAACTTTCTTGTTTCTGCATGGATTTTGAAATTACATGGCAGAAATGTCATTACAGAATCACCTCAGTACAAATATATTGGAAACTGTACATTATAAAACTGTTTTCTGAAAAAAAAAAATTGTGATAATTTTAATATTTATGCTCCAAAAATAGATTGTGGGGACTCGTTATAACCTCCTCACTGAGGCCAACAAGTACCAACAACCTATGTCTTAGAGCAGGAAAAGGTAAAATAATGTTTACCCATGTAAACACCAGTTTTATTATAAAGGGGATTTGAGGGTCAAAATTATATTTGCGTTTCTTCGTAGTGTTAACCACCAAGAGACCATGTGTTGTGCACAAAACCTAGGTCCATACCTCCAAGGTAAAAGTTGTACAGCTACAGGGATGAAACAACGTTTACAACTAGACAGCACAGACACTGAAACGCTGGGGCAAAAGGAAACCACCAGTTAGCCTCCGAGTTATTCTCCAAGTGTTCTGATTACCAAATTTGATATGGTGTGCAACATGGTGAAACAAAATTAGGTGTAAACCAACTTGACATTTAACCACAATTTCATACCCCTGTGGTGAAAGCCTTTTTCGGGAACATTACTATTACAATATGATAATGGGTATGTATAGCATCTTGGTGAGAGGGTGACAACTTTATCTTCTGTCTTTGCGAACGTTTCCCTCATTTCTGAGAGCCGGCTTGTAGCTCAGTCGGATGCGAGTTTGACTTTATCAGGAGGCCGAGGTTTGGATACCTGCCGAGGTCGGCAGCATTGAGATACAGTCATTCCCTCCCTTCTGCTAATTCAAGAAGTGCATTTGGTACGTTTCTGGCGATCGAAAGTGAACTGAGCTGGTAAACAGCATACGTATAAGCCTGCCCAAGAAAATGTGGATTGGTAAACTGGCCGGCTCAAAGACCTAAATAGTGTTGACTGGGTCGTTAAGCTCAAATGCAGACAACCAAATGTGTCATTTCTAAACCAGAGGGCCATGATGGCCCTGTATCGCTCACCTGATCCATATGGTATAGATGAAATTATAGGTAATACAGTGAAATTCCGCTATTAAGACCAACTAAAATTAAGACTAATTCTGCTTTAAAAAGCTTATTTGAAGGCTGCACTTAATATTTGTTTGTGTTTTCTGCCCACAGTCTCCTCTGAGCAGTGACAACATTTGGGACTGTTCAAAAGTTTGGGACCACTTTTGATGGTCTTAAAGACCACTTTGAACAGTCCCAATGGTGGTCTTAATATAGGAAGTCTACTGTATATGGTGGAGTAGAGGGCTTGAGCAATTTTGGTTGATCAATGAGGTTTTTATAATTTTAGCTCTGCTGCCCATCTTGTTCATCCAAGCACAACGGTTTGAGCAGTTTTAGAAGAGGGTCACCCATGGAACATTCCTGTGAAATTATTCGAAATCGATCCATTAGTTAAGCAGAAGTTATTTAAACGTTGTTCTATTATTAGCTCTGGCGACCACCTTTTTCATTCCAGCAGAAATGTTTAAACAAGTTTAATAGAGGGTCACCCATGAAACATTCCTGTGAAATTATTTTGAAATCCATCCACCGGCGAAGAAGTCGTTTAAACGTTTTTTTTTTTTTCTATTTTTAGCTATGGAGGCCACCTTAGTCATCCGAGCAGAACGCTTTGAGCAATTTTGGTATGAGGTGACCATAGAAACATTCCTGTGAATTTATTTCAAAATCCTTCCACTGCTTAAGGAGCAGATGTCATTTAAAGGTTTTTGTATTTTTAGCTCTGGTGGCCATCTTGTTCATCAGAGCGGAATGGTTTGAGCAATTTTGGTAGAGGGTCACCCAATGAACATTCCTGTGAAATTATTTCGAAATCCATCCACTGGTTAAGGAGAAGACGTATTTTGGAGAGTTTTTTTTTTCTATTTTTATCTCTGGTGGCCATTTTGTTCATCCAAGAGGAACGCTTTGAGCAATTTTGGTAGAGGGTCACTCAAGGAACATTCCTGCGAAATTATATCGAAATACATCCAAAAGTTAAGTTGCTGAATTCGTTTAAAGTTTTTTTATATATATATTTAGCCCTGGCGGCCATCTTGTTCATCCGAGCGGAGCAGTTTCAGCAATTTCGGTAGACGGTCACCCAAGGAACATTCATGTGCAGTTATTTCAAAATCCAGCCAATGGTTAAGGAAGAGAAGTCTTTTAAAGTTTTACTGTTTTTAGCTCTGGTGGCCATCTTGTTCATACGAGCGGGACAGTTTGAGCACTTTTGGTTGAGGGTTAATCAAGGAACATTCATGTTCATCCGAGCAGAACGATTTGAGCAATTTTGGTAGAGGGTCACCCAAGGAACATTCCTGTGAAATTATTTCAAAATCTGTCCAGCGATTTTGGAGGAAAAAAAGGCGTTTAAAGTAAAAGTTGACCACGGACGCACGGACGACGGACAAAAACCGATCACAATAGCTTACTTCGTGCCCAGGTGAGCAAATAAGAGCTTGAGATAAGAGATACCACACCCAGTCACATTAACGTGACACTGGGTCGACCAGCCCTAGCTCTTCCCCGTAAATCTGAGAGCCAAGCGAGGAACAGCTACTACCATTTTTAACGACTGGTATGTCGCGACCCGGGATCGAACCCGTTACCCGGAGCGGACACTCTACCAACTGGGGTATCGGGGCCGGTAAATAATGAGAGACTGACGATAAAAGGAAATGGGGGAGAAAAACCAACTGGTGATCAGTGGCGGACATGTTACATGAGCGGAACTCAAATCACATACTAGGGCAAGGTGGTCGGTCAAAGGCAGATTGACACCGAGTATGACTGACACAATATATATATTGGCGGCAAATACACATTTTAAGACACAAAAGACACTTGATTAGTACATGCACACCGATTGAGTTAGCATGAAGTGGAAAGATCCAAGGCGCCATCTGTGTGGTATTTAGCAAGTAAGTTATACACAGCTTATAAAATAATGTTGGCCATAAATTAATGTAGTATTGCGAAAATACGCCTATTCAAATACATTGTATTTTGTGTTGAGAAAGAAAATGTCATCACAGCATTAGCAAAGAGTTGTTCCTAAAAAGGACGTGCATTGATACTTGTGCTGTTTGCGACATCCATACCTTTGCAAACCATGTAGCTCCAGATCAGACGGCCATCTGATCAGGATCTACACTGTTTGACATTCAGTTTGTCAATTTACAGGAATATATTACATCAAATATCTGATTGATTCACAGGCAGAAATGGTAGTGGCTCCATTATTAAGCAGGGTTCATTTATGTTGAACACCGAAAAAAATGATATTTATCTGAAAAAAAAATTCTAATATTGTCAAAATTCTGCTCAAAATAGAGATTTAGAGAGCTAGTTAAAACCGCCTTAACGAGTACCTCAAATCGTATGTTTATGAAGAGAAATGAGGAAACAATTGTAAAAACCGGGTTCTAGTAAAGAATAATGGGTAATGGGTGTAAAAAGGGGTCGAAAATCGACTAGGCGTGTTTTCGTAATGCGGTTTTATTACCTTCCCGCACATGGCACTTTATAACAGCAACCATGCAAGTTTCAATTTAAGATCTGAAAATCCGAATAAACGACTGGTAGTAAAGTAGAATGTATTTCTTCCAAAATATCCACCCAAACGTTGCCCCGTTCTTCTTTGCTGCCAGGGAACCTCGCTCGGCCACATATGCAAACTGTTGAGTTGGCAATCAATATTTGGATAAGAAGAAGAAGAAGAAAAAAAAAACCAATACTTTCCAGCTGAATTATGGAAGTTTTAGAAACAAATCCCGGTTTATCATGTGGCAGTGCTATTTCCTACATCATCATTTGTGGAGGGTGGAACCTAATTAATGTAACCAGAAGAGAAGACGGTGCATATGTTGAAACCTATACTGTAATCCTGTTATTAACATAGAGTAATATGCATTTGCGATGACAAGCCCTGCATGGGGACAGAAGTGGCTGTGTATGTATGTATGTGTGTGTGTGTGTGTGTGTGGGGGGGGGGGGGGGTAAGGGGGGGGGGGGGGGAGAGGGGGTCTTCATTTAGCGTCCCAATCACAAGGACGTTACACTTAATGATATTCATAGATGATGTCAATAGAGCACGTTAGGAACTGAAATTTTATCACCAAGGCTGGAATAAAGCATGTGTGTCGCAGTGGGGAGGGGTTACCAACACGAGGCCTCTAGCACCAGATACTGACCATTAGAATAACTAAGATATGTAAAAATCCATAACGAAAACACGCCTATACAAATACATTGTAAATAATACCACCGAAAATGAAAATTTTCAGATGACAAATTCCGATATTTTTCTTATTTCTGCTCAAAACATAGATTGTGGATACTCGTTAGAACCGCCTCGTCGAGGCAGTTCTAATGAGTACCCACAATCTATGTTTTGGAGCATGAATAAGAAAAAATATTGTATACCCCGCAAACCCCAGTTTTACTATATAAAAGTGGGGTTCAAGGGGGTCAAAATTATATAGGCGTGTTTTCGTGATGAATAGAGAGCGAGATAGAATTTTACCAATCTATGCATTGTTTTTATACTTATTTTTGATAAATAAAAGTGTGCAGTCCTCGGTGGCCTTGTGGATAATTTTGAGCATGGACTTATTCAGTAGATCTCTCACAGCTGTTGGTTAGAGCCTGGCTCGGCTCACCTGTGAGACGCCAAGTTCTGCAACGGAAGGTAAGGTGATTTTCCTCCGGGTACTCCGGCATTCGTTCTGCCTCTTATTAATGACTATAATCTCGAAATTGTCGTAAAAACAACGAATAAATAAATAAATTAAAGTTCTTGTGCAGTCACGAGTGGTTATGTAGAATATACTATTTTTTTTATTTCCGTTATTTCCGGACCATTTCGGGCAGTTTAAAAATGTACTCGTGATTTATCATCATCATCATCATCAATATAGGATTTTTTATTAACGTGCAGGTACAGAGGCAACATCCACATGAGTGCCCCCCTTCCAGGTATCTGGCTTGCTTGCTACACGCTTGGCAGATCTCAAACCAGATCTCATGCGGATCGATAGTAACAAAAAACAAAAAAAAACAAAAAAAACAAAAAAAAAAAAAAAAAAACAATTCATAAGACAATTTACATTATTGTTTTGTTTATCGAAATAAAGTAAGTGAGGCGTGTTCAACTTTATTGATACCGGAATAGTACCGGTAATTATAAATGCCAATCAATACAAAGGGGCGGTACTATGTTGCCACCCTCCAGTCCTTACCGCCATTAACCCATTACAGTTAAATGCCAGCCTTGAAAAACACCCGATCCTCAAGCTTGAATCCGTAAACAACCGCCATCTTTGTTAGCCTAATATTCCTAGGCAACGGTCTGTTTCAATAAAGCGCTTTCGGAAAGGCAGCTCCGGGAAGGCCACGTAGCGCTACGAAGCGCCTTTTCGTAACGTACCGTTGCATAGCGTAGCGCTACGAAGCGCTCTGTAGCGCTCGCCTTATGCAACTCGCCTCAGGTTTTTGCTGTTTGATCACGGCTTTCTGTCCATTTGACAATGGCCTCAAACAGTCATGCACATAGATATTTATGCAAGAACATTTGTTTGTTTGTTTGATTTGAGGTTTAACGTCCCCGTCAACACTGTAAAGGTCATTTTGGAGACGTACCCTGTCGCTCAATGAAACAAATAGGGTTTATAAGCCCAATGAAACCAATAGGGTTTATAAGCATGGACGGTCCGATTCACACCGCTTTACATGATCATTGCCTCTACTTCTATTTAGATCCTCTAAGTGGTTTACCAGCTAGAAATCGTGTGCGGGTCGGACTCAGCTCTGCGTGGAAGCATCATACAGCCCATATATTTCTTCAAGCCCCGATGGGCGGGGGCAGATGGGATTTAGCATTGAGGAGTTTCTATGCAAAGTATATTTGGGTCGAACACATACCCACAATCATCCTAAATATATCCCAGCAGGCGGATGACGTTCAGGCAACATCCTATCAACGTTGGTGCCATTACGTTGCTCAAATGGCATGTGCCAGGTAGGATGTGCATATACGCTCGCATAGTGTTATGGGACTCAAGAGTGGGTTCGAATAAAACATGGTAAATGGGCCTTCTGTGTTTGGGGCATTGTTTCTCTTTTTACTTGTGAAAATTTTATTTGTTGCTGCTTGAAACATAGGCTGTAGGTGCTTATAAGAACTGCCTCATCGAGGTGGTAGGTAGACCTGCCTCATCGAGGTGGTTCCGAGTAGTTTGAGCAAGAGCCTAACAAACAGGCCTATATAGGCAATGGAAAAGGTAAAGCGGTTAAATTTGAAACAAATCACTGGGCGCAATTGCCGCAGAACGCATCGTCTGATCAGGGCCTGCACTATTTGCTGACAGAACTTTCCGTCAAAAATAGAATAAAACGAAAATATATGCCTGACATCCCTCATATGACAAATGGACTTGTCCAGCATATAGCATTGAAGAGTCCACTAGTATACAATGGGTTAAGCTTGTCCTGACAGCTGTAGCATCATGCTTGTGACAAGCAATTACTGAACCCTTAAGATGCCAATCACAACAATTGTCGTCTGCTTTGTTGCCTGTTGGTAACTTTAAAATTCACTGTTGCAGTGTGGGCCCAGATAGGACTGCTCCTATAGGGGCAGTCTGATCATGGTCTACATTGTTTCCCTGTATGCAAAAAGACCCAAGCGGTTTACCAGTACTCAATTTCGGTTCGTTTCAGCTCTGTACGGAAGCACCTTGCAGCGCAATCTATTTCCGATGGGCGGGGCATTGCAAACAGTTAAGGGAGATTCTTAACAAATGTAAAGAATATTTAGAGAAATTCTCAGTTCAGATGAGGTAAACTACAAAATTTTAGCATAATTTTGGCGAAAACTAGAGCTGTCAGTGAAACTGACTAGGGCCCCGGCAGCGCTATCAGAAATTTGTGGACGGACAGACGGACGGACAGACAGACAGACAGAGTGATTACTATAGGGCACCCACACTTTCAGTGCGGGGCCCTAATTAGCATCAAAATGAGGGAGATTCCCTGCTGATGAGGGAGGTATCACATGTAAGGAAACTGACAACTGCCCTTCTGGAATAAATGGAAGGGATAGAATGACTGTAGAAAAGATAGCATGATCGATCTACACAAAAGAAATTAGCAGACCCATTGGGGATTGAAGCTAGGACCTCTTTATCACCAGTCAGCTGAGTATACGACCGAGCCACTGTTACTGGTTTATATGAGTTAACTTTATCAAATATATTGGTAAAATGCCAAAAAAAAAAAAAAAAAAAAAAAAAGATAAATAAACAAAAAATTTTTAAAAAAATCAGATAAAAATCCTGATATTTTTAATTTCTGCTAAAAACATAGATTGTGGGTACTCATTAGGAACGCCTCAACGAGGCGGTCCTAATGAGTACCCACAATCTATGCTGAGGCGGTCCCAATGAGTACCCACAATCTATGTTTTTTAGCAGAAATAAGAAAAACTAGAGAAAGCGACCAGTGGGTCACGTATACCCCCGGCCAGCACCATACTCTGATATATCTTTTGCGCTTGTATGTAATATGAATGAAGTGAAGAAGCTATAAGAATCTATAAATGTGTTTGAAAAAAGCTAAACCAAACATAAAATTTCTAAATGGACCAAGGGAGTGAGGGCATCAAAGTTACTGAAGGGGTGAGGGCATCAATGTTACTGAAGCAGCAGGGTGGGGTATGCATCAATGAAATCTTTGGACTGGTATGCAACATCGATGCAAATATCAATTGAATTTGTCTAAAGAGTTTAGAACATACATGCATCTTTAAACTTTGTTATAAAACTTTAACCAAATGTAAAAAGTCCGTGACCATGAGGTCACCGTGGGTGGGGGAAGGGACATACATCACAAAATCTTTGGACTGGTATGCAACATTGATACAAGTATCAACTGCATTTGTAGTTTAGAACATAGAGGCATCTAATAACTTT
The DNA here is from genome assembly GCA_963580285.1 of Lucinisca nassula. Taxonomy (NCBI): domain Eukaryota; kingdom Metazoa; phylum Mollusca; class Bivalvia; order Lucinida; family Lucinidae; genus Lucinisca; species Lucinisca nassula. The sequence continues at coordinate 87,988,708 of OY757017.1, forward strand.
GTCATAAAACTTTATTCAAATGTAAAATTTCTAAATATGTGACCTTGACCTCAAGGTCACTTTTGGGTTGGGACATGCATCAATGAAATCTTTAGACCAGTATGTAACTTCAGTGTAAGTATCAACTAATCTATCAAAGGGTTCAGAAGATTATCTCTTCTTTAACCAAAATGTTAACAGACGGACGTTAAGGTGGACAGACGAATGGCAGGAAGAAAAGTGAAATAAAAAGAGCTTGCAGCTCGCCTGCAGGTATCCTTGAGGTCAAAGGTATAGGTGGGGTTGGGGTTATTTCAAAATAAACCTTTAGACTTTTATTTATCATCTTACCAATTATGAACCAAAGCCTTACATTCATATAGCTTTGAAAATACGAGGTCTTAAAAACTTTACCATGAAAGTCTGTGACCTTGACGCCGATTCCAACACTGAATTCCAACACTGACGCTAATGCCGACGGTAGTGTGATAGCTCTTCCTGGGTTCGTCCATGCGAGCTAAAAATTGATCAGTCACTGAAAACAAGAGGCCCATGGGCCCCTATGCTCACCAGAGCTCAGGTGTGCACTGCCCAATGGCAGCCATGTATTTTAACATGATATCATTTTAATCTACCAATTATAAAGTCTCCCAAATGGACCCCCATATCCAAATGAGCACCCATCTGGACTCAGTATCTGAAACATTAGGCCTTTTATGAAGTAGAGGGGATGGGGCATGGACCCAGTGGAGCCCTGGTTGGTATGATGGTATCACTAAATGCATCTTATCATAAGGAACAAGAATATATATGGTATAGCAGTGGGGATCTGTATGTTGGATATATAAGGCCTCTTTAGCGGTGGAGGGGTTCGGGCATGCCCTACTGATCCCAGGAAAGCCCAAGATTGTTGTCCCTAAATGTGCCTTATCATAAGGACCAAGTATATATATATGGTTTATGGGTGGGAATCTGAACGGCTTCTGATATATGAGGCCCTTCTATGATGTCGAGAGGAGAGGAATGGGCCTACGGACCCCCAAGTTGGTGTGCTATTGATAAGAAACAAGAACATATATGATCATGGGGTGGGACTTCGAATGGTTTCTGAAATTTATGGCTTTTTAAAGTGGATGGGAAAGGCACACGGTTCATCATAACACGGTTTGGATATAACATAGTTTCAAGATGGATCCCAAAAATGTGTAAATTATATAAAAAAAATGACCAAATGGTCATTTTTCTATATAATCTACATGTTTTTGTTTGGATATAACACGGTTGTTTAACTAACACGGTTTCTGCTTTGGACCCTATTAATAGTGTTATAAAGAGGTTGTGGTGTGTATGGCTTTTAATGAAGTGAAGCAGCAGGGCATGGCCCGGCCACCCCGGAGGACTCCCAAGCTAGTGTTATTTGAATGCGTATTATCATAAGGAAGATGAATATGTATTGTTTTGGGGTGGGGTTGTGAACAGTTACTGAGATACATGGCCTTTTGTGAAGTGGTGGGATGGGGCAAGATCCTGGCTTGACCCGGGAGACCTCCAGGTTCGTGTCAATGTATGTGCCTTATCATATGGAACAACAATATATATCGTTTAGAGGTTGGGATCTGTAAGGTTTCTGAAATATTGGGTCTTTCATGAAATTAAGGGGTTGGGCACGCCCCCGGCACATCCCAATGGACCCCAGGTTAGTGTCACTGAATGTGTCTTATCATAAGAAACAAGAATATATAATGTTTAGGGGTGGGGATCTGAATGGTTTCTGAGATATATGGCCTTCTGTGAAGTGGAGGGGTGGGGCAAGGCCCTGGTGCACCCAGGAAGACCCCAAACTTGGTGTTGATGAATGCGTCTTTTCATAAGGAACAAGAATATATATGGTTTATGGGTGGGGATCTCTAAGGTTTCAAAGATATTGGGCTTTTTATGAAATGCAGGAGGTGGGGATTGACCCCGGCACATCCCGGGGGACCCCCAGGTTGGTGTCACTGAATGCATCTTATCATAAGTATGGTTTTGGGGTGGGGATCTGAATGGTTTCTGTGATATATGGCCTTTTGTGAAGTGGTGGGGTGGGGCAAGACCCCCCAGCGCACCCCAGGAAACCCCCAAGTTGGTGTCAGTGAATGTATCTTTTCATAAGGAACAAGAATATGTATGTTTTAGGGGTGGGGATCTGTAAGGTTTCAAAGATATTGGGCCTTTTGTGGAATGGAGGGGTTGGGGCATGACCCCGGCACATCCCGGGGGACCCCAGGTTGGTGTCACTGAATGTGTCTGGTCATAAGTAACAAGAATATATAGGGTTTTAGGGTGGGGATCTGAATGGTTTCTGAGTTATATGGCCTTTTATGCAGTGGATGGGGTGGTGCATGGCCCCTGCACAACCTGGGGGACCCCTATGTTGGCATAAAAGTATATGGCTGAGAGACATTTCCTCAAGGAACATTTCTATAAAAAGTTTCATAGAGCATCAGTTTCTGATGAGATGATTTTTGAAGTTTTTTTTCTATTTTTTTCATTTTGGGTTTTCATGGCAACTAATAGAAATGAGCAGTAGGCCTAAAATCATATGGCAGATAGAAGATTGCCTTAGGAACATTTCTATGAAAGTTTTGCCAAAATATCGGCAAAGGCTTGGCAGTAAATGCCATTTTTCAATTTTCCCCATTATAAGTCTATGGAAACTCAAAGTTGCCATAGCAACCAAACTAATGAGCCGATTTTCATTAAAAACACAAATTTTCAATCCACCAGCCCAAGGATGCTAGAGATGAAATTTGGGCTGAATCAGCCCAGTGGCTTCAGAGGAGATATCGTTTGAAAATGTTGACTTCCGACGACATCATATGACTTCAGACAACGACGACGACAGACAACTGCCTATCCTATAAGCCCCTCTGGAGCCTTCGGCTGTGGTGAGCAAAAAAATAAAAAATAAATTTTCTGCTTCTTTTAAGCTTAAAACTGCAACTATTAATATAATTGTAAAGCATAAGCCATCTCACTTGAAACTTCCTGCATTTAGCTAAGCTGGCTAGGCATTTCTTGCATTAATAACGTTACATCAGAGCTAAACAGAATGGCATCAATGTTTTAACCCTTTTTGTACCAAATGGAATCTTCCGCCTTACATAAAGCAGGAGTTCATTTCATAATTTAGGGGTGTCAGGTTGTGTTTTCTTCAAAATCTATTTGGAAACTGGTGGAACGTTTTGCAAACAGTGTAGGCCCTGATCAGACGCTGCATTCTGCGGCATCTTTTTTCACTGAGAAAGGGCTGTACTTCATTGAAAATTCACTGACAGTTTCTGCTGTATCCTTGGGTATAACAAAACATGGTTTGCGTAAACAAAACAAACTGTAGAGTGTTTTCATCAATTTATTTTTTATGAAATCAAGAAAACAAAAATCAATCATCATGTTTACAAATCTGTGTATAAAAAACATTGAAAAGCCCAATCTATATGGGGAAAAGTGGCATTTACAAGGATTTACATTACTTTTCATTCTTTTTCCTTGCTCTAAAATATAGATTGTTGGTACCCATAGAAGCAGATTTAAAGAGCACCAACAATCTTTATTTGCAGTAGAAATTAGAAATACCATCCAAATTCTTTATAAAAATACATCAGTTTTGAAATAATTAATAATTGCTCATATTACATGTACACCCCTTTTCATATTTCCACTCTAAAATATAGATTGTGGGTGCTTGTTAGAACAAGCACCCACAGTCTATGTTTCTGCAGATATGAAAATATAAAAAATTTTAATAGTCAAAAATGTCAACTTAAAGACATGCAAATTAGCTTTACCATCATCATCATCATCAACGGATTTTTGATTAACGTGCAGGTACAGGGGCAGCGTCCACATAAGTGGGCCCCCTTCCAGGTAGCTGGCTTGCTGCACGCATGGCAGATCTTACACCAGATCTCCAGGCTTGTCTATCATGAGGATCGATAGCAGAGAGCTTCTATTCTCTGCAATCTCTTTCTGTTAGCTGCTTCCAGGTCATCTTGGGCCTTCCTGGCCCCCCGCTTTCCTACTACCTGTATGTCACAGGCAGTCTTGACTGCACCGTTGGAGCATTCCACATGTCCATACCAGCGAAGTCTTCTCTCTTTCAGGATGAAGTCCAGGTCCTCAATGCCAAGACGCTCAAGTAACTCACTGGACCTGATGGTGACAGTGTCCTGTGGCTTGACATTGCAGATCTGTCTGATCATTGCCCTGTCATTTCGCTGTAGACATTGGAGGTTTGGCTGTGATATTATATTATTATCAACTATTGAGTCATTGGACATGATGTGATCTCGATCAGAGAGTACAAATACATGTATTGATTTGTGATTTTATAATAAAAAAAATGTTGATTATTGAGTCATTGGAGATGATGTGATCTCGACCAGAGAGTACAAATACTGTTTGTGATTTTTTATAAACCAATTGTTGACTATTGAGTCATTGGACATGATGTGATGTCGACCAGAGAGTACCAGTATAGACCTTGGCTTACTGGACATATGATGTTGACCAGAGTGTTCCAATATTGGCCTTGGCTTATTGGACATGTTGTGATGTCAACCAGAGATTACCAATATTGACCTTAGCCGATCTCAATATTGGTACTTTCTGACTGACATCACATCATGACCAATGACTCAATAGTCAACAATTGTTTTATCATATAATGAAAAACTTTGATCAAAGTCACAGAGCCATGAAATTTAGGTAAAGGTCAAACATGGATGCTTGTAATAAAGCAACCACTCCTTGATGCAAGTTCCTACCAAGTATCATTAATGAAGTTCTTATAGTTCTTGTGAAATGGACTTGAACATTAGGGTGAACTCTAGGGTTGACAAAATAGATCACAAACTCAATGAGCTATGAAATGTTGGTCAATGTCTAATATGGATAATTGCATTATGATTGCAAACATGTACCAAAAATTGTTAATGAAGCTCTTACAGTTCTTGAGAAATGAACTTGAATACCTGGGTGAACCCTAGGTTTGATGCAATAAAGTCAGTGAACCATGAAAAGTGGGTCAATGTCAAATATGGATGCTTGCATTATCGTTGCCATCCCCAGATGCAAGTTTGCACAAAGTAACATTAATGAAGCTCTTACAGTTCTTGATGGCCCCCGCCCATAGGGGCTTTCAGAAATATATGGGCTGCATGATGCTTCCATGCAGAGCTGAATCCGGCCCGCACACTAGTACTGGTAAACCCCTTAGAGGATCTAATCCTGTCCAGGAATCGCGGTGCGAGGCGGACCGTCCATGCTAATAAATCCTATTGGTTTCACTGGGCGACAGGGCTTGAGATGTCATTTCATCTCAATGTCGGGTAAAAGTCCCACAAAATGGGAAGCAACGTCTCCAAAATGACCTTTACAGTGTTGACGGGGACGTTAAACCTCAAATCAAACAAACTTACAGTTCTTGAGAAATGAACTTGACTATTTGGGTGAAAGGTAGGGTTGTCGCAAATATTGACAGATTGTCAAACAAACAAATGGACAAACAGATGGATGGATGGAAAATCTGACTTCAATATCCCGCCATACTAATAGCAGGCACAACAAAAAGAATGTTTATCAAACTTTGTAGGAAAAGAATTTTTCAAATGAAAATTTTGCAACATTTATCTTATTTCTGCTTCAAACAAAAATTGTGGGCACTCATTAGCAGTTCTAACAAGTACCCACAATTTATGTTTCTGAGCAAAAATAATAACAATATTGTATACTCTACTCTTCTTTATATAAAGTGGGGTTTGCTAGGATATTCACAATATAGAATTGTTGATGTGACTGGTGCATTATTCTTATTATGACTGTAGCATTATGCAAACATGCCTATACAAATACATTACCACCTTTATTGCCGAAAAAATGAACATCTGTTCAAAATATAGATTGTGGGCACTCTTTAGAACCGCATCGATGAGGCGGTTCAAACGAGTACCCACAATCTATATTTTAGAGCAGCAATAAGAACAAGAGGGCCCAATGGCCCTATATCGCTCACCTGTGTTACGTGTGTACCAGAAAATCATTAGTGTAGGAGACCACTTGACATTGCTACATACTAAATATCTAAGCTCAGGCAAAGCGGTGTCCATGCTTATAAACCCTACTGGTTTCATTGGGCAACAGGGCTTGAGATGTAATTTCATCTCAATGTCTGGTAAAAGTCCCACAAAATTGGAAGAGACATCTCCAAAATGACCTAAACAGTGTTGATGGGGATGTAAAACCACAAATCAAACAAAATCTGTGCCTTATGGTTTTGGAGAAAAATGATGCTTTTAAGTTTTTTCCAGTTTAAGTCTATAGGAGCTAATGAGCCCTGGGGCTGGACCAATTTTGACCCAAAGGGCATGGTTGGCAGGATTTATGTAGGCGACCATTTTGTGTTGCTATATACTAAATATCTAAGGTCTGTACTTCATGGTTTCAAAGAAGATGTTTGAAGCCTTTTCCATTATAAGTTTGTTGGAGTTTAGGGGCCACAGGATTTGGACCCAAGGGGCATGATTAGCAGGATTCATGTAGGCGACCACTCGACATTGCTACATGCTAAATACCTAAGCTCTGGGACTTATGGTTTCAGAGAAGATTTTTTCCCCATTTTAAGTTGTTGTTTTGTTTTTTTTTTTCATTATAAGGGCCCTGTGGTTTCAGAGAAGAAGATTTTTGAAGTTTCTCCAATTTTAAGTCTATGGAAGCTAAAGAGCCCTGGGGTGGGGCCAATTTGGATCCCAGGGGCATAACTGGCAGGATTTATGTAGGTGGCCACTTGATGTTGCTACATACTAAAAATCTAAGCTCTGGGCCTTATGGTTTCATAGAAGAAGATCTTTTAAGTTTTTTTCCATTATAAGTCTTTTGGAGGTGATGAGCTGGGGCGAGAGCCAATTTTGACCCCAGGGGCAGGGTTAGCTGGATTTATGTAGCTGGCTATTTTATGTTGCTAGATACTAAATATCTAAGTTCTGTGCTTCACAGTTTCTGAGAAGAACATTTTTGAAGCTTTTTACCATTATGAGTCTATGGGAGCTAAGGGGCCCCGGGGCGTGGCCCATTTCGACCCAAGGGGCATGATTAGCAGGAAATATGAAGGTGACCACTTGCCGTTGCTACATGCTAAATATCTAAGCTCTGGGCGCTGTGGTTTCAGAGAAAAAGATTTTTGAAGTCTTTTTTCCATTATGAGTCTATGGGAGCTAAGGGGGTCCCAGGGTGTGGCCCATTTGGACACCAGGGGCATGATTGGTAGGATTAATGTAGGTGACCACTTGCCATTGCTACATGCTAAATATCTAAGCTCTGGGCCCTGTGGTTTCAGAGAAGAAGATTTTTTAAGCTTTTTTTCCATTATGAGTCTATAGGAGCTAAGTGGCCCCGGGGCGTGGCCCTTTTGGATTCCTGGGGCATGATTGGCAGGAATTATGTAGGTGACCACTTGCGATTGCTATGTGCATAATATCTAAGCTCTGGGCGCTGTGGTTTCAGAGAAGAAGATTTTTTAAGCTTTTTTCCATTATGAGTCTATGGGAGCAAAGGGGCCCAGGCGCGTGGCCCATTTGGAACCCAGGGGCATGATTGGCAGGAATTATGTAGGTGACCAATTGCCCTTGCTACATGCTAAATATCTAAACTGTGGGCCCTTTGGTTTCAGAGAAGAAGATTTTTGAAGCTTTTTTACCATTTTGAGTCTATGGGAGCTAAGGGGCCCCTGGGTGTGGCCAATTTGGAACCCAGGGGCATGATTGGCAGGAATTATGTAGGTGACCACTTGCCGTTGCTACATGCTAAATATCTCAGCTCTGGGCCCTGTGGTTTCAGAGAAGAAGATTTTTGAAGCTTTTTTACCATTTTGAGTCTATTGGAGCTAAGGGGCCCCGGGGTGTGGCCAATTTGGAACCCAGGGGCATGATTGGCAGGAATAATGTAGGTGACCACTTGCCATTGCTACATGCTAAATATCTCAGCTCTGGGCCCTGTGGTTTCAGAGAAGAAGATTTTTGAAGCTTTTTTCCATTATGAGTCTATAGGAGCTAAAGGGCCCCGGGGCGTGGCCCATTTGGACCCCAGGGGCATGATTGGCAGGAATTATGTAGGTGACCACTTGCCATTGCTACACGTTAAATATCTAAACTCTGGGCCCTGTGGTTTCTGGGAAGAAGATTTTTGAAGCTTTTTGTTCCATTATGAGTCTATGGGAGCGAAGGGGCCCCGGGGCGTGGCCAATTTGGACCCTAGGGGCATGATTGGCAGGAATTATGTAGGTGACCACTGGCGGTTGCTACATGCTAAATATCTAAGCTCTGGGCCCTGTGGTTTCAGAGAAGAAGATTTTTGAAGCTTTTTTTCCATTATGAGTCTATGGGAGCTAAGGGGCACCTGGGTGTGGCCAATTTGGACCCAAGGGGCATGATTGGCAGGAATTATGTAAGTTACCACTTGCCGTTGCTACATGCCAAATATCTCAGCTCGGGGCCCTGTGGTTTCAGAGAAGAAGATTTTTGAATGTTTTTTTTTCCGTTATGAGTCTATAGGAGCTAAAGGGCCCCGGGGCGTGGCCCGTTTGGACACAAGGGGCATGATTGGCAGGAATTATGTAGGTGACCACCTGCCGTTGCTACTCGCCAAATATCTCAGCTCTGGGCCCTGTGGTTTCAGAGAAGAAGATTTTTGAAGCTTTTTTCCATTATGAGTCTATAGGAGCTAAAGGGCCCCATTGTGTGGCCCGTTTGGACCCCAGGGGCATGATTGGCAGGAATTATGTAGGTGACCACTTGCCGTTGCTACATGCTAAATATCTAAGCTCTGGGCCTTGTGGTTTCCGAGTAGAAGATTTTTGAAGCTTTTTGTTCCATTATGAGTCTATGGGAGCGAAGGGGCCCCGGGGCGTGGCCAATTTGGACCCCAGGGGCATGATTGGCAGGAATTATGTAGGTGACCACTGGCCATTGCTACATGCTAAATATCTAAGCTCTGGGCCCTGTGGTTTCCAAGAAGAAGATTTTTGAAGCTTTTTGTTTCATTATGAGTCTATGGGAGCGAAGGGGCCCCAGGGCGTAGCCAATTTGGACCCTAGGGGCATGATTGGCAGGAATTATGTAGGTGACCACTGGCCATTGCTACATGCTAAATATCTAAGCTCTGGACCCTGTGGTTTTAGAGAAGAAGATTTTTGAACCTTTTTTTTCCATTATGAGACTATTGGAGCTAAGGGGCCCCGGGGTGTGGCCAATTTGGACCCCAGGGGCATGATTGGCAGGAATTATGTAGGTGACCACTTGCCGTTGCTACATGTCAAATACCTTAGCTCTGGGCCCTGTGGTTTCATAGAAGAAGATTTTTGAAGCTTTTTTTCCATTTTGAGCCTATAGGAGCTAAAGGGCCCCGGGGCGTGGCCGGTTTGGACCCCAGGGGCATGATTGGCAGGAATTATGTAGGTGACCACTTGCCATTGCTACATGCTAAATATCTAAGCTCTGGGCCCTGTGGTTTCGGAGAAGAAGATTTTTTAAGCTTTTTGTTCCATTATGAGTCTATGGGAGCGAAGGGGCCCCGGGGCGTGGCCAATTTGGACCCTAGGGGCATGATTGGCAGGAATTATGTAGGTGACCACTGGCCGTTAATACATGCTAAATATCTAAGCTCTGGGCCCTGTGGTTTCAGAGAAGAAGATATTTTAATTTTTTCCCATTGTAAGTCTATGGGAGCTATATGTTGCCATGGCAACCACAATTCCCATCTGATCAGCCCAAAAACCTTATGCAGCCTTTCCCCCTTCCTGATGATGCTTCTCATGAAATTTGATCAAGATTGACCACGGGGTATTAGAGATATACTTATTTGAAATTGTTTACGGACGCACGAGACGGACGCACGGACGCTCGGACGCACGACGGACGACGGACAAAAAGTGATCACAAAAGCTCACCTTGTCACTACGTGACAGGTGAGCTAAAAATAAAGTATACCCCCGGAAACCCCAGTTTTACTATATGAAAGTGGGGTTCAAGGGGGTCAAAATTAAATAGGCTTGTTATCTTGATGGAATGTTCATACAGGTATTATGACTGATGAGTGAAAACTTATGACACCGAAAATGAACTTATATGAGTATCCATTTCATACCATAATTATAAAAGGATGTTCAACAAATCCAATATTAAAGTTATATGATTTGATAATTCTGTTTACCATATGATGCTAAAACAGTGTCTTGTACATGCAGTTATAAATTACATTCATGCAATGTCACATGATTATTATGTGATGCCAAAGTAAACCATTTCCGTAAAGCACCCATATGATGTAATGGCATATTTCATGGCTCTTGAACTAGTATTTTTTTATGAAAATTCATGATAATTTCATACACAGAATGTGGGCAGTCTACTGAGCACCCACAATCTATTTTTGGAGCAGAAATAAGTAGAATATCACAAATCTTTGCCCTTATCTTGCAGAATATTCAGTGTAGCCACAGCCATGTCTGACTTCGAACCAATCAGATTACTTGATGTAAATCATTCTTACAAATCCATAAATTGAATGTCAAACAGTGTAGATCCTGATCAGATGGTGTCTTCAGAAGCCATCTGATCTGGATCTACACTGTTTCCAAAGATAGTGGTTGTCGTGAAGGGCAGGATAAAAGTTCATCTGAAAATGACAGTTTTGGAGATAAGAATATAAGAATCTTATATGGGTGTGAGGGGTGGATTGAAAAAATCCGTCCCGAGGGACACTGTCCGGCATCACGAGGCTTGCCGAGTGATGCCGGACAGTGATCCCGAGGGACGGATTTTTTCTATCCACCCCTCACACCCATATAGGATTCTATTTCTTGCATACCTTCCATTTCTATTCCGAATTTTAATGCTGCTGTCACTTCGGTTACCGACGTCCGCCATTTTGTGACGACACAACAGGAATGTTTAGTGACGTCACACATTACGACGCCGCGCATGAGGTTGTAATCAACCAGTGCATTTGTCAAACACGCGATTATATTCGATTTGGGGTCGGAACACCAGGGTCAGAACATAAATTTCTATCCAAGTGTAAAATCACGGATTTGCTTGTCTGGTGTGCAAGAATGCACTATGTCACACGGAAATGTGTGATCCTAAATGTTAGATGAACATGTATATGTTTTCTCATATAGAAGTGTGTATCTGTTCAGGTTACGGCCCCCACACATCGGGCTTGCAGAAAAAGATTGGGCTGCATGATGCTTTCAAGCAGAGCCGAAACCGGCTGCACATGAGTACTGGTTAACCACATATAGGATCTAAGACTGCTCAGGCAAAGTGGTGCAAGTTGGGCCGTCCATGCATATAAACCATATTGGTTTCATTGAGTGGCAGGGCTTGAGATGTCATTCATCTCAATGTCAGGTAAAAGCCCCACAAAATTGGAAGCAACGTCTCCAAAATGACCCTACAATGTGTTGACAGGGACGTTAAACCTCAAACAATTAAATGTTCAGGTTACCGTGATGGGATCCTTGTGATCTATTTTCCACGATCTTTGTATGGGAGACAACTTGTGTCTTCCTGTTTTTCTTTCCTGTATACTAAGGCACCGCCGAAATCGGAGTCTACTATTAAGGAGAATGGAAACACCTTCAAGGGAGGCAACTCCTGCAAAAGTATTTTTGTCTCCCACTTCAACAGGGGTCAACTCTTAAAGGAAAGAATTTGCTCCTGAGGAGCAAATTCTTTCCTTTAAGAGTAGACCCCCTTTTCAGAGGGACAGGGCTTATAGAAAAGGGAACAGGAAGTCCCAAAAGTTGTCTCCCTTTGAAAAAATGGTGAAAAAAATCTGCCAGGTGTTCCCATTCCCCTAAAAGAAAAGAATTTGCCCCTTAGGAACATACAGTCCAACCTGTTAAGCAAGCACCTAAGGGATAATCAAAATATGCTTGCTTAAGGCAGGTGCTTGCTTTATACAGGTGAATTTTAATGCATTTTCCATTTCGGGAACTAAATGCATGCTTGCTTAAGACCGGTTGCTTGCTTAAGTGAGGTGGCCACTAAGACAGGTTTGACTGTATTTCCTTTAAGAGTACAGTGCAGCCTGTATTTAGCAAGCACCAAAGGGATCATCAAAATGTGCTTGCTTTAGACAGGTGCTTCTTTGATACAGGTGAGTTTTAACATAGTTGCCTTTCTTGGAAACTGAATGCAAGCTTGCTTTAATCAGGTTGCTTGCTTAATAAAGCTGGCCACTATGACAGAAAATAAGTTTAAAAGAAGGCCCTCTTTGATAGGTAGGGGAGACACATTGCTTCTGAAAGTGTTATCTCCCCTGACAATGTATCTATTCCCCTAAAATACAAAATCTACATCTCATTATGCAAACACGTCTAAACAAATACATTGCCACCTTTATCACGGAAAAAATGAAAATTTTATGATGAAAAATTGTGATATTTTTCTTATTTCTGCTCAAAATATAGATTATGGGCACTCGTTAGAACCGCCTCATCGAGTCGGTTCTAACGAGTACCCACAATCTATATTTTAGAGAAGAAATAAGAAAAATAAGGTATAGCCCCAGAAACCCCAGTTTTACTTTATAAAAGTGGGGTTCAAGGGGGTCAAAATTATATTGGTGTGCTTTCGTGATTTGCCTGCAGATGGCTGGTGATAGCATTATGCAAACATGCCTGTTCAAATATACTGAAAATTTTTCGACCATAAAAAGAAAAATTTTCAGATACAAAATTCTGACATTTTTTTATATTTCCTCTTAAAACATAGATTGTGGGTACTCGTAAGGACTGCCTCGGTGAGGCAGTTCTATAGAGTACCCACAATCTATGTTTTTGAGCAAAATAAGTATACCCCAGTAAACTCCAGTTTCACTATATGAAAGTGTGGTTTAAGGGTGTCAAAATTATATAGGTGTGTTTTTTTTATGATTTCTCAATATGCTAGCTCAACTTGTAGAGCTGTGAAAATTAATGACAGTGCTGTTGAACTTCCTCACCACAAAAGCTACTCATTTTTTTTTTTTTTTTTTTTTTTTTTTTCAGCAAAAAGTGTAAGACATCTGCAGCATAAAATGAAAAACGTCTTATTGGAATGTTAACTAAATGCCTTGTCATCTGAGAACAACAGTTACCAGGCCTAGTTCATTACAAATTGAGCCATTGACACATCAATACCCTCCTAAATACCCTCCTAAACCCCACTTTATATGGGAAAAAGTGGGTTTTGTTTGTTTAATTTGAGGTTTAACGTCCCCGTCAACACTTTTTGGAGACGTTGCTTCCAATTTTGTGGGACTTTTACCCGACGTTGAGATGAAATGCCATCTCAAGCCCTGTCGCCCAATGAAACCAATAGGGTTTATAAGCATGGACGGTCCGACTTGCACCACTTTGCCTGGGCAGGCTTAGATCCTCTAGGCTGTTTACAAGTACTCATGTGCGGGTCGGATTTAGCTCTGTGTGGAAGCATCGTGCAGCCCATATATTTCTTCAAGCCCCGATGGGCAGGGGCCAAAGTGGGTTTTAAAAGGGTATAAATGATTTCCCTATTTTTGCTAAAAAATAGATTATTGGTACCCCAAGCACCCAAAATCCATGTTAGGAGCAGAAATAAGGAAAATATTTAACCTTTATCAGTTACCCCCCTTATATATTGTAACACACTGACCTGCTATGATATGCTATCTCAGGACAAGTCAACGTGACATTGCACTTTTATGAATGAAGCGGACTACCGGCAAAAATGGCTGAAAAGTTATAATTACTAGAAAAATTGGAAAAATTACTTTTCAAATGATTAAAATAAATAAAAAATAAATAAATAAAAATAATGGTCAGCTGATAGTAAATATACTCACCCATTATAAATTCCATGCCGGTGTAACAGGCCAGTTCTTCCCCCCAGTCAGTTTCTTCCCCGGGGAAGAAACGGGCCGGCCCGTTTCTTCCCCGGGGAAGAAACTGACTAGTCAGTTTCTTCCCCACCCAGTCAGTTTCTTCCCCCCTAAAAATTTGTTTAGAACCATTGTAAACGAGCTATTAATGCCTCACAATTTGTTCAAAATGAGAAAAACAATCAATCTGAATATAGTTTGAGCCTTTTTAGCACAAATGGCAAAATTTGCTTGATGCCCTACAATACATGTAGATCTAATGAAATTTGCAACCCTATTCCAGTATCTGTGATTGATTTTCTCTGTTTTCTAATACATAAATTGGTATTAAATTAATAGATATACTAAGCAACAAATCTTTGGTGCTCAATTCTAAATAGAAACTGGAAAATGGGGGTGGGGAAGAACCGGGCCGGCCCAGTTCTTCCCCGGGGAAGAACTGGGCTGGCCCGGTTCTTCCCCACCCCCGGACATTTAATTTTCTAGTGCATAGAGCTGTCAATTTTGATTATTTTAATTAAAGTATTAATTCATAGCATGAAATGGCAACGTTGATTTGTTCAGAAAGATAAATTTAAGTAACCTAAGGGTGGGGAAGAACTGGGCCGGCCCAGTTCTTCCCCTCACCATCTTCACCCACCCCCAGCTATTTCCTTTTTGTAGTTCATACCGCTGTATGTATTTGTTATTTGAACTCAAATATTGAATTCATAGCGTAAAACATTGTAGATTTGTTCAGAAAAGCAAATACATAGCAGCCTTAGGGTGGCGAAGAACTGGGCCGGGAAAAATCTGGGGTGGGAAAGAAACGGGCCGGCCCAATTCTTCCCCACCCCCGATCTCCAAATTCTATTTAGATTTGAGCTCCAAACATGTGTTGCTTATTATATCTTTTTAGTTTATACCAATTTAGGTCTTAAAACGGGAAGAAAAATTATCACAAGAATTTTTTTGTAAACAGAAAAACCTGGGGTGGGGAAGAAACGGGCCGGCCCAGTTCTTCCCAACCCCCAGTCTCAAAATTCTATTTAGATCTGAGCTCCAAACATTTGTTGCTTATTATATCTTTTTAGTTTATGCCAATTTATGTGTTAAAAAGCAAAGAAAATTTATCACAAGAATTTTTTGTAAACAGAAAAATCTGGGGTGGGGAAGAAATGGGCCGGCCCAGTTCTTCCCCACCCCCATTCTCTGAATTCTATTTAGATATGACCTCGAAACATTTGTTGCTTATTATATCTTTTCAGTTGATACCAATTTATGTCTTAAAACGGGAAGAAAATTTATCACAAGAATTTTTTGTAAACAGAAAAATCTAGGGTGGGGAAGAAACGGGCCGGCCCAGTTCTTCCCCACCCCCAGTCTCCAGTCTATTTAGATTTGAGCTCCAAACATTTGTTGCTTATTATATCTTTTTAGTTTATACCAATTTATGTCTTAAAACAGGAAGAAAATTTATCACAAGAATTTTTTGTAAACAGAAAAATCTGGGGTGGGGAAGAAACGGGCCGGCCCAGTTCTTCCCCACCCCCAGTCTCCAAATTCTATTTAGATTTGTGCTACAAACATTTGTTGCTTATTATATCTTTATAGTTTATACCAATTTATGTCTTAAAAAGTGAAGAAAATTTATCGCAAGAATTTTTTGTAAACAGAAAAATCTGGGGTGGGGAAGAAACGGGCCGGCCCAGTTCTTCCCCACCCCCAGTCTCCAAATTCTATTTAGATTTGTGCTACAAACATTTGTTGCTTATTATATCTTTATAGTTTATACCAATTTATGTCATAAAAAGTGAAGAAAATTTATCGCAAGAATTTTTTGTAAACAGAAAAATCTGGGGTGGGGAAGAAACGGGCCGGCCCAGTTCTTCCCCATCCCCGTTCTCCAAATTCTATTTAGATTTGAGCTCCAAACACAAACATGTGTTGCTTATTATATCTTTTTAGTTTATACCAGTTTATGTCTTAAAAGGGGAAGAAAGTTTTCCACAATAATTTTTTGTAAACAGAAAAATCTGGGGTGGGGAAGAAAAGGGCTGTCCCAGTTCTTCCCCACCCCAAGTCTCAAATTCTATTTAGATCTGAGCTCAAAACATTTGTTGCTTATTATATCTTTTTAATTTATACCAATTTAAGCAACAAATCTTTGGTGCTCAATTCTAAATAGAAACTGGAAAATGGGGGTGGGGAAGAACCGGGCCGGCCCAGTTCTTCCCCGGGGAAGAACTGGGCTGGCCCGGTTCTTCCCCACCCCCGGACATTTAATTTTCTAGTGCATAGAGCTGTCAATTTTGATTATTTTAATTAAAGTATTAATTCATAGCATGAAATGGCAACGTTGATTTGTTCAGAAAGATAAATTTAAGTAACCTAAGGGTGGGGAAGAAACGGGCCGGCCCAGTTCTTCCCCACCCCCAGTCTCCAGTCTATTTAGATTTGAGCTCCAAACATTTGTTGCTTATTATATCTTTTTAGTTTATACCAATTTATGTCTTAAAACAGGAAGAAAATTTATCACAAGAATTTTTTGTAAACAGAAAAATCTAGGGTGGGGAAGAAATGGGCCAGCCCAGTTCTTCCCCACCCCCGTTCTCCAAATTCTATTTAGATTTGAGCTCCAAACATGTGTTGCTTATTATATCTTTTTAGTTTATACCAATTTATGGCTTAAAAAGCGAAGAAAATTTATCCCAAGAAATTTTTGTAAACAGAAAAATCTAGGGTGGGGAAGAAACGGGCCGGCCCAGTTCTTCCCCACCCCCATTCTCCAAATTCTATCTAGATTTGAGCTCCAAACATTTGTGCCTTATTATATCTGTTTAGTTAATACTAATTTATGTCTTACAAAGCAAAGAAAATGCACCCAAGATGCTTGAATATGGATACATATTTTAATGCATCTCCATGAATGTTGTAGCAGGGAGCAAATTTTGACATTCCAGCTAAAAGGAATCAGAATTTATTCAGAATGGTCTCATTTCTCATTTATAACAAATTGTGAGCTGAAAATTACTCGTTGACTATGGTTCTAAAAAAAATTCTAGGGGGGGAAGAAACTGACTGGGTGGGGAAGAAACTGACTAGTCAGTTTCTTCCCCGGGGGAAGAACCGGGCCGGCCCAGTTCTTCCCCCGGGGAAGAAACGGGCCGGCCCAGTTCTTCCCCGGGGAAGAAACGGGCCGGGGGAAGAAACTGACCGTTACACCGGAATGTTGGGACGCAATGAGTGATCGTAAATTGCCGATTTAAAGAGTTTACAAGGGGATAAACTGATAAATAGAATACCAGTTTCGTGTCTTTTGATTGAGTGAGTTAGTGTTTGGGTTTTACATCCCACCAACAGCTAAGGTCATACGGAGATGGGACCTCGGTTTAAAGACTCATCCGAAAGTCTGGAGAAGCCCGGGATCGATCCTGCAACCCCTGGTTTACAAGGCGAGTAGCGTAACCACTACACCACGGAGGCTTCTCGTGTCTTTTGATATCAAGTTTATTAGGAAAGGCTTCGAGAACGCATGCAGAATCACTCGGCAAGCCTCTACAAGCGTTCTCGAAGCCTTGCCTGATAAACTTGATATCAAAAGACACGAACCTGGTATTCTCTATTTATCCTGATGAACATGGCAACCCCAAGATTGTCAAACAATGTAGATTCAGATCTGGGGCCAGTTGTCCAAAACTAACGACGTCCGTATTGTTAAAACTTTGATCATTAAATATGGCAAATATGCTGAAATTTTTGCTGAAAAAATGTGAGCAGCTTTTGCGGAAGCAAAAGCTGCTCACATTTTTTCAGCAAAAATAACAAAATTTATGATATTGTACTTGCTAGAAGAGTTAACAATATGACCACTAACGAGCTCGTTAAGCTAACGATGCTTTGAACAACTGGCCCCAGATGGCTTCTGTAGATTGTGAAATGAATATATACAATATATCAAGTAATTAGCTGATAGTCAGAAATGGGTGTGGCTATATTAATTTATTCAGGAGGATAAGATAAGTAACATCACAAAAACATGCCTATATAATTTTGACCCTTTTAAATCCCATTTTTACATGGTAAAACTGGGGTTTACAGGGGTATACATTATATTTCTTATATTTGCTCAAAAACATAGATTATGGGTACTCACTGGAACTGCCTCACTGAGGCAGTTCTGAGTACCCACAATCTATGTTTTGCGCATAAAACATAGAATGTGGGTACTAATTAGAACAACCTCTCCAAGGCGTATCTAACGAGTACCCACAATCTTTGTTTTGTGCAGAAATATAAAAAGTATAAGAATTTTTTATCTGAAAATATTCATATTTTGGTGGCAAAATTTTCAACATATTTGAATAGGCATGTTTTCATAATATCCTAGTTCTAATGATGTGTGAGATGTCCGAGAAGCACACAGGAAATTAATCCTAATGAGAATTATCACATCTTTGCAGCAAGATCATCCCTGTCTATTGCAAGTAGCAGTTCCGCCATTTTTTTCTGATTTGCCTCTTCAGGTTTTTTCTGTTTCCATTTCTTTATGACCTGCAGATATAAAAAGAAAACGTTCACAAGAAATTGATTTGAGGTTTAACGTCCCCTTCAACACTGTAAAGGTCATTTTGGAGATGCTGCTTCAAATTTTGTGGGACTTTTACCTGACACTGAGATGAAATGACATCTCAACCAACAGGGTTTATAAGCATAAACGGGCCCACTCGCACCGCTTTACCTGGGAAGGCTTAGATCCTCTAAGCTGTTTACCAGTACTTGTGTGTGGGTCGGTTTCAGCTCTGTGTGGAAGCATCATGCAGCCCATCTATTTCTTCAAGCCCCGATGGGCGGGGGCGAGGCAAGAAAACCTCGTCCCCAGAAAACCTATATTTTAGGTTTTTAACCAGGTAACATGCAAACCTACCTCCTCTACAGACTAGCAACAATTTTGAAAATTGAGACAGATATAGAAACTCATCATAATAACTAGTCTGTGAAATGAATACCCCTATAAACTCCACTCTATATAGAGAAAACTGGGGTTTACAGGGGTATACATTGTTTTGCTTCTTTCTGCCCCAAGAAATAGGTTGTAGGTGCTCATTAGAACCGCCTCGATGAGGCGGTTCTAACGAGCACCCACAACCTATATTTACAGTATAAATAAGTAAACTATCACAGATTTTCATCAGAAAAGTAGCCATTTTGGAGATGCGAAAAAATGCACTGTGTAGCACGGTATTTTATCATAATGGAAACCAGAGGCATTTTCTATCAAAGAAGCACACACAAAGGTGCTTATCAGACTGCACGCACATTACACAAACACGCCTATACAAATACATTGCCACCTTTATCGCCAAAAAATGAAAATTTTATGATGAAAAATTGTGATATTTTTCTTATTTCTGCTCTAAAATATAGATTGTGGGTACTCGTTAGAACCGCCTCGATGAGGCAGTTCTAACGAGTACCCACAATCTATATTTTAGAGCAGAAATGAGAACAATTCTAACGAGTACCCACAATCTATATTTTAGAGCAGAAATAAGAAAAACTAGAGAAAGTGACCAGTGGGTCACGTATACCCCCGGCCAGCGCCATACTCTGATATAGCTTTCAAGCTTGTATGCAATATGAATGAAGATGTCAAGAAGCTATAAGAATCTATAAATGTGCTTGTAAAAGCTTAACTAAACATAAAATTTCTAAATGGACCAAGGGAGTGGGGGTATCAATGTTACTGAAGCAGCAGGGTGGGTTATGCATCAATGAAATCTTTGGACTGGTATGCAACATCGATGCAAGTATGAATTGAATTTGTCTTAGATAGAGTTTAGAACATACAGGCATCTATAAACTTTGTCATTAAACTTTAACCAAATGTAAAATTTCTAAGTCCATGACCTTGAGGTCCAGGTCGCCCTGGGTGGGGGAAGGGACATACATCACAAAATGTTGTGACTGGTACATTGATGCAAGTATCAACTGAATTTGTCTTAGAGTTTAGAGCATAATAGGCATCTATAAGCTTTGTCATAAAACTTAAACCAAATGTAAAATTTCAAAGTCTGTGTCCTTGGCCTCAAGGTCACTGTGGGGGGTGGGACATGCATCAATGAAATCTTAAGACCAGTATGTAACTTCAGTGAAAGTATCAACTAAATCTATCAAAGGGTTCAGAAGATACAATCTCCTTGAAACTTTGACGCAAAACTTTAGCCAAATGTAAAATTTCTAAGTCTGTGACCTTGACATCAAGGTCACTTTGGGGGGATTGGGACATGCATCAATGAAATCTTTAGACCAGTATGTAACTTCAGTGTAAGTATCAACTAAATCTATCAAAGGGTTCAGAAGATACAATCTCCTAGAAACTTTGACGCAAAACTTTAACCAAAATGTTAACGGACGGACGGATGGATGGACGGACGGACGGATGGACGGACGGACGTTCTCACGAACGGATACTTAAGTGGCTAGGCGTCGGCATATTGACTACTTAAGCGGCAAATTCTCTTAAGCGGCAAGCCACCTAAGAGCGAATTTTTGCCACTTAAGTACCCAAATAACGGAATAAACCCCATTTGGACCTACGAATATATACTTAAGTGTCAAAATGTCCAAATTTTTTGCCCCCTAAATGTCATTTCGTTGGTGCGGACAGACGGAAAACCGGACACACGGACAGACGGACGGACGAACGGCAAGACGAAAACTATATACCCCCATAGTATACTTCGTATACCGGGGGTATAATAAGGTATACCCCCGGAAACCCCAGTTTTACTATATAAAAGTGGTGTTCAAGGGGGTCCAAATTATATAGGCATGTTTTCGTGATGATGAGCAGTCTTATCTGTACCTTTGCTATTTGCTAATGTCATAAAACAGATTTTCACATAATGTGGCTCATGTAATGTAGAGCCCTAATCCCCCCCTCCCCCCCCACCCCCCAAAAAAACAAGAGGCCCATGGGCCACACTGCTCACCAGAACTCAGGCGGACACTGCCCACTGGCAGCCATGTATGGTTTCAGGTTTTAATTTATTGATTATAAAGTCTCCCAAACAAACCCCCATTTCAAAATGAGCACCCATGTGGACTCTGTATCTGAAATATTAAGCCTTTTATGAGGAGGAAGGATGAGACATGGACCCAACAGAGCCCTGAATGGTATCACTGAATCCATCTTATCATAAGGCACATGAATATATATGGTTTAGGGGTTGGGATGTGTACTGTTCCTGAGATATAAGGCCTTTTAAGCTGCGAAGGGATTGGAGCATAGCCCTTGCAGACCCCAGGAAAGCCAAGATTGTTGTCGCTGAATGTGTCTTATAATAAGGACCAAGAAAATATCTTGTTTAGGGGTGGGGATATGAACAGTTTCCAAGATATGAGGCCCTCTTATGAAATGATGAGGAGAGGAATGGCCCCTGTGGACCACCAAGTTTGTGTGACTGAATGTGTCTAATCATAAGAAACAAGAATATATATGATTATGAGGTAGGGATCTTAATGGTGTCTGAGATATATGGCCTTTTATGAAGTAGAGGCGTGGGCCATGGCATCAGCATGTTGCCCTAGCCCATAGACGCATTGATGTGAGTGAATGAGTCTTATTATAGGGAACACAAATATACATATTTTAGGGGTGGGGATCTGAACAGTTTCTGAGATATATTGCATTTTATTAAGTGGGAGGGTGGGGCATAGCCCCAGCACACCCCCTGAGACCCCTAGGTTGGTATCACTGAATGTGTCTCATCATAAGGAACAAGAATATATATGGTTTATGGTTGGGGGTTCTGAATGGTTTCCGAGATATTGAGCCTTTTACGAAGTGGAGGGGGTTGGGCATGGCCCGGGCACATCCCAGAGGACCCCCAGGTTGGTTTCAATGAATGCGTCTTATCATATGAAACAAGAATATATATGGTTTTGGGATGGGGATCTGAATGGTTTCCGAGATGTATCACCTTTTATGAAGTGGAAGGGTGGGGCACAGCCCCCGTGCGGCCCGGGAGACCCTTAGATTGGTATCACTGAATGGGTCTAATCATAAGGAACAAGAATTTATATGCTTTAGGGGTGGGGATCTGAACAGTTTCTGAGATATTGGGCTTTTACTAAGTGAAGGGGGTGGGGCATAGCCCTGGCACATCCTAGGGGACCCCCAGATTGGTGTCACTGAATGCGTCTTTTCATAAGAAACAAGAATATACATGGTTTTGGGGTGGGGATCTGAAGGGTTTCCGAGATATATCACCTTTTATGAAGTGGAAGGTTGGGGCATAGCCCTGGTGCCGCCTCGGAAATCCTTAGGTTGATATCACTGAATGCATCTTAACATAAGGAACAAGAATTTATATGGGTAAGGGGTGGGGATCTGAACGGTTTCTGAGATATTGGGCCTTTTATGAAGTGGAGGGGTCGGGCATAGCCCCCGTGCGGCAAGGGAGACCCTAAGGTTGGTATCACTGAATGCGTCTTATCATAAGGAACAAGAATTTAAATGGTTTAGGGGTGGGGATCTGAACGGTTTCTGAGATATTCAGCCTTTTACGAAGTGGAGGGGGTGGGGCATAAGCCCCGCCACATCCTAGGGGACCCTCAGATTGGTGTCACTGAATGCGTCTTATCATAAGAAACAAGAATATATATAGTTTAGGGGTGGGGATCTGAATGGTTTCTGAGATATATGGCATTTATGAAGTGGAAGGGTGGGGCATGGCCCCAGCGCACCCCAGAGAGACCCCAATGTTGGTATCACTGAATGTGTCTTATCATAAGGAACAAGAATATATATGGTTTAGGGGTGGGAATCTCAATTGTTTCTGAGATAAATGGCATTTTATGAAGTGGAGGGGGTGGGGCATGTCCCCGGCACATCCCGGGGGAACCCCAAGGTTGGTGTCACTTAATGCATCTTAGCATAAGAAACAAGAATATATATAGTTTAGGGGTGGGGATCTGAATGGTTTCTGAGATAAATGGCATTTTATGAAATAGAGGGGGCAGGGCATGTCCCCGGCACATCCCGGGGGACCCCCAGGTTGGTGTCACTTAAAGCATCTTATCATAAGGAACAAGAATATATATGGTTTAGGGGTTGGGATCTGTAAGGTTTCTGAGATATAAGGCATTTTATGAAGTGGAGGGGGCGGGGCATGGCCCCGGCACAACCTAGGGGACCCCCAGGTTGACATAAAAGCATATGGCTGAGAGAAGTTTACTCAAGGAACATGTTTATGTAAGTTTTGTAAAAATATCTGCAATGACTTGGCAGTAAATGCCATTTTTCAGTTTTCCCCATTATAAGTCAATGGAAACTCTAAGTTGCCATAGCAACAAAAATAAAAGGCCAAATTTCATAAAAAACACAAAACCTGTAAAGGCAAATATGGTGAATATTTTCATAAAGTCTCAGCCTCCTAGAGCATATGGTTTCTGAGGAGATGATTTTTTAAGTATTTTTTGTCTATTTTTTGCATTTTGGTTTCCATGGTAACCAATAACAAGAGTTGTCAGAAGACAACATAGCTCGCCTTTGGGGGCCTAAGATTGATGAGGGCAAGTTATCAAAAAAAATTTCTTCTGTAAAACAGCCCAATAGTCTAGACTGCAGCAAATGAAAGAGAACCAAAATGTACCCCTAATCATCCTGTTTTCAAGCCTTTCCACTGCAAAAAAAAAAAAAATGAAAAAGAAATCTATATTTGATAAAAAAAAAGAATTCTACAAACTACCAAGTAATAACAAGGCATCACAGACGATACAAATCCCCTCGAGCAAGACAAATTAAAAAAAAAGCCTAGCCTAGCATTTGTGTAAAATTACATTATATCCATCAATAAATGTAGGTACTTAAGAGTGATGACAAAGTTTTTTCTAAAAATAGCCACAGTGACCTTGACTTTGAGCCCCAGACCCTGAAAGTTGAACTTCATACCCAACATTTGTATGAAGTTATCTTAAAATCCATCAATAAATCTGGACACTAGAGCAATGATCAAGTTTTTCTAAAACATAGCCACAGTGACCTTGACCTTCAACCCCTGACCCGGAAAGTCAAAGTCACTCAAGATATCATCATACCAAACATTTGTGTCAAGGTATATTAAAATCCATCAATAAATGAAGGCGCAAGAGCGATGACAAAGTTTTTCTAAAAATAGCCACAGTGACCTTGACCTTCAGCCCCAGACCCTGAAAGTCGAACTCGCTCAAGATATCATCATTGCCAACATTTTTGTGAAGTTATATTAAAATCCATCCATAAATGTAGGCACTAGAGCGATCACAAAGTTTTTTCTAAAAATAGCCAGTGACCTTGACCTTCAGCCCCGGAACCTGAAAGTCGAACTTGCTAGAGATATCATCATACCCAACATTTGTGTGAAGTTATATTAAAATCCATTAATAAATTAAGGTGCAAGAAGGATGACAATGTTTTTTCTAAAAATAGCCACAGTGACCTTGACCCTGTGACCCTGAAAGTAGTGACCTTGACCTTAGGCCCAGACCCTGAAAGTCAAAGTCACTCGAGATATCATTATACCCAACATTTGGGTGAAGTTATATTAAAATCCATCAATAAATGAAGGTGCTAGAGCGATGACAATGTTTTTCCAAAAATAGCCACAGTGACCTTGACCTTGAGCCCCAGACCCCGCTATGATTTTAAAAAGAAAAAAAAAAGAAAAAAGAAAAAAAAAAAATGTACCTCCCCCGGGATTTGAACTCACGCAGCTTGCAGGTAAACTTTAACACAGAGAAGTAAGGGAGGTAATACAGAAGAAAATAGTAACTTCTCAAAAAGTCCAATTTAAGCCAAAAAACCTGTAAAATGAAGTACAATGATAATGTTAAATATTGTATTTTAGCAATTATTAATTATATATTCAAAATAAAGTTGTAAAACATCATATATAAGAGCTTGCAGGTAAACTTTAACCAAATGCGGACGCCGACGCTGACGCCGGACGCCCGGGGGTATGGCAATAGCTCCCCCTTACTTTCGTAAGGCGAGCTAAAAATGAGCAGAAGGCTTAAAATCATACAGCAGATAGTAGATTGCCTATGGAACATTTCTATGAAAGTTTTCTCAAAATATCTGCAGAGGCTTGGCAGTAAATGCATTTTTCAATTTTCCCCATTATAAGTCTATGGAAACTACAAGTTGCCATAGCAATCAAACTAATGAGCCGATTTTGATAAAAAAACACAAACTTTCAATCCCCCAGCCCAAGGATGCTACAGATAAAATTTGGGCCAAATCGGCCCAGTGGCTTCAGAGGAGATGTCGTTTGAAAGTTGACGCCAGACGATGACGACGACGAAGACGACGACGGACAACTGCCTATCCTATAAGCTCCCCCGGAGCCTTCGGCTCTGGTGAGCTAAAAATCACACACACACACCTGTTCAATATTATACTAATGAAATTGTAGGTAATAAATGGTGGAGTAGAGGTTTTGAGCAATTTTGGTTGGCCCAAGGAGGTTTTATATTTTTAGCTCTGGTGGCCACCTCGTTCATCCAAGCAAAATGGTTTGAGCAATTCTTGATTTGGGTCACCCAAGGAAAATTCCTGTGAAATTACTTCGAAATCCATCCACTGGTTAAGCAGGAGAAGTTGCTTAAAAGTTTTTCTATTGTTAGCCCTGGCGGCCATCTTGTTCATCCCAGCAGAATGGTTTGAGCAATTTTGCTAGAGGGTCACTCAAGGAACATTCCTGTGAAAATATTTTGAAATCCATCCACAGATTAAGGAGTAGAAGTTGTTTAAAGTTGTTTTTTTTCTATTTTTAGCTTTGGTGGCCATCTTGTCCATCCTAGGAGAACAGTTTGAGCAATTTTGGTAGAGGATCACCCGAGAAACATTCCTGTGAAATTATTTCACAATCCATGCACAAGTTAAGGAGTAGAAGTTGTTTTCTAATTTCAGTTTTGGCGGCCATTATATTTATCCAAGCGGAACAGTTAAAGCAATTTTCGTTGAAGGTCACCCAAGGGACATTCCTATAAAATTTTGAAATCCATCCTCTGGTTAAGGAGGAGAAGTTGTTTAAAGGGTTTTTTTTTCTATTTTTAGCTCTGGCAGCCATCTTGTTCAACCGAGCAGTATGGTTTGAACAAGTTTGGTGGAGGGACACCCAAGTAACATTCCTGTAAAATTAATGAAATCCATCCACTGGTTTAAGAGAAAAGTTGTTTAAAGATTTTTCTATTTTTAGCTCTGGTAGCCATCTTGTTCATCCAAGCAGAACAGTTTGAGCAATTTTGGTATTGGTTCACCCATGGAAAATTCCTGTGAAATTATTTCAAAATCCATGCACTGGTTAAGGAGAAGTCATTTAAAGGTTTTTCTATTTTTAGCTCTGGGGACCATCTTGTTCATCCCAGCAGAATGATTTTAGCAATTTTGGTAGAGTCACCCAAGGAACATTCTTGTGAAATTATTTCAAAATCTGTCCAGCAGTTTTGGAGAAGAAGTCGTTTGAATCAAAAGGTAACAACGAATGCACGAAAGCACGCACGGAGGGTGGTCGACGGACAAACTTGATCACAACAGCTCACCTGTCAGGTGAGCTAAAAACAAACAGAATACAAGATGTGTTTGAGAAACACAAATGACCCTAAGACAGTGCTTGCCAGTAGGTCGAAAGTCAAGGTCAAATATTGGTACCAACAAAATGTTCTTGTACTGGTAACCAGCTTCAATTCCACAATATGCAAAGATCTGTCCACCATTGGTACCTGATGGACCAAACACAATTTTTCCATCATGCTGACAAGTCTGTTAAATATACCTTGAAAACCCAACTTTGTGTAGAGAAAACGGGTTTACAAAGGTTTACATTATAATTTGGGTCTACTGTTTATCAATCCACCCAAAGTTACAAGTACAGAAGCTCCTCTGTGCTGATATTCACGTGACTTTCACAGATTTGCAAGAAATCCGGGTAATAGTCAGCCCAAAGTTACATAGCACAGAATATGACTATCACTGATTGTAGGAATTCCAGGTAATGGTTATTTATAGAAAATAGCTGTGCTGTTTGTATCAATGTGAGGTCATAAGAAGGCTATCTATAGAATCTGGACTGGATAAGTTTGGCAAACAGTTTAGATCCAGATCAGATGCCACATTCTCATCTAATCTAGGTCTACACTGTTTGCTTACAGTACAGGGGCCAGTTGTTCAAAACTAACAATGTCGTTAGTTAATGTATCGTTAAAACTTTGATCATTTATTATGGCAAATATGCTAATATTTTTGCTGAAAAAAATGTGAGCAGCTTTTGCATTTGCAAAAGCTGCTCACATTTTTTCAGCAAAAATAACAGAATTTTAAATATTAAACTTGCTAGAACAGTTAACAATATGACTGCTAACGAGCTTGTTAAGCTAACGATGCTTTGAACAACTGGCCCCTGGAATTTAAGGGTTAAACAAATCTGTCAAAGTCCCCATTCAGGACCATTTTTCGAGCCATCAACCCACCAGTGTTGTCAGTGCTTTGATTTTTATTTCTGCTCCAACACCTAGGTTGCTAGTACACCTTAGAACTGCCTTGATGAGGAAGTTAAAAACAAGTGCCCATAATCAATCCTTGTTGTAGATATATAACTACATCCTCACAAAGCACTCTTTATAAGTTTAACAAGGATGTCCATATATAGCCCCAGATAAGAGTGAGTATCCACATATTATTTTCTTAATTTCTCCATGGCAACATATGTTTTGGGTATTCATTAGAAGTGCCTCACAACATATGTATTCATTCAGAAATAAGAAAGCTGCATGATGCTTCCACGCAGAGCTGAATCAGGCCCGCACACGAGTACTGGTAAACCACTTAGAGGATCTAAGCCTCTCCAGGAACCGCGGTGCGAGTCAGACCGTCCATGCTAATAAACCCTATTGGTTTCATTGGGCGATAGGCCTTGAGATGTCATTTCATCTCAATGTCGGGTAAAAGTCCAACAAAATTGGAAGCAACGTCTCCAAAATGACCTTTACAGTGTTGACGGGGATGTTAAACCTCAAATCAAACAAATCAGAAATAAGAAAAATATCAGGGGCCAGTTGTTCAAAACTAATGACAGCTTAGTAAACATATCAATGAAACTTTGATCGTTTATTATGGCAAATATGCTTATATTTTTGCTGAGAAAATGTGAGCAGCTTTTGCATTTGCAAAAGCTGCTCACATTTTCTCAGCAAAAACACCAAAATTTTAGATACTGAACTTGCTAGAACACTTAACAATATGACCACTAACGAGCTAGTTAAGCTAATGATGCTTTGAACAACTGGCCCCAGAACTTTTCAGATGAAAAAGTGCCTTATTCAGAGCTATGCAGCATTATTACTTTATTTTTGCTACAGACATGGATGGTGAGTGCTAAATGTTAGAACTGCCTCAATTGTATACACAATCAGATGTGAACACCTAATCATCAGATAAGGCTATTTTTATGGGACACGACAAGCAATATTTTCTGCTGTATTACACAAGAATATCCAACATTTGGACTGATCAGACTTACAGCTTAGCCTGGGCACCCCTTTGGTTGAAATGCCTATATCTAGTCCATCATGAAAACACGCCTATAAAATTCTGACCCCCTTGAACCCCACTTTTATACAGTAAAACTGGGGTTTACAGGGGTAAAAATAATTTTCTTATTTCTGCCCTAAAATGAAGATTGTGGTTACTTGTTAGAACCGCCTCTCATGAGTACCCACAATCTATACATTTTTTGAGCAGAAATAAGAAAATTATCCCAATTTTTCAACTTAAAATTTTCATTTTTTCAGTGGCAAAGTTTGCAATTTATTTGTATAGGTGTGTAATCAAGAAAGACTCCTACACACTATCTTCATAGCCAAGTCAATTACCTGGTACATAACTTCGTAGATGCCAGTGGCATAAAAGTCCTGGTAGAACTGCTCACATTCACCATCTGAGAAGCCCAGACTTCTACACATCCGTCGCCAATCTTTGCCTATCTCCGAACACACATCATCAATGTTCTCTCTAGTAAGTGGCTCCTCAGACTCTGTGAAAGAACATAGGTATATACAGTAAAATTCCTATATTAAGACCACCTTTGGGACTGTTCAAAAGTGGTCTTCAAGACCACTTTTGAACAATCCCAAAGGTGGTCTCTGACCAGAGGACACATCGGGCAGAAAACACAATGAAAGATAAAGTCCACCCTTCAAAATAAGCTTTAGAAAGCAGAATTAGACCTAATTTTAGGTAGTTTTAACCCATTTAGTACCAGAAACCCCAAAACGGGTACCCTGGCAAACAGTGTAGGCCCAGATCAGATGCCGCAGAACGCGCCATCTGATCAGAGCCTACACTGTTTGCAAAAAGTTCAGCCATTTTCCTAATCAATTTTGAAGAAAACACAACCTGACACCCCTATATTTTGAAATGGACTTATGCTAAACATAAGGAGAAAGATTCCATTTGGTACAAAAAGGGTTAATAGCGGAATTTCTCTGTACATTTAAACCTCTTTATAACACTGTTCATTGTAACATACATGTAGTTTTGGATAAATGGAACAAGGTTTACAGATAAATCCAACAAATGCATACCGTAAAAAATCCTTAAAAGTTTGGTCATCTTGAGAAGTTGCTGTAATTCTCAAAAAAAAATCACAAATCTGTTTCATGATCTGGCAAGGAGTCCAAAAGGTGCAAACTGAATGGCAAACAGTGTAGACCCTGATCAGACTGCTCCTGAGTACCCACAACCCTATGTCTTGCAGCAAAATATGAAAAATAATGAATACCCTCGTAAAGCCCAGTATACATTATTTTTTTCATTTCTACTCCTACTCCAAAATTTTGGGTACTCTTCAGAAATGCCTTATTGAGGTAGTTTCAAAGAAGCACCTACAATCTATTTTTGAAGTAGACAGAAGAAAAGTAATACAAAGTTACATAACCCTTATCCTGCTGTTCATGACAACCCCTACCTTTGCAAGCAGTGTAGATCCAGATCAGATGGCTTCTTGAGAAGCCATCTGATCAGGATCTACACTGCTTGTCATGGAGTTTGTGAACTGAATGAATACAGTATATCAAGTAATTTGATTGGTTGATAGCCAGCAATTAGCAATGGGTGTAGCTAAATGAATTTATTCAGCAGGATAAGGGTAAAACAAAATTTTCTTCATGGTCATGAAGAAAAACTTTAAATCATGAGCGGGTTGCCTTACGCCCACTGTGACACAGCACTGGACATGGTGAATAATGACTACCTGTTATTTTCACATTTTCCTTTGGCTTCTTAGATTTTGTTTCCGACTTTCTTGTAATGTCTCCACCTGCACCATCTGAATCAGCTATCAAGGCTGGTGGATTACCACTCATCAAATTCAAGTCTGTGTCATGAATATCCTTGAAGACCCCACTTTTTATAGAAGAAAATGGGGCTAATAGGAGTATACATTATTTTTTCATTTCTACTCCTACTTCAAGATTTTGGGTATAAGATAGAAATGGCTTACTGAAGTTGTTTCAAAGAAGTACCTACAACCTATTTTGAAGTAGAAAGAAGAAAAGAAATACAAAGTTACATAACCCTTGTCATGCTGTTCACAACAACCCCTACCTTTGCAAGCAGTGTAGATCCAGATCAGATGGCTTCTTGAGAAGCCATCTGATCAGGATCTACACTGCTTGTCATGGAGTTTGTGAACTGAATGAATACAGTATATCAAGTAATTTGATTGGTTGATAGCCAGCAATTAGCAATGGGTGTAGCTAAATGAATTTATTCAGCAGTATAAGGGTTAAAAAATCTTTTCTTGTGGCCATGAAGAAAAACTTTAAATCATGAGCGGGTTGCCTTACGCCCACTGTGACTCAGCACTTGACATGGTGAATAATGACTACCTGTTATTTTCACATTTCCCTTTGGCTTCTTAGATTTTGTTTCCGACTTTCTCTTAATGTCTCCACCTGCACCAATAACCATGACGTTTTTGTTGCCAACCTGTAGGTTTGGAATTTTTGCACCAGGAGCAAAACTTATCTTGGTAATTGCACCCCCACCTGAAGATATACAGATGTATTTCTATACATGCATGTATGGCCAACTGATATTCCTGACATATACAACTGGACAAAAGTTTAATGCAGTGGCATGGAGAAATAGATTCTGCTGCATGATACTTCCACACAGAGCTGAAACCGGCCGCACACAACTACTGGTAAACCGCTTAGAAGATCTAAGCCTGCCCAGGCAAAGCGGTGCGAGTCAGCCCATCCATGCTTATAAACCCTATTGGTTTCATTGGGCAACAGGGCTTGGGACGTCATTTCATCTCAATGTCGGGTAAAAGTAAAAAAAATTGGAAGCAACGTCTCCAAAATGACCTATTCAGTGTTGATGGGGACGTTAAACTTCAAATCAAACAAACAAAAGTTAAATGTAAAAAAAAAGGAAAATAAATGCGTCTGGTTGGTCTGTTTACTTTCAGTTACAGTACTAATCAATACTAGCAAACAACATATGAGCTGGGCCACAGCATTTCTTACAATTTACGTGCGACCAGCGAAGAATCAGATCAGCCTGAGCATCCACATAGTCTGAACTTCTCTTGCTGCATGAAAAAGCATTGGGCCCTTAACTATCCTTAGAGCGCACAACAAAGACTCTGATCAGACTGTGTAAATGCAGTACCAAGTATCATTAATGAAGCTCTTATAGTTCTTGAGAAATTAACAATCATTTGGGTGAACGCTAGGGTGGTCGCAATATTTTACAAAGTCGGTGAACCATGAAATGTGGGTCAAGGTCAAATATGGATCCTTGTATTTAAGTTGCCATCCCGAGACACAAGTTTGTACCAAGTATCATTAATGAAGCTCTTTTAGTTCTTGAGAAATAAACTTGACTATTAAGGTGAACCCTAGGGTGGTCGTAACATTTTACAGTGAACCATGAAATTTAGGTCAAGGTCAAATATGGATGCTTGCATTTAATTTGCTATCCCCAGATTCAAGTTTGTACCAAATATCGAAGCGCTTGAGAAATAAACTTGATCATTAGGGTGAACGCTAGGGTGGTCATAATATTTTGCTAAGTCAGTGAACCATACAATGTAGGTCAAGGTCATATAGGGATGTTGGTGAAGTTGATGTTGCACCTGCTCCCCACCTGCCCAACACAAAACAATAAAAGTTATTTAAGGCAGAAGAGATGAATATAGGGCTTTGAGAAGAATCCATAGCCTATTTATGTGAGGTAAAAAACTGACTAATTTCACAATGTGATAAAATGAACTAAAATGATCCAAGAATTATATCCAAAGCATATGAACATCCTCATATCATGGAGAGAACACAAGCTAAGTTTCAAAATGATTAGTATAAAACTGTAAGAGGAGTTGCGATGACGAGGTACCTATCATATATCAACTGAAGGTTAACAATGACTAAGTTCACAATGTGGAAAAAGTGACAAAAATTGATCCGAAGATTAAGTCCAAACCACATGCAGGGCCTCATGCCATGGCAAAAACACACGCAAAGTTTCAAAATGATTAGTATAAAACTGTAAGAGGAGTTGCGGTGACAAAGAGGTACCTCCTGTATATCAATTGAAGCTTAAAAATTACCAAGTTCACAATGCGCAAAAAGCGAAAAAAAAATATTCTGAGAGTTATGTCGAAATCACATGCACATCCTCATACCATGGCAAAAGCACATGCAAAGTTTCGAAATGATTGGTATAAAACTGTAAGAGGAGTTGCGATGACAAGAGGTACCTATCATATATCAATTGTAGGTTAAAAATGACTAAGTTCACAATGTGGAAAAAGTGATAAAAATGAATCAGAAGTTAAAGTCCAAACCACATGCACATCCTCATACCATAGCAAAAACACACACAAAGTTTCAAAATGATCAATATAAAACTGTAAGAGGAGTTGCGATGACAAGAGGTACCTATTGTATATCAACTAAAGCATAAAAATGGCTAAGTTCATAATGTGCAAAAAGTGAAAAAAAATATTCTGAGAATTATGTCGAAACCACAGGCCCATCCTCAAACCATGGTGAAAGCACACGCAAAGTTTCAAAATGATTGGTATAAAACTGTAAGAGGAGTTGCGATGACAAGAGGTAGATATCATATATCAATTGTAGGTTAAAAATGACTAAGTTCACAATGTGGAAAAAGTGGCAAAAATTGATCGGACGATAAAGTCCAAACCACATGCCCATCCTCATACCATGGCAAAAACACACGCAAAGTTTCAAAATAATCGGTATGAAACTGTAGGAGGAGTTGCGATGACAAGACACCCAGTGTAAAATGTTGATGGAAAGACAGACGGACAACCGGACGAACATTCTCACGAATGGATACTTAAGTGGCTAGGCGTCGGCATATTGACTACTTATGCGGAAAATTCTCTTAAGCGGCAAGCCACCTAAGAGACAATTTTTGCCACTTAAGTACCAAAATAACGGAATAAAGTCCATTTGGACTCACGAATATATACTTAAGTGTCAAACTGTCAAAATTTTTTGCCTCCTAAATGTCGTTTCGTTGGTGCGGATGGACAAACGAACGGACGGACGGACGAACGGATGGACGGAAACTTGCACGCCTATGTCTTCCTGCTATTAAAAGCAGGTGCGACAAAAATTGTAATATTTTTATTATTTCTGCTCAAAATATAGATTTTGGGTATTCGATCTAACGAGTGCCCACAATCTATATTTTAGAGCAGAAATAAGAAAAATAAGGGTTACCCCTGTAAACTTCAGTTTTTCTGTATAAAAGTGAGGTTCAAGGGGGTCAAAATTATATGGGCATGTTTTAGTGATGCGCATGAAACAATAATAGGTGTATTACTGTGTTTATGTGTTAACATATGTATTCCAGGTGTGACAGCCTCTGGGCTTGGTTTCTCTGTGGGTTTTGAGCTTTTCTTGAACTGTGGCTCATCAACAGACCCCAGCTCTGCGTCCTCCTTTGTAGTATTCTACAAAAGATGATAATAATACATATAAGACACATTCACAGTTCATCACGAAAACACGCCTATATAATTTTGACCCCCCTCGAACCCCACTTTTATATAGTAAAACTGGGGTTTGTATGGGTAAACCTTATATTTCTTATTTCTACTCTAAGATATAGATTGTGGGTACTCGTTAGAACCGCCTCATGGAGGCGGTTCTAACGAGTACCTACAAGCTATATTTTGAGCTGAAATAAGAAAAATACCACAATTTTTCATCTCAAAATTTTCATTTTTTCGGCAATAAAGGTTACAATGTTTTGGTATAGGCGTGTTTTCGTAATGGTAATCGCATATGCTCAAAGAAATGCACACCACAACTTTTACAATAAGTACATTTAACATTAGACTTATAAAGTCTGATGAGATGTGATTTTTTTTTTATTAAGTAATCCTTAGATGAATAAATATACCCCTTCCTCAGTTCCCCTCACTAAATCTCTCTCTTGAGCTCTGATCTCGGAAGATGTTGAGACAGCATAAAATAAAATCTGGCCTGGCATGATGGCATAAGATAAAATGTGGCAAGCCTGGACAAAACCATTAACATCTAGGGCTGATATCAGTCTAATTTACTAGTCTATCAGTCATGAGTACAAGACTTTTCAGTCTACTGAAGTTGAAATAATATTAAGTGACCATATCAATTATTATGTTATTGATAAAAGGGGGACAAATTGCTGACTTGTGTTTATTAAGGAGTTCATTGTGTTATATTTACATTTCCAGTGTAAAGTCTAATGTAAACCTATTGAAAACAATGTAGTTCAACCTTCCATGAGCGCATCGATTCACGTGATTTTCAGTGACGTCAAGTGACGTCATTCCAAACCATGGTTCTCTACGGGTGTTGGTGACGTCAACGCTGTTCCGCTCTTTGTAGAAAAAACAGCGTGTAAATGTTTTTCAGCTTTAAGAGTTTGCCCTATAAGCTTTTTTTGCCAAGTGATGAGGGGCAAAGAATTTCAATACAAAAATAAACTTAATTTTTCTGCTTTTCATAAAAGTATGAACGAAAGCGGATCGCTAGCAAAGTTTACATGAACCCCGAAATGACTTTGCACACGACCCACTGCATTCATACTTTCATGAACAGCAGAAAAATTAAGTTTTATTTTTCTGCTTTTGCATGAAAGTGTGAATCGCTTGCAAAGTTTACATGAACCCCTTCTGTCTGTATTCTGTTAACAACTCAATGAAATGAGTACCCCTGTGTACCCACTTTATACAGAGGAAAGTGGGGTTTATATTGGTACACCTTATTTTTCTTTTATTGCTTAAATTATAGATTGTTTGTAATTGTCAGAACCAATTCATAGTTTCTGTCTATTAACAAGGGTGTAACTCGTGATTTGATCATGTTTACTACTGACCTCCACACTGTGATTAATTACTCAACAATTCACTGCTTGAGCTGTATACTTTGTAGAACTTGCATGATGATGCAGCACTTGCATGGTGATGATAATATTGTAGCACTTGCATGGTGATGATGATCATCATCATTATCCTCATCGCACTGTGATTAATTACTCAACAATTCACTGCTCGAGCTGTATACTTTGTAGCACTTGCAGGATGATGATGATGATGATGTAGCACTTGCATGGTGATGATGATGATGTAGCACTTGCATGGTGATGATGATGATGTAGCACTTGCATGGTGATGATGATGATGTAGCACTTGCATGGTGATGATGATGATGATGTAGCACTTGCATGGTGATGATGATGATGTAGCACTTGCATGGTGATGATGATGATGTAGCACTTGCATGATGATGATGATGATGATGTAGCACTTGCATGGTGATGATGATGATGTAGCACTTGCATGGTGATGATGATGATGTAGCACTTGCATGGTGATGATGATGATGATGTAGCACTTGCATGGTGATGATGATGATGATGTAGCACTTGCATGGTGATGATGATCGATGATGTAGCTCTTGCATGGTGATGATAATGATGTAGCACTTGCATGATGCTGATGATCAGATGATGATGATCATCATCATCATGATTGATGACAATGATGATGATGATCATCATCATCAGAATCATGATCATCAACATCACCATCGCACAGTGATTAATAACTCAACAATTCACTGCTCAAGCTGTATACTTTGTAGCACTTGCATGACGATGATGATCATAATCATGAGTCAATGGTGTTGGGAGACACTGAAAATTGTGTAATGTTCACAACATTAGTCATAGTATTAAAATGAAGAGAAACTCACACTGCCTGAGGGATTTGGAACTTCTGAACCTGATTGTCTTTGTAGCTGGATAGATGGCACTAATGTTTTAGCATTTGCTGGATTTGCTGGCGGCAGCTGCTCCGACGGTAATGAGGGATTTTTGTTTGATGGTAGTGCCTGAAAAGTTGATAGAAACTGTTAAGATATTACACCATAAACTTTAGATACAGTTAAACCTGTAAAGGATCACCTCTGTTAAAGGCATTTATTCTGTAACAGTAAAACACACGGTGTGGTCATAATTGTTTTATTGCCCCCTGTGATATACTGACTATAGCAGATCAAAGGCGGCCCTTAACAGGGTGATTAGTAGCTCTTGTTGAATCCCCTGACTGAGGCACTTGAGAGGAAAATCAATAATGTACACCAGTCAACAGTAAGTA
Organism: Lucinisca nassula; assembly: GCA_963580285.1. NCBI lineage: Eukaryota > Metazoa > Mollusca > Bivalvia > Lucinida > Lucinidae > Lucinisca > Lucinisca nassula. Next base: position 88,025,334 of record OY757017.1, read on the forward strand.
ATTTATTGATTTTCCCCAAGGAGGCCCCTTACCTGTTGAAGACAGAGGACTTCTCTTAAATCAGCTCTGAGGGCTACATAATATTATGTAATGAAATGATAGTCCTCAATAATCAAGAATAAATGCCTTTAAGCAATTACCTGTATTAATCATATGTCATCATGTCTGAGAATGTTATAACGCCATGTAATAAATTCGATAATCCACTAGTGGATTGAATATGCAAATAAGCTAGATACACCCGTAACGATAGATACGCCCCGCAACGTTAGATACGCCCTGTAACGTTACATATACAACGTCCATAAGGATGTTGCGTTTACTACTGGCAGAATATTGACATTTTTTTAAAACAATCGTGAATAAAATGTGTTTAAATGTCATATGATAAATAGAATCTTGCATTCATGCTCATGTATTATTGAATTTATTAAATGGATATGATAATGTGACGTGTACTAAGCAACTATCTGCCCATAGCAGCCTAAATGAGGCCATTCTAACAAGCACTAACAAACACCCACAACCTATGCTCTGAACATAGATAAGAACTAGAAAAAGTGTCCATAGGACACGGATGCCCCCGCCAAATGCCATTCATAAAAATATTACAAATGTACTTCAAATCAATCATAAAATATATGCAACAAGGGCAGATAATCCAAAAAACAAAAATGCAAGAGTTGTCTACATTGTTCATGACACATCGTCTCAGTGTGATGAATGCACCTGTGAAGTTTCATGAATCTATTCCATACGGTTTAGGAGTTATGGCCCGGGAGGGGATAATTAAAAATTTTTTAAGTCTGTGACCTTGACCTTGAGCTCATGGGCATGGGTGGGGGTATCGCTGAATAAAATGGACAGGTATCTAACATGATACCAAATATCAACTCAATCCATCACACGATTTGGAAAATATCAACTCTTAAAATATCTAATTAAAAATTTCTAAGTCTGTGACCTTGACCTTGAAGCCATAGGCATGAGTGGGGGTATTGCCAAATAAACATTTGGACCTGTATCTATCATCATAGCATACATAAGCCAAATCCATAATATAGTTTGGAAAATTTGAGCTCTTTAAAATCTTTCACATTAAAATTGTCTAAGTCTGTGACCTTGACCTTGAGGTCATAGGCATGGGTGGGGGTATTGCTGAATTAAACACTGTACCTATATCTATCATCATATGAAACAAAGACATCATAAAAGTTCAGGTTCTACCAGGTACAAATACCTTAACTGGAGTCTTTAACATGGAAAATTTCTAAGTCCATGACCTTGACCTTGAGGCCATGGGCATGGGTACCGCTGAATAAAACTTTGGACCTATATCTATCATCATACCAATTATGAACCAATTCCATCATATGGTTTGGAAAATATGAGTTCTAAAACGTTCAAGTCTACCTGTTACAAAAACCTTAACCTGAGTCTTTAACATCGAAAATGTCTAAGTCTGTGACCTTGACCTTGAGGTCACAGGCATGAGTGGGGGTATTGCTTAATAAAACTTTGGACCTATATCTATCATCATACCAAAGATGAACCAGTTCCATCAAATGGTTAGGAAAATATGAGTTCTAAAAGTTCAGGCTCTACCTGTTACAAAAACTTTAACCTGAGGTTACAGGATCACGTACGTACGTACGTACGTATGTACACACACACGTACAGACGGACGTACACATGTACGCACGTACGGAAAACCGAAAAACCAAATGCCCCCGGCATCATATGATGTGGGGGCATAAAAATTGTTATACTGCAAAGAATTTTGTAGCCTTCTGTCGCTGTTTTTTCGTTATGTTCGTCTTTCAGTGTGTGTGTCACTTGTATTTTTTTGTTTTGGATAGCCGACTGGCCAGTTTGTGGGAAAATTACTGTCAATTTGGCTTTCTGCTATTGATGTTTCCATTAGGGCCTAGTTATTTCATGTAAGCATTTCTTTCCCTTTGGTGTCGCTGATGGGAGCTGTGGGTCAATATTATCAATTCCTGATCATTGTCTTCACTTCTATTTTTCAACTGAACAGTGCCATGGTAATTATTTTCCATATACCCCATGACCAAAAAATAAATGAACCTCTGATACTCCCCTATCCTTAATCGTGATGTCTGCCATCTTGGATTTACTGCCCAGTTGATGAGAAATAGACATGATAGAGGATCTTACATGAATGTTCATGTAATATTGAATTTATTAAACGAGTTGAGGAAAAGGGATAAAGTGCAAGGCTTTGCCGAGCATTTTATCCCTTTTCCTCAACGAGTGTAATAAATTTAATAATACCTGAGCACAATGCAAGATTCTATTTGTCATATGACTTTTAAAACGCATTTTATTCACGATTGATTATAAAAATGTCAGTATTCCGCTGTTAGCAAACACGACGTTGTTAAGGACGTCATACACGTAACGTTACGGGACGTATCTAGCTAATTTGCATATTAATCCAGTAGTGGATTATCGAAAATATTACATGGCGTTATTACACTCTCAGACGCGACATCATATGATAAAATAATTTCATGCACCACCACAAATAAATAAATAACAACTTTTGATGGTTTTTAATTCTTCTGGTACTATATCTCATTGTTTTGTGTTATAAAACTCTCATTCTAATATGACATAAAGCTTAATTCTGATTAAGGGGAATATGAACACCTGGCAGATTTTCTGCCATTTTTCAAAGGGAATCAACTTTCGGAACTTCCTGTTCACTTTTCTATAAGCCCTGTCCTACTGAAAAAGGGGTCTGCTCTTAAAGGAAAGAATTTGCTCCCCTGGAGCAAATTCTTTCCTTTAAGAGTTGACCCCTACTGACATGGGAGACAAAAATACTTTTGCAGGAGTTGCCTCCCCTGAAGGTGTATCCATTCCCCTTAAGGTTTTGCTACTGGGCACCAAGATCAACATATTTCATGCAGAAGGAAGTATTTGATGATGTCGCATGAAAATATGTATCGCTCATGACGTCTGCTACAAAAGAATTCTTTGGAAAATATTGCAACAATGCACAAAATGTCTTGAAAAACCCTTGCACTATAACAAATTCATTATTTTGATTCTTGACAGGGAACATGGGATCACATTCCCCACCTGAAAGCGATATTTGCATGAGCCTAATGGCTCAGGCAAATATCGCTCTCAGGTTAACGGCTCTGGCAAATATTGCTCACAGGCTGGGAATGTGACCCCATGTTCCTTATCAAGAATGTAAAATACGGTAACTAATAATGTCAAGGTTTCACCAGAAAATACCATTTTAGAGCTGTGAAAAAAATATTTTATCATATGATGTCCTGTCTAAGAATGTAATAACATCAAGTAATAAATTTGGTAATTCTCTAGTGGATTTAATATGCAAATTTGTTAGATACACCCCACAGTACAGGTACAAAGTTCTTAACGACGTCGCATTTACTAATGGCAGAATATTGACATTTTGTAAGCAAATTGTGAATAAAATGCGTTTTAAATGTCATGATAAATAGAATCTTGCATTCCTGCTCATATATTACTAAATTTATTCAACCCACAATTTATCTCTTTTCCTCAACTTGTTGAATAAATTCAATAATACATGAGCACAAATGTAAGATTCTCTATATCTAACATGGGTGTGTTATCCTTAATATAGTCTAAATGTGTGATTTACTTACACTGCTTCTATTTAGTCCCAAACTTGGGCTTTTAGTTGCATAGCCATTCTCCCTTCCCACTAAAATAGTTTTTGCAAAATTCTCAATGAACATATTTTTCACTCGTTCATCAGGATTCATCAGATTGAACAACTGCATTGGCCTCAACACTTGTAGTTCCAGTGGAATATTGGTCTGCTTATCTCTCACTAGCGGTATAACTCGCCAACTCTTGTTCATCACAGTATCCATCAAACACATCTGGGACTGAAACCGTGTCAACATGTCGGGTGTGAAGTTCGGTGTCAGAAATATAAAGATGTAGTTAAAGTGGCTAAGGATATATTCAATTAGGTTAAACTCTGTTAAGCCACTGACAGGCAATTCATCTACCAGTCTTAACTGAAGGTTTGGTACTCTAGGTTGAGAAATATTTTGCAGCGCTGTAATGGCTTCCGTTACTCCCATCTTGCCGTCAATGGTATTACGATCAGTCTCGGAATATAAAATAATGCCATCAGCAGTATCTACAATTTAAAAGACATAGTAAAACCTCATTCTAATGCACTTACGTTTGTAACAAGACATCTGATTGGATAACATCAAAACTTTGCTTATGTATGTCACAGGACATCTGATTGGATAACCTCAAAACTTTGCTTATGTTTGTAACAAGACATCTGATTGGATAACCTCAAAACTTCAAAACTCAAGATGAGAAACCACAAAACGTTGCTAAAGTATATTCTGTGAAATACTGTCAGAAACCTGATGTCATCATGTAATGTGGCTTTTCAATGACTGACATTGGTTTTGCACATCTCACAGCGCTTGCCGCTTTGTGCAAAATAGTACATGTTTTAACAAAATAACCAAAACAGTGCATTAGAATGGGGATAACTGTATTGGAAATTGTCATTGGGGGAGGTAAATCGTCGGTTTTACAGTAGCCAATTTGGAATCTGCAAAAATGTATAGATTATCATTACGAAAACACACCTATTCAAATATATTGAAAATTTTACCATAAAAAAAATGGAATTTTTCAAATAAAAATGTTTGATATTTTTCATATGTCTGCTAAGCAGAAATAAGAAAAATAATGTATATCCCTGTAAACCCCAGTTTTACTATATAAAAGTAGGGTTTAAAGGGATCAAAATTAGATACCGTATTCGCCCTAATTACCGCACATGCTCCTATAAGCGCACACCAAAGCTTTTTTTGAAAAGGAAATGCATAAGCGCACACTTTACAGTAACCTGCCTCTGGAAGCTCTCAAGTAAATCAATAAAAAACTAACAGTTGTTTCTTCAACAGTGAAGGCAATGCTTTAGTATCCTTTTCCGCCCCATTAAATATCAGTATGCGTCATCTCAGAAGCTATTGTTTTCGCACCGAGTGTGCGCTAATTAGGTAGATTTTTCACTGTGATTTTTTGACACTATTTTGAAAAAACTAAGCGCACGGTGCGGTAATTAGGGCGAATACAATAGCCATGTTTTCCTGATGTACACAAAATGACCAATTTAAGGACATTTTTGTATATAAACTACACATATTTGTTGGGATTTAACACAGTTGTTCAACCTGTTTTGTACTGGAAAACCTAGACTAGCTACTAGTCTGATAATAAAAGTCTGATCATTTTCGGTATTATTTATTATATTAAAAATTTATCACCTTCTGAGTAATAGCAAGTGTATTTGGTAGTCTCTCCAAGCTTAGGATTACCATTATTATTAAAATGAGCAAGAGAGACTAGACTAGCTAAACTTTTAGGCACTGTTCATTTTAATGCAAAAGATGATTTTAATTCCATATTATTCATTTTAGGCTGTTACATTACGAAAACACACCTATACAAATATATTGTTAACTGTACCGCTGCAAAAACTAAAATTTTAAGATGAAAAATTGTGATATTTTTCTTTTTTCTGCAAATATGACCAAGGATTAAGTTTCTGGTTATATTTTTGAAAAATAGGTCAAAGTTCAAGGTCAAATAGCTTGGACCAATGAAAAGTTCTTGTCCAAAGGAACTTCAATGTGAAGTTTGAAGGCTGGAAGGCTGTATTGTTAGTGTTATTTAAATGAGTGACAAAACTGTTTTGATTTGTTTTTCAAAAATGGAAAAGGGGAGATAATTCAGTCAAACCGCATGATAGAGTTATGGAACTTGAATAGAATATAGCTCTTGTGATAGTGAGTATGTAACTGAAGATTCATGAAAGTGGGCCAAATACTTTTGGAAACATGGTCAAGGTTAAAGTTTTGGTTAAATTTTCAAAAAAAATAGGTCAAAGTTCTGAGGTCAAGGCAACAGGTCAAAAAGTTTGATATCAATAATAATTTTAATAATAATCAGCCTTATTTACAGAGGGTAACACATTTAGTACTACTACTAATCTTCCATGTATCCCTCAATGGAAAGGTCTTGTGCCAAGGAACATCCATGTGAAGTTTGAAGGCTCTATTATAAATAGTATTGAAGGAGAGGTAAAATGTATCAGAAAAAAAGAGGAGATGATTCAGCCAAAATCAATAATACAATTATGGCCCTTGGTTAGAATCTAGCTCTTGTGATAGTAAGTATGTGTATGAAACATTAGGCTAGGTCAAATACTTTGTGAGTTATAGCCAAGGTTAAGTTTTTTCAGAACTACAACGACAATGACAACGCAGACACTGGATTGACAACAATAGCACGAGTTTTTCTGCAAAAAAACAGACAAGCTGAAACTAAACCCCAGTTTTCTCTATATAAAGTGGGATTTAGAGGGCTGTACATTACACAGACTTGTCAACACGATGTACCTCATACCCACAGCCTATGTTCTTGATATCATTAGGAAAACCTGTCCATAAGAAATAATGGCGTCCAACATGGTGTCAGAAAATGATAAATATTAGGTAAAAATGATAACATCGTTATTATTTCTGCTCTCAACATAGATTGTGGGTGCTTGTTAGAACCGCCTCAATGAGGCGGTTCTAACGAGTACCCACAAAATGTGTTTTTTAGCAAAAACGAAGCAGATGTATACCCCAGTAAACCCCACTTTGCTCTATATAAAGTGGGGTTTAGGGGGGTCTTTGTTTCACGCACTTGTTATCGTGATGTACTAAAAGCTTCATTTGGCTTTAAAAAGATGTTCAAGAAAAAAGTTATCCTTTGGAAGAAAGGCATACACCACAGAACTGATAATTAAGTATGGAGTGTACATGTTTTTTTTAACCAAACTAGCTAGTTTCTGCCATTTTAGGCCTCATCAGTGACCCTCAAACATTTCAAAATTCCACAATAGGATCAAAGATCCAAAAGGACAAGAAAAAAATAAACTACACTATTATGAAGGGCAGGGAGATGTAACATGATGCACCCCATACCTACATCCTAAGTCCATGATATACTAAAGGCTTCATTTGTTCAAAGTAGAAGTAAAACAAAGTTAGGAATCGATACAATTAACTTACTCCACCCATCAAAGACACCAAAGGGAAAGAAACACAAACATGAAGCGACCAGACCATAATGGAAACCTAAACAAAGGAAGGCCATAAGGACAGTTACTTTCCCACAAAATGGCCAAATGGCCATCCAAAATAAAAAGACCCAAGTGATACACACAGTAAGTAACAAACAACAACATAAATAAACTGCCTTGGAACAGTCAGTGGAAAGAATTCCACTGGGGGGGGGGGGGGGGGGGGGGGGGGGGGCTTAAATCGATTTTACATGGCCATAATCCTCGCCCTTACCTCTGTCGTGGTATACACTACTTTTGTTAGGATATCAGACTTGTTAGTGGTAAAAATGTTCTAGTAAGAACAATATCTGCCAGCAATATAACAGTAGTGGTGTTTTGCTGAAATAAATGTGAGAAGCTTTTGCAATGCAATAACTACTCACATGTTCTTTTTCAGCAAAACTTAAGATCTTGTGTTTTTGCCTTACAAAATCATTGAAGTTTTAAACTAATAATAACAAAATAATTTCAAAATGTAAGATTTGACAAAATCGGCCCTGATTTGTTTTAGCAAAACCATTGCTAAGGCCCCGTTACCACGCATAATGACTCTCAAGCTTCTCACACATTTTTTTTTTCATCAAAATTATCTATCTTTTAATTTTTTGCTTGCTAGACCATTAAACATTCTAGCATTAATGAGTTTGTTAACCCTTATCTTGCTGTTCACGATAACCCCTATCTTTGCAAACAGTGTAGATCCAGATCAGATGGCTTCTGAAGAAGCCATCTGATCAGGATCTACACTGTTTGGTATTCAGTTTATGAATTTGTAGCAATAAATTACATCAAGTAATTTGATTGGTTGATATACAGAAATGGGTGTGGCTTAAATGAATATTCAGCAAGATAAGGGTTAAGTTAATGATGCTTTAAACTACTGTGTCCTGGACTCTCATGATTTACCTTCTAGACTCATTTCATCCATAGACGCCTCAATGGAAAGATGAACCGGCCTGTAAAAAAAAAAATTACATGTGAATTTCAGTTATTCAGCTGTTCACAATTAACAGTCATTAGTTAGTGTATTGTTAAAACTTTGGTTATTTAACTCATTTTTTTGGTGCCCTAGTCACATAAATGTGACTGCCTAGCAGAGTGCCATAGTCAAATTTTTGTGACTTTGAGTACCGAAGTGATTCCCCTTTTAGATTAACCAATTAAGGGAAATAACTACTCAAGTATGTTGCAAATCATTAGGTAAGGCCTGTTTTCATTAAAAAAAAAACAAGCTTTTTCTTTAAAACAAGAGGGCCCAGAGGGCCCTGAATCGCTCACCTGAGAATTAGTGTCTCCAGTACATTCTAGGCCCAAGGGCTATAATTTGAACAAACTTGGTAATGGTCCACTAGATGAAGCTTCATTCCAAATATCAAAGACCTGGGCCTCCTGGTTTCAGACAAGAAAATTTTTATAGGTTTTCCCCATATAAGCCTATGAAATCCAAAGGGTCCCAAAAATGCCCCCAGGGCTATAATTTGAACAATCTTGAAAGAGGTCCACTAGATGAAGCTTCACACCAAATACCAAAGATCTGGGCCTTGCGGATTCAGAGAAGAAGATTTTTAAAGATTTTCCATGTATAAGCCTACGTAAAACCAAAGGGCCCCAGGGCGGGGGCATTTTTGGCCCCAGTACTATAATTTGAACAATCTTGGTAGGGGTCCACTAGATAAGCTTCATACCAAATATCAAGGACCTGGGCCTTGCGGTTTCAGAGAAGAAGATTTTTTAAGTTTTTGGTGAAAAAAATCTATTTTTGGCTCCTGTGACCCATATGTGCACCGGACCGGAACCATTTGAACAACTTTGGGGGTATTTTTGGCCCCAGGGCTATAATTTTAACAATCTTGGTAGAGGTCCATTAGATTAAGCTTCACACCAAAATAGAAATGACCTGGGCCTTGCGGTTTCAGAGAAGAAAAGTTTTAAAGATTTCCCCTACATAAGCTTAGGTAAAACCAAGGGCCCCCTGGGCGGGGGCATTTTTGGCCCCAGGGCGATAATTTGGTTGAGGTCAACTAGGTGAAGCTTCATACCAAATATCAAAGACCTGGGCCATGTGGTTTCAGAGAAGAAGATTTTTAAAGGTTTCCCTATATAAGGCTATGAAAAACCAAAGGATCCAAGGGTGGGGCCATTTTCGGCCCCAGGGCTATAATTTGCACAATCTTGAAAGAGGACCACTATATGTAGCTTCACACCAATTATCAAAGATCTGGGCCTTGTGGTTTCAGAGAAGAAGATTTTTAAAGATTTTCCCTGTATAAGCCTATGTAAGACGAAAGGCCCCCGGGGCGGGGACATTTTTGGCCCCAAGGCCATAATTTGAACAATCTTAGTTAAGGTCCACCAGGTGAAGCTTCACACCAAATATTAAAGACCTGGGCCTTGTGGTTTCAGAGAAGAAGCTTTTTAAATGATTTTCCCTATATAAGCCTATGTAAAACCATTGTCCCCGGGGCGGGGGCATTTTGGCCCCCAGGGCTATAATTTGAACAATCTTGGTAGAGGTCCACTAGATAAAGTTTCACATCAAATATCAAAGATCTGGGCCTTTCGGTTTCAAAGAAGAAGATTTTTAAAGATTTTCCCTGTATAAGCCTATGTAATAACAATAACATGGAATATACTTCCATGTATAAGCCTACGTAAAACCAAAGGCCCCAGGGCGGGGGCATTTTTGGCCCCAGTACTATAATTTGAACAATCTTGGTAGGGGTCCACTAGATAAGCTTCATACCAAATATCAAGGACCTGGGCCTTGCGGTTTCAGAGAAGAAGATTTTTTAAGTTTTTGGTGAAAAAAATCTATTTTTGGCTCCTGTGACCCATATGTGCACCGGACCGGAACCATTTGAACAACTTTGGGGGTATTTTTGGCCCCAGGGCTATAATTTTAACAATCTTGGTAGAGGTCCATTAGATTAAGCTTCACACCAAAATAGAAATGACCTGGGCCTTGCGGTTTCAGAGAAGAAAAGTTTTAAAGATTTCCCCTACATAAGCTTAGGTAAAACCAAGGGCCCCCTGGGCGGGGGCATTTTTGGCCCCAGGGCGATAATTTGGTTGAGGTCAACTAGGTGAAGCTTCATACCAAATATCAAAGACCTGGGCCAAGTGGTTTCAGAGAAGAAGATTTTTAAAGGTTTCCCTATATAAGGCTATGAAAAACCAAAGGATCCAAGGGTGGGGCCATTTTCGGCCCCAGGGCTATAATTTGCACAATCTTGAAAGAGGACCACTATATGTAGCTTCACACCAATTATCAAAGATCTGGGCCTTGTGGTTTCAGAGAAGAAGATTTTTAAAGATTTTCCCTGTATAAGCCTATGTAAGACGAAAGGCCCCCGGGGCGGGGACATTTTTGGCCCCAAGGCCATAATTTGAACAATCTTAGTTAAGGTCCACCAGGTGAAGCTTCACACCAAATATTAAAGACCTGGGCCTTGTGGTTTCAGAGAAGAAGCTTTTTAAATGATTTTCCCTATATAAGCCTATGTAAAACCATTGTCCCCGGGGCGGGGGCATTTTGGCCCCCAGGGCTATAATTTGAACAATCTTGGTAGAGGTCCACTAGATAAAGTTTCACATCAAATATCAAAGATCTGGGCCTTTCGGTTTCAAAGAAGAAGATTTTTAAAGATTTTCCCTGTATAAGCCTATGTAATAACAAAGGCCCCCGGGGCAGGGGCATTTTTGGCCACCCAGGGCTATAATTTGAACAATCTTGGTAGAGGTCCACTAGATGAAGCTTCACACCAAATATCAAAGATCTGGGCCTTGCGGTTTCAGAGAAGAAGATTTTTTAATGATTTTCCCTATATAAGCCTATGTAAAACCATAGGCCCCCGGGGCGGGGGCATTTTGGCACCAGGGCTATAATTTGAACAATCTTGGTAGAGGTCCACAAGATGAAGCTTCACACCAAATATCAAAGATTTGGGCCTTGCTGTTTCAGAGAAGAAGATTTTTCAATGATTTTCCCTATATAAGCCTATGTAAAACCATAGACCCCCGGGGCGGGGGCATTTTGGCCCCCAAGGCTATAATTTGAACAATCTTGGTAAAGGTCCACTAGATGAAGCTTCACACCAAATATCAAAGATCTGGGCCTTGCGGTTTCAGAGAAGAAGATTTTTTAATGATTTTCCGTATATGAGCCTATGTAAAACCATAGGCCCCTGGGGCGGGGGCATTTTGGCCCCCAGGGCTATAATTAGAACAATCTTGGTAGAGGTCCACCAGATGAAGCTTCACACCAAATATCAAAGATCTGGGCTTTGCGGTTTCAGAGAAGAAGATTTTTAAAGATTTTCCCTGTTAAAGCCTATGTAAAACCAAAGGCCTTCCAGGGCGGAGGCATTTTTGGCCCCAAGGCTATAATTTGAACAATCTTAGTAGAGGTCCACCAGGTAAAGCTTCACACCAAATATTAAAGACCTGGGCCTTGTGGTTTCAGAGAAGAAGATTTTTTAATGATTTTCCCTATATAAGCCTATGTAAAACCAAAGGCCCCCGGGGCGGGGGCATTTTGGCCCCCAGGGCTATAATTTGAACAATCTTGGTAGAGGTTCACTAGATGAAGCATCATACCAAATATCAAAGACCTGGGCCTTGCGGTTTCAGAGAAGAAGATCTTTTCGATTAAAAAATCTATTTTTAGCTACTGTGACCGAGATGTGCAATGGACCGAAACCATTTGAACAATTTTGAAAGGGGACCACCTAAGGATCATTGCTGTGAAGTTTGGTCAAAATCCGATCAGTGGTTTAGGAGGAGATGTCATTTGAAGAAAAAGTTTACGCACACACACACACACACGCACGCACACACGCACGCACTGACGACGGACGACGGACGAAAAGTGATCACAAAAGCTCACCTTGTCACTACGTGACAGGTGAGCTAAAAATGTTTTTTAACTTGTCTCTACACCTTTTCGACCAGCACAGGCATCCCAGGAGTTTGAAACAACTATACCAAATCCATACAAATAGTTCCTTTTTCTTGCGTATCACTATTTTTCTTTTCGATTTTTTCATTATTTTCATGATTCATCATGTTAACAGGTCTGTGTAATGACAGGGGTACACATTATTTTTCTGCTCAAAGACATAGGTTGTGGGTACTTGTTAGAACTGCCTGAATGAGGCAGTTCAAACGAGCACCCACAACCTATGTTTGGAGTGTAAATAAGACATATATTACATATTTTCATCAGAAAATTAATCATTTAAATGATTTTGGAGATATGAAATGATGCACTTTGTCACATGGAAGTGTTATGGTAACAATTTCTTTCGGTAAACAACAGCTCTAAAATGTCTGTTAGTGGGTTGCCAAGGCAAAATATGACTAATGGTTATGTGTTATACAGTAATAATCCTAAGTATTGGGACAGACAGACCTAAGCAAACAGTGCAGGCCCGGATCAGGCTGCTCCTGAAGGAGCAGTCTGATCAGGGTCTACAATGTCTGCCATTCAGTCTGCACTTTTTGGATTCCTTGCTGGAAAATAATAACAATTTTACAGCTCTTGCTGTGGGAAGCCATGTTTTTGGAGCTATTAGAAAGGAGCGATTTCATTGGTTAAAAATCTCAACAATTCAAATTGACCAATGAAAAGATAACCTAATGCTATTACATCATGATTTATTTACTCCGGTTCTGTAAATAGAAACATGGCTTCCCAGAGCAAGCGCTGTCAAAATTTTTACTTTTACTGTATTTCAAGTTTTGCAGTAGTATTTAGAATTTTTTATTGGGTGATTGGTATTGGTGAAAATACTGGACATGGATATAAATTGTCTTTGTGTTGTGCCCTGGAAAACTTTGGAATCTCTTGGGAAGCGAGCAGACAGGCTTAGCTATACAAGATAATTTTTTAGCTATTCTGGACATTCTTTGTGGCTTTGCTCCATACCGTGAAGACTAGATTAGAGATAACAAGTCTACTGTATTCATAAAGGAAGTGTCTGCTGACAGCCGGCTGGCACCAGACTTTTAGGTCTAGTGACAGCCGGCTGTCACAGCCGGCTGTCACCAGACCTAAAAGTCTGCTGACAGCCGGCTATAATATTTGTTCAATAATAAGAATATTCTTTTGCACTATTAAACTTATCCTCTTTTATGAGATACTATAGTACTTACAGTACCTTTTTGGGGGGGTTTGGTTTTAAGACCCTTTCAAGATTATTTCACTCATATCAAGCCGATCGTTAATCATAGGTGGGGGAAAGCCGGAATACCCGGAGAAAAACCACCTGACCTTCCGTTGCAGAACTTGGCGTCTCAACGTGACCCAAGTCAGACTCGAACCAACAGCGGTGAGAGACCTAATGATTAAGAGACAGCGCTCTTATCCACTAGGCCACGGAGGCCCGTTACTTACAGAACTTTGTTGAATAGTAAAGGATGCAATATTTTCTCATGTTGACTTAGAAATCATAATCAGTAAGCAGCAAGAAGGATATTTCTAGGCATATCACCAGTAGAACTTACATGTTCAAACCTGTGGGTAAAGCACAGCTTTGGCTTAAATGTTTTGCATATGCAAAGCACCAGGGGGAAGAATGAGAGGCACACACTGCATCTGCTGACGTAGAAGACAGATGCTGCAATTGTAACATTGGGAACTCAACTATGATTCACTGATTGGGGAAGTCTTCTGGAATAAGTTAAAAGTGCATGCTATGAAAAAGCACCTATCCGAAGAACAAATACAGGGGCTGGCCAAGGGGTTTTCAACTACATGTACATATAATAAAGCTTCTAAGAATAGTGTTCATAAGAAAACCGTAAAATGATCCCAAGAACCCTTTGGCTTGAAAATGAGGTGAGTTTCATTGAGGTTTTGTTATGTTGCCATGATAAACTGTACCAAGTTTGACCAGAATTGTTCCCCAACCCCACCCACTCCAGCAACAAAAAGAACACTTACTCTTGATCATTTATTGGTCTCACACAGCTGTGGGCTGTGGTTTGAGCCTGGATCGGGTCACATGTGAGATGTCAAGTTCTGCAAGGGAAGGTCAGGCGTTTTTCCCTGGGTACTCCATCTGACTAACAGTCCACTCGAAATAGTCGTGAAATAATCATGAATCCAAAACAAACAAACAAAAAAAATAAACAAGAGGGGAGAGAAATGTTTTAGCTGCGGATCCTGTTTGCATTGGCATCAGTGACTCATTTGTTTGTTTTGGAGTTTAACGGCCCAGTCAACACTATTTTAGGTCATTTTTGAGCCGGTTAGTTTACCTATCCACACTTTTTCTGTAAGCGGTTAACCAGTACAGTGCACATTCTTTTGCCAGAAACTGACAACTGCCCTTCTTGAATCAGCCAGAGAGAATGACCTGCATAGAAAAGATTTTATGATCAATCTCCACGAAAGAACGTTGCCGACCCCGGCAGGTATCAAACCCACGTCCTGATCATCAGTCAGACGCGCATCAGAATGAGCTACCGAGGCCGGCCGGCAAGGACTTAGCATGGTCTGTTTGAGGCACTATATCTCCTGAACCTATGAATGGATTGTGACCAAACTTACACGGTTATATCCCTAGGACGGGGCAAACAGTCACTGTGTTTTGATGGCCTTTACATGCACCTTATTTCCAAGGGCTCAAGCCCCTAAAAACTGTAAATTCTGGACCAAAAAGAGCTTGTCTGCACACCATCCAATATTTTGGTCAAGCTTCATAACCACATACCAGACAAACCAAAGGTTTGATTACTTCTGATTTTGCTGACCTTTACCTAATTTTCAAGGTCATTGGCTCCTCAAAACTGTTGATTTTCAGCACAGAATGTTTTTTTTCTGTATCCAAACTCATGAAAAAATTTATGAATTTGGGTCTAACTTGGTACATTTCTAGTTAATGTTATGTAATTGGATCTGGAGTTATGGTGAAGATATGCAAAAATTGAACATTCTTTGGACCCATGCGACCTTGAAAAGTAGATCCAGGTCATCAAACTCTATCAGTATTCAAATTTGGCTGGAATTCATTATTTGGTTCAGGAGATATTGTGCAGATGGGGCAAAAGTTGATTATCTTTGAAAATAGGCTGGACCCTTTTGACCTTGAAAAGTAGGTCATGGTCACCAAAATAAAGTGACATCTCAAGCCCTACCGCCCATAGACATAGAAACCGCTAGTGTTAAAGGAGCAGTCTGACTCACATGAACTTTTCCTGGGCAGGCTTAGACTTAAGTTGTCAACCAGTACTTTGTTACCGTTTTGTTTGTTCTTAGTGATGTGCTTAGTACAAAATGCGGAAGACCTTGTCGAATAGTCTATAATACATGTAGTTCTCCATCCCCTTTGCTGGGGGACAAAACTATTATAGACTCATTTGGCAAGTTCCTCCATATAGTGTACTTCTTTTTGACTCTAGCAAGCTGATTGGCCCCTACCCATTGAGGTTTGAAGAAACAGATCTGCTGCATGATGCTTCCATGCAGAGCTGAGACCTACCGCACAAGTCTACTGGTAAATTGCTTAAGAGGATCTAAGCCTGCCCAGGCAAAGCTGTGCGGGTCTGATCGCCCACGCTTATAAACCCTATTGGTTTCATTGGGCGACAGGGCTTGAGATGTCAATTCATCTCAATGTCGGCAAAAGTCCCACAAAATAGGAAACAATGTCTCCAGAATGACCTATACAGTGTTGATTGGGATGGTAAACCTCAAATCAAACAAACTAGAGAAAGTGACCAGTGGGTCACGTACACCCCCGGCCAGTGCCACCCTCTGATATATCTTTCGAGCTTGTATGTAACATGAATGAAGAAGTCAAGAAGCTATAAGAATCTATAATGTGCTTATAAAATCTAAACCAAACATAATCTTTCTAAATGGACCAAGGGAGTGAGAGCATCAAAGTTACTGAAGGGGTGGGGCCATCAATGTTACTGAAGCAGCAGGGTGGGGTATGCATCAATGAAATCTTTGAACTGGTATGCAACACTGATGCAAGTATCAATTGGATTTGTCTTAGAGTTTAGAACATTATGTAACAGGCATCTATATACTTTGTCATAAAACTTTAACCAAATGAGAACTTTCTAAGTCCATGACCTTGAGGTGTAGGTCACTGTGGGTGGGGAAGCGACATGCATCTCAAAATCTTTGGACTGGTATGCAACATTGATGCAAGTATCAACTAAATTTGTCTTAGGGTTTAGAACATACAGGCATCTATAAACTTTGTCATAAAACTTTAACCAAACGTAAAATTTCTAAGTCTGTGACCTTGACCTCAAGGTCATTGTGGGGGGTGGGATATGCATCAATGAAATCTTTAGACAAGTATGTAACTTCAGTGTAAGTATCAACTAAATCTATCAAAGGGTTCAGAGAATACAACCTCTTAGAAACTTTAACGCAATACTTGAACCAAAATGTAAAATTTCTAAGTCTGTGACCTTGACCTCAAGGTCATTGTCGGGGGTAGGACATGCATCAATGAAATCTTTAGACTAGTATGTAACTTCAGTGTAAGTATCAACTAAATCTATCAAAAAGGGTTCAGAACATACAACCTCTTAGAAACTTTAACGCAAAACTTTCACAAAAATGTAAAATTTCTAAGTCACCTCAAGGTCACTGTGGGGGGTGGGACATGCATCAATGAAATCTTTAGACCAGTATGTAACTTCAGTGTAAGTATCAACTAAATCTATCAAAGGATTCAGGAGATACAATCTCTTAGAAACTTTAAGGCAAAACTTTAACCAAAATGTTAACATACGGATGGAAGGACAGACGGAAGGACGGAAACACAGACGAACGGCAGGACGAAAACTATATACCCCCATAGCATACTTCATATGCCGGGGGTATAACTACCAAGCTGATAAAAAGAAGTTTTAGCAAGAACAAGCATGTTTTTTCCCCAAATATTTCTGTTGCTTGATTGAAAAACAATGTGATTTTTCCCAAAGATGGGTGGTGCAAAATTCACAAAGTGCAAATAAAGTGACATATTTTAGAATTGTAAGGCAGCATATTGTAAGATTTCCAACCCTTGCTAGTTCTATGCCTCAATCTTTAGGTTAGAATCTGTTATTAAAAGATCATGGATCAGACCGATATCATATTGATGAACCCCATCCACCCAGACCTCCCAATGAAATATTTACTAAATTATATATGACTGATAATAACTTTTTTCAGTATGTAACAAAGTTTTGAAAGTAGTATCGTATCTGATGAAAGAGAATAATTTTAAAAGTGGATAAGAAATACAACAAAATTTAATATTATTCCTGGCTGTCAGCAGACTTTTAGGTCTGGTGACAGCCGGCTGTCACTAGACCTAAAAGTCTGATGCCAGCCGGCTGCCAGCAGACCTCGCCATTCATAAATGTGTTATCTACATGTGTGACAAGAGTTTTGACTTGTGTATGACTCTTCCTGCACAGGGGGCCTCCAGTTAAAGTCCCAATCCAAAGGACGGTGCACTTTTCGGCATTTATCCCTGCAAATGATGCCAATGGAGCATGTTTGGACACCGAAATAATCACTGCCTCCGGAAATCGAACCGGGGGCCTCTAGCACCAGTGGCAAGTGCACTAACCACTGAGCTATCATGCTCCTAATCTTGCCAATTTTCAGACTTCTGCCTTGAAGGATGACGATTAGTTTTCAATCCAAAATCTTAATTTTGTTCAATTATGGTCACAAAAAAAATAAAAGCAAAAATCATTTGCCCCCAGCCATCATATGTATGGGATATATATAGAAAACTTTGCATATTTTTCCTTACTTTGTCAGTCCTCCAGCTTCCTTAAGCTTTGAATCACTAATATCACTGTTCAGTTTAATAACTTCAGTTTTTGGCTGTTCAATTTTCACTGTTGCTGAAGCTGGAGCTTTATTGACCAGTCCAGGAGCTGGGGATCCCTCATTATTTTGAACAACATTTGGGGGATTAGGAAGCCTTTGTTCCCTTTTGGGGACTGATTCCTTTTTCTTCTCCTTTTTCACAGCCATCTGTGGTCCTCCAAAATCCTTGAAAACATAAACAAAACATACAAATATTACAGTAAAATTCCGCAATTAAGACCAGACTATTTCTTCTTTTTACATTACGCAAACACGCCTATACAAATACATTGCCACCTTTATCGCCGAAATATGAAAATTTTATGATGAAAAATTGTGATATTTTTCTTATTTCTGCTCAAAATATAGATTGTGGGCACTCGTTAGAACCGCCTCATCGAGGCGGTTCTAACGAGTACCCACAATCTTTATTTTAGATCAGAAATAAGAAAAATAAGGTATACCCCCGGAAACACCAGTTTTACTATATAAAAGTGGGGTTCAAGGGGATCAAAATTATAAAGGCGTGTTTTCACGATGAACATTCTTAAAAAGTTTAAGTTTTTTCTTCCTTTAAATGTGTTTTCGAAACCCCAGATCCGGCAGTAAGAGAGCACTTTTGGGAACATTCAAACAAGGTCTTAAAGGCGACAATTGAACATGGCTATGTTATATTCAAAACAATGTTATAACAAGTTTCATTATAAAGAGTACCGAGATACAAGAAAGTGATGCAGACCCTGATAAGACTGTTTGTTTGTTTGTTTAATTTGAGGTTTTACGTCCTCGTCAACACTATTAAGGTCATTTTGAAGATGTTGCTTCCGATTTTGTGTGACTTTTACCCGACACTGAGATGAAATGACATCTCAAGTCCTACCGCCCACAGAAATCGCTAGGGATTAAGAAGAGGTCAGGCGCATCACTTTTCCTGGGCAGACTTAGACCTAAGCTGTTTACCAGTACTCAAGTTTGGTCGTTTTCAGTGCGGAAGCAACATGCAGCCCAATCTATTTCTCCAGGCCACGATGGGTGGGGGAGCACTGATAAGACTGTCCTTCAAGAACAGTCTGAGCTGGGTCTAAATTGTTTGCCATTGCAACAGCCATTTTTTAAAACATGGCCAGATAGTTCTATATCAGCAAATGTTCAAAATTGGGTGCTTATAGTAATTTATTTTGGTTTCTCAATGTTTAGCATATTTATGGTAAAAACTGAACTTACTTGCATTTTTCTCATGGCCCCTGAAAAACAAGAAAACAAGAAATGTCTTAACCCTTTTTAACCCTTGACCTGCTGAATATTTAAATATGCCACACCCACTACTGATTATCTTCAGAAGCCATCTGATCTGGATGTTTGTTTTTTGTTTGATTTGAGGTTTAACATCCCCGTCAACACTGTATAGGTCATTTTGGAGACGTTGCTTCCAATTTTGTGGGACTTTTACCCGACATTGAGATGAAATGACATCTCAAGCCCTATCGCCCAATGAAAGCAATAGGGTTTATAAGCATGGATGGTCCGACTCGCACCGCTTTGTCTGGGCAGGCTTAGATCCTCTAAGTGGTTTACCAGCACTTGTGTGCGGTCGGTTTCAGCTCTGTGTGGAAGCATCATGCAGCCCCTCTATTTCTTCAAGCCCCAATGGGCGGGGACCACTGATCTGGATGTACATTGTTTGAAAGACAAGACATATCAGGGTTCAGCAGGACAAGGGTTAAGATGCTAATCACAATAATGGTCATCTGCTTTGTTATCTGCTGACTACCTTAAAAGTCAATGTTGCAAATAGTGTGGACCCTGATCAGACTGCTCTTCTAGGAGCCTGTAAGCAAATATATATGTTTGAAAAGTGTGCAAGAAGATGCAGCAGACAACATAAAAAGACAACATTTTCTGATGCAGTTTTTCATGGAGACTTAAGGAATAATGTGTTCTGTATAGGTTTCAGCACTTTAACCTATTTTGTATCGGAAACCCCAAAACGGGTACCTTGGCATACAGTGCAGGCCCAGATCAGATGCCGTCAGTTTGTGAATTTGAACGAAAACATCATATCATGTAATCTGATTGGCGTATAGTCAGAAATGGGTGTGGCTAATAAAATTATTCAGCAGGATAAGGGTTAATACTTTGAATATTTAATATGGCACAAATACTAGCAATTTTGTTGAAAATTTGCAAAAACTGCCGATACTGACATTTTTCAGCAAAAATACCAGAGTATTAGATATTGTATTTGCTAGAACAATTAACATAATGATCACTTACAATTTTGTTAAGCTCATAACACCAAGGAGTTCATTAAGCTCATGCTGCTTTGAACAAATGGGATCAGGTTAGTTCTCTGTTACCATTTTCTTTGAGAATCTGCATTATACAGTGAATTCCTATATCAAGACCACCTTTGGGACTGTTCATGTGGTCTTTAAGACCACAGTTCAAAAGGTGGTCTCTTACTTCAGGACACTGGGTGAAGAACCACCTCACTGATGCAGCTCTAACGAGTTCCCATAATATAGGTTTTGAGCAGAAATATGAAATATATTGGATTTTTTTTTATCTGAAAATTGTCAGTTTTTTTGTGGTAAAATGTTCAATATATTTGAATATGCATCTTTTTGTAATGAGAAAATCTATCGAAACTCTGATTTTGAAGTCTCTTTACCCACTGGTCGGCACTGGAGACAGATGATTAATTCTATTTCTCTAGAGCATCCTTTCATCCCATCAACCTGAAGAGTAAAAAATTTACCTGCACGCAGCATGTCTCGTAAACGGGGATCTATATGACCAGACGCAAGCATGCTGGGTAGGAACGGCAGATGATTCAGACCAGCTTCCGTTAGCATCTCTCTCATTTCTTCATCTGAGTCGCTATCAAATCGGTCTCTGTCGAATCTAGAATGTTGCATAACTGGGTCACTGTAACATATATATAGGAATTCCGCTATTAAAACCACCTTAAATTAAGACTAATTCTGGTTTAAAAATCTTATGCAGAAGTTCTTTGTGTTTTCTTACAGCAGTGCCTTCTGGTCAGTATCAACCTTTGGGACCATCAATGGCATATGTTATGTTTTCTGACATCATGCAAACATGCTTAGATAATTTTGACCCCCCTTTAAATCCCACTTTTAGACAGTAAAACTGGGGTTTACAGGGGTATACATTATTTTCTTATTTGTGCTCAAAACTTAGATTGTAGGTACTCTTTAGAACTGCCTCACCTCGCTTACAAAATGGCTTACTGTCACTTTTGATTTTGAACATTAACCCTTTTTGTACCAAATGGAATCTTCCTCCTTATATATAGCAGGAGTCCATTTCAAAATTAAGGGGTGCCAGGTTGCTTTTTCTTCAAAATTTATTTGGAAAATGGCTTAACTTTTCGCAAAAAGTGTAGGCCCTGATCAGACGCCGCATTCTGCGGCGTCTGATCTGGGCCTGCACTGTTTGCCCTGGTACCTGTTTTGGGGTTTCTAGAACTAAATGGGTTAAAAACAAACTTTAAGTTCCTGTGGTGGGATTCAATGCCAAAGGAGGACATATCCACTTTTTGCGTTTTGAACTTGTGAAATGACCACATTTCTGACAAAATATATTCTGTGATGCAGTCTTGATCGAAATTTAATCCATAGATGACAATGGAATCTTCCCACTAAATAAGTTTGGAGTGGTATTGTTCTTATTTGTGCTCCAATACATAGGTTGTGGGTACTTGTTAGAACCGCCTCAATGAGGCGGTTCTAACGAGCACCCACAACCTATGTTTGGAGTATAAATAAGAAAAGTATCACAGATTTTCATCAGAAAAGTCGCCATTTTGGAGATGTGAGAAAATGCACTATGTCCCATAGGTGTGTTATCTTAATGAAATGTTAATGTCAAACCAGAATACTCTATTCTTGCACACCAGACAAGGAAATCTGTGATTTTACATTGGGATAGAAATTTATTTTCTGACCCTGTGTTCCGACCCAAAATCGAATATATTTGGGTGTTTGATAAATGCACTGGTTGATTACGACCTCCTATCTGCCGTCGTTAAGGTTGACGTCACAGCATGTTATGTGACGTCACTAAACATTTCTGCAGTGTCATCACAATATGGCGGACGTTGATAACCGAATTGACTGCAGCATTAAAAATCTGCGCTAAGAAATGGAAGGTATGCAAGAAAAAGAATCCTATACGGGTGTGAGGGGTGCATAGAAAAATCCGTCCCTCGGGATCACTGTCCAGCATCACTCTGCAAGCCTCATGATGCCAGACAGTGTTCCTCGAGACAGATTTTTCCATCCAACCCTCATATCCATATAAGATTCTTTTATTACACTACCTGGAATGTCTTGGTCGGTACTCCATGCTTCTGCTTCCCTGTTTTCTGTACTGTGTTTTGTTAGCGGCCAACAGTTTCATAGTTAACTCTGGGTAATGTCTGAAATATATATATATCTTATGATATGACGTCGTATCTGAGAATGTAATATTGCCATGTAATAAATTTGATAATCTACTAATAGTTAGACTGGCTAAGTAACGTTACATGTATGATGTCCATAACAACGTCGCATTTACTAATGGCAGAATATCGACATTTTGTAAAAATGAATGTGAATAAAATGCGTTTTAAATGTCATATGATAAATAGAATTTTGAATTCTTGTTCATGTATCATTGAATTTATTAAACGAGTTGCGGTTAAGGGATAAAATGCGAGGCTTTGATTTATTAAACTCGTTGAGGAAAAGCCATAAAATGCTCTGTGAAGCCTTGCATTTTATCCCTTTTCCTCAACTCGTTTAATAAATTCAATAATACATAACAATACATGAACATGTAAGATCCTCTATAAAACTACCAAACTATAGTACAGTCTCTTTATATTACTACTGTTGGAAGCCATACAAAATGCTGTGCTATACTGAGACCCTGTTACATCCATAATTATACCCGCTTTTTCGAAGAAAAATCATGTATATTGTTTTTGTGCCAGAGTTGAGTGGGCATCAGTCCGTCTGTCTGTCTGTCTGTCTGTCTGTCTGTTTGTCCGTCACGTTTCTTGAAAATGGATCTCCTCTGCAACCACTGAAGTTACACTTTAGAAACTTTGCATGTGGATAGTACATGGTATGCAGATGGCAGTGGGCTACTTTTTGTGACCTTGACCCCAACATGGCCCCAACGTCAAAGGTCAGAAAGTAGGACATTATCATATCTTCTAAACTGTTGGAATGTAGAACAAATTGGAATACTTTTCATGTGACCTTGACCCCAACATGGCCCCAGGGTCAGAGGTCAAAAAGTAGGACTTTACCACATCTTCTAAACTGTTGGGATTGCACTTCCGAAACTTGATTATTGGATAGCCCTTGGAATGTAGAACATATTGGAATACTTTTCGTGTGACCTTGACCCCAACATGGCCCCAGGGTCAAAGGTAAAAAAATATGACATTGCCATATCTTTAGTGTTATTCATAGAAACAGCGGGTATTTGCGATGGTATACCATCGACTGCGCCATCTAGTAATATGATGTTATCAATCAAGTAACTTTGTGTTGGCCTAGTTACAAGTCCGAGGTTTGCTGCCAATACAGCTTACTAACGACCTGTAACTGGGACAATGCGAAATCACCTGATTAATGACGATTATATTAATTGACACTATTAAAAACATGATTACTGATTTTCGATCTCAGTGTTAATATGGATGACCTCCGAATAATACAGGATAGTCAATTAATAAAATACCGTTTTCACCGTAATAAAGCCACTTAAGGGTGCTTAGAAATTCATTCTAATCTTTTAAACAAGCCCTAGAAAATCCTTCTATTAACGTAATGATCCTTTGTATAAGGACAGACAGGCCTAAGCAAAGAGTGCAGACCCAGATCAGACTGCTCCTTCAGGAGCAGTCTGATCAGGGTCTACACTGTTGGCTGTTCCATCTGCATCTTTTGGACTCCTTGCTGGATCATGAAACAAATTTGTTAATATTTCAGGAGCATTACAGCAAGTCCTCAAGGTGTCCAAATTTTTAGGGTTTTTACCGTAAGCAGACTGTCAGGCACGTATACAGCCATATTTTCCTTATGCAGAGTATGGAAAAGATTGGATGAAACAAACATGTCTGAATTTGGCATAAGGAGAATACATATAAAAAGGTAATTAATTCCTTAAGGGGAATGGGAACACCTGGCAGATTTTTCTGCCATTTTCAAAGGGAGACAGGTTTATGAACTTCTTGTTGGCTTTTCTGTAAGCTCTGTCCCATCCAGGAGCAAATTCCTTCCTTTAAGAGATGATCACTATTGACATGGGAGACAAAAATACTTTTGGAAGAGTTGCCTCCCCATGAAGGTGTATCCATTCCCCTTAATAAATATATGTCAGCAATTTTTCTCTCTTTATCACAAAAGCATATTAACTGATAACTTAGTACGATCTTTTAGCACTATTTCAACATCAGCAAACTGCGAAATCTTGTACTGTAACTCTAAATTGATCCACTTCTCAAAATAGAACCCTCTGTGGTGTAGTGGTTACACTTCTCGCCTTGTAATTCAGGGGTCGCAGGATCGATCCCGGGCTTCTCCCGACTTTGGGATGAGTCTCAAAACCGAGATCCCATCTCCGTATAACCTTAGCTGTTGGTGGGACGTAAAACTCGAACAATCACTCCACTTCTTAAGAAAGTGTGCTTATTACAGGAAATATGGTATATATAGTAAAATAAAGAAAAAGATTAGCTCCAGCAGTGAAGTGTTGAGTACTTAATCAGAGTTTGTCGGTCAGTCAAAGTTTGTTGGTCAGCTGAAAGTAGACAAATCACAGATTGACGGTCAGTTGAAAGTAGATAAATCACTTGCACAAGTCACAGTCTGGAGGTCAGTTGTAAAGTAGATCAAACCAAGTGATTTGTCTACTTACATCTAACCGACAAACTGTGATTTTTTACTCAACATTTCTTACACTAGAACTTATCTATTTTGATTCTAACACACTGAAAATCAGCAATAATACTGTTCTTTCCTCCGAATTCTCCCAACATTTTGTCATTGGTAGAAGAAATCCTGCCAAAATTATTGACTATAACACATGCATTTAGTCCTTTTGTAACGATTTTTGATGTGAGAAAATGACATATTTCACCATCTCATGACAAAGAATCTAGCAGACAGTACACCACTACCTCTTTAAGAAACTATTGCTGCGATCCAATGCAGAAATTGTGTCAGTTACTCTAAAGACAAAGGTATGCATTATATAGACGAAAAAATTACCATTCATGGCCATTTTTCTATATTATATGTATTTTTTTTGAAACCATCTTTAACCCATTTACCCCTAAAGGGCAAACAGTTCAGGCCCAGATCAGACGCTGCAGAATGTGGCGTCTGATCAGGGCCTCCACTGTTTGCTAAAAGTTCAGTCATTTTCCAAATAAATTTTGAAGAAAACACAACCTTATACCCCTAAATTTTGAAATGGACTCCTGCTATATATAAGGAGGAAGATTTTGGTGCAAAAAGTTGTAAAACCATGTATCATCCGAAGCCAGCATTCCTGTGGCATTGCACCGGATGGCTCAGTGCGTTTTACTGTCGAGTCCACATCCTTGTGTTAACTTGGCTTTAATTGTGATTTCTTTGTTTACTGAGTTGATTCACTGATAAGTTAGAAAACCTTCATGCGGACCAAACAAATTAATACTTGGTTGAACCACAGTGAAAGTGAGGGTGAGGGTTGGGATCCCGTAAAGTTAACTTTAACCCACCAGTAATTTTTACTGACCTTTCCAAGTTGGTGCTTTTGCTGTGGTTCCTTCTTTTTTGTGTTGGTGGTTCTGATTCTTTCCCTAATTATATATGTTGTTACGTGGTTGTTATGTTGTTATGTTGACTCTGATTTTTCCCCTTTTTTGGTTGTTCATTTTTAGTTACGTTTGTCGTTCCAGTTTAATGTTTGTCATGTTGGTGATTCCGATTCTATCCCCTATTATGTATATTGCTCCTTTTCAGTTAGGTTTAGATATTCTGAGTCTCCACCTGTTTGGGAAAGAGCTGCTGACTCAGTTTACCTGTTGTCCATTTTGTTAACTGTCATAAGTCCATGTTTCGACTTCTTTCCCTAGTGATATTGTGAGAAGACTTTGGGATCTGATTGTATCAGTTCCTGATTGTTTCTCTTTTTAATTACATCATTACGCAAACACGCCTATACAAATACATTGCCACCTTTATCGTCAAAAAAAATGAAAATTTTATGATGAAAAATTGTGATATTTTTCTTATTTCTGCTCAAAATATAGACTGTGGGCACTCGTTAGAACCGCCTCACCGAGGCGGTTCTAACGAGTACCCACAATCTATATTTTAGAGCTTAAATAAGAAAAATAAGGTATACCCCCGGAAACCCCAGTTTTACTATATAAAAGTGGGGTTCAAGGGGGTCAAAATTATATAGGCGTGTTTACGTGATGTGTATAATGAATCTTATATTGAAAAGTTTTTAAAGGAGGATGTGTGAATTTTCAAAGTAGTTTACTATTTTTGTTCTTAATTTTTAGGGAAAACATGGTTTTATATCACATGTTAAAACAAGCCTTTTTTCTGTGAAAAATAAAGAAAAAAAAATTAGAATCTACCCTTGACTTTTCCATAGTACTTGAAAGGTTTAAGTGAGATATAACTGGTATTTCCATATTTTCCTCAAGAGTCATCCCCATTGTCGACTTTCAAAGGAAGTTTTATAATAATTGTTTCCAAAAATAACTTTGAAAATTTCCTCGATTCATTATTACAAACTTGGTGAAGTTTACAGAAAACTTGTTGTGTAAAAAAAAAAAAAAGATGAAAACTCTAAAGAGGCATGATGAGCCTGCATTGCTTTCCCCACTTTCCCGAGTATGGTTTTTACATGTCAGTTTAACAGTGTATGATTTTCTTTATGATTTAATTTAACAAGATGACCAAAAGGCCCTGAATTGCTCACCTGAGCTCGAGCAATGATGTGTCAAGAACAAAGCAACTAGTGAAACAAGAGCACCGCATGCAGGTGCCAACCCTCCGCTGCAGTTTCTTTTAGAAAACAAAAATTCTAAGTCGAAAAAGGGGCATAACTGTGCCAAAAATATTTTGAGGGTTACCTCACCTGTTGGTATGAGTTCCCATTTTCATAATGAACAACTAGTCCGAGTTTCAAATAAATATGTTCAGTAATGACAGAGATATTACAAAATGTCCAAGTTTTTGCACGACGACGACGCAGACAACGCAGAGCTATGACAAAACCTCATAGTTTTCTTCGAAAACAGCCGAGCTAAAAACTAAACAAAGTCACAGAACCATGAAAAGCAGGACACTGTCAAATATGGACAACCTTATACAAATGGCGATAACAATATACAAGTACATGCCTGTACAACATGTGCATCACAGCAGTACTCATTAGATATAAATAAACTGACTAAACAGTCATTGGCCTTTGAAATATAGATCAAGGTCTTGTATGCATAAAAGGCTCTTTTTAAGAGGAATGGATACACCTTCAGGGGAGGCAACTCCTGCAAAAGTAAATTTGACTCCCATATCAACAGGGGTCAACTCTTAAAGGTAAGAATTTGCTCCTGAGGAGCAAATTCTTTCCTTTACCCCTTATCGTGCTGTTCACGACAACCCCAATCTTTGCAAACAGTGTAGATCCAGAACAGATGGCTTTTGAAGAAGTTTTTAATTTGATTGGTTGACAGACAGAAATGGGTGTGGCTTAACCCTTTCCCACTCAGATACATGTTTTTACGTGTCTGCACACCCCCCCCCCCATTTTAAGCCCCAGAAGCACCTAAAATCTACATTTCTACCCCTGGATAGTTATGTTTGCTTCAGGATTTGTTGGGCAAAAAAGTGACCTGTTTTTTCGTGCGCCTCCCCACTAAAAATATTCTAGGGGGGATTGAAGGGGGGGCGTTGCCCCCCTCACATCCCCAAAAAATTGGGGTGTATGGCCCAACCGGCCGCTAAAATTTATATCTGAGGGTGTCTGGGGTCAAAAATGCCTGAAAATTGATGCTGATAAAACATGCTGCAAACAGTGAAAATGGCCAGTGCCAAACACCTTAATTCTTGCCTTGACAGCTGTGTGAAGACTAAAATGTGGTCAAAAATTCATGTGAAAACACACTTTTTGCCAACTTTGAGATGCCCCCTCTTTACCACGACAACAATGATCAAGTTATGAAAGGTTGCATTTGAAAGGCTACTGCCCTATGAACATCCATGCCAAGTTTGGTGTAAAACAGACCATCCATTATGAAACAATGGCCAGTTGAAGTTGCTGTCAGGTGCAACACTGTGAAAATCAGCGAAATTCACAAAATCCCTGAGTGGTAAAGGGTTAAATGAATATTCAGCAAGATAAGGGCTAAGAGTAGACCCCTTTTTCAGTAGGACAGAGGTTATAGAAAAGTGAACAGGAAGTACCGAAAGTTGTTTCCCTTTGAAAAATGGCAGAAAAATCTGCCAAGTGTTCCCATTCCCCTAAATAACAATGGTAAGCTTTTTATACCCGTATGGGAAGGATCCAGAGAAAAATGAATAAGTGCGCACTGCACAATTCAATAAAAACAAGAGCATCGGTGAAACCGAGGGATGCTCCCTGAAGATGTGCAGTAGTAGGAGGGTTATTTTAGTGAAATGATCCTATACACTTTGAAGTTTGATAAGATTTGTTTGAAGACAAAGGTTATGGGTACTCGTTAGAACCGTCTGAATGAGGAGGTTCTAATGAGTACCCTCAGCTGATGTTTGGAGTACAAATAAAGCAGGTAGTGATTTTCAACAAAGAATGCCAAAAAAAATGAGAAATGTAAGGCCCCTTCCCTGCAAGGACCTGTAAATCTTAAACCATAAGGCTAAGAAACTCAATTTTGTGTTCCCTAGTAAGTGATTTTCAATGGAAAATGTCACAAGGAATACACATGTGAAACATGAAAGCCCTATCACCCATGGTTATGAAATAACAGGAGATATTTTTTTGAAAAAGGGGAGATGATTAGTGAAAATAAGCAATATAGTAATGGCCCTTTGTCAGAATGTAGCCTGACAAACACACACCCAAATCCAATTTGTCAGGATGTAGGTCTTGTGATGGTAATTATGTGTGTGATGTTTCATGAGAGTAGACAAAATACTTTTGAAGGTATCACCGAGGTTAAGGTTTTTGGTTTAGGTGTGACAAACACACAAGTTATTCTCCTTTGTCATAATGTAGGTCTTGTGATGGTAAGTATGTGTGTGAAGTTTCATAAGAGTAGGGCCAGGTTAAGGCGTGACAAACACGAGTTTCGAGGCGTCTGATCTGGGCCTGTACTGTTTGCCACTTACCCCTTTTGGGGTTTCCGGTACCAAATGGGTTTAACCTAAAGTCTAAGAATTCCCTAGTTAGTGATTTTCAAAAAAGACTGCAAAAATAAGGAGAAATGTAAGGCCCCTTCCGTGCAAGGGCATGTAAATCTTAAACCACAAGACAAAGAAACTCAGTTTTGTGTTCCCTAGTAAGTGATTTTCAATGAAGAATGTCACAAGGAATATATATGTGAAATATGAAAGCCCTATTACCCATGGTCATGAAACAACAGGAGATATTTTTTTGAAAAAGGGAAGATAATTCAGTGAAAATAAGCAACATAATTATGGCCCTTTGTCAGAATGTAGGTTTTGTGATGGTAAGTATGTGTGTGTAGTTTAATGAGAGTAGGATAAATACTTTTAAAATTTTGACCGAGTTTAAGTTGTTTGGTTATTGCCTGACAAACACACACCGAAAAGCAATATAGTTATGGCCCTTTGTCAGAATGTAGATCTTGTGATAGTAAGTAAGTGTGTGCAGTTTCATGAGAGTAGGGCAAATACTTTTGAAGTTATGACCGAGGTTAAGTTTTTTGGTTAAGGCGTGACAAACACACGGACAAAAGCAGTATTGTTTGTCAGAATGTAGGTCTTGTGATTGTTAGTATGAGTGTAAAGTTTCATGGGAGTAGGGATAATACTTTTGAAGTTATAACCGGTTAAATGTTTTGGTTTAGATTTGAAACTGACTGACAAGGAGATTACTTTAGGGCACCCAAAATACTGTGTAGGGCCCTAATTAAGAAGGGAAGTAACTCTGTAAATACTGTTGGTAGGGTCATGCTTCTTGCATTCTGTGATTTCTCTCATAGCCCCCTATCAGTGTATCAAGTTTCACTAAATTACCTTTAAAACTTTTAGAGATATGCTCCGGACAAGCTTAATATAGCAAAAACTAAAAAGGGAAATAACTCTGTAATTACTTGTGATAGAGTTACAGTTCTTGCACTCTGCACTTCCTCTGATGGCCATCTATCAATGTATTAAGTTTCACTTAAATCCCTTCTATACTTTCAGAGATATGCTCCGGAAAATCTTTTCATTGAAATAGTTAAGAAGGGAAGTAACTCCATAAATACTGGTGACAGGGTTATGGTTCTTGTATTTTACGATTCCCCTCATCGCCTTCTATCAGTATATCAAGTTTCACTTAAATACCTTTAATACTTTTAGAGATATAGAGCGTGACGGATGGATGGATGGACGGACGGACGGTTGGACGGACGGACAATGCGGCGACTATATGGCTCCCCCTTTGGGGAGCATAAAAAATGACCATCTTTCCAAGTTTGTGACCTTGACGGCTCACCAACATCTAAGGTCATACGGAGATGGGACCTCGGTTTAAAGACTCATCCGAAAGTCTTGAGAAGCCTGGGATCGATCCTACGACCCCTGGTTTACAAGGCGAGTGGCATAACCACGACACCACAGTGGCTTCTAATAACTCTTAAGGGGGGAATCATAATTAACAAATTAAGAATTCAATGCTCCTAATCTGGAGTTATGAAACAAGGTGGTTATGAAACTTGTTTCATGCTCACCTCACTAGAGCATGAAATTTGTCCTGTTCAGAAATCTTAAAATGCGAACAACTGTTGGCATTTTGATATTTATGAGCAAGACAAATGACAGAATGCTGATCAGACCCAGAAAACTGACTAATTTATTTGTATTTTACTTTTCATAAGCAGGACAAATTTCATGCCCATCTCATTAAAGCATGAACTTTGTCCTGCTCATAATTTCAAAATGCCAATTTTAACAAATTTATGAGCAAGACAAAAGATATATTGTCTGCTGAACCAAGCAGGAAAATTACTTCATTTATATTTCTATTCTT
The DNA here is from genome assembly GCA_963580285.1 of Lucinisca nassula. Classification (NCBI taxonomy): domain Eukaryota; kingdom Metazoa; phylum Mollusca; class Bivalvia; order Lucinida; family Lucinidae; genus Lucinisca; species Lucinisca nassula. The sequence goes on from OY757017.1 coordinate 88,056,608, forward strand.
AAGAGCATTAGAAGTTCAATGCTTATTTGTGTTGAGCATAAAAGAAGTTTTATAACTGAATCTGAATATTACCTCATGAATGAATCAAGCGCCTCAGGATCCTGACTCAACAAAATCTGCATCATTATAGGATCTTGCAAGACCTCCAGAACATCTTGACCTATAATGCTGAATTTCTCCACTTCTCCCGATCCTGTCTCCAGATCATTTAATGCTTCCTGAATATGATAGGGTTCTTTCAATGCCTTCATTACCTTTTGCAAAAGGCCGGTTTTATATAGTTTCCCAATGTACGAACTTGCCTGCATAGATTTTTGTCTAGCATCTTGTCTCTTTTCACGGTCAGTTTTTTCGTCTTCACTTTTCCCTGGATGATATTTTGTGTAATGAAAAATATCCTTGTCTTTAGCTTCATGCTGACTGATCACACCTTTGTGCTGGGCATCTTTGAGCTTAGGACAGTGAATTGTGTCAAAGACAGAGTGGCCACTTCTTTGAAGTTCCAGCAGAAAATCTGTATCTTCGTCTATATATTTTTGCAATAATGTTGGATTTGACAACAATTCTTTCACACCTTTTGGTAAAGATGACTCATCTACATAACCCGTTATTACCATTTCCATTAATAACGGATCACGTAAAATTTCACGAACTTTGGTGTCAAAAAGCTCGTCTTTCTTTGGTAAATTGAACTTGTATTTTTTACCAACCACAGGTGGCGTGGTGTCTTTAGTTGTTCTTGCTCTGGATATTTTATCTTGTGAAATAGAAGGGATCTTTTGGCTGGCTTCTGGGGAAGCAGGTACAGCATCAACACTGAGATCTCCATCATACAGAGGCTCTTCAATGTTGTCCCAGTGTTGTGTCATCATACGCTCTATATTATTTACTCCAGGCTGAAAAGTAAGACAGAGCTTAAGGGGAATGGGAACACCATAACGCAAACATGCCTATATAATTTTGACCCCCCTGAACCCAACTTTTATACAGAAAATCTGGGGTTTACAGGGGTAAACCTTATTTTTCTTATTTCTGCTCTAAAATATAGAATGTGGGTACTCGTTAGAACCGCCTCTCTCGATGAGGTGGTTCTAGCGAGTACCCACAATCTATATTTTGAGCAGAAACAAGAAAAATATCACAAATTTTCATCTTAAAATATTCGCTTTTCCAGTGATAAGCTTGACAATGTATTTGTATACTAGGCGTGTTTTCGCAGTGTTTCAGGGGAGGCAGCTCCTGCAAAAGTATTTGTTGTCTCCCATGTCACTAGGGGTCAACTCTTAAAGAAAAGAATTTGCTCCTGTGGAGCAAATTCTTTCCTTTAAGAGTAGACCCCAATTTCCAGTGAAACTGGGCTTATAGAAAAGTGAACAGGAAGTCAGTTGTCTCCCTTTGGAAAATGGCGGAAAAATCTGCCAGGTGTTCCCATTCCACTTAATGTAAAATCTTAAATAGATCAGCTCTTGCAGTGAAATGTAAAGTAGAAGCAAAACAAAGATCAGGAATCAATACAATTAACTTACTCCACCCACCAAAGACACCAAAGGGAAAGAAACACAAACATTAAGCGACCAGACCATAATGGAAACCTAAACAAAGGAAGGCCATAAGGACAGCCACTTTCCCACAAAATGGCCATAAGGCCATCCAAAACAAAAAGACACAGGCGACACACACAGCAAGCAACAAACAACAACATTAATAAATCGCCACAGAAGAACCGCCCTGGAACGATCAGTGGAAAGATTTCCACTGTCATTAATAAATGTAAAAGTCATAAATAACAATTTGTTGATCAGTTGTAAGTAGACAAATCACGACCATGATTTATTACTCAACAGTTTACTGCTACAGCTGATCTTTTCCGATTCTAACACACAAAATATCGACAACAATTTTGTTTAAGAAACAGATCAGCTCTAAATGTGATTTGTTGAGTAATAAATTACAGTTTGGAGGTCAGTTGTAAAGTAGATCAAATCACGAGTGAGAAGCTTGCGTGATTTGTCTACTTACAACTGACCGACAAACTGTGATTTATTACTCAACAAATCACAGACGAGAGCTGATCTATTTCAATTCAAACACACAAAAAGCGGCAATAATGTTGGTCTTTTTCCATCAAATTCAAACAATTTTTCGCCATTGTTAGAAGAAATCCCACAAAAATTATTGACTGCAACACATGCATTTATGTTCTTTTGTAACTTTTTGGTGCAAGAAAGTGACGTACAACGTTACACCGTCCAACATCAAGGAATCTACAAATGACATCATAAATTGGCAGCATTTAATGACGTCACTTGGCAGGCCCTTCTGCCCTGTGATTTGCTGCATAATAAAACACAGTTCCTTTTCATAGCCTATATAGACGTGCTGTGTTAGAATGTTTCTTTAAGTTCTCCCAGCCGTTTACCATCATCAGGTAAACGAGTCTGTGTACTGAATACCTATCTGAATAGGGCTGGCCAATCGGAGCTAAAAAGATAATCGATTATCAGTCATGACATTGCGATCAATAATCGATTAGTAATCACTAAGGTGGTTTTGTCATAATTTTACCTGTCTGGCTTTCTGTCTGAGCATGACTCTTACCATATGTTGCACTTTACCATATGTATATTTCAACAGACAGGCCTGAGCATCCAGTGGAGACCCAGATGAGACGCCGCAGAATGCGGCGTCTCATCAGGGTCTGCACTGTTTGCCTCTCATCCAGCTATTATAGGCATAACTTTGGGGAGTAAGTTGTACCTATCAAGAAATAGATTAAAAGCAAATCATCAATGATAATCATTCTGTGGAATTTATCGATCGATCGATCAATCAATTATACGATTAATCGTGTCAGCCTTACCTCTGAACCCCACTTTATATATAAAGAAAAGTAGAGTTTACAGGGGTACACACTAGTTTCATTATTTCTGTGCAAAAACATTGATTATGGGTATTCATTAGAACCGCCTCAATGAGGTGGTTCTAATGAGCACCCAAAATCTACGTTTGGACTAGAAATAAGAAAAGCCGTGGCTACAAAAAATGCAGTTTAGTACTTTTGTAACATTTTTGACTTGAGAAAATGACATAACATTGTCTAGCATCAAAGAATCTACGCCATAAAATGGTGGCTTTTCAAATTGTGCTCTTCCACCCAGTGATTTGTTGCATAATAAATCACAGTTCCTTTCAATTGCCTGTACAGGCACCCTGACAATTCAACCATTAAAACCTAAAACAACAAATAAAAAAGTGGAGTGAGTGAGTGAGTTTTAGTTTTACGTCCCACCAACAGCTAAGGTCATACGGAGACGGGACCTCAGTTTAAAGACTCATCCGAAAGTCTGGAGAAGCCTGGGATCGATCCTGAGATCCCTGGTTTACAAGGCGAGTCATAAAAAAGTGGAACAGATGTGTCTATTTTTTTCTCTCTCTTATTTTTCAGAGAAAATCAGGCTTGACATTTCATGTGAATCAACTGATCAAAAAGCATAGATTGTGGGTATGTTTTAGCAATGCCTTAATCCTTATCCTGCAGAACACAAAAACCTGTACCTTTGCAAACAGTGTAGATCAAGATCAGATGGCTTCTGAAGAAGCCATCTGATCAGGATCTACACTGTTTATTATGTAGTTTGTGATTTGAAGGAAAACAATGTATTGATTTATTATTTTAGGTTTAACGATACGTCAACCCTTGTAGGTCATTTTTGTCATCTTCCAGAGAAAGGGAGAAAAGAGATATAAGAGACAGCAGAGGAATTGAAGGTGAGGGACAGAGGAGAAAGAGGAAAATGAATGAAAGTGTAGAAACAGAAGAAACAACAGCACCCCCCCCCCCCACCCCCCGCCCTTGCAAGGACGTCAAGCCTTGTCCAACTGTAAGCCAATATCAGTTGGACACCCCAGTGAGTCAAAATACACATCACCTTTGCCTCACACCCCCACCCCCCATCCACAGAAAACAATATATCAAGTAATTTGATTGGTTGCTAGTCAGCATTGGGTGCTCCTAGATTAATCTATTCAGCAGGAAGTCTATCGTGCACCCACAATAAATGTTTGCCATCACGAAAACACACCGATATAATTTTGACCCCTTGAACCCCACTTTTATACAGTAAAACTGGGGTTTACAGGAGTATATCTTATTTTTCTTATTTCTGCTATAAAGAATAGATTGTGGGTATTCGTTAGAACCACCTCGATGGGGCGGTTCTAATGAGTGGCCACAATCAATGTTTTGAGCAAAAATAAGAAAAATATTGCAATTTTTCATCTTTAAATGTTTGTTTTTTCCATGGTAAAATTTACACTGTATTTGTATAGGCGTGTTTTCGACTTTCGTAATAAACAGGCGTAAGACAAATATCACAAATTTTCTTCATATTTATACACACAAAAGAAAGAATTATCTCAAATGGCATCATGTTAACAAGTCCATGTTAACCCTTCTCTTGCTGAATATTCAGATTAGCCACACCCATTTCTGACTTTGAACCAATCAGATTACTATATGTAATTTATTCCTACAAATTCATACATTGAAAGTCAAACAGTGTAGATTCTGATCAGATGGCTTCTTTAGAAGCCATCTGATCTGGATCTACAGTGTTTCCAAAGAAAGGGGTTGTCGTGAACAGCATGATACGAGTTAACCCCTGTTAGACCCCACTTTAAACAGAGAAAGCATGACTTTACAGGGTTATACATTATTTTTGCTAATTCTGCTCTAAATGAGGCAGTTCTAACGAATACCTACAATCTATGTTTGGAGCAGAACTAAGAACAACATAACAAATTTTCATCAGAAACATCATTACAGTAGAACTTTGATGGCTCGAACACCTTTGGGACCATGAAAATTTGTTCGAGACAGTGGTAGTTCGAGCCACAGAGGGATACTATTAGTGCCATACCAGGAGATAATTGTGGATATCTTTCCGGAGTTCTGTATTATAAATGTACGTTGTGTATACTCAGTAGAATCACCTCATCGAGGTGATTCTAATGAGTACACACAGCATACATTTGCAATATAAATGAAGAAAATCTTCCTAAATTACCCCTTTATCGTATTTGGAGGAACACCCTGCGGACTGAAGAACGGGTTCGACGCATCCATGGTAAACGAGCCATCGGAGTTCGAGCCATCGAAGTTTTACTGTAGTAGTTTTGTAGATATGAGGGAATGCAGTGTACCAAATGGGTGTGTTTTATATATGGGTTATTCTGACGAAAGGGCAAGAAATTTTACCAGGATTCTGAAGAATATTTTGACAGCATAGTCACCATACATGACCTCTACTTAGGCCCTACTGTTTTAGCAGAGAAGCTATAAGTTAGCAGGATTTCACTAGCCTTTGCTGTTTAGATGACTGTGTTACCCTGAATAAAAACTTAAAACAGTGTCAGTGCTAAGGGTGGAGATGGTGTAAATTACAATATATTAACTAGTGTTTCTAATGGGTTTCACCCTGCTGACCTTGTAGAGACACCCTGCTGGCCTTGTGGACCACCATGCTGCCCTTCTCACCCACCGAGCTGCCCTTTGTTGGGGTTTAAAGAATTTTTATGGAGAAATCTGCCAAAACAAGTTGCTATATATAAAAGAAACCTTTTGATGGCTATAGTAGGCAAAGCCGTTATTTAGGCTCTCTTGAAAACATGATTGTAACAAAGTGCCCTTTTAGGCAGCTTTCACATATGCCCGTTTTCTTAACCAGCACCCTGGGGAAACACTATTAACTTTTTAATGCATAGTTGGTAAAATCGCTCATCTAAATGGTTAATTCTCTACAAGAACAGTTTGGATTTGGTGTACATTGCTCATCTGAACAGCCTATATGCTGCCAAAAAATATCTTGCTTTCTAAATATATCAGTAAAACAGTCAGATCTAAACTCAAAATACAGTAAAATTCCGCTATTAAGGCCACCTAATATTAAGACTAATTCTGCTTTAAAAAGCTTGTTTAGTTGGTTTCAGTTATTCTTTCTTGGTTTTTTCTGCATACAGTGTCCTCTGGTCAGAGACCAAATTTGGGACTGTTCCAAAGTGGTCTTAAAGACCACTTTTGAACAGTCCCAAAGGTAGTCTTAATATAGGAATTTGACTGTAATTCTATTTTCCAATGGTGCCCACTCTATTATATCAACTTACATATTTCTCACATATTTTTCTTCTAACAGCTTTCTTCCCAAGAAACATATCTCCTTTTAACGTCTTACACATGGCTCCCAGCTGCTTTTGTACCACTACAGAGAAACAGAAACTGCATCACATTAACCCTAGTCCTGCTGAATATATTAATTTTGCCAAACCCATTTATGACCATAAGCCAATCAAATAGCTTGATATAATGTATTCATTCAATGTACATATGGACAAACAGTGTAGATCCTGGTCAGATGGCTTCTTCAGAAGCCATCTGATCTGGCTCTACACTGTTGCAAAGATATGGGTCGTCATGTCCAGCAGCATAAGAGTTAACAAGTACATGTATTTATAATAAACATCTCTTTAGACCCCCATAAACCTCAGTGGTGTAATGGTTATGCTATTCGCTTTGTAAACCAGGGGTCGCAGGATGGAGCCCAGGCTTCTCCAGACTTTTGTTTGAGTCTTTAAACCGAGGTCTCGTCTCCGTATGACCTTAGCTGTTGGTGAGATGTAAAGCTCAAATACTCACTCACTTACTTTGTAGACCCTACTGATTACAATCAAAAGGGGAGTTTATAAAGGTTAACATTATTTTATTTATAATTTTGAATCTAAGACAAAATCCCCCCTCCCCCACAACAAAATCCCTCCTTTTAGTAAAGGCAAACAAAATCCCCCCACCCCACCATTTATATACATTGAAGCCTAAATAGCTAAAAAAAGGTTAAACAATTATGTTAGTTTGCGCCAGCCCCCGCCCATCGGGGCTTGATGAAATATATGGGCTGCATGTTGCTTCCACGCAGAGCTCAATCCGTTCCGCACACTAGTACTGGTAAACCGCTTAGAGGATCTAAGCCTGCATAGGCAAAGCGGTGCGCACGAGTCTGACCGTCCATGCTTATAAAGCCTATCCGTTTCATTGGGCGACAGGGCTTGAGATGTCATTTCATCTCAATATCTGGTAAAAGTCCCATAAAAATTGGAAGCAATGTCTCCAAAATGACCTTTACAGTGTTCACGGGGGCATTAAACCTCAAGTCAAACAAAATGTTAGTTTGCCTATGCAAAATGTTCTGCTTATGAAATTTTGGCTCCATCCACTGTCTTCAAACATCATAAACATTGAATCAAAGTGCTGATAGTACTTCTGAGTCATTTGTCTCTCAGTGTAGGCTGAAAAATGGTCCTGAACCAGGCCCTGGGGTGATAAAACTTTTTCCTGCTCAACTCAGCTGAGCATGAAATTTAAAATGCTCATAAATATTAAAATACAAACAAGAGGGTCATGATGGCCCTGAATCGCTCACCTGATCCATAGGGTATCAAGTGGGCCCCTGGGAGAGCCATTATTGGCCCCGGGCTATAATATGAATAATCTTGGTAGGGGTCTAAAAGGTGAAGCTTGATACCAAATATCAAAGAACAGAGACTTCTGGTTTCAGACAAGATTTTTAAAGGTTTTCCTTATAAATGTCTACATAAACCTTGGGGTCCCCAGGGTGGGCCATTTTTGGCCCCAGGGCTATAATTTGAACAATCTTGGCAGAAATCCACAAGATGAAGCTTCATACCAAATATCAAAGACCTTGGACTTCTGCTTTCAGACAAGAAGATTTTCAAAGGTTTTCATTGCCTTGACTTCTATTTCCTAGGGCTACGATTTGAACAATTTAGACGAAGCTTCACACCAAATGTCAAAGACCTGGGCCTTGCGGTTTCAGAGTAGAATATTTTTTTTAAAATTCCCTATATAAGTCAATGTAAAAACGAAGGGCGCCATGACAGGGGCAATTCTGGCCCAAGGGCTATGATTTGAACAATCTTGGTAGTAGTCCACTAGATGAAGCTACACACCAAATTTCAAAGAACTGGGCCATCCGGTTTTGGAAAAGAAGATTTTTAAAGATTTTCCCTGTATAAGCCAATGTACAACCAAAGGGCCTGGGGGCATTTTTCGCCCTAGGCCTATAATTTGAACAATCTTGATAGAGGTCCACCAGATGAAGCTTCATACCAAATATCAAACAACTGGGCCTTGCAGTTTCAGATAAGAAGATTTTTAAAGATTTTCCCTATATAAGTCTATGTAAAACCAAAGGCCCCCGGGGCAGGGGCATTTTTGGCCCCATGGCTGTAATTTGAACAATCTTGGTAGAGGTCCACCAGATGAAGCTTCATACCAAATATCAAAGAACTGGGCCTTGTGGTTTCAGAGAAGAAGATTTTTAAACATTTCCACCATACAAGCCTATGTAAAACCAAAGGGCACTGGGGCGGGGGCATTTTTGGCCCTAGGGCTATAATTTGAACAACCTTGATAGAGATCCACTAGATGAAGCTTCACACCAAATATCAAAGACTTGGGCCTTGCGGTTCCATAGAAGAAGATTTTCAATGATTTTCCCTATATAAGCCCATGTAAAACCAAAGGCTCCCGGGGTGGGGGCATTTTTGGCCCCAGGGCTATAATTTGAACAATCTTGTTAGAGGTCCACTAGATGAACCTTCATTCCAAATATCAAAGACCTGGGCCTTGTGGTTTCAGAGAAGAAGATTTTTTAAAGATTTTCCCTATATAAGCCTATTACAAACCAAAGGCCCACAGGGTGGGGGCATTTTTGGCCCCAGGGCTATAATTTGAACAATCTTGGTAGAGGTCCACTAGATGAAGCTTCATACCAAATATCAAAGACCTGGGCCATGCGGTTTCAGAGCAGAAGATTTTAAAATTTTCAGTAAAAAAAATCTATTTTTAGCTCCTGTGACCTAGATGTGCAACAGACCGGAACCATTTGAACAACTTTGAAAGGGGACCACCTAAGGATCATTCCTGTGAAGTTTGGTCTAAGTCTGATCAGGGGTTGCGGAGGAGATGTTGTTTGAAGAAAAAAGTTACGGATGGACGCACGACAGACAATGGACAAAAAGTGATCCAAAAGCTCACCTTGTCACTACATGACAGGTGAGCTAATGAAAGAGGCAATTTCTTCTGCTCAGATCAGCACAGAATGTTATTTGTCATGCTCATAAATTTTAAAATGCCTGCCCAGGAAAAGTGTGATTTAGGTAAACTGACCAGCTTGACTCTAACAGTGTTGAGTGGGCTGCTAAACGCCAAATCAACCCAAAGCTGTTACCTTCAAAAGTTGGTCTATGTTCTGGATCCTGGCTCCAACACTGCTTCATAAGTGTCACCATGAAGTCTGGGCATCTCTCTCCAATATCTGCCATACCTGGTCTCTGACCATCTTTTACAGAGGTCTTGATCAATTCACTATTCTTATCTGGGAAATATATAGAGGATCTTACATGAGTGTTCATGTATTATCGGATTTATTAAACAAGTTGAGGAAAAGGGTTAAAATGTGAGGCTTTGCTGAGCATTTTATCCCTTTTCCTCAACGAGTTTAATAAATTCAATAATACATGAGCACGAATGCAAGATTCTATTTATCATATGACATTTAAAACGCATTTTATTCACGATTGTTTACAAACATGTCAATATTCCGCCATTTGTAAACGCGACGTGGTTAAGGACGTCATACATGTAAAGTTACGGTGCTTATCTAACTAATTTGCATATTTAATCCACTAGTGGATTACAGAATTTATAACATGGCATTATTACACTCTCAGACCCGACGTCATATGATAAAACATGTTAATTAGCAAGTTTATGTTCTGAATGCCCTTGTAAACCAACTTTATATATGAGCCAGGGAAGAACCGGGCCGGGGGAAGAAACTGACCGTTACACCAGGACACAGCATTTCCTTCAATTTACATGTGTGCCCAGCAAAGAATCAGATCAGCCTGTGCATCCATATTGTCTGACCAGAGACTTGTCTTGCTGCATGAAGGAGCATTGGGCCCTTAGCAATCCTTAGAGTGCACAATGAAGACTCTGATCAGACTGCACAGATCTGCAGGCTGATCTGAGTCTTCACTGGGTGCACATGTAAATTATAGGAAATGTTGTGCCCTGGCTCATTATTATGATACAACACAACCTCTATATACATGTAGCAACTACAGTAAAATCCTAAAAATTCGAACACCTTGAGGACTTGCTGTAATTCTCCTAAAATTTTAAAAAATTTATTTCAAGATGAAGCAAGGGGTCCAAAACCTGCAGATGGAATGGCAAACAGTGTAGACCCTGATCAGACTGCTCCTTCAGGAACAGTCTGATCTGGGTCTGCACTGTTTGCTTAGGCCTGACTGTCCCAATACTTAGAATCAAAACAATACCACAGATTCTGGGGGCTCATTGGACCTGCCTTATTGAGTGGTGGTTCTCATGATTTGTTTGTTTGATTTGAGGTTTAAAGTTGCCATCAACACTGTATAGATCATTTTGGAGATGTTGCTTCCAATTTTGTGGAGCTTTTACCGACACTGAGATGAAATGACATCTCAAGTCCTGTCGTCCAATGAAACCAATAGGGTTTGTAAGCATGGATGGTCCAACTTGCACCGCTTTGCCAGGGTAGGCTTAGATCCCCTAACCGGTTTACCAGTACATATGTGTAGCAGGTTTCAGCTCTGCTTGGAAGCATTGTTCAGCCAATCTATTTCTTCAAGCACCGATGGGCGGGGGCCAGTGGTTCTCATGAATATTAACCAACTGACCGACAAACTGTGATTTATTACTCAACAAATCACAAACTAGAGCTGATCTATTTCGATTCTAACAGGCTGAAAATCGGCAATAATGCTGTTGTTTCCTTCAAAATCTCAAAACTTTTCACCATTGTTAGAAGAAATTCCGCTAAAATTATCGATTGAAACACATGCATTTATATCCTTTTCTAACGTTTTTGATGCGAGAAAATGACGTTATACCGTCAAGGAAATCAACGCGTGACGTCATGAATTGGCAGTTTTAAATGATGTCACTCGTCACGCTCTTCCTTGCCGTGATTTGTTGTAGAATAAAACACAGTTATTTTCCATTGTCTATATAGGTGCGCTGTGTTAGAATTAGTAATAAATTGCAGTATTATGAACCTATGAAGTTTTTGTTAGAATGCCTATTTTGAAATTATTCTCATGTGTTTACATTTGAATTATTCTGTATAACATATAGAGAATAACTCTTACCAATATATTACTAGATAAGAAATTTTTTTTTTTTGGTTTGGGTTTTACGGCCCTTTCAAGATTATTTCACTCATATCGAGCCGATCGTTAATCAGAGGTGGGCGAAAACCGGAGTACCCGGAGAAAAACCACCTGACCTTCCGTTGCAGAACTTGGCGTCTCACACGTGGCCCGAGCGAGGCTCGAACCTACGGCGGTGAGAGACCTAATGACTAAGAGTCAGCGCTCTTATCCACTAGGCCACGGAGGCCCGTACTAGATAAGAAATACATGTATATAAGACATCGTTACAAACTTACTACTATATGGTTTCTGGCCTGTAAACATTTCCCAAACACATATTCCATAAGAATACACATCTTGTGCCTTGGTAGATCTAATATTCAAGTCCTGCAATAGTTCAGGGGCAATATGACTCAGTGTGCCCAGCCGACTGTCTGCAGGCCTCGTTGTTCTAGTCTTCCATTCAGAAATTCCAAAATCACATACTTTCGCGTCAAATTCGTGATTTATTAGGATATTATCTCCCTTTAAGTCCATATGTAATATTGGTGGATCTAAATGGTGAAGGTATGTCATGGCAGACGACACTTGGTAACACAGCTGAAGAGGCAATTTGTTTTGAGGCCAGACCACTGAAATACATATAAAACACATCACACTCTAAGCACTCTAGGTGAAAATTTCAGTAGACGAAATTTTGAAAACAATTTCTTATTTTTCCCTAAAAACAGATTTTGACATCTCTTGCATGACAAGCGTCCTAAGCATTCATAGCAACAGACAAGGTGTGTATTTTGTGATAATTGGAAGATAGTTTTTGTCATTTCTGTTAGTTTTCTTTTGCTTCAGCATTTCAGTGGTTTCTTGCTGTCAAGTCCTACTGTAAAAATCCCAAAAATTTGGACACCTTGAGAACTTGCTGTAACTCTCCAAAAATTTTAACAAATTTGTTTCAAGATCCTACAAGGAGTCTAAAGGGTGCAGGCGGAATGGCAAACAGTGCAGACCCAGATCAGACCGCTCCTGACGGAGCGGTCTGATCTTGGTCTGCACAGTTTGCTTAGGCCTAACTGTCAAAATACTTAGGATTATTATGGTAGCAATTTTCAGATGAATTTTATCATTTTTATTTGTAATCCAAACATAGAACATGGGTAATCAATAGAACAGCCTTGTTCTTTGTTCCCACAAACTATGACTTTTCACAAATAATAAGGAAAATAATCTATAGCCCTATAAACCCTACTTTTCATTAAACAAGAGGGCCAAATGGCACTATATCGCTCACCTTTGTACCAGAAAATCATTAGTGATGTTAAGAATGCCTGTCAGGGCTTGAAGAAATATATTGGGTTACATGGTGCTTCCATGCAGAGCTGGAACCGACCCCACATGAGTACTGGTAAACAGCTTAGAGGTTCTAAGCTTGTCCAGGAAAAGTAGTGCCAGTTGGACCGTCCAAGCAAATTAACCGAATTGGTTTCATTGGGCAGCAGGGCTTTAGATGTTATTTCATCTCAATGTTTGATAAAAGTCCCACAAACTGAAAGCAACTTCTCCAAAATGACCTACACTGTGTTGACCGGGACATTAAACCCCAAATCAATCAAAAGTCTGGGCCCTGTGGTTTCAGAGAAGAAGATTTTTTAAGTTAATCCATTATACGTCTATGGGAGCTAAGAAGCCCAGGCAGCATGGTCAGTTCAGACTCCAGGGCATGGTTGACAGGATTTATGTAGGAGACCACTTGACATTGCTACATACTAAATATTTAAGCTCTGGGCCTTATGGTTTCAGAGAAGAAGATTTTTGAAGTTTTTTCCAGTATAAGTCAGAGTATAAGGAGCTAATAAGCCTTGGGGCATGGCCAATTTTGACCCAAAGGGCATGGTTGGCAGGATTTATGTAGGCGACCATTTTATATTGCTATATACTATATATCTAAGGTCTGTACTTTATGGTTTCAGAGAAGAAGATTTTTGAAGCTTTTTTTCCATTATAAGTTTATCGGAGTTAAAGGGGCACAGGATTTGGCCAATTTGAACCCCAGGAGCATGATTGGGTGGATTCAGGTAGGCGACCACTCAACATTAATACATGCTAAATAACTAAGCTCTGGGCCTTATGGTTTCAGAGAAGTTTTTTTTTCTATTTTAAGTCTGTGGTAGCTAATGGGCCCATGGGCTTGGCCAATTTTGACCTAAGGGGCATGGTTGGCAGGATTTATTAAGGAAACTATTTCATGTTGCTACATACTAAAGATCTAAGCTCTGGGATTTATGGTTTCAGAGGAGAAGGTTTTTAAAGTTTTTTTTTTTTTTTCCATTATAAGTCTATGGAAGCTAATGGGCCCATGGGCGTGGCCTATTTTGACTGCAGGGGCATGGTTGGCAGGATTTATGAAGGTGACCACTTGAAGTTGCTACATGCTATATATTTAAACAGTGGGCCCTGAGGTTTCAGGGAAGAAGAATTTTAAAGTTTTTCAAATTGTAAGTCCATGGGAGCTAAAGGGGTGTGGCCAATTTGGATCTCAGGGGCATAATTGGAAGGATTTATGTAGGTGACCACTTGACGTTGCTACATACTAAATATCTAAGCTCTGGGCCTTGTGGTTTCAGAGAAGAAGATTTTTGAAGTTTTTTTCCCATAATAAGTTTATGGGTGCTGATGAGCTTGGGCGTGGCCAATTTTGACCCCAGGGACAGGGTTAGTATAATTTATGTAGGTGACTATTCTATGTTGCTAGATACTAAATATTCTAAGCTCTGTGCTTCATAGTTTCAGAGAAGAAGATATCTGAAGCTTTTTTCCAGTATGAGTCTATGGGGCCCTGGGGTGTGGCCCATTTGGACCTCAGAAGCATAATTTGCAGGATTTATGGAGGTGACCACTTGCCATTGCTTCATGCTAACTATCTAAGCTCTGGGCCCTATGGTTTCAGTGAAGAAGATTTATTAAGTTTTTCCCCTTATAAGTCTATGGGAGCTGATGAGCCCCGGGGTGTGGCCAATTTTGGCACCAGGGGTACGTTAGCAGGATTTATGTAGATGATTATTTTATGTTGCTACATACCGGCACTAAATATCTAAGCTCTGTGCTTCATGATTTCAGAGAAGAAGATTTTTGAAGCTTTTTTTCCCATCATAAGTCTATGGGAGCTTAGGGGCCCCAGGGCTTGGCCAATTTGGACCCCAGGGGCATGATTTGCAGAATTTATGTAGGTGACCACTTGATGTTGCTACAAGCTCAATATCTAAGCTCTGGGCTAATTCATACAGAATACAGATGTGGTTGTAACGTGTACCCACAATCTATATTTTGAGCATATATGAGAAAAATATCACAATTTTCATCTTAAATTTTTCGTTTTCTTCGGGGGTAAGTTTACAGTGTATTTGTATAGGCGTGTTTTCGTAATATATATAATGGGTTAATGTAATGGAATCAGAAGTATACCTCTGTATTCATTGATGAAATTAACTGAGTTTGCAAACAGCATGAGCTCCAAAATCAGCCCGTAATTGTTGATTTCCATCAGGACACCTAACAGCTTGACAACGTTGGCATGCTGGGATACTTCTTTCAATTTGCAAGCCTCTTTTATTAAGGATTTCTTTATGCTGTAAATAGACAAGAACGTAAATTAATGTATATACACACACACCTCTTTATAACAATGTACTTATAACATGTTCTTACATGTTTTTTAAATCTTACAGAGTTTCAAGATGGGTCTCAAAAATGTGTAGATTATATAGAACAAGAATTCCGCCGAAGGCTATGTCGCGCCTGTGGGGGTGCAATGTCATCCAACCATGATATGTAGGTCAAGGTCAAACATAGATGCTTGCATAAAAGTTTCCATTCATATGCAGCTTGTACTAAGTATCATTAATGAAGCTCTAATAATTCTTGAGAAATGAACTTAACCATTAGGGTGAACGCTAAGGTCACAGTAAGGTGGTCGCAATATTTTACAAAGTCAGTGAATCATGAAATTTAGGTCAAGGTCAAATATGGATGCTTGCATTTAAGTTGTCATCCCCAGATTCAAGTTTGTACCAAATATCATTAATGAAGCTCTTATAGTTCTTGAGAAATAAACTTGACCATTAGGGTGAACGCTAGAATGGTCGCAATATTTTACAAAGTCAGTGAACCATGAAATGTAGTTCAAGGTCAAATATGGATGCTTGCATTTAAGTTGCCATCCACAGATATAAGTTTGTACCAAATATCATTAATGAAGCTCTTATAGTTCTTGAGAAATAAACTTGACCATTAGGGTGAACGCTAGGGTGGTCGCAATATTTTACGAAGTTAGTGAACCATGAAATATAGGTCAACGTCAAATATGGATGCTTGCATTTAAGTTACAATCCCCAGATACAAGATTGTACCAAGTATCATTAATGAAGCTCTTATAGTTCTTGAGAAATAAACTTGACCATTAGGGTGAACCCTAGGGTGGTCGCAATATTTTACAAAGTCAGTGAACCATGAAATGTAGGTCAAGGTCAAATATGGATGCTTGCATTTAAGTTTCAATCCACAGACAGAAGCTTGTACCAAGTACCATTAATGAAGCTTTTATTGTTCTTGAGAAATAAACCTTTGGGTGAACGCTAGGGTGGTCACAAATGTTGACGCCTTGACAAACGGACGGACGAACGAACGGATGGACGGAAAACCGGGTGCCTATATCGAGCCATGCTAATAGCAGGCGCGACAAAAATGACCATAAATGTTTATTTTTCTATAATATCTATACATTTTTGTTTAACTTACATACTTTCTATCACGAAAACACACCTATATAATTTTGACCCCCTTAAACCCCAATTTTATATAGTAAAACTGGGGTTATCAGGGTTGTACATTTTTTTTCCTTATATCTGCTCAAAAACATAGATTGTGGGTACTCCTTAGAACCAACTCACTGAGGTGGTTCTTATGAGTTCTCACAATCTTTGATTTGAGCAGAAATGTGAAAAATATCAGAATTTTTTATCTGAAAAATTTTTTTGGGGTGGTATTTTTTTTTTCAATTTATTTGAATAGGCGTGTTTTTGCAATGCTGGTTTGGACACCAACAGCAGTGCTCTACCTATAGTTATGCAAACACAAACATAATTAAGATTTTCAGAAAATTTTTCCAGAACATACCCATGCATGTTATCTAATCACGGATAGCATCACAGCCACTGCATGACACCCCACCACTGAAGATCAATACAATGCTGTTGTTTTTTCAGGTACTGTAAAGCACTTAAATTTGGTGGCAGCAAATTTTGGGGGGCTTTTATGAGTGGACCTTTTTGCGAATTTATATTTTGGCAGATTTTTGATTTCCGAAAAAAATAAAATCTGTAATTTCTGACGTAGCCTGTATGTCTTCTGCATAAGAGTTCTATGCTGTGATTCAAAGGTCATACACACTGTGCTTTTCAACCGTTAAGTACATGTACTAATTAGAAATGCTTCAATGAGATTCTAACGAGTGACAACAACTGATGTTTCAAGAACAAATAAGGAAAATATCACAGATGTGTTTCAGAAAAAATGTCATTTCATATGCTTTGAAGGACAGCTGTATTTCTTATGGATACAATTTCTTACCCATTTTGTACCGGAATCCCTCAAATGGGTACCCTCGCAAACAGTGCAGGCCCAGATCAGACGCCCCAGAATGCGGCGTATGATCAGGGCCTACAGTGTTTGCATAAAGTTTTTTTTTTGTAGTTTTATTTTTCAACTTAAACAAATACGTTTACAGAACATTGATGACTATTCCTATACATGTTTTATATTATTAAATACTTAAACAAGATTTTTAACTAAGTCTTATATGCTATAGTACCATGGCACCGGACTATATAGACGCTTAGCGATATATTAATTATCTGGATCCATCGCCTCTTTTCATAGAGCATAATTATAACGTGAGTATACATCTGCTTCAGAATAATATACATTAACCACAAATCCCTTCATCACGAAAGGCATATAAATATATTGGAGAAATTTTCATCCAAAAATAAAAATAAAGAAAAAAAAAATCCAGATAAAAATTCCGATATTTTTTAGATTTCCGTCCAAAACACAGGCTGCGGGGACCCGCCAGAGCCGAGGCGCCTCGGCGGGTATCAACAGTCCCCACCGCCCCTGAGCAGAAACAAGGAAAACAATGTTCTTGCATATATACCTACGGGCATGGCTGTCTGAAGCCATTGTCAAATGGACCGAAAGCCGTGCTCATACAGCAAAAACCATGTTCAAATCATGAAATTCGCGTGCTGTTTGAACATAGATTTTGAGATTTAGATATCACAAGACGGGCCTTGCTGTGTTTACGTTATGTTGAGCGACGTAACGTTATCGCCCTGAACGTAGCGTTTTAGAGTTCTATGATGACGTCACTGCATGACAACGTCATTGTTAACAACATTCTGAACTGGCCGCCATTTTGGTTTGCCTATCGCATTTAAACTGTTCATATGGAATTTATATGGCGCTTTTGGGCGTTTTCGTCAAAATTTGCTGTCGGATTCGTAAGTTATGCAAGAACAACGATCATCCATGATCATCTCATTGCATCAACATTTGCCGGATCCCTCGGAAGATATTTGAACATTCGGCCTAGCGGCCTCGTGTTCAAACAGCTTCCTCGGGATCCGGCAAATGCTAATGCATGAAAAACCATGGCTGATCCCTATATTAACCCCCGTAAACCCCATTTTTACTCTATAAACGTGGTGTTCAGGGGGGGGGGGTCAAAATTACACTGGCGTGTTTCCATGCTGTTCAAAAGGCGGCAGAAAAAATCATCATCGCAAATACCTACCTAATCCGTCGCCATGACGTTGAAAAAGAAAATCATTACAACATGTCTTTTAAGTTTTCTAAACCTATAGAGCATGGTATTCTTATTACACGATTTTTAAACTAATTTTTTACCAATCACCATGGAGGAGAAAAAGGTATCATATTAGTGCTTTTTCTGCTCCATTGTTGATGCACATAATACAAATCAGTATTATTCTTTTGCGCGTGTGTCCTTTTTCTCTACCGCTAAGACGACCTCTCATTAGTAAGGCTCGGGGTTCTTAAAAAGGTTCTTCAAATTCTCGTTTTAGACAATTATTTAAAAAAAAAAATAAATAAATAAATAAATGAGCCATATGAATTTTCACGTGACAAATCGCTTACTATGCAAAGGTAAACTCAAGAACAGGTTACATACGTAAGACTAGATAGCTGTGTCCCTACACCCAGCATGGTAAACGATTTGCACCGCAAGCACTGACATGAAACAGTGTTAAAAAATAAAATAATCTTTTTCTTATTTTTCGCTTCTCCTACTTATTATCATTTATGCAGAATAAAGCAGAATGAATGGAAGATGTTCGGCTCGACTGGTCAAACTTTGTCATAAGACTATTGATGGGATGTTCGGTCCACCGTAGTAACCTTTTTCAAACTTATTTCCTATCGCTGTTACGCTTTATTTAACTTATCAATACAATCATGTACGCTCATCTCGTGCAGCTAATACATGGGTCATAGGGTGTCTTTCATGTGTATAACTAAGGCAAAGTGTTGTGGATATACATCACATTAACAAGTCCGTGAAATGGACACCTCATTTTGTGAAGAGAATAGTGGAGTCTACATGGGTATACATAATTTTGGTTATTTCCGCTCCAAGACACAGGTTGAGAGCTCGCTAGAACCGCCTCAATGTGGCTGTTCCAACGAGCACCTACAACCCATTCCATGTTTCCGAAAAAGAAAAAGCCACATATTTCCATCCGAAAATTACCCAGGTTGTGGACTCGTTAGAACCGCCTCAATGAGGCTGTTCTAACGAACACCCACAACCCGTTTTATGTCCCTGAACAAGAAAAAAGTCACACATTTCAATCGGAAAAGTAGCCATTTTAGGGATATCAGGGAATATCCTATGTCACACGGACTTGTTATCGTTATAAAAGGCTTACTGTTTGCATAAAGTTCAGCAATTTTACAAATGAAATTTGAAGAAAACACAACCTGCCACCCCTAAATTTTGAAATGGACTCCTGCTATATATAAGGCGGAAGATTCCATTTGGTACAAAAAGGGTCAAAGAAATACATGTATTACTTTTCTGGTAAATGTCCTTCTGTGATCATCATTTTAGCAGCAACCTTTTCCAGTCTCCCGCTCTCCAGTTCCTGGACAGCATGACAGACATAACCATAGCCTCCTCGGCCTAACACATACTCCTTGTGTAGAGTAATCTTCTCTGCTGGGATGACCAAATCTTTCAGTTCCGCTTCTGCCATGATCAGTCAATTCACTCACTGCAATATCATATTAGCATTATGTAATTCATTCTGAAATGATTCTCAGTATTGGACAGACAGGCCTAAGCAAATAGTTCAGACCCAGATCAGACTATGATCAGGGTCTACACAACCTGACATCCCTAAATTTTGAAATGGACTTGTGCCACAAGTCCATTTCAAAATTTAGTGATACATCAAGTTGTGTTTTCTTCGAAATTGATTTGGAAATTAAATTGGCTGAATGTTTTGCAAACAGTGTAGGCCCTGATCAGACACCATGGTCTGTGGTGTCTGAGCTGAGCCTGCACTGATTGCCCATTACCCCTCTTGGGGTTTCCGTACAGAATGGCAACAGTGCAGGCCCAGATAAGATGCCACAGAACGCTGGAAAAACAGGTCCTGAGCTGAGACTGTTTCATTTAACCATTAAATGCCAGTGTTTAAAGCAAACAGTGTAGGCTCTGATCAGATGCCACATTCTGTGTCATCTGATCTGGGTCTACACTATTTGCCAATCTCCCAGTATGTGAGGCTGGTCCAGATTTTACGGCTATAAACCAACCCTTTTTGTACAGCACTCTGAGAATAGTGTTTCTATAAATAACCATTACGCCACAACCTCTTTATAAGACTATTAAAGGGGTCCAAAGCAGAAACCGTGTTAGTTAAACAACCATGTTATATTCAAACAAAAATGTGTAGATTACATAGAAAAATGACCATTTATGGTCATTTTTCTATATAATCTTCATATTTTTGGGATCTATCTTGAAACTGTGTTATATCCAAACCGTGTTATAATGAACCGTGTTATAATGAGGTTGTGGTGTACTTAGATTTTGTACATGGCCAGCGAGAGTCACTTGCACAATAGCAGGCAAGAAGCTTCTGTAGTTAGTAACTTTGGGTCTGTTGATGAAAAATCAACCAAAAAAGGGTGCGAGGACTCTGGTTTGTTACAGCCCCTTAGGACATGGCAGTAATATCTGTATGTATATCAAAATAAAGAAATTGTTTACACTAGCTTGATTTGATCATTAACCCTTAATGGCCCCCTTCCATCGGGGCTTGAACATAAAGACGGGCTGCATGATGCATTCACGCAGAGCTGAAACTGACCACACATGAGGACTGGTAAACTGCTTAGAGGATCTAAGCCTGCTCAGGCAGAGCGGTGCAAGTAATATAAATATATAAATATGCATATAAATCCAATTGGTTTCATTAGGTGGCAGGGCTTGAGATGTCATTTGATCTCAATGTCATGTAAAAGTCCCACAAAATTGGAAGCAATGTCTCCAAAATGACCTATGCAGTGTTGATGGGGACGTAAAACCTCAAATAAATCATTAACCCTTAAGATACCATGAAAAACTGGATCTGAAAATGTCATCTTATTTTGCATATAGGCAAACAGTGCAGACCCTCAGACTGCTCCTCTAACCCAGTCTAATCTGGGTCCACACTGTTTGAAATAATGACTTTTAAAGTACCTTACGAAAACACGCCTATACAAATACACTGTAACCTTTATGGCCAAAAAAATGAAAATTTTAAGAAGAAAACTTGAGATATTTTTCTTGTTTCTGCTCAAAATATAGATTGTGGGTACTCATTAGAACGGTTCTAACGAGTTCCCACAATCTATATTTTAGAGCAGAAATAAGAAAAATAATGTAAAAACCCCAGTTTTACTATATAAAAGTGGCATTCAAGGGGGTCAGAATTATATAGGTGTGCTTTCTTGATGAACTGGCAGAAGACAAAGCAGACAATAATTGTTGTGAGAGGCATCTTAAGGGTTAAGGTCACGTAACAATCCCAGTACCAAGTTATAGGGCAAATGGAAAATGGTACATATATATACCATGTATTTTATTATATTATGGTTTATTATATACATGTATCCACAACCATACCAGTAACTATTGCCTGACACAAAAAGGAATCCTGTATCACACTCCTCATGTTTTCTGATTCCTTATTACCATAGTTTCAGAACTGTTACTGGTGAAACATCCAATTACATTCACTCACCATGACCTGTGACATAGGAACTATTCCCTTTTCACCTTATTTGCATTATCTGCTGGTTCCTAGTCTGAAGGTTATCAGTGTTGGGAAAACAGGTAACCAGACCCCCCTGACCTTGAAAGGTCAGGGGGTCTGGTTACCTGTTTTTCCAATATTGACAATGTGCAAGCTGGGAGCCATATTTGATCTGGACTAGAAAACATGCACTCATCATGATACAAAGAGGCAGGTCATGTTATTTTTAGCGTATTCCTGTATTTTAGTGCATTCTGGTCTTGGGAAAATGCAATCAAATATGTATTTTTAACTTTTAAGGCAATAAGCCAGTCCCTGAATTAAAGCTTTAGGAACAATTAAATGCAAAGCATTTTGGGGTTAAAAAATAGTCGAGGCACATTCAAATTATTTTAGCATGCTATTTAGAAAGAATATTTTCTTGATTGTTCTTATATAAGCCTTGAATCAAAGTGAATAATTTGAATTTCAATTTAATATAGCTTTAAAAAAGATATTTGACATTTGCCCGTGTGATATAGTGCATTTTTTCACATCTCTAAAATGGCTACTTTTCTGATGAAAAGCTAAATTTTTTACCTTATTTATACTGCAAACACAGGCTGTGGATGCTCGTTAGAACCCCCTCAACGAGTCATTTCTAACGAGTACCCATAAGACTTAGTGATGTCTTGGAGCAGAAATAAGAAAAATAATGTATACAAGCCTCATAAACCCCAGTTTTCTCTTTATAATGTGGGGTTTAGAGAGGTGTTCATTTCATGGACTTGTTCACCTGATGTGAAAAAATATGCAATGAATGCCGTTGCATAATAAATTGGTAGTTGCATAATAAATTAGTGAAAGCTATCAAATTTTCAACATTTTTTAATTTTCAAATTGTTTTGCATGCACATTTTTCTATAATTTTGAAGCCCTTTGTTATACATTTAATCTTTACACAACACTCTTGGCATCACCATTCTAGATACCATTCTGGACACAGCTAGCGTCAAGAATGGTGCATATGTAGATATGATCATATTCGTAAAAATACCTTAATTCCTTCCGTACAAATGCAATGTGCATGCCATTTAACTTTATTGGTTTGACAGTTTACATCATTTCTTTCCTTTCTACTTATACTGCGATCGGTCAAATCTGAGCATTATTCGCAGGTGTACATTACATACACTCCAGGTTTGCAGGATGAAATCCTACACAGTTATCATGTAATCCTGCACAGGGGGGCTCCAGTTAACGTCCCGATCCGATGGCCGGTGCACTTTATGACATTCATCCCTGCAAATGATTCCAATGGAGCGTGTTCGGACACCAAAATTTTATCGTCGCTGCCAGGGATTGAACCCGGGACCTCTAGCATCAGAGGCAAGTGCACGAACCACTGAGCTATCATTAATGGGCAACTGCATCATTGCAGGGAAGCTTCTTGATCACTGAGTCAACAACTGGCCAAAGGGAGATCTAATAGAATCCCATTTTCTCATATCTCTGTTCACTCTCATAACTCCGTTCATCCTCTTCTTTAGTTTATACTAATTTATTTTAGTTTGATTGCAAAGGAAGCTTCAAGCTTATTTAATGGCTTTCGAACACTCATTCCAGATGTTATCACGTGCGAGAGAGAGAGGCAGTGACTTTTACACCACTGCTACCAATTTACACCTGGGTGGAGTGAGGCAGTGTCATTACAAGTCTTGCCCAAGGACACACCTCGATACCTGGTGCCGGATTCGAACGCACAACCTCTCGATCATGAGTCAAACGCATTAACCACTGCGCTATCGAGGCGGACAAATTTGAATAATATTAAACAAAAAAGGAATCATTTTTACAGTTATGTCACATCAGAATTTCTAGTTAATAACTAACATTGCAACCTGTTTTGAAGAAAATCTGTTTTGATTTACAATTTAATTCACAGAAATCGAAATTTGTCACAAAATGCTTCATATTTAAGGGGTACCCCAAAATAATCTAAAACCAGTGACAAGCATGTGACTGAGTATAAACAGTATCTACAAATTAAAGTCGTGCACAGTCTAAATAAAATACTCATCATGTACAATATTCATAGAATGAATCTGATTAATTATGATAATCAAATAAATTTGGGTGAACAGAGTTATGAGAACATGCCCCTACTTCCGTTAACAAAAGTTCGCGTTTTGCACGTTTTTTAGTTTTGACATTTATGTTGCAAAACCCTGGATTCTGTCTAAAAACATACATGAAAAAGAGAATATATGAACCCAAGAGCCCTATTGAATAGGGGTAACTTTGAAAGCCTACACAGTAATCATATAATTAAGGTAGCACAGGGGATGGTTCTCCCTGCACAGGGGGCCTCCAGTTAACGTCCCGATCCGAATGACGGTACACTTAATCATAATCACATTTATCCCTGCAAATGATGCCAATGGAGCATGCTCGGATACCGAAATTTTATCGCCCCTGCCGGGGATCGAACCCGGGACCTCTAGCATCAGAGGCAAGTGCACTAACCACTGAGCTATCATGCTGACATGCCCCAAACACACCCTCTGTCTGTCTGTCTACTGATACTGCGTCGGTCAACATTTGACCATTACCACAGGTGTACATTACATACACTCCAGGTTTGCAGGATGAAAACCTACACAGTAATCATGTAATTACGGCAGAGATCTTTGACCTGCACAGGGGATGGTTCTCCCTGCACAGGGGGCCTCCAGTTAACGTCCCGATCCGAAGGACGGTGCACTTACTGACATTCATCCCTGCAAATGATTCCAATGGAGCGTGTTCGGACACCGAAATTCTATTGCTGCTGCCGGGGATCGAACCCAGTTCTCTTATCTTATCTTATCTTCTGGTTTTCGGAGCGATGGAAGCCAGTATTGGCTTATAGTGCTCCTCCTATATGGTTACTTTTTCCGGTTCCGGTTGTCCTTATTGTCTTAATATATGTTCTCTGTATTGAATCTCTTATGACTCCAGGATTTGTCTAATTTGGTCTTGAAACTTGTTACACTGTCACTTATAACAATGTCTTCACTTAAATTATTCCAGTTATCTATGGCTCTGACTGGAAATGTATTTAACCTAACTGACTTGTTAACCGATGGTTTATAAATTCTGAACAAATGTCCTCTGGTCAAATTGTCATTAAATGTGAAAAACTTCTCTGAATTAATATCCTCGAAACCATTTACTATTTTGAATATCTGAATAAGGTCATATCGTTGTCTTCTGTAGAGCAATGTGGTTAAATTTAGAGATCTTAATCTTTCCTCGTATGATAATCCTTTTAATTCTGGCACTATTCTTGTGGCCCGTCTCTGTATATTTTCAACAAGCTGGATATTTTTCTTTGAAGAAGGATACCAAATAGTAATTCCATAGTCTATGATAGATCTTATGAGACTTTTGTATACCGTTAGAAACATGGGCTTGGTCATGAAAGTAAATGTTCGGCATTCCTGTAAGTCTGTTCGTTCTATTCACCACCTCTAACACTTGTTTATTGAATTTGAGTGAACTTTCAAATTTTACTCCCAAGTCCTTTTCTTCTTCAACACAAGGCAGTGTAATAAAAGTATTACTGCTATCTCTCATTTCATATTGAAATTTGTGTCTTACATATCCAAATTGAACAGATTTGCATTTTGGTATTGAAAAGGCCAAAAGCCATTTCTCACTCCAGTCACAGACTTTCCATAAATCTCTCTGTAAAATCTCCTGATCTGTCCTTGAATGAATTGTCCTGTATATCTTTGTGTCATCCGCAAAGATTTTGCAGATAGAGTCAATCACATCGGGTAAATCGTTAATGTATATTATAAATAACACCGGGCCAAGCACTGACCCCTGTGGAATGCCTGACGATATGCCCTTCCATTCAGAGTAGAAGTTGTTGACACGCACTCTTTGTCTTCTCCCCTCAAGAAAACTTTGTATCCAGTCTAATAAACCACCTCTGATCCCGTATTCACGTAATTTGAGGATAAGACGTCTATGCGGAACAGTATCAAATGCTTTTTTGATATCTAGATATATTGTATCCACCTGGTAACTTTCATCATAAGATTTTGTCCAATCATCCAGTACTGTTAATAGCTGGAGAGTACAGCTTCTCTTTTCACGAAAACCGAACTGAGAGTCAGAAAATAAGTTATTACTTAACATATGGTGCATAAGAGTCTCTCTCACTGTTTTTTCGCAAAGTTTACTTGGGACAGAAGTTAACGACACCGGGCGATAATTAGATGGATCACACTTTTGTCCTTTATTTTTGTATAGTGCAGTGACATTTGCTTCTTTCCATGCTGTAGGAATTTCACCACTTTCAAAAGTTTTATTCATAATATCCCTCAAAGGCTCACTCAACAAATCTGCAGCTTCCTTTAATAGCTTTGGATGACAATTGTCAGGCCCCATTGATTTTGTCACATTCAGTGTGTTCAATTTTTTAAAAACAGACTCTCTATCCGTTAATAACTTAGTCACTGGTATACCCTGATGTCTAGAGTCAAATATAGGTAAAGGTCCAGGAGGCTCAGAAACAAACACAGATGAGAAAAAGTTGTTCAACAAGTCTGCTTTATCTTTGTCTGAAGTAATTGTTTCATTATTTCCATTCTTAAGGTCACTTATACCTGTCCTTGACTTTGTCTGATCTTTCACATATGCCCAAAAGCCTTTTGCATCTTTTTTCATATTGTCAACAATGGACTTTTCAAATTGGCGCTTTGCTTTTCTTACAACTCTAGTGCATTCATTCCTTATCTTACAATATTTTTCATAATTCCCATGTGTCTTCGAGTGAATATATGATTTCCAAGCCCGAGATTTCTTCTGAATACATTTCATACCTATCTTATTTAGCCACTTTTTCTTCTTTTTCTGACTACTTGAAGTTTTTAATGGGATATTCTTTTCCACCACCTTTTCAATATTCTGAACAAAAAAGTCATAACTGTCATTAACTGACATTCCATCCATTTTACTCCAATCTATTGCACACAAATCTGACCGTACGCCCTGGTAATCTCCCTTGTAGTAATTTCTTATTGTCCTCTCTCTGTAATACATCTCAGGCTTACTATTCAATGTAACAAACAAAGCTATGTGATCACTTGCCCCTAAATTGTGAATATATTCCACTTTGCTCACAATGTCTGGCTTATCCAATATTAAAAGATCTAAAATGTTCGCTGTTTGACCATAACGATGCCTTGTAGGTTTGTTAATCACTTGGTGCAAGAAATTATCTCTAAGACATTCCAAGAATAAAAATTCAGAATGGTTAATATCATGAGGGGTAGACCAATCATTCCAGTCAATAGTTGGAAAATTAAAGTCACCAATAACAACTGTATGACTGAACTTACAGCTCATTGCTAAATCTATAAGCTTGACTAATTGCTTTGAGTTTATTTCTGAACTTGAGGGGCTTCTATAAATTGCTCCTAATAGAAGATTTTCATTGGATTCCAGCCTAACACTACACCAGCATGACTCTTCAAATTTAAAGTCATTTAATAGCTTGCATTCTTGCACAGTCAAATTGTTTCTATAATATATACAAACACCTCTGCTTTTTGCTACAGTTACACCCTGTATTAATTCATAGCCATCAATTTTCAACTCAGCTCTATCTATTTCAGTAGAATTGCCAGTTTTAGGAAAGAGCTCTGTAATTATAATAATACATGGCTTCTTCAAATAAATTTCATACTCCAGTTCATCCCTTTTATTCATAAAGTTATCAGCATTTGTATAATAAATGGTGAAATCTTCCACTGAAAAAGTGGTTGATTCTATAGTGCTAGAACTGTTATGGGAAACTAAGTCCTCGCTGCCACTAAGCATATCTGAACTGGCTAAATTATTGTCCGAGATTGATATCAAGTCTGATCCATCAACAGAACTAATTAGAGAGGCTGTGTCATCATCACTACTGCTCGTCTCTGAGCTTTCTACAAGACTTACTGTAGATAATGTATTGTCAGATATTACTGCGGAAAAACTGTCTGCAAATTTTTCAGATTCCTCAGATAACAAATCCCCATCTTCCTGTGGGGTATAATTTGAACTAAAAAAGTCAACTGACGAAAATAGTGAATTATTAACTGAAACAGGAACAGTTGAACAAACTTTTAACGTATTTACAGAAAATTATTCTTGCAACAACAAAAAAATCAGGATTGCTCAGCCTTAGGTGAACGGAGTTACTGAGTATATGGGTTTCCAGGCAAAATGAAAATGCCCTAAGTTCTAACATAAATGATTTTCGGAAACACTCAAGAATCAGTGTATAAAGAGGAGACCAGAGCACACTGCCTATAAGGTACTTACATAAATTAAAACAGCTATTTTAAAACAGGCATTTTCAATTTTCTTTGACTCAGTTCAATTTTCTGTGGTAGTTGTGGAAATTCCGGAAGTATTTTTAGAACTGAAACAAAAATCCAACGGACTGGTTCCCACATTTTGAGGCGCTCACATTTTTTCTCAAAAAATGCGGGAAAAGAGTTCTTGGTTCTCAGCTTCACAGGAAATACCGCCACGATGGAGTCTGTGGAGTTGAAAATCGACAGAAATTTGATAAATTCGAATTTCGAAGGCTACAAACTGTCTTTAGACAGTTTACCGATTTATAAAGTTCAGTTACCAGATGGTAGGCCTAGCTGAGAGCAACTCCCTTGATGTCATTCAGTAGATCTGTGACTGCTGTGATGCAAACATTTTACCACTTTTGTTGTTTACAAATAAAAAATCAAAAATGAGTTCCTTTAAGAGCAATGAAATCTGTCTTGAATCCTTGATATGGGCTCAGGATTAATTTGTTTGTTTGTTTGATTTGAGGCATAACATCCCCATCAACACTATTTATGTCATTTTTGAGACATCGCTTCCAATTTTATGGGACTATTTAATACCCAACATTGAGATAAAATGACATCTGGTATCTCAATTGCTGCTGCCCAATGAAACCAATAGGGTTTTACCGTTTATATGCATGGACGGGCTGACTTGCACCACTTTGCCTGGTCAGGCTTAGACCTAAGCAGTTTACCAGTACCCATGAACGGTCCATTTCAGCTCTGCATGGAAGTATCATGCAGATGGGCAGGGACAACAGTCTAATAACAAACAGAAATATCAGAATAAAAATACAAGAGCAGGTGGCTATTTGTATGCGTCCATATATCTCTAGCCATGAACGGGCATAGCATACATGTGGTATTATCTTGGCCCCAAATAGTGAGATTTTGATTTTCAAATAGGGAGATTGGGGTCTCAAATTGGAAGATTTTTCCACGGTTAAAAGTGATCTTATTTTTTCGGTGAAACTTTACTTATCATCTGACGGCGTTGATAAGCAGTGGATAACCCCATGTAATAAAAATCGTATGACCACATGTGTAATAACACTTTGGCGGGATCAAGTAATGTCATGACGATGTCCATGCCAACCATGCAATTTTGTAGACAATTTGTAAAATTTAAAGGCGATTAAATCCAATATAAAGTGGTCATATGATAAACAGAATCTTACACTTGTGGCCATTTCATATGAAATGACCACTCATGTAAGATCCTCCATATATAAAGCACTTGTAATGTGAAGTACATGTAACTATCGTGTTTCATCACATGAATAAGTCCGTGAAATGAAGACTCCCCTAAACCCCACTTCATATAGAGAAAACTGGTGTTTATGGGGGTATACATTATTTTTCTTATTTCTGCTCCAAGACATAGGTTGTGGGTACTCGTTAGAACTAACGAGCACCCACAAATGGTGTTTTGAGCATTTATAAGAAAAATGTCACAGATTCTTATCAGAAAAGTAGCCATTTTAGGGATGTTATAAAAATACACTATGTCGCACGGGCGTGTTATCGTAATGTGTCTTAGAACTTAATTCTGAATTAAGATAAAACTAAGATATTAATCTAATTTATACTTAAACCATATGCTGTGGGCACTTGAATTAAACTGCCTCAATGAGGCAGCTCTAAAGAGTACCCACAACCTCTGTCTTTGAGCAGAAATACCGTTAAATGTCAGGGCCCATTGCCCCAAGCTGCATATGGCCCAAAAAATTAAGGAGAAGTGACTTCTGAAGTTCTCCCTTCTGGGAAAATATAGAGAAATCTAGGGAGAAGTGAGTGTGGCTGGATGAGAGACGAGATTGGTGTAATGAGCTCTCCAGTAAACACCATTTTGGGAGAAAAGTGGGGTTTTCAGGGGTATACATCATGCATATGATAAGTTGATGCTGACCTACTGAAGAGTGGGATTGGGGTTCTACATGAGGGGGATTTTTTTTAAGTTGTCTTCAAACAACATTTTGAAAAATGGTGTAAATAAACTAAAGTTCTAAATTCACTCTCTATACATATACCCCCTTTTAGTGGGCTTAAAAATGAAAATGTTATAACCAAACAAACATTACTAGATTATAAAGAAACATGACAACTTTTGGGGTAATAATGTATAAAAAAAATGGTAAACTGTCATTTGTCATATCCAAACCTAGATATAATGAATATTGTTATACAGAGGTTTATGGGTAGGCATTAGATATACAAAATAAATGGACAAAAATTAAAGATTTTATGAACATGATGTTCACTATGTCTGTCACAAATTTTTGAAAAGCCAGTACTTGTAAAAGAGCATTTTCAAGGGGAGCAACTGCACTAGAAGAAAATCATTTGATATTTTCATGATATTCAATGATTACTGGTTAATAATAAATATTTTTCACTTACAAAATTTAGAAATAGCTGCCTATTCATGAAAAATGGATGTAAGAGTGATATATAGGGTATAGAAATGAGTCAATGACAACAAATGGTAACACCACTTTCAAGAATTTTATCCTGATATATATATACATGTATATGTAAACAACTAAAACACAGATGAAATCTCCAATACTAAATATGATTGCACCTATCGGACCGCATGCTTTAGCACGAGCTAACAGTACAGATATGGTACTTATTACATTAAAAACAACTGTGGAATCAACCGAGATTTATGACACTGCACATGTGCAGATCAAAGGATTTTCAGCACCCATCAGTCGCTTTACCGTTACTGACAAGTGATGAGATAAAGGTACTGCATAGCTATTTTACTACGTTAAACACTAAAATGCTGGTCCTACAAAAAACGACTTTAAAAAATTCTTGTCGGGAGATATGGGACGTCGGGTTTGAGACCGGAAGATGGGGTTTGAAATCGGAATATCCCGACAAAATCGGGAGATATCACATGTATGGCATAGTAGCTCAGTGGTTTAATAGTGCACTTGCCTCTGATGCTAGAGGCCCCTGGTTTGATTCCTGGCAGCGGTACTAAATTAAAGTGTCCAAACATGCTCCACTGGCATCATTTGCAGGGATGAATGCCACAAAGTCTTCTTCTTCAAATAAGTCATCCATCCCAGGCTTCTCACTTTCGGATGAGCCTTAAAACCGAGGTCCCGTCTCTGTATGACCTTAGCTGTTGGTGGGATGTAAAACGGAAACACACACATACATGGTGATGACTGATAGTTTCTGCTTGAACATCTCAAGGCTGGTTGACAAGAGGACTTATGGAGACAGCTGATTCCAAATTCTCATGGTGCGATGGGGAAATAGGAGAAGAGGTGCACATTCACTGTCAACTGTGGGAGGAGAAACCTCTGAATTGTCTGGTTGGGATAAGTTATGGAGTGGTTAGGATAGCGTCCAGTTGGTGCACAATTTTGTAGAACATCACTGCCAGACTTTCTCCCACTGTATTACCTAGGCAGAGTCTTCCTGACATCCCTGTATCTTGAACTGGTCCTCCTTGGTGCGTATGATCCTGCAGACCAGTGAGTCATTGGCGAAGAGCCTTGTAGTTAATGAGATGTTCTCTGGCATGTCTTTGATGTATACTAAAAAAAGTAACGTCCCATGGACCGTTCCTTGAGGGATACCAGAGGTGACATCAGTAGATCTTGAGTGTACACCTTCCAGGACCAATTTTTGCTGCCTATCAGCTATGGTAAGAAATGAGCAATCCAGCTGTTATGATGACCTTTCACTTCGTAATGATGCAGTTTCTCCAGAAGGCGTTGATGGGGCACACAGTCGAAAACCTTACTGAAGTTGAGGAGGATGGATAGTTAGTATGTATCAGCTGAGTCTCACAGGAGCATGACTTACAACCATACTGCGCACCATTGAGCATCTGGTGGGTGTCCAGGTGATCACATGACATTGCACAATATGCTCAAGTATCTTACAACAAATTGAAGTAAGGGACACTGGTCTGTAATTAGATGGCTTATGCCTATCACCCTTCTTGAAGATCGGTGATACAAATGCCTTCTTCCATGCCTTGGGGATTTTCCCTTGGTCTAGAGATGC
Source organism: Lucinisca nassula (assembly GCA_963580285.1). NCBI lineage: Eukaryota > Metazoa > Mollusca > Bivalvia > Lucinida > Lucinidae > Lucinisca > Lucinisca nassula. The sequence goes on from OY757017.1 coordinate 88,088,664, forward strand.
CTGGAAAATGAGCCAGAGAACATCCACAATTTCCTCACTGAGGGACTTCAGTAGTCTACGAGGTATAGCATCTGGTTCAGTGGCTTTGAATGAGTTAATGTCTTTAACCCTTATCTTGCTGTTCACGACAACCCCTATCTTTGCAAACAGTGTAGAATAGATCCAGATCAGATGGCTTCTGAAGAAGCCATCTGATCTGGATCTACACTGTTTGGCATTCAGTTTATGAATTTGTAGCAATAAATTACATCAAGTAATTTGATTGGCTGATAGACAGACATGGGTGTGGCTTAAATGAATATTCAGCAAGAGAAGGGTTAAGAAGCTTCAGTAACCCCTTCCTGTTGATCAGTATGGGCTTGACACTTGGATGGTCAGTTGAGTTCAGTCTTTGAACATCCAATGTATCCTTCTTGGTGAATTCTGACGTGAACTGCTGGTTCAGAATGTCTGCTTTCTTCCAGCTGTCATTATGGTTGACACTTTCCGTTTGATGAAAAGGGAGCCAACTCCACTGGCATTGCATTTCTTGCTCTTGATAAAAGAGTAGAGTTTCTTGGGATTCCTGGTTTGATCTTCACTCACCAAGTTGGCATGTTAGGAGGAGGCTTTCCTACATCCAGGCTTGGTCTTCCTATTCAAGGATTTGTAGGCTGACCGGTCTGTCTGGTTCTTGGAGATGTGGGCCCTCTTGTAGACCTTCTTCTTGACAGTCTTTTAACCCTTATCTTGCTGAATATTCATTTAAGCCACACCCATTTCTGTCTGTCAACCAATCAAATTACTTGATGCAATTTATTCCTACAAATTCATAAACTGAATGCCAAACAGTGTAGATCCTGATCAGGTGGCTTCTGCAGAAGCCACCTGATCTGGATCTACACTGTTTGCAAATATAGGGGTTGTTGTGAACAGCAAGATAAGGGTTAATGTTACAATTGATACAGGGCTAGCTAAAGTGGCTGGATGTGAAATTAGATGGCACATGCTCTTTCATCAACCCTGTACACTTTTTTTCACTAAAGTCTTTCCAGAGTGTGTCAACATCAGGCTTGATTGAGTGTTTCTCTGAAGGTGGTGGAGTACCTCTGCATATCCTTCTTGAAATAATCAAGATCTGCTTTACTCCAGGGCCATATTTGACGTTTAACAGGTAGTTAATATTTGGCACTGACTCCACACACACAATTTCATGGTCACTGATTCCCGGTAAGGATAATAGGTCTGTATCAGGGATGGTCTGGTGGTTCAGAAAATGTCAAGAAGGTTGCTGTCTCTGGTTGGAAAATCATCCATCTGGTCCATACCACAGTTCTCCAGGCCTGTATCATGGTTTCATTAACATCTTTCTTTTTACTGTTCCCACAAATTCTGTTGCTCTCCCAGACTATGTCAGGTAAGTTAGCATCGCCAACAATCCATATAACATCCTTTGGGTATTTCATGGCAATTTTCTCCATCACATCAGCAAGTCGGAGAGTGTACTCAAAATCTCTGCTGGGTGATCTGTACAGAGCTGCCACAATCAGGGAGTTGTGTGAGCATGAGACTTTCACAGCTATAAATTCACAGCTGCCCTCTCTGGTAACAAGCTCATGGATGAGATTCCTCTTGATGTCTATCAGGACTCCTCCGTATCCCTCACTTCTCACATTCCTGAACAATTCAGTAGAAGCCTCCGTGGTGTAGTGGTTACGCTACTCGCCTTGTAAACCAGGGATCGTAGGATCGATCCCGGGCTTCTCCCGACTTTCGGAGGAGTCTTTAAACCGAGGTCCCGTCTCCGTATGACCCTAGCTGTTGGTGGGACGTTAAACTCAAAACACTCACCTGAACAATTCAGTTAAAACAGGGGCCAGTTGTTCAAAACTAACGACCTCTTTAGCTAACCTATCGCTAAAGTTTTGATCATTTAATAGGGCTAGCATGCTAATGTTTTTGCAGAAAAAATGTGAGCAGCTTTTGCTGATGCAAAAGCTGCTCACATTTTTTCAGCAAAAATACCGAAATTTTAGATATTATACTCGCTAGAACAGTTAACAATATGACCACTATTGAGCTCGTTAAGCTAACGAGGCTTTGAACAACTGGCCCCAGGGGTATAACTTCTGCATCATGAGAGTGAGTGAGTGTTTGAGTTTTACATCCCACCAACAGCTAAGGTCATACGGAAACGGGACCTTGGTTTAAAGACTCATCCGAAAGTCTGGAGAAGTTGGGATCGATCCTGCGATCCCTGGTTTACAAGGCGAGTAGTGTAACCACTACACCACTGAGGCTTCTACAATCTGCATCATGAATATCTGGCTTGATCCAAGTTTCTGACGTGAGGATAATATCTGGGTTTTTAGAGTCTAGAATTTGCCAAAAGCTCTCCTTCTTGGCCATAATGCTCTGAGCATTAACAACGATAACCAACATTCTGTTTTTCTTGGTATTTCTTTGGGTTCTCGGATTGGGACGTTAACTGGAGGCCCCATGTGCAGGGAGAATCATCCCCTGTGCAGGTTAAAGATCTCTACTGTAATTACATGATTACTAGGTAGGCTTTCATCCTGCAAATCTGGGGTGTATGTAAGGTGCACTGTCGAGCAATGGTCAAATGTGACTGATCGCAGATAGATGAAGGCTACAGATATGTGTCCGTATTCCTAGCCAATTTTGAATTTACCTGGATCCTAAGGTCATCATGTATTTTTGCCACACAGTGACCTTTGTCGATATACATGTATTTGTTGGTTGTATCCAATATCTTGCAGTTTTCCCTTGTGTATAGCACAACGTCTGGAACTTAAAATACTGTCTTAGCCAGTGTTTGTTCAGCCAACTTTTTAACAAATTCACTGATGGCTCTGTAACGACTGATGCTGGCAAATTATTCCAGTTGTCAGTACCTCTCATAATGAAAGTATTAGAGCTTACATTTTAGTCTTGCTGATTATAGCCCCGCTTTGAAAAAGTGGGGGCTATATTGGATTTGGCTTGTCCGGAATTCCGTCTGTCTGTCTTTAATATTTGATTGTCCGGAATTCCGTCTGTCTGTCTGTCTGTCTGTAATATTTGATAGTGGGTACCTTGTTACCGCAACTCCACTTACAGTTCTAGGTCAATCCTTTTGAAACTTTACAGGTGTTTTCATATAGGTCTGAAGACGTGCATATTCTTTTTTCATTATACTTAAATAATTTTTTTCACTTATTTCACCTTTTTTAACTTAGACAATTTTTGAGATCTACTAATGTTAAAATGTATAGGGAGTAGCTACCTTGCTACCGCAACTCCTCTTACAGTTCTAGGTCAATCCTTTTGAAACTTTACAGGTGTTTTCATATAGGTCTGAAGATGTGCATATTCTTTTTTCATTATCCTTAAATAATTTTTTTCACTTATTTCACCTTTTTTAACTTAGACAATTTTTGAGATCTACTAATGTTAAAATGTATAGGGAGTAGCTACCTTGTTACCGCAACTCCTCTTACAGTTCTAGGTCAATCCTTTTGAAACTTTATAGGTGTTTTCATATAGGTCTGAAGATGTGCATATTCTTTTTTCATTATCCTTAAATATTTTTTTTCACTTATTTCACCTTTTTTAACTTAGACAATTTTTGAGATCTACTAATGTTAAAATGTATAGGGAGTAGCTATCTTGTTACCGCAACTCCTCTTACAGTTCTAGGTCAATCCTTTTGAAACTTAATAGGTGTTTTCATATAGGTCTGAAGATGTGCATGTGCTTTTTTCATTATCCAAAACTTATTTTTTAACCAGGGATTTTCCTAGTGCAACTTTGGGGCCGGTAATTGGCCCCTATTTTTCCCAATTTAGAGACAGATATTCCCAAATTTTATGACAACTTTCCCAATTTCTGATGTTGTGCTAAATTTTGATAAAATAATTCATGAAAAATTGAACCAAAATTGACAAAGTTACAGCTGAATTAAATTCCCAACTATAAATATTAGCGAGCTGTTTTTCCCAAACCCAGTGGCCCCTGGACCCTGATTCTGAAGGGTAGGAAAATCCCTGTTAACTTAGACAAGGCATAGGTACCTTGTTAGGGATTTAACCCTCTCACAAGTCTTTACCTTTAATTCATGAGTCTTTCTCCTCTGACAGGGCTATAGCGGGGCTATAGTCAGATCCTCTGACAGTTCTAGTTTTTAATAGTTTTTAAAGGGGAATCATCCCCTAGTTTGGCAATATGTAACAATTTCAAACATATTGTCTTTATTCACAAAGTCTATGTTTAAGATTTTTTAGACTTTCACGGCATCAGCCCATTCCCATCTGTACTCTGGTGTTGACAAGTCGCCGAGAAAAGCTACATCTAAAAATGTAATCTCGTATGTCATCTGCTGAATTTTTGACAACTTTTTAAAAATATTTTTGCTTACAGGCAAACAGTGTGGACCCAGATCAGACTGCTCCTACAGGAGCAGTCTGATCTGGGGCCATACTGTTTGCAAAAAATTACTTTTAAGGTAACCAACAGATGGCAGAGCAGACAACAATTGCTAGCATGATTGGTATTTTATGTTAAGGATGGCATTAGACAATAACCACGTGGCTGAACATTCTTCAACTGTATTTTGTCCTTCTTATATAATGAGGACCATATCACACTCGCATATTTAACAGAGGCCTAAACTAGAGCCCTATATCATAGCCCCAGATAAGAGGGGATATCCACATATTATTTTTCTTATTTCTGCGAGGCGCTTCTAATGAGAACCCACAACATATCTTTGTGAGGCGCTTCTTATGAGTACCCTGGCCCCCGCCCATCGGGGCTTAAAGAAATAGATTGGGCTGCATGATGATTCCATGCAGAGCTGAAACCGAATGCACATGAGTACTGGTAAACTGCTTAGAGGTTATCAGCCTACCCAGGAATTGTGTTGCGAGTACGACCGTCCATGCATATAAACTCTATTGGTTTCATTGGACGACAGGGCTTGAGATGTCATTTCAGCTCAATGTCAGGTATAAGTCCCACAAAATTGGAAACAATGTCTCCAAAATGACCTATACGGTGTCAAACAAACAAATCTAATGACTACCCACAATGTTTTCTTGCAGAAATAAGAAAAAATATCAATACTTTTCGGATGAAAAAGGCACCTTGTCTAAAGCACAGGAGCTTGAAGTTATGTCCACTAGTAATTCGTAAGATTCAAAATCAAAAGTGACACTAACTTTGACTAAGATTCTTACGAAATGGCTTACGAAATGGCTTAGTGTCACTTTTGATTTTCAAACTTATGGACTACTTATGGACAGAACTTCAAGCTCCTGTGTCTAAAGCTATGCCTATATAGTGTTAACCCTTATCTTGCTGTTCACGACAACCCCTATACTTGGAAACAGTGTAGATCCAGATCAGATGGCTTCTGAAGAAGCCATCTGATCAGGATCTACACTGTTTGCCATTCAGTTTTTGAATTTGTAGCAATAAATTACATCAAGTAATTTGATTGGTTGATAGACAGAAATGGGTGTTGCTTAAATGAATATACAGCAAGAGAAGGGTTAAAAACATTGCTTGTCCTAATAATTCCAACAGCTTAAGGACTTGCTATAATTCTCCTAAAATTTCAACAAATTTGTTTCACAATCCAACAAGGGTTTCAAAAAGTGCAGATGGAATGGCAAACAGTGGAGACCCTGATCAGACTGCTCCTTCAGGAGCAGTCTGATCTGGGTCTCCACTGTTTGCTTAGGCCTGTCTGTCCCAATACTTAGGAACTTACAGTATATAGGTAAATGTCCTGGAGATAATTCCAAGATTCCTGTTAGCAAAGGACACCTTGTTTGCAATATGTTTTCATACCTGAAACTGTATTATCCATTGATATTTGTTTCTTGCACACGAGGAGTCAGTTGTTCAAAGCGTTGTTAGCTTAACGAGCTCGTTAGTGGTCATATTGTTAACTGTTCTAGCAAGTTTAATATACAAAATTTCTGGTATTTTTGCTGAAAAAATGTGAGCAGCTTTTTTTTTTCAGCAAAAATATTAGCATATTTGCCATAATAAATGATCAAAGTTGTAACGATATGTTAACTAACGACGTCGTTAGTTTGGAACAACTGGCCCCAGATAAGGAAATCATGGACTATACCCTGGGATAGAAATTCTTATCCTACCAAGGTTATCCTACCCAGGCATAGGATAAAAATTGAGAATTTTCACGTTTTTGATGTGCACTGGTTGAATAGGATGGCGAGTAGGTGGTCATTAAGTTTGATTGCACTGCATGAACAGTGACTTCAAAAACACTGCATTATTGTGACCAAAATATGGCAGACATCACTGCATTGCTAACAGGAGCAAGGTATGCAAGTTGGGTGTGAGGGGTAGATAGAATAATCTGTTCCAACGGTCAGTGTCCAGCATTATGAGGCTTGCTGAGACAGTGATCCTGAGGGATGGATTTTTCTATCTACCCTTACACCGATGTAAGATTCTTATAATCTGCCATATTTCATACTTTACTTTTAAGTGCCGTATTCTTAGCCAAACCACCGGGATTTCGCAAGTTGTATTGACCTGTATTGCCTGGTTGTGGTTTTCACTGTTTTCTGAAAGTTCAACCATTTTCTAAATAAATTAAAAATTACTGAGCTATTGAAATGGACTCCAGTAGATTCCATTCAATACAAAATTACAGACTTCTTACTCTACACTATAATACTATAATGTTATTAATCAAGTAATTTCATACTGGCCCAGGTACAGGTCCGAGATCTGCTGCATTGGCCCAAGGCCGAAGGCCGCCGGCCAATGCAGCTAACCGAGGACCTGTAACTGGGTCAATGCGAAATTACTTGATTAATGACAATTTTATTAATTGACACAATTAAAAAAACATGATTATTGATTTTTTTACCTCAGTTAATATTGGTTGACCTGGTGTTAATATGGATGACCTCCAATCAATACAGGATAGTCAATAATAAAGATCAATAAATGTCGATCAATACATGTTTTTTGATGTAATGATACAAATGCTATAGATCAAACTATTAAATTACAGGTGTATACAGTACAGAGCTGTCTGAGGACCAGTATTCCTTCCATCATGCGAAGATATTTGGCGTTCACAATCAGCTGATACTCGATCATTGGTACCCAGATCACGTCTACTTTGTTGATAAAAACTGGAATGTTACAGAGTCTGCTTCAGATGTAAGTTGAGCCACTTTGGGTAAAATTCCGTCTTGAGACATGTGGGCACAGCAAAGACACTGATCAGACTGTGCATCTGCACAGTCTGATCAGAGTCTTTGCTGTGCACTACCTAAATGATCCAAAGTATTCGGACAGAAACGCAGACCCAGATCAGACTGCTACTAAAGGAGCAGTCTGATCAGGGTCTACACTGTTTGCCATTCCCTTTGCATCTTTTGGACTTCTTGCGGGATCTTAAAACAAATTTGTTAACCCTTGTCCTGCTGAGCCCGGATATGCCTTATCTTTGAAACAATGTAGATCCAGATCAGATGGCTTCTGAGGAAGCCATCTGATCAGGAACTTCATTGTTTGCCATCCAGTTTATAAATTTGTTGCAATAATTTGCATCAAGTAATCTGATTGGCTGATAATCAGTAGTGGGTGGGGCATATATAAATATTCAGCAGAACAAGGGTTAAAACTTTAGGAGAATAAGAGCAAATCCTCAAGGTGTCTAAATTTTTCGGATTTTTAGCTCACCTGAGCCGAAGGCTCATGTGAGGTATTAGTATACCACGAGCCGGCGTCCGTCGTCGTCCGTCGTCCACACTTTCAAAGAAGTATATCTCCGGAACCAGTGGGCCAATCTTGATCAAATTTCATGTGAAGCATTATCAGGTAGGGGGAAAGGCTGCATACTGTTTTCGGGCAGATCGGATTGGAACTCTGGTTGCCATGGCAACAAATAGCTCCCATAGACTTAACATAGGAAAAAGTTTGTCATCACTCTAGCTCCGTCAATTTTTTTCTGATTATCTTCATTCTTGCAGATAATGAGGACAGGCATAAAATCTCGATCAAGTTCGATTTTGGGCTGAATCGGATTATTCACTCAGGAGTTACGTGCCCTTGAGCGTTGAAAAAATTGCCTATTGACTTAACATGGGGAGAATGTTGTCATCACCGTAGCTGCTTCAATTATTTTCAGATTGGCTTTATTCTTGCAGATAACCAGCACAGCCATGAAATCTCGGTCAAGTTCGATGACTGGCAGAATCGGATCATTCACTTAGGAGTTACCTGCCCTTGTGTGTTTTTGCATTAGGGTTAATGGGAATTTCAAAAATGTATATCTTAAAGACTACTTGGCCAACTTTGATCAAATTTCATGTGTCGCATTATTGGGCAAGTGGAAAGGCTTCATTAGGTTTTCAGGCAGATCTGAGTGGAACTCTGGTTGCCATGGCAACATCTAGCTCCCATAAACTTCACATAGGAAAAAGCTTGTCATCACTCTAGCTCCGTCAATTTTTTTCTGATCGACTTCATTCTTGCAGATAACCAGTACAGGCATAAAATCTCGGTCAAGTTCGATTTTGGGCCGAATCAGATAATTCACTCAAGAGTTACGTCCCCTTGAGCGCCCGAAAAATTGCCTATCGACTTAACATGGGGAAAATGTTGTCATCACTGTAGCTGCTTCAATTTTGTTCGGATTGGCTTCATTCTTACAGATAACCAGCACAGCCATGAAATCTCGGTCAAGTTCGATAATTGGCAGAATCGGATCATACACTTAGGAGTTACCTGCCCTTGTGCATTTTTGCATAAGGGTTAATGTGAATTTCAAAAATGTATATCTTGAAGACTACTTGGCCGACTTTGATCAAATTTCATGTGTAACATTATTGGGCAAGTGGAAAGACTGCATAAGGTTTTCATGCAGATCTGAGTGGAACTCTGGTTACTATGGCAACATATAGCTCCCATAGACTTAACATAGGAAAAAGCTTGTCATCACTCTAGCTCCGTCAATTTTTTTCTGATCGACTTCATTCTTGCAGATAATAAGGACAGGCATAAAATCTCGGTTAAGTTCGATTTTGGGCAGAATCGGAATATTGACCTCGGAGTTACGTGACCTTGAGCGACAAAAAAATTGCCAATAGACTTAACATAGGGAAAATGTTGTGACTACGATAGCGACTTGAATTTTTTTCAGATCAGCTTCAAACTTGCAGGTAACAAGGACAGACATAAAATCACGGTTAAGTTCGATTTTGGGCCGAATCGGATTATTTGCCATGGATTTACCTGCCCTTGAGCATGAAAAAATACGTTGTGACCACGATAGCAACTTTATTTTTATTCAGATTAGCTTCAAACTTGCAGGTAACGAGGACAGGCATAAAATCCTGGTTAAGTTCGATTTTGGGCCGAATCGGAATATTGACCTCGGAGTTACGTGACCTTGAGCGACAAAAAATTTGCCCATAGACTTAACATAGGGAAAATGTTGTGACTACGATAGCGACTTGAATTTTTTTCAGATCAGCTTCAAACTTGCAGGTAACGAGGACAGACATAAAATCTCGGTTAAGTTAGATTTTGGGCCGAATCGGATTATTTGCCTTGGAGTTACCTGCCCTTGAGCATAAAAAAATACGTTGTGACCACGATAGCAACTTTATTTTTATTCAGATCAGCTTCAAACTTGCAGGTAACGTGGACAGGCATAAAATCTCAGTTAAGTTCGAATCGGAATATTGACCTCGGAGTTACATGACCTTGAGCGACAAAAAATTTGCCCATAGACTTTACATAGGGAAAATGTTGTGACTACGATAGCCACTTGAATTTTTTTCAGATCAGCTTCAAACTTGCAGGTTACGAGGACAGACATAAAATCTCGGTTAAGTTCGATTTTGGGCCGAATCGGAATATTTGCCTTGGAGTTACCTGCCCTTGAGCATAAAAAAAATACGTTGTGACCACGATAGCAACTTTATTTTTATTCATATCAGCTTCAAACTTGCAGGTAATGAGGACAGGCATAAAACCTCGGTTAAGTTAAATTTTGGGCCGAATCGGAATATTGACCTCGGAGTTACGTGACCTTGAGCGACAAAAAATTTGTCCATAGACTTAATTAGGGAAAATGTTGCGACTACGATAGCGACTTGAATTTTTTTCAGATCAGCTTCAAACTTGCAGGTAACAAGGACAGACATAAAATCTCGGTTAAGTTCGATTTTGGGCCGAATCGGAATATTTGCCTTGGAGTTACATGCCCTTGAGCATAAAAAAATACGTTGTGACCACGATAGCAACTTTATTTTTATTCATATCAGCTTCAAACTTGCAGGTAACGAGGACAGGCATAAAATCTCGGTTAAGTTCGATTTTGGGCCGAATCGGAATATTGACCTCGGAGTTACGTGACCTTGAGAGACAAAAAAATTTGCCCATAGACTTAACGTAGGGAAAATGTTGTGACAGAAATAGCGACTTGAATTTTTAGCTCACCTGAGCCAAAGGCTCCAGTGAGCTGATAGTATACCAAGGCTCCGGAGTCCGTCGTCTGTCGTCCGTCCATCCGTCGTCCACACTTTCAATGAAGCATATCTCAGAAGGCAGTCGACCAATCTTGTTTAAATTTTATGTGTAGCACCATTGGGCAAGGGGAAAGGCTGCATTAGGTTTTGGAGCTAGTCTGGTTCATTTGTTCCTTCATTCTTCTTTCTCTCCATATAGAGATAATAGACCAATGTTAAATTTTTATTCAAAGATTTCTCAGGAACTATAAAAGCTAGAAGCATCAAATTTGGTATTCAATAGAATAATGATGACTTATTTTGTGTAAGAGACATTGGGCTTTCTCAGTTTATTTGTTCATCTGTTCTTTCATTCTTCTTTCTCTCCATTTTGACCAATGTTAAATTTTCGTCAAAGATTTCTCAGGAACTATAGAAGCTAGAAGTCTTAAACTTGGAATGCAATGCAATAATGATGACTTATATCCTGTAAGGGTCAATGGGCTGGATTGTATTAGCAGATTTAGTAGTCAAGTCTGTGAATTGTTAAAACTTAAGTTCCTCAGGTGAGCGGTTTAGGCTCATTGAGCCTCTTGTTACGGTGTGTGATCAATCGTTTATCCATGAGAGGAAAGGCTGTTTGAGTTTGTATATAGGTCGGTTGAGTGCTTGCGGAGTGTACATGTCAGAAGCCAGAAGGCACATATTTTCTTGCCTTGTCTCAGTTACTGTCATGTCTATGGTAAAACTCCTAAAAATTGGGATAGCTTGAGGACTAACTGTAATTCTGCTAAAATTTTAACAAATTTGTTTCACGATCCTGGAAGGAGTTAAAAAGGTGAAGACAGAATGGCAAACAGTGTAGACCCTGATCAGACTGCTCCTTCAGGAGCACGAGGAGCAGTCTGATCTGGATCTGTACTGTTTACTTAGACCTGTCTGTCCCAATCCTTCAGATCATTATTGTAATAAATTAATGCAAACCTTTTCCGCAGTGTCCCACAACATTCTTTCATGTTGATTGTTCTTGTAATATTTTCTTTCAATAAATATGGGTGGTAAGCTCACCTGTGGGGCTCCAGAACTAAATATTGTCACATACACATTGTTCTTGAGTTTACCACCCATGCTAATCCAAACTGAAACTGTCAGTTGCTGCTGAAAGAAAGTGCACTGAACTGGTCAAAGGCTCTGAAGATATAGGCATAGTGGGTCAGACTTACAAAGCAACAAAATGAGAAAATTGCAGGGATACTGCTGGGCTTAATAAAAAGAATGGCAGTTCCAATCTGTGATGGAACTGCCGCTTAAGGGGAATGGATACACCTTCCTGCAAGAGTATTTTTGTCTCCCATGCCAATAGGGGTCAATTCATAAAGGAAAGAATAGCACACTCTTTCCTTTAAGAGTAGACCCTTTTTCAGAGGGTCTCAGTTTGTAGGAGAGTTAGCAGAAAGTCCCCCAAAAATTGTGAGAATATGCACTGTACTGAATAACCGCTTATGTATAAGCCTGCCAGGGAAAAGTAGTGGTTAGGTAAACTGACCAGCTCAGCTTGACCTTAATAGTGTTGACTGGGCTGTTAAACCCCAAATCAAAACAAAACCAAAAATTGTCTCCCTTTTAACCCTTACCCTGCTGATCACGACAACTCTTATCCTTGCAAACTGTGTAGATTCAGATCAGATCTGATTAGGATCTGCACACATTGTCATTCAGATTACAACTTTGAAGGAATTCATTATAACAAGTAATTTGATTGGTAGATAATCAGAAATGGGTGTGACAAAGTTAATTATTCAGCAGGATAAGGGTAAAAAAGATGGAAATGTCTACTAGGGGGAAAAATCTACTTGACCCACTTGTTATGGCCTAATGCTTGAGGATGATAAACGTGTCTTGTTCCTGTGAAATGTACCAAAATATCTTTGCTCTTGGTCATGCAGGACAAACGAAATTTTGAAGAATTTTTAAGTCTGATCTATTCCCCTTAACATGTTAACTCTTAAGATGCCAATCACAACTATTGTTGTATGCTTTGTCGTCTGCTGATTACTTTAACAGTCATTTTTGCAAACAGTGTGGACCCAGATCACACTGCTCCTCTAGCAGTCTGATTAGGGTTCACACTGTTAGCCTGTTTGCAAAAATACGTTTGAAAAGTTTGCAAGAAGACTCAGCAGACGACATAAACAGACGGCATTTTAAGATGCAGTTTTTCATTGCATCTTATCCCATTTAGTACCAGAAACTCCAAAACGGGTACCCTGGCAAACAGTGCAGGCCCAGATCAGACGCCGCAGAATGCGGCGTCTGATCAGGGCCTCCACTTTTTGCTAAAAGTTCAGTCATTTTCCAAATAAATTTTGATGAAAACACAACCTGTCACCCCTAAATCTTGAAATGAACTCCTGCTATATATAAGGAAGATTCCATTTGGTACAAAAAGGGTTAAGGATTAAATGTTCAAATAAGTAAGTAAGTAAGTAAGTAAGTAAAGTCTTTATTTAACGAGGGTAACAACATTTAGCATAGACATTTACATGCATCCGCTAATCTTCCATGAGGCCCTCAAATTGCAACTGTACTCTCTTGCAGGATACATCCGTACATTGTAATGGTACCGTGTTCACCATACCTGACAGTACAGATAGACAGCTGGTTCCCAACAGGTACAATGTTGTTGTGAAATTTACTGGACCAGATTTGGCAGTGATTGGGGATGGAACTGGAAGACTCTTTATTGTAGATACGAACAACCGAGAGACTCAAACTAAATGGAAGGTACATTAAAACATGTAATAGGGGACACCTCTATTAAGGGGAATGGGTACCCCTTCAGGGGAGGCAACTCCTGCAAAGTATTTTTCAGTAGGGTTTAACTCCTAAAGGAAAGAATTTGCTCCTGAGGAGCAAATTCTTCCCTTTAAGAGCTGACCCCTTTTTCCGTGGGACTGAGCCTATAGAAAAGCAAACAAGAAGTCCTGAATGTTGTCACCCTTTGAAAAAAGGCGGGGAAAATGGGCTAGGTGTTCCCATTCCCGTTAAGCTAGCTTCATGAGTGCGTGAGTGTTTGAGTTTTACGTCCCACCAACAGCTAAGGTCATACGGAGACGGGGCCTCTGTTTAAAGACTCATCCGAATGTCTGGAGAAGCCCGGGATCGATCCTGCGACACCCGGTTTACAAGGCGAGTAGCGTAATCACTGCACTACGGAGGCTTCTAAGCTAGCTTCATATATTAGGCAAGCCTGAATTCAGTGTGTGAAAAAGGCAAACACTTTAAAACACCTGTATTCATTATCAAGTACATTTTGATTTTCCCGACGATATTTTCTTGGTTAATACAGGTTGTACTGTATTGTGTTGTATAGGATATAAGCTTAAAATCTTTAATGCTCAGGACAGATATGAGTATGGATGATAATTTGGGAATTATTATGTCTCCCCCGAAAAAATTTTTTTCGGAGAGACATATTGTTTTTCCCCCGGGCGTCTGTCTGTCTGTCCGTCTGTCCGTCTGTCTGTCTGTCCGTCTGTCTGTCTGTCTGTCCGTCTGTCTGTCACACATTCATGTCCGCTCTATAACTTGAAAACCGTTGGAGCTATTGTCACGAAACTTAGTATAAATATAAATCAGCATTAGACGACGTGCAGTGCGCAAGAACTATAACTCTCGCATTTATACTTTTTGAATTATCTCCCTTGGAAGTTTGTTGGTATGTATATATGTATGGGCAAATCGTGTCCGGTCAATAACTTTCTTATTTTCATATGGATTTTAAAATTACTTGGCAGAAATATTAACAACCATAAAACGATGTGTGGTGCGCATGAATCAGGTCGGTACCTCAAAGGTCAAGGTCATACTTAGAGGTCAAAGGTCAAAAAAGGGGCCTTTTTTTCATATTTGGTCAATAGCTTTCTTATTTTGAGATGAATTTTAAAATTACTTGGCAGAAATATTAACCACCATGAGACGATGTCTGGTGTGCATCAGGCAGGTCAGTACCTCGAAGGTCAAGGTCATACTTAGAGGTCAAAGGTCAAAAAAGGGGCCTTTTTTTCGTGTTTTATCAATAACTTTCTTATTTTGAGATGGATTTTAAAATAACTTGGCAGAAATATTAACCACCATGAGACGATGTGTGATGTGCATCAGGCAGGTCAGTACCTCGAAGGTCAAGGTCATACTTAGAGGTCAAAGGTCAAAAAAGGGGCCTTTTTTCGTGTTTTGTCAATAACTTTCTTATTTTGAGATGGATTGTGAAATCACATGGCAGAAATGTTAACCAATATAAGACGATGTGTTACGTGCATGACCTAGGTTGGTACCTCAAAGGTCAAGGTCATACTTAGGGGTCAAAGGTAAAAAAGGGGCCTTTTTCCGGTTTTGTCAATAACTTGCTTATTTTTAGATAGAATTTGAAGTTACTTGGCAAAAATGTTAACTATCATGAGACGATGTGTTGCATGCATGATTCAGTTTGATACCTCAAGTGTCAAGGTCATACATAGAGGTCAAAAGTAAAAAAAGGGGCCTTTTTTTTCGTGTTTGGTCAATAACTTTCTTATTTTTAGATGGATTTTGAAATTGCTTGGCAGAAATGTTAAACACCATGAGATGATGTGTTGCACGCATGACCCAGTTTGGTACCTGAAAGGTCAAGGTCATACATAGAGGTTAAAGGTCAAAAAGGGGCCTTTTTTGTGTTCTGTCAATAACTTTCTTATTTTTAGATGGATTTTGAAATTACTTGGCAGAAATGTTAACCACCATAAGACGATGTGTTGCGTGCATGACCCAAGTTGGTACCTCAAATGTCAAGGTCGTACTAAGAGGTCAAAGAACAAAAAGGGGCCTTTTTATGCCTCCAACTTTGAAAAAGTTGGAGGGGCATATTGGTTCTGGTTCGTTTGTCCGTTCGTCTGTCCGTTAAGCTTTTGATGCATAGCATAACTAAAGAACCGTGTATGCTAGGGTTTTGAAATTTCATATATGGATTCCTCATGGAAAATTAGCTGACACGTATTTTTTTTCTCGTCCGGATTATGCCCCCTTCAAGAGTTATTGCCCTTTGAATTTTTTTTAATAAAAATCTTGTCAGCAAGATATCTCAAAAACTATTGGAGCTAGAGCCTTGAAAATTGGTGAATATATTGGTGGTGATGAGTAGATTAACTGATTAACTTTTGACAAAATTCCGAAAAATACTTTGTGAGTTACGGCCCTTTGTCATTTTAGTAATTTGTGCCCATTGTAATGTATGCTAAAAGTGATGCATAGCATAACTTTAGAACCGTGTATGCTAGGGTTTTGAAATTTCATATATGGATTTCTCATGGAAAATTAGCTGACGCGCACTTTTTTTCTCGTCCGGATTATGCCCCTTTCAAGAGTTATTGCCCTTTGAAATTTTTTTAATAAAATCTTGTCAGCAAGATATCTCAAAAACTATTGGAGCTAGAGCCTTGAAAATTGGTGAATATATTGGTGGTGATGAGTAGATGAACTGTTTAACTTTTGACAAAATTCTGAAAAATACTTTGTGAGTTATGGCCCTTTGTCATTTTGGTAATTTGTGCCCATTGTAATGTATGCTAAAAGTGATGCATAGCATAACTTTAGAACCGTGTATGCTAGGGTTTTGAAATTTCATATATGGATTCCTCATGGAAAATTAGCTGACTCGTATTATTTTTCTCGTCCGGATTATGCCCCTTTCAAGAGTTATTGCCCTTTGAAATTTTTTCAATAAAATCTTGTCAGCAAAATTTCTCAAACACTATTGGAGCTAGAGCCTTGAAAGTTGTTGAGTATATTGATGGTGATGATTATATGAACTTATTAACTTTTGACAAAATTCCGAAAAATACTTTATGAGTTATGGCCCTTTGTCATTTTGGTAATTTGTGCCCATTGTAATGAATGCTAAAAGTGAAGCATAGCATAACTTTAGAACTATGTATGCTATGGTTTTGAAATTTCATATATGCATTCCTAATGGAAAATAAGCTGACGCATATTTTTTTTCTCATCCGGATTATGCCCCTTTCAAGAGTTATTGCCCTTTGAAATTTTTTGAACATTTTTCAAGTTACTTTGCAGAAATGTTTATCTTCATTAGATGATGTGTTGCACACAAGACCCGGCTCAATACCTCCAATGTCAAGGTTATACTTAGAGGTCAAAAACGGGGGAGACATCTGTGTTTTTGTAGAAAAACAAGTTCTAGTTTTAGGCCTTTTCTCCATAAAACACATTCAGTGATATCTTGTTCGATGATTTATATTGTAAGATGGTTCTGGATATAACACTGTCATACGATGGCATGGGTGCCTATATTTTCTATTATGTATATAACATGATCTCAGTACAAAACAGTGTTTTGTATGACTCCTAACAGTAACATTACAAAGTGACTATACTGTACCAGAGTGACAGTTCTATGCACGCAGCACTGGGTAACCTGGTTAACCCTTAACCCAATGAACAAGACAACCCCTACCTTTGGCCAGATCAAAGCCATCTGATCAGGATCTACACTGTTTGTCATGCAATTTGTGAATTGAGCAAATACATTATATAAAGTAATTTGATTAGAGGATAGTCTGAAATGGGTGTGGCTAAATTAATTTATTCAGCAGGATAATGGTTAAGTAGTCATTCAAAAAAGAACCCACAACATGATAGTTTGTTGTGAAGAACTAATAAAAAATATTCGAAAAGTAGTCTCATCTTTTTTTGTCACGCCTGCTATTAGCATGGCGCGATATAGGCGCCCGGTTTTCCGTCCGTTCGTTCGTCCGTCCGTTCGTCAAGGCGTCAACATTTGCGACCACCCTAGCGTTCACCCTAATGGTCAAGTTTCATTAATGATACTTCATACAAACTTGTGTCTGAAGATGGCAACTTACATGCAAGCATCTATATTTCACCTTGACCTACATTTCATGGTTCACTGACTTTGTAAAATATTGCGACCACCCTAGCGTTCACCCTAATGGTCAAGTTTATTTCTCAAGAACTATAAGAGCTTCTTTAATGATATTTTGTACAAACTTGAATCTGTGGATGGCAACTTCAATGCAAGCATCCATATTTGACCTTGACCTAAATTTCATGGTTCACTGACTTTGTAAAATATTGTGACCACCCTAGCGTTCACCCTAATGGTCAAGTTTATTTCTCAAGAACTATAAGAGCTTCTTTAATGATATTTGGTACAAACTTGAATCTGTGGATGGCAACTTCAATGCAAGCATCCATATTTGACCTTGACCTACATTTCATGGTTCACAGACTTTGTAAAATATTGCAACCACCCTAGCGTTCACCCTACTGGTCAAGTTAATTTCTGAAGAACCATAAGAGCTTCATTAATGATACTTGGTACAAACTAATATCTCGGGATGGCAACTTAAATGCAAGCATCCATATTTGACCTTGACCTACATTTGATGGTTCATTGACTTTGTAAAATATTGCCACCACCCTAGCGTTCACCCTAATGGTTAAGTTCATTTCTCAAGAATTATTTGAACTTCATTAATGATACTTAGTACAAGCCTTTTATGCAAGCATCTGTGTTTGATCTTGGCCTAGATGTCATGGTTTGGTGACTGCCCCCCCACAGGCGCGACATAGCCTTCGGCTGATTCTTATTTTTTTTTTTTTTTTTTGGTGGAAAATCACTTGAGTACAAGCCAAAATATTTCAATTTGAAATATAGTTAATTTGCATAATTGATGCAAATTATATACAAATAATTAACTTTATTATCTCAGTTATCTTAGCAACCGCTGTACTGATTATCAAGATGAAAGCACTTTTGGAACATCTAGAGTGTCCTCATTGTGAAAGTTATAACAGGCACCAATAATGTATGTTTCAACCATAACAAAATGCCATTTTTAGGAACATGAAAGAAAACTTTATTTCATATGGGTTAGTATGTGGAGTATTTCTTGGCTTGACATATTTTACAGGCCCTTATGACAAAGAAGATTCCAGAAGAGGAGAAGCCATGTTTATTGGTGGATGCCATGGAACTCTCTAAGGATGAAAACCACAAACTGGAGTGTCTTCTAGTGCATGTTGCAGAGTCTACTCCAGAGGAGAAGGATAAATATAGGTCACAGTTCTTGACAAGTCTACACTGGGTCACATTCACATCAGGTACTTGGTTTAACCTTTCAAGCGCTATGAAAAACTAGATAAAACCCATTTTCTGACTTTATCAATTAACCTTTGGGTGTGTATTTCTCTTTCTGCATCTGTGATGGATGTTTAATATTTTTCTCACTTATACCTTACAAATATATTTGATCATGAACAAAATACATGTACATTGTAAATTTTATCTGCGGAAAAGGAAAATTTTAAGGTAAAAAATTGTGTTAATTTTCTTATTTCTGCTCAAAATATAGTTTGTGGGTACTCGTTAGAACTGCTTCAACTATATTTTAGAGCAGAAATAAAAAAAAATAGTGTTTACCCTGGCAAACTCCAGTTTTACTATATAAATGTAGGGTTCAAGGGGGTCAAAATTATATAGGCATGTTTTCGTGATGAATGCATATTTATATCACCTGTAAATGTTGCCAGTAGCAAGTTAAATGGTGAACCAAAAGTAAAAAAAAATAGTGTACAATGTGATTGGCCTTTGCTTTTACATTACGATAACACATCCGTGCGTCATAGTGCATTTTTTACATCCCCCAAAAGGGTCAATTTTCTGAAGAAAATGTGTGATATTTTTCTTATTTATACTCAAAACAAAGGTTGTGGGTACTCGTTAGAACCGCCTCATTGAGGCGGTTCTAACAAGTACCCACAACCTATGTCTTGGAGCAGAAATAAGGAAAATAATGTATACCCCCTTAAACCCCAGTTTTCTCTATATAAAGTGGGGTGTAAGGGGGTGTTTATTTCACGGACTTGTTCACGTGATGTAAGCTCAAAAATAATTTGTAAATACACTTGTCAAATCTAGTAATCTAGCCAGGTTCATAGAGAATTTCACAATTAAAGTGGAAATCAAATTGCCATCATTTAAGTTTGTAAATCACATTTTATATGGAGAAAAGTTGGTGTGCATTATTTTCCTTATTTTTGCTTTAAAACAAAGATTTTTTGTACTCGTTAGAACTACCACTATGAGATGCTTCTAAGCAACCTTCACAGTCTATGTTTTACCCTTTTTGTTCTGAATGGTACTCAGCTTAGAGTGGAAATTTAGGCTGTCAGTGTTAGTTTTAGAAGTTTACAGTAGAACTTTGATCGCTCGAACATCGATGGCTCGTTTACTATGGCTGAGTCAAACCATTTCTTGAGCCCCTTGGGAAATCCTCTATATAAGAAATAGCGGGGAATAATTTAGGAGATTTTAGTCTTTTATTTTGTTAATGTATGCTGGGTGTACTCATTAGAATCGCCTCGATGAGGCGATTCTGATGAGTACACACAGCATACATTTGCATTATATAACACCGGAAAGATGTCCAAAAGAATCTTATTATTCCTCCTAACAGTAGCCCTCAGTGGCTCGAACTACCCCTGTCTCGAACAGATTTTTGAGGTCCCAAAGGTGTTCGAGCCATTCAAGTTCGACTGTATTAAGAAATTGGCTGAAATTTTTGGAAACAGTGAAGGACCTAATCAGACACACTGTTGTGCAGCATCTGATCTGGGCCTTTCATTGTTTGTGAGTGTTCCATTTTGGAGTTTCCTGTATAAAATGGGTTAAAGCAGAAATATGAAAAATGTCAACAAATTTATCCCAAAATGACATTTTTAGGGTCATAAAGGAACCTATAGTCTGATAAGGAATTCCTGGCAGTTACATCATACACCTCAACCCCGTTATAGCACGGTTACGTTATAACATGAATTCGGATATAACACGGTTGTTGTTTGGACCCCAAATTTTCTCCAACCTTCCTTTTTTGCTTCGGCAAAAAAAGAAATCCTAGTGAGTTAACACGGTAGTTAGAAGAAATCAAGGCGTGTTAACACGGTAGTTAGCGTTAAATCTTAATGTTGCCTTAATCACTTGTCAATTATCCAATTTAACACAGTTATTGTATATCAGTAAACATGCAATAAACAACTTCTTCACACGGTCTGTAAATTTTACTAATGACGTGTGAAAACACCTGTGAAAACTCGTGGCTAATATCCAGCCGAAAGATCAAAGGGTAAACACTGATCTGCTAGTTGGAGGCTGCTCATCAAAAATTGGTCATTTGCTCATGCACATCGATAATTTAATTAAGCCAACAAAACCCTGCAAACATTTTAAAGAAATTTTTTGCATACATGTGGCGAACAGGGTGGGCTCAGATCAGGCAGGTAGTCTGATATGGATCCGCACTGTGCAACAATGATTTTTAAATTAACCAGCAGACGACAAGAGCAGACTACAATTGTTGTGATTGGCACTTTAAGGGTTAACACTTCAATAGAGACAACGCTATGCTCATGCTTGGTAAAGTACAAAAAAGGATGAAAAATTGCGCATTAGATCACATCTATACCCTGTCTAACCAAACGGGCACTGTGTATACAATATCATATTAAGGTCGATGAAACATGGTGATTTTCATCGACGTTGATGCGACATTGCAAAGGAAAGAACTGATAAAGCAATCACTACAATTTGCACCCCAATGTGCCCGCTAGAGGGGTCTACTATCATAGGAAGAGCATTGCATCCCTGTGCGAGGTGTATACACACAACGTCAAATCAACGCTGATGCTACGATTTGACGTTGCATCGACGTTGGTGCAATCTTGCTGAGACATCATGTGCCCTCCATGCGCTAGGGGATTTCTTATTTGAGAAAGAATTTGCTCCGGAAAAGAATCTGCGCCAACACAGCAAACCTCAGTGCAAAACCTTTCCCGTTTGCATAGTCTATCTGCGGAAGAAAAAAAGAGAAAAAAAAAAACATAGATTATTGACCCATGAAAGGAAAGAATTTGCTCCTGTATGCAACATTGTTTTAACACCGATGTAACGCATTAACGTTGGAAAACGCAGCAAAGTGCCGACGCAGCAAACCTCAGCGCAAAACCTTTCCCGTTTGCATAGTCTACCGTATCTGCGGAAGAATAAAAAAGACATAGAAAGGAAAGAATTTGCTCCCGTATGCAACGTCGTTTTAACATCGATGTTTACAACGAATTAGCATTGCACCTTCCTTTGTGCGGCCTTGCTCAGGCGTCTCATGCTATCCTTGCAATGGGAAGAGTTTCTGGCATCACTTGCCTGGGCAGGGTTAGACCTAAGCAGTTACCAGTACCCATTTGCGGTCCGTTCCCAATCTATTTCTCCAAGGCCCGATAGGCGGGGGTGCCCGTTTACTTATTCAATTGCAGTAAGAAAGTTAACTGTGGAAGGCAAAAATATAGTCAGATAGAGTTTTTTCCCTTGTGCATTGCAATTGCTTATGCAAATGGGAACCAGTCACCGGGAACCACGGCCCATCTAAAAATACACACCAGGATTACACATGGACATATTGGAATAGAAATCAAACACAAACGTATGAATCGCTTTTTTTCACAAATTTATTTTATTTAACAATCATGCAACGAATTTAAAGCAATAAATGCAACATCTAAAAGCAAAACAAACAAAAGAACAAACGATAAAATAGCCTGAAAAACATTGCAATAACACAAAACAAAGGTAAACAAACTGTGGCAGATGAACTTTTTCCGGGTCATTGATGATCATTATAGTACGGTTCGGTTAACTAACACGGTCTTCTGATTGGACCCCGAGAACCGTGCTATAACGGGGTTGTAATTAGTTTACTCAAATATTCATATGATATGGCCTTTACTTGAAACCTAGGACTAACATTATTTACATACCGCCAGAGCCTTGTGGATTTCGTGGCCGAGAGAGTAGAGGGGTTGTTCTACAGACCAAGAAGTGGCTGGTTTCGAAACCCACGAATGATTTTTTTAGTTTTTATTTTTTTTCCTCGTAATGCACACACAGACACGTTTATAAGAAATAAAGATGAAAAAAGTGAAATAGAAAAAGTATATGTAAAATTTTCTATAGATTTTAAACCAGTAAAATATCAAAATATGAAACAGTAAACATTTAATGTACTATAAAAAGATAAAACAAATATATAATAAAGAACCGCAATCAGTGAGATTCGAACTCGGACCGTCAGCATGACAAGCAGCGTTGACATCCCCTGGGCCGTTGTGACTGCTGTTTAATCAGTGGGTGTGTCCTGTTCATACGATAAACCCAAGGGCAAATTTATACTGGAAAATCCTTTCTATTTTTAGCTTTGTTATTGATTTTATGTCACTGCCAGACCTAGGTCGTGCTTGATTCGAGCTCAAGCATCTTCTGAAGTAGAGAATTTTAAATCAAGTGGCGCCGAAGACTTTTCGGAAGGCTCTTCCAAATCTACCTTTAAAAAGGTGGGGTGAATGGGAGGATCACGTGATTCAAGCACAGGAGTCGCTGAATGCATTATAGTTTGATAATGTTGAGCAGAATCTCGACACATTTAATTCAATCATCAAAACGATATACATCTGCAATTTACTCGATTTTAAAATAAACCACCAGCTTTTATAATTGTGTTATTCATTATAAACTGTTTCGGCCTAAATTACTTCATGTACATTTAGGATCGACTTCGACTCGAACCAAAGTAGGTACTTGGGTAGCTACCAATGAAACGCGTACTAGCATTATCAGAGGAACACCTGTGGTTGCTGATTTAGCAGACTGCATGACAGCATAACTATAAATATGTCATAGGACCATCGTTGAAACAAAAGCATCTTATATGTATATGGTAAACCTCCGACGGCACTAGGAGCTCAGCTGTATTTTTAGTAACCAAGGTACGACTCTAGTTCCAGCCAAAGTCGCTCTATATGTATTTTTAGCTGCGTCATTTTAACATAGCGCTTTCTATTTAACATATATTTTGCTTTAATTTATAGACAATTATTTATAAAATGCTTTCATTTTCACACACACACACACACACACACACACACACACACACACACACACACACACACACACACACACAAGATAAATAATGAAGACTAAATTGCTGTATGTTTATCCCGGGAGATTCTTTCTTCCCAAAGTCACTTGATTTTATCGAGGTTCTTCCGGATATCCCAGAAGACCCAGGAGACAGTGAATCAAGTCCGAGCCTAGTTTGTTTACCAGTAGTATCTTATACAAGTGTGTTTTTCTAATGAGTTCCGAATTCTTACTGTAACTGATTCTTTAGTTGTTTGATATTTTCATAATTATTCAAAAATATGTATTTCTTAAATCTTTTTGTACCATAGGGAATCTTCCTCCTTATATATAGCAGGTGTCCTTTTAAAAATTTAGGTGTGTCAAGATGCCTTTTCTTCAAAATTCCTTTGGAAAATGGCTGAACTTTTGCAAACAGTGTAGGTCCTGATCAGACGCCGCAGAATGCGGCATCTGATCTGAGCCTGCACTGTTTGTCAGGGTACCCATTTTGGGGTTTCCAGTATAAAATGTGTTAATATTAAATGGCGGCCAATTACATTAGATATCATTTTTTCCAGTAGATAGGAAGTCTTGGACTTTGGAGAGGACTCGCCGGCTCGTCAGCAGAAAGCCATACAGTTACGCTGCCTTAGGGCGTGATGGGGAATCTCTGATTATTGCTGGGGAAGATGAATTTCACTTTGTTTTTGATTCACTGGTTCCTGTTGTTATTAGTGACAAAGAAGAATCTGGTTGTAAAGGTACTAAACTACAAAAATCTTCCAATCACTTTAACAAGTCTGTGCAGTGAATACCCTTGTAAACGGGCCTAATGGATAAGAGCGCTGGTCTCTCACCGCCGTTGGTTCGAGCCTCGCTCGGGTCACGTGTGAGACGCCAAGTTCTGCAACGGAAGGTCAGGTGGTTTTTCTCCGGGTACTCCAGTTTTCGCCCACCTATGATTAACAATCGGCTCGATATGAGTGAAATAATCTTGAAAGGGCCATAAAACCCAAACCAAAAAAAAAAAAAATACCCTTGTATAGATAAAAGTGGGGTTTTCAAGGGTATATATACTTTTATTTTGCTCATAGATATTGATTGTGGGTACTCTTTAAAACTGCCTCAATGAGGTGTTTCTAATGAGCACTTACAGTCTATGTTTATAACAGAAACAAGAAAAATTCTGTATTTACCCTAAATATCTGACACCCAAAATCCTTACCATACTTATTCTAAAATTTGAACAAGTACAATTTACTACCCAATGTTGTGTCTAAGAATAGCGGGATGAGTGGCAAACAGTGTAAACACTGATGAGACACCGCATTCTGCAGCGTCTCATCTGGGTCTTCATTGTTTGCTCAGGCCTGTCTGACCGAACACATACAGTACCGTAATGATCCGGCTATAAGACGGGTCTTTTACCGCCAGAATGCCCCCTAATTTTTACATTCATCTTATAACCGAGATCTCGGGCATCCTTGAAATTTTCCGCAAAGAACGGAAGGAAAATCACATGCAGTAAGTACATGTGTATACCTGTTGCGTAACTATGGGTCTGTGAAGTGATGAGTGGGAGCGTAGTAACAATAAACATCGGTAAAAGAAACCAAAAGATCGTGAAGAACAGTTATAATTCAAGCCTAAATGTTTTTATCATGATTGGATTAATTCCCATGCGTTTTCAATGGATATATTCCCCGGAAGGTGCCCCGGAACAAAATAAGCGCATGCGAATTTTCATTGGTTTATGATAATGAGTTCATAAAGATTAATGAGGTAAAAGTTTCACTCCATTTGCATAAGAAAATAAGTTGATGATGCCTTACGTTTTTTTACACCCCCGGCATACGAAGTATGCTATGGGGGTATATAGTTTTCGTCCTGCCGTTCGTCCGTCCGTGTTTCTGTCCTTCCGTCCGTCCGTCCATCCATTTACATTTTGGTTAAAGTTTTGCTTTAAAGTTTCTAAGAGATTGTATCTTCTAAATCCTTTGATAGATTTAGTTGATACTTAAACTGAAGTTACATACTGGTCTAAAGATTTCATTGATGCATGTCCCACTCCCACAGTGACCTTGAGGTCAAGGTCACAGACTTAGAAATTTTACATTTTGGTTAAAGTTTTTCGTTAAAGTTTCTAAGAGGTTGTATCTTCTGAACCCTTCCATAGATTTAGTTGATACTTACACTGAAGTTACAAACTGGTCTAAAGATTTCATTGATGCATGTTCTCCCCCCCCCCACAGTGACCTTGAGGTCAAGGTCACAGACTTAGAAATTTTACATCTTGGTTAAAGTTTTGCGTTAAAGTTTCTAAGAGGTTGTATCTTCTGAACCCTTTGATAGATTTAGTTGATGCTTACACTGAAGTTACATGCTGGTCTAAAGATTTCATTGATGCATGTCTCAACCCCACAATGACCTTGAGGTCAAGGTCACAGACTTAGAAATTTTACATTTGGTTAAAGTTTTATGACAAAGTTTATAGATGCCTGTATGTTCTAAACTCTAAGACAAATTCAATTGATATTTGCATCAATGTTGCTTACCAGTTCAAAGATTTCATTGATGCATACCCCGCCCTGCTGCTTCAGTAACATTGA
Source organism: Lucinisca nassula (assembly GCA_963580285.1). Taxonomy (NCBI): domain Eukaryota; kingdom Metazoa; phylum Mollusca; class Bivalvia; order Lucinida; family Lucinidae; genus Lucinisca; species Lucinisca nassula. The sequence continues at coordinate 88,114,784 of OY757017.1, forward strand.
TGCCCCAACCCCTTCAGTAACTTTGATGCTCTCACTTCCTTGGTCCATTTAGAAAGATTATGTTTGGTTTAGATTTTATAAGTACAATATAGATTCTTATAGCTTCTTGACTTCTTCATTCATGTTACATACAAATTTGAAAGATATAACAGAGGGTGGCATTGGCCGTGGGTATGCGTGACCCACTGGTCACTTTCTCTAGTTATTATTGTAATTATATTTTTCCATTAATGTCCAATGCAGCAAAATAAATCACCGGTCAAACAATAGGTATGCACAGGCTATTCTGTCTCTTCCTATATCACTCTTGATTAGCAATGGCCTGTTTTTAGCTCGCCTGAGCCGAAGGCTCATGTGAGGTATTAGTATACCACGAGCCGGCGTCCGTCGTCCGTCGTCGTCCACACTTTCAAAGAAGTATATCTCCGGAACCAGTGGGCCAATCTTGATCAAATTTCATGTGAAGCATTATCAGGTAGGGGGAAAGGCTGCATACTGTTTTCGGGCAGATCGGATTGGAACTCTGGTTGCCACAGCAACAAATAGCTCCCATAGACTTAACATAGGAAAAAGTTTGTCATCACTCTAGCTCCGTCAATTTTTTTCTGATCGACTTCATTCTTGCAGATAACGAGGACAGGCATGAAATCTCGATCAAGTTCGATTTTGGGCTGAATTGAATTATTCACTCAGGAGTTACGTGCCCTTGAGCGTTGAAAAAATTGCCTATTGACTTAACATGGGGAGAATGTTGTCATCACCGTAGCTGCTTCAATTATTTTCAGATTGGCTTTATTCTTGCAGATAACCAGCACAGCCATGAAATCTCGGTCAAGTTCGATAACTGGCAGAATCGGATCATTCACTTAGGAGTTATCTGCCCTTGTGTGTTTTTGCATTAGGGTTAATGGGAATTTCAAAAATGTATATCTTAAAGACTACTTGGCCAACTTTGATCAAATTTCATGTGTCGCATTATTGGGCAAGTGATAAGGCTTCATTAGGTTTTCAGGTAGATCTGAGTGGAACTCTGGTTGCCATGGCAACATCTAGCTCCCATAGACTTCACATAGGAAAAAGCTTGTCATCACTCTAGCTCCGTCAATTTTTTTCTGATCGACTTCATTCTTGCAGATAACGAGGACTGGCATGAAATCTCGATCAAGTTCGATTTTGGGCTGAATCGGATTATTCACTCAGGAGTTATGTGCCCTTGAGCGTTCTTAACATAGGAAAAAGCTTGTCATCACTCTAGCTCCGTCAATTTTTTTCTGATCGACTTCATTCTTGCAGATAACGAGGACAGGCATGAAATCTCGATCAAGTTCGATTTTGGGCTGAATCTGATTATTCACTCAGGAGTTACGTGCCCTTGAGCGTTCTTAACATGGGAAAAAGCTTGTCATCACTCTAGCTCCGTCAATTTTTTTCTGATCGACTTCATTCTTGCAGATTACGAGGACAGGCATGAAATCTCGATCAAGTTCGATTTTGGGCTGAATCGGATTATTCACTCAGGAGTTATGTGCCCTTGAGCGTTGAAAAAATTGCCTATTGACTTAACATGGGGAGAATGTTGTCATCACCGTAGCTGCTTCAATTATTTTCAGATTGGCTTTATTCTTGCAGATAACCAGCACAGCCATGAAATCTCGGTCAAGTTCGATAACTGGCAGAATCGGATCATTCACTTAGGAGTTACCTGCCCTTGTGTGTTTTTGCATTAGGGTTAATGGGAATTTCAAAAATGTATATATTAAAGACTACTTGGCCAACTTTGATCAAATTTCATGTGTCGCATTATTGGGCAAGTGGAAAGGCTTCATTAGGTTTTCAGGCAGATCTGAGTGGAACTCTGGTTGCCATGGCAACATCTAGCTCCCATAGACTCACATAGGAAAAAGCTTGTCATCACTCTAGCTCTGTCAATTTTTTTCTGATTGACTTCATTCTTGCAGATAACCAGTACAGGCATAAAATCTCGGTCAAGTTCGATTTTGGGCAGAATCGGATTATTTGCCTTGGAGTGACCTGCCCTTGAGCATAAAAAAATACGTTGTGACCACGATAGCAACTTTATTTTTATTCAGATCAGCTTCAAACTTGCAGGTAACGTGGACAGGCATAAAATCTCAGTTAAGTTCGAATGGGAATATTGACCTCGGAGTTACATGACCTTGAGCGACAAAAAATTTGCCCATAGACTTTACATAGGGAAAATGTTGTGACTACGATAGCGACTTGAATTTTTTTCAGATCAGCTTCAAACTTGCAGGTAACGGGGACAGGCATAAAATCTCGGTTAAGTTCGATTTTGGGCCGAATGGGATTATTTGTCTTGGAGTTACCTGCCCTTGAGCATAAAAAAATACGTTGTGACCACGATAGCAACTTTATTTTTATTCATATCAGCTTCAAACTTGCAGGTAACGAGGACAGGCATAAAATCTCGGTTAAGTTCAATTTTGGGCCGATTCGGAATATAGACCTCGGAGTCTTGTGACCTTGAGCGACAAAAAATTTGCCCATAGACTTAATTAGGGAAAATGTTGCGACTACGATAGCGACTTGAATTTTTTTCAGATCAGCTTCAAACTTGCAGGTAACGAGGACAGACATAAAATCTCAGTTAAGTTCGATTTAGGGCCGAATCGGAATATTTGCCTTGGAGTTACCTGCCCTTGAGCATAAAAAAATACGTTGTGACCACAAATACGTTGTGACCACGATAGCAACTTTATTTTTATTCATATCAGCTTCAAACTTGCAGGTAACGAGGACAGGCATAAAATCTCGGTTAAGTTCGATTTTTGGCCGAATCGGAATATTGACCTCGGAGTTACGTGACCTTGAGAGACAAAAAAATTTGCCCATAGACTTAACGTAGGGAAAATGTTGTGACAGAAATAGGGACTTGAATTTTTAGCTCACCTGAGCCAAAGGCTCCAGTGAGCTGATAGTATACCAAGGCTCCGGAGTCCGTCGTCTATCGTCCGTCCATCCGTCGTCCACACTTTCAATGAAGCATATCTCAGAAGGCAGTCGACCAATCTTGTTTAAATTTTATGTGTAGCACCATTGGGCAAGGGGAAAGGCTGCATTAGGTTGTGGAGCTAGTCTGGTTCATTTGTTCCTTCATTCTTTCTCTCCATATAGAGATAATAGACCAATGTTAAATTTTTAATCAAAGATTTCTCAGGAACTATAAAAGCTAGAAGCATCAAATTTGGTATTCAATAGAATAATGATGACTTATTTTGTGTAAGAGACGTTGGGCTTTCTCAGCTTATTTGTTCATCTGTTCTTTCATTCTTCTTTCTCTCCATTTTGACCAATGTTAAATTTTCGTCAAAGATTTCTCAGGAACTATAGAAGCTAGAAGTCTCAAACTTGGAATACAATGCAATAATGATGACTTATATCCTGTAAGGGTCAATGGGCTGGATTCTATTAGCAGATTTAGTAGTCAAGTCTGTGAATTGTTAAAACTTAAGTTCCTCAGGTGAGCGGTTTAGGCTCATTGAGCCTCTTGTTTAGCTCACCTGTCACGTAGTGACAAGGTGAGCTTTTGTGATCACTTTTTGTCCGTCGTACATCGTCCGTGCGTGAGTCCGTGCGTCCGTCCGTGCGTCCGTCCGTGCGTAAACAATTTCTTGTCCGCACGATAGCATCTTCATTTATGATTTGATTTTAACCAGACTTCCACACAACTTGTACCACCATGAGATCTGGGTTCCTTTCTTGAACCAGCCATATCCCGTCATGTGTTACGGAGTTATGGCCCCTGAAAGGGCAAAAATTGCCAATTTTGGTCTTGTCCGCACGATAGCATCTTCATTTATGATTTGATTTTAACCAGACTTCCACACAACTTGTACCACCATGAGATCTAGGTTCCTTTCTTGAACCAGCCATATCCCATCATGTGTTACGGAGTTATGGCCCCTGAAAGGGCAAAAATTGCCTATTTTGGTCTTGTCCGCACGATAGCATCTTCATTTATGATTTGATTTTAACCAGACTTGCACACAACATGTACCACAATGAGATCTGGGTTCCTTTCTTGAACCAGCCATATCCCATCTTGTGTTACGGAGTTACGGCCCCTGAAAGGGCAAAAATTGCCAATTTTGGTCTTGTCCGCACGATAGCATCTTCATTTATGATTTGATTTTAACCAGACTTCCACACAACTTGTACCACCATGAGATCTAGGTTCCTTTCTTGAACCAGCCATATCCCATCATGTGTTACGGAGTTACGGCCCCTGAAAGGGCAAAAATTGCCTATTTTGGTCTTGTCCGCACGATAGCATCTTCATTAGCTCGCCTTACGAAAGTAAGGGGGAGCTATTGCCATACCCCCGGGCGTCCGGCGTCGGCGTCAGCGTCAGCGTCGGCGTCAGCGTCGGCGTCCGCATTTGGTTAAAGTTTACCTGCAAGCTCTTATATGTGATGTTTTACAACTTTATTTTGAATATATGATTAATAATTGCTAAAAAACAATATTTAACATTATCATTGTACTTCATTTTACAGGTTTTTTGGCTTAAATTGGACTTTTTGAGAAGTTAATATTTTCCTCTGTATTACCTCCCTTACTTCTCTATGTTAAAGTTTACCTGCAAGCTGCGTGAGTTCAAATCCCGGGGGAGGAACGTTTTTTTTTTTTTTTTTTTTTAAAAACATAGCGGGGTCTGGGGCTCAAGGTCAAGGTCACTGTGGCTATTTTTAGAAAAACATTGTCATCGCTCTAGCGCCTTCATTTATTGATGGATTTTAATATAACTTCACTGAAATGTTTTGGGGGAGGAACGTTTTTTTTTCTTTCTTTTTAAAAACATAGCGGGGTCTGGGGCTCAAGGTCAAGGTCACTGTGGCTATTTTTAGAAAAACATTGTCATCGCTCTAGCTCCTTCATTTATTGATGGATTTTAATATAACTTCACTGAAATGTTTGGTATAATGATATCTCGAGTGACTTTGACTTTCAGGGTCTGGGGCCTAAGGTCAAGGTCACTACTTTCAGGGTCACGGGGGCAAGGTCGCTGTGGCTATTTTTAGAAAAAAACATTGTCATCGTTCTTGCACCTTAATTTATTGATGGATTTTAATATAACTTCACACAAATGTTGGGTATGATGATATCTCTAGCAAGTTCGACTTTCAGGTTCCGGGGCTGAAGGTCAAGGTCACTGTGGCTATTTTTAGAAAAAACTTTGTGATTGCTCTAGTGCCTACATTTATGGATGGATTTTAATATAACTTCACAAAAATGTTGGCAATGATGATATCTTGAGCGAGTTCGACTTTCAGGGTCTGGGGCTGAAGGTCAAGGTCACTGTGGCTATTTTTAGAAAAACTTTGTCATCGCTCTTGCGCCTTCATTTATTGATGGATTTTAATATACCTTGACACAAATGTTTGGTATGATGATATCTTGAGTGACTTTGACTTTCCGGGTCAGGGGCTGAAGGTCAAGGTCACTGTGGCTATTTTTTAGAAAAACTTGATCATTGCTCCAGTGTCCAGATTTATTGATGGATTTTAAGATAACTTCATACAAATGTTGGGTATGAAGTTCAACTTTCAGGGTCTGGGGCTCAAAGTCAAGGTCACTGTGGCTATTTTTAGAAAAACTTTGTCATCACTCTTAAGTACCTACATTTATTGATGGATATAATGTAATTTTACACAAATGCTAGGCTAGGCTTTTTTTAAATTTGTCTTGCTCGAGGGGATTTGTATCGTCTGTGATGCCTTGTTATTACTTGGTAGTTTGTAGAATTTTTTTTATCAAATATAGATTTCTTTTTCATTTTTTTTTCCAGTAGAAAGGCTTAGAAACAGGATGATTAGGGGTACATTTTGGTTCTCTTTCATTTGCTGCAGTCTATTGGGCTGTTTTACAGAAGAAAATTTTTTTGATAACTTGCCCTCATCCATCTTAGGCCCCCAAAGGCGAGCTATGTTGTCTTCTGACAACTCTTGTTTATGATTTGATTTTAACCAGACTTGCACACAACATGTACCACCATGAGATCTGGGTTCCTTTCTTGAACCAGCCATATCTCATCATGTGTTACGGAGCTACGGCCCCTGAAAGTGCAAAAATTGCCTATTTTGGTCTTGTCTGCATGATAGATGTTTCATTTATGATTTGATTTTAACTAAACTTGCACACAATTTGTACCACCACAAAATCTCGGTCAAGTTCGAATATGGGTCATGTCGGGTCAAAAAGTAGGTCAGTAGGTCAAATCCGAAAAAAACCTTTTGAAGACCTGTGAGGCCACAGTTTTGGTCCGATCATCATCAAACTTGAGCAGAATGATTATCTTGACAATATCTCAGTCAAGTTCGAATATGGGTGTTGTCGGGTCAAAAAGTAGGTCAGTAGGTCAAATCATAGAAAAACCTTCTGAACACACTAGAGTCCACAATTTATGTCCAATCATCATCAATCTTGCTCAGAATGATCATCTTGATAATATCTTGGTCACATTTGAATACGGGTCATGTCGGGTCAAAAAGTAGGTCAGTAGGTCAAATCATAGAAAAACCTTGTGAATACACTAGAGGCCGCAGTTTTGGTCCAATCATTATCAAACTTGCCCAGAATGATCATCTTGAAAATAATTCGGTCAGATTTGAATATGGGTCATGTCGGGTCAAAAAGTAGGTCAGTAGGTCAAATCATAGAAAAACCTTGTGAATACACTAGAGGTCACAGTTTTGGTCTGATCATCATGAAACTTGCTCAGAATGATTATCTTGACAATTTCTCGGTCAAGTTCGAATATGAGTCATGTAGTGTCAAAAAGTAGGTCAGTAGGTCAAATCTTAGAAAAACCTTGTGAACACACTAGATGCCACAGTTTTGGTCCGATCATCATCAGACTTGCCCAGAATGATCATCTTGACATTATCCGGGTCAAGTTTGAATACGGGTAATGTCGGGTCAAAAAGTAGGTCAGCAGGTCAAATCATAGAAAAACCGTGTGAACACACTAGAGGCCACAGTTTTGGTCCGATCATCATCAAACTTGCCCAGAATGATCATCGTGACAATATCTCAGTCAAGTTCAAGTTCATGTCAGGTCAAAAAGTAGGTCAGTAGGCCAAATCATAGAAAAACCCTCTGAACACACTGGCGGCTACAGTTTTGGTCCAATCATCATCAAACTTGCTAAAAATGATCATTTGACAATATCTCGGTCAATTTCGAATATGGGTCTTTTCTGGTCATTATATAGGTCAGTAGGTCAGATTGTTGAAAAACCTTGTGAACACACTAGAGGCCCAAGTTTTGGTCCGATCATCATCAAACTTGCTCAGAATGATCATCTTGACAATATGTGTGTCAAGTTTGAATATGGGTCATGTCGGGTCAAAAAGTAGGTCAGCAGGTCAAATCATAGAAAAAGGTTTTGAACACTCTATGAGGCCACAGTTTCAGTCAAATCATCATAAAACTTGCTCAGAATGATCATCTGGACAATATCTCAGTTAAGTTCGAATATGGGTCATGTCAAATCAAAAAGTAGATCAGTAGGTTATTTTGTCATAACTTTTGAACCGTTTGAGATAGAGCCTTCATATTTGGCATGTAGGTTCTTTCTGACAAGGGCTTCCCACTCATAAATATTTGAACTGTGACCTACTTTATCATACCTTTTGAACCATATGAGATAGAGCCTTCATATTTGGCATGCATGTTCCTTGTGACAAGGTTTTCTCAGCCATTCAAAACTTGTGACCCATGACCTTGACCTTTGACCTACTTTGTCATAACTTTTAAAGCATTTGAGATACAGCCTTCATATTTAGCATGTAGGATCCTTGCGACAATGTTGCTTAGATGATCCTCTTCGAAAAAGGCTAAAACAATCCCACTCAGATGAACAAAATGACCACTGTAGGTAAAAATAGAAAAATATTGGAAATTTGATTCTAACGGAAACTCCCCCTAAACCCTAAGGCCAATTTGATTCAAAGTTCCCAGGAATGTTGCCTAGGTTACTCCCTACCATATAAGCTAAAATCACTCTGCTGATGAACAAGATGGCCACAAGAGCTAAAAATAGAATGTACTCGAGACAGTGACACACAGGTGAGCGAACCAGGGCCCTCTGGGTCCTCTTGTTTAATCTATTTAATCTCTTATGTAAACCCACCAATTAATCAATAACACCTGCAGAGTTAATCACCTTATTAAATGTCCGATAATGTTTACACACGTCAGCAGTTCAACACAGGTGTAAATCTTCTGACGGTCAACTGCATAGGTATTTTACTGCGGTAAATACTAGAATGGTCGGGTGGAGATTTATTTCTAAAAGAAAATTGTCTTGTCAGGAGATTGGGGCCGTCTGGTGGAAGACCGGGAGATAGGGTTCAAAATCAAATGTATGCCGACGCACATGCATTAAACTGTAGAAAATGCCAGTTACGCATGGTTGCTTCCCTTAGTTACTGTCAATCATTTTACTTTCCTTCCTTCATTGGTTTATGATAATGAGTTCATGAATATTAATGAGGCGACAGTTGTGACATTAATAAACTCAAATTTCAGACACAAAAAATAAGTGATTACAGTTTCTAGGTAAGAAAATTTTTTCAGGGACTTGCTAGGTACCTAAAACTAACTGTTTATCATTGAAGACGGTCTTATATAAATTTTATTTTAGCAAAGTCGTCATTGTCATTAGTTTTCGCGACCGCAAAACACCGAGAGAAATTGATCAACCAGTGTCTCACCCTGAAATGTTCGGCACTTTCTACATCGGCGCAATCCCTGTCAGATTGTTAGAATTTATACCCGACTTATAGCCGAGACTAAGCAAAAATCACCCAAAGAAAAGCCAAAAAATACCCCCGTCTCGTCTTATAGCCGGATCATTACGTAAAGTACGGTAACAGAAATTTTCATCAGAAATTATTTACCATGAGTGTCAAATAAAATAAAAAAAAGAACATCATATCGCATGGATGTGTTTTCGTTCAGAAAATGCCTGGCAGAATAGTGTAGACTGCAACTGTTTCTGTTTAACCCATAACCTGCCAAGAAATACAACATCTGAAAATGTTGTCTGCTTATGTCATCTGCTGAATCTTCTTGCAAACTTTTTAAAAATATTTTTGCACACAGGCAAACAGTGTGGGTCCAGATCAGGCTGGTCCTACAGGAGCAGTCTGATCTGGGTCCAGACTGTTTGAAAAAAGAATGACTTTTAAGGTAACCAGCAGACGGCAAAGCAGACGACAATTGTCTTGATTAGCATTTTGTGGGTTAATACAGTTTGCATTGTTTGTTATTTTGCTTTGGAGTTCAAATAAATTGTTGTACTTGAACTAATAGAAAAACAAAATGTGTGAATTAGTGCGGCCCTTCTTGGCTCAAAAAATCATACTATTTCTGATTGAAAAAAAAAGTCTTATTTCTGGTTCAAACATAGACTGCTGATACTCATCAGAGCCACTTTGTTGGGGCAGTTCTAACTAGTGTGTGTATTTGGGAACACCTTCAGGGGAGGCAACTGCTTCAAAAGTATTTTTGTCTCCGATGTCAAAAGGGGTCAACTCTTAAAGGAAAGAATTTGCTCCTGAGAAGCAAATTCTTTCCTTTAAGAGTAGACCCCCTTTTCGGTGAGACAGGATTTATAGAAAAGCGAACAGGAAGTCCTGAAAGTTGTCTCCCTTTGAAAAATGGCGGAAAAATATGCCAGGTGTTCCCATGCCCCTTAATCAAAATTAAGGATAGCCCCACTTTTCTTTAATGTGGGAAACCCCACTCCAAGCAGAAAGTGATGCAGTTTACAGGGGTAGACATTATTTCTAGCTCAGTTGAAAATAAAGGAAACACAGTTGCATTATCCACTGAGTTATTGTAGTTTATGACTGAGAAAGCTGTTTTTCTACACAGTGTGGATTTTTTCAATAAACATTAATTTTATAGGAAATTTATTAGAAAAGCCATTGGAAAATGTCATAAATTTCATATGAAATGACCATGAGTTTATAATTATGAAATTTTTAACCCTTCTCTCGCTGAAACTAGCCACACCCATTTCTGACTTTAAACCAATCAGATTACTTGATGTAATTTATTCCTACAAATTCACAAACTGAATATCAAACAGTGAAGATTTTCATCAGATGGCTTCTTCAGACTTTTTGCAAAGGTAGGGTGTTGTGAACAGCAGGATGAGGGCTTTTTCTGTAGCCATCTGATTTGGATCTACACTAATTGCAAAGGTAGGGAATGTCATGTTTGGCAGGGTGATATCGGATCTGGATCTACACTGTTTGCAATGGTAGGGTTGTCATGAACAGTGGGATAAGGGTTAAAAAGGTTTTATTGCCTGAAAAATTATTTCAACACTGTTGTCATGGAAGGTTTATCTACTTGCAAAAAGCATGCAAAAGGCACGCTGCCTAATTACTACATGTAGTATTCTTGTTGACTCAGTGAATTTGAATATATTGACATCACTCAATCTGCACCCCCAGGAGGCTTCAGTTCTGGTGAGCTAAAAATAACTTGCCACACGATTAACAACAATTTTTATTGAGAACCATATCAATATCTTATGCAAATTATTTTCTGTATCGTCATGACGTTTTGACTTGTTTTAACACTTAGGCAGGAGGGTTGCAATCAACTGACCGTGAACTTAACACATCACACTAGTTTGATGGGGCCCACAAGTACCAGAAAATGGAAACAGACATGATCTAACAGTATCACTAAGTGCCAGATTGGTAATTAGAATTTTGCCAAAGACTGTTAATTGTATAAAACATATTTCTGGGATATAATTAAGAAATAGATCAGCTCTAACTGTGATTTGTTGTGTAATAAATCACAGTTTGGAGGTCAGTTGTAAAGTAGACAAATCACGTGCGCGTAGCGCACGTGATTTGTCTACTTACAACTGACCGACAAACTGTGATTTATTACACAACAAATCACTGGCTAGAGCTGATCTATTTCGATTCTAACACGCTGAAAATCGGCAATAATGTTGTTCTTCCCTTCAAAATCTCACAACTTTTCGCCATTGTTAGAAGAAATCCCGCTAAAATTATCGACTGAAACACATGCATTTATATCCTTTCTAATGTTTTTGATGCTAGAAAATGATGTTACACCGTCTAACGGCAAGTAAATCGACTAGTGACGTCATAAATTGCAGTTTTTAATGACGTCACATGTCACGCTCTTGCGAGCTGTGATTTGTTGCAGAATAAAACACAGTTATTTTGCATTGCCTGTATAGGCGTGCTGTGTTAGAATTCTAGACATTCACAGTAACTGTGTGCTAAGTGTAGACTAGATTTTTGTAAAAGCTATACTTGTTCTGTTGTAGGGACGAGACCGCCGGACTATACCTGGCTACAGACAAAAGAGGATATAACAGTGCAGTTCACAGTACCAGAAAACATCACAAAGGCCAATATCTACCTTAGTCTTACGACAGACCATGTTGATTTCGGAATAAAGAACAGCATTCCTTTGCTTAAAGGACCACTACATCTGAATGTTGACGTTCATGCTTGCACATGGACCATTGATGGCCAGAGGTAATACGAAAATTCTCTGATATGGATATACAGTCAAACTTCAGTAACTCAAATACAGTAAAAATTCTAAAAATTCGGACACTATGGGGACTTGCTGTATTTCTCCTAAAATTTTAACAAATTTGTTTCACCATCAAGCAAGGAGTCCAAAAAGTGCAGATTGAATGGCAAACAGTGTAGACCCTGATCAGACTGCTCCTTCAGGAGCAGTCTGATCTGGGTCTACACTGGAGCAGTCTGATCTGGGTCTACACTGTTTGCTTAGGCCTATCTGTTCCAATGCTTAGGATCATTACAGTAACTTTGGGACCACATAAATTTGTTTGAAATGGAGGTGGATCAAACTATTGAGGGCAAATCTTAGCCTGAGGCTATGAGGAACAATGGAGATGACTGAAGGATATCTTTTCAACCCTCTATAAAATGAAGGAATGTTTTGTGTACGCAGTAGAATCAGCTGATTGAGGCGATTCTAATATGTATATCCAACATACCTTTTCAAGATAAAGGCACGGTCCATGCCCATCAGGGCTTGAAGAAATAGATGGGTTGCATGATGCTTCCACGCAGAGCTTAAAGCGACCACACACGAGTACTGGTAAACCGCTTCGAGGATCTAAGCGGGCACAGGCAAAGCGGTGTGAGTCACACCATCCATGCTTATAAACCCTATTGGTTTCATTGGGCAACAGGGCTTGAGATGTCGTTTCATCTCAGTGTCGCGTAAAAGTCCCACAAAATTGGAAGCAATGTCTCCTAAATGATCTATTCAATGTTGACGAGGGATGTTCAATCTCAAATCAAAGAAAAGAAAATCAAGATAAAAGCAGAAAAAAACCTTGATCATCCTAAATACACCACAACCTCATTATAACATGGTTTGGATATAACATGATTCCAGGATCCCCAAAATGTGTAGATTGTATATTCATTTTTCTATATAATCTATACATTTTTGCTTGGATATAACACGGTTGTTTAACTATTATCACAGTTTCTACTTTGGACCTCATTAATAATCATTATGCAAACACGCCTATACAAATACATTGCCACCTTTATCGTAGAAAAAATGAAAATTTTATGATGAAAAATTGTGATATTTTTCTTATTTCTGCTCTAAAATATAGATTGTGGGTACTCGTTAGAACTGCCTCATCAAAAATATCTTATTTCTGCTCTAAAATATAGATTGGAGGCGGTTCTAACAAGTACCCACAATCTATATTTTAGAGCAGAAATAAGAAAAATAGGTATACCCTCGGAAACCCCAGTTTTACTATATAAAAGTGGGGTTCAAGGGGGTCAAAATTATATAGGCGTGTTTCTGTGATGGGGTTGTGGTGTATCTTGAGCTATGGGAAGAATTATCTAGGGACTCGAGAGCAAAGTGGAATTTAGCCACGGCAAATTAGTCATCCGTGTTCGAGTTATTGTTGAAGTTTTGCATAACTCTGATTGTCCAAGCCTTCTAATCAATGGCGAAACTTGCCTCAAAGCTAAATCATGAGCGTGACCGACTCAATTTAGACCACTATTCAAGACCAGCAATCCAATTCGTGACTTGACTGCGTCTGCAATGGACTTCTATTCCCAGGAAGGGTTTGAAACTGACCGTTGTAATAAGGTTACTGTTATTTGTCTGTTATTAGCTGTATATCTGAATCATCTGCACAATTAATAAGTACATGTAATACCAATAAGTTCTGAATAGTTAGATCCTTTGAAAGCAAAGAATACACCAAATAAACGAAAATAGCAGACTCGGTTTTATTGAGTCTGTTCATGACCAGTACTGAAATGTGCTACACCGGCCACGCCCCCAGCAGAACTCTATTTACGCCCCCAGCAGAACTCTATTTTCAAAATGATTCTAAATGAACTCAATGATCCCAAAGGACCAGAAAATATAATCTGCACTATGATGGATGTACGGGGAGACTTAAATTGTCAAAAACATAAGAAATAAGGCTTTGAAATTGCTGTCGCCTAGTAATGATCAGCACTTGAAGGGTAGGATTCAGCGGACCAGTTAAAAGTTAAAATATTGTTGAACCAGTAGATGTTGAGGTATGCTGGTCCTGTTGACAAAAAGACATTTTATCCTTAGGAAAACCCCTATATTTGAATTTAATCGGCGACAGTCATTTTCATTGTAAAACATTTATTAAATTTCTTTTGGTTGCAAGATCAGTTTGAAAAAGTCAGTATATATTTCTATTACAGGCCCCCGCCCATAGGGGCTTGAAGAAATATCTGGGCTGCATGATGCTTCCACGCAGAGCTGAATCCAGCCCGCACACTAGTACTGGTAAACCGCTTTGAGGATTTAGGCCTGTCCAGGAAGCGCGGTGCGAGGCGGACCGTCCATGCTAATAAACCCTATTGGTTTCATTGGGCGACAGGGCTTGAGATGTCATTTCATCTTAATGTCGGGTAAAAGTCCCACAAAATTGGAAGCAAAGTCTCCAAAATGACCTTTACATTGTTGATGGGGACGTTAAACCTCAAATCAAATCAAACAAAATATTTCTGTTACATCACAAGCTCATTATAACACGGTTCATTATAACACGGCTTTGGATAAAACCAAGATGGATCCCCAAAATGTATTGATCATTGAGAAAAGTTACCATTTTATGGTCCTTTTTCTATATAATCTATACATTTTCGTTTGGATTTAACAGGGTTGTGTAACCCTTTTTGTACCAAATGGAATCTTCCTACATAGCAGGAGTCCATTTCAAAATTTAGGGGTATCAGGTTGTGTTTTCTTAAAAATCTATTTGAAAAATGACTGAACTTTTAGCAAACAGTGGAGGCCCTGATCAGACGCCGCATTCTGCGGAGTTTGATCTGGGCCTGCACTGTTTGCCAAGGTACCCGTTTTGGTGTTTCTGGTACTAAATGGGTTAAATAACATAGTTTCTTCTTTGGATTAATAGTGTAATAAAGAGGTTGTGGTGTATTTGTCAGGGTAGACCTAATTCTAAGTAAGGTAGAAGAGCACATGTGGCCATTGGTGGTAGAAGGAGACACGAGAGGAGAAATGGTGGTCACTGCAGAAGAGGCGGCAGTGATACACGAACAGCTGGCACAGTTTACCTCAGATGAACTGGTAAGACATCAATCACAACAGTTGTCATCTGCTTTGTTGTCTGTTGGTTACTTTAAAGCTCTGCATGCTGGGTATTTTTTTCAGCAGACATCATTTTGAAATATTTCTCTTGTTCTTCCCAGAAAACAGAATTTGACATTTCATGCAAATTGTCTCCAGAAACAGAATTTGACATTACACCCAGATCTCGTTATAGCACGATTCGTTACAGCACGAATTCGGATATAACACGGTTTTGGTTTGGACCCCAAATTTTCCACAACCAACATTTATAAATATTATCTATGGACTGAATCAGGTTTTAAGCACAACAACTTTATTTTCTTCTCACTTTTGACTGCGGTAATACGGTAGCTAACACGGTAGCTAACACGGTTTATAACGGTACTTTTTGATATTTATTGCAGGCCTCCCGCAGAGTTGAATATACAGTATATAAACTTGTTTAGCTTGACAGGCATGATAAACATGAACTGCCATCGGCACAATCAAAAGTGTTGGCTTAGTGAGATAAAGTGATTAAAGAATTCAGTTACGCAACCGGAAAAAAATATTTATCACGCTCAGTTAAGGATCACTGCTCAGCAGAAATTTTAAACATCGATGCAGACGATGTGATCGGTCAACTGCAATAAAACACATTTTCTAGAGCCGCATGTTAAAGAAAGTCAAATTTATTCCAGCTTAAAAGCAAATGATAAAACATATTCAAGATCGATTTTCGCGGTAAAAAAATCATTTAAAGACCATGTGCACCATTAAATCGTTTCAAATGGCTAAAATATTAAGGGTTAGACATTTCAAGGGAAGTAATTCCAATTTCTTGTTAGCGTTGATCATTGTCCGGTTCCGAACCATAACCCGGTAATTTCACCATTGAAATTATTAACGGTACTGTAGTTCGGTACGGTTCCGGACGCTCAGTTACAACAAAGGTAGCCGGGAACCAGCTATCAAAATGGCATCATACTCGCTGTCAGATCGGATGATTTCTGGATATAAAATATGGTTAATCAGCTGGTTTCGATAAAAGTGACTTGTTTGACTTGATGCGCCATGGTATTTACTGCCATTGATTAGTTCTAAACATATTTTAGTCAGGAAATATGGTCATTAACCGGACCGCACATCATCATGTTTGGGAAACTATTGATCACCATTGTGTCAATGGTTGATCTGTGACATATACGGTCGGCGTTTATAACACAATTCGGTTAACTAACACGGTCCGTTGGTTGGACCCGGAGTTCTGTGTTATAACGAGGTTGAGGTGTATATGCAAGTTGTCTCCCCAAACAGAATTTGACATTTCATGCAAATTGTCTCCTGAAACAGAATTTGACATTACAGGCAAGTTGTCTACTGAAACAGAATTTGACATTTCATGCAAATTGTCTCCTGAAACAGAATTTGACATTACATGCGAATTGTCTCCCGAAACAGTTTGACAGACATTTCATGCAAATTGTCTCCTGGAACAGAATTTGACATTACATGCAAACTGTCTCCCGAAACAGAATTTGACATTTCATGCAAATTGTCTCCTCATGAGATTTCAAGTCCTGTATTGTGGGAAAAGTAAGAAAAATATTAACAATTTGATATCTGCTGAATTAGCCCAGAGAGTGGTAATGGTTTAAAGTCATTGTTGCAAATTGTCTCCCGAAACAGAATTTGACATTTCATGCAAATTGTCTCCTCTGGAGACAATTTACATGAGATTTCAAGTCCTGTATTGTGAGAAAAGTAAGAAAAATATTAACAATTTGTCATCTGCTTAATCAGCCCAGAGAGTGTTAAAGGTTTAATGTCATTGTTGCAAACAGTGTGGACCCTGATCAGACTGCTCCTATAGGAGCAGTCTGATCAGGGTCCAGGCTGTTTGTCTGTTTGCAAAAATATGTTTGAAATATTTGCAAGAAGATGCAGCACAGGACATAAACAGACGACATTTCAGATGCAGGTTTTCATTGCATCTTAAGGGTTAAGACATCAATCAAAACAGTTGTTGTCTGCTTTGCCGTCTGCTGCTTTACTTTGAAAGTCATTGTTGCAAATAGTGTGGACCTAGATCAGACTGCTCCTAGAGGAGCAGCCTGATCAGGGTCCACACTCTTTGTATACAAAAATTTGTTAGACATATTTGCATGAAGATGGATCGCCCCCGCCCATAGGGGCTTGAAGAAATATATGGGCTGCATGATACTTCCATGCAGAGCTGAATCCGGCCCGCACACTAGTACTGGTAAACCGCTTAGAGGATCTAAGCCTGTCCAGGAACAGCGGTGCGAGGCAGACCGTCCATGCTAATAAACCCTATTGGTTTCATTGGGCGACAGGGCTTGAGATGTCATTTCATCTCAATGTTGGGTAAAAGTCCCACAAAATAGGAAGCAACGTCTCCAAAATGACCTTTACAGTGTTGACGGGGACGTTAAACCTCAAATCAAACAAACAAAGCATGAAGATGGAGCAGATGACATAAACAGACAACATTTTTAGATGCACTTTTTTGTTGTCTTCAGGGTTAAGAATGTTCTCTGATCTCACACTGGTGTGTGCAGGCTTCAGTGGCGTAGTGGTTTAGAGCACTGACTCTTAACAATAGGTCTCACCATTGTGGGTTTAAGCCTTTGCTTCATTCACATGTGAGATGCCGTCCTGCAATGGAATACCAGCTGTTTTTCTCTGGGTACTTAGGTTTTCGTCCATCGATTAATAATCTGCTTGATGTAGGAGAAATAATCTTGAAGGGGCTATTAAACCAAAGTCAAAATAAAAGTTGTTCATAACTGATGATAATGTTAGTTAGCTTATCATTGACTGTTTGATCTTTTTATGGCTAATATGCTTATATTTTTGCAGGAAAATGTGAAAAGCTTTTGCAAAAGTTACATTTTTTTAGCAAAAATACAACAAAAATGTTAGGTATTGGATAAACCTTCAGGGGAGGAAACCCTTTCAAAACTATTTGTTTTGTTTTCCCTTTTAAATAATGGTCTACTCCATCCCATGGAGCGAATATGTTCCTTTACGAGTAACCCCATTTTTCAGATGGGATTATAAGAATCTTATATGGGTGTGAGGGGTGGATGGAAAAATCCGTCCCGAGGGTCACTGTCCGGTGTAACAGGCTGGTTCTTCCCCCCAGTCAGTTTCTTCCCCAGGGAAGAAGTGGGCCGGCCCGTTTCTTCCCCGGTGAAGAAACTGACTAGTCAGTTTCTTCCCCCCCCCCCCCCCCCTGAAATTGTTGTAGAAGCATAGAGAACGAGTAATTTATGCCTCATAAATTGTTAAAAATTCAAAAAGAAACCATTCTGAATTAGTTTTGAGTCGGCAAAATTTTCTCCATGCCATACAATATATGGAGATCCAAGGAAATTTTCATCCCAATTCCAGTATCTATGATTAATTTTCTTAGCTTTTTATGACATTAATTGGTATTAACTTAACAGATATAATAAGCAACAACCCTTTAGTGCTCCAACCTAAATATAATTTGGAAAGTGGGGGTGGGGAAGAACTGGGCCGGCCCATTTCTTCCCCACCCCAGATTTTTCTGTTTACTAAAAATATTTGTGATAAATGTTCTTCACTTTTAAAGACATAAATTGGTATTAACTACAGAGTTATAATAACCAACAAATGTTTGGCCCTTAAATTTCAATAGAATTCGGAGACTGGGGGTGGGGAAGAACTGGGCCGGCCCAGTTCTTCCCCACCCCAGATGTTTCTGTTTACTAATGATTCTTGAGATAAATTTCCTTTGCTTTTTAGGACATAAATTGGTATAAACTACAAAGATATAATAAGCAAAAAATGTATGGAGCTTTATTATCAAGAGAATTTGGAGGCTGGGGTGGGGAAGAACTTGGCCGGCCCAGTTCTTCCCCACCCCCGATGTTTCTACTTACTAATAATTCTGGTGATAAATGTCCTTTGCTTTTTCAGACATAAATTAGTATAAACTAAAAAGATATAATAAGCAACAAATGTTTGGAGCTCAAATCTTAATAGAATTTGGAGACTGGGTTGTGGGGAAGAACTAGGCCGGTCCGTTTCTTCCCCACCCCAGATGTTTCTGTTTACTAAAAATTCTTGTGATAAATTTTCTTCACTTTTAAAGACATAAATTGGTATTAACTAAACAGATATAATATGCAACAAATGTTTGGCACTTAAATTTCAATAGAATTTGGAGACTCAGGGGTGGGGGAAGAACTGGGCCAGCCTGTTTCTTCCCCACCCTTGGGTAGTGTTGTACAGTTATGTCAGTTATATTGCTGAAGATGACTTGGGTGGGGAAGAACTGGGCCAGTTTCTTTCCCACCCTTGATAAGTATTGTACTGTTAAGTCAATTATGACATTGAAGGTGTTGGGGTGGGGAAGAACTTGGCCAACCCATTTCTTCCCCACCCCTGGGTAGTGTTGTACAGTTATGTCCGTTATATCACTGACTATGTCTGGGGTGGGGAAGAACTGGGGTGGCCCGTTTCTTTCCCCACCCTTGGGTAGTGTTGTACAGTTATTATAGCCGCTTTGAAAAAGTGGGGCTATATTGGATTTGCCATGTCCTTCTGTCATTCTGTAATTCCGTGATTCCGTTAATTATAGCCCCGCTTTGAAAAAGCGGGGCTATATTGGATTTGCCATGTCCTTCTGTCATTCCCTGATTCCGTTAATTATAGCCCCGCTTTGAAAAAGTGGGGCTATATTGGATTTGCCATGTCCTTCTGTCATTCCGTGATTCCGTTAATTTATGTTGGCTCCATAACTTTGTATCTGCTTAACATATTTTCATGAAACTTCACACAAATGTTAAACACCATAAGACAATGTGCAGAGCGAAGGAATTATAACTGTGGATTGCCTACTTTTGGAGTTATTGCCCTTTGAACATTTTCCGTAATTCCGTAATTCCGTGATTCCGTTAATTTGTGTTGGCTCCATAACTTTGTATCTGCTTAACATATTTTCATGAAACTTCACACAAATGTTAAACACCATAAGACAATGTGCAGAGCGAAGGAATTATAACTGTGGATTGCCTACTTTTGGAGTTATTGCCCTTTGAACATTGAAAAATGGCAATTTTAATTGTGTCCGCTTCATAACTCGAAAACCGTTTGAGATATTTTTAGGAAACTTCACACAAATGTTAAGCACTATGAGACGATGTGCAGAGCGCAGGAACCATAACTCTGCATTGCTTATTTTTGGAGTTATTGCCCTTTGAACATTGAAAAATGGCAATTTTAACAGTGTCCGCTTCATAACTCGAAAACCGTTTGAGATAATTTCATGAAACTTCACACAAATGTTAAGCACTATGAGACAATGTGCAGAGCGCAAGAACCATAACTCTGGTTTGTGTTGGCTCCATAACTTTGTATCTGTTTAACATATTTTCATGAAACTTCACACAAATGTTAAACACCATAAGACAATGTGCAGAGCGAAGGAATTATAACTGTGGATTGCCTACTTTTGGAGTTATTGCCCTTTGAACATTTTCCGTAATTCCGTGATTCCGTTAATTTGTGTTGGCTCCATAACTTTGTATCTGCTTAACATATTTTCATGAAACTTCACACAAATGTTAAACACCATAAGACAATGTGCAGAGCGAAGGAATTATAACTGTGGATTGCCTACTTTTGGAGTTATTGCCCTTTGAACATTGAAAAATGGCAATTTTAATTGTGTCCGCTTCATAACTCGAAAACCGTTTGAGATATTTTTAGGAAACTTCACACAAATGTTAAGCACTATGAGACGATGTGCAGAGCGCAGGAACCATAACTCTGCATTGCTTATTTTTGGAGTTATTGCCCTTTGAACATTGAAAAATGGCAATTTTAACAGTGTCCGCTTCATAACTCGAAAACCGTTTGAGATAATTTCATGAAACTTCACACAAATGTTAAGCACTATGAGACAATGTGCAGAGCGCAAGAACCATAACTCTGGTTTGTGTTGGCTCCATAACTTTGTATCTGTTTAACATATTTTCATGAAACTTCACACAAATGTTAAACACCATAAGACAATGTGCAGAGCGAAGGAATTATAACTGTGGATTGCCTACTTTTGGAGTTATTGCCCTTTGAACATTTTCCGTAATTCCGTGATTCCGTTAATTTGTGTTGGCTCCATAACTTTGTATCTGCTTAACATATTTTCATGAAACTTCACACAAATGTTAAACACCATAAGACAATGTGCAGAGCGAAGGAATTATAACTGTGGATTGCCTACTTTTGGAGTTATTGCCCTTTGAACATTGAAAAATGGCAATTTTAATTGTGTCCGCTTCATAACTCGAAAACCGTTTGAGATATTTTTAGAAAACTTCACACAAATGTTAAGCACTATGAGACGATGTGCAGAGCGCAGGAACCATAACTCTGCATTGCTTATTTTTGGAGTTATTGCCCTTTGAACATTGAAAAATGGCAATTTTAACAGTGTCCGCTTCATAACTCGAAAACCGTTTGAGATAATTTCATGAAACTTCACACAAATGTTAAGCACTATGAGACAATGTGCAGAGCGCAAGAACCATAACTCTGGTTTTCGTATTTTCTGTGTGTCTGTCTGTGTCTGTTAACAATTTTCGTGTCCGCTCCATAACTTTAAAACCCATTCACATATTTTCATGAAACTTCACACAAACATTAAACACCATGAGATGGTGTGCAGAGTGCAGGAACCATAACTCTGGATTGCCTAATTTTTGAGTTATTTCCCTTTGAATATTGAAAAATATCAATTTTAGCCGTCTTTGCTCGATAACTCAAAAACCGTTTGAGATAATTTTATGAAACTTCACACAAATGTAAAGCACCATATTACGTGTGCAGAGCGCAGGAACCCAAACTCTGGATTGTCTACTTTTTCAGTTATAGGCTTTTGAATATTAAAAAATGGCAATTTTAACTATGTCCGCTCCATAACCGTTTCTGATATTTTCATGAAACTTCAAATAAATGAAAAGCACCTTGAGATGATGTGCAGAGTGCAGGAACCATAACTCTGGTTTGCCTACTTTAGGAGTTATTGCCCTTTGAACATTTAAAAAGGCAATTTTGACTTTGTCGGCTCCATAACTCACAAACCATTTGAGATATTTTCATGACACTTCACACAAGTGTAAAGCACCATGAGACAATGTGCAGAGCGCAGGAACCCTGACTCTGATTTGCCTACTTTAGGAGTTATTACCCTTTGAACATTGAAAAATGGAAGATGAAATTTAGTATAAACATGGACATTCTGGTAATGTATCATGCTCATTGAAATGAGGGACAAGGGCTCACAACTCTTAGAGTTTTTCCAGATAGTGTAAAATTTTCAACAGTAATTTCTTGTTCATAACTGTTTTCTCTGCAGCTTAAATAACTTTCTTCTCTGACAGCGCTGAAGCGGGGCTATAGTCAGATCCTCTGACAGCTCTAGTTTGTGTTGGCTCCATAACTTTGTATCTGCTTAACATATTTTCATGAAACTTCACACAAATGTTAAACACCATAAGACAATGTGCAGAGCGAAGGAATTATAACTGTGGATTGCCTACTTTTGGAGTTATTGCCCTTTGAACATTTTCCGTAATTCCGTGATTCCGTTAATTTGTGTTGGCTCCATAACTTTGTATCTGCTTAACATATTTTCATGAAACTTCACACAAATGTTAAACACCATAAGACAATGTGCAGAGCGAAGGAATTATAACTGTGGATTGCCTACTTTTGGAGTTATTGCCCTTTGAACATTGAAAAATGGCAATTTTAATTGTGTCCGCTTCATAACTCGAAAACCGTTTGAGATATTTTTAGGAAACTTCACACAAATGTTAAGCACTATGAGACGATGTGCAGAGCGCAGGAACCATAACTCTGCATTGCTTATTTTTGGAGTTATTGCCCTTTGAACATTGAAAAATGGCAATTTTAACAGTGTCCGCTTCATAACTCGAAAACCGTTTGAGATAATTTCATGAAACTTCACACAAATGTTAAGCACTATGAGACAATGTGCAGAGCGCAAGAACCATAACTCTGGTTTTCGTATTTTCTGTGTGTCTGTCTGTGTGTCTGTCTGTGTCTGTTAACAATTTTCGTGTCCGCTCCATAACATTAAAACCCATTCACATATTTTCATGAAACTTCACACAAACATTAAACACCATGAGATGGTGTGCAGAGTGCAGGAACCATAACTCTGGATTGCCTAATTTTTGAGTTATTTCCCTTTGAATATTGAAAAATATCAATTTTAGCCGTCTTTGCTCGATAACTCAAAAACCGTTTGAGATAATTTTATGAAACTTCACACAAATGTAAAGCACCATATTACGTGTGCAGAGCGCAGGAACCCAAACTCTGGATTGTCTACTTTTTCAGTTATAGGCTTTTGAATATTAAAAAATGGCAATTTTAACTATGTCCGCTCCATAACCGTTTCTGATATTTTCATGAAACTTCAAATAAATGAAAAGCACCTTGAGATGATGTGCAGAGTGCAGGAACCATAACTCTGGTTTGCCTACTTTAGGAGTTATTGCCCTTTGAACATTTAAAAAGGCAATTTTGACTGTGTCGGCTCCATAACTCACAAACCATTTGAGATATTTTCATGACACTTCACACAAGTGTAAAGCACCATGAGACAATGTGCAGAGCGAAGGAATTATAACTGTGGATTGCCTACTTTTGGAGTTATTGCCCTTTGAACATTTTCCGTAATTCCGTGATTCCGTTAATTTGTGTTGGCTCCATAACTTTGTATCTGCTTAACATATTTTCATGAAACTTCACACAAATGTTAAACACCATAAGACAATGTGCAGAGCGAAGGAATTATAACTGTGGATTGCCTACTTTTGGAGTTATTGCCCTTTGAACATTGAAAAATGGCAATTTTAATTGTGTCCGCTTCATAACTCGAAAACCGTTTGAGATATTTTTAGGAAACTTCACACAAATGTTAAGCACTATGAGACGATGTGCAGAGCGCAGGAACCATAACTCTGCATTGCTTATTTTTGGAGTTATTGCCCTTTGAACATTGAAAAATGGCAATTTTAACTTTGTCCGCTTCATAACTCGAAAACCGTTTGAGATAATTTCATGAAACTTCACACAAATGTTAAGCACTTTGAGACAATGTGCAGAGCGCAAGAACCATAACTCTGGTTTTCGTATTTTCTGTGTGTCTGTCTGTGTGTCTGTCTGTGTCTGTTAACAATTTTTGTGTCCGCTCCATAACTTTAAAACCCATTCACATATTTTCATGAAACTTCACACAAACATTAAACACCATGAGATGGTGTGCAGAGTGCAGGAACCATAACTCTGGATTGCCTAATTTTTGAGTTATTTCCCTTTGAATATTGAAAAATATCAATTTTAGCCGTCTTTGCTCGATAACTCAAAAACCGTTTGAGATAATTTTATGAAACTTCACACAAATGTAAAGCACCATATTACGTGTGCAGAGCGCAGGAACCCAAACTCTGGATTGTCTACTTTTTCAGTTATAGGCTTTTGAATATTAAAAAATGGCAATTTTAACTATGTCCGCTCCATAACCGTTTCTGATATTTTCATGAAACTTCAAATAAATGAAAAGCACCTTGAGATGATGTGCAGAGTGCAGGAACCATAACTCTGGTTTGCCTACTTTAGGAGTTATTGCCCTTTGAACATTTAAAAAGGCAATTTTGACTGTGTCGGCTCCATAACTCACAAACCATTTGAGATATTTTCATGACACTTCACACAAGTGTAAAGCACCATGAGACAATGTGCAGAGCGCAGGAACCCTGACTCTGATTTGCCTACTTTAGGAGTTATTACCCTTTGAACATTGAAAAATGGAAGATGAAATTTAGTATAAACATGGACATTCTGGTAATGTATCATGCTCATTGAAATGAGGGACAAGGGCTCACAACTCTTAGAGTTTTTCCAGATAATGTAAAATTTTCAACAGTTATTTCTTGTTCATAACTGTTTTCTCTGCAGCTTAAATAACTTTCTTCTCTGACAGCGCTGAAGCGGGGCTATAGTCAGATCCTCAGACAGCTCTAGTTTCAGTTATATTGTTGAAGATGTCTTGGGTGGGGAAGGACTGGGCCGCCGGTTTCTTCCCCACCCTTGGTAAGTGTTGTACTGTTAAGTCAATTATGACATTGAAGGTGTCTGGGGTGGGGAAGAACTGGGCCTGCCCATTTCTTCCTCACCCTTGGCTAGTGTTGTACAGTTATGTCAGAGGATGTCTGAGGCAGGGAAGAACTGGGGCGACCCGTTTCTTCCCCAACCTTGTGTAATGATGTACAATTAAATCAATTATTATGTTTAAGTTGTCTGTGGTGGGGAAGAACTGGGCCGGCCCAGTTCTGCCCCACCCCCAATCTCCAAATTCTATTTAGATTTGAGCTCCAAATATTTTTTGCTTATTATATCTTTTTAGTTTATTCAAATTAAAAAGCGAAGAAAATTTATCACAAGAATTTTTTGCAAACAGAAAAATCTGGGGTGGGGAAGAAATGGGCCGGCCCAGTTCTTCCCCACCCCCAGTCTCAAAATTCTAATTAGATTTGAATTCCTAACATTTGTTGCTTATTATATCTTTTTAGTTTATACCAACTTTTATCTTAAAAAGAAAAGAAAATTTATCACAAGAATTTTTTACAAACAGAAAAATCTGGGGTGGGGAAGAAATGGGCCGGCCCAGTTCTTCCCCACCCCCAGTTTCTAAATTCAATTGAGATTTGAGCTCCAAACATATTTGTTGCTTCTTATATCTTTTTAGTTTATACCAACTTTTGTCTTAAAAAGCGAAGGAAATTTATCACAAGAACTTTTTGTAAACAGAAAAATCTGGGGTGGGGAAGAAATGGACCAGCCCAGTTCTTCCCCACCCCCAGTTTCTAAATTCAATTGAGATTTGAGCTCTAAACATATTTGTTGCTTCTTATATCTTTTTAGTTTATACCAACTTTTGTCTTAAAAAGCGAAGGAAATTTATCACAAGAACTTTTTGTAAACAGAAAAATCTGGGGTGGGGAAGAAATGGGCCAGCCCAGTTCTTCCCCACCCCCAGTTTCTAAATTCAATTGAGATTTAAGCTCCAAACATATTTGTTGCTTATTATATCTTTTTAGTTTATTCCAATTTATGTCTTAAAAAGGGAAGAAAATTTATCACAAGAATTTTTTGTAAAAAGAAAAATCTGGGGTGGGGAAGAAACGGGCCGGCCAAATTCTATTTAGATTTGAGCTCCAAACATTTGTTGCTTGTTATATCTTTTTAGTTTATACCAACTTTAGTCTTAAAAGCGAAGGAAATTTATCACAAGAATTTTTTGTAAAAAGAAAAATCTGGGGTGGGGAAGAAATGGGCCCGCCCAGAACTTCCCCACCCCCAGTCTCCAAATTCTATTTAGATTTGAGCTCCAAACATTTGTTGCTTATTATATCTTTTTAGTTTATACCAATTTAGGTCTTAAAAAACGAAGGAAATTTATCACAAGAATTTTTTGTAAACAGAAAACTCTGGGGTGGGGAAGAAATGGGCCGGCCCACCCAGTCTCCAAATTCTATTTATATCTGTTTAGATAATACTAATTTATGTCTTAAAAAGCAAAGAAAATTCATCAAAGATGCTTGAATTGGGATGCATATTTTATTGCATCTCAATGAATGGTGTACCATAGAGCAAATTTTGTCATTCAAGCTAAAAGGACTCAGAACTTCTTCAGAATGGTCTCTTTTCTCATTTATAACAAATTGTCAGCTGAAAATTATTCGTTGACTATGATTCTGAAAAAAATTCAGGTGGGGAAGAAACTGACTAGTTAGTTTCTTCCCCCGGGGAAGAAACGGGCCGGCCCAGTTCTTCCCAGGGGAAGAACCGGGCGGGGGGAAGAAACTGACCGTTACACCGGCATCACGAGGCTTGCCGAGTGATGCTGGACAGTGATCCCGAGGGACGGATTTTTCTATCCACCCCTCACACCCATATAGGATTATTTTTCTTGCATACCTTCCATTTCTATTGCGAATTTTTAATGTTGCTGTCACTTCGGTTACCGACGTCCGCCATTTTGTGATGACACAACAGGAATGTTTAGTGATATCACGCATGATGCAGCAGCGCATGAGGTTGTAATCAACCAGTGCATTTATCAAACACGCAATTATATTCGATTTGGGGTCGGAACACCAGGGTCAGAACTTAAATTTCTATCCCAGGGTAATATCACGGATTTCCTTGTCTGGTGTGCAAGAATAGTTTATATACAGGAAAGCAAACAGGAAGTTGTCCTGCAGCACAAGTAGAAAATAATGGGAAATCATGTAAGCTCCAATTATACATATAAAGTGGGGTTTTCAAAATTCCAAAAATGTTCTTTCCTTTGAATTGTTGGAAAAAGTAAACCCTTGTTTACACCTTTTCTCTATATAAATATTGTTTCTATGTCCTAAAAGCCACCTGCAATCCTCATGAATAGATAGACCAAATTTCACCAGAAAAAAATGCCACTTTAAGAGCTTTTAAAATGGCATTATTATGGATATGTTATCCTCTGGCAGTTGTCAGGTACTGGTGAAAGAATGTGTGTTGTACTGGTTAACCCTTTAGAAAGAGTAAGCTTGCCCAAGAAAAATATGGGTAGATAGGTTAAATAGCTCAACTTCACCTCAATAGTGTTGGCTGTGCCAATAAATGCCAGTTCAAACAGACAAAAGAAGCCTCCCTGGTGTTGTAATTAAGCTACTTGATAAATTCTGGGCTTCTCCAGACTTTTGGATTATTCTGTTATCTGAATGAAACAGTGCAGACCAAGATCAGACTGCTCAAGGAACAGTCTGATCTGGGTCTACACTGTTAAGCAAGACATTACTGTCCCAATGCAAAAAATAAGCCTTGATATCCCAAATTACATTGCCTCATTTTCAGAATCCTGACCCGGAGAAACAGGACAAACCATACAACACTCAGGAACTAGAAGAATGTGATATGTATTCTGAAGATAACTTCATTCTCATGAGGCTGGATGGTGAAGCACACAAGATCACACACATGGTGAGTGTTCTGGTGAACCAGGTCCAATTTTCTGATTTTCTTGAAGGGACTCTCTCCAGCCGCCAGTCATTTCGATTTTTGCTGAATTGATTTGACTTTACCATTATGATCCTTAGTATTTTGTCAGACAGACCTAAGCAAACGGTGCATACCAAGATCAGACTGCAGTCTGATCAGGGTCTACACCGTTTGCCATTCCATCCCCACTTTTTGGACTCCATGCTGGATTGTGTAACAAACCTGTTAAAATTTTACGAGCATTACAGCAAGTCCTCAAGGTTTCCAAATTTTTAGGCTTTTTATGTTAGGTTGGATTTCGGCATTACAATTACAATGATGGAAATATATGGCAAAATAAAAAAAATGTGGATATATTTTATAGTGGAATATTGACATAACACCATTTTATTGGACGGAGACATTTCACTAATGTGCCACCAAATGCAGACTGGTTTTCTAATCCAAATAGTATCACATATTCTGTATGCAACTATGAAGGCCAATCTAAAATTTTGACTGGTTTTCAAAAATCAACAGATATATCTGCAATATTTTATGCTAGGAAAAACTGTGGCTCCACATCAAAAAAGCAGCAAGTCGAAGAACCTCTTGGAAATAAAGTGCTACTGAAATATAGGGAAGAATATTTGGTGTTTTTTTTCTGCACTTTCATTCCCTTATAACTTCATTCTGTCCTTTCCCACACTTTTAATGTCCCCTACTATCTGTTCTTTTCCTTTTCTCCCTCTGGGATGGTTTGTTTGTTTTTGTTTGATTTGAGGTTTAACGTCCCCGTCAACACTGTAAAGGTCATTTTGGAGACGTTGCTTCCAATTTTGTGGGACTTTTACCCGACATTGAGATGAAATTACATCTCAAGACCTGTCGTCCAGTGAAACCAATAGGGTTTATTAGCATGGACGGTCCGCCTCGCACCGCGGTTCCTGGACAGGCTTAGATCCTCTAAGCGGTTTACCAGTACTAGTGTGCGGGCCGGATTCAGCTCTGCGTGGAAGCATCTTGCAGCCCATATATTTCTTCAAGCCCCTCTGGGATGGCATAAAATACTTTCAGGGGTTGGAATTTCGTAAAACCACAACACATAATATTTCATAGGCCGTGTCCACCTGTTACAAAGGGCGTGTGTCATGTTGTTTGTGTAACATACATATAAGTAATGGGTATTATTACAAAGATTCTCTTTTAACCCTTTCAACCACGACTTATCAAATGGGCTCTGCCATCTTATTTGGACATTCTGGTAAAAAGGGGATATAGTCAATATCACTGACACTGACAGTATGGCAACTGGAAAACAGTAGATCCTAAGGAGAGAACTTGATTATGAGCAGTCTCATTTGGACATGCATTATTTGCATATGTATCTCTACTGGTAGACAGGGTTGAATTGGTTAACATAGAAAGCATTTGCATCCATTTGGGACATATGGTTCTTTTCTATTTTGCCTTTAACCCATTATAGGCGGGAAACCCATGAAACAGTGCAGGCCCAGATCAAATGCCACAGAATGCAGTGTCTGATCAGGGTCTGCACTGTTTGTTAACAGGATTTTCTTTTTAAAAAAAAATGGAATAAAATTGAAGAAATAGACTTGACACCCCTATATAACAAATGGACTTGTCCAACATATAGCAATGGAAGAGTACACCAGTATACAATGGGTTAAAAATTACACCTACTGGAGAAGGGAGACAACTTTTTCCTTGCCTAGCAGATAGCAGGAGTCCATTTCAAAATTTTGGGGTACCAATCTGGGTTGCTTTTGGGAATTGATTTAAAAATTGCTGTACTTTTTTGCAAACAATGAAGGCCCTGATCAGACGTCGCGTTGTGCGGCGTCTGATCTGGGCCTGCACTGTTTGCCAGTAACTTGTTTTAGGGTTTCCCGTACACTGAGGAACAGATAAGCAGGATATTTGTGTAAATACTCAATAAAATTGAAAGAAAACCCAGTTAAAAAATAAATTGATGGGTATCAAAACCCAAATAAAAATCCAAGTTCCCCAAATCATATTGAAATATTTGCTTATAATTTTTATAGGTTTTCAATTTTCTGTGCACAATAACCTGTACAGGGTTGTCATTCATTATTTAATGTTTTTTGCCTTTGAGGTGCTTGCTGTTTTTCAAATATACAAGGGATGAAAAGAACTGTTTAAGAACAAAACATTGTGAAGATGCAATTTAAGCCTTTGTCAAGTCATAAGGTAAGCTTAAATAATTATTTCAAATCCATATTATAGCCAATTAGTTGCAATAAAGTGGGTAACGAAACATAGATACCCAGACATCTATTCAAATATCCAATTGAAGTTGAACACAGTGGGTATTACCCAATTCCATACAAAAGCTTACCTGTTCTTCTGCCGTACAAAATGATTTGACATCTCCATATTCGGTACATGTACATGTAGTTTCTATCTGTTTTCAGTCTAACCTTGGGAACAACCAGTGGCTATTCAATGCTGACCTTGACACCAACAAAGTTCCAGTTCTGTGTCTGAGACATGATGTGGATGGGTTGCTATGGCAACCAGACTTCAAAGCGAAACAGACAGAACCGCCATGGAAACATATAGCAACTTTCAATGCTTTTGGTTATGTTCAAGCTTCAAAACAAACAAGGAAATTTACGGCATGTCCTCCTGACTTTTCTTACGCAGTCATTTCAGACACTGTCAGACATTTGTATATGTATCGTCAAGCTGTATCGGTATCCACTCCGTTGAGGAACAGGAAGACAGGTCAACATGTGAGGTCTGTTGCTAAGCAACAGGTCGTCTCCCTGGAAGCTGTTGACAATATCATTGGACTGCAAGCAACAAACAATAAAATATTTGTCATGACAGAAAGCGTGTTACATATGATTAAAGTTTGAAAGAAATAAAATTTTTAAGAAATAAAACAGCCTGTTTTTTTGTTTCATTGTTGTACCAGAAGAAAATGTGGTGTCAAGTTGTCATGTTTATGTATATTGAGGTTTTACATCCCAGTCAACACTTTTTAGGTCATTTTGGAGACATTGCTTCCAGTTTTGTGGGGTTTTACCCGACACAGATCTCAAAGTCTACTGCCCAAACAAACCAATAGGGTTCATATGCAAGGACGGTCCAACATGCACCGCTGCCTGGGCAGGCTTAGACCTTCTAAGCGGTTTACCAGTACTCAAGTGCAGTTGGTCCCAGCTCTGCATGGAAGCACCATGCAGCCCTATCTAATTCTCCAAGCACCGATGGGCAGGGGCCCCAAGTTGTCATGTTTAAATACATGTAATAATGTCAGTGATAAACTTTATTGGCATAAACAGCTTTGATAATGTAGTCCTGAATCAGACTGCTTCACTTGAACAGATTAACCAATATATGCTTATTGTCCCAAAAAATGGGACAAAGGCAAGCAGTGCAGCCCCAGATCAGATGCAGCATTCTGTTGCAGTCTGATCAGGGTCCAGGCAGTTTGCCTGTTTGCAAAACATTATTAAAACGATTGCGAGAAAATGCAGCAGACGGCATACGCAAACAACATTTTCAGATGCAGTTTTTCTTGCTGTTTTAAGGGATAATAAGGATATGCACCATTTTGGTTTGCTCAGCATTTCACAATTTTGTTGTCCAAGAATGTTGGAAAGGGCATATAGTGTTAACCTGTCTGTCCGTCCGGCTGTCGACACTGGTATCCGCTTCCGTTTTTGAAATGGCATTAGGAATTTGCATTCTTGTGCTAGAAGTCAGCCACATCTGTGTCCTTTAGGCACATTTCTAGTTGGAATATTCCATTTCTAGTGGCATGAAAGATAGCATTTTCTGAACCTGGGCCTTGCCAACAAGTTTTCTGTCCTTTTATATCCAAGATCAGCAGTGCAAATTTTCTAGCAGTTTCGTTGATTGATGTTGAATCGATCATCGGTCACCAGCATTATACACCACAACCTCTTTATAATACTATTAATATGGTCCAAAGCAGAAACCATGTTAGTTAAACAAGCATGTTATGTCCAAACAAAAATGTATATAGATTATATAGAAAAATGACCATTTATGGTCATTTTTCTATATAATCACATTTTTGGGATGCATCTTGAAACCCTGTTATAGCCAAACTGTTTTATAACAAACGGTGTTATAATGAGGCTATGGTGTACATACATTAGCATGTGATCAATCACAAAATTTAAGCCAAGTCTAACCACCATAATTGGACATGCAGAAAAAAATCAACGCAGAAAAGAAAATTCTCCATCATGTTAAGAAGTCTGTGAAATTAACACCCCCATAAACCCCACTTCTACAGAAAATTCTGGTCTACATTATTTCTGCTCCAAGATGTATGTTGTGGGTACTTGTTGGAACTGCCTCAATGAGGCAGTTCTAATGCACACCTACAACCTATGTCAAACAGTATAAATAAGAATAGTTTCATTCATTTTCTTCAGAGAATTAACCTTTTTGGAGATATGAGAGAATGCGCTGTGTTGCACGGATGCATTATAGAAATCATTTGCAAATTTACCAGACAGAACAGAAACTCATGTTGTTTGATAGAATCCTGAAATAAATGCTCAGATCATTTTCAGAAGAAATAGTGCCACCGCCCATCAAGGCTTGGAGAAATAGATTGGGCTGCATGATGCTTCCCCCGCAGAGCTGAAACAGATTCTACTTTGGAATACTGGCAAGCTGCTTAGAACATCTTAGCCTGCCTAGGAAAAGTGGTGCGAGATGAACTGTCCCTTAAACCCTAGTAGTTTCTTTTGGCAGTAGGGCTTGTGATGTCATTTCATCTCAATGTACAGTAAAAGTCCCACAAAATCTGAAGCAACTTCTCTAAAATGACCTCAATAGTGTGGACGGGGACATTTAACCTCAACACAAACAATTCACATAGTATATTCATTAATATCTCCTAAACTGTTATTTTTCTGATGAAAATTTGTGGTATTTTTCTTATTTATACTCCAAACCTAGGTAGTGAGTGCTCACTAGAACCACCTCATTGAAGCGGTTCTAATGAATACCCACAATCTTTGTCTTGGAGCAGAAATAAGGAAAATAATGTAAACCCCAATTTTCTCTATATAAACTTGGTAAAGAGGGGTATTTGCAAACTAAATGACAGTGTACATGTATAGCCTGATCAGATTTCATGGCCGAAGCCATCTGATCTGGATCTACATTGTTTGCAAAGGTAGGGGTATCATGGTCCAGAAGGCCAAGGGTTAATAGGGTTCTACAGAGCGGCTTGAAATTCAAATTCTGATTAAAAACTGAATCTTTAGATAAATTTTGGTAATTATGATGAAAATATCCGACAGCCCATAAAATATCTTCAAGAAAATGGACACCTTGATTGGTCTGCGCAAGCAGGCAGGTTGATCTGAATCTGTGCTGGTCACAGTTACCAACATATACCTTTGGCTGTGCACTGACTCAAATAATTGCCACCCTACCCTGTCTTGCATTGGGATATTATCTCGTGTTGGATGGAAAACCCTAAAATAATGACTGACAAAGAACCCCTAAAACGGGACATTGGCAAGCAGTGCAGGCTGCAGAACATGGCACCTGATCAGGGCTTCCACTGTAATTTCCACAAATTTAGCCATTCTAAATAAATTTCTACCTCTTTAGAACACTATTATTGTTGGGATCCAAAGCGCAAACCATGTTAGTTAAACAATCATATTATACAGTCGAACATCAGTGGCTTGAACACATTCCAAACCATAGAATTTGTTCGAGACAGGCATTTGTTTGTGGGTAAGTAACTGTCCTTTTGGCTTTCCACTATTGATGTTTCCATTGGTGTCTGTTGTTTCATGTTTGTGTTTCTGTCCCTTTGGTGTCCCTGATGGGAGCTGTGGATTAATTGTATTGATTCCTGATCATTGCCTCCACTTCTATTTAGTTTGATCACAGGGCTAGGACAGGATGCTTAATAGAGATATTTTTAAAGTCACGTTGTGTGTACTCTTATATATAAGAATTTTTTATTCACCTTGGAGCTTGCTGAAGGTAAGCTTATGCTGTTGTCTGTCGTCCGTCCATGTCTGTCCGTCGTTAAATTTTAGCATTTTCGACATCAAGTCAGATTAAGCTGATTTCCGGAAGGAGATGTCGATATGTGAAAAGATTAAGCTGATTACCTGGTGGGAGGCATCCTGGTGATATGGAGATTTAGATTTGCTAAAATAATTCCGTTCAGATATCCAAGATGGCCACCATCTTGAAATTCTTCAAACAACGTCTCCTCCGGAACCAAAGGTTGAATTGAGCTGAACTTTGATGGGAGGCATCGGGATGGCATGTAGATTCAGTTTTGCTAAAATCGCTCTATTTCAATATCAAAGATGGCCGCCATGGTGGCCATTCTGAAATTCTTCAAACAACATCTCTCGAACCAAAGGTAGAATTGTGCTGAAACTTGATGGGAGGCAGGGAGGCATCGGGTTGACTTGGAGAGTCAGATTTGCTTAAATCGTGCAGTTCCTATATCCAAGATATCCGCCATGCCTGCCATCTTGAAATTCTCAAACAACATCTTTGAACCAAAGGTCGAATTGAGCTGAAACTTGATGGGAGGCATCGGGTTGACATGGAGATTCAGATTTGCTAAAATCGTTTCGTTCTGATATCCAAGATGGACACTATGGCGGCTATCTGGAAATTTGTCAAACAACATGTCCTCCCAAACCAAAGGTTGAGCTGAGCTGAAACTTGATGGGAGGCATCAGAGTGACATGGAGATTCAGATTTGCTAAAATCATTTCGTTCCAATATCTAAGATGGTGACCTTCTTGAATTTCTTCAAATGACATCTCCTCCTGATCCAAAGGTTGAATTGCGCTGAAACTTGATGGGAGGCATCAGGGTGACATGGAGATTCAGATTTGCTAAAATCATTTCGTTCCAATATCTTAGATGGCCGCTATGGTGACCATCTTGAATTTCTTCAAATGACATCTCCTCCTGAACCAAAGGTGGAATTGCGCTGAAACTCTGTGGGATGCATCAGGGTGACATGGAGATTCAGATTTGCTAAAATCATTCTGTTCTGACATCCAAGATGGCCAAACCAAAGGTCGAATTGAGCTGAAACTTTATCGGAGGCATCAGATTGACAAGGCGATTCAGATTTGCTAAAATCATTTCGTTCCAATATCTAAGATGGCCGCTATGGTGGCCATCTTGAATTACTTCATATGACATCTCCTCATGAACCAAAGGTGGAATTACGCTGATACTTGATGGCAGGCATCAGGGTGACAGTGAGATTCAGATTTTCTAAAATTATTCCGTTCGGATTTCCAAGATGGCCGCCATCTTGAAATTCTCCAAACATCTCCTCCCGAACCAAAGGTAGAATTGAGCTGAAATGGGAGGCATCGGGTTGACATGGAGATTCAGATTTGCTAAAATCGTTCAGTTCTGATATCCAAGATGGCCACCATCTTGCAATTCTTCAAACAATAATTAACAAAGGTCGAATTGAGCTGAAACTTGATGGGAGACATTGGGGTGACATGGAGATTCAGATTTGCTAATATAGTTCTTTTCCGATATCCAAGATGGACACTATGGCGGCCATCTAGAAACCTTCAAACAACATCTCCCAAACCAAAGGTCGAATGATGACCATCTTGAATGTCCTCATATGACATCTTGAAATTCTTCAAACTACATCTCCCGAACCATTGGTCGAATTATGGTGACACTATGGTAACCATCTTGAAATTCTTCGAACAATATCTCCCAAACCAAAGGTCGAATGGTGGCCATCTTTAATTTCCTCAAATGACATCTCCTCCTGAACCAAAGGCGGAATTGCGCTGAAACTTGATGGGAGGCATCAGGGTGACATGGAGATTCAGGTTTACTAAAATCGTTCTTGAAATTTTTCAAACTTCATCGCCTCCCAAACAAAAGGTCGTATTTAGCAGAAACTTCATGGGAGGCATTGGGGTGACATGGAGATTCAGATTTGATAAAATCATTCCGTTCCGGTATGTAATATGGCCGCAGTGGTGGCCATCTTGAAATTCTTCAAACTACATCATCCAAACCAAAGGTCAAATTGAGCTGAAACTCGATGGGAGACATTTGGGTGACATGGAGATTCAGATTTGCTAAAATCATTTTGTTCCGATATCCAAGATGGACACTATGGTGGCCATCTTGAAATTCTTCAAACAACATCTCCCAGATTCAGATTTGCAAAAACCATTCCGTCTCAGTCTCTAAGTGGCCACAGTGGCAGCCATCTTGAAATTCTTCAAACTACATCTCCTGAACCAAAGGTCGAATGGTGGCCATCTTGAAACTCTTCAAACATCTACATCTCCCGAACCAAAGTTGAAGTGAGCTGAAACTTGATGGGAGGCATCGGTGTGACATGGAGATTCAGATATGCTAAAATCGTTTCGATATCCAAGATGGACACCATGGCGGCAGGCAATCTTGATTGCTTCAAACCAAATCTACTCCCAAACCAAAGGTCGAATTTAGCTGAAACTTGATGGGAGGCATGAGGGTGTAATAAAGAGATTCAGATTTGCTTAAATCATTTCGTTCTAATATCTAAGATGGCCACCATGGTGGCCATCTTGAATTCTTCAAACGACATATCCTCACGAACCAAAGGTCGATTTGAGCTGAAACTTGATGGTAGGCATCAGGGTGACATGAATATTTAGATAATAATATGCCAAAATTGTTCCGTTCTGATATCCAAAATGGCCTCCAGGGTTGTCATCTTGAAATTCTTCATATGACATCTCCTCCCAAACCAGAGGTCTGATCAAGCTGAAACTTGATCAGAGATATTGGGGCAACATAGAGATTCAGACTTACTAAAATCGCTCCGTTCCGACAAAGAAGATGACCACCATTGTGGCCATCTTGAAATTCTTTAAACGACATCTCCCAAGCCAAAGGTATTATTTAGCTGAAACTTTATGGGGGGCATCGGGATGACATGGAGGTTCAGAGTTGCTAAAATAGTTCAGTTCCGATAACCAAGATCGCCGCCTTTGCTGCCATCATAAAATTCTTCAAACAACATCTCCCGAACCAAAGGTTGAATTGAGCTGAAACTTGATGGGAGACATCGGGATGAAATGGAGATACAGATTTGCTTAAATCGTTCCGTTTCGATATCCAAAATGGACACTATGGCGGCCACCTTGAAAGTCTTCAGACAATATCTCCTCCCAAACCAAAGGTCGAATTGAGCAGAAACTTGATGGGAGGCATCAGGGTGACATGGAGATTCAGATTTGCTAAAACCATTTTGTTCCAATATCTAAGTTGGCCGCTATGGTGACCATCTTGAATTTCTTCAAATGACATCTCCTCCTGAACCAAAGGTGGAATTGCGCTGAAACTTGATGGGATGCATCTGGGTGACAAGGAGATTCAGATTTGCTAAAGTCGTTCTGTTCTGACATCCAAGGTGGCCGCTTCGAATGACATCTCCTCACAAACCAAATGTCGAATTGAGCTGAAACTTTATCGGAGGCATCATATTGACACGGAGATTCAGATTTGCTAAAATCATTTCGTACCAATGTCTAAGATGGCCGCCATGGTGACCACCTTGAATTACTTCAAATGACATCTCATGAACAAAAGGTGGAATTGCACTGAAACTTGATTGGAGGCATCAGGGTGACATGGAGATTCAGATTTTCTAAAATCATTCCAATCAGATTTCCAAGATGGCCGCCATCTTGAAATTCTTCAAACATTTCCTCCGAACCAAAGGTAGAATTGAGCTGAAACTTGATGGGAGGCATCGGATTGACATGGAGATTCAGATTTGCTAAAATCGTTCAGTTCCGATATCCAAGATTGCTGCCTTGGCCGCCATCTTGAAATTCTTCAAACAATAACTCCTCCCAAACCAAAGGTCGAATTGAGCTGAAACTTGATGGGAGACATTGGGGTGACACGGAGATTCAGATTTGCTAATATAGTTCCGTTCCGATATCCAAGATCGACACTATGGCGGCCATCTTGAAATTCTCCAAACAATATCTCCCAAACCAAAGGTCGAATGGTGACCATCTTGAATTTCCTTATATGACATCTTGAAACTCTTCAAACTACATCTCCCGAACCAAAGGTCGAATTATGGCGACACTATGGTAACCATCTTAAAATTCTTCGAACAATATCTCTCAAACCAAAGGTCGAATGGTGACCATCTTTTATTTTCTCAAGTGACATCTCCTCCTGAACCAAAGGTCCAATTGAGCTGAAACTTGATGGGAGGCATCAGGGTGACATGGAGATTCAGATTTGCAAAAATCGTTCTTGAAATTCTACAAACTTCATCGCCTCCCAAACAAAAGGTATTTAGCTGAAACTTTATGGGGGGCATTGGGGTGACATGGAGATTCAGATTTCATAAAATCATTACATACCGGTATGTAAGATTGCCGCAGTGGCAGCCATCTTGAAATTCTTCAATATACATTGTCCGAACCAAAGGTCAAATTGAGCTGAATTTGATGGGAGACATTGGGGTGAAATGGAGATTCAAATTTGCTAAAATCATTCCGTTCCGATATCCAAGATGAACACGATGGGGCCATCTTGAAATTCTTCAAACAACATCCCCCAGATTCAGATTTGCTAAAATTATTCCGTCTCGGTATCCAAGATGGCCGCAGCTCAGTGGCGGCCATCTTGAAATTCTTCAAACTACATCTGAACCAAAATTCGAATGGCGGCCATCTTGAAATTCTTCAAACTACATCTCCCGAACCAAAGTTGAGTTTAGCTGAAACTTGATGGGAGGCATGGAGATTCAGATATGCTAAAATCGTTTCGATATCCAAGATGGACACCATGGCGGCAAGCAATCTTGAATTGCTTCAAACGACATCTACTCCCAAACCAATGGTCGAATTGAGCTGAATCTTGATGGGAGGCATGAGGGTGACATAGAGATTCAGATTTGCTTAAATCATTTCGTTCTAATATCTAAGATGGCCACCATGATGGCCACCTTGAATTCTTCAAACGACATATCCTCCCGAACCAATGGTCGATTTGAGCTGAAACTTGATGGTAGGCATCAGGGTGACATAGATATTTAGTTAATAATATGCTAAAATTGTTCCGTTCTGATATCCAAGATGGCCGCCATGGTTGCCATCTTGAAATTCTTCATAT
Source organism: Lucinisca nassula (assembly GCA_963580285.1). Taxonomy (NCBI): domain Eukaryota; kingdom Metazoa; phylum Mollusca; class Bivalvia; order Lucinida; family Lucinidae; genus Lucinisca; species Lucinisca nassula. Next base: position 88,153,775 of record OY757017.1, read on the forward strand.
GACATGTCCTCCCAAACCAGAGGTCTGATCAAGCTGAAACTTGATCGGAGGTAGTGGGGCAACATAGAGATTCAGATTTGCTAAAAATCTTTCCATTCCGATGTCATAGACGCCTGCCATGTCGGCCAGTTAGAAATTCTTCAAATGACATCTCCCGAACCAAAGGTTGGATCAAGTTGAAACTGCATGGAAGGCATCGGTGTGAAATGGCGATGCAGATTTGCTTACATTGTTCTGTTCCAATATGCAAGATGCTCACTATGATGGCCATCCTGAAATTCTTTAAATTACATCTCTTCCCGAACCAAGGGTTGGATTGAGCTGAAACTTGTTGGGAGGCATTGGGGTGACATGGAGATTCAGATTTGCTTAAATTATTCTGTTCCGATATTCAAGATGGCTGTGCACTGAGGCCATCTTTAAATTATTCAAAATACATCTCCTCCCGAACAAGTGAAACTTGATGGGAGGCATTTCGGTGGAAATTCAGATTTGCTAAAATTGTTCCATTCCGATATACGAGATGGTCTCCATGGCGGCCATCTTGATATTCTTCAAACTACATCTCCTCCTGAACCAAAGGTCGGATGGACCTGAAACTTGATTGGAAGCATCACGTCAACATGGAGATTCAGAATTGCTTAAATTATTTCTGTTATCTATGTTGGCCATCTGGAAAATCTTCAAACCACATCAAAGTAGAAGTAAAACAAAGATCAGGAATCGATACAATTAACTTACTCCACCCACCAAAGACACCAAAGGGAAAGTAATACAAACATTAAGCGACCAGACCATAATGGAAACCTATTCAAAGAAAGGCCATAAGGACAGTTACTTTCCTACAAAACGGCCATATGGCCATCCAAAATTAAAGACACAAGTGATACACACAGTAAGTAACAAACAACAACATAAATAAATCGCCACAGAAGAACCGCCTTGGAACGGTCAGTGGAATTTCCACTGGGGGGCTTAAATCGATTTTACGTGGCCACAATCCTCGCCCTTACTTCCGTCGCGATTTAGGCAAATAATTTGTTCAGTCCGCATGAAGGCCTCCTAACTCATCAGTGCAACATCTCCGTGAACACAAAGAATCACAGAGGTGAGACAACAGTGAGGACTCGACAGCAAGAAACCACTGAAATGCTGGAGCAAAAGAAAACCAACAGTTAGACTCCGATGGGCCCGACCAGAGACAGAGCATCAGGCACCAACCAACATTACCAAGAATTAGATCTCTCTAATTCTCAATAAGCCTTTACGTTGGAGCCGTTATAGAATCTGAGACCTGACCCACCGGCGTGCAATTAAAGAGGGAAGCAAAGTTGCCAACCGTGATTGGGTTAACTACCATGCATGCAGTCTGTCGTATAACATCCATGTTGTACCCAATCTTTTTATATCGAAGAATGATTTTACGAAATTGGGTGCTGAAGTCATTGCGGTTATATATTTTTCTGAATTTATATACTAAGTCACCATAAAATTCGGGTTCCGATAGACCTTGTTGCAGAAGAGATTTAAGTCCAATATTGAATTTTGAAATTAAATCAGAATGGCGTCTATAAAATTTTGAAAATGTTTTGCGTAGTTTATGGTACCGATAACCCTGATTAAGGAGTTTAGCCGTTAATAATTTATTACGAGTGTTGAAGTCAGTTACATTACTACACACTCTAGCAAATCGAATTAATTGCGAAATATAAACGCCATAGGATGGCGCACGAGGAACATCACCATCCAAAAAAGGAAAATTTACAATCTCAAAATCAAAGTCATCGCGTTTATCATAAATTTTGCACGAAACAAACCCATCTACAATAGATAGATTGTTGATTTGAGCCGAAACTTGAGGTGCGGCACTGGGTTGACTTGGAGATTCAGACTTCTTAGAACCATTCTGTTCTGATATCCCAGATGGCATCATGTTGACCATAAACCACATCTTCTACCGGATGGTTTGTTTCACTGAGTTGAAATAGGTAGGGCATTTGGGTGACATGGAGATTCAGAATGGCTTAAATTGTTGCATTCTGATATCCCAGATGGTGGCCAACTTGGATTTCTTCAAAGCACCTGTATAGTGATTGCATATAAGATTTACAGGGAGGGGCAGCTCAGGTGTTGTCAGTATATGTCAAACTCTCCGAGTACACAAGAAGATTTGGTATTGTGGCTTTTTTGCAAGCAACCGTATACAGCAAAGCTTTGTTTGTGTTGCAGTTGTATTCACACGATTGGTTCACTTGGTTTACTTTTTGATAACAGAATATGCCAAAGACAGGTGCAAAACGACAACTCTGGCCTGCCAAACTATACACTTGCATCAACATCAACTCTTCCTGAATCCTAAATAAGACTAAGCTGTTCAGAAACTTAATCAGAAGCATCAAGATAACAGATTCAGAACTGCTAAAGGCAGTGTGACCTGATAGACAAAATGGCCACCAAGGCACACTGTAATATATGATCTGCCTCATCCAGGTGAGTGATTCTGACCCACCAGGGCCTCTAGTTTTCCTGATTCTCATGTTGTACTCAGTGGATTTTGTTTTTCCAATTTATTGCAGAAAGGGGAAGTTTCTAGATAATGAGTCACAAATTAATTTTAGTTAGTACACATGTTGTTTACAAGAAAAGGGATAAAAGAATAACCCAGATATTTCTAGATCACATATTTTCAGCATACTATCAATTTCATTTCTAGACTGTTCTAGAATCTACCCTAAGTTTATAAAAAGGATAAGAATTTTCTTTTGTTTCAGTTTGGTAGTTTTAAGAAAATTTCATTTTGAATTCTGTATTGGATTTCTTGAGCATCATTATTCTTCTTGGACTCAGTGCTCATTCTGTGGGATCCGATAATAGGAATTTAAAGATATTAAAACAATAGAAAAAACGTAAATTCCTGTTAATTTCAGTTAAACATTTTGTCAATAATTTTGTTATTAGGTCACCTGAGCCGATGGCTCCGGGGGAGCTATTGTGATCGGTCACCATCCGTCGTCGTCATCGTTCGTATGTCTGTCCGTCCACAATTTCTTTAAACGAGATCTCCTAAACTGATCAAACATGGCAGAAATGATCCTTTGGTGGTCCTCTCTCAAAGTTGTTCAAAGAATTCATTTCCATGCAGAACTCTGGTTGCCATGGCGATGAAAAGGGGAAATAAGAAAAAATCTTTAAAAAAATCTTCTTCTCTGAAACCAGAAAGCCCTGGTCTTTGATATTTGGTATGAAGCTTCATCTAGTAGACCTCTACCAAGATTTTTCAAATTATAGCCCAGGAGCCGAAAACGACGCCGCCAAGGAGCCAACTAGTTTCACATAGGCTTATATAGGGAAAACCTTTAAAAATCCTCTTCTCTAAAACCAGAAGGCCCAGGTCTTTGATATTTGGTATGAAGCTTCATCTAGTGAACCTCTACCAAGATTTTTCAAATTATAGCCCTGGGGCTAAAAATGCCCCCGCGCCTGTGCACACTGGTTTTACAAGGCTTATATTGGGAAAACCTTTAAAAATCTTCTTGTCTCAAAACCAGAGTGAGTGTTTTGAGTTTTACGTCCCATCAACAGCTAAGGTCATACGGAGACGGGACCTCGGACTCATCCAAAAGTCTGGAGAAGCCCGGGATCGATCCTGCGACCCCTGGTTTACAAAGCGAGTAGCGTAACCACTACACCACTGAGGCTTCTGTCTGAAACCAGAAAGCTCAGGTCTTTGATATTTGGTATGAAGCTTCATTTAGTGGACCTCTACCAAGATTGTTCAGATTATAGCCCTGGGCCAAAAATGCTCCTGCGCCGGGGACCACTGGTTTTACATAGGCTTATATAGGGAAAACCTTTAAAAATCTTCTTGTCTGAAACCAGAAGGCCAAGGTCTTTGATATTTGGTTTGAAGCTTCATCTAGTGCACCTCTACCATGAACTTTCAAATCATAGCATGGGGGCCAAAAATGGCCCCGTCCTTGGGCCCGTTGGTTTTACATAGACTTATGCATGTATAGAGAGAACTTTTAAAAATCTTCTTTTCCGAAACCAGAAAGCCAATGCCTTTGATATTCGATGTTAAGCTTCATTCAGTGGACATCTGCTTAGATTGTTCAAATTATAGACCTCGGTCCAAAAATTGCACCTTCATGTTAATCTCTTAGCTCAGGTGAGCGATATAGGACCAAAGTTGTTCAAATTAGAGCCCTGGGGCCAAAACCGGTTTTATATAGGCTTATATAGGGAAAACCTTTAAAAATCTTCTTGTCTGAAACCAGAAGGCCCAGGTCTTTGATATTTGGTTTGAAGCTTCATCTAGTGCACCTCTACCATGAACTTGCAAATCATAGCATGGGGGCCAAAAATGGCCCCGTCCTTGGGCCTGTTGGTTTTACATAGACTTATACATGTATAGAGAAAACTTTTAAAAATCTTCTTTTCCGAAACCAGAAGCCCCATGTCTTTGATATTCGATGTTAAGCTTCATTCAGTGGACCTTTGCTTAGATTGTTCAAATTATAGACCTCGGTCCAAAAATTACACATACATGTTAATCTCTTAGCTCAGGTGAGCGATATAGGTCCATCATGGTCCTCTTGTTTTTTTTTTTTTTTTTTTTTTTTTTTAAAGACATGTTGTTGTTTTGTTTGTTTGTTTTTTTTTGTTTGTTTGGCTGTTTGTTGTTGTTGTTTTTTTTTTCATTCTGTCAGGCTTGGCTCGTAATAGTACCATTGGAATCACCTCATCAAGGTGATTCTAATGAGTACACACAACATTCATTTTCAAGATAAGACAAAGAAAAGTCTCCCCTAAATCTCTTATATATATCCACATCAGCAGTTATGATTTTTGTTTTTCTTTTTCTTCTGGGGACTGAATTTGATTTTTGTTTTTCTTCTTGGGACTGAAAAACGAGTTTGAAACAGCCGTGTTAAACGAGCCATCGGCGTTCGAGCCATCAAAGTTTTAATGTATTTTGATTATATTAAAAAATGACCATCCTCCTCTACACCTTGTTATATCCAAAATCGTGTTGTATCAAACCATGTTATAAAAAGGTTACGGTGTAACTCAACCACGCACCCCTCAATATTGAAATGGATTCCTGCTGTATTCAATTCAGTTAAACAAAAGGGAACAGATACGCATTGCCACATCAATACCCTGGCACACCTATGTAATAAAATGGTATCTTTCGTATCTCCAGAACTGGCATTTTCAGATGCAGCTTTGTGATATTTTGTCTTATTTCTTCTCCAAATATATCGGGCCCCGCCCATCGGGGCTTGAAGAAATAAATGGGCTGCATGATGTTTCCACGCAGAACTGAATCCAACCGCACACGAGTACTTGTAAACCACTAAGAGGATCTAAGCCTGCTCAGGCAAAGCTGTGCAAGTCCGACCGTCCATTCTTATAAACCCTGTTGGTTTCATTGAGCCACAGGGCTTGAGATGTCATTATCTCAATGTCGGGTAAAAGTCCCACAGAATTGGAAGCAACGTCTCCATAATGACCTATATAGTGTTGACGGGGACGTTAAACATCACATCAAACACAAATTCTCCAAATATATATGTAAAAATAGAAATGAAGGCAATGATCAGTAATCGATACAAATAACCCACAGCTCCCATCATTTAGCACAAATAAGGACAATAATGTTTTCCCCTATAAACTTCACTTTTCTCTACATATAGATATAATGTGAGGTTTACAGGGCTGTTCATTACATGGACTTGTTAACCTGATTAGAGAAATATGTGTATGAAGTTTGCTTGGCATACTTTAATGAGCTTATTTCGTGAAATGCATAAAATATGTGTACCCAAATCTAAATCTGAAGTCTGAATACAAAAAAAAGCAATTCATAAATTTTTTCAAAAATGATGCACCATTACGATAAATGCCCGTTTTGCATATAGTATTACATGTATTTCACTTCTCCAAAACTGTCATTTTTAGCTTCCCTAAGCCGAAGGCTCCGGGTGAGCTTAAACGAGTAGGATGGTAGGCCTCCGTCGTCCGTCCGTCCATCCATCGTCCACCATTTTCAAATGTCTTCTTCTCTGAAACCACAGGGCCAATTCCAATAAATTTCATACGCAGCCTCCTGGCAATGGGGGAATGAAAGTTTGCAAATATGGTCCAGGTCACATGACCAAGATGGCCGCCATGCCCAAATATGGTAAAATCCTTAAAAAATCTTCATCTCCAGAACCACTGGGCCAATTCTCTTGAAACTTGGTATGTAGCATCGGGTGACTGAGTACTACCAAGGTTGCAAATATGATGACCCAATGTTGACCTTGACCTATTTTCTGTCAAGGTCAAATTTGGTTCCTTAGGCTTTTCAATGGAAAAAGGGTATAACAATGCATTTTTCGAAAAATATTATGGTCTATGACATGAGAATAGGTAAAAAATAAATGTCTATGAATGCTAAGGTCAAGTTGGCTCAAGTTCACTCTAATTGTAGGTCCATTGACATTCCAAAATACATTTTCTCTGAAACCACTGGGCCAATTTCAATTAAATTTTATATGCAGCCTTTGGACAGTGAGAAAACGAAAATTTGTTCGAATGGTCCAGGTCACATGACCAAGATGGCTGCCATGCCAACATATGGTAAAAAAAACTTCAAAAAATCTTCTTCTCCAGAACCAGTGGGTCGATTGTCTTGAAACTTAGTATGTAGCATTAGGTGACTGAGTACTACCAACTATGCAAATATGATGATCCTAGGTTGACCTTGACTTATTTTCTGCCAAGGTCAAATTTGATTCCATAAGCTTTTCAATGGAAAAAGGATAAAACAATGAATTTTTCAGAAAATATCGTTGCCGGTGATATGAGAAATGGTAAAAACGGAATGCCTGTGAATGCTAAGGGTCAAGGTCATTCACTGACCTTGGCCCAAGGTCACATGTATTACAAGTCTATTAACACATTAGAATACATCTTCTCTAAAACCACTGGGCCAATTTCATTTAAATTTTATATGCAGCCTTAGGACTCTCAGTGAACAAAAAATTATTTGATGGTCCAGGTCACATGACCAAGATGGCCACCATGCCCAAATATGGGGAAAACCTTAAGAAACTTTCTTCTCAAGAACCACTGGGCCGATTGTCTTGAAACTTGGTATGTAGCATCGGGTGACTGATTACTACCAAGTTTGCAAAAATGATGACCATAGGTTGACCTTGACCTATTTTATGCCAAGGTCAAATTTGGCTCCTTAAGCTTTTCAATGGGAACTAGGTAAATCAATGCATTTTTCTAAAAATATTGTCGTCTGTGCTATGAGAATAGGTTAAAAATGAATGTCTATGAATGCTTAAGGTCAAGGTCATTTGGTGACCTTGGCCCAAGGTCACTTCTATTGCAGGTGCATTTACAAAGTAGAATACATTTTCTCTCTGACACCACTTGTCCAATATTATTGGACGGTTTTTTTTTTTGTTTGTTTTTTAAACGTCCTTTAGAATAGCAATGTCCAGGCGGGTAGGCGTCGGGCGGGCATCGGGCGGGCGGGCGTCGTCCGAGGTTTACCTTTTTGGTTAAACTTTTTTTAAGTAATATATTGCCTTTATTCTTCAGTGGATTTGACTGTTGCTTCATTGATAGCATCTCTAATCTGGCCCGCACACTAGTACTGGTAAACCGCTAAGAGGATCTAAGCCTGTCCAGAAACCGCGGTGCGAGGCGGACCGTCCATGCTAATAAACCCTGTTGGTTTCATTGGGCGACAGGGCTTGAGATGTCATTTCATCTCAATGTCGGGTAAAAGTCCACAAAATTGGAAGCAACGTCTCCAAAATGACCTTTACAGTGTTGACGGGGACGTTAAACCTCAAATCAAACAAAAAAAACTTTCATATGCAATCCATTATTGGCACCAAGGACCAGAGTTTCGTTGAAAATTTCCATTTTTCGAACCTAAGTTTATTTAAGAAGTTTTCTCTGCATTACCTCCCTTACTTCCCTTGCCAGCTTGATAGAGTGCGGAACTCTGAACCAGAGGGTCCTGTGGTCAATTCCAGGTGGAGACATGTTTATTTTATTTTATTTTTTTCTTTCTTGAAAACACATAAACGTTATTATTACTTGCAAGTTTGTAAAATTTCTTTTTTGTTTTTCTTTTTTTTTTTTTTTTTTTTTTGTCAAATATATAAATTTCGTTTTGTACAATGCAAAGGCTTGAAAATTTCTTGTTCATTTGTTCTAAGGGGTACACAGTTTTTTTTTTTTAAAAAAAAAAAAAAACATCCTTTAAAATAGCGATTTCCGGGCTGGTGGGATGGCGCATATCGGGCCGGCGTCCACACACATGCATGCATGCCTACACACACTCATGCTTGCATTCATGCACTCATGCATACATTTACATGTGTATACATGCATGCATGTACACACACGCATGCATGCACACACACACTTGCCTGCACACACGCATGCATGCACTAATGCATGCATGCATACATACATGCATACATGCACATGCCTGTACATGAACTCATGCATGCATGCACACACATGCTTAAATGCCAAACTCATGCATGCATGAAAATACACATGCGGTCACACATACACTCATGCATACATGCACACACACGCCCATACAGGCATGCATGCACAGACACATGCATGCATGCACAGACACATGCATGTATACACTCATACATGCATGCAGGCATACATGTACACATGAATGCATGCACTTATGCATGCATGTGTGCACTCATGCATGCATGCACTCATACACAAGCATAAACACACACACTCATGCATGCATGCACTCATACACATGCATAAAACACACACTCATGCATGCATGCACACACACATGCACCATGCATGCATGCAATCACACATGCATGCACACATACCCTCGTGCATGCATGCAAGCTCTCACATATGCATGAATGTACTCACACATGCATGCACACCTACATGTACACATGCATGCATGTATGAACACACACACACACATGTATGCTTGCATACATTCACACACGCACGCACAAATTATTATCTCAAGCAATATCGACTTTAAGGGTGCTTGGCTCAAGGTCAAGGTCACTGGCTATTATTAGGAAACCTTTGTCAGCGCTGTAGTGCCTACATTTATAAATAGATTTAAATTTATCTTCACACAAATGTTGGGGTCTGTTGATCTCTTTTACAAAACAAAATGTATTTTTTTTTTTTTTTTGGGGGGGGGGGGGGGGGGGGAGGGGGAAATCTGCATAATTGAAATTAACTTGCTAAACTTTAGCCCCTACAGGTGAGTTATGTTGCCTTCTGCCAACTCTTGCTACATATGTAGGTTGCAGCTTTGCTGACGTCAAAACTGTTCTGAAAAACCCATCCATAATGCCGTTAGGCATTTGCTTGTTTGAATTTTATAAGCATCCTTAGGACACTTAGAACAAAAATTTATTCGGATGGTCCAGGTCATATGATCAAGCTGTTTGCCATGCCCAAATATGATAAAAACTTTAAAAACATTTTTTTCAGAACCACTGAGCCAATTGTCTTCAAAAATCTTGGTATGTAGCATCGGGTGACTGAGTTCTACCACGTTTGCAAAAATGATGACCCTGCATTGACCATGATCTATTTTACACCAAGGTCAAATTTGGCTCCATAGGCTAATAACCATAACCCTTTCTAGAACATTTTCAAACGGAAATAGGTAAATCAATGCATTTTTCGAAAAGTATTGTGATCTATGAAATGAGAATAGGTAAAAATTGAATGTCTATGAATGCATAAGGTCAAGGTCATTATGTGACCTTGGCTCAACGTCACTTGTATTGCAGGTCCATTGACATATTAGAATACATTTTCTCTAAAACCACTGGGCCATTTTCATTTAAATTTTACATGCAGCCCAAGGACTGTAAGGGAACAAAAATTTATTCAAATGTTCCGTGTCACATGACCAAGATGGCCCCCATGCCTGAATATGGTAAAACCCTTAAAAAGCTTCTTCTCCAGTACTAATGGGCTGATTGTCCTGAAATTTGGTATTTGGTGACTGAGTACCAGCAAGTTTGCAACAATGATGACACTAGGTTGACCGTGACCTATTTTACATCAAGGTGGTCACCATGCCCTATTATGGTAAAAACCATAAAAAAATCTTCATCTCAAAATCACTCGGAATCTTGAAACTTGGTATGTAGCATCAGGTGATTGAGTACTACCAAATTTGCATAGGGTTCAGTGTGGCGACCAGGACCTCATGTCCTCTTGGTTTAGCTAACCTTAGCACATGGTGAGCTAATGTGATGGGTCAATGTCCGTTGTTTGTCGTGTGGCGTCAACAATATGCTTTAAATACAAACTCCTCCTAAACCCTTCAGCCATTTCAATAAAACTTCATAGGAATGTTGCTAAGGTGACCCACTTTCAGAATAGCTAAATTTATTCCGCTCCTTTGAACAAGATGGCCGCAAGAGCTAAAGATAGAAAAATCTTTAAATGTCAACTCCTCCTATACATTTGGGCTAATTGTGTTCAAACTTTACAGGAATGTTGCTTATGTGACCCTCTACTAAAATAGCTAGATGGTTCCACTCTGATGAACAAAATGGCCACCAGAGCTAAAACCAGAAAAATGTCAATACGTTACTTTAAATGCTAACTCCTCCTAAACCCTTGGGCCAATTTCAATCAAACTTCATAGGAATGTTGCTCAGGTGACCATCTGCCAAAACAGCCAAAAAAACGGTTCTGTTCCGGTGAACAAGGGGCCGCCAGAGCTAAAAATACAAAAAATTTTCCTAAACCCTTGGGCCAATTTCACTCAAACTACATAGGAACATTGCTTAGGTGACCCTCTACCAAATTAGTTAATACGGTTCCGCTCCGATGAGCAAAATGCCTGCCAGAGCTAAAAATAGAAAAACGTCAACAATTTGCTTTAAGTGCCAACTCCATCGAAACCCTTTGGCCAATTGCTTAGGTGACCTTCTTCCAAAATAGATAAAACTGTTCCACTCTGGGGAACAAGATGACCATCACAGCTAAAAAATAGAAAAATCTTTAAACGACAACTCCTCCTATACCCATGGGCCAATTTCAGTCAAACATCATAGGAATGTGGCTAATAGGTAATCCTCTACCAAAATAGCTAAAGCGGTTCCACTCTGATGAAAAAATTGCCGCCAGAGCAAAAAAATAAAAGAAGCTTTAAATGACAACATTTCCTAAACCATTGGGACATTTTCATTCAAACATCATAGGAATGTTGCTTAGGTGACCCTTTACCAAAACAGCTGAAATTTGTTACATAGTGCATTTTTCACATTTCAAAAAAGCTAGGCTACTTTTCTGATGAAAATCCGTGATATTTTTCTTATACTGCAAACATATGTTGTGGGTGCTCGTTAAACCGCATCATGTATGTCTTGGAGCAGAAATAAGAAAAATAATGTAGACCCCTGTAAACCCTATTTTCTCTAAATAAATTGGGGTTTAGTGGGGTGTTTATTTCACGGACACGTTCATGTGATGAGTTCAGCTCTGATGACTAAAGGTGGGTCAGTAGTCAAATCATAGAAAAACCTTGTGTGCGCTCTAGAGGCCACCGTTTTTGTCCAATAATCATCAAACTTGGTCAGAATGATCATCACTACAATATTTCTGTCAAATGGGGCATGCTGGGTCAAAATGTAGGTCTGTAGGTCAAATCAAAGAAAAAATCTTGTGAGCGCTCAAGAGGCCACAGTCCTGGTCGAATAGTGAGTGATTTCGAGTTTTACGTCTCATCAACAGCTAAGGTCATACGGAGACGGGACCTCGGTTTAAAGACTTATCGGAAAGTCTGGAGAAGCCCCTGCGATCCTGCGACCCCTAGTTTACAAGGTGAGTAGCATAACCACTAAACCACGGAGGCTTCTTGGTCCAATAATCATCAAACTTAGAATGATCCTCACGACGACATCTGGATCAAGTAATAATATGTGTCATAAAGTAAGTCAGTAGGTCAAATCCTAGAAGTACCTTGTGGACATTCTAGAGGCCACAGTTTTGGTCCAATCATTATCAATCTTGCTCAAAATGATCATCATGACAATATTTTGATCAAACTCGAATATGGGTCGTGTCGGATTAAAAAGTAGGTCAGTAGGTCAAATCACAGACAAACCTTGTGTGCACTCTAAAGGCCATAGTTTTGGTCCAATCATCATCAAACATAGTCAGAATGATCATTTTGACAATATCTCAGTCAAATTCAAATATGGGTCATACCAAGTCAAAAAGTAGATCAGTAGGTCAAATCATAAAAAAAAACTTGTGTGCGCTCTGGAGGTCGCAGTTTAAGTCAAATATTCATCAATCTTGGTCGGAATGATCACCACTACAATATCTCAGTCAAGTTCAAATATGGGTCATGTCGAGTAAAAATCTAGGTCAAATTAAAGAAATATGTAAGCGCTCTAGACTAGTTATGATCCAATCATCATCAAACATTGTCAGAATGATCATCACGACAATATGTCTGTCTAGTTCGAATATGGGTCATGTTGTATCAAAAAGTAGGTCAGTAGGTCAAATCATAGAAAAACCTTGTTTGCGTTCAGGAGGCCATAGTTTTTGGTCCAATCATCACCAAACTTTGTCAGAATGATCATCACAACAATATCTCAATCAAGTTCGAATATGGATCATGTTGGGTCAAAATGTAGGTCATGTTGGATCAGAAAGTAGGCCAGTAGGTCAAACCATAGAAAAACCTTATGTAAGCTCTACAGGCCACAGCTTTGGTCCAGTCATCATCAAACTTGGTCAGAATGATCATCACGACCATATCTTGATCTAGTTAAATATCTGTCATGTCGGAGCAAAAAGTAGGTCAGTAGGTTAAATCAAAGATAAACCTTGTGTGCCCTGTAAAGGCCACAGTTTTGATCCAGTCATCATCAATGTTGGTCAAAATGATCATCACGACAATATCTTGGTCAAGTTCGAATATGGGTCATGTTTGGTCAAAAGATAGCTCAGAAGGTCAAATCATAGAAAAACCTTGTGTGCACTCTAGAGGCCACAGTTTTGGTCCAATCATCATCAAACTTGGTCAGAATGTTCATCATGACAATATCTGTGTAAAAATTAAATGTTGATCATGTTGGGTCAAAAAGTAGGTCAGTAGGTCAAATAAAAAAACGTGCTCCAGTTTTATGTCCCTTGACATGTGACCTACTATTAAGAAAAAAATAGCATTGGTAATAACTTTTGAACTGTTTGAGATAGAGTCTTCATATTTGGAATTAAGGTTCCTTGTGAGAATGGCTTCTAACTCGTACAAAAAATTGATCTGTGACCTACATTAAAGAAAAAATAGCAGTGGCCATAATTTTTGAACCATTTGAGATAGAGCAACCATATTTTTCATGTAGGTTCCTTGTGACTTTCCACTGGTATGAGACATTTTGCTCTTGACCTTGACCTGTGACCTACTTTAAAGAAAAAATAACATTGGTCATAACTTATGAACTAAGTAAGGTAGATCATTCATATTTGATTTGTAGGTTTCTTGTGACAAGGGCTTCCCAGTCCTACAAAAAAATTATGACGCGTGACCTTGAACTGTGACCTACTTTATCATTACTTTTGATTTGGTTGTTTGTTTGTTTGATTTGAGGTTTAACATCCCCGTTAACACTGTAAAGGTCATTTTGGAGACGTTGCTCCCAATTTTGTGGGACTTTTACCCGACATTGAGATGAAACGACTTTTCAAACCCTGTCGCCCAATGAAACCAATAGGGTTTATAAGCAAGGACGGTCCGACTCGCACCGCTTTGCCTGGGCAGGCTTAGATCCACTAAGCGGTTTACCAGTACTCGTGTGCGGGTTGGATTCAGCTCTGCGTGGAAGCATCATATATGCAGCCCATTTCAAGCCCTGATGGGCGAGGACCTGTCTCTTTGAGATAGAGCCTTTGTATTTTACATGTAGAATTCTAATGACAAGGGCTTCCCAATCTTACAAAAAAATGAACTGTGGTCTTAACTTTGACCTGTGGCCTACTTTATCGTATTTTTGAATTAATTGAGATAGAACCTTCATATTTTGTATGTAGGTTTATTGTGACAAGGCCTTCTCACGCATACAATAAATTTGACCTGTGACCTTGACCTTGACATATGACTTACTTTATCATTACTTTTAAACCTTATGAGATAGAGCCTTTATATTGGCATGTAATTTTCTTGTTACAAGGGGTTCCCACTTATAGAAAATTTTGACTGGTATACTTTGTCATTACGTTTAAATCGTTTGAGGTAGAGCCCTCATATTTGGTATGTAGGTTTCTTGTGACAAGGGCTTCCCACTCATTCAAACAATTTGACTGACTGGTGACCTACTTTATCCTTAGAACTGTTTGAGATATAGCCTTCATATTTTGCACATAGCTTTCTTCTGACAAGGGCTTCCCACTCACACAATATTTTTACTTCTGACTTTGACCAAGTTTAAGAAAACATTGACCTCGGCCTTTGGACTTGTTTCCCATAAGCTATGAAACATATTGGACTCAGAAGTGCGACCCAGGGCCATCATGGCCCTCTTGTTTATGAAAATTTGCAATATTTCTTTATGTATACTCCAAATATACGTAGTTTCTGGTTTGTCATTAGAACCGCCTCATTGAGGAAGTTCTAACAAGTACCCACAACCTAGCTATGTCTTGGAAATAAGAAAAAATAATGTATACCCCTGTAAACCCTGGTTTTCTCTATATAATGTGGGATTAAGAGGGGTTTTCATTACACGTACTTGTTAACATGATGAATCAATCTTTTCTCCCACCATGGGGATGGTGGGATTACCCTGTGAAATCAAACAACTTTGAAAAATTGGTCACAATTTTGTTGTTGACTTACGAATTAGCACGTGCTTTCATCTGGAAATTCGAGGTTAGGTGTCTACTAGTCCACTTCTGTCTCGAATTCCCAAGGGCTATATATGGGATTACTGGGATTCCTTATGCATGGTTTATCCCTACCACCCACCCCCAATCCCTCTGGGGCCCTTGCTTCTATACACTGATTGATTGAAAAGTGAGAAACTAGGTGAGCATGCATGGTGCGATGGATTGATTGGCTGTAGGATGGAGTGAGGGAGGGATAAAGGGTTAATTGCGGGTGAGTGAGTGTTTGAATTTTACGTCCCACCAACAGCTAAGGTCATACGGAGACGGGACCTCGCTTTAAAGACTCATCCGAAAGTCGTGAGAAGCCCGGGATCGATCCTGCGACCCCTGGTTTACAAGGCGAGTAGCGTAACCACTACACCACGGAGGCTTCTAAACTGGACAGATGGAAGGATGTGCTGATTGATTGATTGTTGATCGGTTGATTGATTGCCAGCCTGTCTGATTGATTGATTGATTGATTGACACTACAACTGAACTGTCTACAAACAGACTGACTTGATTATCATGGACTTCGCTAAGGCCTTTGACAAGGTACCTCACAGGAGGCTATTGTATAAATTGGATTACTATGGGATAAGAGGATCCACACACAGGTGGATTAGCTCATGGCTCTCAGGGCGCTCACAACAAGTTGTACTTGATGGCAAAGCGTCTGATCCAGTCCCAGTTTTATCTGGTGTCCCCCAAGGTTCGGTCCTTGGACCGGTCCTTTTCTTGGTATTCATTAATGATCTCCCTGATAACATCAGGTCATCTGTCCGTTTGTTTGCTGATGATTGTGTCCTTTATAGGAATATATACTCTTCTTCTGACTGTCTTATTCTACAAGATGACCTGAATCAACTAGCACAGTGGGAGGCCGATTGGCAGATGAAGTTCAATGTGGCCAAATGTCATTCAATGAGGGTGTCGCGACACCCTCCTGACAAACAAATTAAGTTTGACTATAAACTACACCAGCAAATCTTGGAGCAGGTTCAATCCGCCAAATATCTTGGTATCACCATCACTGATGATCTTGATTGGGGTCAACACGTTTCAGAAATTACATCAAAAGCAACTAGGACTTTGGGATTTCTTAGAAGAAACTTGGCTTTTGCACCTAGGCAGACAAAGGATGTTGCATATAAAACATTGGTTCGCCCTCAGCTAGAATATGCATCACCCATTTGGCATCCCTATGTTAAAACTCAGATTCAGCAGGTGGAGAAGGTGCAGAGGACAGCTGCTCGATGGACCTGCCGACGATGGCGCAATAGAAGCAGCGTCGGTGACATGCTTAACGAGCTAGAATGGCCGTCCCTAGAGGCCCGTCGTGAGCAGTCCTCTTTAACCTTCTTCTATAAGATACATTCAGGTACAGTGGCCGTTAATAAAGATAAATACTTGACCCCTGTGACAGTTTCAACTCGAACAAGGGCATCAAAAGTAAACAACTCACAGTATCACAGGTACCAGTCCTACAGTGATGCCCTGAAAAATTCCTTCTTCCCTAGGACTATTCCCCAGTGGAATAGTCTTCCCTCTTCTGTGGTGAATGCTAAGACTGCAGAGGAGTTCAAAGCCCATACAGTGTAAGATTGAGACTCAGAGGTATGCGTTTTAGTATACCTCTGTTATTCAGATTGTAAATAGTTTTAAGGACTCATCCAGTGACTTCTCTTTTTTTTTTTTTTTTTTTTTTTTTTCAGCTAAATTCTAAATTTAGCTACGCACCCAACTGAGGTAATGGCCAAATATGACCGACTCAGTATAAGAAGATAGAGATAGTCTAGGAAGTCTTATGGATGGATGGATGGTTCTCATTGATTGATTGACTGATTGATCGATTGAACAATTGATTGATTGGCAAGATAGATAGACAGACTATCTATCTATCTATCTATCTTCTGATACTGCGTCGGTCATATTTGACCATTACCGCAGGTGTATATTACATACACTCCAGGTTTTGCAGGATGAAAGCCTACACAGTAATCATGTAATTACGGTAGGGATCTTTAACCTGCACAGGGGATGGTTCTCCCTGCACAGGGGGCCTCCAGTTAACGTCCCGATCCGAAGGACGGTGCACTTTATGACATTCATCCCTGCAATTGATGCCAATGAAGCGTGTTCGGACACCGAAATTTTATCGCCGCTGCCGGGGATCGAACCCGGGACCTTTAGCATCAGAGGCAAGTGCACTAACCACTGAGCTATCACGCTCCACTGGGTAAATGGTTGATTGATTAGATGGATACTTGGATGCATTAAGAGTTGGATCGATTGATTGAACTACTCTCTCTAGTGGTCACCTGTGTTGGGGTGCCTAAATACCGGAAAGACGCAAAAAGACGCCTGTGTGCGGTTGAAGCTACATGCGGTTTCTCTAATTTTGCTGCTAGGAACCAGCATGCTCTCGCGTGAACAAACGGGATTAGCAGACGAGCAGCGAAAATGGGTGACAAGAAATTAGCTGAAGCTCAAAACCATATTCGACAAGCAGAGAAATGGTAAACAATGGGCGTGCTATTCGAACGCGAATGTTTATACATACCTTCTAAACACTTCCGTAACTTTAGATACCGAGCCTGCCGTTTGACAGGGAAAGAATTAATATTTTTCTTTACGATACATTTTTCACCCCACCCAACTCTGTTCACTGTGTAAAATGTAAACAAATCCATGTTGGCATGATGTTGAGTCATGACTGAGCCACAAAAGGAAACTTTATACCAGTCTGTGAACTGACAAACCCGAAGGGCTAAAAGCCCTCTAAGTAGGTGAAATTTACAGAGTGTCGTGATTCACGATATTTTTTAGATTTACTTCTCCGTCGGATAGTTCCAGCGGATCCCTCCGACGGACCAGTAAAGCTCACTGCTATTATTTTTTCCATTTTCTCATGGAATTCGTGCCTATCAGACTGAGTCCGCATAGGTATAAATAACCCCAACTTCCATCAAAGGGGAGCTGAAACAAAAGTAAAAGTGAAATTATGTGTGAAATTCATTGGATTATTAAATTTGGAAAACCGTGCATTTGTGATTTCTATACTGCTAGAATTTCTGGTAAGATAGTTTTATTTCACATTAAACAAGCCGAACTGGGGAACAATATATCGGGGCAGAGAAACAAACGGGCGAAAGCAAAATAAACTCTGCCACACAGAGGCAGTTGTAACAATTTCTCTTTGAAACATCTGTGGTCTATACCAGAGGTTGAGGG
The DNA here is from genome assembly GCA_963580285.1 of Lucinisca nassula. NCBI lineage: Eukaryota > Metazoa > Mollusca > Bivalvia > Lucinida > Lucinidae > Lucinisca > Lucinisca nassula. Next base: position 88,171,940 of record OY757017.1, read on the forward strand.
TTCAATCCTGGGTTTGTCCAGGCTTTAAGCTGTGTTTTAAAGCTGTGGTTCCATCACCGTATAACCTTAGCAGTTGATAGGACCTAAAATTCAAACACGCAGGGATTGCAAGTGCTCCTTACAATCACGTAAATGGGAGGGTCTCAAAGGTGGAGTGTGATAGGTCAGTGGTTAGTGCATTTGCCTCTGATGCTGGAGGTCCAGGGTTAGATCCCCAGCAGCGGCGATAAAATTTCCGTGTCCGAACACACTCCATTGGCATCATTTGCAAGGATGAATTTCATAAAGTGCACTGTCCTTCGGACGTTAATTGGAGGGTTTCTGGTCAACTCGTACCTAAGTCAACTCGTACCTTAGTCAACTCGTACCCGAATTTGGTCAACTCGTACCTTAGTCAGCTCGTACCTAAGTCAACTCGTACCTTAGTAAAAATAAAATTTGTTTTGGGGTAAGTTTGGCTTAAGTACACATATATACAGGTCAAGTTTATGGTCTATGCAGACTCTCGATCCTTTTCCCGACGATGAAGACGATTCATAGTGTGTGCATGACGCCATTACGCACGTGCGCCAAAATGGCGCCTTTTATGTGTATGCACCCCAATATCCCTTAAGCCAGACATAATTTATTGGTGCTCTCTAGAACTATCCCTGTGGGGCAGCTCTAACGAGTGCCAACAATCTATGCTCCAGAGGTATGTGATTGGTACATAACACCATGCTCAACATAAGACGAACTTCATATGTAAATATGTAAATGAAAATAACGAGAAAAATATAATTGTAGAACTTACATTTCATGCTCAGTTGTAAATAAAATGTAGTTATACAATTGTAATTTGTTCTCATATATGCTCAAAACATAAATGTTGGCTAACATAAATGTTGTATATTCCTTATTACTGTTACTTTACGATAACACATCCGTGCAATATGGTGCGTTTTTCACATCTCCAAAATGGCAATTTTTCTTACGAAAATCCGTTTTATTTTTCTTATTTATACTTCAAACATAGGCTGTGATCTTTAGTTGGAACGACTCTCACGAGTACCCTCAACCTATGTATTGGAGCATAAATAAAGAAAGATAATGTATACCCCCATAAACCCGAGTTTCTCCATTTAAAAAGTGAGGTTTAGGGGTGTGCCCATTGCACGGACAAAACCGGTTGCATGTCGGCGAGTATAAACACAGCGGGATGTACAGGTAGCACAATAAAAATAAATTCAGTTATTTATATAATTTTATTGCTTAAATTATAAACATTTGTTATACCGTTTAACTAACAAACTCTTAAATAAAAACAATCATCACGAATGCAAGCCTATATGAATTTGTCCCTCTTAAAACCCTCTTTTATATATAAATAGAAACTGGGATTTAGTTTTAACTTTTATCAGAACAAAAACAGCCGCTCGCCGGCAAAATTAAAGCAATTAAAAACAGTCTTTAATGAAGGACGATTAGATTAAACTGGTACTGATAATCGTTTTTTTACACCCACATTAATCTGTACACGATTAACTAAAGTGTTAATTGAATTATCCCAAATGGAATCTTCCATCTTATATATTTCGAAATTTAGGGGTGTCAGGTTGTGTTTTCTTCAAAATTTATTCAGGAAGTGGCTATACTTTTTCAAACAGCGTCCGCCCTGATCAGACGACGCCGCGTTCTGCGGCGTCTGATCTGGACATTCAGTGTTTGACTACCCAAATGGAATTTGCCATCTTATATATTTCGAAATTTAGGGTTGTCAGGTTGTGTTTTCTTCAAAATTTATTCGGGAAGTGGCTAAACTTTTTCAAACAGCGTAGGCCCTGATCATACGACGCCGCGTTCTGCAGCGTCTGATCTGGGCCTGCAGTGTTTGACAAGGCATCCCTTTGTGCGTTTCTGATACTGAATGGGTTAAAAGTGAATAATAATAATAATGATAATAGTAATAAAAATAATAATAATAACTAGAGCAGGTTGATGGCGCGCCATCGCATATCCCCGCATTCTGCGGCGTCGGATCTTGGCCCGCAGTGTTTGACAAGGTACCCCTTTGTGGGTTTCAAGGACGGAATGGGTTAAGAGTGAATAATACTAATAAAATAATAATAATGAGAATAAAAATAATAATAACTAGAGCAGGTTGATGGCGCGCGATCGCAAATCCCCGTGCTGTGAAAACCATGTTACAATAAAAGGACCCAAAGTACTTCTTTCTGGCCTCCGGTGAACTCAAGACATGTCTCGGGGCAAGTTATAACCCATTTCAACTATTGTTCGGCAAAAAAATAGAGTACCCCACCTACCCCTGGGGTACGAGTTGACTAGGGGGTACGAGTTGACCAAAGAACGGGTACGAGTTGACCAAAAACAGGTACGAGTTGACTCCGGTACGAGTTGACTTAGGTACGAGTTGACCAGTTACCAATTGGAGGGATTTAGGGACATCTCGGCCCCTGACAAACTCGGCCACTGCAAACTCGGCCCCGACCAACTCGGCCCCTATTATTATTATAATTATTATTATTATTATATTTGCCCAAAAGATATTTTTTTAGTTTTGGTCAAGGTGGAAGGATAGCAATAGTTAACCTAAAATAATACATATGTTGCGTTTTCAAAACTGAATACACCTATTTACATATTTGTTGGACTATTACGCATTCTCAGGTAACTGTCAATGATATTAAATTATCTTTTGATTGGATTATCTTGAGTAATTATTATTTGATATTTGGATGGGAAGTACTGAGCAATTACCGAAACCATTATAAGTCTTTAATCCCGTCATGAGAACACCTGAACATTGCACATGCGAACAGCAAATGTGCAGGTTAGCCTGCCCATCGCCCACTCTGGTCAGTGCTGCTGTTCGCTGCTTGGGCTGCGGCTTCTGAGACTAATCAGGTAGCAGCAGTTAATTGAAATGTTGACATCACTATGTATTTATGAATCGGGCCGAGCAGAAATGAGAAAATTTCTCGATGCTTGGATAGTATGAAAATTGCACATGCGAATAACAAATGTGCAGATCAGCCTGCACATCCGTGCACTCTGATCAGCGCTTTTGTTCCCTTCTTGGATAGTATGATTACTGAGGCTGCTGTATGCCAAACTTTATTCCTTTGGACGGCTTCTGAGACTAATCAGGTAGGCTTTTTGCATGTGCGAATAAGAAATGCGCAGATCAGCCTGCGCATTGCGCACTCTGATCAGTGCTGTTGGTCGCTGCTTGGACCACGGCTTCTAAGAATAAGCAGGTAGCAGGTAATTGAAATGCAGACACCTGTATGGTTTTATGATTTGCTTTGTTTGATTTCAGGATTAACGTCCCCATCAATACTGTATAGGTCATTTTGGAGACGTTGCTTCCATTACCCGACATTGAGATGAAATGACATCTCAAGCCCTGTCACCCAATGAAACCAATAGGGTTTATAAGCATGGGCTGCCCAACTCGCCCCACTTTGCCTGGGCAGGCTTTGATCCCCCAAGCAGGTTACCTGTGCTCGTGTGTGGTCATGCCGCCCATCTATTTCTTCAAGCGCCGATGGGCGGCGGGCGTTATTTATGAATCGGGCCGAGCTGCATATCAAGTTAAGGACGTCACGGAGACGCCTTATGTTTAAGGGCAAAAATGAGAACATTTCTCGCTGCTTGGATAGTATGAAAATTGCACGTGGGAATAACAAATGGGCAGATCAGCCTGTGCATCCACGAACTCTGATCAGCGCTTTTGTTCCCTGCTTGGAAAGTATGCTAACTAAGGCTGACGTACATGTATGCTAAAATTTATGTCTCTGAACGGCTTCTGAGACTAAGCAGGTAGATCTAGGTCTAATATTAGGAGCTGAAATAGGAAAAATGAAGCAGGTTACTACATCACTGAAAATAATAATGACCAGTAATTAAGGTAAATTAATGGACGGATCGATGGATGGACCCAAAAATTGACAAATTTATAAATTTAATCTATTTACTTTTATAGATTTGAAAGTTGTTGTTCTTTTTTATTTCAATATATAAGTATAAATTTTAAAACACAACACTATTATTATCATTACTATCATTAATATACAAAAGGGGCCAAGTTTGTTAGGGGCCGAGTTGTCCAGTTACCATTGGAGGCCCCCTGTGCAGGGAGAACCATCCCCTGTGCAGGTTAAAGAACCTATCGTAATTACATGATTACTGTGTAGGCTTTCATCCTGCAAAACCTGGAGTGCATGTAATATACACCTGCGAGTATTGGCCAAATGTGACCGATCACAGTATCAGTAGAAAGAAAGAGTACCCACAGTATATGTTAAAGGGTGCTGCCAGCATCCCAACAGATGAACTTGTTCCCCCAGCTAGACACTTTAGAAATCACCATTAGTTGGCGTTTCACACCCATACTGCAAGAACTGACATTTATAAAGAGTGGTTCTTCCCCAGAACCATTAGAGATTGGAACCCCCTTCCCGATTCCATTATTTGGACAGCTGAAGGTGCTGATGAATGTGTAGCTAAATTTACCGCTTTGATTAGAGCTAGGGACTAACTTCCCACATTACAGGTCCTGGTGTATGAATGTCATTTGTCGTGTCACCAGTAACAATTCTGAATCTGATGTTTTAAGCAGGAATAAGAAAAATAAAATATACCCCTGTAAATCCCCTCTTTTCTATATACATGTATATGCCCCGCCCATCTAGATAGGCTACATGATGCTTCCACGCAGAGCTGAAACCGACTGCACTTCAGTACTGGTAAAGGATCTAAGCCTGCCCAGGCAAAGAGCGAGTCGGACTGTCCATGCATATAAACCCTATTGGTTTATTGGGAGACAGGGCTTGAGATGTCATTTCATCTCAGTGTCGGGTAAAGTTCCACAAATTGGAAGCAATGTCTCCAAAATGCCAGGAGGCAAATGGGGAAGATTTTCGGTATCTTGCCAGTATTCTACATTTTAAATGTATTCTGTGTGTACTCATTAGAATCGCCTTGTCGAGGCAATCTGATGAGTGCACACAGCATACAATTGCAAGATAAAAATCCCCCCCCCCCCCCACCACAAGTAATCCATTACTATTTCTTATCTGTAGAAATTCCCTAGATACTCAAGAACGGGTTTGACTCAGTCATGGTAAACAGACCATTGGTGTTCATCAAAGTTCTGTATCTTGTTGCTATACAAAGAACACAGTGGATGAGCGGAGCCTGTCTGGAAATTTGGGTCTTGGATTATAAGAATAGGGATCGGAAATGTGAGATGCAGTAGTGCATTAAAGAAAACATCCAGCACATCCGACTGAGCTACCGAGGTTGGCAATCAAACAATGTAGATCCCGATCAGATGGCTTCTAAAGAAGCCATCTGATCAGGATCTTCATTGTTTGCCATTCAGTTTATTAAATTGTTGCAATAATTTGCATCAAGTAATCTGATTGGTTGATAATCAGCAGTGGGTGTGACATATTTAATATATTCAGCAGGACAAAGGTTAATTTCTTAGTATATTACATGTATATTTCCTGAAGAATGAACAGAACCAAATTTGCTCATCAGGGTCAAATTAGGTTGTTCAAAACTGATGTTGTTAGTTAACATATATTGCTAAAACTGATTATCAAACATGACAAAAATGCTAATATTTTGGCTGAATTTGCAAAAGCTACTTACATTTTTATCCCCCGCCGAAGGCGGAGGGATATAGTTTTGGCGTTGTCCGTCCGTCCATCTGTCCGTCCGTCCGTCCGTCCGTCCGTCCGTCACACTTTTTTGTCTGGAACCGTTTCTCAGCAACTATTGCATGGAATTAAATGAAACTTAAAATAAATATGTATTATTATGCTGTGGTGATGCACGCGCAATTTTTTTCGGATTGACTTTTTACATCCAGAGTTATGGCCCCTTGAATGATTGAAATTCTGGATTTTTCGTCTTCTCACTTTGTCCAGAACCGTTTCTCAGCAACTATTGCATGGAATTAAATGAAAATTGAAATAAATATGTATTATTATGCTGCCGTGATGCACGCGCAATTTTTTTTCGGATTGACTTTTTACATCCAGAGTTATGGCCCCTTAAATGATTGAAATTCTGGATTTTTTCGTCATCTCACTTGTCCGGAACTGTTTCTCAGCAACTATTGCATGGAATTAAATGAAATTTGAAATAAATATGTATTATTATGCTGCGGTGATGCACGCGCAATTTTTTTCTGGATTGACTTTTTACATCCAGAGTTATGGCCCCTTAAATGATCGAAATTCTGGATTTTTCGTCGTCTCACTTTGTCCGGAACCGTTTCTCAGCAACTATTGCATAGAATTAAATGAAACTGGAAATAAATATGTATTATTATGCTGTGGTGATGCACGCGCATTTTTTTTCCGGATTTACTTTTTGCATCCAGAGTTATGGCCCCTTAAATGATTGTAATCCTGGATTTTTCGTCGTCTCACTTTTTTGTCGGGAACTGTTTCTCAGCAACTATTGCATGGAATTATATGAAACTTGAAATAAATATGTATTATTATGCTGTGGTGATGCACGCACAAAATTTTTTCGGATTGACTTTTTACACCCAGAGTTATGGCCCCTTAAATGATTAAAATTCTGGATTTTTCGTCGTCTCACTTTGTCTGGAACCGCTTCTCAGCAACTATTGCATGGAATAAAATGAAACTTGAAATAAATATGTATTATTATGCTGCCGTGATGCACGCGCAATTTTTTTTTTTGATTTACCTGGATTGACTTTTTTATCCAGAGTTATTTCCCCTTAAATGATTGAAATTGAGGAATTTTGTCTATTCGGTGATTATATCGGGGTTTTTTAATATTCGCGAATTTTATTTTGGTATCCTTGAAACCACATAACAGGTAAATAAACCTCAACTTTGACAGACAAGTTAATCTCTACTGATAATTAGGTCAGTAGGACAGGGTACAGCCTCTCATCCAGGGAGTAAATGTTCAGCGGGGCCCTTCCTCATTGTCTCTAGTTTGCTTCTTAGAACCATCCTCAATTTTGGCCAGATATATTTTCTTGCCATTCTACACGAAAAACCCATTCGGCGGGGGATATCAATTCAACGAATTTGCTTGTTCAAGTAAATATAGCAGAGTACTAGATAATGTATTTATGCACTTGCTAGAACAATAAACCTTTTGACCACTAACAAGCTCATTAAGCTAACGATGCTTTGAACAGCTTGACCCTGATTTTATGCCTATATTTACATGTACATGAATAAGCGTATACATGTATTTACATGAATATGCTATTTACATGTACATTTATATATCTTAACCTTTTTTGTAACCAAATGGAATCTTCCTCCTTGTATATAGCAGGAGTCCATTTCAGAATTTAGGAGTGTCAGTTTCTGTTTTCATCAAAATTTATATGGAAAATGACTGAACTTTTAGCAAACAGAGGAGGCCCTGATCAGACGCCGCATTCTGCAGCAGCTGATCTGGGCCTGCACTGTTTGCTTGGGTTACGGTTTTGAGGTTTCTGGTACAAAATATGTTTTTGTGCAGATATAAGACAAATACCAGTACTTTTCGGATGAAAAAAGCGCCTTATCTGGAGCTATGAAATTTATCCTCAGTTTGCTTTCTTACATGGCATTAGGATAAACCTCTGTGGCTCAAACTACCCGTGTCTCAACACATTTTCATGGTCCCAAACATGTTCAAGCCATTGAAGGTCAGCTATATTTTATCCCAGTTCAGAGGGCCCCACTACCCCATCCCTAAAATGCTGTAATGGGTCACTGTTTAACCCATTTTGTACTGGAAACTCCAAAACGGGTACCCTGGCAAACAGCGCAGGTCCAGATCAGAAAGGAGGAAGACTCTGTGTGGTACAAAAAGGGTTAATGTTTTACTCTATTTGCTATTTCAGTTTAAAGACATCTTTCTTCAAATGGAATCCAGATTTAGATGGAGCTGCTTCGGAGTATGTTAAAGCAGGTTAGCAATGCCCTTTAGGGGAATAGATGATAGAGAATATTTGATGTTTTCAGTGTAAGATCGAACTTCATTTCATCAAATGAACACCAAAACCAGTATTTTCACATGTGGCATAGCCATGAGTGAAAATACCAGTTTGGTGTTCATGAGTGAAATAAAATTTGATCCTACACTGAAAAAAAAATCAAATTTTCTGTTTTTTAACATGTTTCTAAACCACAATATTTAAACTTCACTAATAGCGTCACTTACCCTCGGAGAAAACTAACTTTGTTCCTGGACGTTTTCGCTTCAATTTAGCGGTGTCCAACGCGTTCATTGGGTATAATATTGCATGTAATCTGAAAGTTTGCACCTAAGAAATAGCCTGGGAAGGCATTTTTTTGAACGATTACTGAAATAATTGAGAGAGTAGTTTCCCAAAGAAACTGCAGACTGATCTAACGCAGCATGACAAAATAAATGATGTCATTAACATCCTCATGACCTGTGAACGAAGCATCAATTCTGACACAGCAGAAGCGTAGCCATGAATTTAATATTGGTGCGACAAAAACTTATACAGCGCCCAAGGCGTGAAAATCTCCTAGGGTAGGGTGGGGGGTCCATGGAAAATTTCAAAAAAAAAAAAAATAAATAAATTAAATGGTTAATTCTGGTGACTTCTGGCGTATTTTGGGAAGGGTTTTCTCTGCTCGAATGATAGCAACAATTTTGCACTTTTTGCCTAGAATTATGCTCTATTTGTGCCTAAGTTATTGGTGAGACTAGTCGCACCAATACAAAATATTGGTGCGACCAAATCGCACCAATCTCACCAACAGCTACGCCCATGCACAGTTAATTAATTTCAATCACCTGACAATGGAAAAATGGACCACAGAATTAGATTTGAAGAAAAAGTAGTCCCAAATAGTGAAAAATAAGATTTATATCAGTCACTGTTTGATGTTTGAAACAGTGACAAAATGGTATTCGACTTCACTGAGAAATCTCCATATTCATTGAAAAGCATGTAAGAAACCTATTTTCTACCCATCTCATTAACAAGTACCTGTAATGAATAGTGAATATCCCTTCAAACCCCACTTTATGTAGAGAAAACTGGAGTGTAAGAGGTTATATATTATTCTTATTTCTGCTTCAAAACCTAGATTGTGGGTATCTTTAGATCCGCCTCATTGAGGTGGTACAAACTATGTTTGGAGCAGAAATAAGAAAAATATGACAATTTTTCAACATACAAATAATATTGTTAGAAATATAAAATGTTGCACTAAAGTAATGATCCTAAGTAATCAGACAGATAGTCCTAAGCAAACAGTGCAGACCCAGATCAGACTGCTCCTGAAGTCAGACTGCTCCTGAAGGAGCAGTCTGATCAGGGTCTACACTGTTTCCATGTACCCTTCTTGGACTCCTTGCAAGAATGTGAAACAAATTTGATAAAATTTTAGGAGAATTACAGCAAGCCCTGAAGTTGTCCAAAATTTTAGGTTTTTATAGTGTGTCACATGGGCATGTTATCCTTATGCATTTCTACAAGGGAGATAGCTTTTATTAGCTCACCTGAGCCTTTAGGCTCATAGGTGAGCTTATAGTATAGCCATGGTCCGTCGTCCGTTCGTCTGTCCACCATTTTCAAAGATCTTCTTCTCCTATACTGCAGGGGCTCATAGGTGAGCTTATAGTATAGCCATGGTCCGTCGTCCGTCCGTCCACCATTTTCAAAGATCTTCTTCTCCTATACTGCAGGGCCAATCAAAGCCAAATTTCATATGGAGCCTCAGTGGGATGGGGGAACGAAAGTTTGTTCGTGGGGTCTGGATCACATGACCAAGATGGCCGCCATGCCCATATATGGTAAAAAGCCTTCAAAAATCTTCTTCTCCAGAACCATAAGGCCAGTGGCCTTGAAACTTGGCATGTAGCATATGGTACTCGGGCCCATCATGGTTTGTACAAATGGTGACCCCGGGTTGACCTTGACCTATTTTACAGCAATGTCAAATTTGCCGAAGTAGGCTTTTGCATGGGGCAAAGTGAAAATAATGGATTTATAGGAAAACCATTGAAGACAGTGTCACCAAAATTTGTAGATCAGGTAAAGTAACTGAATACATGAAGATCTATGGGTCAGAAAGGTCAAGGTCATTCATTGGCCTTAGACCAAGGTCATTCAGGATCCATATTTCAAACATTTTTTTCTCCAAAACTGCTGAGCCAATTTAAGTGAAATTTAATATGGAGCCTTTGTGAGCTGAACAAATGAAAAAATGCCAATACGGTCTAGATCACATGACCAAGATGGCCGTCACGCTTATATATATGGTAAAAAGCCTTAAAAATTCTTCTTCTCCAGAACCGTAAGGCCAATGGCCTTGAAACTTGGCATGTAGCATATGGTACTCAGGCCCATCATAGTTTGTACAAATGGTGACCCCGAGTTGACCTTGACCTATTTTACAGCAATGTCAAATTTGCCGACTTAGGCTTTTGCATGGGAAAAAGTGAAAATAATGGATTTTTAGGAAACCATTGAAGACAGTGTCACCAAAATTAGTAGATAAGGTAAAGTAGCTGAATACATGAAGATCTATGTGTAAGAAAGGTCAAGGTCATTAATTGACCTGAGACCAAGGTCACGCAGGTTCCATATTTCAAACATTTTTTCTCAGAAACTACTGAGCCAATTGAAGTGAAATTCAATATGGAGCCTTTGGGAGTTGAACAAATGAAAAGCTGCCAACATGGTCTAGATAACATGACCAAGATGGCCACCACGCCCATATATGGTAAAGAAACTTCGAAATTCTTCTTCTCAAGAACCGTAAGGCCAATGGCCTTGAAACTTGGCATGTAGCATATGGTACTCAGGCCTTTCATAATTTGTTCAAATGGTGACCCTGGGTTGATCTTGACCTATTTTACAGTAATGTCAAATTTGCTGACTTAGGCTTTTGCATAGGAAAAAGTGAAAATAATGGATATTTAGGGAAACCATTGAAGACAGTGTCACCAAAATTTGTAGATTAGGTAAAGTAACTGAATACATGAAGATCTATGGGTAAGAAAGGTCAAGGTCATTCATTGACCTTAGACCAAGGTCAGTCCGATTTCATATTTAAAAAAAAAACATTTTTTCTCAGAAACTACTGAGCCAATTTAAGTGAAATTCAATATGGAGCTTTTGTGAGTTGAACAGATGAAAAGTTGCCAGTACGGTCTAGATCACATGACCAAGATGGCCGCCATGCCCATATATGGTAAAAAGCCTTCAAAAATTTTCTTCTCCAGAACCGTAAGGCCAATGGCTTTGAAACTTGGCATATATCATATGGTACTCGGGCTCGTCATAGTTTTTACAAATGCTGACCCTGGGTTGACCTTGACCTATTTTATGGCAGTGTCAAATTTGTCAACTTAGGCTTTTGCATGGGAAAAAGTGAAAATAATGGATTTTTAGGAAACCATTGAAGACAATGTCACCAAATTGGTAGATCAGGTAAAGTAAATGAATACATGAAGATTCATGGGTAAGAAAAGTCATCATTCAGTGACCTGGGACCAAGATTAATCAGGTTCCATATTTCAAACAGTTTTTTCTCAGAAACCGCTGGCCCAATTCAAGTGAAATTTGATATGGATCCTTTATATGATGAACAAATGAAAATTTGCTCATATGGTCCAGGTCACATGACCAAGATGGTGGCCATGCCCATATATGGTAAAAACACTTCGAAATTCTTCTTCGTCAGAACCGTAAGGCAAATGACCTTGAAACTTGGCAGGAAGCATCTGGTACACGGGGCCTATCATAATTTGTTCAAATGGTGACCCTGGGTTGACCTTTACCTATTTTACGGCAATGTCAAATTTGCGGACTTAGGCTTTTGCTTGGGAAAAAGTTAAAATAATTGATTTTTAGCTCACCTGAGCCTTTAGGCTCATAGGTGAGCTTATAGTATAGCCATGGTCTGTCGTCCGTCCATCCGTTGTCCGTCCGTCCACCATTTTCAAAGATCTTCTCCTCCAAAACAGGGAGGCCAATCAAAGCCAAATTTCATGTGGAGCTTCAGTAGGATGGGGGAACGAAAGTTTGTTCGCGGGGTCTGGGTCACATGACCAAGATGGCAGCCATGCCCATATATGGTAAAAAGCCTTCAAAAATCTTCTTCTCCAGAACCATGAAGCCAATGACCTTGAAAGTTGGCTTGTAGCATCTGGTACTTGAGCCCATCATAGTTTGTAAAAATGGTGACCCTGGGATGGCCTTGACCTATTTTATGGCTATGTCAAATGTACACCAGGACCAGGTGTCAGGTGAGCGTTTACAGGACCACTGGTCCTCTGGTTCCAGGATAACACACCCATTTGACATAGTAAATTCTTTCATACATGTAGCCGCAAAAATGATGTTTTTCTGATGAATGTTAGTTATGTCTTTCATATTTCTCCAGGAAACATGCTCATTTGGACCGCCTCAAACAACCCACAATCAAGACTGAAGTTCAGGAGGTCACGGGTATAAAATCGGCTCAGGGTCTACACTGTTTGTCATTCTATCTGCACTTCTTAGACTCCTCGCTGGATTGCCAAACAAACTTAGCAGTATTAAAATTTTAGGAGAATTACATCAAGTCCTCAAGGTGTTGGAATTTTTACGGTAGTATGCCTTATATAGAGCTGTGAAAATAAAATAATCCTAGACTGTTTTAGTCACACATTTTATATATGAACCAGCGCATGACAAAACCTACAATAAGACGTGCATGTGCGCCCAATGAAGACTCAGATCAGCCTGCACATCCATGCAGTCTGATCAGAGTCTTCGTTGGGCACTCCAAGGATAGCTAAGGACCCAATGCTCCTTCATGCAGCAAGAGAGAAGTCTCTGTTATACTATATGGATGCGCAGGCTGATCTGAGTCTTTGATGGACGCACATGTCTTATTGTAGGTCTTGTCATGCGCTGGCTTATATATATTTTTCTCTCATTTTTCAGCCACATGTTACAGAAATGCCAAAGCATTAGGAGAAGCCAGGGAGGCTTATGTGAAAGCTGCTGAAATGCACCAGAGGATGAATGCGTATCCTTGATGTGAGAAGTTGTGGGGAATAAAAGTGGGCTTCTGTGGCATAGTGGTCACGAGCACTGACACTGAGCATTACCAGTGTGGGCTGAAGCCTGGCATGCATCAGATGTGAGATGCCAAGTTCTGCAACAGAAGGCTCGATTTAATAATCTCAAAAGTGCTGTAAAGCACAAACAATTAATGGGATGTTTTGGGGGCGGTTGCGGGGGGGGAGTGACAATAGCAGTTTCGATGAGCCATGAACTTGAAGCTTGTTTAAGATCATACAATTAGAGCTTGTGAATGAAAGCTGCTGCTTAATACTAGTCGGAAGATATTGTTTGTTTGTATTGGACTTTAATGGCCCAGTCAACACTATTTTAGGTCATTTTGAGCCGGTCAGTTTACTATCCACACTTTTCCTGGCCAGGCTTATAAGTAAGTGGTTAACCTGTACAGTGCACATTCTTTTGCCAGAAACTGACAACTGCCCTTCTTGAATCAGCGGAAGGGAGAGAATGACCATAGAAAAGATTTCATGATTAATCTCCACGAAAGAATGTTGCCGACCCCGGCAGGTATCGAACCCCAATCCTCCTGATCACCAGTCAGGCGCGTATCTGACTGAGCTAAAGAGGCCAGCCAATTGAAGTATTGAAGCTGCCACTAAACTTACATGTGACTATTCTTAATCCGTATTTATATCACTGTCATATTCATTCTGCATTCTTTTTTATATTCTTAACAAATAAATAGACCATTCCATGCTGCCAAGTGAGTATTTTATAGAGTTTAAATATTCAAGCTCATTGTTTGTTTGATTTGAGGTTTAACGTCCCCGTCAACACAGTAAAGGTCATTTTGGAGATGTTGCTTCCAATTTTGTGGGACTTTTACCCGACGTTGAGATGAAATGACTTCTCAAGCCCTATTGCCCAATGAAACCAATAGGGTTTATAAGCATGGACGGTCTGACTCGCACCGCTTTGCCTGGGTAGGCTTAGATCCTCTAAGCGGCTTACCAATACTCATGTGCGGGTCGGATTTAGCTCTGCGTGGAAGGATCGTGCAGTCCATATATTTCTTCAAGCCCCTATGGGCGGGGGCCGTGTAGCTCATTGAATTTCGGTCTTGCAGAAATAATTTTTTGTAGCTGGCTTGACAGCAATGGTGTTTCAGTAATTTGTTAACCCTTGTCCTGCTGAGCCCGGATATGCCTTACCTTTTCAAACAATGAAGATCCAGATCAGATGGCTTCTGAAGAAGGATCTTCATTGTTTTCATTCAGATTGTGAATTTGTTGCAATAATTTGCATCAAGTAATCTGATTGGTTGATAATCAGGAGTAGGTGTGGCATATTTAGATATTTAGCAGGACAAGGGTTGAAAGCTTTTTTTACAAACAGTCCACATGCTACAAATATTGTGGTTGACAACTTTATAAGAAGTTACAGTACTCACCTTGTAGGTGAATGCCTGCCCAGGAAAATGGTAGTATGGTTAACTGACAATCCCAACGGTTATTTATATTATACTGATCAGTGAAAACAATGCATATCTGAAACAAATGAAAGTGATATTTTCAGTGTGAAATATAAATGACATTTTGATACTGTGAAAAATAACAAGACCTGGTTATTTTCACAGAACCAGCCCGGTCTACTTTTTTCGCCAAAGTCATAAGGTGTCAATGAAATAATTCTTTAAAATACTTTGAAAAAGCATTCTTTGAACAGTCAAAAAATGCTTGTTAAAAATGGTGATCTGTTCATGTTTTGCAACTGACAGTTGTGTCGTCATAGCCAAGTCAAAAATTGTGACGTAAGATCCGATTGATCACTTACAGTAAGTGTCCTAAAATATTATAAAATAAAAAGAAAATTTACTTTTTTTTTCGACAAATATAAAAAAATATTTCATCTTATGTGTTGAAAACATCAGAATTTTCACTTGTGCTTCGCACTCATGAAAATTCTGATATATTCAACACACTTGAGCTTTTGATATTCATCTCAAAAAAGTAGATATCCTCTATTTACTGGGTATGAACTGTTTAAATAGAAACTACTTTCCTGATTGATTATAAATTTTGTATCATATACATGTGCTTTTGAGCTATATAAATATGTTCTATAAAATGGTTATCCTTTGGAAGCAAGGAATACACCACAGAAGTGAAAAATATGGAGTGTACATGTTTTCTGGGCCAGACTAGCTAGTTTTGGCCAATTAGGCCTCATCAGTGACCCTCAGATATTTTCAAAATTCCGCAATGGTGTAGGACATGGAGACGTTTTACCGCCGCCACACATTCCCACACACCAGCTGTAGTGAAGATAAATATGTTCTATAAAAGGGTTATCCTTTGGAAGCAAGGAATACACCACAGAAGTGAAAAATATGGAGTGTACATGTTTTCTGGGCCAGACTAGCTAGTTTTGGCCAATAAGGCCTCATCAGTGACCCTCAGATATTTTCAAAATTCCACAATAGAATCAATGATCCCAAAGGACAAGAAAATATAATTTACACTATGATGTATGGCAGGGAGACGTTTTACCGCTGCCACATATTCCACACACCAGCTGTAGTGAAGTTAAATGTGTTCTATAAAATGTTCCTTTGGAAGCAAGAAATACACCACAGAAGTGAAAAATATGGAGTGTACATGTTTTCTGGGCCAGACTAGCTAGTAAACCTGATTTTAAAAGCTCATTGAAAAGGTTTCAGTTATTCTTTCTTACTTCGGAAACTATGGGGGGTTTTATGCCTCAATTTTGAAAGCTTCTGCAAGCGTCTGTAGTGTGTATATATGGAATTGACCTAATGTATACTAAAAACTGACGTATGTCGAACATCATGGCATTTACCAAATGTAGAAGGATGGCACACTAGTAGAAAAATTCCACATTGAAGTGGGCGGGGGTGATAATTTTTGAAAAAAATATAAGGTAAAAAAATGACAATTCCATGTTTCATTTTCAAGTTGATATCAAGTTAGGGCTATTACAACTCAAAATTTTAACATATAGTGCTATGCACACATAAAACGCAGGTGCACTACTTCAATGCATTTTACACCAGGAGGTACAGTGCTCATCACAAATGGACACACCTGTACATAAATAATAATATTAGATATACACCTGTTATTTATAGAAGACAGGTAGCCTGCTCATTCAGGTATAACATACCTGTATTCTGTATGTACACTATATACATTGCACTTTAGGCAGATACTACCATGGCTGATAAATGTACATGGTGTGGTTTTAATACCAAGAAGAGAAAATCGTCTTATGCTAATAGGCGCTCTTTGCTCGGTGACACCTATGCTTGGCACAGAGAATATTTTGTCTAATGTCTGCAACATAGCAGATGTAAATGAGAGAGGCATTCTTTGCAGTAAATGCATAAGAAAGCTTAACCGTCTCAAAGTTACAAATGCACAAAACTGTGGTGCTGCAGAAATGGATTCCACCAGCAGTGATGCAGAATCCAGTACCAAGTCTGTTCCCCTCAGAGCCTCCTCTGTTGCGACAACACATGCAAGATGCATAGTTTGCAAAAGAACAGTGTTGGGTGGTATTTGTACAAAGATACCAACAGAAGCCCGTTTTGATTTGTTGATTCGTTTCAGGGTCTACTCTGATCCTGAATGCAGGATTTGTTTTCTGCATCTGGCTGGAAATCGCCTGGCAGAATCAGTAGAATGGAACACTTCCGGTGATGATGAGGAAATTTCACTCAGTTGTGACCAAGCCTCCAAGATTATAGAGCAATTTCTCATGTTGTCCAGAGAAAAAGAGCGACATTTTGCTCTAGATTTCAATAACCCCTACTTTACGGACAACGACTGCTTGGTTTGGACTGGATGGACAAGACAACAGTTCCAGTCAATGCTTCACTGCCTTCATACTACACATGACAGCCCTAACCGAGACAAAAGCACAGCTTTACTTATATTTTGGGTTAAGCTAAAAACAGGCCTTTCTTTTCAGCAGATAGCCTCTCTTCTGAATCAGAACAATGAAAATGGCCGGAAAATGGTTTCAAATGCTTTTAGCTCCGTCACATCCGATTTGGACAAATTTTTTGTTCCCCTACATCTTGGTTGTTCACACATAGCACGGGAAAAGGCCCTGTCTGAACATATGACAGCGTACTCCTCTGTGTTGTATGGAGGAAAATTATGCATCATTTGGGATGGAACATATTATTACATCCAAAAAAGTGGGAATTATAAGTTTGGGAGGCAAACATATTCAGGTCAAAAACATCGGCCACTTTTGAAATTTATGTCCATCGTTCTGCCAGATGGTTATGTTCTTGAGAGCATCGGCCCTTACTTTGCAGATGGCAAGAACAATGATGCTGGCATAACTCAACATATTTTGAGTTTGCATGGTGATCTTGTTGAATGGCTTCAGGAGGGTGATGTCTGTGTTGTAGACAGGGGCTTTAGGGACGTCCTTGATGTCTTTGAGGACCTTGGCCTCGAGACAAAGATGCCATCCTTCCTGAAGCCAGGTATGGCCCAGCACAACACAGAAGAAGCCAACCAGTCACGTCTGGTGACCAAAGTTCGCTGGGCTGTTGAAGCTTATCATGGCCAGATGAAAAAGTGGCTGTTTTTTGATAAAGTCATACACCATGATTTTCTTGATGTGGTTGGACCTCTCAACAGGATTCTGACAGGGGCCATGAATGCTTTTAGACCTCCCCTGATATGCACAAATGATGCAGATGCAGAAATGGCAAGGAACATGCTTAAGAAAGCAGAGGAAACAAGAAACAACTTGTTCAGTCGGATTGAAAAGGGGCCTCTCTCTAGCAGAGGGCGATGGACAGTCCTGGATAGTAATGAAGCAGTTCCTGACTTCCCCAAACTGTCACTTTCAGACCTGCAGGAATTAACCTTTGGAACATACCAACTGAAGCAGGCAAAGTCGTATGCTAAGGAGCACAAGTCGGAGGAAGGTGATTACACTATTGATGTGCACAGCAAGGCACCTGGTCTGTTAAGAGTCCGAATTCAATCTCGGCATATCAATGCAAAACGCTATTTCTGTTGGATTGAATACAGTGATAACCAGATTGCTGCTTGGTTTTGTCATTGTAAAGCAGGCCAAAGGACAGTAGGCTGTTGCGCACATGTGTCATCTGTCCTATGGTATTTAGGTCATGCACGACATCAAATGGAAGGTCAATTGCAAATTAAAAAAGGGCCAAATGTAATGAATGCAGCAGATCATTGAACTTGTGCGACTTTGTCTTGACTTCAGTTGTGTGGATTCGTCCAAAGCACCAGTCCTGTTGAGATTCTGAAATCATGTTGTTTACTGCAGATACAGAATGGATCAATTGTACCTAATCATTGCCTAGGGGTAGATTTGCGGCCATATTGTTTGACTGACCGGTTTTTGTCAGGGAGACACAACTTGGTATTGAAGGAAATCAATATGAAGGTTTCGATCAAATTCTTCCACTTGTTATGGAGCATATATGATAACAAGAAAAATTCAAAATGGCCGAGGGTTGCCATGTTTGTTGATGAACGGGAACTAAAATGGCAGGTGAACAACTAGACCACTAGGGGATCATTCCAGACAAGTTTCAAAAAAAAATTTAACGAGTTGTCTCTGAGGAGATGCGATAACAAGATCCTAACAGCTTGAAAACTTCTGATTTTTTATCTTGGAGGAGATGTGATAACAAGAAAATATTTACTGACTTACGGACACCGAACTTTTGCCCTCTGAGATAATCGAAAAAGTTGTCTGCTTTGTTCATGACATATCATCTCAATGTGATGTATACACCTGCAAAATTTCATGGATATATTCAAAACGGTTTAGGAATTGTAGCCTGGACACGAAAGTATTACAGACAGATGCACGGAAGAACTGGACAACCTTTGCATGGGGGTATAATAAATTATTATCTGTAAAGGAATGTTTCACATAATAATAATAATAATAATAATAATAATAATTCGTGCCGGGCATAGCCTTTATTAGCCAGAAGGTTACATCCACCTCAACATGGCAGGCACATATATGTCCACCTCCGCCAGGGTTCGAACCCACGACTACCGGATCAGACGGCCGACGCTCTAACCACTGAGCTATAAATATGCAAGTATCCTCAACAAACAGTTTTGTTTATATCATTTGCTTTTAGGAAAGAGTATACCTTTGACTACTAACTGTAGTGGCATTTTCTTTTCCATATTATTGACAACATACTGTAGGTAGTTCAATTGTCATGCTCAGCCAGGCATAAATATGTCCTTAGTTTAAAAATAAACCCTACTGTATAATGATACAGTATAGTTCCAAATCCTGTGAAGTTTTTCAATGATAGCGCTAAGCATGCATGTTGGTTTTTAGGATTTTTCACAGCCTTCCCCCCCCTTGCCCAAACACGACAGTTGGTCAGAGGATGTATAAGTTAAAAATACAAATGTATGCCAAATTGTTTTATTGGGCAAGGGGGGGAACATATACTTATTTAAAAGTTTCTGTTTCCTATGCAACTTTATAGAAACTTGACTCAATTAAGCCAAAAATCAACAAAATTAATATTTGAGCTGTAGACCAAAATGCATACCATAATAGAACAAAGTGTTACCTTTAAGTTGCCTCTGTGATGAGTTTGTTTGGTTAAATTTGAGAATTTTATAATTTCCGGGGCAAATGTCTTAACAAAGTTTCCGAAGTCCTCTATATTCAGTTTCTCCTAGCTAGTTTCGGCCAAGACTGTTCTTTATATCACATGTACAGGTATAACATTAATGACGCAGCTGCATCTCAGAAAAGTGGACTTATTGTTCATATTGTCAATGAGTCACTTTTGTGTAAAACTTAATCCATTTATTCTCAGATTTTTCTCTGAATCCAAGCAACAGTTTTGTTTGATTTGAGGTTTAACGCAGGGCTTTAGATAATTTTTTTTTCTAAAGAGTACAGTACTCGTCCTTTTTTAGCTCACCGTCACGTAGTGACGAGGTGAGCTTTTGGGATCACTTTTCGTCCGTCGTCCACCCGTCCGTCCGTAAACAATTCTTTAAACGACATCTCCTCCTAAACCACTGATCAGATTTTGACCAAACTTCACAGGAATGATCCTTAGGTGGTCCCCTTTCAAAGTTGTTCAAATGGTTCCGGTCCGTTGCACATCTAGGTCATAGGAGCCAAAAACAGATTTTTTTCACCAAAAACTTAAAAAATCTTCTTTTCTGAAACCACAAGGCCCAGGTCTTTGATATTTGGTATGAAGCTTCATCTGGTGGACCCCTACCAAGATTGTTCAAATTATAGTGCTGGGGCCAAAAATGCCCCCGCTCCGGGGCCCTTTGGTTTTACATGGGCTTATATAGGGAAAATCTTTAAAAATCTTCTTCTCTGAAACCGTAAGGCCCAGGTCTTTGATATTTGGTATGAAGCTTCATCTAGTGGACCCCTACCAAGATTGTTCAAATTATAGTGCTGGAGCCAAAAATGCCCCCGCTCCGGGGCCCTTTGGTTTTACATGGGCTTATATGGGGAAAATCTTTAAAAATCTTCTTCTCTGAAACCGCAAGGCCCAGGTCTTTGATATTTGGTATGAAGCTTCATCTAGTGGACCCCTACCAAGATTGTTCAAATTATAGTGCTGGGGCCAAAAATGCCCCCGCTCCAGGGCCCTTTGGTTTTACATGGGCTTATATAGGGAAGAGCTTTAAAAATCTTCTTCTCTGAAACCGTAAGGCCCAGGTCTTTGATATTTGGTATGAAGCTTCATCTAGGGGACCCCTACCAAGATTGTTCAAATTATAGTGCTGGGGTCAAATATGCCCCCGCTCCGGGGACCTTTGGTTTTACATGGGCTTATATAGGGAAAACCTTTAAAAACTTTCTTCTCTGAAACCGTAAGGCACATGTCTTTGATATTTTGTATGAAGCTTCATCCCACACAGCCATGGTCCTTCTTCCCCCCCCCCCCCCACCCCACTCCGGGGCCCTTTGGTTTTAAATGGTCTTATATAGGGAAAATCTTTAAAAATCTTCTTCTCTGAAACCACAAGGCCCAGGTCTTTGCTATTTGGTATGAAGCTTCATCTAGTGGACTCCTACCAAGATTGTTCAAATTATAGTGCTTGGGCTAAAAATGCCCCCGCCCCGGGGCCCTATGCTTTTACATGGGCTTATATGGGGAAAATCTTTAAAAATCTTCTTCTCCGAAACCCCAAGGGCCAGGTCTTTGCTATTTGGTATGAAGCTTCATCTAGTGGACCCCTACCAAGCTTGTTCAAATTATAGTGCTAGGGCCAAAACTGCCCCCAACCTGGGGCCCTTTGGTTTTACATAGACTTATATAGAGATATTCCTTAAAAATCTTCTTCTGAAACAGCAAGGCCATGGTCTTTGATATTTGGTGTGAAGCTTCCTCTAGTGGACCTCTATCAAGATGGTTTAAATTATAGCCCTGAGGCCAAAAATGCCCCCGCCCTGGAGCCATTTGGTTTTATATAGGCTTATGTAGGGAATATCTTTAATAAAAATCTTCTTCTCTGAAACCGCAAGGCCCAGGTCTTTGATATTTGGTATGTAGCATATCTAGTGGACCTTTGCCAAGATTGTTCAAATTATAGCCTTTGTTAATATTTGGTATGAAGCTTCAACTTTTTAGACGTCTCTGAACATTATGCACATTATAGCCCTGAGGTTAATAATGGCCCTCCCCGGGTCCCACTTGTTACTCTATGGATCAGGTGAGCAATCCAGGGCCATCATGGCCCTCTTGTTAAAAAAAGGAGTAACAAGAAATTTTATAAAGAGTACTGAAAAATAAACCAAAAAACTTTATTTTGCAGCCTCGACACAATGTTTTTATGGACTGATTTGTGGCCAGGTGTACTGTTTGTTTTCTTATAGATACACATATTCAATATCTGTGTCTATTAGAAAACAAGCAGTATGCCTGGCCACAAATCAGACAAAACAATGCCATGTTGAAATCCCTTCTGAGCAGTTTGTTGACGGAGAAATCTAACTTTTGGGGTTCAGTTCTCTTGGCGGATAGCAGGACTTCAATGGCTGATTATTGTGACCAAAGAGTTTCTAAAAATTTAGAATATCAGCTTCACTTTATTGTCCAAGATATGGAGTGAAACTCATATTCTTTAAAAACTTTTATAATTCCTTTTCAAAACCATATTCTCAATTTCATCATATATTGTCCATGGATATTTATTTTCTTCCACCCTTCGATCGTGGGACCCATCGTGTTTCCTTACAGGCAATGTTATAATCGGAACCAGTTACTCGGTCAAACATCTGTCGGGACCTTTTTTTACAAAAAGTACGGCAGAGACAGACTCCTGATCAGCTGAAAAGAACTTAAGGGTTGCAGTGCTGCAGCTAGGATTTTAGGGCAGAGGGGTGCTAGGCTGGGCAGGGCTTTTTAGCATGAAAATTGGGCACCATTTTTTGGTTTATGAAATGCCATCAAAAACGTTATGATCAATGGCTTCTCACACGTTAGTGAAGCTAATAATACAGATGTCACTACGGGAATTATATACATCTATATTTACATGCATTTCACAAGTACGTGGTGCACTTGGTCGAAGCAATAGCAATGTTTATTATTTAAAAAAACATTTGAACATTTAACTTCTAGGTATCTTTTAATATAGAATTATAATATTTAAATAAAAAATAATTTGTTTGATTCATCTGAAAGCGTGTTATTAAAGCAATTCTAAAAATAACCGATGACTGAATAAGTAATCTGTTCAAGGGAGACTACTCAATAATTATCCATGTCATTTGACGTTTCAGAACTCGGGCATGAACGTGCGTCTTCACTGGTTGCCAATGATCTGCAAAGACTCTGATCAAAATGCGAAGCTAGTGTTTGCTATATCCCCGCAGCTTGATCGGTCTGCGACAGTATTACAAGTAAACAGTGTGTATACTGAGCTCCGTCGCACAACACCTTGCAAAGACCCAGATCAATATGTGCAACCCGGTGTCATATAATATTTTGACCCACCTAAAAAGTGACCCACGGGTCATAATATTATGACCCGCGGGTCAATATATTATTATAATATTTTGACCCCCCTATAATATTTTGACCCCCCTCCCTAACTTCACAAAAGTTACATTTAAATGACCAAATATGGTGAGGTAACTGTTAAGCAGTAAAACTATGACAATTGTGGTGGTTTTTCCTGCTGATTTTTACACTTGGGCAGTGTCTGAGGGGTGGGGTGGGATAGTTCTAGATCTGAAAATCTGCAGCAATAATAATGACTATAATATATAAGAAAGGGCAATCATGTTTAAAGGGAAATGGCTAAAAAGCAGCAAAAAAAGATAAAAAAATAACAGAAAAAATCCACATGACTAAAATGGTATTGAGAGAACCAGCCTATGCACGTGGAGGGGGGGGGGGGTCAAATTATTATAGCTATAATAAAATGACCCACCCTTTTTATCTGTTATTGATATACTGGTATTTGAGTTCATTCAATTAATTAAACTTTTCATTGAATTAGATGGCTTGTAATACACTAGATTCAGTAAGGTTCAGTATGTGGGAGGGGTTGTAACTTAATGACTTGAAATAAGGGGGGGGGGGGGGGTCAAATTATTATAGCTATAATAAAATGACCCACCCTTACTATTTGTAATTAGTGTACTGGTATTTGAGTTCACACAGTTAAATTAAAACTTAAATTGCTTTATATGGCTAGAAATAGACTATATTCAGTAAGGTTCAGTATGTGGGAGGGGTTGTTACTTAATGACCTGAAATTAGGGGGGGGGGGGGTCAAATTATTATAGCTATAATAAAATGACCCACCTATACTATTTGTAATTAGTGTACTGGTATTTGAGTTCACACAGTTAAATTAAAACTTATATTGCTTTATATGGCTAGAAATAGACTATATTCAGTAAGGTTCAGTATGTGGGAGGGGTTGTTACTTAATGACTTGAAATTGGGGGGAGGGTCAAATTATTATAGCTATAATAAAATGACCCACCCTTATTGTCTGTTATTGATATACTGGCATTTGAGTTCACTCAATAGATTAAACTTTTAATTGAATTAGATGGCTTGTAATACACTAGATTCAGTAAGGTTCAGTATGTGGGAGGGGTTGTAACTTAATGACCTGAAATTGGGGGGTAAAATTATTATAGCTATAATATAATGACCCACCCTTATTATCTGTTATTGATATATTGGTATTTGAGTTCATTCAATTAATTAAACTTTTCATTGAATTAGATGGATTGTAATACACTAGATTCAGTAAGGTTCTAATAATCTACTGCTATATCCCCTTTTCTTTACATTATTTTGAGTCCAATACCTTGGTTGAAAAGGATACGTGGTGTGGGGGGTCATTTTATTATGGGTATAACATTTTGACCCCCCCCCCCCCCCCTACATTTCATCAACAGTTCAACGTTCAATTGTCATGATTATCCTGTTGTTTTAACCAAGTTAATTAGAAATAATCTACTGCTATATCCCCTTTTCTTTACATTATTTTGAGTCCATTTCCTTGGTTGAAAAAGATACTTGGTGTGGGGGGTCATTTTATTATGGGTATAATATTTTGACCCCCCTACATTTCATCAACAGTTCAACATTCAATAGTCATGATTATTCTGTTGTTTTAATCCAGTTAATTAGAAATAATCTACTGCTATATCCCCTTTTCTTTACATTATTTTGAGTCCATTTCCTTGGTTGAAAAGGATACGTGGTGTGGGGGGTCATTTTGTTATGGGTATAATATTTTGACCCCCCCCCCCCTACATTTCATCACCAGTTCAACGTTCAATTGCCATGATTATCCTGTTGTTTTAATCCAGTTAATTAGAAATAATCTACTGCTACATCCCCTTTTCTTTACATTATTTTGACTCCATTTCCTTTGTTGAAAAAGATACTTGTGGGGGGCATTTTATTATGGGTATAATATTTTGACCCCCCCCCCCCCCCTTCTAAGCAGCAACACCCATTTCAAATGAGAATATTATTCTTCATTATCTTGTTAAATGCGATATAATGATGATAATGATATTATTGTCCAGTACTTTGTAAATTGTACGGGGGGGGGGGGGGGGGGGGGGGGGTCATTTTATTATAGCTATAATATTTTGACCCCCCCCCCCTTTCTTGGCAGCAACACCCATTTCAAAAGAGAATATTATTCTGCATTAATTTTGTCAGATGTGAAATAATTTGTTGATATTATTGTCCAGTACTATTATTTTGAGTCCATTTTCTTTGTTGAAAAAGATACTTGGGGGTGGGGTGGGGGGTCATTTTATTATGGGTATAATATTTTGACCCCCCCCCCCCCTTCTAAGCAGCAACACCCATTTCAAAAGAGAATATTATTCTTCATTATCTTGTTAAATGTGATATAATATGTTGTTTTATCCGTTTTCTTGACATGATATTATTGTCCAGTACTTTGTAAATTGTACTGGGGGGGGTCATTTTATTATAGCTATAATATTTTGACCCCCCCCCCCCTTTCTTGGCAGCAACACCCATTTCAAAAGAGAATATTATTCTGCATTAATTTTGTCAAATGTGAAATAATCTGTTGATATTATTGTCCAGTACTATTATTTTGAGTCCATTTCCTTAGTTGAAAAAGATATGTATTGGGGGGGGGGGGGGGGTCATTTTATTATAGCTATAATATTTTGACCCCCCTACCCATGTTGTCAGATCTGCAATAGACTCCTTGCAATACCCATTTCTTATCTTGTCAATACCTTAAAAGTCCACTTCTGATTTATTTTGCTGAAGTTTTAGGGGCGGGTCAAAATATTATAGGGGGGGGTCAAAATATTACTGTAATATATTGACCCGCGGGTCAAAATATTACACGGGTCAAAATATTATCTGACACCGGGCAACCTTTTTTCTCACCTTTCTCTGAGTAGCCCTGCAAAAGGCTCTTGGGGTCAGCAAAGACTGAGCAGTTTGCAATGATGCGCAGGCTACTCCGAGTCTTCACTGGTCGCACAATACTCGAAGACTTAGACCAGCATGCGCAACCACTATGTAAGTCAGAACAACATGCGCAACAACTATGCAAGTCCGTTTGGATAACCCAGCTTGTAAAATCAGCGATGCGCAGACTGATGCGTGTCGATACTGTTGAGCAATGGCCTGCTCATCCAATCAATACGGCTAATGAAGGCTTGCGCGCATGCGCTGACTGATCCGAGACTTCACTGCTCGCTCGTCTTACTGTAATTCAGATTACTCCGGTTTACGCCCATCTGATTAACGATCGGATCGGCTCTATATGTGATATAATCTTGAAAGGACCGTAAGCCCAACCCCAAATTCAATAAAACTTGATTCCCATGAAATAATTTATGAATGCATAATTTTCCCGTGTGAGAATTTCCCGCCTTTTATTACACAGGTCATTTATTTCACGTGCGTTCCAAATACGCTCTCAAAAAATATTAAATGCGTAATGCTAATTTGTTTTTCGTACCTGATACGCAGCAGATTTGAAAAAAAGGAGTATCCTCCCAATTATTTTCGTAATTTACGCGGTACGCAGCCTTATCTAAAGCCCTGTTAACGTCCCCGTCAATACTGTAAAGGTCATTTTGGAGACGTTGCTCCCAATTTTGTGGGACTTTTGCTCGACCTTGAGATGAAATGACATCTCAAGCCCTGCAGCCCAATGAAACCAATAGCAGACTTGCCTACCCTTACGATTTGGTTGTAAGGCTTACTATTTTCATGTCCCAATTACAACCTTACGATCCCGGCCGAATTCCGTACACTTTTCGGTGTTTGTGAAAAAAACGGTAAATCGGCACAGTTATTCCGGTCGGATCGGGTAAGCCCACGTTTATACCGGAACATGACAATATTTGTCAATCCTGGCTTACTCTCGTTGCAAAATTAAATTAAATTTCATTGGCTAATGGTAGAGAAGTAATCCAATCACAGTTCATTTAACAATTTTGTTGCGGTATGATCGGCAAGATGGATGCCTTTTCAAAGGAAAAAAAAAACACGGGGGAAAAGTAAAAGCTGAATCGGCCGATTCATTGCAGTCAAATAAAAAAAAACGCGCGGCAATGGGCTTATTTTGACCTCGCATCAGATACCTTAAAACCTTACGAATATAATTTGAATCTTACGATTTTTTTATGGGATCTTCCTATTTTCTGGCTCAGGGGGTAGGCAAGTCTGCAATAGGGTTTATAAGCATGGACGGGCCAACTTGCACCGTGTTGCCTGGGCAGGCTTAGATCCTCTAAGCGGTTTACCAGTACTCATGTGCGGGTCGGTTTCAGCTCTGCGTAAAAGCATCATGCAGCCCATATATTTTCAAGCCCCTATGGGCGGGAGCAATCCAAGCAACAGTATTATAAAAAAAAAATGATATGCCCTGATACTTAAGCATTTGGTCTCTCACCACTGTGAGTCCAAGCCTAGCTCTGGTCATTAGTAAGATGCTAAGTTCTGCAATGAAAGATCGGGGTTACTCCCATTTTCGACCACCTCTGATTAAAGATTGGCTCAACATAAGTGAAATAAACTCGAAAGGGCTGTAAAATAAAATAAAAACAAAATAAAAATTAAGAAGAATAGAATAAAATAAAGTGCATTGCAATATTATTCCAGAGCATTTGAGCAGGCAGGTTTACTAAGCAAGGAGAATAAAGAGATGGATTTAGCAGTGCAGTTTATGGAGAAGGCTTCACTGATGTTTCAAGAACATGGTACACCTGACACAGCAGCTCTCTGTCTTGAAAAAGGAGCCAAGTAGGTATTAATAGTTGGACACGGCTAAATTTTTGTCGTTAACCATTAAGATGCAGAGAAAACTACACCGGAAAATGTCATCTGCTTATGGCGTCTGCTAAATTTTTTTAACAAACATTTTTAAAAAAATATTTTTGCATACAGGCAAACAGTGTGGACCCTGATCATACTGCTCCTAGAGGAGCAGTCTGATCTGGTTCCACACTGTTTACAAACATGACTTTAAAGGAAACAAGCAGACGACAGTTGTTGTGATTGGCATGTTATGGGTTAATTATCATTTTTTGCAAGTGAAATTTTGTTCAGTGAAACAGATAAAAATATTTATGCTGTTGTTCTTTATTAGATGGCTTTGGATATAATAGAACTGAAAGCCTGTTGGCAAAATGTATAGATTATATCGAGAAATGACCATAAATGATCATTTCTCTATATAATCTATACATTTTGTATTATCTTTCACAGGTTATGCAGTGAAACACATTTTTTATGCCCCCGGAATCTAAGAGATTCGGGGGCATATAGTTTTTGGTCTGTCCGTCTGTTTGTCTGTCTGTTTGTCCGTCTGCAAAAACTTTAACATTGGGCATAACTTTTGAATGGTAATAGATAGAGCTTTCATATTTCACATGTGTATACCTTATCACAAGACCTTTCCAGTGGTACCATAATTTTTGATTTCGTGACCTTGTCCTTGACCTTTGACCTATTTTTTTCAAAATTTTTAAAAACATTAACATTGGCGCTGTCCGGGGGCATCAGTGTTTCACAAACACATCTTGTTTATACTAATTATAAGAGAAAAAGTACTTATGTGTATAGAGAATAAAGATTAGTTGATTTCTGGAACATATTGTTTGTTTGATTTGAGGTTTAGCATCCCCGTCAACACTGTAAAGATCATTTTGGAGGCGTTGCTTCCAATTTTGTGGGACTTTTACCCGACATTGAGATGAAATGACATCTCAAGCCCTGTCGCCCAATGAAACCAATAGGGTTTTTAAGCATGGACGGGCCGACTCGCACCGCTTTGCCTGTGCAGGCTTAGATCCTCTAAGCGGTTTACCAGTACTTGTTTGCGGGTCGGTTTCAGCTCTGCGTGGAAGCATCATGAAGCCCATCTATTTCTTCAAGCCCTGATTGGTGGGGGCCAATTGATTATGTATTCTCTTGCCATACACATTAATCACTAAATCTGCTAATCCACTAATAGGTATCCACTAAACTGTCTTAAAAGAATAGATAAAAATAGTACACGAAAATTTGTTCAAGACCTGGGTAGTTTGAGCATCTGAGGGTCAGAAGACAGCACCAGGTCAGAAGACATAACAGTTTTCTGTAAAATAAACATAGGTTGTGTTTACTCATCAGAATCGCCTCATCAAGACGATCCTAAAGAGTACAGTTATACCAAATATGTTAATAACAGCAATCATGGGTTGTTTTTTCCCAGGGACTCAACAATGCGTTCAAGCCATTGAAATTTCACTACATTTGATTCAGCTCATGAAAAAAGGGGCTTAACCCTTTACCACTCAGATACGTGTTTTTACGTGTCTGCAAACCCCACCCCCCCACCCCCCCCCACCCTATTGTAAAGCCCCAGAAGCACCTAAAATCTGCATTTCTACCCCTGGATAGTTATGTTCGCTTTAGGATTTGTTGGGCAAAAAAGTGACCTGTTTTTTCGCGCGCCTCCCCACTAAAAATATTCTGGGGGGGGGATTTAAGGGGGGCAGCGCCCCCCTCACATCCCGGAAAAAATTTTGGGTGTATGGCCCAACCGGCCGCTAAAATTTATATATGAGGGTGTCTGGGGTTAAAAATGCCTGAAAATTGATGCTGATAAAAACATGCTGCAAACAGTGAAAAAGGCCAGTGCCAAACACCTTGATTGTTGCCTTGACAGCTGTGTGAAGATTAAAATGTGGTCAAAAATTCATGTGAAAACACACTTTTTGCCAACTTTGAGATGCCCCCTCTTTACCATGACAACAATGATCAAGTCATGAAAGGTTGCATTTGAAAGGCTACTGCCCAATGAACATTCATACCGAGTTTGGTGTAAAACAGACCATCCATTATGAAACAATGGCTAGTTGAAGTTGCTGTCAGGTGCAACACTGTGAAAATCAGCGAAATTCACAAAATCCCTGAGTGGTAAAGGGTTAATGAAGAAAAACCCAAATGACCAAAATAATGTTTTTTCATCATTTTATTGCAAGAAACAATATCTCAGATATAATTAATGCATTTTAGGCTAAAATTCAGTATGTTCCCAGATTTAAGTTAACCCTTTACCACTCAGATACGTGTTTTTACTTGTCTGCACCCCCCCCCACCCCTATTGTAAAGCCCCAGAAGCACCTAAAATCTGCATTTCTACCCCTGGATAGTTATGTTCGCTTTAGGATTTGTTGGGCAAAAAAGTGACCTGTTTTTTCGCGCGCCTCCCCACTAAAAATATTCTGGGGGGGTTGAAGGGGGGCAGCGCCCCCCTCACATCCCGAAAAAACTTTTGGCTGTATGGCCCAACCGGCCGCTAAAATTTATATATGAGGGTGTCTGGGGTTAAAAATGCCTGAAAATTGATGCTGATAAAAACATGCTGCAAACAGTGAAAAAGGCCAGTGCCAAACACCTTGATTGTTGCCTTGACAGCTGTGTGAAGATTAAAATGTGGTCAAAAATTCATGTGAAAACACACTTTTTGCCAACTTTGAGATGCCCCCTCTTTACCATGACAACAATGATCAAGTCATGAAAGGTTGCATTTGAAAGGCTACTGCCCAATGAACATTCATACCGAGTTTGGTGTAAAACAGACCATCCATTATGAAACAATGGCTAGTTGAAGTTGCTGTCAGGTGCAACACTGTGAAAATCAGCGAAATTCACAAAATCCCTGAGTGGTAAAGGGTTAAGGGGAATGGATACACCTTGCCGATTTTCCCCTATTTTTCCAGCTTTCCGGACTTACTGTTCGCTTTTCTATAAACTCTGTCCCACAGAAAAAGGGGTCTACTTTTAAAGGAAAGAATTTGCTCCTCAGGAGCAATTTCTTACCTTTAAGACTTGACCCCTATTGACATGGGAGACAAAAATTCTTCTGGAGGATTTGCCTCTACTGACAGTGTATCCATTTCCCTTAAAACACTGTTTGAGGTTGGTTATCTTTCAGATATTTATGTACAACCACTTATTAGTGAAGCTTTGTCTAAGCTTGTTTTATGAGTATACAAATAGAAAAGGTTGAGCATGTGCAGACTCGCCAGAGCCTCTGCAACTAGTACTCTTTTCTTATTGGCTGGCTTATATATTACAGAATGATAGAGATGACCCACCAAGCTAGAGCAGCTGACTTGTATAAAAGAGCCTCAGAAGTCGCTGAGGTAGGCTGAAAATAACTATTTTAGGCCCAGAATTCGCTCTACCGTATTAACCCTAATTATTTGGACACCTCAAGTCCATTACGAAAATACGCCTATACAAATCATTGTAAACTTTACTGCCGAAAAATCAATTTTCAGACGAAAAATTATGATATTTTTAGCTCACCAGAGCCGAAGGCTCCAGGGGAGCTTTTAGGATAGGCAGTTGTCCGTCGTCGTCGGCGTCGTCGTCGTCTGCGTCGTCAACACTTTCAAACGACATCTCCTCTGAAACCACTGGGTCGATTGGGCCCAAATTTTATCTGTAGCATGCTTGGGTTGGGGGATTAAAAGTTTGTGTTTTTTATGAAAATCGGCTTTTCAGTTTGGTTGCTATAGCAACTTAGAGCTCCCATAGACTTACAATGGGGAAAATAAAAAAATCACAATAACTGCCAAGCCTTTGCAGATATAGGGACAAAACTTCATAGAAATGTTTCTTGAGCAATCTAGCATCTGCTATATGATTTTAGGCCTACTGCTCAATTTTATTGGTTGCCACGGAGACAAAAATGCAAAAAAAAAAAGAAAATAAAACTTAAAAATCATCTCCTCAGAAACCGTATGCTTTATGAGGCTGAGACTTAATGAAAATATTCTCCTTATTAGCCTCAACAGATTTTGTGTTTTTTATGAAATTCGGCTATTTAGTTTGGTTGCTATGGCAACTTCAGGGTGTCCACGGTCAGGGAAAAAGTCAGGGAAAAAAATATTTTTTCAAGATCAGGGAATTGTCAGGGAATTTTGAAATTGGTCAGGGAATTTTGAAATTTTAGCAAAAGTCAGGGAATTTTGAAAAAATATGTCCATGAATGATAAAAAAACATCAAAAATAAAGGCCAAGGCAGTTTCTTTATGTTTGGCTTTTACCTTGATAATAATAATAATTATAACAATTATAATAACAATGATGTCTTGTCCTCTTCTTAAGTATTGCATTTGATATATTATTCTTTGAGAAGAAACAAAAGGGTGGTAAGGGTTGGCTATAGGGGAGGAGGAGGCCAACAGATCTCTTTGTATTTGGACATGCTTCGGCTCATGTGAGGTAATAGTATGCCAATGCTCCCGCGTCTGTCGTCCGTTAACTTTTTCAAATAGTATATTTTTAAAGCAAATAGGCCATTCATGATTAAATTTCATGTGAAGCATTATCAGGTAGGGGGAAAAGATGCATAATATTTTGGGGCAGATCAGATGGAAACTCTGGTTGCCATGGCAACATAAATCTCCCATAGACTAACAATGGGAACATCTTAAAATATTGTCTTCTCTGAAACCACAAAGCCCAGAGCTTAGATATTTAGTATGTAGCAATGTCAAGTGGTCCTCTACATAAATTCTGCCAATCGTGTCCCTGGGGTCCAAATTGGCCATACACCGGGGCTCCTTAGCTTCCATAGACGTATAATGGATAAAAAGCTTCAAAAAGCTCCTTCTCCAAAACCATAGATCTTTACTATGTAGCAACGTAAAATGGTCACCTACCTGAATCCCACCATTTGTTCCAATCATGCCCCTGAGATCAGAATTGGCCACGCCCTGGTGCTCATAAGCTCCCATAGACTTAAATGGAAAAAACTTTAAAAATCTTCTTCCCTGAATCTTCAAGGCCCAAAGCTTAGATATTTTGTAATTAGTTTGTAGCAAAGCCTAGTGGTCCCTTACATAAATCCTGCCAATCATGCCCCTGGGGTCCAAACTGGCCAGGACCCGGAGCTCCTAAGCTCCCAATTTTCAAATTAGAATATCTTTAAAGCCAGTTGCCCAATCATGATTAAATTTCATGTGAAGCTTCATCAGGTATGGTGAAAAGAAGCAAAATGTTTTGTGGCAGATCTTGTTGCCATGGCCATATCTCCCATAGACTTACAGTTGGAAAAGCATTAAAAAATCTTCTACTCTGAAACCACATGGCCCAGAGCTTAGATATTTGGTATGTAGCAAAGTCAAGTGGTCCCCTACATAAATCCTGCCAATCATACCCCTGTAGTCCAAATTGGCCACACCCTGCGGCTCCTTAGCTTCCATAGACTTATTATGGAAAAAAACTTCAAAAATCTTCTTCCAAATCATAAAGCTCATAGCTAAGATGTAGCAGCGTAAAATGATCACCTACATAAATCCTGCCAACCATGCCCTTGGGGTCAGAATTGGCCACACCCCGGTGCTCAGAAGCTCCCATAGACTTAAAATGGATTTTTTTTAAATCTTCTTCTCTGAATCCACAAGGTCCAGATATTTAGAATGTAGCAAGGCCAGGTGGTCCCTTACATCCTGCCAATCATTCCCCTGGGGGTCCAAATTGGCCACACCCCTGGGCTCCTTAGCTCTCATAGATTTATAAAGGAAAAAGATTAAAAAAATTCTTCTGTGATACCATAAAGCCCATAGCTTAGATATTTACAATGTAGCCACATGAAATGGTCAGCTACATAAATCCTGCCAACCATGCCTCTAGGGTCAAAAGTGGCCACACCCCGGCGTTCATTAGCTGCCATAAATTAAAAATGGAAAACACTTTGAGATCATAAGACCCAGATCTTAGATATTTAGTATGTAGCAACGTCAAGTGCTCACCACAATAAATCCTGCATATCATGCCCCTGGGGTCCAAAATAACCATGCTCCAGGGCTCATTAGCTCCCATGGACATGTAATGGAAAATAAAACTTCAAAATACTTCTCTGAAACCTTAAGGCTCTGAGCTTGGATATTTTATATGTAACAATGCTAAGTGTTCATCTATATAAATCCTACCAGTCATGCCCCTGGGCTCCCAAGTTGGCTACTCCCTAGGGCTCATTAGCTCCCACTTGACTTATCATAATAATAATAAAAAAAAAACTTTAAAAATCTTCTTCTCTGAAACCATAAGACCCAGAGCTTAGATATTCAGTATGTAATCCTACAAACCATGCCCCTAGGGTCCAAATTAACTATGCCATGGGGCCCATTAGCTCCTATAGAGGCGTCTGTGGTGTAATAGTTATGCAACCCACCTGATAAACAAAGGATTGCAGGATAGATCCAGGGCTTTTCCAGACTTCCAGATGAGTCTTTAAACTGAACCTTATAACTGTTGGTGGAACATAAAACTAAAACACACTCATTAGCTCCTGTAGACTAATATGAAAAATTGAGAAATCTTCTTCTGAATCTATAAGGCCCTGAGATTAGATATTTAGTATTGCTGCAACATCAATTGGTCATTAGCATAAATCCTGCCAGCCCTATGGCGTCCAAATTAGCTACTACCCTTGGCTCATAATCTCACACTGATTTATAATTGGAAGGACTTCAAAAAATCGTCTGCTCTGAAACCATGAGACAAACAGCTACCTAAAATGTTCCTCAGGTGAGCGGTTAGGTTCATTGAGCCTCTTGTTTCAAGAATTTTATCCAACATTACAAATGACTTATGTCAATACATGTACATGTATGTGTTTAGAAAAAAGAAAAATAGAAAATAAATTCAAAGGGAAAATACAAATATAAAAAAAAACAAAAACAAAGCAAACATAAAACATATATTTAAAGAGTAAGACAATTACAGCTAGTATTGTAAAAGGAGGAAAGGGTTGGCTGTAGGGGAGGAGGAGGCCAACATATGTTAGAACTTAATGCGCAAAATGTCAAAAACGTTGGTCAGGAAAATTTGATTTTAGTCAGGGAAAAGTCAGGGAAAAGTCGGGGAATTTTGCTTTACTCAAATTGTGGACACCCTGAACTTAGAGTTTCCATTGACTTTTAATGGGGAAAATTGAAAGATGGCATTAACCGCCAAGCCTTTGCAGATATTTAGACAATTTTTTTAGCTCACCAGAGCCGAAGGCTCCGGGGGAGCTTATAGGATAGGCAGTTGTCCTTAGCTCACCAGAGCCGAAGGCTCCGGTGGAGCTTATAGGATAGGCAGTTGTCCGGCGGCAGCGTCGTCATCATCGTCGTCTGTCATCGTCTGACGTCAACACTTTCAAACATCTTCTTCTTTGAAGCCACTGGACCGATTCAGCCCAAATTTTATCTGTAGCATCCTTGGGCTGGGGGATTGAAAGTTTGTGTTTTTTATGAAAATTGGCCCATTAGTTTGGTTGCTATAGCAACTTAGAGCTCCCATAGACTTATAATGGGGAAAATTGAAAAATGGCATTAACTGCCAAGCCTTTGCAGATGTTGGAACAAAACTTTCATAGAAATGTTCCTTAAGCAATCTAGTATCTACCATATGATTTTAGGCCTACTGCTCAATTTTAATGGTTGCCATGGAAACCAAAATGCAAAAAATAGACAAAAAAATACTTAAAAAATCATCTCCTCAGAAACCATATGCTCTAGGAGGCTGAGACTTTTTGAAAATATTCACCATAATTGCCTTTACAGGTTTTGTGTTTTTAGCTCACCTGTCACGTAGTGACGAGGTGAGCTTTTGTGATCACTTTTTGTCCGTCGTCCGTCGTGCGTGTGTGCGTGCGTGTGTGCGTAAACTTTTTCTTCAAACAACATCTCCTCCTAAACCACTGATCGGATTTTGACCAAACTTCACAGGAATGATCCTTAGGTGGTCCCCTTTCAAAGTTGTTCAAATGGTTCCGGTCTGTTGCACATCTAGGTCACAGGAGCTAAAAATAGATTTTTTAAATGAAAACTTTAAAAATCTTCTTCTCTGAAACCGCAAGGCCCAGGTCTTCGATATTTGGTATGAAGCTTCATCTAGTGGACCTCTACCAAGATTGTTCAAATTATAGCCCTGGGGCCGAAAATGCCCCCGCCCCGGGGGCCTTTGGTTTTACATGGGCTTATATAGGGAAAATCTTTAAAAATCTTCTTCTCTGAAACCGCAAGTCCCAGGTCTTTGATAATTGGTGTGAAGCTTCACCTAGTGGACCTCTACCAAGATTGTTCAAATCATAGCCCTGGGGCCGAAAATGCCCCCGCCCCGGGGGCCTTTGGTTTTACATAGGCTTAATATAGGGAAAATCTTTAAAAATCTTCTTCTCTGGAACCGCAAGGCCCAGATCTTGGATATTTGGTGTGAAGCTTCATCTAATGGACCTCTTTCAAGATTGTTCAAAATATAGCCCTGGGGCCAAAAATGCCCCCGCCCCGAGGGCCTTTGGTTTTACATAGGCTAATATAGGGAAAATCTTTGAAAATCTTCTTCTCTGGAACTGCAAGGCCCAGATCTTGGATATTTGGCGTGAAGCTTCATCTAGTGGACCTCTTTCAAGATTGTTCAAATTATAGCCCTGGGGTCAAAAACGCCCCCGCCCCGGGGGCCTTTGGTTTTACATAGGCATTTATAGGGAAAATCCTTAAAAATCTTCTTCTCTGGATCCGCAAGGCCAAGATCTTGGATATTTGGCGTGAAGCTTCATCTAATGGACCTCTTTCAAGATTGTTCAAATTATAGCCCTGGGGCCAAAAATGCCCCCGCCCCGGGGGCCTTTGGTTTTACATAAACTTAGATAGGGAAAATCTTTAAAAATTTTCTTCTCTGAAACCGCAAGGCCCAGGTCTATGATATTTGGTGTGAAGCTTCAACTAGTGGACCTCTACCAAGATTGTTCAAATTATAGCCCTGGGGCCAAAAATGCCCCCTCCCCTCCGGGGCCCTTTGGTTTTACATAGACTTATATAGGGAAAATCTTGAAAAATCTTTTTCTCTGAAACTGTCAGGCCCATGTCTTTGATATTTGGTATGGCACTTCATCTAATGGACCTCTACAAAGATTGTTCAAAATATAGCCCTCGGGCCACAAATGCCCCCGCCCTGGGGCCCTTTGGTTTTACATAGTCTTATATAGAGATAATCTTTGAAAATCTTTTTCTCTGAAACAGCAAGGCCCAGGTCTTTGATATTTGGTGTGAAGCTTCATCTAGTGGACCTCTACAAAGATTGTTTAAATTATAGCCCTGAGGCCAAAAAAACACCCAAGCCCCAGGGCCATTTGGTTTTACATAGCCTTATATAGGGAATATCTAAAAAAAATCTTCCTGGAAACCACAAGGCCCAGGTCTTTGATATTTGGTGTTTAGTTTCATCTAGTGGACCCTAATCAAGATTGTTCAAATTATAGCCTTTGTTGATATTTGGTATGAAGCTTCACCTGTTTAGACCTACCTCAACATTATGCACATTATAGCCCTGGGTCAATAATGGCCCTCCCCGGGGGGCCCTTTGTTACTCTATGGATCAGGTGAGCGATCCAGGGCCATCATGGCCCTCTTGTTTATGAAATTTGGCCTTTTAGTTTTGTTGCTATGGCAACTTAGAGTTCCCATTGACTTATAATGGGGAAAACTGAAAAATGGCATTTACTGCCAAGTCATTGCAGATATTTTGACAAAACTTACATAAACATGTTTCTTGAGTAAACTTCTCTCAGCCATATGCTTTTATGTCAACCTGGGAGTCCCCTAGGTTGTGCCGGGGCCATGCCCCGCCCCCTCTACTTCATAAAATGCCTTATATCTCAGAAACCTTACAGATCCCAACCCCTAAACCATATATATTCTTGTTCCTTATGATAAAATGCATTAAGTGACACCAACCTGGGGGTCCCCCGGGATGTGCCGGGGACATGCCCTGCCCCCTCTATTTCATAAAATGCCATTTATCTCAGAAACCATTCAGATCCCCACCCCTAAACTATATATATTCTTGTTCCTTATGCTAAGACACATTCAGTGATACCAACCTTGGGGTCTCTCTGGGGTGCGCTGGGGCCATGCCCCACCCTTCCACTTCATAAATGCCATATATCTCAGAAACCATTCAGATCCCCACCCCTAAACTATATATATTCTTGTTTCTTATGATAAGACGCCTTCAGTGACACCAATCTGAGGGTCCCCTAGGATGTGGCAGGGCTTATGCCCCACCCCCTCCACTTCGTAAAAGGCTGAATATCTCAGAAACGGTTCAGATCCCCACCCCTAAACCATTTAAATTCTTGTTCCTTATGATAAGACGCATTCAGTGATACCAACCTTAGGGTCTCCCTGGCCGCACGGGGGCTATGCCCGACCCCTCCACTTCATAAAAGGCCCAATATCTCAGAAACCGTTCAGATCCCCACCCCTAAACCATATAAATTCTTGTTCCTTATGTTAAGATGCATTCAGTGATATCAACCTAAGGATCTCCCAGGCCACACCAGGGCTATGCCCCAACCTTCCACTTCATAAAAGGTGATATATCTCGGAAACCCTTCAGATCCCCACCCCAAAACCATGTATATTCTTGTTTCTTATGAAAAGACGCATTCAGTGACACCAATTTGGGGATCCCCTAGGATGTGCCACGGCTATGCCCCACCCCCTGCACTTAGTAAAAGCCCAATATCTCAGAAACCGTTCAGATCCCCACCCCTAAAGCATATAAATTCTTGTTCCTTATGATGATACCAATCTAAGGGTCTCCCGGGCCGCACGGGGGCTGTGCCCCACAACTCCACTTCACAAAAGGTGATGTCTCGGAAACCATTCAGATCCCCATCCCAAAACCATATATATTCTTGTTTCTTATGATAAGACGCATTCATTGAAACCATCCTGGGGGTCCTCTGGGATGTGCCCGGGCCATGACAACCCCCCTCC
The DNA here is from genome assembly GCA_963580285.1 of Lucinisca nassula. Classification (NCBI taxonomy): domain Eukaryota; kingdom Metazoa; phylum Mollusca; class Bivalvia; order Lucinida; family Lucinidae; genus Lucinisca; species Lucinisca nassula. The sequence continues at coordinate 88,210,836 of OY757017.1, forward strand.
ACTTCGTAAAAGGCTCAATATCTCAGAAACCATTCAGAACCCCCACCCCTAAACCATATATATTCTTGTTCCTTATGATGAGACACATTCAGTGATACCAACCTAGGGGTCTCTGGGGGTGTGCTGGGGCTATGCCCCACCCTTCCACTTCATAAAATGCCATATATCTCAGAAACTGTTCAGATCCCCACCCCTAAAATATGTATATTTGTGTTTATAATAAGACTCATTCACTCACATCAATGCGGGGTCTCTATGTGCTAGGGCAACATACTCATGCCATAGCCTACGCCTCTACTTCATAAAAGGCCATATATCTCAGACACCATTAAGATCCCCACCTCATAATCATATAATTATATTCTTGTTTCTTATGATTAGACACATTCAGTCACACAAACTTGGTGGTCCACAGTGGCCATTCCTCTCCTCATCATTTCATAAGAGGGCCTCATATCTTGGAAACTGTTCATATCCCCACCCCTAAACAATATATTTTCTTGGTCCTTATTATAAGACACATTCAGCGACAACAATCTTGGCTTTCCTGGGGTCTGCCAGGGCCATGCTCCAACCCCTTAGCAGCTTAAAGGCCTTATATCTCAGGAACAGTACACATCCCAACCCCTAAACCATATATATTCATGTGCCTTATGATAAGATGGATTCAGTGATACCATTCAGGGCTCTGTTGGGTCCATGTCTCATCCCTCCTCCTCATAAAAGGCCTAATATTTCAGATACAGAGTCCACATGGGTGCTTATTTTGAAATGGGGGTTTGTTTGGGAGACTTTATAATCAATAAATTAAAACCTGAAACCATACATGGCTGCCAGTGGGCAGTGTCCGCCTGAGTTCTGGTGAGCATTGTGGCCCATGGGCCTCTTGTTCTTATTTCTTCTCAAAATATAGATTATGGGTACTTGTTAGAACCGCATTGATGAGGCGGTTCTAATGAGTACCAACAACCTATATTTTATAGCAGAAATAAGAAAAATAATGTTTACCCCTGTAAAACCCAGTTTTACAATATTAAAGTGGGGTTGAAAGGGGTCAAATTATATAGGCGTGTTTTCGTGATGTTTACCATACTTGTTCTGAAATTTTAACGAGTACAATTTACTACCCAATGTTGTGTCTAAGAACAGCGGGATGAGTGGCAAACAGTGTAGCCCTGATGAGATGTTGCATTCTGCAGTGTCTCAATTTCTGTCTACATTGTTTGCTAAGGCCTGCCTGTTCAAATACATACGGTAAATACGATACCTTTGCAAACAGTGTTGTAGATACAGATCAGATCTAATTTATCCCTACATATTCACATTCAGTGAATATTTAGGGATAAATTACATCAAGTAATCTGATTAGTTGAAAACCAGCAGTGGGTGTGACTAAATTGATTTGTTCAGCAGGACATGAGTTAATAAACTGCAAGTCCAGTGATAAGAGGAATATTTTAAATATTTGTTATTCCATAAAATGTAACATGCCTGAATCACCTCAACAGTGTATTTAAACTAAATCCATTCTATTCTGGTGGACTCTTCCATTGTTTTATGTTGGGCAAGTCCATTTGTCATTTGTAAATGCTTACAAAATTCAAATAGACTGTATTTCTCATGATGTTTTTTCTCTCGTTATAGCTTGAAGATCGACCCAGACAGAGTGCAGAATATATTGGCAAAGCTGGCAGACTTTTAATAAGATTACAAAGGTCAGATGAAAATTGTTTGCAGACAAAAATCTTATTTGTTTGGTTTGGAGTTTTACAACCCAGTCAACACTATTTTAGTCATGTCAGGTCGGTCATTTTACCTAACCACACTGTTTCTGGGCGGGCTTATACATAATTGGTTAACCAGTACTTAACAGGCTTTCAAGTAGTCCTACTTTTTCCTACTTTTTCCTACTTTTCCTACTTTTTTGGTCTCTTCCTACTTTATTCCTACTTTTTCCAGAAAAACTCCTACTTCTCCTACTTTTTTGATTTGTTCAAAAACTAAGATCCCAAATAATTAAATAAACAAATAAATTATTTAAAAGTATAACATGTATCTCAAACTATTTGTAGAATGCATCTTGTTATATGACATATGTACTGATGATCCTTGACATTCATCTGCTGTTTTTAGCTGTACCACTAATTGGAATATGTTGATGTAAAGCGAAACTGCAATGACCATCTACAGTTTTGTCTTGTTGAACATGACAAGAATTTTTGCAGTCAGTAATGTTGTGATGCTTTAATTAAATGACCAACTGGAGCTCTGTCTTGTTGAGAGTGGCAGAAAATTCACTACATAAATGCTTTGATGCCCTAACTGCTGTGACAAACTGTTCTGTCTTGTTAAGCATTACAGAAATTCTCTGCAGCAGTCCAGTGATGCCTTAACTGCAGTGACCAGCTATAACTCTGTCTTGTTAGCATGACAAACATTCACCGTAACAGTGCAGTGATGCCTTAACTGCAGTAACCAGCTTGAGCTTTGTCTTGTGTAGCATGACAAAAATTCCTTGCAGCAATGCTCTGATGCCTCAACTGCATTGCCCAGCAAGAGCTCTGTCTTGTTAAGCATGGCAGGAGTTCATAGCAGCAGTGGTTTGATTTCTTAACTGCAGTGATCAGCTAGAGCTATGTTTTGGTAAGCATGCAAGGAATTCATTGCAAAAGTGCTTTGAGGCCTTAACTGACCAGCAGTTCATAGCAGCAATGCTTTGATACCATGTCTTTATAGCCCCGCTTGAAAAGTGGGGCTATATTGGATTTGCCCTGTCATTCCGTAATTCTGTAATTCCGTAATTCCGTTATTCCGTTATTTTTTCGTCACAGTTTTCCCCGAAACTAAGAGAGCTAGAAAACTAAAACTTTGTATACACGTGGACAATGGGTGCCTCCACGGACCTTACCGAAATTATGACCAAGGGCCCATAACTCTTGGAGTTATCTCCCCTGATAGGTTTTTTTAAATGAAAATGTTTGGTCACAGTTTTCTCAGGAACGAAAGAAGCTAGAAAGCTCAAACTTTGCATAAATGTGGACAATGGGTGGATATAGGGAGCTTACCAAAATAATGGCCAAGGGCCCATAACTGTTGGAGTTATCTCTCCTGATAGGTTTTTTAAATAAATGAAAATATAGGTTTTTTTTAAATGAAAATGTTTGGTCACAGTTTTCTCAGGAACTAAAGAAGCTAGAAACCTCAAACTTTGCATAAATGTGGACAATGGGTGGATATAGGGAGCTAACCAAAATAATGGCCGAGGGCCCATTACTTTTGGAGTTATCTCCCCTGATAGTATAGTTTTTTTTAATAAATGAAAAGGTTTGGTGACAGTTTTCTCAGGAACTAAGAAAGCTAGAATACTGAAACTTTGTATGAACATGAAAAGTGGGTGGATGTATGGCCCTTACCAAAATAATGGCCAAAGGCCCATAACTCTTGGAGTTATCTCCCCTGATAAAGCTAGAATACTGAAACTTTGTATGAACATGAAAAGTGGGTGGATGTATGGCCCTTACCAAAATAATGGCCAAAGGCCCATAACTCTTGGAGTTATCTCCCCTGATAGGATATTTTCTGCAAGTAAAAAAATCATTTCACTTTTCTAACCATCAAACCATGAAAAATATTTTCGATACAGTTTTCTCAGGTACTAAGAAAGCTAGAAAGCTGAAACTTTGTATAAACATGAACATTAGGTGGATGTAAGTAAATAATGGCCAACAACATTACTCTTGGGGTTATCTCCCCAGCAAAGAAAAAAAAAAAATATTAAAGTTTTCTCTGGAACTAAGAAAGCTCCCCTGATAGGTTAAAAGCTTTTAGAGTCAATGTGTCTTACTCCTCTGATAGCGCTATAGCGGGGCTATAGTCAGATCCTCTGACAGCTCTAGTTTAATGCCTTACTAGAGCTCTGTCTTGTTTAGCTGCTTTGACACCTTAACTGCAGTGACTAGATCTCTGTCTTTAGCACAAGATTCAATTCAGCAGTGCTGTGATGCCTTAACTGCAGTGACAAACTAGATCTGTCTTGTTTAGCTTGATAGAAACTCATTGTAGCAACCATGCTGTGATACCTTAACTGTGGTGACCATCTAGAGCTATGTCTTGTTGAGCATGACAGAAATACTTTACAGCAGTGCTCTGATAACTAAACTGCAGAGACCCACTGTATCTCAGTCTTGTTGAGCAAGAAAGACATTCACTACAGCAATCCTGTGATGCCTTGACTGCAGTGATCAACTAGAGTTCTGTCTTGAGCACGAAAAGGATACACTGCAACAGTACCATGATGCCTTTACTGCAGTTACCCACTAGGGTTCTGTCTTGTTGAGCATGGCAGCAATTTATTGCAGCACTTCTGTGGTGCCTTAACTGAGTTACCAACTAGAGCTCTGACTTTTTGAGCATGACAGAAATTCATTGCAGCAGTGCTGCTTAAATTTGTCTTAAATGCATCGACCAACTAGAATTATTGTCTTGATAAGTATGAAAATAATTCATTGTTGCCATGCTTTTATGCCTTTCTAACTGCAATGCCCATTTAGAGTTCTGTCTTGTTGAGCATGGCAGAAATTCATTGCAGCAATACTATGATGACTGGAGTGACTAACTAGAGCTCTGTTTTGTCTAGCATGACAGAAATTCATTGCAACAATACTATGACGACTGGAGTGACTAACTAGAGCTCTGTTTTGTCTAGCATGACAGAAATTCATTACATCAATACTATGACGACTGAAGTGATCAACTAGAGCTCTGTTTTGTCTAGCATGACAGAAATTCATTGCAGCAATGTTATGACGACTGAAGTGATCAACTAGAGCTCTGTTTTGTTTAGAATGACAGAAATTCATTGCAGCAATGTTATGATGACTGGAATGACTAACTAGAGCTCTGTCTTGTTTAGCATGACAGAAATTCATTACATCAATACTATGATGACTGAAGTGGTCAACTAGAGCTCTGCTTTGTCTAGCATGACAGAAATTCATTGCAGCAATGTTATGACGACCGAAGTGATCAACTAGAGCTCTGTTTTGTCTAGCATGACAGAAATTCATTGCAGCAATGTTATGACGACTGAAGTGATCAACTAGAGCTCTGTTTTGTCTAGCATGACAGAAATTCATTGCAGCAATGTTATGATGACTGAAGTGATCAACTAGAGCTCTGTTTTGTCTAGCATGACAGAAATTCATTGCAGCAATGTTATGATGACTGAAGTGATCAACTAGAGCTCTGTTTTGTCTAGCATGACAGAAATTCATTGCAGCAATGTTATGATGACTGAAGTGATCAACTAGAGCTCTGTCTTGTCTAGCATGACAGAAATTCATTGCAGCAATGTTATGATGACTGGAATGACTAACTAGAGCTCTTGTTTTGTCTAGCATGACAGAAATTCATTGCAGCAATGTTATGATGACTGGAATGACTAACTAGAGCTCTGTTTTGTCTAGCATGACAGAAATTCATTACATCAATACTATGACGACTGGAGTGACTAACTAGAGCTTTGTTTTGTCTAGCAAGACAGAAATTCATTACATCAATACTATGACGACTGAAGTGATCAACAACTAGAGCTCTGTTTTGTCTAGCATGACAGAAATTCATTGCAGCAATGTTATGACGACTGAAGTGATCAACTAGAGCTCTGTTTTGTCTAGCATGACAGAAATTCATTGCAGCAATGTTATGATGACTGAAGTGATCAACTAGAGCTCTGTTTTGTCTAGCATGACAGAAATTCATTGCAGCAATGTTATGACGACTGAAGTGATCAACTAGAGCTCTGTCTTGTTTAGCATGACAGAAATTCATTACATCAATACTATGATGACTGAAGTGGTCAACTAGAGCTCTGTCTTGTTTAGCATGACAGAAATTCATTGCAGCAATGTTATGATGACTGAAGTTATCAACTAGAGCTCTGTTTTGTCTAGCATGACAGAAATTCATTGCAGCAATGCTGTGATGACTGGAATGACTAACTAGAGCTCTCTCTTGTTTAGCATGACAGAAATTCATTGCAGCAATGCTGTGATGACTAAAGTAACCAACTAGAGCTGTTTAGCATGACAGAAATTCATTGCAACAATGCTGTGATGACTGAAGTAACCAACTAGAGCTCTGTCTTGATTAGCATGACAGAAATTCATTGCAGCAATGCTGTGATGACTGAATTGACCAACTAGAGCTTTGTCTTGTTTTGACATGACAAAAATTCATTGCAGCAATGTTGTGATGACTGAAGTGACCAACTAGAGCTCTGTCTGTTAACATAACAGAAATGCATTGCAGCAATACTTTAAAGCCTTGACTTCAGTGAGCAACTAAAATGCTGTCTTATTTTGCAAGACAGGAATTCATTGTAGCAGTGCTATGATGCCATCACCTGGACATCTTGTAGCTGATGCTTCTCACAAATGTAAACTTTCAAAATTCATCAATTCTTCATCAAGACATATGTCAATATCTAGGTATATAGATATCTGCCAGTGGCAAACTCTTGGCAAAAGCATTGAAAGTTCAGGCTGTACTTGATGGGTTAGCCAGTGCCTGCTAACATTGATGTAAAAACGTTAGTCTCTAATGCACAAGTAAAACTGCGGAAAATGAAAAACTGACAAAATGTGAGACATATGGAGGTATGTTCGTGTCAATTAGCTCCTACTTTTTATATCAGGTTCCTACTTTTTTCCTACTTTTCTCCTACTTTTTGATATCTCAGGCTCCTACTTTTCTCCTACTTTTTCACCAAGAGTCACTTGAAAGCCTGAGTACAGTGCCCATTTTTACCCCCCCCCCATAGGGGCTTGAAAAAAAATTATGGGCTGCATGATGCTTCCACGCAGAGCTGAATCCGGCCCACACACTAGTACTGGAAAACCGCCTAGAGGATCTAAGCCTGTCCAGGAATGGCGGTGCTAGGTGGACCGTTCATGCTAATAAACCCTATTGGTTTCATTGGGCGACAGGGCTTGAGATGTCATTTCATCTCAATGTCGGGTAAAAGTCCCACAAAATTGGAAGCAACGTCTCCAAATTGACCTTTACAGTGTTGACGGGGACGTTAAACCTCAAATCAATCAATCAAATTCATCAGAAATTGACAACTGCCCTTCTTGAATCAGGGGAAGGGACAGATTGACAGAATGACCATAGAAAAGATGCCATCATTTAGTTACACAGCAGGGATGGAACCCACCACCTCCTGATCACCAGCTTTACTGCATCTGAACCACCAAGCTGACTGTTCAGACAAAATACTGATTATAGTACACCTATACAAATACATGTATATTGTAAATTTTACCACCTTGACCACCGAAAAAACGAAAATTTTAAGATGAAAAATTGATATTTTTTCTTATTTCTGCTCAAAATTTAGATGGTAGGTACACATGAGGCAGTTCTAACGAGTACCCACAATCTATATTTTAAAGCTGAAATAAGTAAAATAAGGTTGACCCATGTAAACCCCAGTTTTACTATATAAAAAGTGGTGTTTAAATGGATCAGAATTATATGGGTGTGTTTTTGTGACACTAATTCTGGGACTTGGGGAAAATGGATGCACCATCAGGGGAATCAAAACTGTTTTTCTTGCACACCAGACAAGGAAATCCGTGATTTTACCCTGGGATAGAAATTTATGTTCTGACCCTGGTGTTCCGACCCAGGCAACTAACATAAATGCGCTTCAATTCTATTCAACTGCCAGAACTACTTCCGCACTGCTTTCATTTTGTAAACAATATACATGTGCGAGCTATCACAACTTACCGGCAAAACAGTGGATGAATATCATGAATATTGATAAATAAAAAAAATGAAAAGTATAGTGCCCAAAAAATGAAACTTTAAAAATATAAAAAGGAAATGTTATGGTGGTGTTGTGCAAGAAAAAGAATCCAATATGGGGTTCTGTTGTAGATGGACATTTCCAACCCTCGGGATGACCGTGCTGAGCGGAACCTCGGCATAGCCTCGGTTCTGCTCAGCACGGTCATCCCTCGGGTTGGAAACGCCCATCTACAACAGAACCCCATATCAGATTCTTATATTCTCCCCCATATAAGTAGGGATTTACCTTTAACCCATGTCCTGCTGAATAATTAGTTTAGCCACACCCATATCTGACAATCAGTCAATCAAATTACTTCATTTGGTGTATTTGCAAACTGAATGACAAACAGTGTAGATCATGATCAGCCATCTGACCGGGATATACACTTTTAGCAAAGGTAGATGTTGTTGTGTTCAGCAGGATAAAGAGTTAGAGGAAAGAATTCCTTGTGAGGAAGACAGACAGGAAAAGGAAAGCTTAAGTTGTCATGCTTGTAGAAAATGGTGGAAAGTAAGTCAGATAAGTTAAGTGTATTCATTGCCTTTTGGTCTGACCCACATAGGTGGTGATCAAATTCAAGAAATAAAGATGCAATGGATAGTCAGGAATTTTCGCCAGGTACTTCGGCTTTCACCCACCTCTGATTAACAGTCGGCTTGATATAAGTGGAATACGGCCCCCACCCATCGGGGCTTGAAGAAATAGATGGGCTGCATGATGCTTCCGCTCAGAGCTGAAACCAACCCACACACGAGTACTGGTAAGCCGCTTAGAGGATCTAAGCATGCCCAGGCAAAGCGGTGCGAGTCGGCCCGTCCATGTTTATAAACCCTGTTGGTTTCATTGGGCGACAGGGCTTGAGAGGTCATTTCATCTCAATGTCGGGTAAAAGTCCCACAAAATTGGAAGGAACTTCTCCAAAATGACCTTTACAGTGTTGACGGGGACGTAAACCTCAAAAACAAACAAACAAAATATAAGTGGAATAATCTTGAAAATGCCATAAAACCAAAATTAAGAATGAAGGTAATTTGTTACTTTTTATGGGAGTATGAACAACATTGGGTCACAAGCAAAGTAAGTGTTTACTTAAACTTTGCTTTTGACCCAGTGTTGTTCATATTCCCCTGAACTGTCACCAGATGCTGTTCATACTTCCATGAACATCAAATAAATTAACTTTATAACTTTTATTTACATTATTTTCCATTGATAATTGGACAAAAATTATGGTTTGAGGGCGAAAATTGAAACATGAAAACAATTGCACAATTGGAACAGCTTGGCTGACATCATAACATTGCCATTGTCTAAATTAATCACATAGTTTGTTTTGATGTGATTGCATTGGGTCACTCAATATATTCTTTGAAGTATGAATACCATTACAACTCAGTAGCTCAGTTTAGGATTTTTTCTGTAAATGCACTGAGAATGTAAATTTTAAGAATTACAGTTCTTGCTTGAACAATGTTATGACTCTTAACAGCATTCATTGCAAAAACATGACCCATATTAGCTGCAAACACTCTGATTATATGTAACCCACAAATATACAGTAAAATACCTATTTTCAAACTATAAACCATATGGGATTGTTCAAAAGTAGTCTATAAGACTTTTGACCAGTCACAAAGTTGGTCACTTACTATTAGAGGACGCAGGATGTAGAAGACGAAGAAATACTTACTGAAAACGTTTAAATATGTGTTTAAAGAAGAAATAGTGACAATTATAACGGTCTCAATAGCGGAACTGTACTGTACATTCACAGAGGCTTTGTGTGTGTCATATCATAGGAACACCTTTTTATAGTGTGCAGCCAGCAAAAGCTCATCAGCCTTTGCACCCAGATGTTTTTATCAGAAACTTAGTTGTCCATCACGTGAACAAGTCCATGAAACATCACCCCCTAACGCCTTTTTATATAGACAGAACTGGGGTTTACGGGTTATACATTATTTTTCTTATTTCTGCTCCAAGACATAGGTTGTGAGAAATAAGAAATTGAGAAATAAGAATAATATAACAGATTTTCTTCAGAAAAAGGAGCCATTTTGGAGATGTGAAAAATGTACTATGTTGCACGGGTGTGTTATTGAAATGTTTTTTTTTTCGGCTTCTGTTTTCAAGCTTTTCTACAGGCACTGAGGGTTCTTGCCACATTGAATAGACTAAGTTTGATCCATATCTTGATATAGAATGGAATATCCTTTCCATTTAAAGAAATGAAAATATATAACAAATATCAACAATACTGAAGTATTTATCGTAATTGATTTTAGATATGAAGAGGCAATAGATTGTTTACGAAAAGAGATAGAGTTTTATGCAGCAGCGGAGAACTATGCAATGATATGTAAACTGGTTCTTGGAGTGGTATTAATACACCTACAGCAGGGCGACTTTGTAGCAGCGGATAATTTCTACAGATCTTCCATCAGGTTAGTATCAATAATTGCATGTGTGTATTTTATCTCCAAGCAAATATAGCTGTTACCTTAATGATCCGAAGTATTGATCCTAAGTACCTAAGTAAACACTGCAGACCCAGGTCAGACTGCTCCCTATCGGTCTGATCCGGGTGTACACTGTTTGCCATTCCGTTTCCACTTATTGGACTTCTTACTGGATCGCGAAACAAACTTGTTAAAACTTAGGAAAATTACAGCAAGTGCTCAAGGTGTCCGAATTTTTAGGATTTTTACGTTAGTTAATAATTCATCTGGGTTGCTTGGGTAATGTGAAGGTATTAGTGTTTATTTTTGGCATCAGGGCAATCATCTAATATTGGCCTACAGTGTTTAGTCCTCAGTAGCTCAGTAGGATGCTCGTCTGACTGGTGATCAGGAGGACACGGGTTTGATACCTGCCGGGGTTGGCAACATTCTTTCGTGGAGATAGATCATGAAATCTTTTCTACGGTTATTCTCTCCCTTCCGCTGATTCAAGAAGGGCAGCTGTCAGTTTCTGGCGAAAGAATGTGCACTGTACTGGTTAACCGCTTATGTATAAGCCTGCCAAGAAAAGTGTGGATGGTTAAACCGGCCGGCTCAAAAATGACCTAAAATAGTGTTGACTGGGCCATTTAACTCTAAAACAAACAAACAGTGTTTTGTGTAGGTTTTGGTATTGGCTTACAGTTGGGCAAGACCTGGTATCCTTACAGCATATAAGGGAAGAGGGGGACAGGTGTTTGTTCTTCTGTTTCCTCACTTTCATTCATTTCCCTGTTTCTCCCCTGTCCCATCTCTTCTACTGTCTTTTCTGTCTTTATTCCTTTCCCTTTGAGAAATTACCCAGAAGGGTTGAGGTGTCATTAAACACCAACACAATCAACAATCAGTCATTACGAAAACATGCCTATACAAATACATTGACACATTAATCGCCGAAAAATGAAAATTTTCAGATGAAAAATTGTGATATTTTTCTTACTTTTGCTCAAAATAGAGATGTGGGTACTCGTTAGAACCGCCTCATTGAGGCGGTTCTAACGAGTACCCACAATCTATAATTTAGAGCAGAAATAAGAAAAGTAAGGTTTACCCCTGCAAACCCCAGTTTTACTGTATAAAAGTGGGGTTAGAGGGGGTCAAAATTATATAGGCGTGTTTTCGTGATGCTAGGTTTTGAGGTTTGGGAGCCCTCTAGGCCCACAGCTCTTGGAATAGGGTATCATATGGAAATTATGGGGGCCTTAAATATGCATTTACTTTGACATTTCCGTCAGTTGCAAGATTCACTGCATATCATAGGGCCCCAAACCCATCGGGGCTTGGAGAAATAGATTGGGCTGCATAATGCTTCCACACAGAGCTGGAACCATCCGCACATTTGTATTGGTAAATGGCTTAGAGGGTCTAAGCCTGCCCAGGCAAAGATGTGCGAGTCAGACCGTCCCCACATATAAACCCTTTTATTTGGGCGGCAGGGCTTGAGATGTCATTTCATCTCAGTGTATGGTAAAAGTCCCACAAAATTGGAAGCAACGTCTCCAAAATGACCTAAAATGTCTTGATGGGGACAATTCAAACAAAATTTGCATATCATATCTCATAGCTGGGTCAACCAAAAATGTGTCTTTCAACCCATGTGACCAACAAATATTCAGAACAGCCTGTACATCTGTACATTCTGATCAGTCTTTGCTGAGTCATACATGGATACTGTAATGATCCAAAGTATTGGGACATATATGCCAAAGCAAACAGTGCAGACCTGGATCAGACTGCTCCTCTTATCAGGGTCTGCACTGTTTGCCAGTCCATCTGCACCTTTTGGACTTCTTGCTGGATCATGAAACAAATTTGTTAATATTTTCCGGGAATTACAGCAAGTTCTCAAGGTGTCCACAGTCCAAACTTCTAGGATTTTTACAGTACCCGTTGACCAAAACTTTTCTCATGCAGGCGGAGAAGTCTGTGCTCTGACTGAGCAGGCAAGTTGATTTGAGTCTTTTCTGAATGCACATCAGGGTCCAAGTTTATAACACTTTTTAGCTCACCTGTCACGTAGTGACAAGGTGAGCTTTTGTGATCACTTTTTGTCCGTCGTCCGTCTTGCGTGCGTCCATGCGTCCGTCCGTGCGTGCGTCCGTAAACAATTTCAAATAAGTATATCTCTAATACCCCATGGTCAATCTTGATCAAATTTCATGGGAAGCATCATCAGGTAGGGGGAAAGGCTGCATAAGGTTTTTGGGCTGATCAGATTGGAATTTGGTTGCCATGGCAACATATAGCTCCCATAGACTATCAATGGGAAAAAATTAAAATATCTTCTCTGAAACCACAGGGCCCAGAGCTTAGATATTAAGCATGTATTAATGGCCAGTGGTCACCTACATAATTTCTGCCAATCATGCCCCTGGGGTCCAAATTGGCCACACCCCGGGGCCCCTTCGCTCCCATAGACTCATAATGGAACAAAAAGCTTCAAAAATCTTCTTCTCAGAAACCACAGGGCCCAGAGCTTAGATATTTAGCATGTAGCAACAGCAAGTGGTCACCTATATAATTCCTGCCAATCATGCCCCTGGGGTCAAAACGGGCCACGCCCCGGGGCCCTTTAGCTCGTATAGACTCATAATGGAAAAAAGCTTCAAAAATCTTCTTCTCTGAAACCACAGGGCCCAGAGCTGAGATATTTGGCATGTAGCAACCGCAAGTGGTCACCTACATAATTCCTGCCAATCATGCCCCTTGGGTCCAAATTGGCCACACCCCGGGGCCCCTTAGCTCCCATAGACTCATAATGGAAAAAAAGCTTAAAAAATCTTCTTCTCTGAAACCACAGGGCCCAGAGCTTAGATATTTAGAATGTAGCAAAGGCCAGTGGTCACCTACATAATTGCTGCCAATCATGCCCCTGGGTTCCAAATGGGCCACGCCCCGGGGCCCCTTTGCTCCCATAGACTCATAATGGAACAAAAAGCTTCAAAAATCTTCTTCTCGGAAACCACAGGGCCCAGAGCTTAGATATTTAGCATGTAGCAACGGCAAGTGGTCACCTACATAATTCCTGCCAATCATGCCCTTGGGTTCCAAACGGGCAACGCCCCGGGGCCCTTTAGCTCCTATAGACTCCTAATGGAAAAAAGCTTCAAAAATCTTCTTCTCTGAAACCACAGGGCCCAGAGCTTAGATATTTAGCATGTAGCAATGGCAAGTGGTCACCTACATACATCCTGCCAATCATGCCCGTGGGGTCCAAATGGGCCACGCACCGGGGCCCCTTAGCTCCCATAGACTCATAATGGAAAAAAGATTTAAAAATCTTCTTCTCTGAAACCACAGGGCCCAGAGTTTAGATATTTAGCATGTAGCAACGGCAATTGGTCACCTACATAATTCATGCCAATCATGCCCCTGGGGTCCAAATGGGCCATGCGCCAGGGCCCCTAAGCTCCCATAGACTTGTAACGGAAAAAAGCTTCAAAAATCTTCTTCTCTGAAACACAGGGCCAAGAGTTTAGATATTTAGCATGTAGCAACGGCAATTGGTCACCTACATAATTCCTGCCAATCATGCCCCTGGGTTCCGAATGGGCCACGTGCCGGGGCCCCTTTGCTCCCAAAGACTCATAATGGAAAAAAACTTAAAAAATCTTCTTCTCTGAAACCACAGGGCCCAGAGCTTAGATATTTAGTACGTAGCAACGGCAAGTGGTCACCTATAAAATTCCTGCCAATTTTGCCCCTGGGGTCCAAAAGGGCCATGCCCCGGGGCCCCTTAGCTCCTTTAGACTCATATTGGAAAAAAAAGCTTCAAAAATCTTCTTCTCTGAAACCACAGGGCCCAGAGCTTAGATATTTAGCATGTAGCAATGGCAAGTGGTCACCTACATAAATCCTGCCAATCATGCCCGTGGGGTCCAAATGGGCCACGCCCCGGGGCCCCTTAGCTCCCATAGACTCAGAATGGAAAAAAGATTCAAAAATCTTCTTCTCTGAAACCACAGGGCCCAGAGCTTAGATAATTAGCATGTAGCAACGGCAAGTGGTCACCTACATAATTCCTGCCAATCATGTCCCTGGGTTCCAAACGGGCCACGCCCGGGGCCCTTTAGCTCCTATAGACTCATAATGGAAAAAAGCTTAAAAAATCTTCTTCTCTGAAATCACAGCGCCCAGAGCTTAGATATATAGTACGTAGCAACGGCAAGTGGTCACCTATATAATTCCTGCCAATCATGCCCCTGGGGTCCAAAAGGGCCACGCCCCGGGGCCCCTTAGCTCCTATAGACACATAATGGAAAAAAAAAAGCTTCAAAAATCTTCTTCTCTGAAACCACATGGCCCAGAGCTTAGATATTTAGCATGTAGCAATGGCAAGTGGTCACCTACATAAATCCTGCCAATCATGCCCGTGGGATCCAAATGGGCCACGCCCCGGGGCCCCTTAGCTCCCATAGACTCATAATGGAAAACAGATTAAAAAATCTTCTTCTTTGAAACCACAGGGCCCAGAGCTTAGATATTTGGCATGTAGCAACGGCAAGTGGTCACCTACATAATTCCTGCCAATCATGCACCTGGGGTCCAAACAGGTGAGCGTTATAGGGCCATTGGGCCCTCTTGTTTCATGCTCATCTCACTTGAGCATGAAATTTGAAATGCTCATTATTATTGAAATATGAACAATATGTTAGCCCAGAGCAGCAAAGAATGTTGTTTGTCCTGCTCATAAATTTGGTTTAAACATATTTAATTTTACAAAATTCATCAAATAACAGGGTTACAAATTTGACATACAAGCAAAATAGGATTTGAAAGAAAGCGTAAATTACTTATAGAGTTCTTCTCCTCATCATTGTTGGCCTTTTAAAATTTATAAGTGGGACAAATTCAATGTTCAAATGAATTGAGTATGAAAAAAGTTTTATAACCTCTGGGTCTGTACAAAGATATACATGTATATTCTTGATGCTGCTGATACCACCACAACCTCCATGCCTCCTGCATGTTAGTAATGTCATCATGATTATATGTTTGGTTCCAAATTACACATGCCTGCTTTCTAACATCTCAACAAATACCAGACCTCAGAGGTAGCTTAATTTTAAAAGATAGTAATATGGAATCAGAAAAAGTGAGTGTAGTGATCTGGAATTCTGTATTTTTGTAGTTGAAAACTGGTAGTATTGTTTGTTTGATTTGGTTTAACATCCCTGTCAACACTAGTTAGGTCATTTTGGAGACGTTGCTTCCAATTTTGTGGGACTTTTACCTGACACTGAGATGAAATATCATCTTGAGCCCTGCCGCCTTGTGAAACCAGTAGGGTTTATTGGCATGGACGGTCCAGCTTGCACCACTTTGCTTGGGCAAGCTTAGACCGTCGGTTTCAGCTCTGCATGGAAGCACCATGCATCTCAATCTATATGTCCAAGCCCTGATGGGCGGGGCCCGGAAAACTGTTGGACAGTAGTATTTTTGTAGATACAGTGAAATTCTGCTATTAAGACCACCTCAAATTTAGACTAATTCTGTCTGCTTTAAAAAGCTTATTAAGTTGGTTGCAGTTATTCTTTCTTTGTGTTTTCTGCATGCAGTGTCCTCTGGTCAGAGACTACCTTTGGGACTGTTCAAAAGTGGTCTTAACTTTTGAACAGTCCTAAAGGTGGTTTTAACTCTTACCTTGCTGTTCACGACAACCTCTATCTTTGCAAACAGTGTAGATCCAGATCAGATGGCTTCATAAGAAGCCATCTGATCAGGATCTACACTGTTTGACATTCAGTTTATGAATTTGTAGGAATAAATTACATCAAGTAATCTGATTGGTTCAAAGTCAGAGATGGGTGTGGCTAAAATGAATATTCAACAAGAGAAGGGTTAATATAAGAATTTTACTGTATATAATAAAGAAGTTAATGTATGTTCCTTAATTCTTCCCTAGTTACCCACAGTTGAGTTCGAGTGAAGAGGCTGGAGCCATAGAAGAGATATTACAAGCCTATGATGATGGTGATGAAGACAGTGCTAGAAGAGTACTGTCACTACCTCTTATCAAATATATGGACAATGCTGTAAGTTGTTACTGTCAGAACGAAAGCTACAAAGGTTTCCATCACAAAGAACACTCACACACTCTTGGCCAGACTAGCTAGTTTCAGCTTTGTTTGTTTGTCTTGGAGTTTAACAGCCCAGTGAACACTATTTAGTTCATTTTTGAGCCGGTCAGTTTACCTATCCACACATTTCCTGGGCAGTCTTTTACATAAGTGGTTAACCAGTACAGTGTACATTCTTTAGCCAGAAACTGACAGCTGCCTTCTTGAATCAGCAGAAGGGAGAGAATGACCGTAGAAAAAATTTCATGATCACTCTCCAATGAAAGGATATTGCCAACACCGGCAGGAATCAAACCTGCATCCACCTGATCAACAGTCAGAAGCGTATCCGACTGAGCTACCGAGGCCAGCCAGCTAGTTTCAGCTAATAAGGCCTCATCAGTGGCCCTTGTATTAAATTTTTCAGATCTAGAAGGGGCTTAATGATTTGAAAGAAAGTCAAAATATATACTGCCGTAATGACCCTAAGTATTGCGACCGATAGGCCCAAGCAAACAGTGCTGACCCAGATCAGATAGCTCCTGAAGCAGCAGTCTGATCATGGTCTTCACTATTTGCCGGTCTGTCTCCACCTTTTAGGACTCCATAGTGGATCATGAAACAGATTGTTAAAATTTTTAGGAGAATAACAGCAAGTCGTCAGGGTGTCCAAATTTAAATATAACCTATAGTATGACTTATCAGGAGACATTCTATTGCCACCACACAGCACTTAGCACCAGCTGCTATGAAGTGAAATAAAGCTGTACGAAGTATGACAGTGTCAAGCCCAGTGACATTAGTAAAATGGTGGTTCGTTTTCTTTGGGTACTCTGGTTTCCTCCATCAAGTTAAGACCTCATTACACCAACATCCTCACCTTCAGGAATGCTTAACCTTTACCCTGCTGAATTAATTTTTTTATCGATACTCCGTCCCACTGAATTGTTTTTATCAAATACTACCATTTTCAGCAACTTTTAACACACAAAAACCCGTATTTTTCTTGATTTCTCCACCATTCAAAGCATATGGAAAACGAAAGTAGCCTACTGTCACTCAGCTGACTGAGTCGAAAAATCGTTTAAAACACCCTTTCAGAGCGTATTTTGGGCTCGATTAGATCAAGTTCGTCAAAAAGTAGCGATTGCCTCAAAAAAATTGCATCCTTACCCAGAAAACCCGAAGAAAATCCATCCAAAAACATCGAAACGGCAAGTTTTTTTTTTTCATCGATGCCCGGATGTTATTTGATACCGAAATGCCAAACCGCACAGAAAAACGAGAGTTCCTCCTTTTCTATGAGTCGCACCAAGCACACCAGTCAATTTTGGCGCACGAATGCGCCTACAGCGTGGCGCCATTACATTTTCACGGGCCCACGAATGCGCCTACAGCATGCTAAAGGTTAAATAAGTTGGTGGGGGTTTTCATTGCAGTCAAAGTAAAATAGATTTTGTTTCAGGGTCTTTTAAGTAAAATGCATGCCTGACTGATGATCACATTGTCTCCGGTATGATTCCCGTGGGTCCGGCAACATTCTAACAATGGGATAGATCATGAAGTATTTTCTGTCGGCATTCTGTCCCTTCCATATGTCAAAATGGGTGGTTGTCAGTTGCTGAGAAAAGATTGTGGACTGGTTAACAGCTTAGAAGGGCTAAGACTGCCAAGGAAAAGTATGGTGGAGCTAATAGACCAGCTTGAGATGACCTTAATAGTGTTGATGGTACTGTCAAGCCAGTCTCGGTAGATGAGTCGGATGCGCGTCTGACTGGTGATCTGGAGGACGTGGGTTCGATACCTGCTGGGGTGGCAACATTCTTTCGTGAAATCTTTTCTACGGTCATTCTATTCCCTTCCGCTGATTCAAGAAGGGCAGTTGTCAGTTTCTGGCAAATGAATGTGCACTGTACTGGTTAACTGCCTATGTTTGTCAAATGCCAAACTGAAACAAAAGCTATCATAAAAATCCTAAAAATTCAGAGACCATACAGACTTGTAATTCTCCAAAAATTTTAATAGGTTTGTATCATGATCCAGCAAGGAGTGCAAAAAGTACAGATGGAATGGCAAACAGTGTAGACCCTGATCAGACTTCTCCTTCAAGAGCAGTCTGATCTGGGTCTGCACTGTTTGCTTAGGCCTATATGTCTTACTTAGAATCATTGCAACACCCCCACCCATCGGGGCTTGAAGAAATAGATGGGCTGCATGATGCTTCCACGCAGAGCTGAAACCGACTGGTTAACCGCTTAGAGGTTCTAAGTCTGCCCAGGCAAAGCAGTGCCAGTCATGCTTATAAACCCTATTGGTTTCATTGGGCGACAGGGCTTGAAATGTCATTTCATCTGAATGTCGGGTAAAAGTCCCACAAAATTGGAAGCAACGTCTCCAAAATGACGTATACAGTGTTGACGGGGACGTTAAACCTCAAATCAAATGAAGGATCATTACAGTAGCTATGCTTTAATAGTTGTGGGGTCAGCATTCAGTAGCATAAAGATTGTAAAATATTTTTTTTTTAAGGGAACACATTAATTAATGGCTATAATTCTTGTTTTTCAGTTTGCAAAGTTAGCCCGAGATCTAGTCATTCCAGGTGGTGGAGGAAACAGAAAAAGACAAGGAGCAGTTTCTGGTGTGGATACAGCAGAGCCTCAAGGAGGCATGGCTTCAGGTGGTAATGGACCAATCCAGCTAGATGATGATGAGCTTGAAGGAGGTCTTAATTGAAGACTGACATTGAAAACATACAGTAGAACTTCGATGGCTCGAACACCGATGGCTCGTTTGCCATGACTGATTCGAACCCGTTCTAGAGACCTTAGTGAATTTCTCTACAATAGAAATAGTGAGGAAAAGTTTAGGGTATTTCGTCTTTTATCTTGGAAATATATGCCGTGTGTACTCATTAGAATTGCCTCATTGAAGCAATTCTAATGAGTACACACAACATACAAATGTATGCTGTGTGTACTCATTAGAATTGTCTCATTGAGGCAATTCTAATGAGTACACACAGCATACAT
Source organism: Lucinisca nassula (assembly GCA_963580285.1). NCBI lineage: Eukaryota > Metazoa > Mollusca > Bivalvia > Lucinida > Lucinidae > Lucinisca > Lucinisca nassula. The sequence continues at coordinate 88,230,283 of OY757017.1, forward strand.
TTATGTTATAGAACACTGAAAAAATATCCAGAAATTATCTCCATTATGCCCCTTGGCAGTAGCCCTAATTGGCTTGAACTACCTTTTTCTCAAACAAATATTCATGGTCCCAAAGAGGTTCAAGCTATCGAAGTTGTCTGTATTTATTTATAGATTTTTTTATAATATTTCCTACTGGATAGTGTTAGAGTGCTTCTCTGTGTCAGCTACAGTGTTTTGTGGCTCTTTTTCATTCTGATTTTGCCACTAGTGGCAAATATCAAAATCAAGTAAAGCCTCTTTAAGTGGTAGAATTATATCAGAGGAGACACAAATTTTAAGCTTCATCAGTAGCTCTTGTGCCACCGAGAAAAGTCACCATATTCATTCCAGTTTTTTATGCCCCACCCCCTTCAAAAAATGGCGGGGGCAGGGTATTATGTTATACCCTCCGAAGTTTTGAGTGTCCGTCCGTCCGTCAGTGCCTCATATTTTTGATACCGCTCCGTTTGAGATATTTTCACGAAACTGAAATATAGAGCACTATGAGATGACATGCAGAAAGTATGAACCGTAACTGATTTTCCTACTTTTGGTGTTGTTGCCCTTTGAACATTGAACATAGCCATTTCTATCATAGTTTCCTGTCTGCTCCATAACTTTGATACCATTTGAGATATTTCCATGAAACTTCACAGATATGTAGAGCACCATGAGACAACATGCAGAACATATGAACCGTAACTCTGATTTTCCTGCTTTTGAAGTTATTGCCCTTTGAAGTTTGAATATAGCTGTTGCTATCAGCTTTGTGTCCGCTCCATAACTCTGATACCATTTGAGATATTTTCATGAAACTTCACAGATATGTAGAGCACTATGAGAAGACGTGCAAAACATATGAACCATAACTCTGATTTTCCTACTTTTGGAATTATCGTCCCTTATAGCACTTGCTTGATGTTATTTTAGTGGCAGGGCATCATGCAGCGCATGCATGTTTATTTACACTACAAAAAAATGATCATTTCAGTTTTACAAGAAAAAGTCAATATGAGGTTCTCAACTAGTGCATTTTGAGATGCATTTTGCATTGCATTTCATAATTTATAGCAAGGTGATTAAATGTACTACACCTGCAGAAAAATGACCATTTTTATGCCCTAGTAGGAGGGCATATAGTTTTTGCACTGTCCGTTTGTGCGTTTGTAAGTCCGCACTTTTTTTGTGATGCAAACTACTTCCACATTTCTTCAACGATTGAGCTGAAACTTTGCACATGCATTCCTTGTGAGGTGAAGGGATGCCTAACACAATTTTTCACGTTGGTCCTATCATTTTCGAAGGAGTTACGGCCCTTTCCTCAAATTGGCACCCACGGGGGCATTGCTCACTTATAGTGACAGCTCTTGTTGAGCATTTTTCTATGAAGTCTTATTATTATTTTTTTTTTGATACATTTTTATTAAAGGCATTTATTCTTGATTATTGAGGCCTATCATTTCATTGCATAATATTATGTAACCCTCAGAGCTGACTGAAGGGAAGTCGTTTGTCTTCAACAGGTAAGGGTCCTCCTTGGGGAAAATCAATAGTTTACTAACTGTTGACTAGAGTGTACATAATTGATTTTCCCCTTTAGTGCCTCATTCAGCAGATTAAAAAAAAGCCACTAAAGGCCCGGTCCCACAGAGCTTGCGACCTCGCCACGACTAAAAAAAAGGCAATTGCGGAGCAGTTGCAGAAGTCACAGAGAGGTTTTATATAGGTTGCATCAAGGTCGCGGGTAGGTCGCCGATCCAATTTAGTCGCTGATCGTCTTTTGTGCATGCACAAAAGACTGGCTGCGACTGGTTTTGATAGCAGACTAGTTGCAATGGTTTTCTAGACGTAGCAGACCAATCTCCGATCGATTGCCGAACATTCACCGATTGATCCCCGATGCAAATTTGGCTATAAATTCTAGCAACCTTAACGCAACTTATAGGAGACTGGTCGCCGATCGATCCACGACCTATCAGCGATCAGTCGGCAACTGTTTGGCGATGGGTCGTTGATCGATCTGAGATTGATCACTGATAAGTCGGCGATTTATCTGCGATTGATCTGCAACTGGTCGCCGACAACCTGTAAAAAGGTGTTAAAACCACTGAACGATTATAGCGCCAACTACAATAAAAAAACTGTTAACATCCTAGCATCATTTCGACGACAACTTTCAAAGAGGCAACATGGTTTGGAGAGGCAGGCAAAAGAAAACGGCGGGGCAGCCGAAAAAAATGGAATGTAAGGCTCGGACACCAATTTCGGATGACGAGGACTTGCAGCAGCCCAGAGAAGACTCCCAGCAGTCGAAAATTTAGTTTATTTTTGCCTGTGTCAAAAAAAAAGCAAAACAGTGTCCGACAAGTCGCCGATCAGTTTTATCCAGTCTCCGAAGAGTCGCCGATTGATCGCCGACTAGTCCCCGATCATGTTTCACTTGTTGCAAGTCGTCGCCGATCATAAGGCGATTCTTCGGTGACAAGTCGCTGATCAATCGCCGACTTTGGGCAACATTTATCGCTGATTGTTCAGCGACCAGTCGGCGATGGGTCAGCGATCACATTTATGGAGCAAATTTAGTTGCAAAGGTCGGGGGCCAGTTGCAACGAAATCAGTTGCAGAGAGGTTGCATCGCAGTCGCAAGGTCTGTGGGACCGTGGCTTTATCAACCTATTAAGGGCCGCCTTTGACCTGCTATAAACAGTATATCACAAGGGGCAATAAAACAATTATGAACACAACGTGTGTCCTACTGTTACAAGAATAAATGCATTTAAACCATATTACATTCAAAACCAGGTTATAATGAACAGTGTTATAAAGTGGTCGATGTGTAACAACTGCAGTGAAACCATGAGTGGAACTTGTTCTTGAGACCCTTGAGAATCCAGCCAATATCACCAGATATCCATATATTTGGATATTTTAGAAAGGTTTTGTTGATTTGATCTGTGAAAGGTATGTTGTGTGTACTTATTAGAATCGCCTCAATGCGGTGATTCTAATGAGTACACAACATACATTTATTTTATAGATCGTAAAGATATTAAGGTGATCCCCATTATGCTTCATGACCTGAAACTATGATTAAACCTCAGTAGCTCGAACTACCCCAATTTCAAACAAATTTTCATGGTCCCGAAGGTGTTTGAGTAAACTAAGTTCGATTGTATATTGATAAAACTATTGATAGTTGAGGCTATATGTGTGGATAGCAGAACAGTGAAGTAATGGAGTTTCTTACATGCTTTTCAATGAGATGTAGAGATTTCTTGGTGAAATCGAAATAGATACTGTCACTGCAAACAGTGAAGATATGATTTCGCATGTCGTTAAGACGATGACGTCACTTTTAGCACCTGCATAACATAATTAATGCAAGCAATGCCAGATAAGCTCAGCAACTGTGGACCTTATCTAAATGCAAATTACATGTGAACCTTTTGATTAAGTAACATTCCAAGCTATTTTCTAGGTTAAACTTAATATTATACCATGTGAACACGCTGAACCATTCTAAATGGCACAATATGGTCATGGAAAAAGTTTGTTCTCTGTGGTGACAGCTGCTGATTTGAAATTACATTAAAAGTACAGTTTAAAGCATAAAAAAAAAAAAACAGAAAATTTGATTTTTTTTTCAGTGTAAGATAAATTTTTATGTCACTCATGAACACCAAAAGAAGTATGAGGACTGTTCAAATATGAATGCAAGTAGAACGTTTTCTCATGCTTTAATGCGAAAATCACCTGGAAATAAATATCACAGCGTAGAAAAACATTTTACCTATACATTGATACCAAACCTGCTAAACTCCGTCCACTTTAGCCATGTATATCGTTCGCTAAACACTGTCTACTCTTGTATACTAATACAGTCAACCCTCTTTACAACGACACTGTTTGTCATCTTAGCTTTATGACGTTAAACTGAATTTGCTGTTATAAAGAAATTGCCTCTCGACCACCAGACAAGCTCGATATTCTGAAGAAAGGATGCACCTATTGCATGAACAAAGAACTTCACTGCACTGTTCGTTTTATGCTCTTTGTTTTTGCACTAAGTTCCATTCTTTCTTAAATGGGAGTGAAATAACAATATTAAAGTCCATTACACACAACAAAAATTTTATTTTAAGAATAGAACAAGTTACATTGTAAAACATACATGTATTTGCATAGATCAAAGTACATGTACTGTACTGAAAATAACATTGTGATGTATTACATGTACATGTACATGTCTTAACTACTGTCTTATTAGCACATTCATGTTGATATTGTTTGAATAAAACTGGAATAAAACAAATGTATGAATAGGAGCTCAGCAAATCATGACGTTAACATGTGCACAAACAGGAAGACTTAAATCAACCTATTGTATGCACATCTAAACTGTTCGAATTGCTGCATCCCTACCCATAGAAGAGATTAGCACATGTTGTGTTTCATTTATTGCCCTTAATCACTGATAAAGTCCCCATTGAAAGCACTGTCTGAGCACATTTGAATGATAAGTCCACTTGAAGTCACAGAAAAGAGTCCAATTCATTTGGGATTCACAAAGTCTAGCATTGTCTTCTGGACACTGGAACCGCTGTATGTCTCTATGGCACGAATAGCCTTCCATAGACTATCAAGATGACTTGAAAGGGCGGGGTTCTGCTCGCAGTAGCTGACGGCCTGCGCTAGACCCTTTCTGGCTTCACATCTTTTGATGACTGGTTCAGCCGGTTCGTCGTCGTCGGCGTTGTCATTCACAGCCTCGGTAGTTCTAGTCTCTGTCACCAGTTCTAGGATTGTCTCGTCGGTAAGTTGTTCCCCAGTCTCAACCTCTCTGTCGATGTCAACGTAGTCTTGGGTGTTCATTCTGTCCTCGGCAGGCATTCTCTGCAGCAGCCTCTGCAGCTCTGCCAAGGGCAGATTGTCGGTGTCGTCGTCGGTTGTTGGGTTGGTGGTAGAATCTTGACGTGGCGCCAACAGTTGACTATGGTTGACTGCTTGACTGATGACCAGGCTTCTTTGACGTAGGAGATGGCTGTCTTCAGGGACACAATCTGCTCTACCCCATCTTCGATGCACTGTAGGAAGTAGCGCACCAGTAGACCTCTGTAGTAGCCCTTGAAGTTTCTGATGATTCCCGCATCCATAGGTTGGATGTGGGCTGTCGTATTCGGCGGTAGGAAGCGTACGGCGACGTGGGTAAGACGTAGGCCCTCTGTGGAGTGACTGGTAGCGTTGTCTAGCAGCAGAATCACCCGACGTCCGGCTAGTCTCATACGGCGGTTGAATTTGACGAGCCATTCCTGGAACACAGCGCCGGTCATCCACGCCTTCTTGTTGTAGGTGTACTTCACGTAGACGTTGATGATGGCATTCTTCGATCTCACGTCGCTGAACCATAAGAACAGGGCTTCTTCGAGGTTCTCATGTTTCCCTGTCCGTTGGCGTAGTGAAGAGTCGCCGTCTCTTGGTGTGCCCGTCCACTTCTCCTTGTCTCGGAGAATGTCGCTAACGGTCGATCTCCCGACTTGTTTACCCCACTGTAAAGCAAAGTGAGCGGCTATCTCGTCTTGTGTAGCTTTTGGATGGTCGATCTTGTATGAGACGATCTCTTTCTTCTCAGCAACAGAGAACTGGGTACGTCTGCGCTTAGCAGGCGGTTGTAGAGACATTATAAAGTTTATCTTTCGTACAGACACTATAGAAGTTTGATGACAGTCCTTGATGCGCACAGCTTTTATGCAACAATTTTGACATGTCTACTCAAAGAGCTCACTTCTCAATCAATTAAGGTACTCAAATTATCACAATTATCCCCAATTGCGATAATTACAGACATTAAGGCGGTGATGACTATTCAAACAATTAAAAAAGTCAAGTTGTCTAAGATCAAAGGTGCGAAACTGCCTTAACAAAAAATCACTAATTTTTTGTTTGATTAGTCTCCCTTGACTGACTGTTTACCTGTTTGCGACAATGACCTTTGACGGTTTTCGGCATACTGCAAATTGGATATGTCAAAAATAGTTTGATCGAAAATTATGTCGGATTATCGAGAAAAAAGTAAGGGAAAATGTGATTTTTGTCGCCGGAATTCACTGTCGGTGTCGGTAAGTGTGAATTCCGTTATAACGTAGTAAATTTATATAGTAAAACGTTTGTTTTGGCCAAATTTTCGTCGGAAACCGAAGTTTCCGTTATAACGAGTGTCGTTATATCGCGGGCCGACTGTACAAACCATGGTTGGAAGAAGGTCAGAGTAGGCCGTTGAAATACGGTCCTATATTAAGAATCATTGTAGTCTTGGTATACAGTGCAAAGACATTTTTGATGAAATATGTTCGGTTTATGGGCATAATGAAATGTCTTTTCCGACAGTTTTTCGTTGGTGTAAGAAATTCAGCTGTGGGCTAGGCTCAACAGAAGATGCACCACATGATCGTCGGCCGAAAAGAGCAACATCTGCCTAGATGGTTGCTAGAGTGAAAGAAATAGTTGCAACCGATGCACGATACACCAACAGGCAAATAGCTAGTATGGTTGGCATCTCATTAGGAGCAGCTCATACAATTCTGAAACAGGATTTGAAAGTGAGAAAGATCTGTGCTAGATGGATTCCCCATCTGTTGACAAATGAGCAGAAAAAGACACGCGTTCAGTGCGCCAAGAAGTTGCTTAAAAAGTTTCCAAATTACAATGCACGTTCTTTCGCTAATGTCGTCACAGGTGACGAGACATGGGTTCACTTTTTTGAGCCAAAACGAAAGATTCAGAACAAAATATGGGCAACAAAGTATTGCAAAAGACCATGCATTGCAAAGCGGACCATGAGCGTCAAGAAGGTAATGTATGCCATATTCTTTTCAAATCAGGGCCCTGCTATTCAGGTTGCTGTGCCTAAAGGCAAATCTGTAAATGCGAAGTTTTACAAGAATAAAGTTCTTCGAAAAGTAAAGAAATATTTCAAAGAACGAAGACCCGCAACTGGTTTGGCCAATGTAAGATCGCTACATGACAATGCGTCATAGCACAAGGCGTTCATTGTGCAAGTCTATCTGAAGCAGGAAAAGGTTGTTGAACTCCCTCACCCCCCGTATTTCCCTGACCTTGCCCCGTGTGACATTTTTTGTTCCCGTGGCTGAAAAAATACCTTTCTCGTCGAAAATTTGTACAGCGCAAACACTTCGGTTCTGCAATATTCCAGTGCCTTCATAGTATACCTCGAAAAGACTACCAAAATGCATTCAATGATTGGATCAGAATACTGAAAGTTTGTATATCTGTTAAAGGGGAATACTTTGAGGGGACAAAATAAATTTTTCATCGAAATCTATCACGGAATCATTTTTATGTGCTTAGTTGCATTCATATTTGAACAGTCCTCATATTTTTGTGTTCATTTGGTGAAAGAAAAATCCATCTTATATATCCTCTATATCCTATAAAAGTGATTCTTCTGATAAAATATACATATTTGTTATCCCATATTCGGTTACTGAAAGTTATGAAAAGTTTTCCATTGCAACTTTTTATTCAGAGCTGAAGGTTATAAAATTTTTATGCTCAACTCACTTGAGTGTGAAATTTGTAAAGATCATGAATTTTAACATGCGCATTTTAAAGTTGACGAGAAGGACGAACTAAATTTTTTTTTGATCTGAGCAGAAAATGGCCTCAATTGGTTTGTATTTTAATAATGATGAGTGCAACAAGTTTCATGCTAAAAATCTTTGGGCATAAATAAGAAAATTTACATAACTGTAGTGGTGCTGTCACAATGATTGGTTTAAAGTATTTGACTTCCATACTTAAGATGGCAGATTCATACTGTGAAAAACCTTTAGCTTTTCTTTGCAAAATTGGGCTCAGACATTTCTGCTGTCCAACAAAAACTTAATAAACTTATTCTATGCATTCTGGCAGAATAAACCATTGTCTGTGTGGGTGAACATATTCAGGAGTAATTCTGATAACTGGATTTTAAGACTTTTTGATCCTACTTAAAGTGAAGGCCAATTTGGCTTTTTGGTATTTGATTATTCTTGAATTTTAAAACTGATTGTTATATGGATCTCAAGAAGACAGTGCAGAAAGGTAATGAACACAGAAGATGCAACTCATTCAAAATAACGGCCCCCACCCATCGGGGCTTGAAGAAATAGATGGGCTGCATGATGCTTCCACGCAGAGCTGAAACCGACCCGCTCACAAGTACTGGTAAACAGCCCAGGCAAAGCGGTACGAGTCGGTCCGTCCATGCTTATACACCCTATTGGTTTCATTGGGCGGCAGCGCTTGAGATGTCATTTCATCTCAGTGTCGTGTAAAAGTCCCACAAAGTTGGAAGCAACGTCTCCAAAATGATCTTTACTGTGTTGGTGGGAGCGTTAAACCTCAAATTTTTATCACCCATATCAATACTAGCGGTCTACTCTTAAAGGAAAGAATTTTCTCCTGAGGAGCAAATTCTTTCCTTTAAGAGTAAACCCTTTTTTCATGAGAACTGTGTACCAGAAAGCAAACAAGAACCTACTTAAGTTGTCTCCCTTGATAAAAAAGCAGAAAACGTGGCAGATATATCCATCACTGAAAAATGAGATGTGATACAAAGACGTGCATGCATGACCAGAGAAGAACCAGCTTGCCATCTAAGCATACATGACTAAGTATTCGGACACCTAAACTCCTTACCATACTAATCTAAAATTTGAACAAGTACAATTTAATACCCCATATTGAGCCTAAAAATAGCTGGATGAGTGGCAAACAGTGTAGACACTGATGAGATGCGGCGCGTAGAATGCAGCGTCTCATCATAGGCTACACTGTTTGCACAGCCCTATCTGTCTGAGAATAAGGAGTATATAAGAACATGAGAATATGGTATCCTTTTATTAGACATTATTTCTCCTTAACTGAAGTTATGGTGAAAATAACTGAAAATCTTTTGTTTGATTTGTCAAATATTGTCTGAATCACTCAAACAAAGTGTATGTATATATAGAATGTTAATTTTTTTAATGATTTGTATGTATGTATGTATAGTTTGTAAATATTTTTTAGTAATTATTTTAATTCATGTGCAATACTTTTTATCAAGTTTTATGTGTCTGTGTTATTTTTGTACAATACCATTTCATTTAGAAACACCAAGATTTAAAACAACATTGTAGATGATAACCATATACAGTAGAACTTCGATGGCTCGAACGTCGATGGCTCGTTTACCATGGCTGAGTCGAATCCGTTCTTGAGCCCCTAGGAAATTCCTCTACATAAGGAATAGTGGGGGATAATTTAGGAGATTTTAGTCTTCTGTCTTGCAAATGTATGCTGTGTGTACTCATTAGAATCGCCTCAAAGAGGCAATTCTAATGAGTACACACAGTATACATTTTTATTTACATACATTTTTATTCTAGAACACCGAAAAGATGTCCCAAAGTATATCGTCATGCAGCCTGACAGTAACTCTCAGTGGCTCGAACTACCCCTATCTAGAACAGATTTTCGAGGTCCCAAAGGTGTTGGAGCCATTGAAGTTCGACTGTATTGGAACATTTATTAAATCTTTACATTGCAGGCTTCATTGAACCTGTTGAACCAGACTGTGCATATCAACCCATTTTGTACTGAATGGAAGCTTCCGCCTTATACATAGCTGGAGTCCATTTCAGAATTTAGTGGTGTCAGGTTGTGTTATCTTAAATTTATTTGGAAAATGGGTGAACTTTTTGCAAAAAGTGCAGGCCCCGACCACACAGTGCATTCTGTGACATACGATCTGTGTCTGCACTGTTTTCCAGTATCCACATATTATATGTGCTGATAGCAAAGTTTTTTTTTGTTTTTTTTTTAAATTAACACAAATTTCATTGTGCAGTTAAATTCTCTGTTCAAAACTAATGATGTTATTAGTTAATGTATTATTAAAATTGACTATTTAATATGGCAAATATCATTACGATAACAGACCCGTGCGATATAGTGCATTTTTCAAACTTCAAAAAAGTTATTTTTTCTGATGAAAATTTGTGATATTTTTCTTATTTATACATCAAACATAGGTTTTTGGTGCTCGTTAGAACCGCCTCATGTTCTAACGAGTACCCACAACCTATGTCTTGCAGCAGAAATAAGGAAAATAATGTTTACCCCCAATAAACCCCAGTTTTCTCTATATAAAGTGGGGTTTAGGGGGGTCTTTATTTCACGGACTTGTTCACGTAATGTGCTTATATTTATGCTGAAAAAAAATGTGAACAGCTTTTACAAATGCAAAAGCTGCTCACATTTTTTTTTCAGCAAAAATACCACTGTATTTGATATTGTACTTGCTAGAACAGTTAACATTTTGACCACTAACGAGCTCGCTAAGCTAACAGTGCTTTGAACAACTGGACCTTGGTTTGTCACATTAATGAAATCTAGGCATAGTAAAAGGAGGCGAAGTGAGTGCATTTTTTTTTTTTCTTATTTCTTCATAAAAAATGTGTGGGTCCATGTTAGAATCTCCTCATTGAGATGATTGGAATATACCCATATGTTTCTATTAATAGAAAAAATTATCCCTTCACTATCCTCATTAATTCTCTTCTCATCTAGAGCTATTCTGTGCCCACCTCTGATTAACGATCGGCTCGATATGAGTGAAATAATCTTGAAAGGGCCGTAAAACCAAACCCCCCCCCCCAAAAAAGAGCTATTCTGTGCTTTCAAAAATTGGGGTAATAAAACATGGTCCGGTTGTTCAAAGCATCGTTAGTTTAGTGAGCTCATTAGTGGTCAAATTGTTATTTGTTCTGTCGTGTACAAAAAAAAAAAAAAAAAAATCTAAGTCCCTGGTATTTTTGCTGGAAAAAGTGAGTAGCAAGCTACTCAAATTTTTTTCAGCAAAAAAAATTGCATATTTGCCATATTGAGAGGATCGGGTACACCTTGCAGATTTTTCCCTTATTTTTCAAAGGGAGATGACTTTCGGGACTTCCTGCTTGCTTTGTTTTGTATAGGAGTTTAATGGCCCAGTCAACACTGATTAGGTCATTTTTGAGCCAGTCAATTTACCTATCCACACTTTTCCTGGGCAAGCTTGTACATAAGCGGTTAACCAGTACAGTGCACATTCTTTTGCCAGAAACTGACAACTGCCCTCTTTGAATCAGTGGAAGGGAGAGAGTGAGTGAGTTTGAGTTTTACGTCTCACCAACAGCTAAGGTCATACGGAGACGGGACCTTGATTTAAAGACTCATCCGAAAGTCTGGTGAAGTCCGGGCTCGATCCTGCGACCCCTGGTTTACAAGGCGAGTAGCATACCCACTACACCACGGAGGCTTCTAGTGGAAGGGAGAGAATGAACACAGAAAAGATTTCATGATCAATCTCCATGATAGAATGTTGCCGACCCCGGCAGGTATTGAACCCGCATCCTCCTGATCACCAGCCAAACGCGCATACACCTGAGCTACCAAGACCTTTTCTATAAACTCTGTCCCACGGAAAGAGGGGCCTTCTCTTAAAGGAAAGAAGAATTTGCTCCTCGAGCAAATTCTTTCCTTTAAGGTTTAACCCCTATTGACATGGGAGACAAAAATACTTTTGAAGGAGTTGCCTCCCCTGAAGGTGTGTATTCATTCCCCTTAAAAGAAAGTTTTAGTGATATGTTAACCCTTGTTCTGCTGAGCCCGGATATGCCTTTTCTTTGAAACAATGTAGATCCAGATCAGATGGCTTCTGAAGAAGCCATCTGATCAGGATCTACATTGTTTGTCATTCAGTCTATGAATTTGTTGCAATAATTTGAATCAAGTAATCTGATTGGTTGATAATCGGTAGTGGGTGTGGCATATATGAATATTCAGCAGGACAAGGGTTAAGTAACAACATAGTTGTTTTTGAACAACTGGGGCCAGTTGTTCAAAACTAACGACGTTGTTAGTTAACGTATTTTGTTTGTTTGATTTGAGGTTTAACGTCCCCGTCAACACTGTAAAGGTCATTTTGGAGACGTTGCTTCCAATTTTGTGGGACTTTTACCCGACATTGAGATGAAATGACATCTCAAGCCCTGTCGCCCAATGAAACCAATAGGGTTTATTAGCATGGACGGTCCGCCTCGCACCGCGGTTCCTGGACAGGCTTAGATCCTCTAAGCGGTTTACCAGTACTAGTGTGCGGGCCGGATTCAGCTCTGCGTGGAAGCATCATGCAGCCCATATATTTCTTCAAGCCCCTATGGGCGGGGGCTTGTTAGTTAACGTATAGTTAAAACTTTGATCATTAAATATGGCAAATATGCTAATATTTTTGCTGAAAAAATGTGAGCAGCTTTTGCGGATGCAAAAGCTGCTGACATTTTTTCAGCAAAAATACCAAAATTTTAAATATTAAACTTGCTAGAAGAGTTAACAATATGGCCACTAACGAGCTCGTTAAGCTAACGATGCTTTGAACAACTGGGCCCTGGACTCTGATTTTTAACAGAGTTAAATCCCAGTGTCATACTTTGTATTTTCAACATACAGTTGGTTCAAATAGAAGATAATCCATAAAGCTCTTGTTGTACTTTTTACCAAACCTGAATCTGACAAATCAGTAACTTTTTATATCCCTGAAATCAAGAAAAAATTCAGCCCCTCACTGTGAAATTACATCCCTGCTCAAGTTTGTAAGAGCATTCATAATGCCATGCTCGCAAATCACCTTTTGAGCCCCTTACTTGTTGGTGCAATTTCACCCAAAGTCAGTCGCCAAGTCCTGCCAGGTGTTAGGGCTTCACTGGTGACCAGGCAGGCCTGGAGAAATTTTGACTCACTCTAGCAGCGCTCTTCTGACATTGAGACGATGTCAGTGGCATTGTGCATGCTTTGGCTGACATCGGAAGGTCGGAGAGCTTGGTAGCTCAGTAGTTGGTGCACTTGCTTCTGATGTTAGACGGCCCCTGCCCATCGGGGCTTGAAGAAATAGATGGGCTGCATGATGCTTCCACCCAGAGCTAAAATTGACCACAAACAAGTACTTTTTTTTTTTTTTTTTTTTTGGTTTGGGTTTTACGGCCCTTTCAAGATTATTTCACTCATATCGAGCCGATCGTTAATCAGAGGTGGGCGAAAACCGGAGTACCCGGAGAAAAACCACCTGACCTTCCGTTGCAGAACTTGGCGTCTCACACGTGGCCCGAGCGAGGCTCGAACCTACGGCGGTGAGAGACCTAATGACTAAGAGTCAGCGCTCTTATCCACTAGGCCACGGAGGCCCGTTAACACAAACAAGTACTGGTAAACCACTTAGAGGATCTATGCCTGACCAGGCAATGCGGTGCGAGTCTGACCGTCCATGCTTATGAACCCTATTGGTTTCATTGGGTGACAGAGCTTGAGATGTCATGTCATCTCAATGTCACAAATCAAACAAACCTTGTGATCGCTATAACAGCCATGCCCTTTGAAAGATGGCACAGGAGGTTAAGAAGGCTTGTCATGATCAAGAACCACAACTCTTGGTTCCATGGTATTTTAGTAATCTCCGGACAATATAACCTTGTGCTCTACACGAGGTAAAGAAGGCTCATCTTCCCCTCCCCCTCCCCCCCTACACACACACTGACCCCTTCTTGACTTGGAACAGCTTGTCCAGGGTCTGGTGAGTTGGCAACACACCATGCCCCAAGGTTATAAAACTATTTTCTTGCTCAAATCGGCTCTCAGCTTGCTCTTCTCTATTAAATTACAAACAAATCAGGCAATTTTCCTGCTCAGATCAGCACAGCATGTCATTCATCCTGCTCATAAATTTTAAAATGCCAACATTAGATTTCAAAATTTATGATCAGGATAAATTTCATGCTCAACTGAGTAGAGTATTTAAAATGTTTTATAACCTTGGAGCCTGATGAATATTTAGTTTGGCCGACATCAGGGCCCAGTTGTTCAAGCGTTTTAGTGGTAAAAACATTAGCTTTTCTAGGAAGTGCAATATTTAACAGGTCTAAGAAGGTTGTTTTATTTAAAGACAGTCTGTAAATTTAAAGTCCCATCTTTAAAGACTTTTTAGTCTAGATTTAAAGACTTGCACAATAGTGCACAAGAAAAACTAGAACTGTCAGAGGATCTGACTATAGCCCCGCTATAGCCCTGTCAGAGGAGAAAGACTCATGAATTAAAGGTAAAGACTTGTGAGAGGGTTAAATCCCTAACAAGGTACCTACGCCTTATAGACTTTTCGCGTTATTAGATCTGAAAAACAGTCTAAGTTAAAAAATAAGTTTTGGATAATGAAAAAAGCACATGCACATCTTCAGACCTATATGAAAACACCTGTTAAATTTCAAAAGGATTGACTAGAACTGTAAGAGGAGTTGCGATCACAAGGTAGCAACTCCCTATACATTTTAACATTAGTAGATCTCAAAAATTGTCTAAGTTAAAAAAGGTGAAATAAGTGAAAAAAATTATATAAGGATAATGAAAAAAGAATATGCACATCTTCAGACCTATATGAAAACACCTGTAAAGTTTCAAAAGGATTGACCTAGAACTGTAAGAGGAGTTGTGGTCACAAAGTAGCTACTCCCTATACATTTTAACATTAGTAGATCTCAAAAATTGTCTAAGTTAAAAAAGGTGAAATAAGTGAAAAAAATTATTTAAGGATGATGAAAAAAGAATATGCACATCTTCAGACCTATATGAAAACACCTGTAAAGTTTCAAAAGGATTGACCTAGAACTGTAAGAGGAGTTGTGGTCACAAGGTAGCTACTCCCTATACATTTTAACATTAGTAGATCTCAAAAATTTAAGTTAAAAAAGGTGAAATAAGTGAAAAAAATTATTTAAGGATGATGAAAAAAGAATATGCACATCTTCAGACCTATATGAAAACACCTGTAAAGTTTCAAAAGGATTGACCTAGAACTGTAAGCGGAGTTGTGGTCACAAGGTAGCTACTCCCTATACATTTTAACATTAGTAGATCTCAAAAATTGTCTAAGTTAAAAAAGGTGAAATAAGTGAAAAAAATTATTTAAGGATAATGAAAAAAAAATATGCACATCTTCAGACCTATATGAAAACACCTGTAAAGTTTCAAAAGGATTGACCTAGAACTGTAAGAGGAGTTGCGGTAACAAGGTAGCTACTCCCTATACATTTTAACATTAGTAGATCTCAAAAATTGTCTAAGTTAAAAAAGGTGAAATAAGTGAAAAAAATTATTTAAGGATAATGAAAAACGAATATGCATATCTTCAGACCTATATGAAAACACCTGTAAAGTTTCAAAAGGATTGACCTAGAACTGTAAGAGGAGTTGCGGTAACAAGGTAGCTACTCCCTATACATTTTAACATTAGTAGATCTCAAAAATTGTCTAAGTTAAAAAAGGTGAAATAAGTGAAAAAAATTATTTAAGGATAATGAAAAAAGAATATGCACATCTTCAGACCTATATGAAAACACCTGTAAAGTTTCAAAAGGATTGACCTAGAACTGTAAGAGGAGTTGCGGTAACAAGGTACCCACTATCAAATATTACAGACAGACAGACAGAATTCCGGACAAATTACAGACAGACGGAATTCCGGACAAGCCAAATCCAATATAGCCCCTACTTTTTCAAAGCGGGGCTATAATCATGAAAAAGATAAAACACAGAAAAAATGGCATTCTCATACGCAGCCTCATTCATCTCATTAAAGAAATAAAGCGTTGCTGAAGACTGCATGTATTTTAATGTCTGTAACTATCGTTTTAATGATAGAAAATAATTTAGAAATAAAACAACTCAGTTCCTTCCCTTAGACCACAAATGCGGCGAAACTCCACAGAAAGGGAGGGAAAATCTGTCATTTCGCTTTCGGACAGTTTACTGTTGTAGGCAGTCTGAAACTTACATCAATTTTAGTTGCCAGAAAAACTGTCGAAGCGAGTGGTCGGCATTAAAATGATAATTCATTCAATGTGAATCTTAGTCCAAATCTGTTTTTCTGAGAACTCTTCAATTATGGTTGAAGGAATTTAATAAAATAAATACAACTATATAATGTGCTGTTACACATAATTAAATATTCCACAGATAAAGACCAAATTACTATAAATAGCAAAGTGTGATTTTTCCGTTTTACACCATTTTCATGATTTTATTTGTGTCGGTCTTTAAATCTACATACTAAAAGTCTTTAAATTTACAGACTGTCTTTAAATAAAACATCTTTCTTAGACCTGTTTAAAACTCGGGTATTTTTGTTGAAAAAAAGTGAGTAGCTTTTGTATTTGCAAAATCTACTCACATTTTTTCAGCAAAAATATTAGCCTATTTGCCATTTGAAATGATAAAGCTTTTTTTTTTTTTACAATGTGTTAGTTAACGGCACCGTTAGTTTAAACAACTGGACCCTGGAGTTTACAAATGGGAACGAAGATAAAACAAACATTTACATATACAAGGTTCATGCTTTTATTTCTTGTGCATTGATGACCTCTTTATGCTTGATTACATGAAAATGAGTCGGTAGTTATGAACTTGCTTGACTAAAGTGCAAAAGTCTTCTAGTTTTATGTATTCACTCTCATAGTGGCCCCATCTGCCCTGGACTACTTTTCCTAAATCTAATAAACCACACTTTGAGGTAAACCATGAGACAATGGGTACTTATGTATTTATATGATTTACTTTTTTCTCTGATGTACAGTCTTAAAATGCACTTGTGCAACCAGCTAGGGTCGAACTTCAATGGCTCAAAACACCTTTGGTACCTCGAAAATCTGTTAAGAGACAGGGGTAGTTCCAGCCACAGGGTTACTGCCAGGAGGCATAATGAGTTACTTTTGGACATCTTTTCAGTGTTCGATAATGAAAATGTATGCTGTATGCACTCATTAGAATCACCTAATCAAGGCAATTCTAACGAGTACACACAGCATACATTTGCCAGATAAAAGATGAAAATCTCCTAAATTATCCCCCACTATTTCTTATGTAGAGGACTTCCCTAGTGCTCAAGAACGGGTTCAACTCAGCCATGGCCATTAGTGTTTGGGCCATCGAAGTTCTACTGCACTACTGTATCAGGGCTAGATGTGTAACTTCTTGCCTGTAGCTTCCATGAGGTCTCTTCTTCATGTCTGCAAACAATAAAGGCCCTGCGCTTGGCTCACCTAAGCCTTGCTGATCACATGCGATAAAGTACTCTTTTCTCATGAGCTGTCTCACTACTTTCCTACCCACGAAATGCTTTCAATGTACTAGCATGGCTGTGCAAAAATGTACTGTTTAAGGCAGTTTTTGCACAGGTTTGATAAAATATTAAGTTTTCCTGAAACTTACAGATGTTTCTAATAAAGCATTCATCCTAATCGGAGCCATTTTAAAATATTCACATAAAGCGCACCGTCCTGACACAGGGCAAATGAAGCCACTATCTTAGTGAATAAGGTATTACTATACTATTTAAGGTTCACATCTAAATGGAAATAATAAAAAAAAAGAAATAGGAAGGTATTGTCATGGTTATGTATCGTCTTCTTTATCCAAATAGTTTGACTTGTACACATTATCATAGGAAACAATCAATACCCATAGCTCCAAATAAGAAACAAGAATCCTGCTGAAGGCCATCCTGCCAGTGGTTGTAGTTTTTGAAAAATGGACTTGAACATTTGGGTGAAACGGGCACCTGTTGACGGATTGACAAAATGAGGGATTAAAAACTCAATTCCTTCATTGAGCCATACTTAAAACTTGCACAACAATATAAGGGTAACTTTGGGATTCATTTTATTATTCCTTCATTCAGCCATATGTTGTGGGTACTTGTTAGAATCGCCTCAATGAGGCGATTCTAACAAGTACCCACAACATGTTTCTACAGGCAAATAAAGAAAATTATCTGGGGCCAGTTGTTCAAAGCATTGTTAGCTTAACGAGCTCGTTAGTGGTGAAATTGTTAACTGTTCTAGCAAGTACAATACCTAAAATTTTCTTATTTTTGCTGAAAAAATGTGAGCAGCTTTTGCATCCGCAAAAGCTGCTCACATTTTTTTCGGCAAAAATTGCAGCATATTTGCCATATTAAATTATCAAAGTTTTAACGATACGTTAACTAACAACATCGTTAGTTTTGAACAACTGGCCCCTGATGGTTATCTTCGTTACTTCACATCTGGAGCTATGAATACATGAACACTGTTATCAAAAGGTTCCTGAACATTTTAACAATGTTTTCCAACCATAAGAAGAGGGAACATTATAGCCTGGGCTCAATAGTTTGTGCCCATACAAACACTGACCAGTGTGAACTCTAATAAGCCTGTGCACATAAAAAGTTGCAACTTGGCCTATATGACAAGTCAAGACTCTAATCAGGCATCATTGCAATTTCCAAGTTCTAATGCAGCCAGACAGCACCGCTGCAATGGCAAATAGGCTTGTACTCAATCTTCACTGATCCCACATATGCCAAGTTGTACTTTTTTGTTTCCTTCATATACTTGCTCATCTAACACTTATCCTGCTGGTCATAACACGACGACCCCTATCTTTGCAAACAGTGTAGATCCAGATCAGATGCCATCTGATCAGGATCTACACTGTCATGCAATTTGTGACCTGAATGAATAATTATATATCAAGTAATCTGATTGGCTGGTAATGGGTCTGGCTTAATATATTCAGCAGGATAGTGGTTAACAACCAGAAATAAAAATAAACCTCTTCCAAATATCATCATTACCATATATATCCTTAATATTCAGACACCAAAAGTGTTGATAGGTAAACTGACCGGCTCAAAAATGACCTAAATAGTGTTGACTGGGCCATAAAACTCCAATACAAACAAACAAACAAACACCAAGAGGTCATACAAATAAGCCTGAGCAAACTGTGTAGACCCTGATCAGACTGCTTGGAGCAGTCTGATTTTGGTCTACACTGTTTGCCACTAAACAAGTCTTTGGAGCCAAAATATATTATGAATAGTTTACTATACTATTAGTATAAGACCATTTAAGTTTCTGAATTCTTTGGGTATATACGATGTATCACATTTTGTTTCGTTTCATACACTAAATAAGTACTAAACAGTTCCTATGGACAAATCTTTTGCCATGTGCGACTAACATGGTTGATAAGAGCATTTGATGATAGTAACCCTTCCATTGTGTAGTCTATTCCGATCATAGACTCTTTCATAGTAGATTCACCAGAGAAAATCCAAATTAACTGATCAAAGTTTCAACGATTTGTTTATCTAGAGGTTTGTTGTGTGTACCGGTACCCATTAGAATCACATCAATTGAGATGTACACACATCGTCTGGTACCTTTATTTTTAGATAACAATATTTTCCACATTAAGTCTTGTGATCTTGCACTATCACTACCGTGACACTCCATCACTCAAACTACCCCTATCTTGAACACATTTTTATGGTCCCAATTAAAGGTGTTCGAGCCAGTGAAGTTTGTCAATCAGTCTGATGAATTATGAAGGTTCTTGTGTATGTAATAACCATAGCCGTCATGTCTAGCCTTTTCTTCCTTAGTTCATTAACTTCACTTATCTCACCTGCCATAATTATCTGTATGGGTGAGGTGTAATATAATCAAACTTCTGCATCACGAAAACACGCCTATATAATTTTGACCCCCTTGAACCCCACTTTTATATAGTAAAACTGGGGTTTCCGGGGGTATACCTTATTTTTCTTATTTCTGCTCTAAAATATAGATAGTGGGTACTCGTTAGAACCGCCTCGATGAGGCGGTTCTAACGAGTGCCAACAATCTATATTTTCATCATAAAATTTTCATTTTTTCAGCAATTAAGGAGGCAATGTATTTGTATAGGTGTGTTTGCGTAATGGACCCAAATGGGTAGACAGCCACATATGGCTAAAGACTTATTCAGGAGACAAAAACTTAAATTATTGTGTTCTGGCTCTGGTATGCAATTGTAACTTGGAACAAATAAAACTCACATTTTAAGGTGTCGGTAAGACAAGTATCATTTCAATACATCTGACAACAATTGAAAGACTTTGAGCTGAAAATCAATTTGATTTGATTTTAAGAGGACTGGATATACATACTTTGTGCTATTTTTTGTGCAAGGGAGACAACTTTTGGGACTTCCAGTTCATTTTTTTTTCTTGTAACTGGCCAGTTTTAAAAGGGGTCTATTAAAGAAAAAATTTGCTGCTGAGGAGAAATTTTTTTCATTTAAGATGTGACCCCTATTGATAAGAGAGACAAAGTATTTTTGAAGTTGTCTCCCTAAAGGTTATCTCCCATGAAGGTGTATTCATTCCCATTTGCAACAACATAAAGGGAGATAACTTTTACCTAGAAATTATGAAAGCACCATCCTGTCTGCGAAAATTGTCTACCATTGCAAAGTGGGGATCAAATTGTTTAGGTATACTCATTTACTTAAAAAATGGGATAAGAGTCCCATATATGCTAAATATTGCAAGTTAACCTATATACAACAGAACTTCAATGGCTGCAACACTAATGGCCCATTAACCATGGCGGATTCAGTCCCTAAGAAATTCTTCTTAACCCTTGTCCTGCTGAGCCCGGATATGCCTTACCTTTCAAACAATGTAGATCCTGATCAGATGGCTTCTGAAGAAGCCATCTGATCAGGATCTACATTGTTTGCCATTCAGATTGTGAATTTGTTGCAATAATTTGCATCAAGTAATCTGATTGGTTGATAATTGGTAGTGGGTGTGGCATATATGAATATTCAGCAGGACAAGGGTTAAAATGTATGGTATGTTGTGTGTACTCATTAGAATTGCCTCAGTGAGTAATTCTAATGAGTACATACAACATGAAGATGGAAAGATATCTTGATTATTCTCATAATGCCTCCAGATCTAGCAACCCTCACTGGTTCAAATTACCCATCCTGAATAAATGGTGTTTGTGCCATTGAAGTGTGGCTGTATGCCAATAAAATAACTGATTAGTAATGGAATGGTCTTGTGTGGAAATGATTCTGGACTGCATGGCTTAGATATACAGCATCAATCATGAATCAGGGACCTCCCATTCTAATGATGAAACAGCTTGCCATTACGAAAACTCTTATACATGTACATCGCTAATTTTAACGCTAAAAAACGAAAATTTGAAGATGAAAAATTGATATTTTTCTGGTTTCTGCTCAAAATATAGATTGTGGGTACGAATTAGAACTGTCTCATCCAGGTGGTTCTAGATGAGGCAATTTTAAGGAGTACCCACAATCTTTATTTTAGAGCAAAAATAAGAAAAAGGTTTTACCCCTGTAAATACCAGTTTTACTATATAAATGCGGGTTTCAAGGGGGTCAGAATTATATAGGTGTTTTTTGTCAGCAGTTCAGTCTAACACTGTTGGTTAAGGTATGAACCATGGCCCTCGAGGTCATAAAACCTTTTTCATGCTCAACTCACTTGAACATGGAAAGTGTCCTGCTCATAAATTTTAAAATGGCAATTGGCATTTTAAAATTTATGAGCAGGACAAACAAAATTTGCAATATTGACCTGAGATGGAAAATTGCCTCATTTCTGTTTGCACGTGTGGAAATATCTGTAAGCATTACAAATTTCATGCTCTTCTGATTTGAGCATGAAAAATGTTTATAACCTGGGGCCTCGTTCTGTGAAATACAGTAAAATTCCGCTATTAAGACTACTTAAAATGAAGACTAATTCTGCTATAGTGGTTAGATGCCCCTGTGGCGCAGTGGTTAAGCTACCCGCCTTGTAAACCAGGGATCACAGGATTGATCCCGGGTTTCTCCAGACTTTAGGATGAGTCTTTAAACTGAGGTCCCGTCTCCGTATGACCTTAGCTGTTGGTGGGACGTAAAACTAAAATCACTCACTCACTGCTATAGTGGGTTGCAGTTATTCTTTCTGTGTTTTCTGCATACATTGTCCTTTGGTCAGAGACCACCTTTGGGACTGTTCAAAAGTGTTCTTAAAGACCACTTTTGAACAGTCCCAAAGGTGGTCTTAATATAGGAATTTTACTGTACTAGCCATTCTGGAAATAGTCACAATTGATACTAAATTCTTTGCAACACTGTTTATTGTGCCAGGGCTTTTGATATAACAGGGTTTGCAAGATAGAGCCCATAACAGATGAACTGATTCAAAAATGTACCCATTCCACCAAACAATGACCAAAACTAGAGAAAATGACCACAAAAGTGACATATACCCCCACCCAAAGGCCAATGCCAGTGATTGGCCAATATGAAGAACCCTATTTAAGATTCTCAAATTTGGCTTTCCTTTATCGTTTATGTCCATTTTTAAAACCAGCCCACTAATGAGACCACTTCTGGAAGTAACAATCATTTGTCTATGAAATTTTTACGTTTTGTTTGCATAAAATACAGAGTGCACAAGACATCTTAAGAAATGTCGCATCACGTTTCATCGACGTTGATACGACATTGCAAACGTGTGCCCACTGGGTAGCTGTTTGGTTAACAGATTTTACTTGGGTCCTAGCAACTGTCTTATAAACACGTGATTGGGTATGATAGATGTACCATTAGCAATCTAGATATTTCATTAGCAGCCTATATATATCTAATACAGCACTTTAGTAAGAAAAAACCCATATTCCCATATTTTCCACTCACGGGATTTCCTACTGTACAAACAATCCTACAACACAATAAAAATTTCATATTTACATGGAAATGTAAAAAATATAATGAAATATAAAAATACATATATCTTGATAATTTACAGGTTTAAGCATTAAAGTTCAACACAGCGTACAGACTACAACACATATGTAACCTAGACAGACTTTATCCTTCTCCCGCTGAATGAACCGATTTGCCACACCCATTTCCGACTTTGAACCACACGAATTACAGTAAAATTCCTATATTAAGACCACCTTTTGGTCTGTTCAAAAGTGGTCTTAAAGACCACTTTTGAACAGTCCCAAAGGTGGTCTCTGACCAGAGGACACTGTATGCAGAAAACACAAAGAAAGAATATCTGCAACTTTCTAAATAAGCTTTTTAAGGGGAATGGGAACACCTTCAGGGGAGGCAACTCCTGCAAAAGTATTTTTGTCTCCCATGTCAATAGGGGTCAACTCTTAAAGGAAAGAATTTTGCTCCTGAGGAGCAAATTCTTTCCTTTAAGAGTAGACCCCTTTTTCAGTAGGACAGGGCTAATAGGTAAGCGAACAGGAAGTCCCGAAAGTTGTCTCCCTTTGAAAAATGGCGGAAAAATGTGCCAGGTGTTCCCATTCCCCTTAAAGCAGAATTAGTCTCAATTTTTTGTGGTCTTAATATTAGCAGAATTTTACCATACATGTACTTGAAATAATGGTTTCATTCAAATTCACAAAGTGAAGAAGTCATCTGATCAGGATCTACACTGTTCGCAAAGGTATGAGTTATCATGTTCAGCAGGATAAGGATTAAATTTTGCACAGAATGTTTTTACACCTGTGGACACAAAAGCGTTCAAACTCCTATGAAATTACTTTCAATGAATCTATTTGCATCAAGTTAGTTTGACAAGCAAATGTCATTCATCAAATAATTCTAAAACTAGATCATGCAATTGATTGGTCTCATTTTGGATAACACTTTCTGATTGACATTTGAGATGTATTTTGATTGGACAGTGCAGGAGTCAGCAATGAAATGTAAACCACCTTGTGTTTTGAATTTATTTGTGTCTTGCAGTTGACTGATATGATGTCAGAAGGACATGAAGCTCATCAAAGTTTGAACGCTTTTGTGTCCACAGGTGTAACCCGATCACAAATGTGGCTTTTTAAATTGCCTAGCACTGCAGTATTCAGTGTCTTTATCAAGTTCGCTACCAAGGCGTCCCCACAAAAAGGATACTAAAATACATGTAGTGTATAAAAAGCTATCTGACACTGCAATTCACCTTATTTGCATTATCTGCTGGTTCCTAGTCTGAAGGTTATCAGTGTTGGAAAAACAGGTAACCAGACCCCCCCCCTGACATTGAAAGGTCAGGGGGGTCTGGTTACCTGTTTTTCCAATATTGACAATGTGCAAGCTTGGAGCCAGCAAATAATGCAAATATGGTGAATTCACTGGGTATACAGGGCCTTTATGCTCAGTATTTTTTTCCAAAATGAAAATTAAACCCCTGGTTATGTCCACCATGGTTGCAAATACAAAATGTTGCTGAGGGAAATCAGCACAATTCAGGGAAAATAAATGTAACAAGAGACACATTGAAGTCATATCAACAAATTTCATGAACTACTAAAAATTCCGACACCTTAAGGGCTTGCTGTAATTCTCTTAAAATTTTTAACAAATTTGTTTCATGATCCAGCAATTAAGGAGTCCAAACAGGGCAGATGGAATGGCAAACAGTGTAGAACCTGATCAGACTGCTTCATGAGCAAGCTGATCTGGGTCTGCACTGTTTGCTTTGGTCTTCTGTCCAATTATGTAATCAAAACGTAGGTGCCAGGGACTAGTTCAAATACTCGAGAGGACAAATAAATAATCAGATCTATGGATTTTGATCTTGTCCAAGGTTTTATGCCTGTCAGAATTGCTCATAAACCTCTATATAACACTGTTTCTAATAACATGATTATAGATATAACATTATAAAGACGGATCCCAAGAACGTTATTTATTTCTGCAAATTCACAAACCGAACTTCAAAAAGTGTAGATATAGATCAGATGGGTTCTTCAGTTTGCAAATGATAGTATATGTTCTGGGTAAGCAGGACAAAGGTAAATAACTGGCTATATTCAGTGATAAAAAGACCGGTAATTACATTTGTGTCTGCTTCATATTGAATTTATAAAACTCATTGGATGAAATATGACACTCGACAAAGTCTCGAATCGTATCATTTTACAAAACTCATTTCATAAATGGAACATGAAACAGGAACTGATGTAAGAGCCTAATTTCATAACCGGTGCCATAACATTTGGTTTCGGGCACTTCGGAAATGAAAATATCCTTCAAGGCTTTTTCACTAGAACTGGACTCGATAATACACAGAACAAAAGATCTATGTGTCCGACAATAGCTCCAGATATTAACCCATTTCAGGCTGTAAACCCTTAAAGGGGTATCCCAGCAAACAGTGCAGCGTCTGATCAGGGCCTCAACTGTTTGTAAAAGCTCAGTCATTTTCCAAATAAATTTTGAAGGAAACACAACCTGACACCCCTAAATTGTGAAATGAATTCCTGCCATTTAATAGGAGGAAGATTCCATTTGGTACCAAAAGGGTTAAAGGAAGCATAACAATATGATTTGGGGATAAGTTTTCCATATTTCTTGTTAGAAACCTTTGTTGGGGTTACTCTAGAATTGGGCCCCCGCTCATTGGGGCTTGGGAGAAATAGATTGAGTTGCATGGTACTTCCACCCAGAGCTGAAACCCACCGCACACGAGTACTAGTAAACCACTTAGAAGGTATAAGCTTGCCCAGGCAAAGTGGTGCGAGTCGGTCCATCCATGCATATAAACCCTATTGGTTTCAATGGGTGGTGGGCCTTGAGGTATCATTCCATCTCAATGTCAGGTAAAAGTCCCATAAAATTTGAAGTAACGTCTCCAAAATTACCTAAATAGTGTTGACGGCAACGTTAAACCTCAATTCAAACAAAAAACATGTACTTGCCTCATTGAGACGATTCTAACAAGTATTTGTTTTTTGATTGAATTAACAACATACTTTTTAATAGAGATTGTACCATCACAAAAACACGCCTATGTAATTTTGACCCCCTCGAACCCCACTTTTATATAGTAAAACTGGGGTTTGCAGTGGTAAAACTTATTTTTCTTATTTCTGCTCTAAAATATAGATTGTGGGTACTTGTTAGAACCGCCTAAATGAGGCGGTTCTGAAGAGTACCCACAGTCTATATTTTGAGCAGAAATAAGAAAAATATCGTAATTTTTCATCTTAAAATCTTCATTTTTTGGGCGATAAAGGTGACAATGTATTTGTATATTTGTGTTTTCATAATACCTACAACATACGTTTTAATGGAGAATTAAGGAAAATTATCCCCAAGTTATCCAAATTACTCCACTTTATCTGGAGATACTGACGGTGTCCTCTATGCCCCTGTCCAGCAAATGCAGTATGAACAAGAAAATATATTTTTATTATGATTGTTATTATAACTGCTTATTGTTTCATAAATATCCATCATAAAAGTGCAGTTAGTATGAATGTGCATTAGGATAACTCATCCATGAGATACAGTGTATTTTTCCTATCTAAAACTTGTTGTTTTTTTTTGTTTTGTTTTGTTTTTTGCTGCTGTTTTTTCTGAAGAAAACGTCTGATTTTTTTTTAATAATTCTGCTCCAAGCATAAATACTGTAATGATCCTAAGTATTGGCACAGACAAGCCTAAGCAAACAATGCAGACTCTGACCAGACTGCTCTGGTCAGGGTATACAGCGTTTGCCATTCCATCGCAACTTTTTAGACTCCTTGCTGGACAAACTTGTTCAAATACTAGGACAATTACAGCAAGTTCTCAAGTTGCGGGTAGTTGCTAGAACCATCTCAACGATGAGGACATCAGGAAAACACGCCTGTATAACTCTGACCACCCTCAAATCCGACTTTCATACAGTAAAAATGGTATTTACAGGCATATACATTGTTTTTCTTATTTCTGCTCAAAAACATAGAATGTGGCTACTCGTTAGAACCGCCTCACAAAGGCGGTTCTAACGAGTACCCACAATCTATGTTTAGAGCATGAGTATGAAAAATATCAGAATTTTTCATAAGAAAATTTTGTTTTTTGGTGGCAATATTCTCAATATATTTGAATAGGTGTGTTTTCGTAATGAGGTTCAAAGGAACACCTACAATCTATGGTTGAAGCAAAAATTTGAAAAAAAAAAATAGATATCGCAAATTTTAATCAGAAAGAAAATGCCGTTATAGAGCTAGGAAAGCACTGTATTGCATGGACATATCATCCAAATGATTAAAATGAGACAAAAATCATGAAATGGTAATATCACAGAGGCCAGCTCAAATATATACCTCATCCCGCAGTCAACACGGTTAAAAATCTCTCACAATAAGTAAATAGAATTAGATGTTTTAAAAATCTGAATGAAAACAAAACAGACTAAAAAGATGAATAATGTTTACGAGAAAATGTGTTTATGTAACAGCATATTTTGAGAGAGAGAAGTGTAGTTTTTGTCAAAATGCAACAGAAAGCTTCGTTTTTCAGTCTAATTTCTAGTTTTTGTAAGAAACTAAGGTATATGAAACAGGAATTAGAAAATTTTTCATAATCGTAGAATGATTTTAAATATAACTTTTTTAAGCAGGTCTCCAAAATATGGTGTATCCAAATAAATGTGTATCATCCATATAGATGGCAGTTATAACCCTTATCCCGCTGATCACGACAACCCATACTTTAGCAAACAGTGTAGATCCAGATCAGATGTAGATCCAGATCTGAAGAAGCCATCTGATCAGGATCTACACTGTTTGACATTCAGTTGTGAATTTGTAGGAGCAAATTACATCGTTATCTGATTGGTTCAAATTCAGCAGAATTTGTAGGAGCAAATTACATCAAGTTATCCGATTGGTTCAATGTCAGCAGAATTTGTAGGAGCAAATGACATCAAGTTATCTGATTGGTTCAAAGTCAGCAGAATTTGCAGGAGCAAATGACAACAAGTAATCTGATTGGTTCAAAGTGAGAAATGGGTGTGGCTAAATTAATTATTCAGCGGGATAAGGGTTAATCATAAACATTTCAAGGACAGAGCTAGCTTTAGCCACAGCTCCAAGTAAGGAGGAAAATTGAGGATAATTTGGGGATACTCTTCCTTATTCTCTATAAAGCATATGTTATACGGTACTTGTTAGAATCGCCTCAACAAGAAATAATGACAATTACACTACATTCTTTTTGTAACACTCTTGTTGGGATCTGAAGCAGAAGCTGCATTAGTTTAATGACCATGTTATATTCACACACAAATGTATAGATTATATAGAAAAATGACTATTTATGGTCATTTTTCTATATAATCTATTCATTTTTAAATTTTTGGTACTCAAAATATCCAAAACTGTGTTGTAATGAACAGTTTTATAAAGATGCAGCAGTGTATCACTTGGTTATCTGCATTATTCTGCTTTATCAGGAGCAATGTTTAGCTATTTAACCCTTATCTTGGTGAATATTCATTTAAGCCACACCCATTTCTGTCTATCAACCAATCAAATTAATTGATGTAATTTATTGCTACAAATTCATAAACTGAATGCCAAACAGTGTAGATCCTGATCAGATGGCTTCTTCAGAAGCCATCTGATCTGGATCTACTCTGTTTGCAATGATAGGGGTTGTAGTGAACAGCAAGATAAGGGTTAAGTTGGATTCTATGCTGTCAGAATACAAGCAATATTGCTCTCAAGCATTTTGCCGTCCCGCTATGCAGCTCTGGGTGAAAAACTAGGTTTAACTTATCGCTTTATGGAAATTTGTATATTTATATGATATAGTACGGAATAAAATTAAGCCTGTTATAACTCTCTGTACATAAACAATAATCATTTTATACATGGGTACAAATATTCACAATTTGAAATTCTGTACAGTTTATTATGATGAAAAACATGGAATAATTGAGCTGCAATTCTTACAAGGAGTGTCTATAGTGCAGCTATGAACAGAAAGGTCCCAGGATCAGGTGGGCCACTGATGTTCCACACCTGGGCCTGTTCACAACAAGGTCTGGAAGTAAAAAGTTCCATGAAAGAGCCCAGCTGTTTAAAACATTCTTAGCTTACTCAGACTCGGCTTTAGCAAAGTCCATGATCATAGAAATGTTAACACATCAAGTGCTCTTCATTAACTAGCAGATGACATTTTCAAAGCACTTTTTTCTTATTTTTCAGAGAGAACAAGGCGTTATACAGTCGAACTTCGATGGCTTGAACATCGATGGCTCGTTTACCATGGTTGAGTCGAACCCGTTTTTGAGTCCCTAGGGAATTCCTCTGCATAAGATAAAGTGTGGGATAATTAAGGAGATTTTTGACTTTTATCTTGCAAATGTATGCTGTGTGTAATCATTAGAATCGCCTCAATGAGGCGATTCTAATGAGTACACACAGCATACATTTATGTTACAGAACAGTGAAAAGATGTCCAAAAGTACCCCCGTTATGTTTTCTGGAAGTATGCAACAGTGGCTTGAACTACCGCTGTCTCGAACAAATTGCCATGGTCCCAAAGGGGTTCGAGCCACCGAAGTTCTACTGTATTACAGGTGAATACTGGGACAATGATTCGTCTGCCGGGTAGATGATTCACATGAAATGTCAAGCTTTATTATCTCTGAAAATAAGAAAATAAAATTGATTATTGTCTGCTCTAGAATTTCCCATACTGCTTGAACTGTTACAATATTTCCCATACTGCTTGAACTGTTTCAATATTTCCCATACTGCTTGAACTGTTACAATATTTCCCATACTGCTTGAACTGTTACAATATTTCCCATACTGCTTGAACTGTTACAATATTTCCCATACTGCTTGAACTGTTACAATAACCCTTCTCTTGCTGAATATTCATTTAAGCCACACCCATTTCTGTCTATCAACCAATCAAATTACTTAATGTAATTTATTGCTACAAATTCATAAACTGAATGCCAAATAGTGTAGATCCTGATCAGATGGCTTCTTCAGAAGCCATCTGATCCGGATCTACACTGTTTGCAAAGATAGGGGTTGTCGTGAAAAGCAAGATAAGGGATAATGTTCTTTCAGGTACAATATCTAATTATTTGGAATTTTTTCAACAAACATATGAGTGTATTTGCAATGTTTAATACACTGGCATGCATTTTTTTTTTTTCAGCAAAAATATAAGTGTATTTTTTGTCATGGAAGTTTTGATCTTACAGTAACTAATGCTATTTTTAGCTCTGAACAATTAGGACTAGGGCCAGTTGTTCAACACTAATGATGTCATTAGTTTACATATTGTTAAGACATTGATCGTTAAATATGGCTAAGTAAATCTCTAATATTTTTGCTGAAAAAAATTTGAGTAGCAAAAGCATTTGCAAAAGCTACTCACATTTTTGGTATTAGATATTGCTGGAACAGTTAACATTTTAACCCTTAACGAGCTCGTTAAGCTAACAATGCTTTGAACAACTGGGAACAGAACTCTTGTACCCATGCCCATCTTCACCCTTCTCCTGCTGAATATTTAAATATGCCACACCAACTCCTAATGATCAACCAATCAGATAACTTTATGAAAATTATTTCAACAAATTAATAAACTGAATGGCAAACAATGAAGATCCTGATCAGAAGCCATCTGATCTGGATCTACATTGTTTGAAAGTTAAGGCATATCCGGGCTCATCAGGACAAGAGTTCTTGACTTTTATCATATGTTTATGACATAATCTGTGTCACTTCATGATTACATATATGACAGTGTGATCACTCATATAATTCCATTTGTCCAATGATATTGTCAGTTTTCTGCTTAGGTACTAAAAAGCTGGACATATAATAAACAAAATCTTACACTCAAGGCTATTTCATAAGCAATTTAGTACATAACTTGCCAAAGCTTGTTTTGTAAATTTTGTATGAAATGAGCACCTGAGTGCAAATATTCAAAAATTGCAAATAAATGTATTAAAAGTAGAAGCAAAACAAAGAACATGAACTGAACATGACAACCTCTACCTTAGCAAACAGTGTAGATCCAGATAAGATGGCTTCTGATCTGGATCTACACTGTCATTCAGTTTGCAAATTATAATGAATATACTATATCAAGTGATTTGATTGGTTGATAGCCATAGAATGCGGCACCTGATCAGGACCTTCACTGTTTACAAAATGTTCAGCCATTTTCTAAATACATTCCAAAAAAAAAAAATAGCGCAACCTGACAGCCCTAAATTTTTAAATGGGACTCCTGCTTTATACAATGGAACTTCAGTGACTCGAACACCGATGATATTTTTTCCATGGCTGAGTCCGGAACTGACTGAATCAGAACACAAAACTCATCCCAAACATCAACCTTCGTTTTTATAGATTATTGAAAAGATATACTTTTTATTCCTTGCCTGCTGGTCTGTTGCTATGATTAACTGTCAGAGCTTCAAACTGCCCATGTCTCAAACAAATTTTTATTGTCCTAAATGTTTTTGAGCCATTGATGTTTAGCATCACGTGAACAAGTCCATGAAATAAAGACCCCCCTAAACCCCACTTTATATAGAGAAAACTGGGTTTTACGCGGGTAAACATTATTTTCCTTATTTGTGCTCCAAGACAAAGGTTGTGCGTACTCGTTAGAACTGCCTCAATGAGGCGGTTCTAATGAGCACCCAAAACCTATGTTTGGAGTATAAATAAGAAAAATATCACAAATTTTCATCAGAAAAATTACTTTTTTGAGATTTGAAAAAATGCTCTATATCACACAGATGTGTTATCGTAATGGTTTATACTAATTTATTTTACTTGATTGCAATGAAAGCTTCAAGCTTATTTGAATAGCTCTCAAACTCTCATTCCGGGTGTTATCACGGGCGCGAGACTTTTACACCACAGGCACAGATGCCCATTTATACCTGGGTGGAGTGGGCAGTGTTATCACGTCTTGCCCAAGGACACGCCTCAGCTCTGGTAGCCAGGTTCGAGCCCACAACCTCTCCATCACAAGTTGAACACGCTAACCACTGAACTTTTGAGGCTGTCATTGGTTTGAATGTATAAGGTGGAAGATCCTATTCATGACAAAATACAAGAAAACGTTGAAACACGAATGACTTGTTTACCATGGCTAATTCAAACTCATTCTGGAGTCCCAATATAACTATAGATATTCATTTTCTTTGTATTTAGAATAATCTATGGTGATTTCTTAGATTTTAACCCATAAGATGCCAATCACAACAATTGTCGCCTCTTTTGTCGTCTGCCCGTTACATCAAAAGTCATTTTTGCAGAATCTTCTTGAGGCTTAAAGTCCCTTTTGCAGACTCGCCTCAAAACGGCAATTCTAATGAGTGCACACAACGTACTTTACTTTATAGAAGATCAAAAATCTTTCGGTAATTCATCCCCGTTATGCCTCATGACACGGCACTGCCATTATGCCTCATGACACGGCACTGCCGTTATGCGTCATGACATGGCACTGACTGGCACAATGATTAACCTTCAAATAGTAGCCCTATCTCAAACTAATTTTCATACTCATGCCTAAGCAAACAGTGCAGACCCAGATCAGACTGCTCCTAAAGGAGCAGTCTGATCAGGGTCTACACTGTTTGCCATTGTCTGCACTTTTTGGACCTCTTTGCTGGATCATGAAACAAATTTGTTAAAATTTTAGGAGAATACAGCAAGTTTTCAAGGTGTCCAAATTTTTAGGATTTTTTATGGTAGTCCCAAAGGACTGCCCCCGCCCATCAGGGTTTGAAGAAATAGATGGGCTGCAACATGCTTCCACGCAGAGCTGAAACCAACCACACATGAGTACTGGTAAAAGGCTTAGAGGAACTAAGCCTGCCCATGCAAAGCAGTGCGAGTTGGACCATCCATGCATATAAACCTTACTGTTTTCATTGAGCTGGGCGACAGGGCTTTGAGATGTCATCTCAATGTCGGGTAAAAGTCCCACAGAATTAGAAGCGACATCTCCAAATGACCTATACAGTGTTGATGGGGACAATAAACCTCAATTCAAACAAAAACAAAGTTCCCAAAGGTATTCGAG
This sequence comes from Lucinisca nassula, assembly GCA_963580285.1. NCBI lineage: Eukaryota > Metazoa > Mollusca > Bivalvia > Lucinida > Lucinidae > Lucinisca > Lucinisca nassula. Next base: position 88,263,133 of record OY757017.1, read on the forward strand.
TTTCTAAAGTTCAACTGTAGATTTATCCCCCTTTCCCAGCAAAGCAGCTCACTTCTACCTAAAGTTACTAGAGAATATAAAAGGATCACAAAATAACGCAACAGTTATTCTTAAATTTATCGTCGTCTCCTATCACTGGATGTGAGGTTGGTGCTGAAAATCTTCGAAGCGGACCTGAATCTGACAGAAATGTTGGCGGTCGCGTTGGACCTGACGTGTTATTATTGTTGTTATTTTTGATGTTACGTCCATTTTGCGCATTCTCTTTTCTGTTCACAGGTTCTGGAGGATGGCTGGTTCCACTACTGTATTTGTTACCAGCTCCAGATAAACTATGTAAAAATAAATTCTGAACTTGTGCATCCAAACCAGATCCAAATTTATGGTTCTCAGCTGCTCTATGTTTTTTCAAGTCTGACAAAGTACCAGGTGGGGTATCTGCGTTCGAGTGTCCGGTACCCTGGACACTGTTACTGTCTGCTTCAGCCCTTACCTCCCGACTCTGTCTCCGAGGTGAGTCACGATTTTTAATAAAAGAACCAGCTCTTCCTACAGGATTTGCAGGTTTATTATGGGGTTCAGGTGGTGACAGTGAGCGCTCTCTCATATCTCTCTCCCTTGATGGGTGTTCATTATGTCTATTCACTGGGTAGGAATCTGGGGAATGTTCAGAATGTCTCTTGGAACGAGAGTCGTTTCTCTCATTCTTTTCACTAACATGTGACACAGATATATCATTTGAATGTTTTTCATGTTCTTTTTGCCTGTCTGAATGTTCTATCTTTATAGTGATATCAGTTGACATGTGAGCAGGATCCTTTGCACTATTCTCATGTGATCTTTTACTGTCCCTTTTCTCAGATTCCCTGTGACCTCTGTCTTTAGTTCTTTCAGGGCTGGAGTCTCGATTCTGTTTTGCTGGTTTTGATGAATGTCCATCAACATCATCATCTATAATGCTTATTGTGACATCATCAAGGTTCGTTGCTGGTACATTTTCTTTATCATGGTTCTGAAGAGAAAAGAAAACTTTCCATGAAACTGTTCAAAGCATACCACAACCTCATTATATCACGGTTTGTTAAAGAACGGTTTTGAATATAACACGGTTTCAAGATGGATCCCTAAAATGTATAGATTATGTAGAAAAATGACCATAAATGGTTATTTTTCTATATAATCTATATATTTTTGTTTGGATATAACACGATTGTTTAACTAACATGGTTTCTGCTGTGGACCCCATTAACAGTGTTATTAAGAGTTTGTGGTGTATTTTCTTGTACACTAGACGAGGACATCCTGGACTTTATCCAGGGATAGAAAGTCTTATCCTATCCAGGAATAGGATGAAATTCAACAATTCTCAGGTGCTTGATGTGCACTGGTTGAATAGGACATCATGTACATCGTTGTTAAGGTTGAAGTGTGACAACACTATACAACAGTCTAGTCCTCACAATATTGTGGACGTCACCAATCAGATATTGAGAGGTATGTAGGTGTTGACTGGGCCAAACAAACAAACAATACAATAATTTTACCGAACGCTATGTTGTGCCTGTGATTGAGAAATGGGTTGATACCATGGTTGATACAAATGTTGACAGACAGACAGACAGACAGACTCCTATACCATGGTAATTTTGCTTAACCCTTATCCTGCTGAAGACGACAATCAGGGGCCAGTTGTTCAAAGCATCGTTAGCTTAACGAGCTCGTTAGTGGCCATATTGTTAACTGTTCTAGCAAGTACAATATCGAAAATTTTGGTATTTTTGCTGAAAAAATGTGAGCAGCTTTTGCAGATGCAAAAGCTGCTCACAGTTTTTCAGCAAAAATATACGCATATTTGCCATAATAAATGATCAAAGTTTTAACGACAGTTAACTAACAACGTCTTTAGTTTTGAACAACTGGCCCCAGTGCATTTCCAAACAGAGTAGATCAAGATCAGACGACTTCGATCAGGATCTACACTCATGCAGTTTGTGAACTGAACCAATATGTTACATCAAGTAATTTGTTTGGTGGATAGTCGGAAATGGATGTGGCAAAATGAACTCATTTGGCAGGTGTAAGGCTAAAGCAGGCGTGACAGAAGCGAGGAACTGACAACAGCCCTTCTTGAATCAGCAAAATTAGGAGAAAGACCAGGGAAAGCATTTCATAATTAATCTCCATGAAAAAATGTAGCCAGGGTGTGTAGATTGAACCTGCGACCATCAAATCACCATTCAGACACATCAAAACTGAGCCACTGGCCAGTTTATGTAAATGCAACAGGTGCTTCATGATGATCTATATGAGTACCAACAATGAATGCATTTATGGAGAATTTGAAACACAGTCTCCCAGACTCCTGAGAAATGTTTCTTTCACAAGCAGAAGCCCCAGTGGTGTCCTGGTTAAGCTACTCGCCTGACAAACCTTGGATCTTTGGTTGGAATCTGGGTTTCTCCACACTTTCAGATGAGTCTTTAAACTGAGGTTGTTGGTGGGACATAAAGCTCCAGCAAATTTTTACAAGCTTTCTATGGACTTACATAATTATAGTCATCATCATCATCATCATCGTCCCTGCTGATGACCCCGAAATGTAATGCCTCCTCATGAGCTTCCTTCTTAAACAGGGGGCGCTTCTCTCCCCGCATGCTTGTCCGTCGTATTGAAGAACTAAAAGAGATGGAAAATAAAACAAATAAGAACAAAACAAACAAAATTTGGAATCTGGAAGCGCCATTTATAAACTTTCATTACGCAAAAACGCCTATACAAATACATTGCCACCTTTATCGCCGAAAAAATGAAAATTTTATGATGAACAATTATGAATTTTTCCTTATTTCTGCTCAAAATATAAATTATGGGTACTCGTTAGAACCGCCTCATCGAGGCGGTTCTAACGAGTACCCACAATCTATATTTTAGAGCAGAAATAAGAAAAATAAGGTATACTCCCGCAAACCCCAGTTTTACTATATAAAAGTGGGGTTCAAGGGGTCAAAATTATATAGGCGTGTTTTCGTGATGAATTAGCAGAGGACATTTCAAAATATTTTTTCTTATTTTTCAGAGAAAATCAGGCTTGATATCAACCCAAAGTTACTAAGCACAGCAGCTCTTCAGTGCTGGTGTCCATGTGACTACCACTGATGTGTAGGAATGTCTGAAATCCAGGGGCCAGTTGTTCAAAACTAACGACGTCGTTAGTTAATGTATCGTTAAAATTTTGATCATTAAATATGGCAAATATGCTGACTTTTTTGCTGAAAAAATGTGAACTGCTAATGCAAAAGCTGCTCACATTTTTCCAGCAAAAATACAAAAATTTACGATATTGTACTTGCTAGAAGCATTAACAATATGACCACTAACGAGCTCATTAAGCTAACGATGCTTTGAACAACGGGCCCCAGGTAACTGTTATTTATAGGAAAAAGCCAAGCTATTCTTATCACTGTGAGGTCAGAGTGTTGTGTAAGAGGGTTATCTACAGAATCTTGACTGGAATCGTTTGTTGGGCTTGGCAAACAGTGTAGACCCAGATCAGATGCCGCAGATTGCGGCAACTGATCAGGGTCTACACTTAGACCCAGATCAGATGCCGCAGATTGTGGCATCTGATCAGGGTCTACACTGTACGCTTACTGTGCAGGAATTTAAGAGCTAAATGAAATAGTCTAAGTCTCCCGTTCAGGACCATAACTCAGAGACCATCACAGGAACAAGTCCATGAAATGAACACCCCCCACCTAAACCCCACTTTATATAGAGAAAACTGGGGTTTATGGGGTTATGGCATTTATGGCATAGTTTTCTTATTTCTGCTCCAAGGCATAGGTTGTGGGTACTAGTCAGAACCACCTCATCGAGGCGGTTCTAACGAGTACCCACAATCTATATTTTAGAGCAGAAATAAGAAAAATAAGGTATACTCCCGCAAACCCGAGTTTTACTATATAAAAGTGGGGTTCAAGGGGTCAAAATTATATAGGCGTGTTTTCGTGATGAATTAGCAGAGGACATTTCAAAATATTTTTTCTTATTTTTCAGAGAAAATCAGGCTTGATATCAACCCAAAGTTACTAAGCACAGCAGCTCTTCAGTGCTGGTGTCCATGTGACTACCACTGATGTGTAGGAATGTCTGAAATCCAGGGGCCAGTTGTTCAAAACTAACGACGTCGTTAGTTAATGTATCGTTAAAATTTTGATCATTAAATATGGCAAATATGCTGACTTTTTTGCTGAAAAAATGTGAACTGCTAATGCAAAAGCTGCTCACATTTTTCCAGCAAAAATACAAAAATTTACGATATTGTACTTGCTAGAAGCATTAACAATATGACCACTAACGAGCTCATTAAGCTAACGATGCTTTGAACAACGGGCCCCAGGTAACTGTTATTTATAGGAAAAAGCCAAGCTATTCTTATCACTGTGAGGTCAGAGTGTTGTGTAAGAGGGTTATCTACAGAATCTTGACTGGAATCGTTTGTTGGGCTTGGCAAACAGTGTAGACCCAGATCAGATGCCGCAGATTGCGGCAACTGATCAGGGTCTACACTTAGACCCAGATCAGATGCCGCAGATTGTGGCATCTGATCAGGGTCTACACTGTACGCTTACTGTGCAGGAATTTAAGAGCTAAATGAAATAGTCTAAGTCTCCCGTTCAGGACCATAACTCAGAGACCATCACAGGAACAAGTCCATGAAATGAACACCCCCCACCTAAACCCCACTTTATATAGAGAAAACTGGGGTTTATGGGGTTATGGCATTTATGGCATAGTTTTCTTATTTCTGCTCCAAGGCATAGGTTGTGGGTACTAGTCAGAACCACCTCAATGAGGCGGTTCTCACGAGTACCAACAACCTTTGTTTGCAGTATAAGTAAGAAAAATATCACAGATTTACATCAGAAAAGTAGCCATTTTGGAGGTGTGAAAAATGCACTATGTTGCATGGGTGCGTTATCCTAATGAATCTCCCCACCGGTGCTGTGAGTGCTCTGGTTTTAACATGCCATTATGTAGGTTTTCTTAATGCCAAGAGAAGGGAACCATAAGGCCTCAACTATGGTCAACACGTCACATCCACTTACGCAGAATTGGATCATAAAATGCAAATATCGTTAGTCTACAATATGACATTGTGCGGATAATGGGGAAATGAGGGATTACAAATTGTGTCAATTCATTCTACGTCTAGCCTAAGAAAGATAGAAGGGAAATATATTTGCATAATACGATGAAGTGACAAACCATCACGAAAAACTTATAAATGATAAAAGAAATGTCTGAAGATGATGGCAGAAAAAAAACATGACTTTACTGGGAGACAATACTAAATAGATGACATGGCCTGATTACACTGTACCTTCTCTTAGTGATTAATTTATTAACGCACTTTATATTGGAAACCAGAAAATGGGGCATTGGCATTCAAACCGTGCAGGCCTAGATCACATATCAAAGAATGTAGCAGCCGAATTTGACAGCAGAATGCAGCATCTGATCAAGTCATTCACTGTTTGCAAACAGTCAACCATTTTTAAACGAATTTCCAATGGCAATTCAACCCGACACCCCTTAATTTCGAATTGGACTCCTGCTATATACAAGGTGACAGTTTCCATTCAGTACAAAATGTGTTAAGTGGAATCTTCCTCCTTATATATGGCCGCGTCCATTTCAAAATTTACGGGTGTCAGGTGTTTTCTTCAGAATCTATTTGGAAATTGGCTGAACATTTTGCAAACAGTGTAGGCCCTGATCAGACTCCACATTCTGTGGCATCTGATCTGGGCCTGCACTGTTTGCAAAGGTACCCGTTTTGGGGTTTCTCGCATATAATGGGTAAAGTGAAGGACATATCAACTTTTTGCAAAGGGCAGAAATTATCTCACTCAAAAAAAACATTTTGTACTGGAAACCCCCAAAACAGTGCAGGTCCAGATCAGACGCCGCATTAGCCACAGAATGTGGCGTCTGATCAGGGCCTAGACGTTTTCCCAATACATTCCAGAAATACGACCTGTCATCCCTAAATTTCAGAGTGGACTCCTATTATATATAAGGAGGAAGATTCCATTTGGTACAAATAGGTGAACAAAATTTGTTACTTTCTGTCAATTGTTTCCGATGAACATAAAATACATGCCCTGCTCCAATTTTCAGACGTAATTGGAACATTTTGTTCCATTTAATGTTTGAATTCTTCCATTAATACCAATCAATTTTATTACAAAATAAAACACAATTCCTAATAATAGGCTACATGGAGACTAATTCGGGGAAGTTTTCATAATTTCACATGAAATATTTCTTTGTTGTACCAGCATACCATATTTAACACATATATTCGGACAGACAGGACTGAGCAAACAGTGTAAACCCAGATGAGATGCTGCAGAACACAGCATCTCATCAGGGTCTACAATGGTTGCCACTCAACACCCTATTCTTACACACAACTTCAGGTAGTAAATTGTACTTGTTAAAATTTTAGAACAAGTATGGTTAGGAGCACAGGAGCTTGAAGTTCTGTCAGAAAAACATGTCCAAATAGCCCAGATCGACTATCATACATAGCTTCGCCAAAGGCGAAGCAAGGAGTGAAACGCAAAGTGAAAGTAGAAATTGTCAAAAATGTAAACAAACGCATTTCTGGCCGTATCGCAAAGATTTTGATTCCCTCTTTAACGTGCCTCTATAAATAAAACATCCCTCTTCAAACTTACCTAGATAATATTTGCATTTACAGGAGATTCTATGAGATATACTGTCGTTTTCATGCCAACTGCTGCGATCTGCCTCCGTGTCGAAGCTCCATTGCGTGACGTCATAAGCCGTTTATTTACGGAGTGAATGTAAAAAATACTGATACTTTTGAACGTGAAAAAAAAAATTGTTTTCTTCCACTGTTTTATTATGATATTATTTAGCATGTAATAGGATACTTAAAATAATATTATAGTTTGGCGTTGTGATTTTGATATCATCGTTGTTTTGCCGACGCTTGCAAACACGCTGCACTGATCCAGATCGAAAGTTTTCCGTTGCGGTAAATTCAAATATTTGAAACTGGCGTTTGAAACCTTGAAACCGCGATGTAGATTATAACCACCTGACAAATGCAAAATGACTGGTACAATCGACGTTGCATGTTGGTAAGTATCTGACCTACCAGAACACTTCAATAATCGAGAAAGAAATGACGAAAACTGAGGTACAACGAAGCACCGGAAATTAATTTTACTTTCTTATTGTGGATTTTCTTCCTTGATTTCTTTGTATGATACTGCTATTCTGACAATTCTGATCTGTCACATTTGACCCTTACTCGACCATCACATACACTCCAGGTTTGCAGGATGAAAGCTTACACAATAATCGTGAATGGGATGGTTCTCCCTGCACATGGGGCATCCAGTTAACGCCCCCATCTGAAGGTCGGTGCACTTAATGCTCCAAAAATATGTGTGGGTGCTCTTAGATGCCATGCAAATGAGTTCCCACAACCTTTGTCTTGAAACAAGAATTTGAAAAACAATGTAACACCACATTTTCTGACCCAAGCTAACTAATGTGGAATAATGCTTTGTCATTTTTATATATTGCCTGTTTCTATCGTAGAATAAGTCCCCGGTCCCCGCCCATCGGGGCTTGAAGAAATATATGGGCTGCACGATGCTTCCACGCACAGCTAAATCCGACCCGCACACGATTACTGGTAAACCGCTTAGAGGATATAAGTCTGCCCAGGCAAAGCGGTGCGAGTAAGACAGTCCATGCTTATAAACCCTACTGGTTTCATTGGGCGACAGGGCTTGAGATGTCATTGCATCTCAACGTCGGGTAAAAGTCCCACACAATCTGAAGCAACGTCTTCAAAATGACCTTTACAGTTTTGATGGGGACGTTAAACCTCAAATCAAACAAAACAAAACAAACTAATGTATACTGCGTTATACTTACGGGTCCTAGTTACAACTGCCTTAATCAGGTTGTTCTAACGAGTACAAATGGTGTATATGTTGAGCATTATTAAAGGGAAAAAGATCTGCTCACCTGTAGACATCACGTGTAGACCCGATTTGCCTCTATACAGCGTTGTAGCTCGGTGGTTAGTGCAATGGCCTATAACGCTAGGGGCCCCCGGTTCGATTCCCGGTAATATAATGGCGGTGTCCGAATATGCTTCTCTGACATCATTGCAGGGATGTCACTAAGTGCATCGCCCTTCGGATCGGGACGTTAACTGCAGGCCCATTGTGCAGGAGAACCATCCCCATGTGCAGTAAAAGATCCCTACAGTGTGTAGGCTTTCATCCTGCATACCTGGAGTGCATGTAATGTACACCTGCGCGTAATCCTCGCCTGCTCGTAATCATATTGAGCGGGTTTTGCAGTATGTATAAAAAGAAAGTAGGCACTTTCTCCATGGTGAATATAATCAAGAACGGTAGAACTTCTTTTTTCACCATTAAACAAGTGCATTGGAAAACCATCTGCCTCGGGGTCTTCAAGACAAGGACTTGTTACCCTGTTGTATAGAAATGTTCATAGAATTCATAGATTTTTGCATGAAAAAATACCCATTATGACATTAAGTCTGAACCACATAAACATGACTTGATCAGCATCTGATTGAGAAGGTTTCTGAACTGAAAAGGTCCCTGCTCTGTCACTTTCATAGCCATTATGATAACACTCAAGTAAGACACACTGCATTTGCTCACATCTTAAAAATGGATATTTTTTCTGACGAAAATCCGTTTTTTTTTTTTGTTTTTTTAATTATACTGCAAATGTATGTTGTGGGTGTTCGTTAGAGTGAGTGTTTGAGTTTTACGTCCCACCAACAGATAAGATCATACGGAGACGGGACCTCGGTTTAAAGACTCATCCGAAAGTCTGGAGAAGCCCGGGATCGATCCTGCGATCCCTGGTTCACAAGGCGAGTAGCGTAACCACTACACCACGAAGGCTGCTAGAACCCATGTCTTGGAGCAGAAATATAGAAATATATCCCCGTAAACCTTAGTTTTTTTTATAAAGCGAGGTTGAAATGGGGGAGGGGGGTGGTGGTGGATGGGGGTGTTCATTACACGGACTTGTTTACGTGATTATTTACTCTTCATCCTGCCGGCCTTAGTCCCCAGTCAGTCACTCATGGCTTGGTAACCAGAATAAAACTGAAAATTATACCTAAGTAGGTGGGTCTTTCCTGTGCCACACTGGCCTGTGACAAGAATGTTGTGGCCCTCTAAAGCATATTTCAGGGCGCTTTTCTGTAATTCGTTAAGACCCGCCATTGTCAATTTTGGCGGACTTAACTGTAGTTTATCACAAGAATTAATTAGCCGGGACTGCATCGGCGTGTTGTTGCAGTCTGTCGTCGCGACGTATTCGCCCTTCAGTGTATACAAGATACAAGAATTTTTATATCTGGTGTGTGGTTTGCTTCTAATGCTTAGTCAATCAAACATATTTCAAACTTGAAAACAACAACAACGAAACACACAGACATATCTTATCATCAATCTCTGATTAGTAAAAAGAATCAAACATGTTGAGCCTCTGTAATGTAATCGATGCACCGAACTGCTAGGTTATGGTTTTTAGTCACACCCGTAAGTGCGGACTAGAAGTTGGGTAATATATGGCACCGTAAATGACGTCACGCAATGGAGCTTCGACACGGAGGCAGATCGCAGCAGTTGGCATGAAAACGACAGTATATCTCATAGAATCTCCTGTAAATGCAAATATTATCTAGGTAAGTTTGAAGAGGGATGTTTTATTTATAGAGGCACGTTAAAGAGGGAATCAAAATCTTTGCGATACGGCCAGAAATGCGTTTGTTTACATTTTTGACAATTTCTACTTTCACTTTGCGTTTCACTCCTTGCTTCGCCTTTGGCGAAGCTATGTATGATAGTCGATCTGGGCTATTTGGACATGTTTTTCTGACAGAACTTCAAGCTCCTGTGGTTAGGAGTTGAGATGGCCTAATACTTAGGGTACTGTATTTACCATATGTATTCGGACAGACAGGCCTGAGCAAGCAGTGTAGACCCAGTTGAGATGCTGCATTAAAATGGCATCTCATCAGGGCCTTCACTGTTTGCCACTCATGCGGCTATTCTTAGACACATCGGGTAGTAAATGGTACTTGTTCAAATTTTAGAACAAGTATGGTAAGGAGTTGAGGTGTCCTAATATTTAGGGTACCGTATTTACATTATGTATTCTGACAGACAGGCCTGAGCAAACAGTGTAGACCCAGATGAGACGTCGCAGAATGCAGCGTCTCATCAGGGTCTACATGGTTTGCCACTCATCCCGCTATTCCTAGGCACAACAGGGGGTAGTAAATTGTACTTGTTCAAATTTTAGAACAAGTATGGAAAGGACTTGACGTGTCAGAACATTTAGGGTAAATATGGTAACTTCTGATAATTTGTTTGTTTGTATTGGCATTTAACGGCCCAGTCAACACTATTTTAGGTCACTTTTGAGCCAGTCAGTTTACCTATCCACTTTCCTGGGCAGGCTTATACGTAAGCAGTTAACCAGTACAGTGCATATTCTTTCACCAGAAACTGACAACTGCCCTTCTTGAATCAGCGGAAGGGAGAGAATGACGGTAGAAAGATTTCATGATCAATCTCCACGAAAGAATGTTGCCAACCCCGGCAGGTGTCGAACCCGCGTCCTCGTAACTTCTGACAAATAACAAGGTTAACTATTGGATAATTTTCCTCAGTTCTTCATAGAAACGTATGAGGCAATTCTAACAAGTACCCACAACATATGTTTTAATGGATAAATAAGAAAAGATTATTCTATAATTTTTGTTGTTACTCATCGTTACCATGGAAATACATGTACCGCCCACAAAACATTCGACAAGGTTTCTCATACCCCAAATTTTATCAAAACTCATCCAATCTACCCACAATGCATGCACAAACTTGTAAAACCATTATTTTGCTAGTCAAAATGCCATTCTACTATAGACATATTAGTAAGTACAATGTACATTAGGAAATTAACCACAGAATACATACAGCATTTTACAATAATGTTACCCACTACAATATTTATCAGCTGATTACGAGTCCAAGAAATGTCCTGTTTTGCAATAACCATGCTTAGACGCTCAACATATGTAGGATGGGTAGGGTTAAAATTCATAACTGCCCATGATAAATTTCACTTTTTATTTGCCTATCCAATTTAAAAATTTATGCTTGTATTGGAGATACAGATGACTCATTGAAACTTCAGGCTGACATAGATAGATTAGGATGTTGGGCACGTAAATGGGGCATGAGATTTCAGCCAGTTGAATGCAATATTATGCAGATAACTAGGAAGAGATCTAATAAAGTTGAGGCTTCTTACACCTTAGAGGGAACGGTCCTCGAGAATGTGGACTCCATTAAATACCTTGGAGTGACAATCTCACACAACTTGAGATGGAATACTCATATTAGCAATATGTGTACTAAGGCAAATAGAACGCTTGGTTTTCCTGAGGCGAAATCTTCATCAGTGCCCCCAGGATGTAAAAGAGGCAGCATATAAAGGTCTTGTTTGCTCAATCTTGGAATATGGTAGTTGTATCTGGGACCCCAGTGGAGTGGTCCTTAACGATGAAATTGAGAAAGTTCAGAATAGAGCTGCTAGATTTGTAACAGGCAATTACTGCTTTGAGACTGGGAGCATGACTGGAATACTCGGAAAATTAAAATGGGAGTCTCTCAAGAAAAGGAGAAAAGACAGTAGGCTAATCCTTTTATACAAAGGTCTAAAGGGTGCTGCCAGCATTCCAACAGATGACCTTGTTCCCCCAGCTAGACACTGTAGAAATCACCATTCGTTGGCGTTTCAGACCCTTAGCGCAAGAACTGACATTTATAAAGAGTCGTTCTTCCCCAGAACCATTAGAGATTGGAATGCCCTTCCCGATTCGATTATTTCGACAGCTGAAGGTGCTGATGATTGTGTAGCTAAATTTACCTCTTTGGTTAGAGCTAGGGACTAACTTCCCACATCACAGGTCCTGGTGTATGAATGTCATTTGACGTGTCACCAGTAACAATTCTGATTCTGACACACTAAGATGAAATGACATCTCAGACCCCTGCCTCCCATAGAATCTGCTAGGGAATAACTGACAGTTCAACCTAGACAGACTTAGACCTTCTATGAACTTTACCAGTGCTCAAAAGTTCCATCATTTTCAGTTCTATTCGGAAGCGCCATTGCAGCACAATCTATTTCTCCAAGTCCCAATGGGTGGGGGGTGCTACTGACCAGTTTGTGCAGACCTGTGGTAAGCCTATGAAGCTTTTGTCTTTATAATTATTTTTGAAAAAAAAACTTCATGAGCTAAGTTTCAAGAATAAGGACAAGAAGTTCAATCCTTCCAGGGGAAAAGGAGATCTGGAACAGACACAAAATTCAGTTTCAAACTGGTGACCTTCATCTTGACCTTGAATCAGCATGGTTTATTTATGGGTTCTGCACATCAGCTCACTGAGGGAGATATTTGACCAAAGTTTAATGGAAATCCATCTATAGGTAAAGGAGATATGGAAAGGACACAAAATTTTAAGTTTCAAACTCGTGACCTTCAACTGTGACCTTGACTTTGAGTCAGTATGGATTATTTATGGGTTCTGCACATCAGCTCACTGAGGGGGATATTGACCAAAGGTTAACTCTTATCTTGCTGTTCACGACAACCCCTATCTTTGGAAACAGTGTAGATCCAGATCAGATGGCTTCTGAAGAAGCCATCTGATCAGGATCTACACTGTTTGGCATTCAGTTTATGAATTTGTAGCAATAAATTACATCAAGTAATTTGATTGGTTGATAGTCAGAAATGGGCGTGGCTTAGATGAATATTCAGCAAGATAAGGGTTAATGAAAATCCTTCTAGGGGTAAAGAAGATATGGAACAGACACAAAATTCAAAGATTCAAACTCATGACCTTAGTCAGCATGGTTTATTTATGGGTACTGCACATAGCTCACTGAAAAGGAATATTTGACCACAGTTTAACGAAAACCTATCAAAGGGTTCAGGAGATGCGGAGCTGACAAGGAAGTGTTGTGGACAGATTGACAGATGGATGGACTAAGGGCATTCCAAAAATCCCCGCTCCACTTCGCCTGGATTAATGAAAACATGTACTTACAGCATCAAATTATTGCAAAATTCTGACATTTTCTGGACTAGCATAAACACAGATCTACAATATTCCTGAGCAAACAGCAAAACTCTTTGACACACACCCTGGATGACATACACATCCTTACTGTGGTGTTTGAATTCAAGTTTGTTGGTTGGTGCCTGATGCTCTGTCTCTAGTCAGGCCCATCAGTCTAACTGTTGGTTTTCTTTTGCTCCAGCATTTCAGTGGTTTCTTGCTGTCGAGTCCTCACCATTGTCTCACCTCTGTGGTTCTTTGATTATTTGTGTTCACAGGGATGTTGCACTGATGAGGCCTTCATGCGGACTGAAAAAATTATTTGTCTAAATTGTGGCGGAAGTAAGGGCGAGGATTGTGGCCACATAAAATCGATTTAAGCCCCCCAGTGGAAATCTTTCCACTGACCGTTTCATGGCGGTTCTTCTGTGGCGATTTATTTATGTTGTTGTTTGTTACTTACTGTGTGTATCACTTGTGTCTTTTTATTTTGGATGGCCATATGGCCATTTTGTGGGAAAGTAACTGTCCTTATGACCTTCCATTGTTTAGGTTTCCATTATGGTCTGGTCGCTTAATGTTCGTGTTTCTTTCCCTTTGGTGTCTTTGATGGGTGGACTAAGTTAATTGTATCGATTCCTGATCTTTGTTTTACTTCTACTTAACTTCTCTATAATTTTTTTTTTGGGGGGGGGGGGGGGGGGAGTTTGGGTTTTACGGCCCTTTCAAGATTATTTCACTCATATCGTTAAACAGAGGTGGGCGAAAACCGGAGTACCCGTAGAAAAACCACCTGACCTTCCATTGCAGAACTTGGCGTCTCACACGTGGCGCGAGCGAGGCTCGAACCTACGGCGGTGAGAGACCTTATGACTAAGAGTCAGCGCTCTTATCCACTAGGCCACGGAGGCCCGTCTTCTCTATTAATACTATTTAGGTAATTTTAGAGATGTTGCTTCCAATTTTGTGGGATTTTACCCGACTCTGAGATGAAATGACATTTCAAGCCCTGTCGCCCAATGCAACCAATAGGGCTTATATGCACTGGATGGTCATATACACGAACACAAGAAAAATTATCAGTCGCCATTTTGAATCACAGCAAGAAGTCCCTAATTCAGTTTAACTAGTCTGTGTAATGAAGTCCCCCCCCCCCCCCCCAACCCCATTTTATATCGAGAAAAGTGGGGTTTACGGAGTTTTACATTATTTTTGTTTATCCTGCTCCAAGACATAGGTTGTGGTATTCGGTAGAACCACCTCAATGAGGTGGATCTAACGAGCACCCTCAACCTATGTTAGGAGTAAAAAAAATAAGAAACCTTTTCATTAGAAAAATGTCCGCTTTTGACATATAAATGCACTATACCACATTGATGTGTTTTTGTAATGTAGAAAAGAAACTGTTTCTCCTTTTGAAAATGGAAGCTACTCTACTTGTAGAAGATACTCAGTAAGTTCATGGATTTGCTGTTTGTCCAGGAAATAACAATAATTTTCATGCGATATACTCTATAATATCATACAGTACAATAGATCATCTTCAGTTAACCCTTAAGATGCCATGAAAATCTGCAACTTAAAATGTCGTCTGCTTATGTCATCTGCTACATCTTCTTGCAAACTTATCAAACATATTTTTGCAACCAGGCAAACAGGGTGGACCCAGATCAAACTGCTCCTACAGGAGCAGTCTGATCTGGGTCCACACTTTGCAAAAATTATTTTTACATTTACCAGAAGACAACAAAGCAGACAACAATTGTTGTGATTGGCATTTTATGGGTAAAGACATCCAGACTTGACATTACCAGTAACTCCACATAAAATTATAATTTCCGCATCACAACAAACACACTCCAAATTAACAGCCTCTCCAAGGCAAAATTACATGTACTAAATACTTTGTAGGAAACTGAAATGTTATATTCATTTGTTGTGATTTCATGATTCATATATTCTTTAACTTCTATGTAATGTGTCACAGTTGATGTACACAAAAATTCCTGTATTAAGACCAACTTTGGGACTGTTCAAAAGTGGTCTTAAAGACCACTTTTGAACAGTCCCAAAGGTGGTCTCTGACCAGAGGACACTACATGCAGTAAACACAAAGAAAGAATAACAGTTACTGCAACCTACTAAATAAGCTTTTTAAAGCAGAATTAGTCTTAATTTTATGTGGTCTTAATAGCAGAATTTCTCTGTATGTTTTAAGATTTGGAAATTGGTCCAGAGAAACAGCTGAGGTAGGTATCTGATGATGTGATTTTTTCTTTGTTTTTTTAATTTTTTTTTTCATAAAAACATGTGATACAAGATTTCAATGACTCAAAGACTGTTTACCATGGCTAAGTCAAACTCATTCTTGGTTTTTGGTTTTGGTTTTATGGCCCTTTTAAGATTATTTCACTTATTTTAATTGAGGCAATTCTAATGAGTACACCCAACTTATTATTTTAGATATTCCATTATTTTCCCTTTTAAGCCTCCTGATATGTTGTTAATCAGATAAGCAAAGCGGTGCGAGTCGGAACCGTCCATGCTTATAAACCCTATTTGTTTCATTGGGCGGCAGGGCTTGAGATGTCATTTCATCTCAATGTCGGGTAAAAGTCCCACAAAATTGGAAGCAGCATCTCCAAAATGACCTTTACAGTGTTGACAGGGATGTTAAACCTCAAATCAAACAATTCCAAAAGTGCTGAAAAAGTGTATAGTTTGTAGGGGAGGCAATTTGAAAATAAACCGTAAATTAGTGAAATTGGTCTATACTTCGACTAAGAACAATGCATTTTAGCAATTTATGTAGCAAAAATCCCACAAAGAAACAATAGAATTTATATACAAGACCAAAACTGCATGCTCTGAACTAGCTTCATCATACCAAAACATCCAAATTATGCACCACACTTCATGCATTTCATGCAGTTAAATCTTGTTCCAGCAGCATAGCTCAAGGAATGGGGAGCAACGAGAGGTTAATAAAAAGACAATTTTCCTTAATATTCTTTTGGAAACTATGTTGTTGGTATTTGTTAGAATCGCCTCATTGAGGCAATTCTAACAAATATCAACAACATAGGTTTCTATAAAGATATAAAAATTATCCTTTAGTTATGCCCCCCTTATCTGGAGCCATGCTCTGCAATATTGACTAGGCCTGTAGTTATGCATTCCCTCATTTATTTTTAAGTTTCCAAATACAGTCTATTTCTTGGCAAAATTGAGGATACAATATAGTTGTTTGTGCTGCACATGGTTAATGACAGGTCAAGCCTTTATGCATAAGAGAGGAGTGTCGATGAGAAGGTACATGACTGAAGAAAAAGAAGAAAGAGCCGTGACAAAAAAAAAAATATGTCTTTGAACATTGGTTTGGTTTGGTTTTGGAGTTTAAGGGAAATGGGAACACCTGGCAGATTTTCCCGCCATTTTTCAAAGGGAGACAACTTTCAGGACATTCTGTTTACTTTTCTATAGGCTCAGTCCCAACGAAAAAGGGGTCTACTCTTAAACGGAAAGAATTTGCAATTCTTTCCTTTTAGAGTTGACCCCTATTGACATGGGAGAAAAAAAAACACATTTGCAGGAGTTGCCTCCCCTGAAGGAGTTTCCATTCCCCTGAGGAGCAAATTTTTTCCTTTAAGAGTTGACCCCTATTGACATGGGAGACAAAAACACTTTTGCAGGAGTTGCCTCCCCTGAAAATGTTCCGATTCCCCTTAACTGCCGATTCATCATTATTAAGGTCATGTTGAGCCAGTCAGTTTACCTAGCCACACTTTACCTAGGTAGGCTTGTACACATAAGTGGGTAACCAGTACAAAGCATATTCTTTTGCCAGAGACTGACAACTGCCCTTCTTCAACCAGTGGAAGGGAGAGAATGTCTGTAGTATATACAGTAATTGTTTGTTTGATTTGAGGTTTAATGTCCCCATCAACACTGTAAAGGTCATTTTGGAGACTTTGCTTCCAATTTTGTGAGACTTTTACCCAAAACTGAGATGAAATGACATCTCAAGCCCTGTCGCCCAATGAAACCAATAGGGTTTATAAGCATGGAAGGGCCGACTCATGCGCACAGCTTTGCCTTGGCAGGCTTAGATCCTCTAAACAGTTTACCAGTACTCGTGTGCGGGTTGGTTTCAGCTCTGCGTGGAAGCATCATGCATCCCATCTATTTCTTTAAGCCCCGATGGGCGGGGGCCGAGTAAATACAGTAAAATTCTGCTATTAAGACCACCTGAAATTAAGACCAATTCTCCTTTAAAAAGCTTATTTAGAAGGGTGCAGTTAACTGTTATTCTTTCTTTGTGTTTTCTGCAAACATTGTCCCCTGGCCAGGGACCACCTTTAGAACTGTTCAAAAGAAGTGGTCTTAAAGACCACTTATGAACAGTCCTTAAGGTGATCTTAATATAGGAATTTCACTTTATTTCATGATCAACACAAAAGACTGCTGCAGACTCTCCTGAAGGAGCAGTAAAGCACTGTTTGTTTTGGCCTGTCTGCCCCAGTACTTACTATCATTACAGTAATGCTTTTGAAACATGAAGTTCTTTTAGTGCTAGACTATCTCTTCAATGACAGGACATTACTGGATACCATGCAATGCTGCCAAATGGGAAACATAAGCTTAGAGGATAATGCACAAAACCTTGTCATATTTAGCTAATACCTTGACAACAGCTTTCTTTATAAAGCTCAGAATCTCGGGCTGTTACAAATAAAAGCCGCAAATGTCTACATATGCAGCAGTTCTGTTCCTTTCAATTGGCATTATTATATAGGCTGCCTGATCAGAGTATTTCCTGTTTATAAGATGCTTTTTTCCCTATGCACATGCATGCACACACATGCAGTTAACCTACATGCACAAGTTTGCAAGCACACTTGAACACATGTATGCAAGCACATACATGCATGCAAGCAAGCACATACACATGTTAAATAGCATGCACATGCACATGTATGCAAGCACACCCTTGCATGTGTTTGTATGCATGGATGCACACGTGTGAATTCTTGCTTAAGTCTCCTCTTATCCCAGCATTCTCTGACTGTCTGATAAAGCTTTGTGTTAGTGGTCATCCATTCAGCACACAGGGACTCCGTATGAGATCTCAAGATACATGTCTCACTAAGCCACCATGGCATCTTCGAACATGTGCTACAGAAGACTCAGATTCGGAATCTTTCGTACACGTTTGAGATGCTATATAAGCCACCATGGAGTCTTCGTAGCACATGTTTGAGATGCCATGGTGGCTTATGGCATCTTCGAACATGTGCTACGGAAGACTCAGATTCTGAGTTTTTCGTAGCATGTTTGAGATGCCATGGTGGCTTAAAGCCACCATGGAGTCTTCGTAGCACATGTTAGAGATGCCATGGTGGCTTAGTGGGATGCGCATCTTACAGGTGATCAGGAAATATAGTTCAAGCTGTGCTGAATCTGATCTGGGTCTACACTGATTGCCATTCCATCTGCAATTTTTGGACTGCTTGTTGGATAGTGAAACAAATTTGTTGAAATTTTAGGAGAATTACAGCAGATCCTAAAGGTGTCCAAAGATTTTTATTGTAACTGTGTGTGCAAGCATGTGCCTGTGCATGTATATGATAGGGAAAAAGCAACATATAGACGGGAAAGACTCTGGTCAGTATGTAATTGTGTAAAATTAATGGAAATGAACAGAACTGCTGGCTATTTGCTCATAGAAATTCTTTAGGTGGAGATTTGTAGAAATACAGCCCACCCTGTCCACCTTGTCACAACATGAAAGTTGCTTTCAAGATATTAGCTAAGTGTAGTGTGACAAGGTTTTGTGCATTATTTTCTAAGCTTGCAGCGTGTTTCCCATTTGAAAGCATTGCATGGTATCCAGTAATGTTCTGTCAGTGCAGAGATAGTTAATTAATAGCACTAAAAGAACTTTCTATGAAAGATGCATTAAATTCTTACCCCATACATGACTAGCATTCCAAACGTGGGATACTGGCAAACAGAGAAGACCCAGATCAGATGCCACAAAATGCAGCATCTAATCAGTCTTCATTGTCTGCTGAAAGTGCATGGATTTTTGTAAAACTTATAAATAATGAAATACATCAGACACCCCTTTAATTGGAAATGGACCAGTCTAAATCTTTTAATGGAAGATTCTATGTGTCTCATATCCCAGCAGGCACACGTCGCTAGGGCAACGTCAAATCAACTTCGGTGCAACGTCGTGCGTTGCACCGACGTAGGTATGACATTGCATAAACATCATGACGTTGCACCGACGTTGATGTGATGAGACAATTACGTTATGCGCCTGCTGGGTATGAATTACAAGAGGCTCAATGAGCCTAAACCGCTCACCTGAGGAACTTAAGTTTTAACAATTCACAGACTTGACTACTAAATCTGCTAATAGAATCCAGCCCATTTACCCTTACAGGATATAAGTCATGATTATTGCATTGCATTCCAAGTTTGAGACTTCTAGCTTCTATAGTTCCTGAAAAATCTTTGACGAAAATTTAACATTGGTCAAAATGGAGAGAAAGAAGAATGAAAGAACAGATGAACAAATAAGCTGAGAAAGCCCAATGTCTCTTACACAAAAAGAGTCATCATTATTCTATTGAATACCAAATTTGATGCTTCTAGCTTTTATAGTTCCTGAGAAATCTTTGATTAAAAATTTAACATTGGTCTATTATCTCTATATGGAGAGAAAGAAGAATGAAGGAACAAATGAACCAGACTAGCTCCAAAACCTAATGCAGCCTTTCCCCTTGCCCAATGGTGCTACACATAAAATTGAAACAAGATTGGTCGACTGCCTTCTGAGATATGCTTCATTGGAAGTGTGGACGACGGATGGACGGACGACAGACGACGGACTCCGGAGTCTTGGTATACTATCGGCTCACTGGAGCCTTTGGCTCAGGTGAGCTAAAAATTCAAGTCGCTATTTCTGTCACAACATTTTCCCTACGTTAAGTCTATGGGCAAATTTTTTTGTCTCTCACGGTCACGTAACTCCGAGGTCAATATTCCGATTCGGCCCAAAATCGAACTTAACCGAGATTTTATGCCTGTCCTCGTTACCTGCAAGTTTGAAGCTGATATGAATAAAAATAAAGTTGCTATCGTGGTCACAACGTATTTTTTTATGCTCAAGGGCAGGTAACTCCAAGGCAAACATTCCGATTCGGCCCAAAATCGAACTTATCCGAGATTTTATGTCTGTCCTCGTTACCTGCAAGTTTGAAGCTGATCTGAAAAAAATTCAAGTCGCTATCGTAGTCGCAACATTTTCCCTAATTAAGTCTATGGGCAAATTTTTTGTCGCTCAAGGTCATGTAACTCCGAGGTCAATATTCCGATTCGGCCCAAAATTGAACTTAACCGAGATTTTATGCCTGTCCTCGTTACCTGCAAGTTTGAAGCTGATATGAATAAAAATAAAGTTGCTATCGTGGTCACAACATATTTTTTTATGCTCAAGGACAGGTAACTCCAAGGCAAATAATCCGATTCGGCCCAAAATCGAACTTAACCAAGATTTTATGTCTGTCCTCGTTACCTGCAAGTTTGAAGCTGATCTGAAAAAAATTCAAGTCGCTATCGCAGTCACAACATTTTCCCTATGTAAAGTCTATGGGCAAATTTTTTGTCGCTCAAGGTCATGTAACTCCGTGGTCAATATTCCGATTCGAACTTAACTGAGATTTTATGTCTGTCCTCGTTACCTGCAAGTTTGAAGCTGATCTGAAAAAAATTCAAGTCGCTATCGTAGTCACAACATTTTCCCTATGTTAAGTCTATGGGCAAATTTTTTGTCGCTCAAGGTCACGTAACTCCGAGGTCAATATTCCGATTCTGCCCAAAATCGAACTTAACCGGGATTTTATGCCTGTCCTCGTTACCTGCAAGTTTGAAGCTGATCTGAATAAAAATAAAGTTGCTATCGTGGCCACAACGTATTTTTTCATGCTCAAGGGCAGGTAACTCCAAGGCAAATAATCCGATTCGGCCCAAAATCAAACTTAACCGTGATTTTATGTCTGTCCTCGTTACCTGCAAGTTTGAAGCTGATCTGAAAAAAATTCAAGTCGCTATCATAGTCACAACATTTTCCCTATGTTAAGTCTATGGGCAAATTTTTTGTCGCTCAAGGTCACGTAACTCCGAGGTCAATATTCCGATTCTGCCCAAAATCGAACTTAACCGAGATTTTATGCCTGTCCTCGTTACTAGCTACAGTGATGACAACATTTTCCCCATGTTAAGTCGATAGGCAATTTTTCGGGCGCTCAAGGGGACGTAACTCTTGAGTGAATTATCTGATTCGGCCCAAAATCGAACTTGACCGAGATTTTATGCCTGTACTGGTTATCTGCAAGAATGAAGTCGATCAGAAAAAAGTTGACGGAGCTAGAGTGATGACAAGCTTTTTCCTATGTGAAGTCTATGGGAGCTAGATGTTGCCATGGCAACCAGAGTTCCACTCAGATCTGCCTGAAAACCTAATGAAGCCTTTCCACTTGCCAAATAATGCGACAAATGAAATTTGATCAAAGTTGGCCAAGTAGTCTTTAAGATATACATTTTTGAAATTCCCATTAACCCTAATGCAAAAACACACAAGGGCAGGTAACTCCTAAGTGAATGATCCGATTCTGCCGGTTATCGAACTTGACCGAGATTTCATGGCTGTGCTGGTTATCTGCAAGAATAAAGCCAATCTGAAAATAATTGAAGCAGCTACGGTGATGACAACATTCTCCCCATGTTAAGTCAATAGGCAATTTTTTCAACGCTCAAGGGCACGTAACTCCTGAGTGAATAATCCGATTCAGCCCAAAATCAAACTTGATCGAGATTTCATGCCTGTCCTCGTTATCTGCAAGAATGAAGTCGATCAGAAAAAAATTGACGGAGCTAGAGTGATGACAAGCTTTTTCCTAACGCTCAAGGGCAGGTAACTCCTGAGTGAATAATCCGATTCAGCCCAAAATCGAACTTGATCGAGATTTCATGCCTGTCCTCGTTATCTGCAAGAATGAAGTCGATCAGAAAAAAATTGACGGAGCTAGAGTGATGACAAGCTTTTTCCTATGTTAAGTCTATGGGAGCTATTTGTTGCCATGGCAACCAGAGTTCCAATCCGATCTGCCCGAAAACAGTATGCAGCCTTTCCCCCTACCTGATAATGCTTCACATGAAATTTGATCAAGATTGGCCCACTGGTTCCGGAGGTATACTTCTTTGAAAGTGTGGACGACGGACGACGACGAACGACGGACGACGGCTCATGGTATACTAATACCTCACATGAGCCTTCGGCTCAGGTGAGCTAAAAATGGGTAAAAACTTTCTACTGAGATATAATATATATATATGGCAATATTTTGTTAAGTCCCAGGACAAGGGTACCCACATGCACTCAAGGGAAAGCTGATGGATCAACAAGTGACTTCAAAATATTCAAGCCAATTTTCTTAATTTCTATACAAACTTGATTTTGCTTTCGAACGCCTTTAAACATTAATTTTCAAGTCCAGAGAAATTATACACACAAGGAATATTCAAGAAACAACCCTACTGAGCATATTTTAATTGCTTTCAAAATGATCATCAAGGGCCACACTTAAAGGAAAGAATTTGTTCCTGTTTAGCCTTAAGAGGGACCCTATATTATAAGGGATCGGGATGGGTTAATGTATAGCTTTTTTATGTATATTTGCTTTACACCACAACCTCTTTATAACACTATTTATGGGGTCCAAAGCAGAAACCGTGTTAGTTAAACAACCGTGTTGTATCCCATCAAAAATGTATAGATTGTATAGAAAAATGACCATTTATGGTCATTTTTCTATATAATCTATACATTTTTGGGATCCATCTTGAAATCGCTCTATATCCTTGCAAAACCGTGTTATAATGAACCATGTTATAATGAACCGTGTTATAATGAACCGTGTTATAATGAAGCTGTGGTGTATTTCTCAGTCTAGTTGTTTCCCTGGTGCCTGTTGATCCATCATTCTGTACATGTTTTAATGTTCCTTAATTTCCATGGTAACAGTTTGTCCTCAACCACCATGCTGTGTTAATGTCTGAAGTTGCTGGTAGTATCAAGTTACATCCGTATATAGCAAGCTGTTAATAACAGACTCAAACTAAAACATCACATCTGCTGCTTCCAATATGAGCTCTTTTAGTTGATGGATTTTTTTTTTTTTTCTTTAACCCATTGCATGCTGGGAAACCCCTAAAGGGGTACCTTGGCAAACAGTGCAGGCCCAGATCAGACGCCGCAGAACGCGGCGTCTGATCAGGGCCTGCACTATTTGCTAATAGAATTCTCCGTCAAAAATAGAATAAAAATGAAAAAATAGGCCTGACACCTCTTATGGCAAATGGACTTGTCCAACATATAGCAATGGAAGAGTCCACCAGTATACAATGGGTTCTGAGCACTCTTTTTACAAAAGCTAACCAATAAAGGAAGGTTCTCTCCCAAAGGTTAGACTACTATAGATTTGCTCTTAAAAAGGGCCACACTTGATATTCTTCCAAAAGGGAGATTACTCATGTTCTGAAGGAGACTTAATTCTCATGCAGAGAAAAATTTCCTCAAAAGGAGAAAATTCCCTTATTATATGATAAGATCCCTGTTTTGAGTGAAAATTTGCTCTCAGCAGAAAGGGGTCAACTCTGAAAAGGAAATGTTTGCTCCAAAAGGAAGCAATTTCAATCCCTTAAGAGAAGCTCCCTAGCTAAGGCAGAAAATTAATTCATCCAAAATCAGTGTAAATCCCTAAAATTATATAGAGAGGAAAAATTATCCTGATCGAAGTAGTCTCCCTTGGACAATTAACAGGAACAGATTTCCCTTCATGAAATGCAAAAATATTTTCAAAAAAAAAAATATGTTTGTGTCCCTTATTAAAAGGGGTCAACTATTAAAGGTAAGAATTTGCTCCAATGGAGCAAATTCTTTCCTTTAAGAGTAGACCCTATTCTCAGCGAAGCTAAATAAAAGGGAAACTAAAACGAAAATCCCAAAAATTATCTCCCTTTTTGAAAATGGAAGAAAATGTATGCATTACGTCTCATAATGTAAGAGACAGGTGTGATGTGATGTTTTGCCAGTACTAATTTACGCCATTGTTAGCAGTTATCACCTGTGCCCATGGGAGGAAGGCTTTTCATTTATACTGCCATTCGAGCTATAATGCGAGCCTGTGCTTGAAAGGCGGCTGAAATTTCAATATCACTAAAACTTTAAAAACAAGCATTTAATGAAGCATTACATGTCTGTTAGAGAGGTGCTTCATGCAAATTATGGTACAGTATACATTCACAAATTTTAACCCACAAATTTTAATCCACAAATTTGAACCTTTTTTATATGGGAGACCCCAAAATGGGACACAGGCAAACAGTGCAGGCCCAGATCAGATGCCACAAAATGCTGCGTCTGATCAGGGCCTTCACTGTTTACAAAAAATTCAACCATTTTCTAAATTTCTGAAAAATAACTCAGTTTGACAACGAGGGGAATATTCTATTCAGAACAAAACAGGTTAACCCATTTTGTACGGGCAACACAGAAACGGATAATTGGCCAACATTTCAGCGCCAAATCAGATGCGACGTCTGATCAGGGTCTGTTTGCAAAAAGTTCAGCCATTTTCCAAATCAATTTTGAAGCAGCCACAATCTGACACCCTAAATTTTGAAATGGACTTGTGCTATATATACATCACGTGAACCAGTCCGTGCAATGAAGACCCACCTAAACCCCACTTTATATAGAGAAAACTGGGGTTTACGGGGGCATTCATTATTTTTCTTATTTCTCCTCCAAGACATAGGTTGTGGGTACTCGTTAGAACCGCCTCAATGAGGCGGTTCTAACGAGCCCCAACAACCTATGTTTGTAGTGGAAATAAGAAAAATATCACGGATTTTCATCAGAAAAGTAGCCATTTTGGAGATGTGAAAAAATGCACTATGTCGCACGGGTGTGTTATCGTAATGTAAGGTTGAAGGTTCCATTCAGAACAAAATGGGTTAGAGACACCCACTCTCTTCTCATTGGCTTTGCATACTGCTAACAGTTTTTCTATTTCACAAGATATCAAGGTTTCAGAGTTTGTTTTTTTCGCATGACAAGTTTACAGACATTTCTTTTACATCATCCCAGAATGTTGAAAAAAAAGAAAGGGAAACTCCTACTTTATATTGTGAATGTATACTGCACCTACTTAAGATATTTAAAATAGATTTTATAGACTGTCTTGTTGTTTTTTATGCTATTTACATACAATTTTAGTACTTTTATATACAAATACATGTGCATGTTTACGTATAGCGTTTTATATATGGTAACAATATTCAATTCCTATTTTTCGTGACCAAAATTAATTTTTATAGTGAAGTTGAAGAAGAATAGATACACATTCAAGGGACATCACCCAACCAACTGTAAGTTCATTGCCTCCCCTTTCAATAGGTGGCTGTTCCTTATTGAAATGATTAAAATTACTCCATGTGAACATCCAATGCTTTCCTTTATATAGGGGCTGCTCTTAAAAGAAAGAATTTGCTCCCATAGGGAGCAAATTCTTTCTTTTAAGAGCAGCTCCTTGTGATGAGAAGTTTCAAATAAAAGTTAAAAGACTTAATGTCTGCAGAATTTATCTCCCTTTGAAAATATGTGGCAAGTCTGCCAAGAGTTTCCATTTTCTTGATGCAAGTTTTGCCACTAGGGTTTTAAAGAATATGCATCTTGGCGGTCTGTTACTTTCATTAATTATCATCATTGCTCAATACTCAATTGTCCTCATACAGTGATAATGGGTCCTTTATTATGGGAATGGATACACCTTTAGGGGAGGCAAAGCTTTCAAAAAATATTTTTAAAATCTTCTATTATTGTTATCTTCTATAACAATCAAGGTCTATTATTCTTAAAGGAAAGAATTTGTTCCTCAGAAATAAATTCTTTCCTTTAAGATTAGACCCATTTTTTTTTTTTTTTTTTTGGAGGGACTCCATGTAACTAGCAAAACAAGTCGCAAAAGTTGTTTCCCTTGTGAAAAATGGTGAGTATTGTCAACTGTATCCACTTCTCTTTTAAATGTTGTTCAAAACTAACGACATCTTTAGTTATCAAATCTCTATAAAACTTTGATCATTTAATATGGCAAATATACTAATATACTAGTATTTTTGCTGAAAAAAAATGTGAGCAGCTTTTGCAAATGCAAAAACTGCTCACATTTTTTTCAGCAAAAATACCACCATATTACATATTTAACTTACTCTAAGGACTGTTAATATTTTGTCCACTAACGAGCTTGTTAAGCTAACTATGCTTTGAACAGCTGGACCCAGAAGTTTGAGCAAGACTTGTGGCTCACCATTGTTTCCAGAACTATTGGTCCTAGAGGCAGGCTTTATCACTAGTGATGGTTTTTACCAAACTATTAATGATCCTAGAAGCAGGCTGGTTTTTACCCAACTATGTGGCTGCACTGGACTGGTTGCACGACTGGCACAAGCAAGATGCAGCTATCTAATATTAATTAGACAACCTATCCACCTACACTATGCTAAAGCATTCTCAGCTAATTTCATTCATTTTTTTCAGACTTCATCTAAACACTAGTGCCAACTCAATTTCTACCAAACTGATGCACAATAATGTAACATTTCTTATTTCATAATATCAATTATGCATGCAAAAACATCATAACAAAGTTGGCTTCAAGTTGGATTGAAGTTGGCAAGCATCATCTGTGCTTCAACAAGAGAAAATGTTTCTTCTGACATAAAATTGTGCATCCAGCAAACACTAAGATTAGCCTGTGCATCCATACTGTCTAATGTGGCCCCTGCCAATCAGGGCTTGAAGAAATAGATGGGCTGCATGATGCTTCCACGCAGACTGAATCCGACCGCACCTGAGTACTGGTAAACGGCTTAGATGATCTAAGCCTGCCCAGGCAAAGCAAGTCGGACCGCCCATGCTTACAAACCCTATTGGTTTCATTGGGCGACAGGGCTTGAGATGTCATTTCATCTCAATGTCAGGTAAAAGTCCCACAAAATTGGAAGCAACGTCTCCAAAATGACCTATACAGTGTTGACGAGGAGGTTAAACCTCAAATCAAACCAAAACCAAACCATATTGTCTAATCAGAGTTTTTGCTATGCATTTGATTACCATAATGATCTTAACCCTTGTCCTGCTGAACATTTAAATATGCCACACCCAACACTGAATATTAACCAATCAGATTACTTGATGCAAATTATTGCGACAAATTCATAACCTGAATGACAAACAATGAAGATCCTGATCAGATGGCTTCTTTAGAAGCCATCTGATCTGGATCTACATTGTTTTAAAGTAAAGACATATCCGGGATCAGCAGGACAAGGGTTAAGTATTTTAACCCATTGTATGCTAGTGAACTCTTCCATTGCTATATGTTGGACAAGTCTATTTGTCATATAAGGGGTGTCAGGCCTATTTTTTTCATTTTTATTCTACTTCTGACGGAAAATTCTGTTAGCAAATAGTGCAGGCTCTGATCAGACGCCGCGTTCTGCGGCGTCTGATCTGGGCCTGCACTATTTGCCAAGGTACCCCTTTAGGGGTTTCCCTGCATACAATGGGTTAATATAGGAAAACTTGTAGCAAATGCAAGACAAGCTGAAGGCAAATAGCACTTTATACAAGATCCACTACAGAAGCTTGTTACAAAGATAGCTGCATTCGTGAAAATTATACTTTTTAGTTTTTCTTCTTAAATTTGGGACATGCCGTAAAAGTCCTAAAAATTTGGACACCTTGAGGACTTGCTGTAATTCTCCTAAAATTTAAACAAATTTTTTTCCCAGTCCAGCAAGGAGTCCAAACAGTGCAGAAAGAATGGCAAACAGTGTAGACAATGATCAGACTGCTCCTTCAGGAGCAGTCCGATCTGGGTCTGCACTGTTTGCTCATCTGCACTGTTTGCTCAGGCCGATCTGTCCGACAACTTAGGATCATTTCGATACTTACAGGAAAATGAAGCCCCGATTAGACTGAGCAGTCTGACCAGGGTCCACACTCTTTGCCATTTTTTAATTCTACTGGCACAGTATAACAACAGTACCTTATACCTAGTAAAGTAGACTTTTTGTTTTTCTTTTTAGCAATGATTAAAATAAACAATGACTATAGTAGCCCATCATTTAGGATAACTATAGCATGTTCAATTCTTCTGAAAGACACGATCATTTTACTAGTCAGTTCTGGTGTCCAAATCTTTTGTACATAAAAAAGTCCCAATTTAACTGCCGCAGCCAAAAATGGGAAAAAAGGGATACAAACCCTCTAGGGTTGACTCTCCGCTGACCTTTGATGTGGTCCTTAGACTTACTGGCCCTGTGACTCTCCAACTCATCTTTCAGATCTAAAATTTTCTGTTTCACATCAGGGTCTTCAGCTAAATCTGTAAAATAGTCCACAATGTTAACCCTTATCCTGCTGAATATTCATATATGCCACTCCCAATACCGATTATCAACCAATCAGATTATTTTATGCAAATTATTGCAACAAATTCACAATCTGACTGGCAAACAATGTATATCCTGATCAGATGGCTTCGTCAGAAGCCATCTGATCTGGATCTACATTGTTTCAAAGATAAGGCATATCCGGGATTAGCAGGACAAGGGTTAAGGGTTATCACAGATCAAAAATTGTTCACTTATTTTTACGAGACAATTCCATCTTTAACCCTTATCTTGCTGAATATTCATATAAGCCGCACCCATTTCTGTCTATCAACCAATCAAATTACTTGATCAAATTCATTGCTACAAATTCATAAACTGAATGCCAAACAGTGTAGATCCTGATCAGATGGCTTCTTCAGAAGCCATCTGATCTGGATCTACACGGTTTGCAAAGATAGGGGTTGTCGTGTGTGTGTGTGAATTCGGGTTTAACGTCGCTTTCAACAATTTTTCAGTCATATCACGACGGTGTCTGGTTGCGACAGGGAGCTCAATGCTCACGTTTATAGGGCTGCCTCACTGAAGTATCATGTCCCAGACACATTACATGATACCACACCCAGTCACATTATCCTGACACTGGATCGACCAGTCCTAGCTCTACCCCGTAAATCTGAGTGCCAAGCGAGGAGCCGCTAGTACCATTTTTAACGACTTTGGTATGTCGCGGCCCGGGATCGAACCCGAGACCTCCCGTTCCCCGGAACGGACACTCTACCAACTGAGCTATCGGGGCTGGTAGGGGGTTGTCTTGAACAGCAAGATAAGGGTTAAATAAATCTGAGCCTCTGTCATCTTATGGTAAAAAATTTCATCTTTCTCCCGCTTAACCAGAATATACTAACTTCTGAAGAAGCCACCTGATCAGTATCTACACTGTATGACATTAACTTTGTGAATTTGTAGGGATAAATTACATCAAGCGATCTCATTGGCTGAAAGTTAGAAATAGGTATGGCTAAATTAATTTGTTCAGCAGGACAAACTAGAACTGTCAGAGGATCTGACTATAGCCCCGCTATAGCGCTATCAGAAAAGAGTTATGGAACGGAC
Source organism: Lucinisca nassula (assembly GCA_963580285.1). Classification (NCBI taxonomy): domain Eukaryota; kingdom Metazoa; phylum Mollusca; class Bivalvia; order Lucinida; family Lucinidae; genus Lucinisca; species Lucinisca nassula. Next base: position 88,293,012 of record OY757017.1, read on the forward strand.
ATGAATTATTACTCTACTGAGTTTATTCCAAGTGCCACTTTTCAATGTTCAAAGGGCAATAACTCCAAAAGTAGGCAATCCAGAGTTATGGTTCATGCACTCTGCATATCGTCTCATAGTGCTTTAAAATTCTGTAAAGTTTCATGAATTTGTAAACACCTCAAACCGTTTTTGAGTTATGGAGCGGACAAGGTTAAAATTGCCATTTTTCAATGTTCAAAGGGCAATAACTCCAAAATTAGGCAATCCAGAGTTATGGTTCATGTGCTCTGCACATCCTCTCATAGTGCTTTACATTTGTGTGATGTTTCTTGAAAATACCTCAAACGGTTTTGAGTTATCATGAATAACAGAATTACGGTTGCCATTTTTCAATGTTCAAAGGGCAATAACTCCTAAAGTAGGAAATCCAGAGTTATGGTTCATGCGCTCTGCACCTCATCTCATAGTGCTTTACATTTGTGTGAAGTTTCATGAAAATACCTCAAATGGTTTTTGAGTTATCATGAATAACGTAATTACAGAATTACGGAATCACAGGAGGACAAGGCAAATCCAATATAGCCCCCACTTTATAATAATTAACAAGCCCATGAATTGAAAACCCTTGAAAACACCACTTTACACTGAGAAATAAAGGGAATTGCAATGGTATACATATTACCGTAATCGCCCTAATTACCGCACCATGCCCTTAGTTTTTTCAAAGTTGTGTAAAAAAATCATGGTGAAAAATCTACCTAATTAGCGCACACTCGATGCGAAAAGAATAGCTTCCGAGATGATAAATACATTTAATGGGACGGAAAAGGATACTAAAGCATTGCCTTCACTGTTGAAGAAATAACGGTAAGTTTTTATAGATTTACTATGAGAGCTTCCAGGGGGAGGTTACTGTATGGTGTGCGCTTATGCATTTCCTTTTCAAAAATAGCTCTGGTGTGCGCTTATAGGAGCATGTGCGGTAATTAGGGCGAATACGGTATTTCATATTTCTGTTCCAAAACATACGTTGTGGGTGCTGGTTAGATCTGCCTCACAGAGGCAGTTCTAACAAGCACCCACAATCTATGTTTAGACAACTTTAAAGTAAAATATAGATTTTACTTAGAAAAATATGCTTTCAAGTACATGCAAGAATTAAAGAAAGCAACATTCTGTATAACCATCCTACCCGTGTTGTTCAAAGGTAAAGCTTAACAACCACTTTACTGGGCTTCTATAAGTTACAGTAAAATTCCTATATCAAGACCATTTTTAGGACTGCTCAAAATTGGTCTGTAAGACCACTTTTGAACAGTCCCAAAGGTGGTCTCTGACCTGTGGACACTTTATGCAGAAAATACAAAGAAAGAATAACTGCAACCTATTAAATAAGCTATTTAAAGCAGAATTAGTTTTAATTTTAGGTGCACAAGTCTTAACCGTTATCTTGCTGAATATTCATTTAAGCCACACCCATTTCTGTCTATCAACCAATCAAATTACTTGATGTAATTTACTGCTACAAATTCATAAACTGAATGCCAAACAGTGTAGATCCTGATCAGATGGCTTCTTCAGAAGCCATCTGATCTGGATCTACACTGTTTCCAAAGATAGGGGTTGTCGTGAACAGCAAGATAAGGGTTAATAGCGGAATTTTACTTGATCACAATATTTACAACAATTACGGTGAGACTCATAAAGTAACAACCCAAAGAAGAGCATTGTCAACACTATTAGACATGAAATAATTTCCTACAGCCAGACAACAGTAAAGAAGCAGCCATCATCAATCACGATATCAAATAGGTCATCTCTTCCTCTATCATCTATCATCTATTATAGGCTTTGTTTCTTTGTTTTTTGGGGGGTTTTATGGCCCTTTCAACATTATTTCACTTATATCAAGCCCATCGTTAATCAGTGGGCGAAAACTGAAATGCCGTGAGAAAAATCACCTGGGTCCAGTTGCACAAAGCATCATTAGCTTAACGAGCTTGTTAGAGGTCAAAATGTTAACTGTTCTAGAAAGTCCAATATATAAAATAGTGTTATTTTTGCTGAAAAATTGAGAGCAGCTTTTGCATTTGCAAAAGCTGCTCACATTTTTTTTCAGCAAAACTATTAGCATATTTGCCATATTAAATGATCAAAGTTTTAACAATTTGTTAACTAACGACTTAGTTTTGAACAACTGCCCCCTTACCTTCGCATCTCACGTGATCCTAGCAGTGGTTAAAGACCTAATGATTAAGAGTCAGTGCTCTTATTCAATAGACCATGGAGGCCCAATATTATAGGCTTTACACATACTGTGGTCACTGTGCCATACCACAGAAAACATGGTCCAGTTGATCAAAACTAACATCTTTAGTTCACATACTGTTAAAACTTTGATAATTCAAAAGGCAAATAGTTTTTTTGCTGAAAAAACAAGAGCTGTCACTATAGGTGACCAATGCCCCCCATGGGAGCCAATTTCTGAGTTTTTGCAAAATTTCAAGGGGAGATAATTCAGCCAAAAATGACAACAGAGTTATGGCCCTCGGTCAGAATGTAGCCCTTGTGATGGTGAATATGTATGTGAAGTTTCATGGGGCTAGGTCAAATACTTTTGAAGTTATGATCAAGGTTAAAGTTTTTGTGACGGACAGACAGACAAACAAACAGACAGACAGGGCAATACTATATGCCCCCGAATCAAAGATTCTCGGGGGGCATAAAAAATATGAGTTGAAGCTACTCAGCCACATTTTTTAGCAAAAAATATTGGAGTATTACATTTTTTTTCTTGTCTTTTGGTTATGGTTTTATGGCCCTTTCAGTACTTCAATTCGATCGTTAATCCGAGGTGGGCGAAAACCGGAGTACTCGGAGAAAAAACACCTCAGCTTCCATTGCAGAACTACATGTCTCACATACATGAACAGAGTATTAGATATTGTACTTGCTAGAACATGTTAGTCCCTGACATGCTCATTAATTATAAGCCAATGATGCTTTAAACAACTCGTCCAATACCAATCTGTACAAAATCTGTTTAATGAAGCTATCATGCTTTGAATACTCTAAACTCAATGCAATTATGATTCAGCCTAGTCAAAGCTATATAGGATATGTCGAGCCAGTCTGTTTAGCTAACATGCTTTACCCCTGGGGAGACTTACAGTTAGTGGTTAGCTAGTACAGTGCACATTCTTTCACCAGCAACTGAAAACCTCCCTTCTTGAACAAGCGGAGGAAGCGGAAGGGAGAAAATAAGTTATTTTTAACTTTACAGCTATTTAACCCAAGACACCAAGAAAAACTAGAATTTGTTTTTCTACAAAAACACAGATGTCTCCCCCGTTTTTGACCTCTAAGTATAACCTTGACATTGGAGGTATTGAGCTGGGTCTTGTGTGCAACACATCATCTAATGAAGATGAACATTTCTGCAAAGTAACTTTAAAAATGTTCATAGAAAAATGAAAAAGTTATTGGCCGTACACAAAAAAGTCCTTTTTTACCTTTGACCTCTAAGTATGGCCTTGACCTTTTGAGGTACAACACATCGTCTCATGATGGTTAACATTTCTGCCAAGATATTTCATAATCCATCAAAGAATTTGTTTGATTTGTTTGTTTGATTTGAGGTTTAACGTCCCCGTCAACACTGTAAAGGTCATTTTGGAGACGCTGCTTCCAATTTTGTGGGACTTTTACCCGACATTGAGATGAAATGACATCTCAAGCCCTGTCGCCCAATGAAACCAATAGGGTTTATTAGCATGGACGGTCCCGCCTCTCACCGCGATTCCTGGACAGGCTTAGATCCTCTAAGCGGTTTACCAGTACTAGTGTGCGGGCCGGATTCTGCTCTGCGTGGAAGCATCATGCAGCCCATATATTTCTTCAAGCCCCTAAGGGCGGGGGCCGTCCATCAAAGAATAAGGAAGTTATTGACTGTCCCTTTTTTTTTTTTACCCTTGACCTCTAGGTATGACCTTGACATTGGAGGTATTGACCTTGGTCTTGCACATGACTCATGGTCTAATGACGGTGAACATTTCTGCATGGTTACTTTACATATAAAGTCCATCCAGAAATAAAAAAGTTGTTGACTGGACACACAAAAAAAATAAACAAGAGGACCAAGCTAGCTTGGTCCTGTATCGCTCACCTGAGCTAACAGATTCAAAGTTTAAGGAAGTGCCAACCTTTACTGAAGGCTTTATAGGAGGACATGGTGATGACAGGGTAAGCATTTTCTGAAAATCAAGTAGAATGTAACTCTATGATAAACAGGCTGACCTCACCGGTGTTCAAACTCATTCAAGCTTTTATTCCTGACTTGCTAAGAAGATCCGATCTAAACTCAAGTGGCTATGGTGATGACAAGTTCAAAAACAAGTTTTCAAACTCCTCCAAGCTTTCTGCCTGACTTCCTTGTTTGTAAGTTTCATCAAGATCCGTTCAAAACTAAAGGGGCAGCAGTGATGACAATGTCGAAAATAGGCATTTTCAGCAATCAAAGGCACGTCACTCTATGATAAATGTGCTGACTTGGCCGGTATTCGAACTCACCTGAGGTTTTATTCCCAGCCACCTTACATGTAAGTTTCAGAAAGATCCGATCAGACTTGGCCAGTATTCAAACTCATCCAAGATTTTATTCCCAGCCACCTCACATATAAGTTTCAGAAAAATCCGATCAAAACTGAAGGGGCTACGGTGATGACAAGGTCAAAATTTGACATTTTTAGCAATCAAAGGGATGTTACTCTAAAATAAATGAGCCGACCTGGCCAGTTTTCGAACTCATCCGAGGTTTCATCCCCAGCCACCTTACATATAAGTTTCAGAAAAATCTTATCAAAACTGAAGGGGCTACGGTAATGACAAGGTAAAAAATCAACATTTTCAGCCATCAAAGGGACATAACTCTACGATAAATAGGCTGACTTGGCCTGTTTTCGAACTCATCCAAGATTTTATCACCAGCCACCTTACATATAAGTTTCAGAAAGATCCGATCAAAACTGAATGGGCTACCGTGATGACAAGGTCAAAAATCGGCATTTTCAGCAATCAAAGGGACGTAACTCTATGATAAATGGGCCATCTTGGCCGGTATTCCAACTCATCCTAGGTTTTATCTCCATTCACCTTACATATAGGTTTCAGAAAGATTAGATCAAAACTGCAGGGGCTACGGTGATGACAAGGTAAAAAATCGACATTTTCAGCCATCAAAGGGACAGAACTAAGCCATCAAAGGGACATAACTATATAGTAAATGGGGCAACTTGGCCAGTTTTCGAACTCATCCGAGGTTTTATCCCCAGCCACCTTGCATATAAGTTTCAGAAAGATCCGATCAAAACTGAAATGGCTACGGTGATGACAAGGTCAAAAATCGGCATTTTCAGCAATCAAAGGGACGTAACTCTATGATAAATGGGCCAACTTGGCCGGTATTCCAACTCATCCTAGGTTTTATCTCCATTCACCTTACATATAAGTTTCAGAAAGATCCAATCAAAACTGAAGGGGCTACAGTGATGGCAAGGTCAAAAATCAACATTTTCAGCAATCAAAGGGACCTTACTCTATGATAAATAGGCCACCTTTGCTGGTATGCGAACTCATCCGAGGTTTTATCCCCAGCCACCTTGCATATAAGTTTCAGAAAGATCCGATCAAAGCTGAAAGGGCTACAGTGATGACAAGGTCAAAAATCGGCATTTTCAGCAATCAAAGGGACGTTACTCTGTGATAAATGGACCAATTTTGCTGGTTTTCGAACTCATCCGAGATTTTATCCTCAGCCACTTTAAATATAAGTTTCAGAAAGATTTGATCAAAACTGAAAGGGCTACAATGATGACAAGGTCAAAAATCAGCATTTTCAGCAATCAAAGGGACATTACTCTACTATAAATGGGCCGACTTGGTCAGTTTTCGAACTCATCCGAGATTTTATCCCCAGCCACCTTACATATAAGTTTCAGAAAGATCCGATCAAAACTGAAGGGGCTACGGTGATGACAAGGTCGAAAATCGGCATTTTCAGGAATCAAAGGGACGTAACTCTATGATAAATCGGCGGACTTGGCCGGTTTTCGAACTCATCCGAGGTTTTATCCCCAGCCACATTACATATAAGTTTCAAAAAGATCCGATCAAAACTGAAGGGGCTACTGTGATGACAAGGTCGAAAATTGGTATTTTCAGCAATCAAAGGGACGTAACTCTATGATAATTGGGCCGACTTGGCCGGTTTTCGAACTCATCCGAGTTTTTATCCCCAGTCACCTTACATATAAGTTTCAGAAAGATCCGATCAAAACTGAAGGCGCTACGGTGATGACAAGCATTTTCCCATAGTAAGTCTATGGGACCTTGTGGTTACCATAGGAACCAAAGTTTTAGAGCGATTTCGAAAAAAAGTTTATGTCATCAATGCCCCACCAGAGGCATGCTACAGATGAGAAATGATTGAGATCAGCCTGCAGGTTACAGAGATATAGCTGCTCAAAAGTGTGGACGGATGACGGACGACGGACGACGGACGGACGACGGACGACGGACGACCCACTATACTATAAGCTCCCCTGGAGCCTTCGGCCCAGGTGAGCTAAAAATTTTACCTCTGACCTCTTAGTATGACCTTGATCTTGGAGGTACCGACCTGGGTCTAGCGTGCACCACATTGTCTCATGATGGTTAACATTTCTGCCAAGTAATTTCACAATCTATCCAGGAATAAGAAAGTTATTGACTGAACACTAAAAAAGGCCCCTTTTTGTCCTTTGACCTCTTAGTACGACCTTGACATTTAAGGTACCAACTTGGGTCATGCGTGCAACACATCATCATTCTCATGGTGTTTAACATTTCTGCCAAGCAATTTCAAACTCCATCTAAAAATAAGAAAGTTATTGACCAAACACGAAAAAAGGCCCCTTTTTTGACCTTTGACCTTTATGTATGACCTTGACATTTTAGATACCAAACTGAATCATACATGCAACACATCGTCTCATGATTGTTAACATTTTTGCCAAGTAACTTCAAATTCTATCTAAAAACAAGATGTGTTTGTGAAACACTGATGCCCCCGGACAGCGCATGTTAAATAAGAAAGCAGTATCACTAAGCAATCAAAAGGTATGGCCAATGTTCAAGTCTTAAAAAAGTAGGTCAAGGTCACAAGGTAAACAAGAGGGCCATGATGGCCCTGGATCGCTCACCTGACCCATATGATAGAGTAACAAGTGGGCCTCGGGGAGGGCCATTATTGACCCCAGGGCTACAATGTGCATAATGTTGAGGGAGGTCTAAAAAGGTGAAGCTTCATACCAAATATCAACAAAGCTTATAATTTGAACAATCTTGGCAAAGGTCCACTAGATGAAGCTACACACCAAATATCCAAGACCTGGGCCTTGGGGTTTCAGAGAAAAAGATTTTTTAAAGATATTCCCTACATTAGCCTATGTAAAACCAAATGGCCCCGGGGCGGGGGCATTTTTGGCCTCAGGGCTATAACTTAAACAATCTCGATAGAGGTCCACTAGATGAAGCTTCACACCAAATATCAAAGACCTGGGCCTTGCTGTTTCAGAGAAGAAGATTTTCAAAGATTATCTCTATATATAAAACTATGCAAAACCAAAGGGCCGCGGGGCAGGGGCTATAATTTGAACAATCTTGGTAGAGGTCCACTAGATGAAGCTCCATACCAAATATCAAAGACATGGGCCTTGTGGTTTCAGAGAAGATTTTTAAAGATTTCCCTATATAAGTCTATGAAAAACCAAAGGGTCTCGAGGTAGGGGCATTTTTGGCCCCAGGGCTATAATTTGAACAATCTTGATAGAGGTCCACTAGATGAAATTTCACACCAAATATCAAAGACCTAGGCCTTGTGGTTTCACAGAAGAAGATTTTTAAAGATATTCCCTATATAAGTCTATGTAAAACCAAAGGGCCCCCGAGACAGGGGTGTTTTTGGTCTCAGGGCTACAATTTGAACAATCTTGGTAGAAGTCCACTAGATGAAGCTTCATACCAAATATCAAAGACCTAGGTCTTCTGGTTTCAGAGAAGAATATTTTTCAAGATTTTCCCTATATATAAGTCTATGTAATACCAAAGGGCCCAAGTGGGGGCATTTTTGGCCCAAGGGCTATAATTTGAACAATCTTGGTAGGGGTCCACAAGATTAAGCTTCATACCAAATATCAAAGACCTAGCCCTTGTGGTTTCAGAGAAAAAGATTTTTCAAGATTTTCCCTAAATAAGTCTATGTAAAACCAAAGGGCCCTGGAGCGGGAGCATTTTTGTCCCCAGGGCTATAATTTGAACAATCTTAGTAGGGGTCCACTAGGTGAAGCTTCATACCAAATATCAAAGACCTGGGCCTTGTGGTTTCAGGGAAGAAGATTTTTAAAGATTTTCCCTATAGAAGCCTATGTAAAACCAAAGGGTCCCAGAGCGGGGGCATTTCTGGCCCCAGCACTATAATTTGAACAATCTTGGTAGGAGTCCACTAGGTGAAGCTTCATACTAAATATCAAAGACCTGGGCCTTGCGGTTTCAGAGAAGATTTTTAAAGATTTTCCCTATATAAGCCTATGTAAAACCAAAAGGGGGGGGGGGGGGGGGGGGGGACCTGGGCCTTGTGGGGTGAAGCTTCATACCAAATATCAAAGACATGGGCCTTACAGTTTCAGGGAAGAAAATTTTTAAAGATTGTCCCTATATAAGCCCATGTAAAACCAAAGGGCCCCGGAACGGGGGCATATTTGACCCCAGCACTATAATTTGAACAATCTTGGTAGGGGTCCACTAGATGAAGCTTCATACCAAATATCAAAGACCTGGGCCGTGTGGTTTCAGAGAAGATTTTTAAAGATTTTCCCTATATACGCCAATGTAAAACCAAAGGGCCCCCTGGCGGGGGCATTTTTTGTCCCAGCATTAAAATTTGAACAATCTTGGTCGGGGTCCACTAGATGAAGCTTCAGACCAAATATCAAAGTCCTGGGCCTTGTGGTTTCAGAGAAGAAGATTTTTAAAGATTTTTTACTATATAAGCCTATGTAAAACAAGGTTTTTCCATGATTTGACCTACTGACCTACATTTGACCCGACATGACCAATATTCAAATTTGACCGAGATATTGTCATGACAATCATTCTGAGCAAGTTTAATGATGATTGGACCATAACTGTGCCCTCTAGTGTGTTCACAAGGTTTTTCTATGATTTGACCTACTGACCTACTTTTTGACCCAACATGACCCATATTCAAACTTGACTGAGATATTGTCAGGATGATTATTCTGAGCAAGTTTGATGATGATTGGACCATAACTGTGCCCTCTAGAGTGTTCACAAGGTTTTTCTATGAATTGACCTACTGACCTACTTTTTGACCCGACATGACCCATATTCAAACTTGACCGAGATATTGTCACAATGATCATTCTGAGCAAGTTTGATGATAATTGAACCATAACTGTGCCCTCTAGAGTGTTCACAAGGACTATCTATGGTTTGACCTACTGACCTACTTTTTGACCCTACATGATCCATATTCGAACCTGACCGAGATATTGTCATGATAATTATTCTGAGCAAGTTTGATGATGATTGGACCAAAACTGTGCCCTCTAGAGTGTTCACAAGGTTTTTCTATGATTTGACCTACTGACCTACTTTTTCACCCGACATGACCCATATTCGAACTTGACCGAGATATTGTCATGATGATCATTCTGAGCAAGTTTGATGATGATTGGACCAAAACTGTGGCCTCTAGTTTGTTCACAAGAAAAAGTTTACGCACGACGGACGACGGACGACGCACGACGACGCCGGACATCTTACGGTCACAAAAGCTCACCATGACCTTCGGTCAGGTGAGCTAAAAATAATGGGATTGTTGAAAAGGTCTTGTGACATAGTATACACATGTGAAATATGAAAGCCCTATCACTTGCCAATTGAAAGTTATGGCCAATGTTAAATTTAAAAAAAAAGTCAAACATCAAGGTAACGAGGTATCAAAGTACTGAAAGTACTGAGGAAAGTTGATTTATGAGGAATAATTATTATGATAACAATGCCAGTCGCAGATCAAGCAGTTATCTTGACATTTTGTGAGGGTTAAAAAATTGGACGAAGAAAATGAAAATGATTCATCGATTGTTTTGAGTTTAACGAGAGGTCAACCCTTGTGGATCATTTTGTCTTCTCCAAGAGAAAGGGGTGGGGGAGGGGGGAAAGAGATAGAAGATATAGCAGATGAGATGAAAGTGAGGGAGAGAGTGAATGGAAGTGTTGAAACTGAAGAAATATCAACACTCACCATCTACCGTTACCTGCAGCAAGGACATCAGGCTTTGCCCAAATGTAAGTCAGTATCAGCTGGACTCCCCAGTTATACAAGATACACATCACCTGTGCCTCACCCAACTACCCCCACGAAGAAAAAAGGTAGAAAGAAAGATAAAAGTGTATGCTAATTTCTTCATGGTTTCTAAATTAGCTCAGTACATACTGTGCTTGTCCCATCTGCTAATAATCTGACAGACAAGTTCTTCTAGCGGGCACATTACGTCTTAACAAAGTCGCATCAACGTTGCGTTGATAAGACGATGCACATACGTTGTGCAGCCGCTTAGCGCTATGTTCCTTCGGGCGTGGGGACATAAAAAGAAGAATAACTTGGACAAAAAAAAAAGATCATTTTTAAACCATCTGATTAAGACATTATAACCCTGATCAGACGCCGGGTTTAGCGACCTTCGACTACCCAAGGCGAATTAAAATACGTTTATTCCAAATAAATACATTAACCCATAAATGCCAATTGATTCAATACTGGGACATAAATGCCAATTGATTCAATACTGGGACATTCGGAAACAGTTACGACAGATCAGAGGCCACAGAATTTAGCGTCTGATAGGTGTCTTCACTATTGGCTAAAAGTACGGAATTGATGTAAAACTCACAGCTCACAACACATGTTTTATAATTATAGCTCTCGAAGCAGGTGAATAACTGTTTTTGATGTCGGTCAGTTATGGGTTGTTTAGTAGGTCACTGATAATCACGGAGAAGCGAGCTAACCCTTTTAACCCTGTAGACCGGTGCAGCAGCCGAGGTAAAAATACATTGTATCCAGTGATTGTATCTATGCAAACCTTGTAGATCCTGATAAGACGGCACGTAGCTAGCAGGTCTCGCCAGAATATACATGTACCCTGTTTAATTGCCATCATGTCAGTGAACTAATCAGAAATTCCTTTCAATAAGAATATATTTAAAGCGAGAAGGGTCCTGTTCAGAAACTCAGGGATGAAAGAGTAAAATATAAATATATCATCGGAAAGCGCGTAGGAAAATGGTCCTAGAGTATTGTTTTCTGTTCAGAATATGTCTTTTTGTGCGAATTTATATTCAATCCGTATAAAGTCTTGAAAAATGGAATATTTCGAAAGACGTTCTATGCCTGCAAAATTAGTTTTCAAGAGTCCCTTTGGACTATCTTATGCAGCGAACGAACAGCGGAAGTGGAATAACGCGGTCCAGTACCGGAAGTAGAAATGTAATGACAAAGAAACTTGATTTTATAAATCAACTTTCAAAAACTAGAGTGATGACAACGTTTCTCTAAAAATAGCCATAGTGACCTTGACCGCGAAAGTAGATCTTGCTCAAGATATTATCATAAGCATCTTTTGTGTGAAGTAATATTAAAATCTGTTAATAAATGTAAGCGGTAGAGCGATGACAAAGTTTTTCTAAAAATAGCCACAGTGACCTTGACCTTGAGGTCATGACCTTGAAAGTCAAAGCAACTCGAGATGTCATCATAAGAAACATTTGTGTATGAAGTTCTATTAAAATCCATCAATAAATGTAGGTGCTAGAGCGATGGCAAAGTTTTTCTAAAAATAGCCACATTGACCTTGATCTTGAAAGTCAAAATCGCTCGAGATATTGTCATAAGGAACATTTATGTGCAATTATATTGAAATTGGTGAAAAAATGTAAGCGCTAGAGCAATGACAAAGTTTTTCTAAAAATAGCCACAGTGACCTTGACCTTGAAAGTCGAACTCGCTCGAGGTATTGCATAAGGAACATTTGTGTGAAGTTATATTGAAATCAGTGAAGAAATGTATTCGCTAGAGCGATGACAAAGTTTTTTCTAAAAATATCCAGTGACCTTGACCTTGAAAGTCGAAATCACTTGAGATATTGTCATAAGGAACATTTGTGTGAAGTTATATTGAAATCGGTGAAGAAATGTAAGCGCTAGAGCGATGACAAAGTTTTTCTAAAAATAGCCACAGTGACCTTGACCTTGAAAGTCGAACTCGCTAGAGATATTGTCATAAGGAACATTTGTGTGAAGTTCTATTGAAATAGGGGAAGAAATGTAGTCGCTAGAGCGATGACAAAGTTTTTCTAAAAATAGCCACAGTGACATTGACCTTGAAAGTCGAAATCGCTTGAGATATTGTCATAATGAACATTTGTGTGAAGTTATATTGAAATCGGTGAAGAAATGTAGGCGCTAGAGCGATGACAAAGTTTTTATAAAAATAGCCACAGTGACCTTGACCTTGAAAGCGGGACTCGCTAGAGATATTATCATACGGAACATTTGTGTGAAGTTATATTGAAATTGGTGAAAAAATGTAAGTGCTAGAGCAATGACAAAGTTTTTCTAAAAATAGCCACAGTGACCTTGACCTTGAAAGTGGAACTCGTTCGAGGTATTGTCATAAGGAACATTTGTGTGAAGTTATATTGAAATCAGTGAAGAAATGTAGTCGCTAGAGTGATGACAAAGTTTTTCTAAAAATAGCCTGAGTGACCTTGACCTTGAAAGTCCAAATCGCTCGAGATATTGTCATCAGGAACATTTGTGTGAAGTTATATTGAAATCGGTGAAGAAAAGTAAGCGCTAGAGCGATGACAAAGTTTTTCTAAAAATAGCCACAGTGACCTTGACCTTGAAAGTGGAACTCAGAGATATTGTCATAAGGAACATTTGTGTGACGTTATATTGAAATCGGTGAAGAAATGTAAGCACTAGAGCGATGACAAAGTTTTTTCTAAAAAAAGCCACAGTGACCTTGACCTTGAGGCCATGACCTTGAAAGTAGAATTCGCTCAAGATATTTTTATAAGGAACATTTGAGTGAAGTTATATTGAAATTGGTGAAAAAATGTAGGCGCTAGTGCGATGACAAAGTTTTTCTAAAAATAGACACATTGACCTTGACCTTGAGGTCATGACCTTGAAAGCTGAACTCGCTCGAGATATTGTAATAAGGAACATTTGTGTGAAGCTATATTGAAATCAGTAAAGAAATGTTGGCGCTAGAGCGATGACAAAGTTTTTTTAAAAATAGCCACAGTGACCTTGACCTTGAGGGGGGGTGTGTCTGGATGGACAAAAATTATGGTACCACTAGAAAGGTCTTGTGACAAGGAGTGCATGTGTGAAATATGAAAGCCCTACTTCTTACCAATCGAAAGTTATGGCCTATGTTAAAGTTTATAAAAGTAGGTCAAATGTCAAGGTCAAGGTCACGAGGTCAAAAATTATGGTACGACTAGAAAGGTCTTGTGACAAGGAGTGCACATGTGAAATATGAAAGCCCTACCACTTACCAATCGAAATTTATGGCAAATGTTAATGTTTTTAAAAAGTAGGTCAAACATCACGGTCAAGGTCACAAGGTCAAAAATTCTGGTACCACTAGAAAGGTCTTGTGACAAGGAATGCACATGTGAAATATGAAAGCCCTATCACTTACCAATCGAAAGTTATGGCCAATGTTAATGTTTTTAAAAATTTTGTAAAAAATAGGTCAAAGGTCAAGTTCAAGGTCACAATATCAAAAATAATGGTACCACTGGAAAGGTCTTGTGATAAGGTATACACATGTGAAATATGAAAGCTCTATCTATTACCATTCAAAAGTTATGCCCAATGTTAAGGTTTTTGTAGACAGACAAACGGAAAAATTTTGTAAAAAAAAATAGGTCAAAGGTGAAGTTCAAGGTCACAAGATCAAAAATTATGGTACCACTGGAAAGGTCTTGTGATAAGGTATACACATGTGAAATATGAAAGCTCTATCTATTACCATTCAAAAGTTATGCCCAATGTTAAGGTTTTTGTAGACAGACAAACGGAAAAATTGTGTAAAAAATAGGTCAAAGGTCAAGTTCAAGGTCACGAGATCAAAAATTATGGTACCACTGGAAAGGTCTTGTGATAAGGTAAACACATGTGAAATATGAAAGCTCTATCTATTACCATTCAAAAGTTATGCCCAATGTTAAGGTTTTTGTAGACAGACAACCAGACAGACAGACAGACAGACCAAAAACTATATGCCCCCGAATCTCTTAGATTCCGGGGGCATAATAAGCAAGTTATTGACAAAACCCGAAAAAAGGCCCCTTTTTTTACCTTTGACCTCTAAGTATGACCTTGACCTTTCAGGTACCAACCTGGGTCATGCACGTAACACATCGTCTTAAATTGGTTAACATTTCTGCCAAGAAATTTCAAAATCCATCTCAAAATAAGAAAGTTATTGACCAAACACGAAAAAAAGGCCCCTTTTTTACCTTTGACCTTTAAATATGACCTTGACCTTTAAGGTACCGACCTGCCTCATGCGCACCACACATCGTCTCATGGTTGTTAATATTTCTACCAAGTAATTTTAAAATCCATCTCAAAATAAGAAAGCTATTGACCAAACACGAAAAAAAAGGCCCCTTTTTTAACCTTTGACCTCTAAGTATGACCTTGACCATTGAGTTACCGACCTGCCTCATGCGCACCACACATCGTCTTATGGTTGTTAATATTTCTGCCAAGTAATTTTAAAATCCATCTGAAAATAAGAAAGTTATTGACCAGACACGATTTGCCCATACATATATACATACCGACAAACTTCCACGGGAGATAATTCAAAAAGTGTAAATGCGAGAGTTATAGTCTGCTGAATTTGTTTTTGCAAACTTCTTAAAAATATTTTTGCATACAGGCAAACAGTGGGGGCCCTGATCTGGGTCCACACTGTTTGCAAAAAATTAGTTTCAAGGTAACCAGCAGACGGCAAAGCAGACAACAATTGTCGTGATTGGCATTTTATGGGATAAAGTATTTATTCCTAGGAAAGTCTTGTTTTCTTAGGTAAGTCTTGTTTTCCTAGGTAAGTCTTGTACGAGGCCAGTAAGTCTCCAAACAATGACATAATAAACGGCCAATCTTGGCTTCAAGCTGACAACTAATTGGCACTTCACATCCGTACTTGTCTTTCCTACGCTAAATTAATCTTCCCAGTTCCGGAAGGCCTTTAATAGACATTTTATCCATATACAGCACATCGTTAGGCACAGTATTGTTAAACGTGTGTATCTCATAATAGCTAATAGGATATTTTTACCCCTTTTCCCCATCAAAACATGCAATGTTGGTACTCATTAGAATCGCTTAAGTGAGGCCATTCTAATGCGTAACCACAATTTATTTTCTGCTTTTTTGGAAAATATGGTTTCTTCCAAAATTCCATATCAACCAACACTTCTTCTTATCAGGTACTCTGAAACAGCTGTCACGTCCAGTTTTATGATTTTCTGGTCATTTGTTCTCATTCAATAAATGATTTGCTTTTCAAGTTTTGCTGATTACCGTAATTGGTTTCATGTAAAACTCTTTCTCTTTGGAATAAACTAGAAGCCTCCGTGGTGCAGTGGTTACGCTACTCGCCTTGTAAACCAGGGATCGCAGGATCGATCCCGGGCTTCTCCAGACTTTCGGATGAGTCTTTAAACCGAGGTCCCGTCTCCGTATGACCTTAGCTGTTGGTGGGACGTAAAACTAAAACTCACTCTCACTCACTCTTTGGAATAAAATTTTTTCTGCTTTACATTCACTTTTTAGCAGCTGGCCATTTGATGTGTCGGTGATCCGTGACACTAGTTCTGTTATATAGGCACTTCCAGTACAAGTTATCCTTTACCACCCTCTGGGCTATTTCAGCAGAGAACAAATTGTTGATTTTTTCCCTACAATACAGGACTTGACATCTCATGCAAATTGTCTCCTGAGACAATTTGTATGGCATGTCGAATCCTGGATTTGACATCTCATACATATTGTTGCTATAGGAGACAATTTGCATGAAATGTCAAATCCTGTTTTCTGGGCAAAAAAAAAATTCAAAATGTCGTCTGCTGAAAAAAAATACCAAGCATGCGTATCGTTGAGCAAATAGATATAATGACATACTTTCCATCATTTAAAAGGGTCACAACTTTTACCAACTTCCTATTTGCTTCCCTGTAATGTAAGCCTCTCTGTAACAAGAGGGCCATGATGGCCACAGATTGCTCATCTTAGCTCAAGATGTGTTGTGTCACTTGTGGAAGTGATGGGGGCCAGACTTACTGGTTTCTATTTTTAGCTCTTGCAGCCATCTTGTTCAATGGTGGATCACCAGTTCAGCTTTTCTTTGTGAAGTTCAAAATTTTAATGAAACTGACCCAAGGTTTAAGATTTTTCAATTTTTAGATCTGGCAGCCATCTTGGGTGGAACTTTTGTACAGTGTCACTTAGGTAACACTCCCATGATTTTTTAATGAAAAATGGTCCCTAAGGGTAAAGGAGTAGTAGCTATATAAAGCTTATTCTATCTAAAGCTCTGGCAGCCCTCACTGATTCATTGAAGCATATCCATTTTAGCTAAATTCAGCGGTGTCGGCTAGGTAAGTCTGAGATTTTCGTAAGATTGCTGGAAATTTTTAGATCTTCACTGTAGCATATCCATTTCAGCTATTTTAGAAGGGAGTCAGCTAGGAAACACTACCAATTTAACCTACATTATAATGAAGTCAGTCACAAATATCGTAATACCTACCAAAAGCTGTTTCCCCATTTTTTGTCTTGGCATCAAGGTCAGCACCATTCTTGACAAGTATTTCTAAGACTTCAGGCTGAAAATATTCACATAACAACACCTGTTACATGACATAGTAGCTTATCTGTTTTTGCCTTGCCTGCACCTCTGTGTGCTAAAATGGTGTCTTTTTTGTCTCCAGGACTAGCAGTTTGTAACCCTTAAGATGCTGAGAAAACTATATACACCTGAAAATGTCATCTGCTTATGTCGTCTGCTGAATTTTTTTGAAAACCTTTTTAAGAATATTTTTTGCATACAGGCAAACAGTGTGGGCCCAGATCAGACTGCAAAAAATTACTTTTAAGGTAACCAGCAGACGGCAAAGCAGACGACAATTGTCGTGATTGGTATTTTATGGGTTAAATAAAAACATTCAATATTTTTCTTATTTCTAGTCAAAATATAGATTGTTGGCTCTAAGGAGTACCCACAATCTATGCTTTTGAGCAAAAATAAGGAAAGTAATAACATACGCCCATTTCTCTGTGTAAAGTGGGATTTAGAGGGTGCAGTGCTGAGTACACAGACAAAATAACCCAAAGAAGGAAATTTCTAAGTTTGTGGCTTTGATCTCGGGGTCATTGGAAATGAATGTAATTTTGTATCAACATGCTGAGTGAGTTTTGCATCCCACCAACAGCTAAGGTCATATGGGGATGGGACCTCAGCTTAAAGACTCATCCCAAAGTCTGGCGAAGCCCATGATCGATCCTGCGACCCCTGGTTTATGAGGTGAGTAGCATAATCACTACACCAGGGAGGTTTCTATCAACATGCTGAATAGATGACCTTGTTGTGGTAGTGCTCAATTCACCTTATTTGCATTATCTGCTGGTTCCTAGTCTGAAGGTTATCAGTGTTGGAAAAACAGGTAACCAGACCCCCCTGACCTTGAAAGGTCAGGGAGGTCTGGTTACATGTTTTTCCAATATTGACAATGTGCAAGCTGGGGGCCAGCAAATAATGCAAAAATGGTGAATACAATTTTTGACTAATTCTGGACCAATATCGGGGCTTGAAGAAGTAGATAGGCTGCATGATGCTTCCACGCAGAGCTGAAACTGACCGCACACGAGTAGTGGTAAACCACTTAGAGGATCTAATTAAGCCTGCCCAGGCAAAGCGGTGCGAGTCCGACCGTCCATGCTCAAAACTATTGGGTTCATAGGGCGACAGGTCTTGAGATGTCATTCATCTCAATGTCGCGTAAAGTCCCACAAAATTAGAAGCAACGTCTCCAAAATGACCTATACAGTGTTGACAGGGAGGTTAAACCTCAAATCAAACAAACAAACAAATTGAATATCAGGCTTGTGGCTGCTGAGACATGAGTGTACACTTAAATTGGTAGTTAAACTTAAAAGAGTGTGAGGCAGACCCCAACAGAGACACACCAGGCTACAACAATATCGCCCTGTGCTTTCATAATTTTTTTTTTTTTTGTTTTGTTTTACGGCCCTTTGAAGATTATTTCACTCATGTTGAGCCAATCGTTAATCAGAGGTGGGCAAAAACCCGAATACCCGGAGAAAAAACCACCTGACTTTCCATTGCAGAGCTTGGCGTTTCACATGTGACCCGAGCCAGGCTCGAACCCGCATCTGTGAGAGACCTAATGATTACGATTCGGCGCTCTTATCCACTAGGCCAAGGAGGCCTGTCTGTGTTTTCATATTGACGGGCTACAACTATATCAGCTTAGGTGTTTGTTTGTTTGAGGTTTAACGTCCCTGTAAACACAATTTAGGTCATTTTGGAGAAGTTGCTTCCAAATTTTACCAGACATTGGGATGAAATGACATCTTAAGCTCTGCCACCCAATGCAACCCAAAGGGCTTATATACATGGAGGGTCTGACTCTCATCACTTTGCCTGGACAGGGTTAAACCTTCTAAGCGGTTTATCAATACTCGTGTGTGGTCAGTTTCTGACAGCTCTGTGGGTAAGCACCATGCAGCCCATTCTTTTTCTCCAAGCCCTGATGGGTGCGGGCCAATTAGCTTAGGTGTAGGGCTCATTATGCAGGTTACCTATGGCTGTGCATAATGAGAGATATTTGCAGTGAAGAGGAATCCCTTAAGACCCCAAGAAAAACTACATCTGAAAAAGTTGTCTGATTAATATGTCGTCTGCTGAATATTTTTGCAAACTTTTTAAAAATATTTTTGCATACAGGCAAACAATGTGGGCCCAGGAGCAGTCTGATCTGGATCCACACTGTTTGCAAAAAATTACTTTTAAGGGTACACGCAGACGGCAAAGCAGACGACAATTGTCATGATTGGCATTTTATGGGTTAATCCTTATCCCACTGAATGCGACAACCTCTAACTTTGCAAACAGGGTAGATTCAGATCAAATTGCTTCAGGATCTACACTATTTGCCATCATGAATTTAAATGAACAAATTACATCAAGTAATTTGATTTGTTGAAATGAAAATGGGTGTGGCTACATTAATTTATGCAGTTGGATAAGGGTTAATATAAAGCATTTTTCTTCCACATTATAGGGTCTGCCCTTAAAGTTAAGAATTTGCTCCCCACTGGGAGCAAATTCTTTCAGAGTAGCCTTATCTCTGAGATAGACATTAATTTTTTATTTTTTATTTTAAATTTTTATTTTCATTTTTGTGCATAACACCAAAACATTTTCTGCACCACTAGCAAGCTACGCAATATCATGATAAGGGCCCCCGCCCACTGGGGCTTGACGAAATAGATGGGTTGCATGATGCTTCCACTCAGAGCTGAAACTGATCTGCACACGAGTACTGGTAAACAGCTTAGAGGTTCTAAGCCTGCCCAGGCAAAGCGGTGCGAGTTGGCCCGTCCATGCTAATAAACCCTTTTGGTTTCATTGGCCTTGAGATGTCATTTCATCTCAAGGTCGGGTAAAAGTCCCACAAAATTGGAAGCAACGTCTCCAAAATGACCTTTACAGTGTTGACGGGGACATTAAACCTCAAATCAAACAAACAAACAAACAATATCATGATAAGGAACTTTTTCTTCCTGAAACATCATACATTTATGTTTGATGAATTGCCATGTACTATATGGGCCCCATCAAGCAATTTTGGTACTTATCGCTTTTGCGAGCAGCGAAGGTTCAGGCGAGCCTGCGCATCCGCGCAGTCTCGCCAGAACCTTCGCTGCTCGCTCATACAAGCAGTGAATCAAGAGGAACCTTCAGACAAAAAGCCATATCCCTGTCCCCTTTGAATGGCTGGGAATGTGCAGTTAAAATTTGTCATGACGGAATGCTCGAAGATACAAATTCGCTTGGCGGGGCTCATATGATGTTTTTACCTTTACCAGTCTCTAGGCTAATTCAGCAGATGACAAATTTATGGTATAGCTAATGCAATTTGACATGAGTATGGTGACCTCTATAACCATAATTTCACATGCGACTGAATGCATATACACCACAACCCCTTTATAACACTATTAATGGGGTCCAAAGCAGAAACGTGTTAGTTAAACAACCGTGTTATATCCAAACAAAAATGTATAGATTATATAGAAAAATGACCATTTATGGTCATTTTTCTGTATAATCTATACATTTTTGGGGTCAATCTTGAAACCGTTTTATATCCAAAACCGTGTTATAATGAACCGTGTTATAATGAGGTTGTGGTGTATTTATTTTCACAGTTTTCCGAAGAGGTGGATATTGTTATTCAATACAAAGAGGTTGGTAAATGGATCGCCATTCAGGAGATGCAGAAATTCATGAGAAGTTTACCAAACCCGACCTATCAGGCGATAACTAATTTATTCTTTGCATAGAGGTCAGTCTCGTGTCAAATTGAAGAAGCTATATATTTCCTATTTTTTGCTCAAAACAGCTTCAGGCAAATTGTTTCCGATGGAGACAATTTGCATGAAATATCAAAATCTGTTTTCTGGGAAAAATAAGAGGAATATTTTAAAATAATGTCTAAGGAATTTTTTTACCCAGAGTGCTGAGCATTAAAATTCAAGCAGATATCAACAATCTATTTCAAAATGTTCAAAGAATGTGTCAATATTAACCCTTAAGACTCTGCGTAAAACTATATCTGAAAATGTCATCTGCTTATGTCGTCTGCTGATTTGTTTTGCAAACCTTTTAAAAATATTTTTGCATACAGGGAAACAGTGTGGGCCCGGATCAGACTGCGTCTTATCTGTGTCCACACTGTTTTCAAAAAAATTACTTTTAAAGTAACCGGCAGATGGCAAAAACAGACGACAATTTTCATGATTGGCATTTTACGGGTTAACTGAACAAGGAATGAGCAATATACATTACCTGTAACCAGCACGCTGCTGCATGAATCGGGAGCCAGGAGTCATAATCACGTATATGTAACGACACATGATGATCTAACAGAAACTCTAGCACATCTATATAACCATTGGCCGCTGCTATGTGTAGCTGAAAAAGAAAAAGAGCCATATTAAACCTTTTTGTACCAAATGGAATCTTCCTCCTTATATATAGCAGGAGTCCATTTCAAAATTTAGGGCTGTTGGGTTGTGTTTCCTTCAATATCTATTTGAAAACTGACTGAACATTTCGCAAACAATGTATAGGCCCAGATCAGACACCGCATTTTGCGGCGTCTGATCTGGGCCTATACACTGTTCGCCAACTACCCATTTTGGGGCTTCCTGTACAAAATAGGTTAACAGCCTTCACTGCCAAAGTACTTTATAGGTTTCAGCCTTAACAGCACTATTTGGCAAAAAATTAGGGCTAAAATTAGGGCTACTGTTTGGCAAACAATAAGGGCTAAATGAGGAAATTAGGTCTAAACAAATAAAAGTTATGAACTGGTTTACCTATAAAATGTTAGCCCCGCCCCCCTCCCCCCCCCCCCCACCACATAGGGGCTTAAAGAAATAGATGGGCTGCATGATGCTTCCATGCAGAGCTGAAACTGACTGCACACAAGTACTGGTAAACCGCTTAGAGGATCTAAGCCTGCCCAGGAAAAGCCATGGGTACGAGTTAGACCATCAATGCATATATACCCTATCGGTTTCATTGGGTGGCAAGGATTGGAATGTCATTTCATCTCAATGTTGGGTAAGAGTCCCATAAAATTGGAAGCGATGTCTCCAAAATGACATTAACAGTGTTGATGGGGATGTTAAACCTCAAATAAAACAAGGCAATGTGGTCAGTTTCGTAGGCAGACTTAACATTAGCGGTTAACAAGTACCCTGCACTCTCTTTGCCAAATCTCTTGTATTCTCTACACCCATGCACACTAGTACTAGAGACCACCTTTGGAGCTGTTCAAAAGTGGTCTTAAAGACCACTTTGAACAGCCCCAAAGGTTGTCTCACTATATGAATTTTACTGCATTTCTGCTCACTTTAAGTGGCTTCTGATCCTACATCTGTCTATTTTCACTTAAACACCCTTGGGGAATTAAGCAGCTCTGACCATTAAGAATCAAGGAAATTCTAATGTATTGTAAAATTACATGCTGGTAGAAGGAAAGCTCTTTAGGGAATTTTTTTTTTCTTTTCACAACAGAAATTTACATCAGTAATAACATACATATTCAATTACGTAATGAGGTTATTGTATTTCTCCTCTCTTTATTTCGTTTTTTTCTATTTCAAACGGAACTTGATCATTTCAGTCACGATAAATATACCGTATTCGCCCTAATTACCGCACATGCTCCTATAAGCGCACACCAAAGCTATTTTTGAAAAGGAAATGTTTAAAGGCACACTTTACAGTAACCTCTCCTCGAAGCTCTCACAGTAAATCTATAAAAACGTACTGTTATTTCTTCAACAGTGAAGGCAATGCTTAACCCTTCTCTTGCTGAATATTCATTTAAGCCACACCCATTTCTGACTTTGAACCAATCAGATTACTTGATGTAATTTATTGCTACAAATTCATAAACTGAATGCCAAACAGTGTAGATCCTGATCAGATGGCTTCTTCAGAAGCCATCTGATCTGGATCTACACTGTTTCCAAAGATAGGGGTTGTCGTGAACAGCAAGATAAGGGTTAAGTATCCTTTTCCGTTAAACCTCAAATCAAACAAACAAATGTTCCATCCCATTAAATATCAGTATGCATCATCTCGGAAGCTATTGTTTTCGTATCAGGTGTGCGCTAATTAGGTAGATTTTTCACCACGATTTTTTTACACGATTTTGAAAAAACTAAGCGCACGGTGCGGTAATTAGGGCGAATACGGCATACATTATTTCTGCTAGTTTGGCTTAACATTGTCTAAGTGCCCACATGTCAAATTTTCAGACACATAATAATATTCCAAGACAAGTGAAATGGGATTTATTCATGTTTTATTTTCACAATATATTGCATGTCGTAAATAAAACTGTTAAATATATAGTCGTGACAATGTAAAAAAGCATTATGCAAAACATGAGAGAGCCCAGATGGACCTGAATCGCTCACCTGATTTACAGATGCCACACAGCTTCTGAAAGTCATGTTGGTATATGACAGCCATTCCTGAGATGATCACCTGGCAAGGATGAATAAAACTGGCTTAAGATTTTCTATTTTCATCTCTGTCAGCCACTTTGTTCATTAGAGTGGAACCATTTTACCTATCTTAGTAGACGATCACCTGAGCAACATTCCTATAAAGTTTGAATGAAATTCGCCCAAGGGTAAAGGAGTTTTCGTTTAAAGTTTGTCTATTTTTAGATCTGGTGGTCATTTTGATCATTCAGAGCTGAACCTATTAGATACTTTGGTTTTGTTTGTTTGATTTGAGGTTTAACGTCCCCGTCAGCACTATATAGGTCATTTTGGAGACGCTGCTTCCAATTTTGTGGGACTTTTACCCGAGACTGAGATAAAATGACATTTCAAGCTCTGTAAACCAATGAAACCAATAGGGTTTATAAGCATGGATGGTCTAACTCACACAGCTTTGCCTGGGCAGGCTTAGATCCCCCACGCGGTTTACAAGTACTTGTGTGCGGTCGGTTTCAGCTCTGCGTGGAAGCATCATGCAGCCCATTTATTTCTTCAAGCCCCAATGGGGGGGGGGGGGGGGGTGGGGGGGGGGGCCGAAGGTAGTTTGGTAATCTAAGCAACATTCTATAAAATTTGATTGAAATTGGCCAAGGGGTATAGGAGCTGTTGTTTAAAGGTTTTTCTATTTTTAGCTCTGGAAGCTAGAGTATATTGTTCATCGAAGTGCAACAATTTTAGTTTTTTTAGTAGGGAGCCACCTAGGCCACATTCCTGTAAAGCTTGAATCAAACTTGCCCAAGGATTTAGGAGTTTGCATTTAAAGCAAATTGTTGACATTTTTCTTTTTATTTGCTTTGGTGGCCATTTTGAATATCAGAGCAGAACTGATTTAGCTATTTTGGTAGAGGGTCACCCAAGCAATATTCTTATAAAGTTTGAAATGGCCCAAGGGTATAAGAGGAGTTGTTGTCTAAAGATTTTTCTACTTTTAGTTGTGGTGGCCATTTTGCTTATTTGAGCGGAAAATTAGGTCTAAACAAATAAAAGTCCCGGCACATTTTGGCTTGAAGAAGTAGATGGGCTGCATGATGCTTCCGCGCAGAGCTGTATCTGACCTGCACACGAGTACTGGTAAACCGCTTAGAGGATCTAAGTCTGCCCAGGAAAGGCCATGAGTGCAAGTCGGACCGTCACTGCATATATACCCTATTGGTTTCATTGGGTGGCAGGGATTGAGATGTCATTTCATTTCAATGTTGGGAAAGAGTCCCATTAAATTGGAAGCGATGTCTCCAAAATGACATAAATAATGTTGATGGGGATGTTAAACCTCAAATCAAACAAGGCAATGTGGTCAGTTTCGTAGGCAGACTTAACATTAGCGGTAAACCAGTACACTGCACACTCTTTGCCAAATCT
This sequence comes from Lucinisca nassula, assembly GCA_963580285.1. Classification (NCBI taxonomy): domain Eukaryota; kingdom Metazoa; phylum Mollusca; class Bivalvia; order Lucinida; family Lucinidae; genus Lucinisca; species Lucinisca nassula. The sequence continues at coordinate 88,317,894 of OY757017.1, forward strand.
CTTTCTTGTATTCTCTACACCCATGCACACTAGTACTAGAGACCACCTTTGGAGCTGTTCAAAAGTGGTCTTTAAGACCACTTTTGAACAGCCCCAAAGGTAGTCTCACTATAGGAATTTTACTGTATTTCTGCTCAGTTTAAGTGGCTTTTGATCTGGCATCTGTCTATTTTCACTGAAACACCCTTGGGGAATTAAGCAGCTCTGACCATTAAGAATCAAGGAAATTCTAATGTATTGTAAAATTACATGCTGGTAGAAGGAAAGCTCTTTAGGGAATATTTTTTTTTCTTTACACAACAGAAATTTACATCAGTAATAACATACATATTCAATTACGTAATGAGGTTATTGTATTTCTCCTCTCTTTATTTCGTTTTTTTCTATTTCAAACGGAACTTGATCATTTTAGTCACGATAGATATATACATTATTTCCCCTAGTTTGGCTTAACCCTTATCTTGCTGAATATTCATTTAAGCCACACCCATTTCCGTCTATCAACCAATCAAATTACTTGATGTAATTTATTGCTACAAATTCATAAACTTAATGCCAAACAGTGTAGATCCTGATCAGATGGCTTCTTCAGAAGCCATCTGATCTGGATCTACACTGTTTTCAAAGATAGGGTTGTCATGAACAGCAAGAGAAGGGTTAACATTGTCTAAGTGCCCACATGTCAAATTTTCAGACACATAATAATATTCCAAGACAAGTGAAATGGGATTTATTCATGTTTTATTTTCACAATATATTGCATGTCATAAATAAAACTGTTAAATATATAGTTGTGACAATGTAAAAAAGCATTATGCAAAACATGAGAGAGCCCAGATGGTCCTGAATCGCTCACCTGATTTACAGACGTCACACAGCTTCTGAAAGTCATGTTGGTATATGACAGCCATTCCTGAGATGATCACCTGGCAAGGATGAATATAACTGGCTTAAGATTTTCTATTTTCAGCTCTGTCAGCCACTTTGTTCATTAGAGTGGAACCCTTTTACCTATCTTAGTAGACGATCACCTGAGCAACATTCCTATAAAGTTTGATTTGAAATTCGCCCAAGGGTAAAGGAGTTTTCGTTTAAACTTTGTCTATTTTTAGATCTGGTGGTCATTTTGATCATTCAGAGCTGAACCTATTAGATAGTTTGGTTTTGTTTGTTTGATTTGCGGTTTAACGTCCCCGTCAACACTATATAGGTCATTTTGGAGACGCTGCTTCTAATTTTGTGGGACTTTTACCCGACACTGAGATGAAATGACATTTCAAGCTCTGTAAACCAATGAAACCAATAGGGTTTATAAGCATGGACGGACTAACTCGCACAGCTTTGCCTGGGCAAGCTTAGATCCTCTACGCGGTTTACAAGTACTTGTCTGCGGTCGGTTTTAGCTCTGCATGGAAGCACCATGCAGCCCATTTATTTCTTCAAGCCCCAATGGGCGGGGGCCAAACATAGTTTGGTAATCTAAGCAACATTCCTATGAAATTTGATTGAAATTGGCCAAGGGGTATAGGAGCTGTTGTTTAAAGGTTTTTCTATTTTTAGCTCTGGAAGCTAGAGTATATTGTTCATCGAAGTGAAACAATTTTAGTTATTTTAGTAGGGAGCCACAAAGGCAACATTCCTGTAAAGCTTGAATCAAACTGGCCCAAGGATTTAGGAGTTTGCATTTAAAGCAAATTGTTGACATTTTTCTTTTTATTTGCTTTGGTGGCCATTTTGCATATTGGAGCAGAACTGATTTAGCTTTTTGGCAGAGGGTCACCCAAGCAATATTCTTATAAAGTTTGAAATGGCCCAAGGGTATAAGAGGAGTTGTTGTTTAAAGATTTTTCTACTTTAAGTTCTGGTAGCCATTTCGCTTATTTGAGCCGAACCCATTTAGCTATTTTGGAAGAGAGTCACCAAAGCAACATTCCATTACGGAAACACGCCTATACAAATACAATTGCCACCTTTATCGCCGAAAAAATGAAATTTTTTATGATAAACTAGAAATGTGTCCAGACGACACAGATGCCCCTGCCAAGGGCCCCGCCTCACCCCGAAAATCGATGTTGCAACAAAATTTTCTAAGTGTGTGACCTTGTCATCAGGAACATTTGTGAGAAGATATATTGAAATTGCTGAAAAAATGTAAGCGTTAGAGCAATGACAAAGTTTTTCTAAAAATAGCCACAGTGACCTTGACCTTGAAAGTCGAACTCGCTCGAGGTATTGTCATAAGGTACATATGTGTGAAGTTATATTGAAATCAGTGAAGAAATGTAGTCGCTAGAGTGATGACAAAGTTTTTCTAAAAATAGCCACAGTGACCTTGACCTTGAAAGTCGAAATCGCTCGAGATATTGTCATAAGGAACATTTGTGTGAAGTGATATTGAAATCGGTGAAGAAATGTAAGCGCTAGAGCGATGACAAAGTTTTTCTAAAAATAGCCACAGTGACCTTGACCTTGAAAGTGGAACTTGCTAGGGAAATTGTCATAAGGAACATTTGTGTGAAGTAATATTGAAATTGGTGAAAAAATGTAAGCGCTAGAGCAATGACAAAGTTTTTCTAAAAATAGCCACAGTGACCTTGACCTTGAAGGTAGAAATGGCTCGAGATATTGTCATAAGGAACATTTGTGTGAAGTTATATTGAAATCGGTGAAGAAATGTAAGCGCTAGAGCGATGACAAAGTTTTTCTAAAAATAGCCACAGTGACCTTGACCTTGAGGTCATGACCTTGAAAGTCAAACTGGCTCGAGATATTGTCATAAAGGAACATTTGTGTGAAGTTATATTGAAATCAGTGAAGAAATATAGACGCTAGAGCTATGTTGTGCGAGGGGATAATTAAAAAATTTTAAGTCTGTGACCTTGACCTTGAGCTCATGGGCATGGGTGGGGGTATCGCTGAATAAAATGGACAGGTATCTAACATCATACCAAATATCAACTCAATCCATCGCACGATTTGGAAAATATCAACTAAAATATCTAATTAAAAATATCTAAGTCTGTGACCTTGACCTTGAAGCCATAGGCATGAGTGGGGGTATTGCCAAATAAACATTTGGACCTGTATCTATCATCATAGCATACATAAGCCAAATCCATAATATAGTTTGGAAAATTTGAGCTTTTTAAAATCTTTCACATTAAAATTGTCTAAGTCTGTGACCTTGACCTTGAGGTCATAGGCATGGGTGGGGGTATTGCTGAATAAAACATTGTACCTATATCTATCATCATATGAACCAAAGCCATCATAAAAGTTCAGGTTCTACCAGGTACAAATACCTTAACTGGAGTCTTTAATATGGAAAATTTGTAAGTCCATGACCTTGACCTTGAGGCCATGGGCATGGGTGGGGGTATCGCTGAATAAAACTTTGGACCTATATCTTTAATCATACCAAATATGAACCAATTCCATCAAATGGTTTGGAAAATATGAGTTCTAAAATGTTCAAGTCTACCTGTTACAAAAACCTTAACCTGAGTCTTTAACATTGAAAATTTCTAAGTCTGTGACCTTGACCTTGAGGTCACAGACATGGGTGGGGGTATTGCTTAATAAAACTTTGGACCTATATCTATCATCATACCAAAGATGAACCAGTTCCATCAAAAGGTTAGGAAAATATGAGTTCTAAAAGTTCAGGCTCTACCTGTTACAAAAACTTTAACCTGAGGTTACAGGATCACGTACATACGTACGTACGTACACACACACACACGTACAGACGGACGTACACATGTACGCACGTACGGAAAACCGAATAACTATATGCCCCCGGCATCATATGATGCGGGGGCATAAAAATTGTGATATTTTTCTTATTTCTGCTCCAAATATAGATTGTGGGCACCCGTTAGAACGGCCTCATCGAGGCCGTTCTAACGAGTACCCACAATCTATATTTTAGAGCAGAAATAAGAAAAAAAAGGTATACCCCCGGAAACCCCAGTTTTACTATATAAAAGTGGGGTTCGAGGGGGTCAAAATAATATAGGCGTTTTTTCGTGATGTATGAAGTTTGAACGAAATTCACTCAAGGGTAAAGGAGGCCTTTTTGTTAAGAAGATTTTTATATTTTTAGCTGACAGCCAGCTTGGTCAATGGAGAATAACAATTTTGGCTATTTTGGTAGGAAACTACCTAGGCAACATTCCTGTGAAGTTTGAATCAAACTGAGCCAAAGGTTTAGGAGAAGTTCCCATTTGAAGCAAATTTTTTATGTTGAGCAGAACTGTTTTAGCTATTTTGGTAGAGGGTCGCCTGAGCAACATTACCATGAAGTTTAAATGAAATTGGCCAAAGGGTAAAGGAGGAGTTTTCATTAAAGGAATTTCTATTTTTAGCTCTGGCAGCCATCTTGTTCATTGGAGTGGAACAATTTTAGCAATTTTGGAAGAGAGCCACCTAGGTAATATTACTGTGAAATTTGAATCAAATTTAGGGGGATTTTGTTTAACGTCCCCATCAACACTGTAAAGGTCATTTTGGAGACTTTGCTTCGAATTTTGTGGGACTTTTACCCAACATCGAGATGAAATGACATCTCAAGCCCTGTCGCCCAATGAAACCAATAGGGTTTATAAGCATGGACGGGCCGACTCGCACCGCTTTGCCTGGGCAGGCTTAGATCCTCTAAGCTATTTACCAGTACTCATGTGCGGGTTGGTTTCAGCTCTGCGTGGAAGCATCATGCAGCCCATATATTTCTTCAAGCCCCCGATGGGCAGAGGCCATAAATTTAGGGGGAGTTTGCATTCATAGCAAAGTGTTGGTGAGGCATGACATATGACAGATGACAGTGACGGTACCATTACTTAACCTATTTCATTTTCCATATTTTTGTCAATGAGCTCTGACCTAAATTTACCATCAGCTTTTGCTCAATGTCCTCCAGAGAAATCATTCACCCATATAAGCCTAGTGCCATGAAAAGGAGACATTGGCAAACAGTGCAGAACCAGATCAGCAGCCACAGATGCGGTTGCTGATCTGGGTCTTCACTGTTTACCAAATGTACAAGAACTTTTGTAAAACTTGCAATTAACGAAATTAACCAGCCACCCAGCACCACCTAAGGCTATTAGAAGGAATTAAGATTCTAGTCATATGTCCAGCTAAATTTTGCATGACAAATAGGTCTGCCAGTGTCAGAAGCTTGGGTGACTGGCATTCAATTACAATATGTAGTTCCAGTTTCTATGAATTTACCGGATGAGCTCTTGAATGAAAGATGATTGAATTTCTTAACTATGTCATCTTATTGCCCCCATTCAATTTGGTTATAGTACGGATGTAAAGAGTACAGAGAATTGCTTATTTGTTTGGCCTTTAACAGCCCAGCCAAAACAATATCGTCATGTTGGGCCCATGAGTTTACAAAACCCCATTTTCTGAGGCAAGCTTATGCAGAAGCAGTTATCCAGTACATTGGGTAAGTTCCAGGCAAAATATTAACTAGTTTGGTTGGGAAAAATGCTACACTTTAGTCCCTTTAGTACTCTACTCATTATAACACTGTTTTGGTTATTGCACGGCCAGGTCTTGTCTCCCAAATTGTCATTTTACTATAATTTCTGTATAAAATTATCCCTTTATAACATGGTTCACTTATAACATGGTCCTGTTCTATGCATCCCAAACATAGCATTATAAAGGGACTGCTCCGTATATAGTTAGGGAAGGCAAACTGGCTGCCAATGTTTTTTTATGGTCAAACATGGTTCACCATGGGCTTAGTCCATGGTCTACCATGGTGTTCATGGTCACCTTAGTCCATGGTATATGAACATGGGTGGCCATTTTACAAAACATGGTTTACCAAGGTTGTATGACCATGAACTACCATTGGTAGTCCATAAATAGTATTCCATGATAGTTGATGGTAGTCCATATATAGTATTCCATGATAGTTGATGGTCACCCTGGCCATCATTTTCGCCTGGGTTAACCCTTCTCTTGCTGAATATTCAGTTTAGCCACACCCATTTCTGAATTTGAACCAATCAAATTACTTGATGTAATTTATTCCTACAAATTCATGAATTGAATGTCAAACAGTGTAGTTTGATCTGAATCTACACTGTTTCCAAATATAGGGGTTGTAGGGTTTTGCCAGTAACTGAGAATCAGTGGAATGGAGGAAGGGAGAGAATGACTGTAAATAAAAATAAAATAATAATAAAAAAAATCATGATCTACCATAATGATCCTAAGTATTGGGACAGACAGACCTAAGCAAGCAGTGCAGACCCTGATCAGACCTCCTGAAGGGGCAGTCTGATCTGGGTCTACATTGCTTGCAATTCTGTCTGCACTTTTTGGACTCCTTGCTGGATCATTGTACACATTTGGTAAAGGAGAATTACAGAAGATCCTCAAGGTGTCCAAATTTATAGGATTTTTACATACATGTACAGTAAAATTTTTTGTTTGGTTTGAGGTTTTACGTCCCCGTCAACACTGTAAAGGTCATTTTGGAGACATTGCTTCCAATTTTGTGGGACTTTTAGCATACATTGAGATGAAATGACATCTCAAGCCCTGTCGCCCAATGAAACCAATAAGGTTTATTAGCATGGACCGGTCCGCCTCGCACCGCGGTGCCTGGACAGGCTTAGATCCTCTAAGCGGTTTACCAGAACTAGTGTGTGGGCCAGATTCAGCTCTGCGTGGAAGCATCATGCAGCCCATATATTTCTTCAACCCCCTATCAGTGGGGGCCGACATGTACAGTAAAATACCTATATTAAGACCACCTTTGGGACTGTTCAAAAGTGGTCTTGAAGACCACTTTTGAACAGTCCCAAAGATGGTCCCTGACCAGAGGATATTGTAGGCAAAAACACAAAGAAAAATTCAGTGTACCCTTCAAAAGAGAAGATGGTCCCTGACCAGAGGATATTGTAGGCAAAAACACAAAGAAAAATTCAGTGTACCCTTCAAAATAAGCTTTTTATATCAAAATTAGTCCTAATTTTACGTGGTCTTAATAGCAGAATTTCACTGTACTAAAGACCACTGCCAGACCCAGTTGGATCCAACTGGCAGCTCCTGATCCAAATGAGCCACTGCTGCTGACTTAAAATGTGTGTCCAAGCATGTGTGTGTTTGTTTGTGTTAACCCTTGTCCTGCTGAGCCTGGATATGCCTTATTTTCCAAACAATGAAGATCCAGATCAGTTGGCTTCTGACGAAGCCATCTGATCTGGATCTACATTGTTTGCCATTCAGATTGTGAATTTGTTGCAATAATTTGCATCAAGTAATCTGATTGGTTGATAATCGGCAGTGGGTGTGGCATATATGAATATTCAGCAGGACAAGGGTTAAGGTTTTTCATGCCTGCCAGAAGTAAATATCATTATATAGTAATGGCTGTGTGTTTCAAAGTATATTTTGTCATAAAAATTAAAGAAACTGACTAACTATTGTTACCAGATTTGTTCTGACTTCAGAGAAGATATCAAATGATACATCGAATATCAACAGCTGTTTATACAAATATCGGAACGAAAATTTTGATCCATACACAGATCTAGTATACATGCGAGTTATTTTGTGAGTTTGTGCATGTAAGTGTGTGCATGCATAAGTTAATGGATGCATGTAGGTCCATGCCTCTGTAGTTGTTTCTTATTGGGCATAATATTGTAGGAACCACTTTCAGGCTTTTCCAGAAAGTGTCCACAATACACTTTTGGGAACCTCTTTTAGTCATTTTCCTGCTGAATAACTTAGTTTAGCAACACCCATTTCTGATTATCAGCCAATGAAATTACATGAAATTGATATGATGTATTCAATGAAATTTGCCAACTAAATGACAAACATTGTAGATCCAAATCAGATGGCTTCTGAATCAGATGGCTGAAGAAGCCATCTGATCAGGATCTACACTGTTTGCAATGGTAGGCTTTTTTGTGTTCGGCGGATTAAGGGTTAAGCTACTCCAACAAGTATCCATAATATATGTTCACACTGGTAAAGGCAAGCGCGCAGGATAAGGAACAAACACACCGGATAAGGAAATTTTTCCGCTCAGGATAAAAAAGAAAATGGCGGAATGGGTATCACATGTGCAGGTTTGTTGTTGTTCTAGATCTCGTATTATGGTTACTAATCAATACGGCTGCTCACATTAGCTTCACGGAAGACACATATTATTCACAAATTTATATTCGATGGTCCGAATTCGACAGTTACATCCAGTCAAACGGAGAACCGGACACAGTGGAGCTACTCCACCGCGAAAGCTCATTATTTTACATGAAACGCTCTTCTGGGAAGACGGCATGCACTGTTTTGTTGGTTGTAGACAGACACATGATAACTCGGATTGTTGCAAATACGATTTAAGGAAAATTTGAAATTAGAAGGCTCACAGTGAGAAATACTAGTTCAATTTTCAATACAACGCCCACGGGCAAGGGAATGGGTACAACGCATATGATAAGACACAAAATTTTCTGGGGAAAATGGTTGTTGTATGGTCGTAGCACTAGTAAATTTCCATCTCAGATTAGGTTTTCCGATATTAATAAATAGTCCTACATAGTTTAAAGCACCAATTGTGACCAAAGTCTGTGTGAATTGTCTTGGCATGCGCATTGCTGTGGTTCTAGCAATATAATCATCCCCCATGGAGACAGATGGATTGGGTTCATCGCGATCATGGATTAGAGAAATGATGTATTTGTCCATGCAGTATTCCTGGTAGAAAATTGTATGCTTGTTCTTTTGGCTGAAAATAAGGTAGATAACTTCGCCAAATTCGTGAGACATACCTATTACATGGTCATTAAAGGGCCTGATATGATTTGGCTTCTTTTTGACCCTCACTCAAATCCTCTTCAGTGTGCGACGTTTCAAGTGCTAACAGGCTTCGTTAATGGAAACATACACAGAAACGAGTTGTTTCGTCTTCAAGTATTTTCAGAATAACTTGACGTTTGATGTGTCTGTATTGAGTTAATAAATTATGACCAAAATAGTAAGAAAAGTGTGATAAAAGTATACTCCTTCGAAAGAAAAAGACAAAAGAAAGTGCCCTTAGAAACCCGGTTTCAATTGGCGCATTAATATATCAGGTAGCACTGCTCATCGTTTGTACACTAAGTGAGTCGTATCTTTGTACCCCACCCACTTGCGTTATCGTGGAGGTATACGAAAAATGAAAAATTACAGGATCAAAATGAAACCGGTATCAAACTATTCCTTGGTTTCTAACTAAGAAAATGAATAATAACAGCATATATTTAGCTTTATTATGAACGGAATTATAGCAATTTTACGTTGACATTTCTGACAATGACCAAAATTTAGTTTATGAAAAAATAAACACAGAGGCCACCTTTCATTTTTTTTATATTTTCACAACGTGTTAACATATCAAAACTTCATCTGTATACAAAATATAAAATATGTACAGGCAAGGCTAGGCTGTTATATTTTGAAAGCCATAAAGGTGACAAATTTTGCAATTTTGGTCAAAATCAGCTGGGGGTAGGGGTAAAGTCATGGTAAAAACGTACCTTATTAGTGAATGACCAAACATTTTATTGATTTTTTTCTTTGAAGCTGTATCTTTTCATATAACTTCCTTTGGCTATCAGTCACCATACAACATTTATGAAACAAATATTCCGGTGGGGGGGGGGGGGGGGGGTTGGGGGTGCAGATATAATTGGATATCTTAACAGGCCCTTTGTACGCAGTTCGTCGTCGGATATAACATGTATAAGACAAATATTGTTTGTTTGATTTGAGGTTTAACGTCCCCGTCAACACTGTAAAGGTCATTTTGGAGACGTTGCTTCCAATTTTGTGGGACTTTTACCCGACACTGAGATGAAACGACATCGCAAGCCCAATGCAACCAATAGGGTTTATAAGCATGGGCGGGTCGACTCGCACCGCTTTGCCTGGGCAGGCTTAGATCCTCCAGACAGTTTACCAGTGCTCGTGTGTGGGTCGGTTTCAGCTCTGCGTGGAAGCATCATGCAGCCCATCTATTTCTTAAGCCCCGATGGGCAAGGCAACTAAGTATGTGCATGTATTGGTAACTGAATGCCGGCCTCGGTAGCTCAGTCGGATTCGCGTCTGCTGGTGATCAGGAGGGCACGGTTTCGACACCTGCCGGGGTTGGCAACATTCTTTCGTGGAGATTGATCATGAGACCTTTTCTACGGACATTCTCTCCCTTCCGCTGATTCAAGAAGGGCAGTTGTCAGTTTCTGGCGAAAGAATGTACAGTGTACTGGTTAACCGCTTACGTATAAGCTGGCCCAGGAAAAGTGTGGATAGGTAAACTGACCGGCTCAAAAATGACCTAAAATAGTGTTGACAGAGCCGTTAAACTCTAAAACAAACAAACAAACCGAGAGGCATTACTGAAAACAAACCCCAAAAATGTAAATGTCAATTTGCACAGGACATTATATTAGCCTTGCCAAGTTGTCCTACCCAATATTTTTACGGACCACATTCTCCTTGGCCAAATTCTCCTAGGTCAAATCGTCCGGGCGAAATCGGCCATAGATTCATAGTGTATGGGTATGTGTGTGTGTGTGGGGGGGGGGTGGGGGTTGGGGATGGAGTACATTGCTAGAACCAGAGCAATGCACATGCCAAGACAATGGACAAAAACTTTGAAAGTTTCCTAAAGATCACAATTGGTGCTTTAAACTATGTAGGACTAATTATTAATATCGGAAAACCTAATCTAAGATGGAAATTTACTAGTGCTACGACCATACAACAACCTTTTTCCCCAGAAAATTTTGTGTCTTATCACATGCGTTGTACCCATTTCCTTGCCCGTGGGCGTTGTATTGAAAATTGAACTAGGATTTCTCACTGTGTGCCTTCTAATTTCAAATTTTCCTGATATCGTATTTGCAACAGTCCGATTTATCATGTGTCGGTCTACAACCAACAAAAAAGTGCATGCCATCTTCCCAGAAGAGCGTTTCATGTAAAATAATGAGATTTCGCGGTGAAGTAGCTCCACTGTGTCCGGTTCTCCGCTTGACTGGATGTAACTGTCGAATTCGGACCATCGAAGATAAATTTGTGAATTACATGTGTCTTCCGTGAAGCTAATGTGAGCAGTCGTATTGATTAGTAACCATAACACGAGATCTAGAACAACAGCAAACCTGCACATGTGATACCCATTCCGCCATTTTCTTTTTTATCCTGAGCGGAAAAATTTCCTTATCCGGTGTGTTTGTTCCTTACCCTGCGCGCTTGCCTTTACCAGTGTGATGTTTAGGAACCCCTTTGGGGCTATTCTAACAAGTAGTTATAAAATGAAAAAGGTATTGCTCTAATTTGATGTTTTGCAAGTGCTGGAAAAATTCATTCATTTGCTCAACGTCACTAAGCCTCTTGCCAGAGGTTGTTTACTTGTTTGAAATGAGGTTTTATGTCCCTGTCAACATGATTTAGGTCATTTGAAGATGTTGCTTCTGACTCTGTGGGACTGTTACCTGACACTGAGATAAAATGACATCTCAAGCTCTTCCACCCAAAAAGCCGCTAGGGTTTAACCCATTTTGTACCGGACACCCCAAAATGGGTACCCTGGCAAACAGCTCAGGCCCAAATCAGATGCCGCAGAACACGAGGTCTGATCAGGGCCAACATGCAAAAAGTTCAGCTATTTTCTGGATAAATTTTGAAGATAACACAACCTGTCACCCCTAAATTTCGACATGGTCTCCTGATTTATATAAGAAGGAAGATTCCATTTGGTACAAAAAGGGTTAAGGGGCGGTCCAACTCGTACCACTTAGCATGGGCTGGCTTGGACCTCCGAAGCAGTTTACTTTTGGCTCTCTCTTATACCAGCCCATTTCTTTGCTCATCCTTAGAAGAAGTTTACCATAGATTGACAGTGGGCCAGACTAAATGATTTATAGACTTGTTCCTTAAATCAATTTTATTTGATAATTGTGAAGATCTTTGCAAAAAAGACACAAGTGTCTCCTGAGTGTCTTTGAAGACTCGTGGGTCTATTACTGCCAATGGTTTATTGGTTTATGAAGTCGAATAATAATAGAATGATGCTCGCAATGCTCTCCCATTAGACTTCTGTCACGCAACTCTAAATTCTGTCCTTTACAATTTTCACAGTGATTATATGGCCTCTTTGTATTAATTACTTTCTCTGGTAAATTGTACCACAGAAATGATCTTCATGATATTACCATGGATTTACGTTTTGTGTTGTCCCAAAAGTATGTGCACAATCTGCAAGAATGCGCACTGATGGAATAATCAGTCAGTTTTTTCCAATAATAAATATCTAGACCTAGGCGGGTCAAAACTAGTCAAGGCATTTAATACACTAATCACTTTTGGTTTTACTGCCCTTTCAAGATTATTTAAGTTATTTTTAGCCATCTAAGCTTAGTCTGAGGTGGGAGAAAACTGGGGTGCCTGCAGAAAAAACAACCTGAACTTTTGTTACACAACATGGTGTCACACATGATCCGAGCGAGACTTGAAGCCACAGCATTGAGAGACCTTTTTGCTGAATTTATATGAGATGTGAGGGAGAATGACTAGTGCAATACATTGCAGAACAGTAAATTCAAACTTGATCAAATTCTAAGACTACTCTTAACAAGTACTCCAAATATTAACCATTGTCCTGCGGAATATTTTAATATGTCACACCCACTACCAATTATCAACCAATCAGATTACTTGATGCAAATTACTGCAACAAATTCACAACCTGAATGACAAACAATGTAAATCCTGATCAGATGGCTTCTTTAGAAGCCATCTGATCTGGATCTACATGAATTGCTTCAGAAGCCATATGATCTGGATCTACATTGTTTGCTGACAATGTAGATCCAGATCAGATGGCTGCTTCAAAAGCCATCTGATCTGGATCTACATTGGTTGAAAGATTAAGGCATATTCGGGCTCAGCAGGACAAGAGTTAAGGCATAGCTCCAGTTATGGAAAATTACTGAGGATCATTTTCGGATAAGTTTTCCTAATTTTTCCAAAAACTAATTGTCCCGCCTGTAATTGTAGCTCCTAAGAAATGGACTTTAACTCTTATCATGCTGTTCACGACAACCCCTATCTTTGCAAACAGTGTAGATCCAGATCAGATGGCTTCTGAAGAAGCCATCTGATCAGGATCTACACAGTTTGGCATTCAGTTTATGAATTTGTAGCAATAAATTACATCAAGTAATTTGATTGGTTGATAGGCAGTAATGAGTGTGGCTTAAATGAATATTCAGCAAGAGAAGGGTTAACATTTCAGTTGACATAAATGTCGACAGATTAACAGACAGAAAACCAGAAACCTATATCGTGCCATGTTAAATGCAGGAGGAACTGTAATTGGTACTCGTTAGAAAACATGTTTGTTTGTTTGCATTGGAGTTTAACAGCCCAGTCAACACTATTTAGGTCATTTTTCAGCTGGTCAATTTTTCATGGCAGCCTTATGCATAAGTGGTTAACCAGTACAGTGCACATTCTTTCACTGCCCTTCTTGCATCAGCGGAAGGGAGAGAATGTCCATAGAAAAGATTTCATGATCAATCTCCTGAAAAGAATGTTGTCGACCCCGGCAGGTATCGAACCCGTGTCCTCCAGATCACAAGTCAGACGTGCATCTGACTGAGCTACAGAGGCTAGCTGTTAGAAAACATGTTTCTAGCAAAAATTTTAGTTGTCCTCATTACTCCTTATATGGAGCTGTGTTGATTTGTGTTTTACATCCCCATCAACACTAGTTAGGTCATTTTGGAAAAGTTGCTTCCCATTTTGTAGGACTTTTACTCGACATTGAGATGAAAAGATGTCTCAAGCCCTACCATTGAAAGAACCTGCTAGGGTTTATGGAGCGGTCAGACTCACACCACTTATCCTGGGCAGGCTTAAACCTTCTAAGCCATTTACCAGTTCTCAGGTTTGGTCGATTTCAGCTTTGTGAGGAAGCACCAGGCAGCCCAATCTATCTCTCCAAGCTCAAATGGGTGGGGATGCTAAATGGAGCTCTGATTAAGGAAATCTTCAATGGAATCGATACAATGGTCGCATGCGACAGAACATTTGTCACGCACTTAACTTGTATATTTCATGCTGTCAGACATTCATTTTCTCCATCAGAGTTCATCCCCTCTAAAAATTGGCAGCAAACAGATAAATGACAGGTCAGAAGTTTACCAAGAGATCTCTTCTAACCAGACAGCCAAAGTATAGAAAGAGAAAAACCCTACCCTGTCATATTTAATGTAAACTGCAAACGATCAGAACATGAAGATCCCCGTACAAACACCAAAGACTCAAATCAGCCTGTGCCTTGGCACAGGCTGATCCGAGTCTTTGGTGTTTGTATGCCATGCACCGAGGCTTTGTTAGATTTTAACAGTGCTCGCCAAAAATATTTGTCAGCTAGCGTTCTCTCCAGAGCTTCAAGTCTGTGTCAATATATATCTGTTTGTTAGTCCAGAACTATTAGAAATGCTTTCTTATAATGGAAGCTAGGCCTATAAATGGTGTGATAACCATGTCCCAAGTGACAACCTCACGGAATTTGGGATATTAAATGGAATCCTGTATTGTTTTTCTTTCCGAGAGGGTACGAGACTATTAATATGTTTAGTGTACTCTTATAAGAACTTAACCTCAATGACAACGTAGGATCATTACTGTACAATGCTGTCACTTAACATATCGTTTTAACATTGATCACTGAACATGGAAAATAGCCAAATATGCTAACATTTTTCCTGAGAAAATGTGAATATAAATTATATCTTTTGCATTTACAAACGCTACACATATTTTTAGAGAAAAAACACGAGAGAAGTAGTAGAAAACTGTGCTAACATTTCGACCACTAAGCAAATGGTGCTTCGAACAACTGGTATGTTTAAAACAAGTTGCTTGCTATATAAAGGTGGCCACTATGAAAAGTTTTGAAATCTTCAGCCCTTTAAAATTACTTCCATACCCCTGCTAATCCACCCACTTAAATGGCATAGTTTTGTTTGTTTGTTTGATTTGTGGTTTAACGTCCCCGTCAACACTTAAATGGCACAGTATGTATGATATACTCACTCTTAAAGGGCAAATTCTGAAATTTTCCATAACATTGACAGTTTCCTTCCTTAGATAATAATTACCTTTTATAGTAGTAATTATGACTTTTACCAAGTTTAGACAAAAACCCCAAAATGGGACATGAGCAAACAGCTGTGAAGGCTCAGATCAGACACCGCATTGCGGTGTCTGATCTGGGCCTGCACAGCTGTTGCATAAAGTTTAGCCATTTTCTAAATAAATTTTGAAAGCTGCCTCAACCCGACACCGTACCCCAAAATTTCAAAATGGACTCCAGCTATAGAGTGTGTGGAAGATTCTAAAAATGGGTTGAGAAGTATAAAATTTAAATATGAGACTAAACATCCATATCTGGATGTTCCTTGTCTTTTGTAAGTAGTTGAGATTATGTCTGAAATTACTCCACTGGGTGTAATTCAAAACAGAGCTGCCTCAAGATGTCTCATTGTTTTCTGTTCATTCAACTTTTGCTTACTGATTCACTGTCTTGGATTCATTGACCTGGCCCCGAGGTTATAAAACTTTTTTTTATGCTCAACTCACTTGAGCATGAAATTTGTCCTGCTCACAAATTTTAAAATGCCAACAATGGTTGGCATTTTAAAATTTTTGAGGAGGACAAATAACATTCTCTGCTATCTGTGAAAGAAAAA
Organism: Lucinisca nassula; assembly: GCA_963580285.1. Lineage (NCBI taxonomy): Eukaryota > Metazoa > Mollusca > Bivalvia > Lucinida > Lucinidae > Lucinisca > Lucinisca nassula. Next base: position 88,333,673 of record OY757017.1, read on the forward strand.
TCTCTCAACTTCTTAGTATTTTAATTTTTATGAGCATCACAAGTTTCATTCTCAGCTGAGTTGAGCATGAAAAAAGTTTTATAAACTTGGGGCCTGGCTTACACTACTGGATGGCTCTGAGCTGGATGCATCACGAAAACATGCCAAAATAATTTTGACCCCCTTGAACCCCACTTTTATATTGCAAAACTGGGGTTTACAGGGGTAAACCTTATTTTTCTTATTTCTGCTCTAAAATATAGACTGTGGGTACTCGTGAGAACAAGTACCCACAATCTATATAATATGAGCAGAAATAAGAAAACTATCATAATTTTTCTTCTTAAAATTTTCATTTTTTCAGCGATAAAGGTTACAATGTATTTGTATAGGCGTGTTTTCTGGATGCTTGTCTGACTAGTGATCAGGAGGTCACAGCTTCATTTCCCTGCAGGTTTGGCAACATTCATGGAGATGGACCACGAAATCATTTCTGAGGTCTTTCTCTCCCTCCACTGATTCAAGAAGGGCAGTTGCCAGTGTCTGACAAAAGAGTGTGTACTAACCTCTTATGTATAAGCCTGCCAAGGAAAAGTGTGATTACATAAAAAGACTGGGGTGATATGCCCTAAATAGTGTAACTACAAACAAACTGCAAAACCAGTTCCTACAGAGACAGTTTTATCAAATCCCCTACTCCCCTGTCCCTCATCGGGTTAAGGGAGCTCCCCTCAGCTTGTCTTTCAAACTAAACATTTTTAAGTTGGTCATTTTGACCTCAAGGTCACAGGCAGGTGTCCAGAAATTCACGTTAGGATTTGGAAACTATAAGCTCATAAAGGCTTTGACAAAATTTTTCAATAACAAGGAGAGGCAAGGCCTGAGTTAGCGTAATAGCCTCTCTCATGTTCTCTTACCTCGGATCCGTACAGGCAAGCCAATATTTATTCTAAATTACTGGCAATGGACACCATTATTCATTCAGCATCCAATTTGCAAGTAATGGTAAATACTGAAACACTATGTAACATGCTTTCTGCAGACAGCAATCCATTTCCTCAAGGAAACAATTGTAAAATATTTTATCTGTCAAATTCTTTATGCCAAACTCTCCTAACAAAGCCTTCTAAAATTGAATTTTCCTTGTCTATAAAGCTCAAAGCCATTAGAGATCATCACACCCAATGCTGTCATCTCTCATGAGGATGTTTGAGTTTAAGGTGAATTGATACACCTCAGCCCCAAGTTATTCACAACAAACTTGTTAGTTTATACTAATTTATTTTAGTTTGACTGCGATGAAAGGTTCAAGCTTATTGAATTGCTCTCGAACACTCATTCCGGGTGTTTTCACTCGCCATAGAGGCAGTGGCTTTTACACCACTGCTACCCATTTACACCTGGGTGGTGTGGGGCAGAGTCCTTACGTGTCTTGCCCAAGGACACATCTTCATACCGATGGCCGGATTCGAATGCACGACTTCTTGATCTTAAGTCGACCGCGTTAACCACTGGGCTATTGAGGCTGACTTGTTGAGGAGTGAGTGTTGTAGTTTTACGTCTCATCAACAGCTAAGGTCATGCGGAGACTGTACGTCGGTTTAAAGACTCATACGAAAGTCTGGAGAAGCCCAGGATAGATCCTGCGACCCCTGGTTTACAAGGCGAGTAGCATAACCACTACACCATGGAGGCTTCTAAACATGTTAAAGGACAAAAACATTAAGAAGTGTAGCTAGCAGGTACAATATCCAATACATGGAATTTTTTGCTGAAAAAAGTGAGTAGCTTTTGCAGTTGCAAAAGCTACTCACATTTTTCAGCAAAAATATTGTATGATCAAATTATGTTTCAATGATTTGTTAACTAATGACTTTGTGACTTTTAACAACTTGGCATTGGTATTTCTTACAGATACACAACTTTTTTTGACTTTCAATTTGCATTCTTGTACTTTTAAACTAATTCCCTTCGAGCATGGGACAGACTTTACTTGCTTCCTCTGTTGATATGGTTTTCATTTATCTTTTTTATGTATTTTGGTTTTTATGGTGCTTTCAAGATTTCAATTATATACAACCAATCAATAATCAGAGATGTGTGGATGCATATGTGCACTAAAATGTGGTATATACCTGAGCAAGGCCACACTGGCACAATTAATTGGCAGAAAACCAAATGATCAAGACACTTGTCCTGCCACACCAACCACTACTAAACCCTGCCACACCCACAACTGATTATCAACCAATCAGATCACTTGATGTAAATCATTGCAACAAATTCATAAAGTGAATGAATAACAATGAAGATCCTGATGAGATGGCTTTCGAAGCCATCTGATCTGGATCTACATTGTTTGAAAGACATATCCGGGCTCAGTACCACAAGACACCTTGCCTCCCATAATGGTGAAACAATTCCCCATACAGCTTGTCACATCTCTGACAACAGAGCTATGCAATTCTAATGTTTTGCATGGAAGTGAAATAATCAAACACACATTATGTCATGGGACGTGAAATAAATGTGACAGAAATGCCTAAAGAGCAAGACAGATGCTTTAACAATCTTAGAACAGAAGCATTGAAGTGGCATCATATAAAAACAGATTTTCTAACCCTTATCCTGCTGAATATTCGGTTTAGCCACACCAATTTCTGACTTTGAAACAATCAGATTACTTGATGTTGTTTATTCCTACAAATTCATAATCTGAATGTCAAACAGTGTAGATCCTGATCAGATGGCTTCTCAGATGGGGGGGGGGGAGGGCCTGTGAGCTTGCAAAAAAGGTAAAGGTCACCAAAATCGATTCAAATCTGCAGTATGTTGTAATGATATATTGTACCAAGTTTGACTAAAGTAAATCAATTCATTAATGTGATACAAGTTTTTGGCCAAAATTGACTGTTTTGGGGGCCTGTGACCTTGAAAAAGAGGTCAAGGTCATCATAACTTAAAGACTGTATTCCCCCATCCTAATGATGTAACTATGCAAGTTTGGTCAGAATCCATCTGTAGGTTCAGAAAATATAGTGCTTCAAACAGACTATAGAAGCCTCTGTGGCGTAGAGGTTATGCTACTCGCCTTGTAAACCAGGGATCGCAGGATCGATCCCGGGCTTCTCCAGGCTTTCGGATGAGTCTTTAAACCGTGGTCCTGTCTCTGTATCAAACAGACTATGTCAACGCTGATGCCGACGCAAACGCAAAAGGGATCCGCACCACATACAAAATGTCCCCTTCCCCTCCAGTAGGGGGGACATAAATATCCCAAAATATCCTCATTACTCCTCCCAGCAGGCACATGACGTAATTTTGACGTCACATCAACGTCATGACCTTTATGCAGCGTCACATCAACTTCGGTGCAACTTTGTGACGTTGCACCGACGTTGATTTGACGTTGCCATAGCGACGTGTGCCTGCTGGGCTCCTTATCTTGAGTTATGAACTTCTGTGCACCAAAGGAACTCCAAGACAATATATCAATCACAGAAGAGAGAAGCTCTACAAATATTTGATCTTCTGAAACTTTTAGAAATATGAACCAGAACTTGTTACAGTTTTGATTAATGACAGGAAACACAAGTTCCAAGCATCAGACCCTATAGAAGATAAGATTGCTCTTTGTGCTTTCAGCATCATTTTTTCTTGTCAACTTTTGAGGCTGTCACATACCAAGAGATGATTAAGAGAAGTACATTAAAGGTTTCTTTACATAGGACTTGTTTGCTAGAAAGTGTCATACAGCTTTTAACTGAACTGTCATCAACGATAACTAGAGCGCGCAGTCGATGGCAAGCCATCGCAAATCCACACGTTTTCTCCACAGTAGGTCAAAATTTGACCTTTTGACCCCTCCCCAGGGCCCCTGGGGGCGGGGACAAAAAAATGTGCTCTTGCGCAAGCCATTCATGTAAGCAACTAGCATACCAAATTTGGTTGAATTCCGGCTAACGGTTTAGGAGGAGATAACCGGACAGACAGACGGACGGACAGACAGACAGACAGACAGACAGACAGACAGACGGACGGAGGCGATAACAATATCCCCACTTTTTCGTTGAAAAACGTGGGGATAATAAAGCATTCTCAATTCACCCCTGCCCATCGGGCTCTGTAGAAATAGATTGGGCTGCACGATGCTTCCGCACAGAGCTGAAACTGACCGAACTTGAGTACTGGTAAACAGCTTAGGTCTAAGCCTGCCCAGGAAAAGTGATGCGAGTTGGACAGCTCCTTAAATAAACCCTAGCGGTTTCTATGGGTGGTAGGGCTTGAGAAGTCATTTAATCTCAATGTTGGGTAAAAGTCCCACAAAATCAGAAGCAATATCTCCAAAATGACCTCGAGAAATTGAAGAATCCAAATCCGTCCAGCCAGATTTCGCCAAAAAATGACGGAAATTGCCGAACCGGTTTCGGTAATTTCCGTAAACGTCCTTGGTGATTTGCAAATTCAAAATGTGTTATTAGCATAGCAAATGACATACCAATATTGCTCTTACACTTGTTCAAGGAATATGAGCATCAGTCTCCATTATAGACAGCAATTATTGCTCACATCGCTCAGACACGCCTTCATTTTCCCAATATCCGGGTCACTCGCTAAAGGGAAACAACAGGCGTGATGCAGTCAAAGACACGTTCGATGGTCACTACATTTTTTTTTGTTTATAAAACCTTTAGAATATTTCTCTTATTTCACAATTACATAGGTCTATTATCCGTATCCTGATATAAATTGCTTTGTTTACAAATGGCGACCGATAGGGCAGCCACGTGGTCGGAAAATGACGTCATACGGTTTCCGTTTAAACAATACACATTAATGTAGTCAAGGACGTAATACAGACCTGTTTTATGTTATTGATTTTAATAGAGCATATTTCTTTAAAAAAAAACGTTTTGAACGGGTTAAAAAATCGTAAAACATTTCTTTAATCTCGAACCAAATCGTGGCCGAACTAGAGTCATTGAAAATCTTACATGGCTGAACCAAGTTCTAAAAAATATAAATACATAATATTTCACGATTACACAAGTCTACTACCCGTATCCTGAAAAAAATGGCTTTGTCTACAAATGGCGACCAATATTGAAGCCACGTGATCAGAAAATGACGTCGTGTGGTTTCATTTTAATTCATTCAAGGGCATAATACATACGTATTTTATGTTATTGGTTTCAATGTAGCGTATTTCTAAATAAAAATATCCTTTTGAAAGGGTAAAAAAAAAAAAAAAGAAAAAAAAAACAGCATTTTTTTATGAACCACGCAATGTTCAGACATAACAGATGTGGATTGAAAATTGTGCCTCGGGAAGACAAATTTTAATTCCAATACCGGTTCTATAGTTAGCCATAAATTAATGACTAGCGTATGTCCTGCATTGATTGACCTCATTTTCTCATCCTGTCACATTGGTTGCCAGCTTACCGATAATGCCCGAGAACCAACCATTTCTTCCACAGCACTCTGATGTCAAAGGGACAAAGAATAGCACGGTCATTTATAGACATTACCTGGATCAGCGATAGTCACATGGGCATCAGCAGGTGGAAAATTGCTGTAGTTTTAACCCTTATCTTGCTGAATATTCATTTAAGCCACACCCATTTCTGTCTATCAACCAATCAAATTACTTGATGTAATTTATTGCTACAAATTCATGAACTAAATGCCAAACAGTGTAGATCCTGATCAGATGGCTTCTTCAGAAGCCATCTGATCTGGATCTACACTGTTTCCAAAGATAGGGGTTGTCGTGAACAGCAAGATAAGGGTTAATAGTAACTTTGTTGTGATTGATAAAAAAACAAAACAATACTGTACAAACAAACAGACAAACTTAAGTTTGTTTGAAGTGAGGTTTTACATCCCCTTCAATACTACTTAGGTCATTTTGGAGACTTGCTTCCAATTTTGTGAGACTTTTACCCAACATTAAGATGAAATGACATCTCAAGCCCTACCGTCCAAACAAACCATTAGGGTTTATATTATGCAGGGATGGTCTGACTCGCACCACTTTGCCTGGGCAGGCTTAGACCTACCGGTAAGTAGTTAACCAGTACTCAAGTGCGGTCGGTTTCAGCTCTGCGTGGAAGCATCATGCAGCCCAATCTATTTCTCCAAGCCCCAGTGGGCGAGGACAACAAACAAACGAAAGAACAAATGGAAAATCAAATCTCAATATCGCACCATGCTAAAAAAAGTCATGACAAAAAATGATCTGCAAGTTATCTTTCTCTGGAGCTTTGATAAACTGGTCTGCCTGACTCTTTTTATTCCACTGGCAAGCTCTACCCTATCATTTTCAATTATACATAATCCTAAATCAATTACAGATTAGCCCATATATAAGAATCATTTCAAGATATATCAGGCTTGCCAGTCTATTAGCCTGTCACTTTAATGACAGCCTGTCAATGAAGGCAGCCAGAAAAAAATCAAGGCACTGGCAGCCCTGGTGGGTGGATTGTCTCTAGCCAGAAAGAGGCCCTGAACAAAATAAATCTACCATATTTACTGTATGTTTTCGGATAGACGGGCCTGGGCAAACAGTGTAGACCCTGATGAGATGCCGCATTATGCACTGTTTGTCACTCATCCAGCCACCTCCAAACACAGCATCTTAGTAAACCATATACTCGTTCCACCGCCCCCGCCCATAGGGGCTTGAAGAAATATATCCGCTGCATGATGCTTCCACGCAGAGCTTAATCCGGCCCGCACACTAGTACTGGTAAACTGCTTACAGGATCTAAGCCTGTCCAGGAACCGCGGTGCGAGGCCGACCGTCCATGCTAATAAACCCTATTGGTTTCATTGGGACACAGCCCTTGAGATGTCATTTCATCTCAATATCGGGTAAAAGTCCCACAAAATTTGAAGCAACGTCTCCAAAATGACCTTTACAGTGTTGACGGGGACATTAAACCACAAATCAACCAACCAACCAACCAATTGTAGAACAAGTATGGTAAGGAGTTGAGGTGTCTGAATAATTGGGGTCAATACGTTAAGACTGTTTCATTTAACCCTAAAACTCCTGTATTTTATGAAAACTGTGTAGACCCTGATCAGATGCCACATTCTACAAATTGATATGTGTCTACACTGTTTGCCTAACACTAAAACATGTCCTCTGATCTGGATCCACAGTTTGCCAAGGTAGGGTTAGTCATGAACAGCAGGATAAGCGTATCATTGCAATCATAACTAGTAGACAACATCTATTTCTGGTTTTTCAGGGGAAATTGGTCTCAACACTTCATGCCAATCATCTGCACTGCAAACGATACACTTGAAATATCAAGGTTGGTTTTCCCTGAAAAATAATCTGCTCTGCAATTCTGCTTGGTGCTTAACTCTTATCATGATGTTCACGACAACCCATATATTTGGAAACAGTGTAGATCCAGATCAGATGGCTTCTGAAGCCATCTGATCAGGATCTACACTGTTTGGCATTCAGTTAATGAATTTGTAGCAATAAATTACATCAAGTGATTTGATTGGTTGATAGACAGAAATGGGTGTGGCTAAACTGAATATTCAGCAAGAGTAGGCGTAAAGGTTAAAGAAAAACTCAGTCACATTTCACTACCAAGGCAATGCATTATCTAGATGCAAATTTTGGCCCTCAAGCACTAATCAAATTATTTTATGGCACAAAACATCAGAAGATTTTAAAGATAATACATCAACTGTCATAAAGGCAGTATATGATATCAACCAGTATAAATACAACCAAAGCACTAACAGCACTGACAGGTTTAGTTTTGTTTGTTTGAATTGAGGTTGAACATCCCCATCAACACTATGAGTACTGGTATATCGCTTAAAAAGACTGAGCCTGCCCAGGCAAAGTGGTGTATTGCTTGTTTGATTTGAGGTTTAACATCCCCGTCAACATTGTAAAGGTCATTTTGGAGACATTGCTTCCAATTTTGGCGGCCTTTACCCGACATTGAGATGAAATGACATCTCAATCCCTGCCGCCCAATGAAACCAATAGGGTTTATAAGCATGGACAAGCTGACTCGTAGCAATTTTCCTGGGCAGACTTAGACGTTCTAAGCGGATTACCAGTACTCATGTGCGGTCGTTATCAGCTCTGCGTAGAAGCATCGTGCAGCCAAATCTATTTCTCCAAGCCCCGATGGGCGGGGCTGTAAAATAGGGTTGGCCCTGAACAGGAACTTACCATAAAAATCCTAAAAATTTGACCACCTTAAGGACTTGCTGTACTTCTCCTAAAATTTTGACGAATATGTTACCTGATCCTGTAGGAACAAACAGGCAGAACAGAAGATAACCCTTAAGCTGCCGAGAAAAACAACATCTGAAAATGTTGTCTGTTCAAGTCGTCTGCTGAATCTTTCTGCAAACTTTTTAAAAATATTTTTGCATACAGGCATACAGTGTGGGCCATGCAGTGTGGGCCCAGATCAGACTGCTCCTACAGGAGCAGTCTGATCTTGGTCCACACTGTTTGCAAAAAGTTGCTTTTAAGGTAACCAGCAGACGGCAGTAGTAGTGATTGGCATTTTATGTGTTAAGACTGCAGAATTTTGCACTAATTTTTTCAGATTTGTGGCATTCTGGCTCTTATTGCAAAAATGTCTGAAAAGATCAAATCACTTACATTGTCAGTTTTCATACTGAGCTTATTCAATCATTTAGTATGCAAACTATTATGACAACTTGCCTATACAAATACATTGTAAACTTTACCACCGAAAAAATGAAAATTTGGATGAAAAATTGTGATATTATTCTTATTTCTGCTCAAAATATAGATTGTGGGGTCTCATTAGAACCGCCTCATTGAGGCGGTTCTAACAAGTACCCACAATCTATATTTTAGAGCAGAAATAAGAAAAATAATATATACCCCTGCAATCACCAGTTTTACTGTATAAAAGTTGGGTTTAAAGGGATCAAAATTATATAGGTGTGTTTTCGTGATGTATGTAAAAAAAAAAAAAAAAGAAGCTAGACAAACTTCAGCTCCCTTTTTTTTTTTTTTATCTAAATAAATGTTGTTGTTGTTGCTGTTGTTGTTGTTGTTGTTATTTTCAGACAGACACAAATGTATTATAACTATAGGCACAGTGTTTCTTTCTAGCTGTTCAAAGGTGACATAGTCTTTTATACCCTCCACTAGGGCAGCCGTAAAACGTCTCCCCGTACATCAACCATAGTGCAGTTTTATTTTACTTTTGGTCCTTTGAGATCAGCGTGAATATTCTGAGAAATCAGAAATAACTTATTGGTTTAGACTCATATTCTAGACAGGTTTTTAATTATTTGGACCCCATTTTGATTTATATCAGTCTTTGAATTGACTGCCTATTCGAAATTCGCTAAATTGCAGTATGTTTCCTCTGGCTTTCTTTGCCGTATCATTACAGAGTCACTGATGAGGCTTTATTAGCCGAAACTACGTAGTATGACCCATCTTCTTTCTTATGAATGTTTCCATTGCTCTTAAAGGAACTCATTTTTCATTTTTATTTAAAGAATGATCCGACTCACACCACTTTGAAAATTGAAAATAGCCTCCCTTGGAAGTTTGCTCATTCAATTTTGCTTCGAAGTGGACAAGAAAAGATTTGCCGAAGGAGGACTTTCTACAAGTGCATTAATGTGGAAGAAAGTGGTTTGATTGACCATGACAGATAATCAGGCTTTGTGTCTAATAAGCTGAAAAATCTGATTGTCTCTGACCAGAGGCTCTGTATGTACTGTAGATGGTATTGGAGAGACATTGTAACCTTTTCACTTCTATAGGTAGACAGTCGGTGCCAGAGGCATGCATATTCTTTCTCGCTGGCATTCATTTTTGGGTCGACTGATGATCAATTGAACCAAAGTCACTATAGTCCAGAAGCTTCAAGTACTATGGATGACCATGTACAAAATCCAGGAAACAGTTATAAATAGTGCACCCCTATCAGAGCTTGAAGAAATAGATTGGGCTGCATGGTCCTTTCACATAGAGCTGGGACAGACTTAACTCGAGTACTGGTAAACTGCTTAGAAGGTCTAAGCCTGCCCAGGAAAAGTTGTGTGTCTGGGTGGTAGGGCTTGAGATGTCATTTTATTTCAATGTCTGATAAAAGTCTGACGAAACTGGAAGCAATGTCTCCAAAATGACCTAAATACGGTTTGGGAGGATGCAAAACCTCAACATAAACAAAATTTATTAAGGGGAATGGGAACACCTTCAGGGGAGGCAACTCCTGCAAATGTATTTTTGTCTCCCATATCAATAGGGGTCTTAAAGGGAAGAATTTGCTCCTGAGGAGCAAATTCTTTCCTTTAACATTAGACCCCTTTTTCAGTGGGACAGAGCTTACTGAAAGCCAACAGGGAGTTCCAAAAGTTGTCTCCCTTGGAAAAATGACAGAAAAATCAGCCAGGTGTTCCTGTTCCCTTTCATAGTTGCACTATTCTTAATGACTATTCTTGTCACTATGATGGCATGTCAATGGTCCTACAATCCAAGAAACCTTGGGCCAAGTTCGCTGAATGATCTTTAGCATTCATAGACATTCATTTATGTCATAGACCATGATATTTTTCGAAAAATGCATTGTTTTGCATTTTTTCATTGAAATCCCTAGGGAACCAAATTTGACCTTTGTGTAAAGTAGGTCATGGTTCACCTAGGGCCATCAACTTTGCAAACTTGGTAGTTCTCAGTCACTATATGCTACACAAGGCAATTGGTTCTGGAGAAGAAATTTTTTTTAAGGTTTTTACCATATTTGGGTGTGGAGGCCATCTTGGTCACGTGACCTGGACCATTTGAACAAAGTTTTGTTCCCTCACTGTCAGAAGGTTATATATAAAAGTTAAATGAAACTAACCTAGTGAGTTCAGAGAAACTGTATTCTGAAATGTCAATGGACCTGAATCAAAGCAACCTTGGGCTAAGGTCACCAAGTGACCATGACCTTTGACATTCATTTTGTACCTATTCTCCTCAGGAGAAAATTCTTTCCTTTAAGAGTTGACCCCTATTAACATAGGAGACAAAACTAATTTTGCAGGAGTTGCCTCCCCTGAAGCTGTTCCCATTCCCCTAAAAGACCCCAGGACCGTTTTTCTAGCCATCGACCCACCAGTGCTATCAGCACTTTGATTACAAGGGTGTTAAAATTCATGAACTTGTTAACTTGATGAGTACAGGCAAGCTGAATTAGAGAGTTCAAGCTCAAAATTAGGTAACTATCATGCACAGTCAAAACAACTTCATTACAAGAAAGCAAATTTGTTATCAGAATCCAATTAAGTGGCATTCTTAGAGTTCTCTCATTCACAAATATTGAGAAATTTTCAGGCACATCATGTCTCTCATACCAAATAAAATCGGAGGGAATTTGTTTCTTAACCCTTGTCCTGCTGAATATTCATATATGCCACTCCCACTACCGATTATCAACCAATCAGATTATTTGATGCAAATGATTGCAACAAATTCACAATCTGACTGGCAAACAATGTAGATCCTGATCAGATGGCTTCGTCAGAAGCCATCTGATCTGGATCTACATTGTTTCAAAGAAAAGGCATATCCGGGATCAGCAGGACAAGGGTTAATGGATTGATGGATTGTTTTGGGTTTAACAACACCACAACCCTTGTGGGTAATTTTGTGTTGTCTCCCAGAGTATTTGTTTGTTTGATTTGAGGTTTACATCCCCGTCTACAATGTAAAGCTCATTTTGGAGACGTTGCTTCCAATTTTGTGGGACTTTTACCCGACATTACAGATGAAATGACTTCTCAAGCCCTGTCGCCCCATGAAACCAAAAGGGTTTATAAGCATGGACGGGCCGACTTGTACCGCTTTGCCTGGGCAGGCTTAGATCCTCTAAGCGGTTTACCAGTACACATGTGCGGGTCGGTTTCAGCTCTGCATGGAAGCATCATGCAGCCCATATATTTCTTCAAGCCCCGATGGGCTGTCTCCCAGAGGAAGGGAGAAAAGAAATAGAAGAGACAGTAGAGGTGATGAAAGTGAGGGACAGAGCAAAATGAATGGCTGTGTAGAAACAGATGAAATTACAACACTCCCCTTCTACCCTTACCTGCTGTACGGACAGCAGGCCTTGCCCAACTGTAACAAAATATCAGTTGGACACCCCAGTGATGCAAGATACATGCCATCTTTGCCTAACCACCCTGTTTCTAAATGGATGTTTTCAGGAACGACAGTAAGGGGTATATTAAAGGAGGTTTGGTTTGGTGTGTACTTTAATGGCCAAGTCAACAGTATTATGGTCATGTTAAGCTGGTCAATTTACCTGAAAACATTTTTCGTAGGCAGAGTTACAGTAAATAACCAGTGACATTCTTTTGCAACTTCCGTAGGGGAGAATATTAGAATGGTATGTTGTGGGTACTTGTTAGAATTGCCTCAATGGGGCAATTCTTAGGTACCAACAATATAGAGATCAACCATGGTTTTTCATGCATTATGTCGAAATATCTTCCGAGGGTTCCGGCAAATGTGTTAATGCAATGAAATAACCAAGGATGATCGTTGTTCTTGCATAACTTTCGATTCCGACAGCAAATTTTAGTAACACCCAAAAGCTCCATATGAACTCTTCAAATGCACATGAAAACCAATATGGCGGCTAGTTCAGAAAGTTGTTTACAATGATGTTGCTACGCAATGACCCTCCGACATCATCATAAAACTCTAGTGCTACGAGAAGCCTCCGTGGTGTAGTACGTGGTTATGCTGCTCGCCTTGTAAACAAGGGATTGCAGGATCGATCCGGGCTTCTACAGACTTTCGGATGTCTTTAAACTGATGTCCCATCTCCGTATGACCTTAGCTGTTGGTGAGACGTAAAACTCAAACACTCACTGTAAAGTGCTATGTTAAGGGCGATATGATCTTACATTGCTCAATGTAATCTAAACAAAGCAAGGCCTATCTTGTGACATAAAAAGTTAATAATCTATGTTCAAACATCACGCAAAGAGCTTGGTTCACAAAGGCCAGTTTACTGCCCTGTAAATTCCTATGTGAGCAACCTGTTCAATACAAACTGATCTTCTAATTTTTGTATACTATGACCTCTTGTGTCTCCGACAATGTATGAAATAATCATCAAAACTGCCAATATCTGAATGAAAATTATGTAAAAATAGACCCAGTCTACACCAAAATCGAACATTTTCTCCTTATTTATCATAAAGAAATCAAGAAAAAAATATGAAGACACACATGCGACACAAAGATTTTTGGTTGAAAGCTACGAAAGTACAAGAAAAACATTTGATTAAATTTTCAAGGTGTCGAAGATGTGCATTCATTGTTAAATTAAAGGAAATGTACCCTGCCCCCCTACCTAATTTGTACGAGGGCACGAGCTGATTTTACTGACAAATAGCCGAAATTTAGAAGAAAAAAATTAAATCAAGATCAAGGCAAAGAAAAGGAGACCCATTAGAAGGTTTTGCTTATGATGTTTTATTTCTAACGCTATTGTTTGTCAAAAAAATCACGGTATTTTGGCAAGAACGCCGTCAACCAAACAAGGGACATTACTCTTACTGCAAGTCGCTGTGCGTCATTCGTGACGGATAAGAGACTTGATTCCATGTTACAAGTTCAAAATAGGCTTGCCTGACAACAGAGCCATTTACCTTGCATATTTTCGGAGTTTACAGACCCATAACATTCATACAGAGTACAGTGACAGACGATTTGATTCATTTAATACTATGACAGCTACGTCACGTCTATATCAATATCTATCTTAGTATTAGATGATGACGTCGTCATTCTTAATGGCCTAATGGTTACATACTTCGGTTAGCATCTAAAAGGCCCCCGGTTCGATCCCTACTACCGACATGTTTTTTTTTTTTCTTTCCTTCTTTTTTTTTCAATTTCTGTTTTATGCTTGGACCATTGTTTTCATTTTTCACAGTTGATTTTTATCGCCCGACCGAAAAGGTTCGGGGGATATAGCGATCAGCCTGGCGTCCGTCTGTCTGTCTGTCCGTCCGTCCGTCCGTCCGTCCGTAGACGCAACCTTGTGATGGCCATAACTCCTATACCCTTTGAGATTCATTGATGGTTCTTGGCACAATTGTTCACAAGGCTGAGACGGTGTGTCATGCGCAAGAACAAGAACTCTGGATGCCATGGTTTTTGAGTTATCTCCCCTTTTAATAAAATAGAATGACTACTTTGTGATGGCCATAACTCCAATACCCTTTGAGATATATTGATGGTACCTGGCACAGTTGTTCACAAGGCTGAGACAGCGTGTCATGCACAAGAACTACAACTCTAGTTGCCATGGTTTTTGAGTTATCTCCCCTTCCAATAAAATAGAGTGACTACCTTGTGATGGCCATAACTTCAATACCCTTTAAGATATATTGATGATACCTGGCACAGTTGTTCACAAGGCCGAGACGGTGTGTCATGCACAAGAACCACAACTCTGGGTGCCATGATTTTTGAGTTATCTCCCCTTCCAATAAAATAGAATCACTACCTTATAATTGTCACATCTCCAAGACTCTTTGAGATATATTGATGGTACCAGGCACAGCTGTTCACAAGGCTGAGACAATGTATCATGCACAAGAACCACAACTCTAGTTGCCATGGTTTTTGAGTTATCTCCCCTTCCAATAAAATAGAGTGACTACCTTGTGATGGCCATAACTTCAATACCCTTTAAGATATATTGATGATACCTGGCACAGTTGTTCACAAGGCCGAGACGGTGTGTCATGCACAAGAACCACAACTCTGGGTGCCATGGTTTTTGAGTTATCTCCCCTTCCAATAATATAGAATCACTACCTTATAATGGCCACATCTCCAAGACTCTTTGAGATATATTGATGGTACTTTGTGCAGTTCTACATGAGGTTAAGCAGGTGTGTCACGTGCAAGAACCACAACTTCGTGTGCCCTGGTTTTTGAATTATCTCCCCTGACAATATAACCTTGTGATGGCCATAACTCAAGTACCCTTTGAGATATATTGATGGTACTTGGTACAATTGTATGCAAGGTTGAGACGGCGCTTCATGCCTAAGAACCACAACTCTGGGTGCTATGATATTTGAGTTATCTTCCCTTCCAATATAACAGTATGACCACTTTGTGATCACAGTACCTCCAATACCATTTGAGACATATTGGTGATACTTGATGCAGATGTACATGAGGTTAAACAGGAGTGTCATGCTCAAGAATTACAACTCGGGTTGCTCTGGTTTTTTAGTTATCTCCCCTGACAATATAACTTTGTGATGGCCATAACTCCAACACCCTTTGAGATATATTGAAGGAACTTGGCGCAATTGTATACAAGGTACAGAAGGGGTGTCATGTGCAAGAACCACAACTGTTGGTGCTGTGATATTTGAGTTATCTACCCTTCCAATATAACAGTATGACCAGCTTGTGATCACCATATCTCCAATACCCTTTGAGACATATTGATGGTATTTTGTACAGAAATACATGCACTTAAGCAGGCATGCCATGCACAAGAACCACAATTCTGAGTGCCCTGGTTTTTTTAGTTATCTCCTCTGACAGTATAATCTTGTGATGGCCATAACTGCAACACTTTTGTGAAATATTGCTGGTTTTATTTATTGCCATGCTACTAAATTGGCGAGTTTTATGAATGTATTATGTTTCTCAAAGGAAAAAAATAAAACAACAAAAAAATGCTGTCATAACTTACTGATGTGGTCTGCTGACGACGTGTTCATTTGAATTGTGGTTTAACGTCCACATCAACACTATTTATGGCATTTTGGAGACGTTGCTCCTAACTTTGTGAGACTTTTACACGACAATGAGATGGAATGACAACCCAAGCCCTGCTGCCCAATGAAACCAATGGGTTTATATGCATGGATGGTTCAACTTGCATCGCCTTGCCTGGGCAGGCAGTTACCTGTACTTTTGTGCGCTCGTTTAAGCTCTAGGTTGAAGCACCCTATAGACGGGGGCAATGATGACAATAGCATAAGTTTTCTTGCAGTAGATTAGTTAATAAAACATCTCAAAAACATTGTTCTAATGTTGATGAGGCCGATGTTTTTTGTTGTTCTATTTTTCCGCCTATTTTGTGCGGGTGCAGGTGCGGGTGCGGTGCTTATTTCTTTTTCCTTCGTTGCTTCTGTAGGTGATTGGGGGTTCTCGCTTTTTGCGGTGTGTACCCCTTTGGTGCCCGACGTATTCATGTTATCGGTTTCCATTATGTTAGCGGTGGCGTTTTCGATGCAAGATAATAATAATAATAATAACTAGAGCTATCACTAAAGGTGATGAATACCCCCACAAAAACTGCCTTGATAGTACAACAGCGGCATTTTGCAATTTTTTTCACTTGAAAGGGGCCATAACTATGTCGAAAATTGACGAATTCTAGTGGAAATCGGACTTGACCTGTATTTTATGATGTTACATCAGTGTACCAAAAATTATAAAAATCGGTGAAGCGCTTTTTGAGTTATCGTCTGGAAACCAAGTCAACAGACCGACCAACCGACAAGCTCACTCCTATATACCCCCCCACACCCCAATTTCATTTGTGGGGGTATAATAATAATAATAATAATAATAATTATTATTATTATAATCGACCTTATTTATAGAGGGTAACACATTTAGTAAACTAGTACTAATCTTCCATGTGGCCCTCTTTTCCTGGGTAGAAACCAGTACTAAGCTATGTGGATGAAGTCTCTTGCTCAAGGAAACATTACTTGCCGCTTGTGCGGTTCGAACCCGGTACCTCTCGATCACGAGTCCGATACTTTACCACTGCACCAGAGCGCCCCACGAAGCTGTCCTCTGCACCTTCCCCCACTTGCTGAATCTGAGTTTTAACATAGACATGCCAAATGGGTGTTGCATATTCAAGTTGATGGCGAACCAGTGTTTTATATGCAACATCCTTTGTCTGCCTAGATGCAAAGGCAAAGTTACGTCTAAGAAATGCCAAAGTCCTAGTTGCTTTCGATGTTCTCTCTTAAATGTGTTGACCCAAATCAGGATCGTCAGTGATGGTGATACCCAGATGTTTAATGGCTCATTTTTTCTTTGTATAATGTATAATCAAACTTAATTTGCTTGTCCGGAGGATGTCGTGACACCCTCATTGAATGGTATTGGGCCACATTGAACTTCATCTGCCACTCCGCCTCACACTGTGCTGATCGATCCAGGCCATCTTGTAAAATAAGACAGTCAGAAGGAGAATATATGTTCCTTTACAGGACACAACCATCAGCAAACAAACGGACAGATGACCTAATAGTATCAGGGAGAACATTCATGAATACCAAGAAAAGAACCGGCCCAAGGACTTAACCTTGGGGGACACCAGATAAAACTGGGACTGAATCAGAAGTACAACTTATTGTGGGTGACCGAAACCCACCTATGTGTAGATCCTCTTATCCGATAGTTGAACAATAAATACAATAGCCTTCCGTGAGGTACGTTGTCAAGGGCCTTGACAAAGTCCATGGTGATCATATCAGTCTGTTTGTAGCACGGTTTATGGCCCCATCCAGATTGCTCACTTTATCATTGTAAAATTGAGCTAATTGAGTTTCGCAAGACCTTTGACTTCGTAAAACATGTTGACAGTCAGCAAGAATGCTCTCAAAGGTTAGATGTTTGTTGATGTTGCTAACTTATATATGCTCCAGGGTTTTGCAACAGGGTTTTCCAGCCATAAACAGAACATAAGAAAAAGCGCATAGCCCTGATTTTACAATGACATTTAACAATCGAATGCATATTCAGTAAAGGAAGAAAATACAAGCATCTGAGTGGTATTCCAGCAAAATATATCCGAAATGCCAGATATACCTGCAGTGTATACGACATTTATTTGCTTTCTGTGTAATTGAAGTAAGATATATATTTTTGCATTGAAACGTTTTTGAAGTTAATGATTTTTCATTAATTTCTTTCCTTCTTTCTTTCTTACTTAAAGTAGCGTAAAGGCAAAAGTTCATTCAACAAGAGGCCCATGGGCCACTATGCTCACCAGAGCTCAGATGAGCCAATATGCTCACCAGTGTTCAGGTGGGTACTGCTCACTGGAAGCCATCTGTTTTATCAAGCAGAGACAGACCCCAGCCAAGGATGCTTCGGATGAAATTTGAACCCATTCGACCCAGTTACTTCAGAGATGTTTTTTGAATGTGTGACGACATATGATAATGGACAAATGCCCATCCTATAAGTTCCCCTAGCAACCTTCGGCTCTGGTCAGATAAAAAAACAACAACAGCCAAACCTGTAATGGCTAATATGGTCAATATTTCTATAGTCTCAGATTCACGCAGCATATGGTTGGTTTAAACAGTATTTATTTGTCAAGTATAATGTACATGTACAATCAATTACAATAGCAACTAACAGGATCTGACAGTAAGCTTTTGCTTACATCAAAGTTATCTCCTGTGATTCATGGAAGTATCTACAAAAATATCAATGATGGTTGCTGAGGAGCCCATTGTTATAAAGTGTAGAGCATTCTATGGTTTCTGTAGATATGCGTATTTATTTATTTATGTATTTATTTATTTATTTCCGTTTCTTTGGCAGCCAATAAAAAGGAGCAGCAGCCTAAAATCATATGGCAAATAGAACATGGCTTAAGGAACATTTCTATGGAAGGTTTTTCATAGTATCTGCAATATCTTGGTAGTTAATACCGTTTTTCATTTTTTCTAACTCTAAGTTGCCATAGCAACCAAACTAATGCACCAAATGTCATAAAAATACATAATCTTTAAATCCCCCAGTCCAAGGATTTAACAGATGAAATTTGGGCCCGATCGGCCCAGTGGATTCAGAGGAAATGTGATTAGAAAGTGTTGACGGAAGACAGACGACAACGGACAATTGCCTATCCTCCTATATGCGTCCTAACAGCCTTCGGTTCTGGTGAGCTTAAAATACTTTTACTGGAAGAAAAGGGTATATAATAAACACATTATAACTATGTCAACTTGATCTGCCGTTCATTATTGCATCTCGTGATCTTTAATTCAGAAACAGTCACATTTGTGATACAGTGCAGCAGATCAAGTTATGATATAATAATGTGTATTTAATAAACATGTAAACCCGTTCGTTACCAAGGCAACATAAATTTTAATGATGTGTTGTTCCATATAAATTGTTGCAGAACCTGGAATGCATCTTCCTAGTAATTACAAATATTTGTGTTACCTTTGTTTGTTTTCTGACCACACACGGGATGAAATTTAATCAAAAATGAAGATTTCACCTGATGTTCTTTTGTTGCTATAGCAACCATACTACATAAGCTTGGAACTTATTGTTGCCGTTTTTTAAGATACCACGCCATATACTGTTAACACAAAAGTTTTTAACAATTTTTGAAACAGGGCCATTTTTGGCCTTTCGTGAACCAAGCCCTTTCATGATCTGAACATGGTTTTTGTTGTTTGAGCATGGCTTTCGATCCGCATGCATATTACTAAGATATTTTTGTATGGAATACTAACTCTTATCATGCTATCTTTGGAAACAGTGTAGATCCAGATCAGATGGCTTCTGAAGAAGCCATCTGATCAGGATCTACACTGTTTGACATGAAGTTTATGGCTCTGTAATAATACATTACATCAAGTAATCTGATTGGTTCAAAGTCCAAAATGGGTGTGGTTAATCTGAATATTCAGCAAGAGAAGGGCTAAGACAAAATATCCTAAAATAATCTCTATTACTCCTCCTTAACTGGAGCTGTTCAATACATGTGTAACATCTTCCAGTTTATACCATTTATACCAGGGTGTAAATCGGCCCCCGCCCATGGGGCTTGAAGAAATATATGGGCTGCATGATGCTTCCCAAAGAGCTGAATCCGGCCCGCACACTAGTACTGGTAAACCACTTAGAGGAGCTAAGCCTGTCCAGGAACCGCGGTGCGAGGCGAACCGTCCATGCTAATAAACCCTTTTGGTTTCATTGGGCGACAGGGCTTGAGATGTCATTTCATCTCAATGTCAGGTAAAAGTCCCACAAAATTGGAAGCAACGTCTCCAAAATGACCTTTACAGTGTTGACGGGGACGTTAAACCTCAAATCAAACAAAACCAGGGTGTAAATTGTGTTATTTTTAGAAATCTATGTTGAAAATGGCTGAACATTTAACCCTTATCTTGCTGAATATTCATTTAAGCCACACCCATTTCTGTCTATCAACCAATCAAATTACTTGATGTGATTTATTGTTACAAATTCCTAAACTGAATGCCAAACAGTGTGTGTGTGTGTGAATTCGGGTTTAACGTCGCTTTCAACAATTTTTCAGTCATATCACGACGGTGTCTGGTTGCGACAGGGAGCTCAATGCTCACATTTATAGTGCTGCCTCACTGAAGTATCATGTCCCAGACACATTACATGATACCACACCCAGTCACATTATCCTGACACTGGATCGACCAGTCCTAGCTCTACCCCGTAAATCTGAGTGCCAAACGAGGAGCAGCTAGTACCATTTTTAACGACTTTGGTATGTCGCGGCCCGGGGTCGAACCCCAGACCTCCCGTTCCCCGGAGCGGACACTCTACCAACTGAGCTATCGGGGCCGGTGAATGCCAAACAGTGTAGATCCTGATCAGATGGCTTCTTCAGAAGCCATCTGATCTGGATCTACACTGTTTGCAAAGATAGGGGTTGTCGTGAACAGCAAGATAAGGGTTAATTTACAAACCCAAAGGCCCTTCATATCAGATGCTGCATTCTGTGTGGCATTTGATCTGGGTTTTCCCATCGAAAATGGGTCAAACAGCCCATCTACAAATTCTCTGAACATCCGGACGAAAGTATACTTTAGAAAATCATGTAAACTTAATAAAGAATTTTTTATTTTTGGTATAACCGCTTTAACCCTTATCTTGCTGTTCAGGACAACCCCTATCTTTGGAAACAGTGTAGATCCAGATCAGATGGCTTCTGAAGAAGCCATCTGATCAGGATCTACACTGTTTGACATTCAATTTATGAATTTGTAGGAATAAATTGCATCAAGTAATTTGATTGGTTGATAGACAGAAATGGGTGTGGCTTAAATGAATATTCAGCAAGAGAAGGGTTAACTTATTTCGAGCTGAGGGCAAAAACTGGAGTACCATATTTACAGTATGTATTTGGACACACAGGCCTGGGCAACAGTATAGACCCAGACAAGATGCCACAGAACATGGCATCTCATCAGGGTCTACACTGTTTACCACTCATCCAGCTATTATTAGACACAACATCGGGAATTAAATTGCACTTTTCAAATAGAACAAGGTATGATATGGAGTTTACTTGTCTGAATGCTTAGGGTAAATAAGGCACCCTGAAAAAACACACCTGACATTCCTTTGCTGAACTTGGCTTCTCACATGTAAACCCAAGTGAGGCTAAAACCCACAGCAGTGAGAGACCTTATGATAAAGAAGCAACGCTCTTAGCCACTGGAGCACATAGGCCTATTTAGTCTCCTGAAGAAGCTGTTTGCTTCAGGTCTTTGATGTGTCTGAGTCGGCAAGCTCCATTTCAACATCACTATCTGTGGCATCTGACCTGGGCCTGCGTCCACTTGTTCAAAGCCTCATTAGCTTAACTGCCTTGTGAGGGGTGATATTGTTAACATCTAATATAGTGGTATTTTTGCTGAAAAAATGAGAGCAGCTTTTGCATTTGTAAAAGCAGCTCACTTTTTTCAGCAAAAATATTAGAATATGTGCCGAATTTGCCAATTTGTTAACTAATGACATCGTTAGTTTTGAGCAGCTGGCCCCTGCACTTTTTGTAAATGTTCCACTGACTGATTTCCACATAAAATAGGTTAAGCGCAGCATGTGCATGCTTTTCAAATATGCAAAGTGCCATCTAAAGCTTAGCCCACTTCGTATGGGAAAAACCCAAAACAGGCCACTGGCAAACAGTGTATGCCCAGATCAGATGTCACAGAATGCTGTGTCTAATCAGGGCCTTCACTGTTTGCAAAAGGTTCAACCAATTTAAATCAACTTCTTAAATATCAGCTTAATTACCTAGGACCCAACCTGGTATCCTCCCATATACAAAATGGAAGATTCCATTCAGTATAAAATGGGTTGGCACAGCCTGCATATTGCACAAAACTGCCTCATATTAAAGTCCCATTCATCACAACAAAACAAGACGGTCAACTTAATTATTCTACCATATTTAGTTTTGCACACTGAAACATGAGGATTTTTCAGGCCACGGAGGCCCATTTCAATGTTCCAGGCTATAACAAGTTTTCACATATATATTTCAAGTTTGTAGTTTGTTCTAGCCATGCATTATTTGGCAATGCCAATTTTCATCAAAAGCTTCAAGTACTGTATAATATTATGGAAAAAGCAAGAAAAGACATCAATATATTTTTTTTTTTTTCAGAGGGCTTGACTATACATGTTAATGACAACTCACATGTAATATCAGGCCCAATTAATTTTCCGCTTCTGAAATAATATGATAACACACCTGTGCATCAAACTGCATTTTTCACATATCCAAAATTGCTAATTTTCTGATGGAAATCGGTAACCTTTTTCTTATTTTTACTGCAAACATAGGTTGTGGGTGCTCGTTAGAACTGCCCCCCCCCTCACTGAGGCGGTTCTAACGAGCACCCACAACCTATGTCTAGGAGCAGAAATAAGAAAAATATTGTATAACCCAATAAACCCCAGTTTTCTCTATATAAAGTGGGGTTTAGGGGGACGTTCATTCTACAGACTTGTTCACGTGATGACAATTTAAACTGTCTGTCCAGCAGACCATTTACATGTAATATCAAGCCTTATTTTCTCTGAAAAATATGATTTTTTTTTTGTTAACTGTCAATTTGTTATTAGGTTTTGATTGTACCAAATGGAATCTTCCTCCTTATATATAGCAGGAGTCCATTTCAAAATTTAGGGGTGTCAGGTTGTGTTTTCATCAAAATTTAATTGGAAAATGACTGAACTTTTAGCAAACAGTAGAGGCCCTGATCAGACGTCGCGTTCTGCGGCGTCTGATCTGGGCCTGCACTGTTTGCCAGGGTACCCGTTTTGGGGTCTCCAGTACTAAATGGGTTAATATTCGAAGATTTACGAGTCCTACCATAAGGTTCATAATACAGTTAGATATGTTTTTGCTGAGACAGGAAACTCTAATGGCCTCTTCCTTTATTAAAGTGCTTTTAACCCAAAAGATACCAATCACGACAATTGTTGTCTGCTTTGTCGTCTGCCAGTTACTTTAAAAGACCTTATTTGCAAACAGTGTGGACCCAGATCAGACTGCTCCTGTAGGAGCAGTCTGATCTGAGCCCGCACTGTTTGCCTGTATGCAGAAATATTTTTAAAAACCTTTGCTAGAACAGTCAGCAGATGTTGTTTTTCTCGGCAGCCTAAGGGTTAGTGTTAATGAAAGAAAAAGGCAGTTTGTTTGTGATGCAAACCAATTTCCTACCAGCTAATATGCAATACTCTCCACTAAATCATATCCACTAATCACTTTAATTGAATTCTTCTATGCATGCACAGGAACCATAGGAAGACAAAATATAAAGCGAATTTAAGAGGAATTTCAAGATGAAGAGCTGGTCAACTGAAAACCATTTCCTTCTCTGTTATTCACTATTTATTAATAAGAAAGCCTTGGCTTTGTTTGTTTGATTTGAGGTTTAACGTCCCCATCAACACTGTAAAGGTCATTTTGCAGACATTGCTTCTAATTTTGTGGGACTTTTACCTGACATTGAGATGAAATGACATCTCAAGCCCTGCCGCCCAATAAAACCAAAATGGTTTAGAAGCATGGACGGGCCGACTCGCACCGCTTTGCCTGGGCAGGCATAGATCCTCTAAGCGGTTTACCAGTACTCGTGTGCGGGTCGGTTTCAGCTCTGCCTGGAAGCATCATGCAGCCCATCTATTTCTTCTAGCCAGGATGGGCAGGGGCAGTAAGAAAGCCTTGGCCATGCAATAATCAACTCAAAAGACTGTCAGCTTTAGCTATTTAATTAGTGAATCTCAGATATAAGTCACAGTGATTTACTTTTAAGGAAAAGTGTCTGGATGGGGCAGAAGTCTTGTTTGTCATATATATGCAGGATGGGTTCAATACCCAGCATTAACCCATTTGGTTCCGGCCCCCGCCCATCCGGGGCTTGAAGAAATAGATGGGCTGCATGATGCTTCCACGCAGAGCTGAAACCGACCGCACACAAGTACTGGTAAAACCCTTAGAGGATCTAATCCTGCCCAGGCAAAGCAGTGCTATTCGGCCCGTTCATGCTTATAAACCCCATTGGGTTCATTGGGCGTCAGGGCTTGAGATGTCATTTCATCTCAATGTCGGGCAAAAGTCTCACAAATGACATTTACAGTGTTGACTGGGACGTTAAACCTCAAATCAAACAAAATCATATATGCAGTAAGGGTTCAATACCCAGCATTAAAATGCCATAAGCAAGACTCCTAGCTTAGGTACAATGGGTACATATACTTCAAAGGAAAATTGTCTGGAAGGGACAGACTATAAAAATCTTACATGGATGTGAGGATCCGTCAAATGTTTAAGAAAATATGAAATCTTAAAAAACTCAAACATAAATATATAGACATTGGTGCCAACTCACCAATGCCTTGGGGAGTGCAATTGATCTTCCTGGACTTCGTCCAGGCATGCCAAACATGGACATAATTTTGTTTGATTTAAGGTTTAACCCTTGTCCTGCTGAATATTTATATATGCCACACCCACTACCGATTATCAACCAATCAGATTACCTGTAGCAAATTATTACAACAAATTCACAATCTGAATGGCAAACAATGTAGATCCTGATCAGATGGCTTCGTCAGAAGCCATCTGATCTGGATCTACATTGTTTCAAAGAAAAGGCATATTCGGGCTCATCAGAACAAGGGTTAAGGTTTAATATCCCCGCCAACACTGTATAGGTCATTTTGGAGATGTTGCTTCCAATTCTGTGGGACTTTCTCGTTCTTGAGATGAACTGCCATCTCAAGCCCCATCACCCAATGAAACCTGAATAGGGTTTATAAGCATGGACGGTCTGACTTGCACCACTTTGCCTGGACAGGCTTCAATCCTCTAAGCATTTTACCACTACTTGTGTGCGGTCAGTTTCAGATCTGCATGGAAGCATCATGCAGCCCATTTATTTCTTCAAGCCCCGATGGGCGGGAGCCGGAAACATGGACATATAGGTTGTAGAAGAAAACTAATTATGTCTGTCCAAATACATGCAGTAAATGCGGTACTTTGTTCTTTGTAAATTTGTAAATAATATGAGAGCCACAAGGGAAATCAGTTCTAATCGTGTCACCCTCTGGAAATAAAGACTTTATTATTATTGTTATAATGGCTATTGGGTTTGTCCTTCACCAAAAAAAAAAATGGTGTGCAGATATAACAGCATAATTTGTGATTGTTAGGAGGAAAAATAATGTTCATTAATATCCATTCTCTTCCCGTTTCAAGTTACACTACGATGTCATAAAATCAGATTAGCAAAAATGAAGTTGCTGTCTTTACTCCTTCGAGGCTGTCAAACCCGAAGAATAATAAAATGTCTCTTAATTATGAAGGATCTAACTGGGTAATCTAATTGCATCATACACAATAGCTACCATAAAATTGCTGAATATTTAGACAAAATGTCGCAGACCCAGATCCAACTTAATAATGAAGGTCTAACTAGGTCATCAAATTCCATCACACAATATAGCTACAAAGAATTATTTGTGAGTCTTGGACACAAATACCCAAGCAAACAACGTAGGCCCAGAAGAGCAAAACAATTTGGGTCAAAACTGTTTAGCATGTTATCAACAATTTGAACCTAGAAGCCTCCGTGGTGTACAAGTTATGCCACTCCCCAGATAAACTAGTGGTAGTGTGTTTGATCCCGGGCTTCTCCAGTCTTTAAACTGAGATCCTGTCTCCCTAAGACCTTAGCTGTTGGTGGGATGAAAAATACAAACATGCACACAATATGCAACACTCCTCCCCAACTTTCATTCATTTGCCTTGCACAATTTCAGTTTTTACTGCCGATTTAGAAGCATACCAAAATGGAGCACAGAAAAAATCCAGATCAGCTGGCTTCAAAGAAGCCAGCTGATCTTGATCTTTACTGTTTAACCCATTGTATGCTAGTGGACTCTTCCATTGCTATATGTTCGACAAGTCCATTTGTGATATAAGGGGTGTCAGGCCTATTTTTTCGTTTTTATTCTATTTTTGACAGGAAATTCTGTTAGCAAACAATGCAAGCCCTGATCGGACACCGTGTTCTGCGGAGTCTGATCTAGGACTGCACTGTTTGCCAAGGTACCCCTTTAGGGGTTTCCCGCATACAATGGATTAAAAGAAAAACGGAAACATTATGTTTCAGCACAGTGGGGGCTTAACATAATCATTAAGTACTGACTGACATAACGACTTCTATTACACTGGAAGATTACCATGGAAACTGTTATAATATCTAAATAGTTTCTGAATAATTACGGTAACTCTGTTCAGTCACACACTACAAGCGGAACTAATTTTAAATAGCTTAGAGACAGTAAAATGACACGAAGACACAAAGCCCATTTGCAGCTCTCATGAATACATCCATTTTGGAACTACTTCTTTGATTAGGTCTATTTTTATCTGGCAGTTTGGTCAAATGACTACTTCATTAAAGTTTGTTCTATGTTTTTGTTGCTGTTTTTTATCTCAACCAGTTTGGCTATTTTAAACATTCTGTCAAACCGCAGCAAATGACAGTCTGTATTATTTTATGCCCTCGCCATGAATTTGGGAATGGCATATGTTTTACCCTTGTCCATACATCTGTAATGTCCATGTACGTCTCACCACCATATCACACATTCTAATGCACTTACGTATGTAACGCGACTTTGACAGGATAATGTCCAAAATTCGTGACAGTATATTCTACCATATAATGTCGGAAACCCGACGTCATCACGTAACGTCGCTTTCATTGGCTGACATTTGGTTTTGTGCAGTTCACAGGGCTTGCCACCTTGAGCAGAATAGTAGTTTTTACTAAAACAACTGAAGAAGTGCACTAGAATGGGGATAACTACAAATTCCGTTTTATGGTGACGCATCACGATGAAGCTGATGCATCGCCTACGCTGATGCGTCACCGTAAAACAAAATTTCCGACCGTAAAACCGTAGAAGCCTCCGTGGCTTGAAACTTACTTAATATGTTGACTGGCATGTATCTAATTCACACTGGTCAATACATACGCACAGGCTGCGTAGCGGTCGCATAGGCTTCGTATTTTGGACGCATAGGCTTCGATGAAAAATGGCGGATGACAGTTCGTCAATGCAGGTAAGAAACGGTTTTTACGTCAATCTAAATGTTGTATAGCGTTGTCCAATACTGACATCTGCCTTACGGACCACTTTATTAACGTGCGGCTTCGTCTGTTGCAAGAAAAAGTTTGAAAAACGGAATATAGAAAAATAGACCCCAAAAGAAATTTGGCATTCAACACAGATTCCCCTGTAGTTTCACTTTGGTCCGGTCGCCCTATGTAACTACACGTTTTTGGCTGGTGTTCTGGCCGATAAATTGTGAAAAATGATAATGAAATCGAAAAGCTAACATGCAACTTTCGTCACATCTTTTGCGAAAAAGAAAAATCATGATATTTCGATACAACGAACGTAGCTTCGTTACCTATTACAACGCAGAGGCTGCAAACTAAATTTGAAAGCCCTGAATTTTGCAGTATAATAACGAATGATATTAAATTAATATCGAGAAATGAGCCAACCAGCGTTAGTAGATGATGCTAAAGACATTCTGCATCATTTATACCAAACACATTTTCATTCTCAGCTGTGCAAATACAACATTATGATTCGAATGCCAAAATCTGTCAAGCTACAATTATTTACACTACCGTTCATAAACTTGGTAAGTCTTCGCCAAATCTGTTAAGTATTAAGCCACATAATATTTGCACTGTATGAATTTCTGTCGTGTTTTTATTACAACGCACGTGGCTTAGGAATTTACGGCGTGCAGGTTACAGAGATGGGCAGTCGCATTACGAAAACACGCCTATTAAAATACCACTAAAAAGATAAAAACATTCAGATAAAACATCCTGATAGTTTTGATATTTCTGCTCGCCCGGGCCAGGCGGTTCTAACGCGTATCCACAATCTGTGTTTCTGAGAATAAATAAGGAAATATAATAAATGCAGAAAATCTGTCAATGTACACTACCGTTTATAAACTTGGTAAGTCTGTCTTCGTCAAATCTGTTAAAGGAGACAGGAAAGCGACAATCTGTTACAATAAATAGGAAAACATCAATAAACCCTTTCTTCTACTGAATACTGCAGGTTTCTAAGTGGTATGATAAGGATTTTATCACTGTGTAATCTCCAGCCATTTACTCTGCTAAAGAACTGACCTTGAAAATTCCAATTAACCACAGATATGCCCTGACCTCATCCATGAGGAATCTAGAAGCTTGGTGTATACTGAATAGGCAGATGTAGCAATGTTGAGGCTTAAAACAGAAGCTTAAAATGGAGCAAAATAAGCAAGAACTGGCCACTCTTTGAGGGGACTTCACTTTAGATATTCAGCCTTATATGTTTGAGTCCAGGGAAACTTGTGATCAGGAATTTAGTGAGGGAAGCAGCAGCTCTGAAGATAGCTATCTTACATGTCAATCACAACAATTGTCGTTTGCATAGTCATCTGCTGCTTTCTTTAAATGTTACCAGAACCAATCTAAGTCTGATCCAGTCTGATCTTGGTCCACATTGTTTGCCTATAAGCGAAAATATTATTTAAAAAAAAAGAAAAAAAAAACTTTAAGAAGATGCAGCAGACAGTATAAACAGGGGCCATTTTACAATTCAGGTTTTTCTTACGGTTGATTCGTCCGGTTTTCCATCCATGCGCACTCATGGGCACTCTTAAAATGGAGATAGCAGACTTCATTTTTGATTGGGTGTTTATGGATTTGCCTAACTGATATAGGAAAATGAAACAGCAACCAAAAGTAGCAAAAGCTAGCTATTGGCTCCAGATGAATTCGGCCTAGGTTGGTATCCCTAACGAACGGTTGTATGTCAGTTCATTATTGGTTGAGAATTCTCCCATGTCACAGCACATGACTCAGTGGAACCTTTTTGTTTGTGTTGATGTTAACGTCCCCGATAACATCATTCAGGTCATTTTTGAGAAATTGTTTCCGAATTTATGGGACTTTTACCCGACACTGAGACGAAATGACATCTCAAACCCTACCGCATATAAAGCATACTTGCAATTGCTAAATATGAATGATCCGTTTATTTTTTGAAAAGACAAATACTAGTTTTTGGGTCGATTATTTAATCGTCACAAAGTAAAAGAGTGCAAGTAGCTCTACAGTGCTTAAGTCCACGCGATTATCACTGATTGGTAGGAAATCCAGTAAACTTGTATATAGAAAACAGCAGCGTTTATTTTTCTTCGAAGAGAGGTCAGCGTGTTGCGTAATACGGAAATCCATAGATCATGGATTGGGTTTTTCAAACAGTGTATGTCCAGATCTAATGCCGCAGAACGCAGCGTCTAATCAGGGTCTTCACTGTTTGCTCACATTACATGAATTGAAGGGCCAAACGCAGCGTCCTATCAGGGTCTTCACTTTTTGCTTTAAACTGTAGTTTAAGGGTTAAAGGAAGCAGTTTAAATCCATAAGTAAGCATCCAGCCGACAGACTTTCTTAAAAAAGTAAATCTTTGGGCCGGAGCCGTCATAGAGTTATGAAAGGGCCGTAAAGCAAAAACATTTTTATATATCTTATCTTATTATATCGAAGATTGATTTCACGAAATGGGTTACTGAAGTCATTGCAAGCAAGTATTTTTCTGAATTTATATTCTAAGTCACTATGAAATTCAGATTCTGATAGGCTATGTTGCAGAAGACAGTCTGGTTAGCAAAAAATTATGATGTTAGGACAGAGATTGAAAATAGATCCGAGATAAAGAAAAGTCTTGTATTTTTTTTTCTTCTTTGATCCTACAAAGGCTAGAATTAGCTTATATGTTTACTGTTTAATGAGCAGATGCTTCTATTTCATCGGAAACGAAGACTGGGATGGGATCAGACAGTGCAGGCGCGATTAATGAACCGTTGCTGAAGTTTTGTAGGCGCTGCATGTATTCGATTGAAGCATTTAAATAGAAGTCGGAGAATCACGAAAACATGCCCATATAATTCTGACCCCCATAAATCCAACTTTTATATAGTAAAACTGAGCTTTAAAGGGATATACATTGTTTTCCTTATTTCTTCTCAGAACTACAGATTGTGGATTCGCGATAAAGCCGCCTGGTCCGGGCGGTTGTAACAAGTTCCCATACACTATGTCTTGAGCAGAAATATTAAAACTATCAGAATGTTTTATCTGAAAGTTTTTGTTTTTTTTATCTTTTTAGTGGTATTTTAATAGGCGTGTTTTCGTAATGCGTTTTCCCATCTCTGTAACCTGCGAAGCCACGTGCTTTGTAAAAAACACGACAAAAATTCATAAAGTGCAAATATTATTTGGCTTAATACTTAACAGATTTGACGAGGACTTGCCAAGTTTATGAACGGTGGTGTTAATAATTGTAAATTGACAGATTTTGTGCATTCGCCTCAAAATGTTGTACATGTATTTTCATAGCTGAGACTGAAAATGTTTTCGGTATAAATGATACAGAATGTCTTTAGCATCACCAACTAACGCTGGTTGACTGATTCCTCGACATTTATTTAATAGCATTCGCTATTATTCTACATAATACAGGGCTTTCAAATTTAGGTCGCAGCCTCTGCGTTGTAATAGGTAACGAAGCTACGCGCGTTGTATCGAAATATCAAGATTTTTATTTTTCGCAAAAGATATGACGAAAGTTGCATATTAGCTTTTCGATTTCATTATCGTTATTCACAATTTATCGGCCAGAACACCAGCCAAAAACGTGTAGTTACATAGGGCGACCGGACCAAAGTGAAAATACAGGTGAATATGTGTTGACTGCCAAATTTCTTTTGGGGTCTATTTTTCTATATTCCGTTTTTCAAACTTTTTCTTGCAACAGACGAAGCCGCACATTAATAAAGTGGTCCGCAAGACAGATGTCAGTATCGGGGCATGCAATACAACAGTTAGTTTAACGTAAAAACTGTTTCTTACCTACAATGACGAACTGTCATCCGCCATTTTTCATCGAAGCCTATGCGTCCAAAATACGAAGCCTATGCGGCCGCTACGCAGCCTGTGCGTATGTATTGACCAGTGTGTAATTGTTTGGTTTGTTTATTTTACATCTCATCAACAATAAGGGTCATATGGGAATGGGACCTTGTATTAACCCTTTTTGTACCAAATGGAATCTTCCACCTTATATACAGCACAAATCCATTTCAAAATTTAGGGGTGTCAGGTTGTGTTTTCTTGAAATATAAGATGGAAAATGGCTGAACTTTCTGCAAAAAGTGTAGGCCCAGATCAGACGCCGCGTTCATGGCATCTGATCCAGGCCTGCACTGTTTGCTACGGTACCCTTTTTGGGATTTTCTGTACAAAATGGGTTAAAGACTCAACTGAAAGTCTGGATAAACCCCTGGCTTATAAGACCAGTAGCTGTACACTTATCCCACTACAAAAAATTTATTAAGCCACACCCACTGCTGACTATCAATCAATCAAATATGACATACAAGGGCAAGTCAATAAGTAACCAGCCTGTCCCATTTCAAATTGACCGAGTTAACCAAGATTTTCATGCCTTGTTTCAATACTTGTTTTAGACATGAGGGCTTAGAGGATCTAAGCCTGCCCAGGCAAAGCGGTGAGAATCGGACTGTCCATGCTTATAAACCATGTGACAGGGCTTGAGATGTCATTTCATCTCAGTGTCGGGTAAAAGTCCCACAAAATTGGAAGCAACGTCTCCAAAATGACCTATACAGTGTTGACAGGGACGTTAAAACTGAAATCAAACAAAACAAACATGAGGGCAAAGCTGCATCCTTATCGTGTCATTCACTCATAAGATAATGAAGTCAAACAATGCCAGCGATGCAAAAGCAAGCTTTTCATCAAAAGTTGTGTACCGTGCTGTAATTCATGAAATACACTGCGAGTTGACTAATGTTTATGGGTCTTCTGCACCCTCGTATGCACAAGTTAAATTCTGGGTTGGGGAATTAAACGCTATAGAACGTCTTTAGAAGTCAAAACCAGGTCTGGATGCCCATCACATGCCACCGACGAAGAAATGTGTAACAAAGTACGGGATCTGCTGTACTCTGATAGGCAAATTAAGGTGGAAGAAATAGCGAATGCATTACATATTTCACATGATAACAGCCCATTCGATCCCCAAATCCCTTGGCAACAAGCAAATGGCAACCAGAGCATCAGTATGCAGCGCATTGTTGAAGCGGTTTAGGTCAAAGGAAGATGATTTTCTTACACGTCTGGCGATTGTTAATAAGACCTGGGTCCATTATTATGAACCAGAGAATAAAACTCAAAGTCGCCAGTGGCATCATTCTGTATTTTGGGATCCACAAGGCGTTATTATGTTGGACTTTCTAGCAAAGAAAAGTACAACAACATGCGTATTATGCAAATTTGCTCGACCAACTGAGAACTTGATCCGTGAAAAACGCCAATGTAAACTGTCCGAAGAGATTCTGCCCCAACAGGACAAGTCAAGACTCCACACTTGCAAAATTGCAACGGATGCTGTTGTACGAGGTAATACCGCATCCCGTCTATTCTCTTGACTCAGCTCCAAGTGACTATTTCCTATTCCCAAACTTGAAAAAGGATATCTGCGAACGTCATTTGCAGTCCAACGAAGAAGTCGTGGTGGCAGGTGAGGAGTCGGTCCGAGATAAGGACCCGGGCTTCTTTAGTTCTGGGTTGGTTTTATATCGACTCGCCCTCAAAATATAAAATTTTGTTCAATTCATTAACTACATGACAAAAAGTGTAGATCTTCAGAAGCCATCTGATCTGGATCTACACTGTTTGCAAAGGCAGGGGTTGTTGTGTTCAGCAGGATAAGGGTTAATATTTCCTTCCTACAAAAGCAGCTCACTATGGGAAATAAGCAAATCTTGCCCAGTCAAAGTAATATAAATTTGTGTATCTGTTTTAGTACATGAATTTGTCTTATTAATATTAGATGCTTTTTTATACCCGCTTTTTCGAAGAAAAATCAGGTATATTGTTTTCGTACCGGAGTTGAGTGGGCGTCTGTCCGTCTGTCCGTCCGTCACGTTTTTTTGTAAATGGATCTCCTCTGCAACCACTGAAGTTACACTTTTGAAACTTTGCATGTGGATAGTACATGTTATGTAGATGGCAGTGGGCTACTTTTTTGTGACCACAACCTGGCCCCAAGGTCAAAGGTAAAAAAGTATGATGTTGCCATATCTCCTAAACTATTCCAGTTACACTTCTGAAACTTTGCTTATTGGATCGATGGCCCTTGGAATATAAAATAAATTGCGCTACTTTTGGGATGACCTTGACCTCAACATGACCCTAAGGTCAAGGTCAAAAAGTATGATTTTGCCATATCTTCTAAACTATTGGAGCTACACTTCTGAAGCTTTGGTTATTGGATGGCCCTTGGAATATAGAATAAATTGGGCTACTTTTGGTGTGACCTTGACCTCAACCTGACCCCAAGGTCAAAGGTCAAAAAGTATTACTTTGCCATATCTTCTAAACTATAGGAGTTACACTTCTGAAACTTTGCTTATCAGTTAGAATGTCTTTGCAACTTTTTTTTTAACTTACATGTAGTTTTGGCTAGCTAATACATAGACATTAGTGTTGTTCACAGAAAAAGCGGGTATTTGCGATGGTTTACCATTGACTGCGCAATCTAGTTTTTTTTGTTTTTTTTCTTGTTATTCTAGGACACTTGTATGACAAACCGCACTATTACCAGGACAGATTAGATCCAATAAACAGACAAAGATTATAAAACAGAATTGCAAGTCTGCAACAAAAATCGTAAAACTTCATAATATAGGGGAAAAGATAATGGGGACTGGGTACACTTTAGGTGTGATAACTCCTTTAAAAAATATCATTCTTGTCTCTTATTAATCATGATCTTCTCTGAAACCAGAGAATTTCATAGCAACAGTTTTGTTTTTTGTTTGATTTGAGGTTTAAAGTCCCTGTCAACAATGTAAAGGTCATTGTGGAGATGTTGCTTCCAATTTTGTGGGACTTTTACCCGACATTGAGATGAAATGACATCTCAAGCCCTGTCGCCCAATGAAACCAATAGGGTTTATTAGCATGGACGGTCCGCCTCGCACCGCGGTCCCTGGACAAGCTTAAATCCTCTAAGTGGTTTACCAGTACAAGTGTGCGGGCCGGATTCAGCTCTGTGTGCAAGCATCATGCAGCCCATATTTTTCTTCAAGCCCCTATGGGCGGGGGTGTAACAGGTGTGATAACTCCTTTAACCCTTATCTTGCTGAATATTCATTTAAGCCACACCCATTTCTGTCTATCAACCAATCAAATTACTTGATGTACTTTACTGCTACAAATTCATAAACTGAATACCAAACAGTGCAGATCCTGATCAGATGGCTTCTTCAGAAGCCATCTGATCTGGATCTACACTGTTTCCAAAGATAGGGGTTGTCGTGAACAGCAAGATAAGGGTTTAAATCATTCTTGTCTCATATTAATCATGATCTTCTCTGAAAGCAGAGAATTTCAAAGCAACAGTTAGGGTGGGGAGGGTATTTGATTGTAACTGAAGGATAGTTTTCCTTATTTCTCCATATAAACCTATGTTGTGCGTATTCATTTGAACCGCCTCACTGAGGCGGTTCAAATTAATACCCACAACATAGGCTTTCATGGACTTTTGGCAAAAATGATCCTTCAATTATCGACAAAAAAGAGCACCTTTATCTGTAGCAGTGGAATTTGCTCCAATTGTTTTCTATAAAGCCTTAAAGTACCATCTAATTTGAAATTATTTTTCAGAGAAACCAGCAGATGATTCACATGTAATGTCAAGCCTTAACCCATTAAAGCCCCTGTCACACTATGCCGCATTTTCACTGCGATGGGACGGCGTTGTTTAATTTTTCAGAACGCCGCAAGATCGCAAGAAATATAGGATATTTTTGTGAACATGGACCTGCCATGGCGTCCCTACAGCGACCAAGGCGTTGCTACGGAGCTTACATGGCGATCTATCGCGATCCTGCGGCGTTCTTGATGGCGATTGTATGCGCTCTCATGGGGCTTCCTCTGCGCTTTTACGGCGCTCACAATGGGTGCACTGTGCTTTTACGGCGCTCACAATGCGTGCACTGCGCTTTTACGGCGTTCACATGTTGAAGACGTTCTCAAAGTGTAAACAGACATCTTCATCAGTCGAAAGTTTTGTTTGATTTGAGGTTTAACGTCCCCCCAACACATTATAGGTCATTTTGGAGACGTTGCTTCTAATTTTGTGGGACTTTTACCCGACATTGAGATGAAATGACATCTCAATCTCTGTCACCCAATGAAACTAATAGGGTTAATAAGCACGGATGGTCCGACTAGCGCCCCTTTGCCTGGGCAAGTTTAGATCCCCTAAGCAGTTTACCACTACTCCTGTGCCGTCAGAAGCAAGTCCACGGCAAGCCGGAGCAAGTCCACCGCCATTACCTTACCCGGAATGAGTCACCTCAGAAGTAGGTTTTTCGGGACAGTACACAATCAAACTCTACTCTAGCCACTGTTGATACAAGCGGGCGGCCCCCTCCCATCGGGACTGGAAGAAATAGATGGGCTGCATGATGCTTCTACGATGAGCTGAAACCGACCTCACACGAGTACTGGTAAACCCTTAGAGGATCTAAGCCTGCCCAGGCAAAGCAGTGCGAGATACGTGTAAACTCTATTGGTGTAAACATGCTTATACGTGTAAACTCTATTGGTTTCATTGGGCGACAGGGCTTGAGATGTCATTTCATCTCAAACTTGGGTAAAAGTCCCACAAAATTGGAAGCAACGTCTCCAAAATGACCTATACAGTGTGGGACGTTTAATATCAAATCAATCAATCAGTTAATCAATTATACAAACGGAGCTTATATGGCATTGTAGGAGACCTCTCTGCGCCCCCTGCCGAGCTCCTGTAGCGTTGTAGGAGACCTTACTGCGCTGCTATAGCAACCTTTCGGCGACCTCACTGCGCTCTGATCAGAACGCCGAGTGACAGCGTTTGTTTTGAGCATGCTCAAAATGCGCGCCGTCGCTTGGCGTTCTATGTGATCCCAACGCGTCTACTGGTGACGCCACAGCGTTGCTACAGCAATGTTTGCGATCGTACTGCACGCACCTTGGTGTTCTGCATTTTTCTTGGACGGCGTGAGAACGCAGCCCTGGTGTGACAGGGGTTTAAGTACCCAAAACAACAAAAAGGGATACCAGCATACAGTGCAGGCCGAGATCAGATGCTACAGAATGTGACGTCTCATCAAGGCCTACACTGTTTGCATAAGGTTCAGACATTCTATCCAAATAAATTTTTGAAGATAACACAACCTGGCACCACTAAATTTAAAATAGACTCCTGCTAAATATAAGGAGGAAGATTCCATTCGGTACACAAGAATTCCGCCAAAGGCTATGTAGCCCAATGAGAAATGGACTCTTACATTAGGTTGAAAGTTAATGGTGGTAGCAAATGTTGACGGCATGACAAGCAGATGGAAAACTGGACTCCTACATCACACCATGCCCAACCCATTGTATGGGGAAAATCCCTAAAGGGGTACCTTGACAAACATTGCCGGAGAACTGGCGTCTGATCAGGGCCTGTACTACTTGCTGACAGAATTATCCATCAAAAATAGAATGAGAACAAAAAAGTAGGCCTGCCACCCCTTATATGAGCAATGGAGTTGTCCAACATATAGCAATGGGAGAGTCCACTAGTATCCAATGGGTTAAAGCAGGCGTGACAAAAATGGGTTGGGTCTCCCTTGAAAAAAGAACATGCCTGTAATATGTCGTGTATAGCCATTCCCAAAAAGAGAGAATACTGGGCTTCTTCAAACTTTCGGATGAGTCCTTAAACTGAGGTCCAGTCTCTGTATGACCTTCTCCATTGGTGGGACGTAAAACTCAACACACTTACTCATTAAAAGATCTCCTGATGAGGAAATTCCTTTCTTTAACCCTTATCCTGCTGAATAATTTAATCTAGCCACATCCACTTCTGACCATCCACCAATCAAATTACTTGATATACATGTAATGTATATATGTTGGATTCAAAAATTACACAACAAACAGTGTAGAAGAAGCCATCTGATCTGGATCTACACTGTTTGCAAAGGTAGAGATTGTGGTGAACAGCAGGGTAAGGCTTCTTCAGAGGCCATCTAAACTGTACACTGTTTGCAAAGGTAGGGGTTGTCTTGAACAGCAGGGTTAGGGCTTCTTCAGAGGCCATCTGATCTGTATCTACACTGTTTGGAAAGGTAGAGGTTGTCGTGTACAGCAGGATAAGGGCTTCTTCAGAGGCCATCTGATCTGTATCTACACTGTTTGGAAAGGTAGAGGTTGTCGTGTACAGCAGGATAAGGGCTTCTTCAGAAGCCATCTTATCTGTATCTACACTGTTTGGAAAGGTAGAGGTTGTCGTGTACAGCAGGATAAGGGCTTCTTCAGAGGCCATCTGATCTGTATCTACACTGTTTTGAAAGGTAGAGGTTGTCGTGTACAGCAGGATAAGGGCTTCTTCAGAGGGCATCTGATCTGTATTTACACTGTTTGCAAAGGTAGAGGTTGTCGTGTACAGCAGGATAAGGGCTTCTTCAGAGGCCATCTGATCTGTATTTACACTGTTTGCAAAGGTAGAGGTTGTCGTGTACAGCAGGATTAGGGCTTCTTCAGAAGCCATCTGATCTGTATCTACACTGTTTGGAAAGGTAGAGGTTGTCGTGTACAGCACACTCTTACAAAATACAGACTTTTTCTGAATTGTCTCTATTTTGTTATCAGACTTTAATCTCTAAACTAAACCATCTTTCTGCTTTGGACTGTCAGAATGGGTATTTTATTACCAGAGCTGGCAAAAATCTGGAAACACTCAAAAGAAGTTGCTAAAGCTAAGGACAATACAGATGGCTTTTCAACTATACAGAGGAAAATATAAGAAACAGGGTTGAGTGGGTGAGTGAGTGAGTGTGTGAGCACGCGAGCAAGCAAGTGAGTGGGTGAGTAGGTAAGTAAGCAAGTAATCTTGCAGGCACACAACACTGACTCAACTTTGATTCAACGTTGAAACAACGTTTTAAACGTTGTTTCAACGTTGATTCAATAGCAGGTAGGTAAGTAAATAAGGTAAAGTAAGAATGTTTATAAGTAACTAAGAGGTTTTATTAATGAGGAATAATCACAAATTAATAAAAGAACAAAAAAAGAAAAATAAATATTTTTTCCAATTTTGTACAGAATGGGATGTCCCATCCCACATTCAGAAGGGGTGCATTTAAGAGTTAAGGGGTACAATGCTGATTAGAATTTAATCATTGATAAAAATTGGTTGAACTTTAAGCAAACAGTGAAGGCCCTGCTCAGGCGTCTTGTTCTGCAGTATCTGATACGGTCTGCACTGTTTGCAACGAGTGATAAGTTGTTTCCTTATTCCTTTTTCCTTATTCCTTTGTCCTTATTCCAGATTTATTTTTTCAACCTGAAATTTTATAAAGGGTCATATCAGGAAAGGTCTATTTTTGGCCCCATCAAAATATGTCGACTTTACGTTTCGGCTCCAACTTTACGTAAATATGCTCACAAAAAGACTTGGTAAGATTTCAACTAGCATAGAATCGACTATTCAGCTATCATACACAATATCAAACCAAAAATCGCCCGCCTATCGTGGCTTTGAGAAATATATTGAACTGAATGGTGCTTCCACGTAGAGCCGAAACTGACGACACATGAGAAAGCCGCTGTGGGTTCAAGCCTGGCTAGGGTCAGGTGTGAGACGCTAAGTTCTGCGTGGTTTTTCGCCGGGCACTCCGGTTTTTGCCAACCTCTGATTATCGCTTGGCTCAACTAAATAAGTGAAATAATCTTGGAAGGCCGTAAAACCACAACCATTACGATAACACAGCCGTGACACATAGTGCATTTTTTTTTCACATCACCAAAATGGCTACTTTTCGGATGAAAATCCATGATTTTTTTTCTTATTTATACTCCATGCTCAGGTTGCGGGTGCTCGTTAGAACCGCCTCATTGAGGCGGTACTAACGAGTACCCACAAACTTTGTCTTTGGGCAGGAATAAGGAAAATCATGTATACACCCGTAAACCCCAGTTTTCCGTCTATATAAAGTGGGGTTTAGGGGGTGTTCATTTCACAGACTTGTTCACCTGATGAAAACAAAAAAAAAGTTTTGAGCAGGCTGGTCAATGGAAACTAAATAATGTTCAACTCTGCTACAATCTGGAAAACTAATTATACTCTGCTTTTTTTAGAATTTTATCTCTTTCCTACAGCCAGTGTGCCTTTTCCGAGAATTTAATCAGATAGTCTGACATATTATCTGATTTATAGTCTTTTGCTAAGATCTGTTTGTTTTAATTGTTGGAGCTTGAAAGATCAAAGCTACTCAAATTGAGGAAACTTTTGTCACATTTTGGTAGGAGTGAGCAGGATAATGGCTTCTTCAGAGGCCATCTGATCTGTAAATTTACACTGTTTTCAAATGTAGAGGTTGTCGTGTACAGCAGGATAAGGGTTATGAGATGACGTCATTTTTAGTTGGACTCTGTTTACAGAAAAGCAAATGCGTCATGAAAATTTTTTCTGACGTAAAAGTTAGAGATAATAATCATGTGAAGCCGTTCCCTGTCAACAAACCTCGGAAACTAGTCTTATTTTCTCGGCGGTCTGTAACATTTGTCAGTATATTTCAATAGACAAAAAAGATAACTGGTACTTGTTCAAGGCGTAATTCTATCAGCCAAGCTAATTTGAAAAAGTGGCAAATAGTGTTGTCAGCTCACGACTTCACCGCTATGATAATTTCATAGTCTGGCGTAAACATCTTGCTTCAAAATCGAGACAGAGTCATTATTGTTTGTTTGTATGTTTTGAATTGTCTTGTATGGGGTTTCAGCACTCTTTCAGTTATATTGTGACATTGCCTGGTGTTAGGCAGTGCTTCAAAGCCCTTCATTATGATACATATACTGCACAAAATCTACGCAGCCCTAGAGGTGGACATGTTTTTCTGTAACGTAACGTAACATGTAACGAAGTTTTTGTGACTGTATCCTTATATAGACCTAGTTCCAATAAAAATAGGAGTTACAGTCTTGTTACGAAACGTTTCAGTCCGTTACGTAACGGTTTTGTAACAGAAACAAGACAACATATATGTTACAGTCCTGTTTCAATTGTAACAGAATCCCGTTACGTAACGTTTCAGTCTGTTACGTAACGGTTTTGTAACAGAAACAAGACAACATATATGTTACAGTCCTGTTTCGTAACGTTTCATTCCGTTACGTAACAGAACTGTAACAGATTCTCATTACATCTTGTTTCAAGGCAAAAAAAGTGAAACGTAACGTAACGGCGTAACAGAATCCCGTTACGTAACGATCCAGTCCGTTACGTAACGGATTTGTAACAGAAACAAGAAAACATATATGTTACAGTCCTGTTTCGTAACGTTTCATTCCGTTACGTAACAGAACTGTAACAGATTCTCATTGCATCTTGTTTCAAGCAAAAAATGTGAAACGTATCGTAACGGCGTAACATAATCCTGTTACGTAACGATCCAGTCTGTTACGTAACGGATTTGTAACAGAAACAAGAAAACAATTATGTTTCAGTCCTGTTTTGTAACGTTTCATTCTGTTACGTAACAGAACTGTAACAGATTCTCATTACATCTTGTTTCAAGGCAAAAAAAGTGAAACGTAACGTAACGGCGTAACAGAATCCCGTTACGTAACGATCCAGTCCGTTACGTAACAGATTTGTAACAGAAACAAGAAAATATATGTGTTACAGTCCTGTTTCGTAACGTTTCATTCCGTTACGTAACAGAACTGTAACAGATTCTCCTTGTATCTTGTTCAAGAAAAAAAAAGTGAAACGTAACGTAACGGCGTAACAGAATCCCGTTACGTAACAGATTTGTAACAGAAACAAGAAAACATATATGTTACAGTCCTGTTTCGTAACGTTTCATTCCGATACGTAACAGAACTGTAACAGTTTCTCATTACATCTTGTTTCAAGGCAAAAAAAGTGAAACGTAACGTAACGGCGTAACAGAATCCAGTTACGTAACGATCCAGTCCGTTACATAACGGATTTGAAACAGAAACAAGAAAACATATATGTTACAGTCCTGCTTCGTAACGTTTCATTCCCTTACATAACAGAACTGTAACAGATTCTCATTGAATCTTGTTTCAAGCCAAAAAGTGAAACGTAACGTAACGGGGTATCAGAATCCCGTTACGTAACGTTTCAGTCTGTTACGTAACAGTCCAGTCTGTTACGTAACGGATTGGTAACAGAAACAAGAAAACAACTATGTAACAGTCCTGTTTCGTAATGTTTCATTCCGTTACGTAACAGAACTGTAACAGATTCTCATTACATCTTGTTTCAAGGCAAAAAAAGTGAAACGTAACGTAACGGCGTAACAGAATCCCGTTACGTAACGATCCAGTCCGTTACGTAACGGATTTGTAACAGAAACAAGAAAACATATATGTTACAGTCCTGTTTCGTAACGTTTCATTCCGTTACATAACAGAACTGTAACAGATTCTCATTGCATCTTGTTTCAAGCAAAAAATGTGAAACGTATCGTAACGGCGTAACAGAATCCTGTTACGTAACGATCCAGTCTGTTACGTAACGGATTTGTAACAGAAACAAGAAAACAATTATGTTTCAGTCCTGTTTCGTAACGTTTCATTCTGTTACGTAACAGAACTGTAACAGATTCTCATTACATCTTGTTTCAAGGCAAAAAAAGTGAAACGTAACGTAACGGCGTAACAGAATCCCGTTACGTAACGATCCAGTCCGTTACGTAACAGATTTGTAACAGAAACAAGAAAATATATGTGTTACAGTCCTGTTTCGTAACGTTTCATTCCGTTACGTAACAGAACTGTAACAGATTCTCCTTGTATCTTGTTCAAGAAAAAAAAAGTGAAACGTAACATAACGGCGTAACAGAATCCCGTTACGTAAAGGTCCAGTCCGTTACGTAACGGATTTGAAACAGAAACAAGAAAACAACTATGTTACAGTCCTGTTTCGTAACGTTTCATTCCGTTACGTAACAGAACTGTAATAGATTCTCCTTACATCTTGTTTCAAGAATAAAAAAGTGAAACGTAACGTAACGGCGTAACAGAATCCCGTTACGTAACGGTCCAGTCCGTTACGTTACAGATTTGTAACAGAAACAAGAAAACATGTATGTTACAGTTCTGATGTCTTAATAAAACTTTAAAATGCTTTGTTCATGGCAGCAATGTTACATGCTTTGATTTTATAATTATTACAGTAATTCTGTAAGGGATAGATAACAGCTGGTGGTAAATTCTTTTGAGGTGTTTCAAGGTTTACAATAGAGAGGTAGGTACCTTATGATCTTTGATGTCCAATAAACAGTCTTGGCATATAGCACTACAGTGGAACTTCACAATGGCAGCCTCAGGAAATGTTTAGATTACAGCTGGTGGTAAGAATTCTTTTGAAGTGTTTCAAGGTTTACAAGAGAGGTGCCTTATGATCTTTGATGTCCAATAAACAGTCTTGGCTATATAGAACTGCAGTGGATGTTCAGATTATCCTAAATGCCTAACAACATTGTGAAAAGAGCAGACAGGAAGGTAAATATATATATTTTAAAGTTTGTTTTCTTTTCCATTTTTAAAGTATTTTTAGATAAAAATGGTCTAAAAGTACAATAAGGGTAAATAAAATTACAAGATAAAAAAACAACACACACACACAAAAAAAAAGGAATAACAGCTTTAGTTATTTTTCTTTTTTTCTTCTTTTTTGGAATCAGTGTTCATCCACTATGGTTTCGGTTCCAAG
Source organism: Lucinisca nassula (assembly GCA_963580285.1). Taxonomy (NCBI): domain Eukaryota; kingdom Metazoa; phylum Mollusca; class Bivalvia; order Lucinida; family Lucinidae; genus Lucinisca; species Lucinisca nassula. The sequence continues at coordinate 88,376,958 of OY757017.1, forward strand.
GCAAATAAAGTTTTAAAAGATCTTATTGTTTTAGTGTTTCAGAAACCTCAAAACAGGTACCCTGGCAAACAGTGCAGGCCCAGATCAGATGCCGCCGAACGCGGCGTCTGATCAGGGCCTCCACTGTTTGCTAAAAGTTCAGCCAATTTCCAACAAATTTTGAAGAAAACACAACCTGACACCCCTAAATTTTGAAATGAACTCCTACTATATATAAGGAGGAAGATTCCATTTGGTACTAGAAAGGTTAATAGGTGTATTTAATTTTTCACATCCCACTGTCTGGAGAAAAACCACCTGACCATACGTTGTAGAAAACGATGCCCAACATGTGACTGGACTGAGGTTCAAACACAATGAGGTGTGAGACCTCATCACTGATAGTCTCTGTTTCTTATTAATTTACACAGTCATATATTTTTCTGTTCTCATCTAAATGTGAGGGAACGGTTGTGAGGGAACACAGTCATGCCTATTGAAAAGAAACCTTCTGAATGTCCATTTTTCTTCTGTTTGGGCAGATTGTGCTGCTTGTAGAACTGCTGCACCTATGTTTTGGAGCACAAATCAGAAAATAGCCACAGACATCGACCGCATGGTGCTTCCATGCAGAGCTGAAACTGACCACTCATGAGTACTGGTAAACCACTTAGTAGGACTAAGTCTGCCCAGGCCAAGTGGTGTGAGTCAGACCGTCCAATACATATAAGCTATTTGCAGTTGGCCCTCTGGTTTCATTGGGTGGCAGGGCTTGAGATGTCATTTCATCTCAGTGTCGTGTAAAAGTCCCCAAAAAATGGAAGTAATGTCACCAAAAGTCTTAAATAGTGTCAACGGGGACGTTAAACCGCAATATAAACCAAAACTAAATAAGAAAAATAAAAGTTCTGATACTGTCTGGGTGTAAATTGTGGAAACTGGTCCTGGACTGAGAACTAAATTGTAGACCCTGGTCAGATGCCACTTTCTGCAGCAACTGATCTGGGTCTACAATGCTTGCAAGCCCAACCCATGATTCCAATCCACATTCTACAGATACTCCTCTGAATTTAATAATTACCCATCATATTAATACTCTAGATAAATAGCTGTTGCTGGTGTAATAGGCCGGTTCTTCCCCCCAGTCAGTTTCTTCCCCGGGGAAGAACTGGGCTGGCCCGTTACACCGGTTTTAATAATCACATGGGCTCAGCATTGAAAAGCTTAGTGTTCTATACAACCTGGTTGATTGATAAATAATTATACTCTTGAAATCCAGGGTTTACTGAATAAAGTTGGGACTTCTGGGGTGTTCATTACATGGACTTGTTGACATGGTGACTTCTAATTACAACATAGTCATGGGGTTGCAGATAAAAAGGCTTTCCCCAGTTTTTTCTTTCAACTGGAATACCCGGGTTCATATTTTCTTTCCAAATTTATTCATTATTTTTATTTTTAAATTAATTTTCAAAAATGTTAGATTTGAAGTTTATTTCTTTTTATTACTTTACTTCAGAATTTACCCATTTTAGTCTGATGCACTTTTACACCTATATGTAAGTTTGAAAAGTCCATCAGCTGCTTAAGAGGTTATAGGTGTCATGTTTTCTAAATAACACATACATTTCTGTTATCAAACAGTGGATTGAGACCCTGATCAGTTGCTGCATGGTGCAGCGGCTTATGGGGAATTAGGATGTCTAATATTTTAGGTGGATTTGGTTCTATACTGAAATTGCTGTTATCAGACAGTGGAATGAGACCCTGATCAGACATGTATTATGCAGCCTCTGATCTAGGTCTGCACTGTTAGCTCAGTCCTCCTTTTAGGGTTTCTCTGACAACAATGGATTATAGCTGAAATGAATTCTCCTTTTATTTCAGTACATTTCAGAATTCTAAATGCCATTATCTATTTATCTATTTATTTATTTATTTATTTATTTAATAGTGTCTTTTTTCTTTATATTCCTTATTTCTTTATCCTTTTAACCTTTAGCATGCTGTAGGCGCATTCGTGCGCCCGTGAAAATGTAATGGCGCCACGCTGTAGGCGCAATCGTGCGCCGAAATTGACTGGTGTGCTTGGTGCGACTCATAGAAAAGGAGGAACTCTCGTTTTTCGGTGCGGTTTGGCATTTCGGTATCAAATAACATCCGGGCATCGATGAAAAAAAAAACTTGCCGTTTCGATGTTTTTGGATGGATTTTCTTCGGGTTTTCTGGGTAAGGATGCAATTTTTTTTAGGAAATCGCTACTTTTTGACGAACTTGATCTAATCGAGCCCAAAATACGCTCTGAAAGGGTGTTTTAAACGATTTTTCGACTCAGTCAGCTGAGTGACAGTAGGCTACTTTCGTTTTCCATATGCTTTGAATGGTGGAGAAATGAAGAAAAATACGGGTTTTTGCGTGTTAAAAGTTGCTGAAAATGGTAGTATTTGATAAAAACAATTCAGTGGGACGGAGTATCGATAAAAAAATTAATTCAGCATGCTAAAGGTTAATTTATCATAAATGTTCCAATAGAAAGGGGGAGTTCCAGCCTATAGTAAATTTCCATAGGGTTCTGCCCACGCACAGATTTTCATGATATTGTGCACAATTACTGCTTGGTAAATGACTATTCATTATTTAGTTATTTCACTCTTATATCTGTTTTCGTTATAAATCTACAATGTTTTGTTTATGTCCACATCTGAAAGTAGGAGTACCCCCAAACTTGTGTATATATACATTCCACCTTTTGATGTTTTGGAGTTATTTTGTTTTCAGGCATCACTGTAGTCATCTGTGATTATCTTTGTATCACATTTAGCATTGTTTAGGCAAAGTGTGATACACCATGATCCATTTCATATGAAGCAGACCCCCGAATTCACAACCATAAAATCTTTTGGAGTATGTTTGACGTTTGATTTCACACTGTTGCAGTTCTTGTCACCCCATCATTTTAATATGAAAATTGACCATATATATGTAGAACATTTTATCAATCTTTCTTGAAAATCTGAGACCGGTAACATAGCGCATTTGAACATTGAATAGTAATGGTCAGAGTTTTGTATTGTTTCAAACCATTTGTAGATATCATATGGTGCGATATTTTGAATCGAAAAATTGCTCGCCAATATATAATTAACATAAATATATGTGTGTTTATATGATGGTGTATAGTATGATCTCATATATAATCAGCATTTATATCAATTATGATGCCCTGATGAACACCAAAAACACAATTCATTTCGAGCTTTCGTTAACAATTCAGTCAGATCTTATTTAAAAAATACTTCAATTCAGAACAAGTGTTTTTGCTTTAATTTAATTCTATATAGAAGTGGAGGCAATGCTGAAGCTTAGTATGACAAAGATTGTTGAAAGAGCAAGTAAACTGATGGTTCTGTAAACCAGACAATTTTACTTGACTCTAATAAGTATGTATTTAACTGATGCAGTGATCTTAAAAAGTTTGAAAAGTCTGATTGTCATACTGGAATGACACAGGTTGCTTGAATGGCAAAGACTAATGATGTTTGTAATATTTTTCAGCCAGGTAGGTAATAATAACACATACAATATTTTCTGATCTTTTTGCCCACTGTATACACATATTACTATCTATTGGGGCTTGAAGAAACTGATTTGGCTGCATGTTGCTTCCAGACAGAGTTAAAACTAACCAAACACGAGAACTGGTAAACCGCTTAGAAGGACTGAGCTTGCCCAGGCAAAGTGGTGTGAGTCAGGCCGTCCAATGTATATAAGCCTTGTAGTTGCATAGGGTGGCAGGGCTTGAGATATCATTTCATCTCAATGTCGGGAACAAGTCCCACAAAATTGGAAGCAGCATCTCCAAAATGACCTAAATAGTGTTGACGGGGATGTTAAACCTCAATACAAACAAACAAACAAACAAACCATTTGTAAAACCGATGAATACAGAGCCAGACAACTCAACATAGATGACAAGTATTGCATACATAAGACTACATATCAGGGTGGCCACACACTCTGGAAAACAGGGAAAACAGGGAAAATGGTGAAAAAAAATTCCCTGCAGGGAAAAATCAGGGAATTTGAAATTTTGCTGAAAAACAGGGAAAAATCAGGGAATTTCAAAAAATCTTATCTTTGTAAGGTCAAAATATTCAAATTGTATAGCTTTTCCGGAAGAAAGTTTTCTTTCTTCATGGCTGTTTCATTAAAAAGCTAATATAAAGCAAAATTTGCTTTAACCCATTTCAGACTGGAAACCCCTTAACGGGTACTGTGGCAAACAGTGCAGGTCCAGATCAGACGCCGCAGAATGCGGCGTCGGATCAGGGCCTACACTATTTGCAAAAAGTTCAGCCATTTTCCAAATCAATTTTGAAGAAAATACAACCTGACACCCCTAAATTTTGAAATAGACTCCTTTTATATATAAGGAGCAAGATTCCATCTGGTACAAAAAGGGTTAAACTGACATATGATGAGTATGTAATTATATAATCAATTGATATCAAGACTTGTTCCCAATTTGAAAATTCTAGTCTTCATACCCACCCCTTGAACACACGAAAAAAGAAAATCCCAACCTGTCTATCCATTCCTTGAACACCTGAATAGGTAATTGCAAACAAGCAATTTTTAAGAATGGCCTTAGACAGTCTACCATGTAAGCAAAAAAAAAAACAAAAAAAAAAAACCAACACCTATACTGTTTTAGTAAATTGGAGGTGATGGTGTGGCTACAAGGGGAGGTTGGAGGGGAAATATTTTGCCAGTTTTGATTTTGACTACCATGAAAATAAATTAGCACATTTACATCATATTTTAGATAAATTTTCATTTAATTAAGAATATTGTGACAGCATTGTGTATAAACATGTCACTTGACAGCATTTGAATCAGTATATGACTTCTAAAGGTAGGGGCCATTGCGATAATATCAAGGTTTTTAATCAGGGAAAATCATATCAAATCAGGGAAATATCAGGGAATTTGATTGCTAAAAATGTGTGGCCACCCTGACATATGCAAATGGTATTTCAGCATCTAAATACAATATCAGCTATCAAATAAATGTTTTACAGCAACTTGCCTTCCATCTGTATCATTTCGGGAAGTGTATGCAAGATGATAAATGTGCAAATAGTTTCAGTGTGACTAGTTATGCATTTATTTTGAAGACTAAAACATTGCAGCAAACACGTTTCCCTATATTATAATGCACGTAGAAAAAATGCCGAAAATGCTTTTAAAGGTCTCACAAAACCTTTGATGTGTGTGTGTGTGTGGGGGGGGGGGGGGGGAGGGGGGGGGGAAGCGACGTACGAGTCTCTTTGACCAAGTGATTTAAGAAAAAATACCAATACATGGACTGATCAATAATAAGAACAAATCAGAAAATCAGCCTGTCCTTTCACAGATGGCAAATTATTGACTGCTGTTTTATTTTAAAGAGGGAAATGTCAACAATAAAAAAAATTAAGGAAACAACAGGATTATGAAAGTAATTTATTAAACAAACTCAATACACCATTGTGTATTACTGACATTAATATCTTTGTATTGCGGGTTTAAAAAAGACCAAATAATATAGGGTAAAAAATATCCACCTTGACTTATTCCTATTGTATCATAATACATTTTTTCAGCATAACGGCTTTTGCAATGCTATAAACCCTAACACTCATAGTGATCACTGCATGAGTGCATTATATTTTTCTTTCTGCTAATGTATGTTTTCATCTACTATTTAAAACCCAAACTAAAATTCATTCTCCGTCGAACAGTGTATTTTTGTTGGTATGTGTGTGTGTTGGTGGGGGGGGGGGGGGGGGGGTGCAGGGGCAGAACTACGTAAATGCATATGCTTAGCTTTGCATGATAAGGTGACATTATATGGTCATAAAAATACAATAAATATACACTTAAAGAAAATCTGGTCCCCTGAAATTGCAAATGACTTCATCGCAAAAATATACCTAAACACATATCTGGCAATCAAAAACAATGTTACCGGTTTCTGATTTTTTTTTAAATTTGTTTGCTATATAGAGGATATATGTGGCCAATTTTGTGTAATATCCTGGGGTGACAAGATCAGTAACACATCTAACACTTGGGATAAACATTTTACTTTTTATACATTTTCATGAAAAATTTAAGAAATTTTGTAAATAAATTCATCAGAAAAATTAAAAGACCTAGACACATTTATAATTTTGGTATTATATGAATCCTTATAGAGTTCTGTTGCCAATCAAAGCAACAAAATTTGAAAACAATCGAGCTTGTTGATTTAAGAATGAAAAGTTCACAGGTGTGTATGACCTCTACAGGGGATTACCTCAGGGAGCTCTCCTGAGAACTATAGTAATTAATCAAATAAAACAAAGTTATATATATAGTTGATAGACCTAAAGTAAACAACAACTGAAGTTTCAAGAAAATCTGTGCGTGGGCAGATTTGGAACTCCCCCTTTATTTATATACTCATATTAATGTGTGTCTTTTTTTGCTTTTATATTTATCTTTAAAAATGTTCCTTTAGAAATTTGTTTATTTATTTTATAATTATAGGTTGAATTCTATTTTCTTTTAAACAATTCTAATATGAACTCAAAAGCATTTTTTCCTCAAATTTTCTTTGATCTTATCTATTACTTTCTGACCTCCAGTAAACATATGGGTCTTATCAATAATCAGCTGCTTAAGACAGTGTCATAAAAATTCCAGAACCTGAGATTTTCCTTTGAACTCCAATAAACAGGAGTGTTGAAAAAATACCATAAATATCTTGTCTTATACAATTTTAGTATGGGAGACGCCTATAATAATAAGTCCTCGGGTAGGCGTCTCTTGCCTGATGCCTCTAGTTGACATGTCTCATGAGCTACGTCGGTCTGTGTGTGCTCGGAGGGTGTGTGTTGTGTTCGCTTGGTCTTGTCCATCATCTGTTTAGGATTCAGAACTTTGGGGTTGAGACACACTGATGAAGATTAAATATCCGAAAGGCCTCTGTGTCACTAAATTTAGTATAGTTATGCCTTAATTTGAACCTGATATAGAAGACAGATGCGGCCACTGTATTACTGAGAACTCAACTAGTGATTCACTAAATGGTGATTTGTTTGTTTTGTTTGTTTGATTTGAGGTTTAACGTCCCCGTCAACACTGTAAAGGTCATTTTGGAGACGTTGCTTCCAATTTTGTGGGACTTTTACCCGACATTGAGATGAAATGACATCTCAAGCCCTGTCGCCCAATGAAACCAATAGGGTTTATTAGCATGGACGGTCCGCCTCGCACCGCGGTTCCTGGACAGGCTTAGATCCTCTAAGCGGTTTACCAGTACTAGTGTGCGGGCCGGATTCAGCTCTGCGTGGAAGCATCATGCAGCCCATATATTTCTTCAAGCCCCTATGGGCGGGGGCTTAAACACTAAATGGTGAAATAAGTTAAAGTGCATGCTACCAAGAAGCTCCTAGCTGAAGAATAAATACATGGCCTGGCCCTTAACGTTCAACTACCTATAATAAAGAAAATTAGTCTAGCTTCTAAGAATCCATGTTGTAGGTTTCATAAGAAAACTATGCCCCCACTAGGCACTATAAATATGATGCCAAGAACCATTTAGCTTGAAAATGAGGTCAAGCTCACCAAGGCTTGATAAACTGTACCAAGTTTGATCAGAACCAAGCACCCCCAACAAATAGACTCAGTGGCATAGTGGATAAGAGCACTGACTCTTGATCATTAGGTCTCACACCGCTGTGGTTTGAGCCTGGCTCAGGTCACATGAGAGACACCAAATTCTGCAAGGGAAGGTCAGGTGTTTTTCTCTGGCCCTCTGATTGAGATCATTAACACTCAAAAAGACAAAAGAAGACAAAAACAAGGGGAGAGGGAGATGTTTTAGGTGCAAATCCTGTTTGCATCGCCATCAGCAACTCAGCGTAGCCCGTTTGAGGCACTATATCTCCTGAACCTACATGTTTGAATGGATTGTGACCAAACTTACATGGTTAAATCACCAGGACATGGGAAACAGTCATTACATTTTGAAGGCCAGTTTATGTGTACCTTACGTTTAAAGGCACATGCCCCTAAAAACACAATTTTGGACAAAAAAAAGTTTGTCTGCACTCTATCTCATAAATAAATCAATGAATTTTGGTCACCCTTCATTGGTTTGATTACTCCATATTTTTGCTGACCTTGACCTAATTTTCAAGGTCAATGACTCCTGTAAACTGTTTTCAGCCAAAACTCATGAAAAAATGATGAATTTTTGTCTAACTTGATACATTTCTAGTTCTCTAACTGGAATCTGCAGATATGGTGAAGATTTGCAAAAATTGAACATTCTTTGGACCTGTATGACCCTGAAAAGTAGATCTTGGTCAAAATCTAATCAATTTGACTGGAATTTATTATTTGGTTCAGGAGATATTGTGCAGATAGTTGGGGCAAAAGTTGATGTCTTTGAAAACATGTTGGACCCTTTTGACCGTGAATAGTAGCCCATGGTCACCAAACTTTTGTCAAGTAATTTATCTGTTGAACTGATAATAGACCAAATTTAACTTGAGGTCATTTGGTCCAGAAGACATAGAGCAGTATGGGACAATCTTTGTTTTGTCTAGCTTTGTTGAGGTTTTACATCCCCGCCAACACTATTTAGGTCATTTTGGAGACACTGCTTAAGATTATTTTGAACTTTTACTTGACATTGAGATGAAATGACATCTCAAGCCCTACTGCCCATAGAACTCCGACTCACATCAACTTTTACTGGGCAGGCTTAGATGTAAGCGGTCCACCAGTACTCATACTTGGCCATTTTCAATGGAAGCAGCCAATGCAGCCCAATCTGTTTATCCATTTATCCAAGCCCTGATGGGGCTGAGGTGTGGGGGGCTTTGCAAGACAATCTTTGTACTAGCGTGACCAAGTCAGAGTAAGCAGAACCTAATAAAGAATTTTGAAAAATTGTACCAAACTGAACTGCAACTAGAATGCAGTCGATGGCACACCATCGCTAATCCCCACGCTTTCTCTACAGGGGCTAAGTTCCAAATATACATGTATTTATAATTGAATTTGACCGACATGTGACCTTTTGACCCCTCCCCCAGGACCCAAATCAGACCCTGGATCAAAATTTTACTTGTAGTATAGTCTACTTATCACCCCTTTGGTTTGATATGCCACATGACTATGTTCTGAAAAGCTTAAATTGTGACCTCTTCACCCCTCCCCCAGGTCCCCAATCTAACTCAGGGTCAAAATTTTACTTGTATTATATTCTGCTAATCATCCCCTTTGATTTGATGTGCTGCATGGCTATGTTCAGAAAAGTTGAATTTTGTCACCCCCCCCCCCCCAGTCCAATCCCTGGGGCATGGCCCTGGGGTTGCAGCCAAAATCCTAGTCAATATGTTTTACATATTTCATTAATGATTACTTCTGCAAAGTTTAGTATCAAAATCTTTAAAGTTGACTTTGTAATTGCTTTTATGGATATTTGATCTTTTGACCCTTCCCCAGGGCACTTGGGGGTGGCACCAAAAATAAATGTGCTGTTGCACACCCCACTCATGTAAGCAACCCACACCAAATTTGGTTGGATTCCAATTAATAGCATAACGGACGAAGACGATTATAATATCCCCTCCACTAAAGTTTGGGTATAATAACTATTCATGAATTTGTTGAGCAGAAAGCAATTTTTGGAATACAATTGACATTTTCTGGAAGCATGCACTCTTGAAAACTAGGTTAGGTTAAGACCACTACAATCCTATGAAAGTTGTTGGTACATGTAGGTTGTATTGATATGCTATAACATAGTTCATACATTCATTCTGGAGACAGGATGCTGACAAACTACTTTTGATACAAATTTAATAGCTTTGCGGAGCCTGTGACCTTGAAAATGAAAACAGGTACAATATTCACAAAGTGCAAATAAAGTGACATAACAAACAGATTTCCTTCCAAACCTTGCCGCTTGTATGCCTAAAGATGTCTGCCTTTAGTTTAGAATATGTTAATATAAGTTCATGGATAAGACCAATATCATATGGATGAATCCTCTCTCAAATTTGTTCAAAGAATTCGATTCCGTGCAGAACTCTGGATGCCATGGCAACGAAAAGGGGAAAATAAGAAAAAAACTTTAAAAATTTTCTTGTTTGAAACCAGAAGGCCTAGATCTTTGATATTTGGTTTGGAGCTTCATTTAGTGGACCTCTACCAAGATTGTTCAAATTATAGCCCTGGGGTCAAAACCGACCCGCCCAGGGCCCACTGGTTTTATAAAGGCTTATATAGGGAAAACATATAAAAATCTTCGTCTGAAACCAGAAGGCCCAGGTCTTTGATATTTGGTATGAAGCTTCATCAAGTGAACCTCCACCAAGATTGTTCAAATAAAAGCTTTGGGGACAAAAATGGCCTTATTTGCCATGGTATACAATCTAATTTCCTTATATTTTCAGCCATTGAAGTTCAACTTTTCTTTGTTGTTATGATGTTTATAAATATATATATATATGCACAAAAAATACAGTTAAAAAATAAAAGAGATCGAAAAAAAAGTTGTTCATTAATCTACTGATCTTTTGTTTCTTCCTGACAAGGTTGTACATCCCAGTCAACACTTTTAAGTCATGTTGGAGACTAAGCTCCCATTTGTGGGACAACCAAAATTGAGATTGAAAGAAATCTCAAGCCCTGCCACTTGGGTTTAAGGAGAGGTAGACACATCAATTCCTGGGCAGGCATAAACCTACAGCACCATATATCCTGCACTGTATGGGTGGAGGCACTGATCTTAAATTATTTTTAGCTCACTGACTGTGAGATGTCCGGCGTCGTCATTCTTTGTGCAGTGTGTGTCATGTGCTGTGCGTCGTGCGTGCATAAACTTTTCTTGTTAACCACAGTATTGATCCAATCATCATCAAACTTGGTCAGAATGATCATCCTGACAATGCCTCGGTCAAGTTCGAATATGGGTCATGTCGGGTGAAAAGGTAGGTCTTCAGGTCAAATCAAAGAGGAAAACCTTGTTAACATTCTAGAAGCCAGAGTTTTGGTCAAGTCATCTTCAATCTTGAGCATGTCAGTCAAGTTCGAATATGGGTCATGTGGGGTCAAAAAGTAGATCAATAGGTCAAATCATAGAAAACCTGGTTAACACTCTACAGGCCACAGATTTGGTCCAATCATCCTCAAACTTGCTCAGAATGATCAACCTAACAATATCTCTGTCAAGATCAAATATGGGTCATGTCAGGTCAAAAGTATCAAATATGGGTCATGTCAGGTCTTTGATATTTGGTATGAAGCTTTGTCTTGAGGGCCACTACCAAGGTATTCCAAAGTTCGAATATGGGTCATGTTGGATCAAAAGTAGGTCAGTAGGTCAAACCTTAGAAAAACCTTGTTAACACTCTAGCCGCCACAGTTTTGGTCCAATAATCCTCGAACTTGCTCAGAATGATCATCCTGGCAATATCTGCATGTATGCATTATTTGCATGTATGCTCCTTGTAACAAGGTTTTCCCAACCATTCAAAAATTTTGATCCATCAGCTTGACCTTTGACCTTTGTTGGTCCAATCATAGAAACACCATGTTAACAATCTTGAGGCCCCAGTTTTGGTCCAACCATCCTTCAACTTGCACAGAATGATCATCATGACAATATCTCAGTCAAGTTCTAATATGGGTCATGTTGGGTCAAAAGTAGGTCAGTAGGTCAAACCTTAGAAAAAACCTTGTTAACACTAGCGGCCACAGTTTTGGTCCAATAATCCTCGAACTTGCTCAGAATGGTCATCCTGACAATATCTTGGTCAAGTTCAAATATGTGTCATGTCAGGTCAAGAACTAGGTCAGTAGGTCAAATCATAGAAAAACCTTGTTAACACTCTAGACACCACAGTTTTGGTCAAATCATCATCAAACTTGCTCAGAATGATCATCTCTACAATGTTTTGGTCAAGTTTGAATATGGGTCATATGGGGTCAAAAAGTAGGTCATATCATAGGAAAACCTTGTTTACATTCTAGAGACTGCAATTTTAGTCTAATTATCATCAAACTTGCTCAGAATAATCATCTTGTCAATATCTAGGTCAAGTTCAAATATGGGTCACGTGGGGTCAAAATGTAGATTTCCAGACACTTCGGCCCCACTACCACCTCGGCCCCTAGACAGGTCGGCCCAAAACCAAGTCGGCCCTAGACACCTCGGCCCTAGTCACCTCGGCCCTAGACACCTCGGCCCCACTGTCACCTCGGCCCCTAGACACCTCGGCCCCAAAGACACCTCGGCCCCACTTTTGATATCTGTTAGGGTATGAGCATTTTTATCATGTTAAAATCGGCCCCGCCCATCAGGACTTCAAGAAACCGACAGCCTGTGGCATGAGTACTGGTAAACCGCTTAGAGGTTCTAAGCCTGACCATGAAAAGCGGTGCGGATCGGACCCTATTGGTTTCATTGGGCTGCAGGGCTTCAGATGTCATTTCATCCTAATGCCGGGTAAATTTCCACAAAATTGGAGGCAACGTCTCCAAAATGACCGATACAGTGTTGATTGGGGCGTTAAACGTCAAATCTAACAAACATCATGTTAACAAACCCGTGTAATGAAGACCCCGCTAAACCCCAGTTTATATGGGGAAAACTGGGGCTCATAGGGGCATACATTATTTACATCACGAAGACACGCCTTTATAATTTTGACCCCCTTGAACCCCACTTTTATATAGTAAAATTGGGGTTTACAGGGGTAAACCTAATTTTTCTTATTTGAGCAGAAATGATAAAAATACCACAATTCTTCCTCTTATAATGTTCGTTTTTTCGGCGTTAAAGTTTACAATGCATTTGTATAGGCATAATTTCATAATTCTTGTTTCTGCTCCAAGATACAGGTTGTGTGTTATATAATTTTGGTTTTACGGAATCTTCTATTAAGTTGTTTGGAAACAAGATCAAATTATTTTATTGCTATTTTTATTTCATATAAAAATAACAAATAACCAATGAGACGTTTATAACAAATATAACAACGCATACACGACATTTTCAGGTTAATTTGGACTACACTCTTAAGGACAACTAACCCCCCGCCGCCTTCAACCGTGACGTTGACCCTGAGTCAGCATCACGAAACGTGGGGTTTAGTGGGTTGTTCTAATTGTGAATATTTGATACTGATAGTCAAGGAGCCTTTTCTACAAGAATATATAGGGCCATGAAGACTTTGCAATCAGTGCACATCCAGATCCATCTGATCTGGATCTACACTGTCATTCAGTTTGCGGATTTTAAATGAATACCATATACATGTATCAAGTAATTAGAGGGTCTGATAGTCAGAAATGTGACTAATAAATAAATAAATTAATCAATTAAATAAATAAATAAATAAATAAATAAATAAATAAATAAATAATACAGTATACTTGTTACTGTCCGTCTTTAAATATGAGTTGAAATGACAATCAAATTGGAATTTCTAAATGTGTGAAAATTGATAACAATGGAAAAAACATAAAGTAATTCCTACAAAAATACGAACAGTGAAGACTTTGAGCACAGTGCACATCCAGATCAACACTGTTTGCCACATATATACATATATAGTACACATGTATCAAGTAATTTGAGTGGCTGATATTCAGAAATGTGACTAATAAATAAATAATAAATAAATAAATAAAGTATACTATATACTCGTTACTGTCTAAATAAGAGCTAGAATGACAATCAAATGTGTGAAAATTGATAACAATGATCTGTTTATCATCAAGGATCTCTTTATTGGGGTAAAGGGATTAGTAACGCCTGGTTGTTTATTGAGCTTCACACTTTACTAATTTAAGTCAATAATTAATTGTTCTTGTAAAACTTTTTGCTTAATAGTGTACTAACCTGAAATTCATTAATCCTTACCCCGCTGAACACGATTCTCCAAATCTTTGCAAACAGTGTAGATCCTGATCAGATTGCTTCTGCCCTCTGAACCGGACCTGCACCGTTTTTCATGCAGTTTTTGAATTGCATGCATACATTATATTAATTGGTTTACTTACGAGGATAATTCTAGTTCAGCGAACCTGAACACTGATGATTACCTAATAAATAAATAAATAAATAAATAAATTGTTTGTATTGCAGTTTAACGGCCCAGTCAACACTATTTTAGCTCATTTTCGAGCCGGTCAGTTTACCTATCCACACTTAACCTGGCCAGGCTTATACGTAAGCGGTTAACCATTACAGTGAACATTGTTTTTGCCAGAATATGACAACTGCCCTTCTTGAATCAGCAGAAGGGAGAGAATGACCGAAGAAAAGATTTCATAATCAATTTCCACGAAAGAAAGTTGCCGACCCCGGTAGGTATCGAACCCGCGTCCTCCTGATCACCAGTCATACGCGCATCCGACTTAGCTACCGAGGCCGGATAAATAGATAAATTAATAAATAAATATACGAGTATGTTAACAAATATAAGATTATCCCGAAAAACACCATGGTTGACGAAACCGAGGAATGATATGTTTTTTTTTTTTTTTTTTTTTGTTTTTACGGCCCCATCCACCGATCCATCTAGATTTCCATCCAATGAGTAAGGATAACTTATTGAAATTAGTTTAAAAAGTATTTTAGCGGTATGGATTATTTCGGATAATAAAAAGAAGCCTATATAGATGATCAAAAGAGCAGAAAAGTAAAAAAAAGAGCCTGCTCTAAAGCATGCCGCAATGCAATTAGAATTGTACATTGAAATAAAAGAGGGGAATTTTCAAATGTTCCTTCCATTATTCTTAAATTAACATATTAGATTTTCTATTTAGGAACGTTATAATATATAATAAATATATATATTATAGGTTCAGATATTCTTGGCTCCCTATCAAAATAATCAAATCAGCGAATAATAATAAAAAAAAAAACTCATCGGGCATCCAACCCGATCTCTTATTTAAGTGAAAGCCCCGTGAAAAGCAAAGTGGGGCCGAAGTGTCTAGGTATATGGGGCCGACGTGTCTAGGGGCCGAGGTGTCCAGGGGCCGACCCGTCTAGGGTTTCAATTTTATGTGGGGCCGAGGTGGTTTTGGGGCCGAGGTGTCTAGGGGCCGAAGTGTCTAGGGGCCGAGGTGGTTTTGGGGCCGAAGTGTCCTGTTACCAAAATGTAGGTCAGTGTGATAAATCTTAGAAAAATATGTGAACACACTAGAGTCCATTCATCATCAAACTCGCCCAGAATGATCATCTTGACAATATCTCAGCCAAGTTCGAATATGGGTCATGTCAAATTAAAAAGTTGATCAGAAGGTTATTTTGCCATAACTTTTGAACCATTTGGGATAGAGCCTTCATATTTGGCATGTAGGTTCCTTGGGACAAGGGCTTCCCACTCAAATATAATAGATGACCTGTGATATTGACCTGTAACTTTTCAACCATGTGAGTTAGAGCCTTCCTATTTGCAAGTATGCTCCTTGTGACAAGGTTTTCCCAACCATTCAAAAATTTTGATCCATCAGCTTGACCTTTGTCATAACTTTTTAAGCATTGGAGATACAGCCTTCATATTTGGAATGTAGGTTCCTTGCGAAAAGGGTTTCCTAATAACACATAAAATGATTTGTGACCTTTACCTTGAAATTTGACCTACTTTATCATCACTTTTTAACCATTTGAGATAGTGCCTTCATATTTGGCATGTATGTTCCTTATGAAAAGGTCTTCCAACCCATTCTAAAATTTTTGTCGTATGACCTTGACCTTTAAGCTACTTTGTCATAATTTTTAAGCATTTGAGTTACAGCCGTCATATTTGGCATGTAGTTTCCTTGTGTCATACAAAATTGACATGTGACCTTGACATGTGACCTACTTAATCATAACTTTTGAACCATTTGAGTTAGAGCCTTCATAAGTGGCGTGTATGTTCCTTGTGGCATTGACTTTCACTCATACAAAAATTTTGACCTGTGATCTAGACCTTTGACCTTCTTTCTCATAAATTTTGAACCATTTAAGATCGTTTAAGATAGGGCCTTCATATTTGGCATGTAGGGTTCTTATGACAAGGGCTTCTCAAACATGCAAACTTGATGACATGTGACCTTGACGTTTGATCGTTTTTTTCATAACTTTTAGTTTAAACTTTATTTCATTCAAATATAATAACACAAAACATATAAACACAGTATCATTGGATAAGTACAATTATATCAGAAAGGGATACAGAAAAAAGAATTTAAGTTAGAGCCTTCATAATTGGTGTGTATGTTCCTTGTGACAATGTCTTCCCCCTCATGCAAAAAAAATTGACATGTGACCTTGACCTTGGTCTGTGACCTACTTGATAAAAACTTTGGAACCATTTGAGATAGAGCCTTCATATATACATGTATATTCCTTGTGACAATGGCTTCACAACCATACAAAAAGTTTGACCTGTGACCTTGATTTTGACCTACTTTATCATAACTTTTGAACCATTTGAGTAGAGCCTTCAAAATGGCCATGTATTTTTCTTCTGACAAGGTACCTTACTGTATTACCTACCATTAGGTATTACAGGGTGGATCAGGTGAGCAATCGAGGGCCATCATGGCCCTCTTGTTTCTCATTTGCATTCACTCATCAAAAGTAGAATGACAGTTTATTTGATTTACTTTTCTAAAAAGAAAAATGCATGTTACTGGAGACAGAATGGTAAATAGTGGGTCTACACTATTTGCTCATATGGTCCCAGTTATTTTTTACTGTTCATTTTGGACAGATTTTAAAATAATGTTACGGCCTCGGAATAATGCAGCAGACCTCAGACCTGTATTTGGGATAAAACGAAATTACTTGATTAATTACAATTTTATTAATTGATACAATTAAATGGATACTGCACAAAATTAAATTAAAACGTGAATATTGATTTTTTTTTACCCCACTTGACATCATTTCATATTGGTTGACCTGGTGTTAATATGGATGACCTCCGGTAAAAACAATATACTCAATTAATAATAGACAGCTAAACTTGGGTACATATATGAAAAGGGCTATTGGCTTTATATTATGAAATATTGGTCACAGAGAAGCAACCTTGAGAATGATTCACCAAATGATATATTGCTTAAAAGTTCACTGTATAAAGTCAATAACCTATATTTAATGCAGTCAACTAGCACAGTTCCAGGTGACCCAGCACTTAGCCAGTCTTTCCAGAGCCTTGGTAACACACACTGATAAAAATCTTGGTAATTTCATGGAAAAAGTTCAGCCTCTAGTCCTATTAGCTAGCTATGCCCCGCCCAGGGGCCTACCTCCACCCCACCAAAAAAAAAAAAAAAAAAAAAATTGAATTTCAATAACAACTGTCATTGGACAGCGTAACTCGCCTGGAAAAGTGTCCTTGGCATAGATTGGTGTATCATTCGATGCAGGGGGCATAAAAACTCATGGCTCAGATGAAGCCTATATTAAGCCCACCATCATGATTGGCGAGAACTGGTCTGACAGGTGGATAATAGTAATCAAACCAATGAAAAATTTAGTGTTACAGTCAGACAAGCTTTTTATAGTGGTGTGGTCTTACTGTTTGAGGATCCTAATACCATTATTTTTACAGAATTTTTATGCCCCGGAATTAAAAAAAGTTACGGGAGCAAATACAGTACAGTTTTTTGGTCTGCTCAGCTGTCTGTCCATCAGTATGACTGTCCACAAAAACCACAGAAAACCTCAGTTGGGCTTAACTTGTGAATAGTAACTGATAATTCTTTCCTTTTTACACATTTGCATTCCTTTAAATGTCACAAGACTTTTCCAGCAGTACCATCATTTTCATGATCTTGACATTTTGATCTAATTTTAAAAAAATTATGGAAAGTGTTCGGGCTTTCATATTTTACATGTGCATATCTTTTTACTACGCCATTCCAGTGGTATATATTTTTTTAATTTGTGATCTTGACTTTGACATTTCACCAACTTTTAGGAATTTACCATTGGCCATTACTTGATGCAAAGCAATATGGCTGTCATATTTCACATGTGCATTCTAAAGATCTTTCCAGCATCACCATAACTTTTTACCTTGGACCTTGACCTTGACATCAAACATATCTTTTAAGAAACTCTAACATTGCCCATAACCGTAACGGGATTCTGTTACGCCGTTACGTTACGTTTCACTTTTTTATTCTTGAAACAAGATGTAAGGAGAATCTGTTACAGTTCTGTTACGTAACAGAATGAAATGTTACAAAACAGGACTGTAACATACATGTGTTTTCTTGTTTCTGTTACAAATCCGTTACGTAACGGACTGGACCGTTACGTAACAGGATTCTGTTACGCCGTTACGTTACGTTTCACTTTTTTTTCTTGAAACAAGATGCAAGGAGAATCTGTTACAGTTCTATTACGTAACGGACTGGACCGTTACGTAACGGGATTCTGTTACGCCGTTACGTTACGTTTCACTATTTTATTCTTGAAACAAGATGTAAGGAGAATCTGTTACAGTTCTGTTACGTAACAGAATGAAACGTTACGAAACAGGACTGTAACATACATGTGTTTTCTTGTTTCTGTTACAAATCCGTTACGTAACGGGATTCTGTTACGCCGTTACGTTACGTTTCACTTTTTTTTTTCTTGAAACAAGATGTAAAGAGAATCTGTTACAGTTCTGTTACGTAACAGAATGAAATGTTACGAAACAGGACTGTAACATAGATGTTTTCTTGTTTCTGTTACAAATCTGTTACGTCACCGACTGGACCGTTACGTAACGGGATTCTGTTGCGCTGTTACGTTACGTTTAACTTTTTTATTCTTGAAACAAGATGTAAGGAGAATCTGTTACAGTTCTGTTACGTAACAGAATGAAACGTTACGAAACAGGACTGTAACATAGTTGTTTTCTGATTTCTGTTACAAATCCTTTACGTAACGGTCCAGTCCATTACGTAACGGGATTCTGTTACACCGTTACGTTACGTTTCACTTTTTTATTCTTGAAACAAGATGCAAGAAGACTCTGTTACAGTTCTGTTACGTAACGGAATAAAACGTTATGAAACAGGACTGTAACATACATGTGTTTTCTTGTTTCTGTTACAAATCTGTTACGTAACGGACTGGACCGTTACGTAACGGGATTCTGTTACGCCGTTATGTTACGTTTCACTTTTTTATTCTTGAAACAAGATGTAAGGAGAATCTGTTACAGTTCTGTTACGTAACAGAATGAAATGTTACGAAACAGGACTGTAACATAGATGTTTTCTTGTTTCTGTTACAAATCCGTTACGTAACGGACTGGACCGTTACGTAACGGGATCCGTTACACTGTTACGTTACGTTTCACTTTTTTTTTCTTGAAACAAGATGCAAGGAGACTCTGTTACAGTTCTGTTACGTAACAGATTGAAACGTTACGAAACAGGACTGTAACATACATGTGTATTCTTGTTTCTGTTACAAATCCGTTACGTAACGGACTGGACCGTTACGTAACGGGATTCTGTTACGCTGTTACATTACGTTTCACTTTTTTTTTCTTGAAACAAGATGCAAGGAGAATCTGTTACAGTTCTGTTACGTAACGGAATGAAACGTTACAAAACAGGACTGTAACATACATGTGTTTTCTTGTTTCTGTTACAAATCTGTTACGTAACGGACTGGACCGTTATGTAACAGCATTCTGTTACGCCGTTACGTTACGTTTCACTTTTTAGCTCACCTGGGCCGAAGGCTCCAGGGGAGCTTATAGTATAGTGGGTCGTCCGTCGTCCGTCGTCCGTCCGTCGTCCGTCCGTCGTCCGTCCACACTTTTGAGCAGCTATATCTCTGTATCCTGCAGGCTGATCTCAATCATTTCTCATCTGTAGCATGCCTCTGGTGGGGCATTGATGACATAAACTTTTTTTCGAAATCGCTCTAAAACTTTGGTTCCTATGGTAACCACAAGGTCCCATAGACTTACTATGGGAAAATGCTTGTCATCACCGTAGCGCCTTCAGTTTTGATCGGATCTTTCTGAAACTTATATGTAAGGTGACTGGGGATAAAAACTCGGATGAGTTCGAAAACCGGCCAAGTCGGCCCAATTATCATAGAGTTACGTCCCTTTGATTGCTGAAAATACCAATTTTCGACCTTGTCATCACCGTAGCCCCTTCAGTTTTGATCGGATCTTTTTGAAACTTATATGTAATGTGGCTGGGGATAAAACCTCGGATGGGTTCGAAAACCGGCCAAGTCCGCCGATTAATCATAGAGTTACATCCCTTTGATTCCTGAAAATGCCGATTTTCGACCTTGTCATCACCGTAGCCCCTTCAGTTTTGATCGGATCTTTCTGAAACTTATATGTAAGGTGGCTGGGGATAAAATCTCGGATGAGTTCGAAAACTGAACAAATCGGCCCATTTATCGTAGAGTAACGTCCCTTTGATTGCTGAAAATGCTTATTTTTGACCTTGTCATCACTGTAGCCCTTTCAGTTTTGATCGAATCTTTCTGAAACTTATATGTAAAGTGGCTGAGGATAAAATCTCGGATGAGTTCGAAAACCAGCAAAGATGGTCCACTTATCACAGAGTAACGTCCCTTTGATTGCTGAAAATGCCGATTTTTGACCTTGTCATCACCGTAGCCCTTTCAGTTTGGATCGGATCTTTCTGAAACTTATATGCAAGGTGGCTGGGGATAAAACCTCGGATGAGTTCGCATACCAGCAAAGGTAGCCTATTTATCATAGAGTAAGGTCCCTTTGATTGCTGAAAATGTTGATTTTTAACCTTGTCATCACAGTAGCCCCTTCAGTTTTGATCGGATCTTTTTGAAACTTATATGTAATGTGGCTGGGGATAAAACCTCAGATGAGTTTGAAAACCGGCCAAGTCCGCCGATTAATCATAGAGTTACGTCCCTTTCATTGCTGAAGGCCGATTTTCGACCTTGTCATCACCGTAGCCCCTTCAGTTTTAATCGGATCTTTCTGAAACTTATATGTAAGGTGGCTGGGGATAAAATCTCGGATGAGTTCGAAAACTGAACAAATCGGCCCATTTATCGTAGAGTAACATCCCTTTGATTGCTGAAAATGCTGATTTATGACCTTGTCATCACTGTAGCCCTTTCAGTTTTGATCGAATCTTTCTGAAACTTATATGTAACGTGGCTGAGGATAAAATCTCGGATGAGTTCGAAAACCAGCAAAGTTGGTCCACTTATCACAGAGTAACGTCCCTTTGATTGCTGAAAATGCCGATTTTTGACCTTGTCATCACCGTAGCCCTTTCAGTTTGGATCGGATCTTTCTGAAACTTATATGCAAGGTGGCTGGGGATAAAACCTCGGATGAGTTCGCATACCAGCAAAGGTAGCCTATTTATCATAGAGTAAGGTCCCTTTGATTGCTGAAAATGTTGATTTTTGACCTTGTCATCACAGTAGCCCCTTCAGTTTTGATCGGATCTTTTTGAAACTTATATGTAATGTGGCTGGGGATAAAACCTCGGATGAGTTCGAAAACCGGCCAAGTCCGCCGATTAATCATAGAGTTACGTCCCTTTGATTGCTGAAAATGCCGATTTTCGACCTTGTCATCACCGTAGCCCCTTCAGTTTTGATCGGATCTTTCTGAAACTTATATGTAAGGTGGCTGGGGATAAAATCTAGGATGAGTTCGAAAACTGAACAAATCGGCCCATTTATCGTAGAGTAACGTCCCTTTGATTTCTGAAAATGCTGATTTTTGACCTTGTCATCACTGTAGCCCTTTCAGTTTTGATCGAATCTTTCTGAAACTTATATGTAAAGTGGCTGAGGATAAAATCTCGGATGAGTTCGAAAACCAGCAAAGTTGGTCCACTTATCACAGAGTAACGTCCCTTTGATTGCTGAAAATGCCGATTTTTGACCTTGTCATCACCGTAGCCCTTTCAGTTTGGATCGGATCTTTCTGAAACTTATATGCAAGGTGGCTGGGGATAAAACCTCGGATGAGTTCGCATACCAGCAAAGGTAGCCTATTTATCATAGAGTTAGGGTCCCTTTGAGATGCCCTTTGATTGCTGAAAATGTTGATTTTTGACCTTGTCATCACAGTAGCCCCTTCAGTTTTGATGGGATCTTTTTGAAACTTATATGTAAGGTGGCTGGGGATAAAACCTCGGATGAGTTCGAAAACCGGCCAAGTTGCCCCATTTACTATATAGTTTTGTCCCTTTGATGGCTGAAAATGTCGATTTTTTACCTTGTCATCACAGTAGCCCCTGCAGTTTTGATCTAATCTTTCTGAAACCTATATGTAAGGTGAATGGAGATAAAACCTAGGATGGGTTGGAATACCGGCCAAGTTGGCCCATTTATCATAGAGTTACGTCCCTTTGATTGCTGAAAATGCTGATTTTTGACCTTGTCATCACGGTAGCCCCTTCAGTTTTGATCGGATCTTTCTGAAACTTATATGTAAGGTGGCTGGTGATAAAATCTTGGATGAGTTCGAAAACAGGCTAAGTCAGCCCATTTATCATAGAGTTATGTCCCTTTGATGGCTGAAAATGTTGATTTTTGACCTTGTCATTACCGTAGCCCCTTCAGTTTTGATCAGATTTTTCTGAAACTTATATGTAAGGTGGCCGGGGATGAAACCTCGGATGAGTTTGAAAACTGGCCAGGTCGGCTCATTTATTTTAGAGTAACATCCCTTTGATTGCTAAAAATGCCAAATTTTGACCTTGTCATCACCGTAGCCCCTTCAGTTTTGATCGGATTTTTCTGAAAATTATATGTGCGGTGGCTGGGAATAAAATCTTGGATGAGTTTGAATACTGGCCAAGTCTGATCGGATCTTTCTGAAACTTACATGTAAAGTGGCTGGGAATAAAACCTCAGGTGAGTTCGAATGCCGGCCAAGTCGGCACATTTATCATAGAGTGACATGCCTTTGATTGCTGAAAATGCCTATTTTCGACATTGTCATCACTGCTGCCCCTTCAGTTTTGAACGGATCTTGATGAAACTTACAAACAAGGAAGTCAGGCAGAAAGCTTGGAGGAGTTTGAAAACTTGTTTTTGAACTTGTCATCACCATAGCCACTTCAGTTTAAATCGGATCTTCTTAGCAAGTCAGGAATAAAAGCTTGAATGAGTTTGAAAACCGGTGAGGTCAGCCTGTTTATCACAGAGTTACATTCTACTTGATTTTCAGAAAATGCTTACCCTGTCATCACCATGTCCTCCTATAAAGCCTTCAGTAAAGGTTGGCACTTCCTTAAACTTTGAATCTGTTAGCTCAGGTGAGCGATACAGGACCAAGCTAGCTTGGTCCTCTTGTTTATTCTTGAAACAAGATGCAAGGAGAATCTGTTACAGTTCTGTTACGTAACAGATTGAAACGTTACGAAACAGGACTGTAACATACATGTGTTTTCTTGTTTCTGTTACAAATCTGTTACGTAACGGACTGGACCGTTACGTAACAGCATTCTGTTACGCTGTTACGTTACGTTTCACTTTTTTTTTCTTGAAACAAGATGCAAGGAGAATCTGTTACAGTTCTGTTACGTAACGGAATGAAACGTTACGAAACAGGACTGTAACATACATGTGTTTTCTTGTTTCTGTTACAAATCCGTTACGTAACGGTCCAGTCCGTTACGTAACGGGATTCTGTTACGCCGTTACGTTACGTTTCACTTTTTTATTCTTGAAACAAGATGCAAGAAGACTCTGTTACAGTTCTGTTACGTAACAGAATGAAACGTTACGAAACAGGACTGTAACATACATGTGTTTTCTTGTTTCTGTTACAAATCCGTTACGTAACGGACTGGACCGTTACGTAACAGGATTCTGTTACGCCGTTACGTTACGTTTCACTTTTTATTTCTTGAAACAAGATGTAAAGAGAATCTGTTACAGTTCTGTTACGTAACGGAATGAAACGTTACGAAACAGGACTGTAACATACATGTGTTTTCTTGTTTCTGTTACAAATCTGTTACGTAATGGACTGGACCGTTACGTAACAGCATTCTGTTACGCTGTTACGTTACGTTTCACTTTTTTTTTCTTGAAACAAGATGCAAGGAGAATCTGTTACAGTTCTGTTACGTAACGGAATGAAACGTTACGAAACAGGACTGTAACATACATGTGTTTTCTTGTTTCTGTTACAAATCCGTTACGTAACGGTCCAGTCCGTTACGTAACGGGATTCTGTTACGCCGTTACGTTACGTTTCACTTTTTTATTCTTGAAACAAGATGCAAGAAGACTCTGTTACAGTTCTGTTACGTAACAGAATGAAACGTTACGAAACAGGACTGTGACATACATGTGTTTTCTTGTTTCTGTTACAAATCCGTTACGTAACAGACTGGACCGTTACGTAACAGGAATCTGTTACGCCATTACGTTACGTTTCACTTTTTATTTCTTGAAACAAGATGTAAAAAGAATCTGTTACAGTTCTGTTACGTAACGGAATGAAACGTTATGAAACAGGACTGTAACATACATGTGTTTTCTTGTTTCTGTTACAAATCTGTTACGTAACGGATTGGACCGTTACGTAACAGCATTCTGTTACGCTGTTACGTTTCACTTTTTTTTTCTTGAAACAAGATGCAAGGAGAATCTGTTACAGTTCTGTTACGTAACGGAATGAAACATTACGAAACAGGACTGTAACATACATGTGTTTTCTTGTTTCTGTTACAAATCCGTTACGTAACGGACTGGACCGTTACGTAACAGCATTCTGTTACGCTGTTACGTTACGTTTCACTTTTTTTTTCTTGAAACAAGATGCAAGGAGAATCTGTTACAGTTCTGTTACGTAACGGAATGAAACGTTACGAAACAGGACTGTAACATACATTTGTTTTCTTGTTTCTGTTACAAATCCGTTACGTAACGGTCCAGTCCGTTACGTAACGGGATTCTGTTACGCCGTTACGTTACGTTTCACTTTTTTATTCTTGAAACAAGATGCAAGAAGACTCTGTTACAGTTCTGTTACGTAACAGAATGAAACGTTACGAAACAGGACTGTGACATACATGTGTTTTCTTGTTTCTGTTACAAATCCGTTACGTAACAGACTGGACCGTTACGTAACAGGAATCTGTTACGCCGTTACGTTACGTTTCACTTTTTATTTCTTGAAACAAGATGTAAAGAGAATCTGTTACAGTTCTGTTACGTAACGGAATGAAACGTTACGAAACAGGACTGTAACATACATGTGTTTTCTTGTTTCTGTTACAAATCTGTTACGTAACAGACTGGACCGTTACGTAACAGCATTCTGTTACGCTGTTACGTTACGTTTCACTTTTTTTTTCTTGAAACAAGATGCAAGGAGAATCTGTTACAGTTCTGTTACGTAACGGAATGAAACGTTACGAAACAGGACTGTAACATACATGTGTTTTCTTGTTTCTGTTACAAATCCGTTACGTAACGGTCCAGTCCGTTACGTAACGGGATTCTGTTACGCCGTTACGTTACGTTTCACTTTTTTATTCTTGAAACAAGATGCAAGAAGACTCTGTTACAGTTCTGTTACGTAACAGAATGAAACGTTACGAAACAGGACTGTGACATACATGTGTTTTCTTGTTTCTGTTACAAATCCGTTACGTAACAGACTGGACCGTTACGTAACAGGAATCTGTTACGCCGTTACGTTACGTTTCACTTTTTATTTCTTGAAACAAGATGTAAAAAGAATCTGTTACAGTTCTGTTACGTAACGGAATGAAACGTTATGAAACAGGACTGTAACATACATGTGTTTTCTTGTTTCTGTTACAAATCTGTTACGTAACGGATTGGACCGTTACGTAACAGCATTCTGTTACGCTGTTACGTTACGTTTCACTTTTTTTTTCTTGAAACAAGATGCAAGGAGAATCTGTTACAGTTCTGTTACGTAACGGAATGAAACGTTACGAAACAGGACTGTAACATACATGTGTTTTCTTGTTTCTGTTACAAATCCGTTACGTAACGGTCCAGTCCGTTACGTAACGGCATTCTGTTACGCTGTTACGTTACGTTTCACTTTTTTATTCTTGAAACAAGATGCAAGAAGACTCTGTTACAGTTCTGTTACGTAACAGAATGAAACGTTACGAAACAGGACTGTAACATACATGTGTTTTCTTGTTTCTGTTACAAATCCGTTACGTAACGGACTGGACCGTTACGTAACAGGATTCTGTTACACCGTTACGTTACGTTTCACTTTTTATTTCTTGAAACAAGATGTAAAGAGAATCTGTTACAGTTCTGTTACGTAACAGAATGAAACGTTACGAAACAGGACTGTAACATACATGTGTTTTCTTGTTTCTGTTACAAATGCGTTACGAAACAGACTGAAACGTTTCGTAACAAGACTGTAACTACTATTTTTATTGGAACTAGGTCTATATAAGGATACAGTCACAAACACTCTGTTACACGTTACGTTACGTTACAGAAAAACATGTCCACTTCTAGGGGTGCGTAGATTTTGTGCAGTATCTATTATGATAATACACCCGTGCGACATAGGGCATTTTTCATGTCTTCTTAACGCTTATCTTGCTGAATATTAATCTAAGCCACGCCCATTTCTGTCTATCAACCAATCAAATTACTTGATGTAATCTATTGCTACAAATTCACAAACTGAATGCCAAACCGTGTAGATCCTGATCAGATGGCTTCTGAAGAAGCCATCTGATCGTGATCGTGATCTACACTGTTTGCAAAGATAGGGGTTGTTGTGAACAGCAAGATAAGGGTTAAATGGCTGCTTTTCTGATGAAAATCTGTGATTTTTTTCTTATAAATACTGCTAACATAGGTTGTGCGTGCTCGTTAGAACCGCCTCAACAAATGCTCGTTAGAACCGCCTTGTTGAGGCGGTTCTAACGAGTACCCACAGCCTGTGTCTAGGAGCAGAAATAAGAAAAATATTGTATACCCCCTTAAACCCCAGTTTTCTCTATATAAATTGGGGTTTAGGGGGGGGGTGATAATTTCACGGACTTGTCCACGTGATGCCTCTACGTCTTCAGATAATGAAGCATAAAGAGAATAATTTTTCTTATTTCTTGTAAGAAACGTATAGACACATCCAAAGTTTACGTCACACATGATAATAGGTCAACAGCCTCGTTTTCTCTCATTGGCAAAACCACTTCCCAGTTATATACTTCATCGCAGATGTGGCACTAATTATTTTCTGTAATTACTAACGTCTAAGAGTCGGCCTATCAAAATCACTTTCCATGCTCAATTTTAGATATTCAACTGCTTCTTTGCAAAAACATTTAGGCGGAAAATGTATCTGCTTTGATCTTATTTCGTCCATGAACTGAGGTGCATCAACTGCATTTCATAACAAGGGAAGGTAGTTTTAACCCTTATCTTGCTGAATATTCATTTAAGCCACACCCATTTCTGTCTATCAACCAATCAAATTACTTGATGTAATTTATTACTACAAATTCGTAAACTGAATGCCAAACAGTGTAGATCCAGATCAGATGGCTTCTGAAGAAGCCATCTGATCAGGATCTACACTGTTTGCAAAGATAGGGGTTGTCGTGAACAGCAAGATAAGGGTTAAAATGCATTTTAGGCAACAAAATGCATCATAAAATGTCAGATGAGACTGATTCTAATTATCATTTATTATTTCAAACCTAAAGTATCAAAGATAACAATAAATATTGGGAAATCTCATTGACACTATAAGCCCAGATCAGACTGCTCTGGGTCCACAACTGTTTGCAACAATGACTTTTAAGTAACTGGCAGTCAACTAAGCAGAAGACAATTGTTGTCATTGGCATTTTAAGGGTATGAACTGGTTCTAACAAGTGTGCACCAGATAGGTATTTTTAAAGAAAAATACGAAAAAAAATTCTTCAATTTTTGCCACTTCTCCCCATTATCTGGAACTGTCTGCCAGGAATCAAACCGGGAACCTCAAGCTTTCAATGTGAAAGCCTAACCACCTGGGCCACAGTGTGTGACAGAAGTCATATCACTATTTCTACAAGCAGTCTGAAAAGATACTCCAAATCTATCCACTTTATGCCCCCTGACCTGACATGATTATGATTAAGATTAACTCCCAGTGGCTGGACCTACCCTTGACATGAACAAATTCTTGTTATTAATCAGCTTAACTGCTCACTGTGTATAACTTGTTATTATTGAGGGCCGCAAGGGAGATTAGTTCTGTACTAATTGTGTTACCCTCTTGAAATAAAGTCTTTATTATTATTATTATTATTATTATTATTATTATTCTTTAAAGTCTTTCCATGTGTTTTCTACGCTCAATGTCCTCTAGTAACAGGGAAGCTTTGGGACTTAGAGACCACTTTTAAACATTTCCCATCATGTTAACAAGTCCGTGAAATGGAGAAAACTCGGTTTACAGAGGTATACATTATTTTTCTTATTTCTGCTCCAGGACATGTTGTGGGTACTCCTTAGAACCGCCTCAATGAGGCTGAAAGCTCACCAACAACCTATTTTCGGAGTATAAATAAGAAAAAATATCACAAGTTTTCATCGGAAAGGTAGCCATTTTGAAGAAATAAAAAAATGCACTATGTCGCATGGGTGTGTTATCGAATTCAGAGATGGTCTTAATGCAAGAATTTTACTGTATTTCGAAGACACAGAAGCTCTCAAAGAGGAATATCTCCAGTTCACCTACAAAAGACATGCTAAAGACAATATCAAAATCTTACCGGAGTTGCACCATTTGAGTCTCGGTAATCCCTGTCTATATCCCGTCCCTCAGCGGCCCACTTCTTCAGATCTTCCAACATGTGTTTCTCAGTTTCTATTCTTTTGTCATCTATTTCTTCTTGTGTAATGCCTGCAATAATAAATTGGGATATTGTTACTCTTCAAACACTACCCCAACATATGGTTAACCCAAATACAGTAAAAAATTCTGCTATTAACCCTTGTCCTTCTGAATATTTTAATATGCTGCACGCACTACCGATTATCAGCCAATCAGAATACTTGATGCAAATTATTGCAACAAATGTACTATCTGAATGGCAAGCAATGTAGATCCTGATCAGATGGCTTCTTCAGAAGCCATCTGATCTGGATCTACATTGTTTGAAAGACAAGGCATAACCGGGCTCAGCAGGACAGGGGTTAAGACCACCTAAAATTAAAGACTAATTCTGCTTTAAAAAGCTTATTTAGTAGGTTGCAGTTATTCATTTCTTTGTGTTTTTTTTTTTTTTGCATACAGTGTCCTTTGGTCATGGTCCACCTTTGGAACTGTTCAAAAGTGGTCTTAAAGACCACTTTTGAACAGTCGCAAAGGTGGTTGTAATATAGAAATTCTACTGTATACCTAGCTTCCCTATTTTTGAGACATTGGCAAACAGTGAAAACCCAGATCAGACACCGCAGAATGTGGCGTCTGATCTAGGTCTACACTGTTTGCTCAAAGAACATGTATTTTTGTCAAACTTACCACCAACAAAACAAACCTGTCACCCCTATAATTAGAAACTGATCACTCCAAATGCATTATGTGGAGTGAGTGAGGGTTTGAGTTTTAAGTCTCACCAACATTTAAGGTCATATGGAGACGAGGCCTTGGTAAAAAGACTCATCTGAAAGTCTGGAGAAGCCCGGGATCGATCCTATGACCCCTGGTTTACAAGGCGAGTAGCATAACCACTACACCACAGAGGCTTCTTCTCATTAGGTGGAAGATTCCACTGTGATATATGGGTTAATGTCCCTGACCTAGCCCAAGATAAAAAGGAGTAATAAGAATAAGTTTTGGGTATATTTGTGCAACCTGGTCTGAGTCTTCACCATGTGCACATGCTCGAAGACACCTTTCTGCTTGGCATGGCTGAAATAGCTCTTAATTTTATATCAAAGTCATGTAAGTTGAGACAAATGACATAATTTGTTGCAATTAGTAATTATTCACATGCACATATCATTTTGCTTGTAATATATACATATTAATTCTTAGCTATTTTACAATGCAGTCTCTTCAAGAATATTTTACATAGACTCTACAACCTCTGTAACACTACTATTTGGGTCCAAAGCTAAAACTGTGTTACTTAACCCATTGTATACTAGTGGACTCTGTGATCAGACGTCACAGGTTTAATCCCCATGGGTCTCAGGAAACATGCTTTTGTTGAGACTGATAATGAAATATTTTCTATGGTCACTATCTCCATTCCACATTGCCCCTGCCCATCGGGGCTTGATGAAATAGATTGGGCTGCATGATGCTTAAAAGCAGAGCTGAAACTGACCACACATGAGTACTTGTAAACCACTTAGAACGACAAAGCCTGCCCAGGCAAAGTGAAGTGAGTCAGACCATCTAATGCATATAAGCCTTTTGCTTTCATTGGGCAACAGGGCTTGAGATGTCATATCATCTCAATGTCGGGTAAAAGTCCCACAAAATTGGAAGCAGCATCTCCAAAATGACCTAAATAGTGTTGACGGGGATGCTAAACCTGAACTCAAACGAACAAACAAAATCTCTATTCCACTGTTCCAAGAAAGGCAGTTGTCAGTTTCTGGCCAAAGAATGTGTACACTGCACAATGAATGCAGGCAATATGCAGGCAGACTAGTTGAGCAAAGCTGTAGCTGGTTTGCACTAATTTTCTAAGGCCAAAAATATCACTTTGAGGCCTCAGAACTTGAAGGATACTCAGTCCTGCAATGCAGAAATTTTCCTTTGACCTAGTAAATTTTTACAGGATACGTCCAACAGACTTTCATGAACACTGAAACCAGGGGTGCAGTGGTGACCCCCCTACATCATCCAGACCCCTATCAGAATACTATGACGAGGGTGTTTGTCAACCTCTTGTAAGCAAGCCATCTTTCATTCACAAAAGTCTTGTTAACCCTTCTCTTGCTGAATATTCAGATTAGCCACACCCATTTCTGACTTTGAACCAATCAGATCACTTGATGTAATTTATTCCTACAAATTCATAAATTGAATGTGAAACAGTGTAGATCCTGATCAGATGGCTTCTTCAGAAGCCATCTGATCTGGATCTGCACTGTTTCCAAAGATAAGGCTTGTCGTGAACAGCAGGATAAGAGTTAATCCATTTTGTACCCGAACCCATACCTGTAATACCTCCCACATCAGGAGAGAGACTCCCTCATTTTGATGCTAATTTTTGCCCAATTTATGCTAAATTTTAGTAAAATTTTGGAGTCTCCCTCAATTGAACTGAGAAATTCCCTATGTAATCTTGCATCTCCCTCATCACAATCACAAATCTCCCTATTACAATCATGTCTTACAGCTCAAAACATTATCACAGGTATGCAAACCTGGCAAGCAGTGCATTCCCAGATCAGACGTCTGATCAGGGCCTACACTGTTAGCAAAAAGTTCAGCCATTTTCCAAATAAATTTTTGAAGAAAAGACAACCTCACAACCCTAAATTTTGAAATGAACTCCTGCTATTTATAAGGTGGAAGATTCCATTTGGTACAAAAAGGGTTAATTCAACAATCATATGAATAAGCGGATAAATGTAAATGCAAATTATGAAATTTGTCATTTTGGGAGGTAAATTGATGGGGCCAGTTGTTCAAAACTAAAGACATCGTTAGTTAACGTATTGTTAAAACTTTGATCATTAAATATGGCAAATATGCAGAAATTTTTGCTGAAAAAATGTGAGCAGCTTTTGCAGGCGCAAAAGCTGCTCACATATTTTCAGCAAAAATACCAAAATTTATGATATTGTACTTGCTAGAAGAGTTAACAATATGACCACTAAGGAGCTTGTTAAACTAACGATGCTTTGAACAAGGAAGTTGGAAATCTGTGGAAAACATTGAGCTGCATGAAACCCGGAGTCATTACATGATGACGCTGGGTTACGTCAGTTGATTGTAGGATATACTGTTGCAAGTTTTTCAAACATTTGAAAAAGCATGATAATGTGGATTTGATGCAGTGCTCAGGTAGCCTTACCCTTATCTTGCTGAATATATTAAGCCACAAAAGGTTAGCCTCGGACGACGCCCATCGCCTGCCAGCCGGGCCATCGCTATTTTAAGACAGATTTCCAAAAATGGGTTAATGGTCTTACAAAAATGGGTTAATGGTCTTAAACTTAACACAACTGCATTTTCTACAACCTCATTTCTGTGTCATGATTGTTTGACATATTGCGTAAATTGTGAGAATCCCTTTAATCCTGATAACTCAATCAAAGGATTTAATCAACAATATTTCTAGCATTTCTTGGTTCCAAAGCGCATTCAAAAGGCCACCATGTCACACTGTTGCATGTGCATGGAATTTCAGAATGCTACATTTGCAGGGAAATTGCAAAAGCATAAATTGGTGATACGAGTAGCTTCCATACAAACCTTAAAATGTGTAGCTTTCAGTTCTTAAAGCATCAAATATGAAAGTTAACCCTTATCTTGCTGAATATTCAGTTTAGCCACACCCATTTCTGACTTTGAACAAATCAGATTACTTGATGTAATTTATTCCTACAAATTCAGAAATTTAATGTCAAACAGTGTAGATCCTGATCAGATGGCTTCTGAAGAAGCCATCTGATCTGGATCTACACTGTTTCCAGAGATAGGGGTTGTCATGAACAGCATGATAAGAGTTAAAGCATTAACCCTTTTTGTACCAAATGGAATCTTCCACCTTATATATAGCAGGAGTCCATTTCAAAATTTAGGGGTGACAGGTTGTGCTTTCATCAAAATTTATTCGGAAAATGGCTGAACTTTTTGCAAACAGTGTAGGCCCTGATCAGACGCCGCGTTCTGCGGCCTTTGATCTGGGCCTGCACTGTTTGCCAAGTACCCATTTAGGGGTTTCTGGCACAAAAAGGGTTTAAAGCATCAAACATGAAAGTAGAACATGGTATTTTCTTTTCTTTTTCTTTTTTTATATAGAAAGTAAGGCTTGACATTTCATGTGAATAGTCTATTAAATTTTGGTCAACCCATAAATAAAGGGTACTTATTCCATAGCTAACTGGAAAGCAATTTAGCTGATACTTCTTGCACAAAACAGCATGTACAGACAGCAATGTTACAAGATAATGTTGGGTTTTCGACACCATATATTGCAGAATATACTGTTGCAAATTTTTTAAGTCGCATTATATGTGCAAGAAGCACTTACTGCACATGAAAAATTGCATCTGAAAATGTTGTATGTTTATGTCTTTGACTGTGTATTCTTGTCTGAACAAAGCTTGCGGGCTCTGGGCTGTGGGCCTGAACATATGACTTAGATAATTTTTTTTCTTTTTAGCTGGCTCATAATTTTTTTTCCTGGACAACTGTGAGTGAAGATATGCTTTATCTTTATATTTATTCATGGTTTTCCTCATTTAGAGGTAGTAAATCAGTGTTGGATGCATAATGTGCAGACTGTGACTGACAATAGGTTATCAAGAATATGCAAATGCCACATCACCAGAAAATGGGTGTTTGTGGTATTCATGGCTTTAGTGTAACCCTTATCTTGCTGTTCACGACAACCCCTATCTTTGCAAACAGTGTAGATCCAGATCAGATGGCTTCTGAAGAAGCCATCTGATCAGGATCTACACTGTTTGGCATTCAGTTTATGAATTTGTAGCAATAAATTACATCAAGTAATTTGATTGGATGATAGACAGAAATGGGTGTGGCTTAAATGAATATTCAGCAAGAGAAGGGGTAAATTATATTTTCATCACAGTTTCCTGTCCTTTTGGATTATTGATACCATTTGTTTGTTTGATTTGAGGTTTAACGTCCCCGTCAACACTGTATAAGTCATATCGCTACCATTGTAGAATTTCGAAAATATTTGAGGATCATTAAAGAGCCAAGTTGGCTGAAACTTAAGCTACTCTGGCCCAGATGCACAGTCTGTTCAGAGTCCTTGCTGTCTGCCGTCCAGCTATGGGTCTTTACTGTCCAACTATGCCTTTGCTGTCCAATTTTGTTCTAAAGATTATTCTCTCGTGACTTGGTGGTAAATAAAGTATTAAATACATACAAACGAGAAATAAAAAGTACATCCATGTAAAAAGTATGTCCTTGTCTTGTGCTTTGCCTGCTATTTGAACTGGTTTAAGATCAATCCTGATTTTGGTTTAGTTTGGTCTGGAGTTTAACAGCCCAGTCAACACTACTACAGTCTTGCTAGGATTGTCAGTTTACCATCGACTGCACTTTTTTGTGGACATGCAGGCTTATACATCAGTGATAAACCAGTACAGTGCAAATTCTTTTGCCAGAAAAATGTCATCTGCCCTTCTTAAATCCCAAGAGGCTTGTCCTGTCCCCCAAATGCTATCAATTTTGAGAAAGTTATGAACAGCAAAGATAATTCAGTGTTGTTTAAACTGAGCAAATTTTGTAAAGATATTCTTGCTACCTTTAAAATGATACTCAGCGATACTTGTCCTTGTCCCGCTGAGCCCGGATGTGCCTTATCTTTCGGGCGAGGATACGGATCAAATGGCTTCTGAAGAGGCCGGCTGACCTGGATCTTCATTGTCTGTCATTCGGTTTCCGAATTTGTTGCAGTAATTTGCATCAGGTAATCTAATTGGTTGATATTCAGTAGTGGATAGGTGTGGCAAGTTTGGGTATTCGGCAGGTCAAGGGTTGATCTTTGCTAGACAATTATCATAAACTCATATTAAAGTGAACCGGTACAGAGCTCCTGGTGCTAGCGGAGTTAGGCGATTGAACTTTTCTTGTACTGGCATTGAACTTTTCTTGTACTGGCATTTTTTTCTAATTTGGCTGTCATGGCCACGTCTAGCCGATGGAACGTCCCCTCAGCTGGTAGTGGACAGGCCTGCTCGCCTTATGCTAGGCCTTTTGGGAAGAACTGAATGTTCTCTTTTTTGTAACTCCACACTGTAAGTATCAGTAGGTCTGGTTCATGCATATTTTCATCATACTGGACTCTGATTGTGGTTATGATCTTGTCTTCTTTGAAGCTGTCTTCAAAGTGTTTGCTTAAATTGTGTTTCATGTTTAATGTTGCAGTTGGACCTATACCTCTGTTAGGGGACCCGGTTCTTAAATAAATCTTGAAATCTTGAAGAATCAGTATAAAGAAGATGACATTAAAAATATTTCATGAACAATGTCCGGGAAAGAATACCTCCAGACCCAGTGATCTCCTTATCCCCAGTAAGAGGTATCTAACTGAGCTCCAGTGCTTGCACCTGTGATAAAAAGTTGTACCAGTACCTGTTACAAAAATCTCAACCCTTATCCTGCTGAACAATTTTATTAGCCACACCCATATCTGACTATCAGCCAATCAGATTACATAATATAAAGTCACAAACTGAATGACAGTGTAGATCCTGATCAGATGGCTTCTGAAGAAGCCATCTGATCTGGATCTACACTGTTTGCAAAGGTAAGGGTTGTCATGAAGAACAGGATAGGAAAATATAAGAATCTTATATGGGTGTGAGGGGTGGATGGAAAAATCCGTCCCGAGGGACACTGTCCATCATCACGAGGCTTGCCAAGTGATGCCAGACAGTGATCCCGAGGGACGGATTTTTCTATCCACCCCTCACACCCATATAGGATTCTTTTTCTTGCATACCTTCCATTTTTAGCGCGGATTTTTAATGCTGCAGTCACTTCGGTTACCAACGTCCGCCATATTGTGATGACACTACAGGAATGTTTAGTGACGTCACGTAACCGGCATGACGTCAACCTTAACAACGACACATACGAGGTTGTAATCAACCAGTGCATTTATCAAACACGCGATTATATTCGATTTGGGGTCGGAACACCAGGGTCAGAACATAAATTTCTATTTCAGGGTAAAATCACGGATTTCCTTGTCTGGTGTGCAAGAACATACAGTAAAATTTCAATATTAAGACCACCTTTGGGACTGTTCAAAAGTGGTCTTTTAGACCACTTTTGAACAGTCCCAAAGGTGGTCCCTGACCAGGGACACTGTGTGCAGAAAACCCAAAGAAAGAATAATGAACCCTTCTAAATAAGCTTTTTAAAGCAGAATTAGGCTTAATTTTAGGTGGCCTTAAAAGCGGAATTTTACTGTACATATATGCATGTAAGTGCATATGGACAGACAAGTGGAACACAAAATAACTCTGTTACCACAGTGTAATAGAATGCAGTTGTTGAACAAGCAATACATGTACTTGTACTTGTTTGCCTCAACAGTCATCTAGTTAACCCCTTATCCTGCTGAATAAATTAAATTCAGCCACCCTTATTCTGACTATTCACCAAACAGATTACATGATGTGTTTTCGTTCAAATTCACAAACTGATTGACAGTGTAGATCCTGATCAGATTGCTTCTTCAGAAGCCATCTGAACTGGATCTACACTATTTGCAAAGGTATAGGGGTTGTCGTGAACATGGGGACAAGGTTGCTTCTTCAGGAGCCATCTGATCTGGATCTACACTGTTTGCAAAGGTACAAGTTGTAGTGTACAGCGGGATAAGGTCTGCTTCTTCAGAAGCCATCTGATCTGGATCTACACTGTAAAGGACAGGGGTTGTCATGGACAGCGGGATAATGGCTGCTTCCTCAGAAGCCATCTGATCTGTTTCTACACTCTACCCTACCTTTGCAAACAGTGTAGATCCAGGTCAGATGGCTTCTTCTGGCTTCTGAAGAAGCAACTCGTATCCCGCTGTTCACGACAACCCGGTTGTCGTGAACAACGGGATACCAGTTGCTTCTTCTTCAGAAACCATCTGATCTGGACCCAAACAGTTTGCAAAGGTAGGGACTGCTGTGTTCACAGGGATAAGAGTTAAAGGAAATGGCTCCAGATAAGGGGACAACAAGGATAATTAACCCTTTTTTTACTGAAATATTCAGTTTAGCCACACCCATTTCTGACTTTAAACCAATCAGATTACTTGATGTAATTTATTCTTACGAATCCATAAACTGAATGTCAAACAGTGTAGATCCTGATCAGATGGCTTCTTCAGAAGCCATCTGATCTGGATCTACACTGTTTCCAAAGATAGGGTTTGTCGTGAACAGCAGGATAAGAGTTAAGGGACAGTTTTCCATAATCCACTTTAGAAACCTGTATTGTGGGTACTTGTTAGAATCGCTTCTGAAGTCCAGGTGATTATAACAAATACCCACAACAGAGGTTTTCATGCAGGAAATGTTTATACTTGCTATCCACACCTTTTTTCTACATAAAACAGAGTATCTGAAGAGATCACCATAGAGACAGAAGAAATCACTACAATAGCAAACAAAATTTTAATTTTTTTTTCTTTCACTCATTTTCACAGCTATAACAAAAGGCATTTTCAATTTTTTTTCTTATATATCCTGTACATCATCTGCTAAGCAGACAATTCACACAAAACGTCGCCTGATTTCACGTAAAAATTGATAACAGAAGCAAATTTTAACCCTTATCCTGCTGAATATTCATTTTAGCCACACTCATTTATGACTTTGAACCAATCAGATTACTTGATGTAATTTATTCCTACAAATCCATAAACTGAATGTCAAACAGTGTAGATCCTGATCAGATGGCTTCTTCAGAAGCCATCTGATTTGGATCTACACTGTTTCCAAAGATAGGGTGTGTCGTGAACAGCAGGATAAGAGTTAAGGGACAGTTTTCCATAATCCACATCAGAAACCTGTATCG
Source organism: Lucinisca nassula (assembly GCA_963580285.1). Lineage (NCBI taxonomy): Eukaryota > Metazoa > Mollusca > Bivalvia > Lucinida > Lucinidae > Lucinisca > Lucinisca nassula. The sequence continues at coordinate 88,414,730 of OY757017.1, forward strand.
TGGGTACTTGTTAGAACCGCTTCTGAAGTCCAGGTGATTATAACAAATACCCATGCAGGAAATGTTTATACTTGCAATCCCCACTTTGTTCTACATAAAGCAGAGCTATCTGAAGAGATCACCATAGAGACAGAAGAAATCACTACAATAGCAAACAAAATATTCTTTTTTTTTCTTTCTCTCATTTTTACAACTACACCAAAAGGCATTTTCAATTTTTTTTTTCTTATATATCCTGTACATCATCTGCTAAGCAGACAATTCACATAAAACGTTGCCTGATTTCACGTAAAAATTAATAACAGAAGAAAATATTAACCCTTATCCTGCTGAATATTCATTTTAGCTACACCCATCTCTAACTATGAACCAATCAGATTACTTGATGTAATTTATTCCTACAAATTCATAAACTGAATGTCAAACAGTGTAGATCCTGATCAGATGGCTTCTGAAGAAGCCATCTGATCAGGATCTACACTGTTTGCAAAGGTAGGAACTGTTGTGTTCAGGGGAATAAGGGTTAAAGGAAATGGCTCCAGACAAGGGGATAACAAGGGAAATTAAGGGACAAACAGTGAAGATCCTGATCAGATGGCTTCTTTGTTTGCAAAGATAGGGGTTGTCGTGAACAGCAGGATAAGAGTTAAAATGGTGTCCGCTCAATTTTACTTGGTGTGCAACAGGTTAACATGATGGTTCGTTTGTTTGTAATGGAGTTTAACGGCCCAGTCAACACTATTTTAGGTCATTTTTGAGCCGGTCAGTTTTCCTATCCATACTTTTCCTGGGCAGGCTTATACGTAAGTGGTTAACCAGTACAGTGCACATTCTTTCGCCGGAAACTGACAACTGTTTACATAGTAAAAATAACGTGATGGTTAAAAAAAAACAGCGGAAAATAAACAAAACAAAAACATCCCGTACTTGTGCAAAACATCAAAGTTTGAGTGATGTGTCAAAGACGGAAGCCATCCTGAGAAATAATTGCAAATATTCATGTGTTTACCAGACTGTTCGGTATTAACCCATTTCGTATGGGAAATCCAAACACTGGATGCTGGCAAACGGTGCAGGCCCAGATCAGATGCCGCAGAATGCGGCATCTGATAAGGGCCTTCACTGTTTACCAAAAAAAGGTCATTTTCGAACCATTCAACCCGGATTCCAAATAAGACTATAAATTATATACGATGGAAGATTCCATTTGGTACAAAACGGCTTATGCTGGTATTCTAATTCCATCAGAATAATCAAATATTGAAAACAACAGTGACATTTTTATTGTTGAGGGTTTCTATGATTTCTAGAACCTTGAAAGGTTTCACCGAGTGCTTATGGAATTCACTGGTCCGGTTTCTGTTTACTTTTCTTCTTGTTTCAGTTTCACGGGCCAGACATCACTTACTCTAGAACTAACTATAAGATGTGTCAGAAGTCTGTATAGCTAGCCAGTACAAACGTTTACCCATCGTAAGGTTTGGTTTTACAGCCCTTTTAAGATTATTTCACTTCTTTTGAGCAGACCCTTGTCAAGATAACAGGCCTATATAATTTTGATCCCCAAAAAACCCAGTTTTATACAGTAAAAAAACAACAGTTTTATACAGTAAAACTGGGGTGTACAGGGGTGTACATTTTTTTTTTCTTATTTAGATTCCGAGTACTGGTTAGAACCACCTTGCCGTGAGGCAGTTCTAACTCTATGTTTTGAGCAGAAATGTGAAAAATTTCAGAATTTTATACCTAAATTTTTTTATTTTCTGGTGATAAAATTTCCAACATAGAGTAGACTCTCGTTATCTCAAACTCTAATATTTCAAACAATGGCTGAAGTCAAACTAAATTTTGTGCATATTATGTTAGTTTTGCTGTATGTTCCTTAGATTTCAACTCCTTTTACCTCACACTGAGGTTATCTCATATTGCAGCTCCTTGGAGTTAGCGATGACAAGAGTCGACTATATTTGAATAGGCATGTTTTCTTAATGTTAATCAGAGGTGGGCAAAAACTCAAATGCACGTAGAAAAACCACCTAATCATCCTGATGATCAGTCAGTCGCACATATGACTGAGCCACTGAGGCCAGCTGAAAGGTAGAGACAACTAGCACAGATGTGTTCAACTTAATGTGACAGGATATCGCTTCAGTCTAAAAATCCAAACAAGAGGCTCAATGAGCCTAAACCCCTCACCTGAGGAACTTAAGTTATAACAATTCACAGACTCGACTACTAAATCTGCTAATAGAATCCAGCCCATTGACCCTTACAGGATATAAGTCATGATTATTGCATTGCATTCCAAGTTTGAGACTTATAGCTTCTATAGGTCCTGAGAAATCTTTGACGAAAATTTAACATTGGTCAAAATGGAGAGAAAGAAGAATGAAAGAACAGATGAACAAATAAGCTGAGAAAGCCCAATGTCTCTTACACAAAATAAGTCATCATTATTCTATTGAATACCAAATTTGATGCTTCTAGCTTTTATAGTTCCTGAGAAATCTTTGATTAAAAATTTAACATTGGTCTATTATCTCTATATGGAGAGAAAGAAGAATGAAGGAACAAATGAACCAGACTAGCTCCAAAACCTAATGCAGCCTTTCCCCTTGCCCAATGGTGCTACACATAAAATTTAAACAAGATTGGTCGACTGCCTTCTGAGATATGCTTCATTGAAAGTGTGGACGACGGATGGACGGACGACAGACGACGGACTCCGGAGCCTTGGTATACTATCGGCTCACTGGAGCCTTTGCTCAGGTGAGCTAAAAATTCAAGTCGCTATTTCTGTCACAACATTTTCCCTACGTTAAGTCTATGGGCAAATTGTTTTGTCCCTCAAGGTCATGTAACTCCGAGGTCAATATTCCGATTCGGCCCAAAATCGAACTTAACCGAGATTTTATGCCTGTCCTCGTTACCTGCAAGTTTGAAGCTGATATGAATAAAAATAAAGTTGCTATCGTGGTCACAACGTATTTTTTTATGCTCAAGGGCAGTAACTCCAAGGCAAATATTCCGATTCGGCCCAAAATCGAACTTAAGTGAGATTTTATGTCTGTCCTCGTTACCTGCAAGTTTGAAGCTGATCTGAAAAAAATTCAAGTCGCTATCGTAGTCGCAACATTTTCCTTAATTAAGTCTATGGGCAAATTTTTTGTCGCTCAAGGTCACATAACTCCGAGGTCAATATTCCGATTGGCCCAAAATTGAACTTAACCGAGATTTTATGCCTGTCCTCGTTACCTGCAAGTTTGAAGCTGATATGAATAAAAATAAAGTTGCTATCGTGGTCACAACGTATTTTTGTATGCTCAAGGACAGGTAACTCCAAGGCAAATAATCCGATTCGGCCCAAAATCGAACTTAACCGAGATTTTATGTCAGTCCTCGTTACCTGCAAGTTTGAAGCTGATCTGAAAAAATTCAAGTCGCTATCGTAGTCACAACATTTTCCCTATGTAAAGTCTATGGGCAAATTTTTTGTCGCTCAAGGTCATGTAACTCCGAGGTCAATATTCCGATTTGAACTTAACTGACATTTTATGCCTGTCCACGTTATCTGCAAGTTTGAAGCTGATCTGAATAAAAATAAAGTTGCTATTGTGGTCACAACTTATTTTTTTATGCTCAAGGGCAGGTAACTCCAAGGCAAATAATCCGATTCGGCCCAAAATCTAACTTAACCGAAATTTTATGTCTGTCCTGGTTACCTGCAAGTTTGAAGCTGATCTGAAAAAAATTCAAGTCGCTATCGTAGTCACAACATTTTCCCTATGTTAAGGCTATGGGCAAATTTTTTGTCGCTCAAGGTCACGTAACTCCGAGGTCAATATTCCGATTCGGCCCAAAATCAAACTTAACCGGGATTTTATGCCTGTCCTCGTTACCTGCAAGTTTGAAGCTGATCTGAATAAAAATAAAGTTGCTATCGTGGTCACAACGTATTTTTTCATGCTCAAGGGCAGGTAACTCCAAGGCAAATAATCCGATTCGGCCCAAAATCGAACTTAACCGTGATTTTATGTCTGTCCTCGTTACCTGCAAGTTTGAAGCTGATCTGAAAAAAATTCAAGTCGCTATCGTAGTCACAACATTTTCCCTATGTTAAGTCTATGGGCAAATTTTTTGTCGCTCAAGGTCACTAACTCCGAGGTCAATATTCCGATTCTGCCCAAAATCGAACTTAACCGAGATTTTATGCCTGTCCTTATTATCTGCAAGAATGAAGTCGATCAGAAAAAAATTGACCGAGCTAGAGTGATGACAAGCTTTTTCCTATGTTAAGTCTATGGGAGCTATATGTTGCCATGGTAACCAGAGTTCCACTCAGATCTGCATGAAAACCTTAAGCAGTCTTTCCACTTGCCCAATAATGTTACACATGAAATTTGATCAAAGTCAGCCAAGTAGTCTTCAAGATATACATTTTTGAAATTCACATTAACCCTTATGCAAAAATGCACAAGAGCAGGTAACTCCTAAGTGTATGATCCGATTCTGCCAACTATCGAACTTGACCGAGATTTCATGGCTGTGCTGGTTATCTGTAAGAATGAAGCCAATCCGAACAAAATTGAAGCAGCTACAGTGATGACAACATTTTCCCCATGTTAAGTCGATAGGCAATTTTTCGGGCACTCAAGGGGACGTAACTCTTGAGTGAATTATCTGATTCGGCCCAAAATCGAACTTGACCGAGATTTTATGCCTGTACTGGTTATCTGCAAGAATGAAGTCGATCAGAAAAAAATTGACGGAGCTAGAGTGATGACAAGCTTTTTCCTATGTGAAGTCTATGGGAGCTAGATGTTGCCATGGCAACCAGAGTTCCACTCAGATCTGCCTGAAAACCTAATGAAGCCTTTCCACTTGCCCAATAATGCAACACATGAAATTTGATCAAAGTTGGCCAAGTAGTCTTTAAGATATACATTTTTGAAATTCCCATTAACCCTAATGCAAAAACACACAAGGGCAGGTAACTCCTAAGTGAATGATCCGATTCTGCCAGTTATCGAACTTGACCGAGATTTCATGGCTGTGCTGGTTATCTGCAAGAATAAAGCCAATCTGAAAATAATTGAAGCAGACAACATTCTCCCCATGTTAAGTAAATAGGCAATTTTTTCAACGCTCAAGGGCACATAACTCCTGAGTGAATAATAAGATTCAGCCCAAAATCGAACTTGATCGAGATTTCATGCCTGTCCTCGTTATCTGCAAGAATGAAGTCGATCAGAAAAAAATTGACGGAGCTAGAGTGATGACAAGCTTTTTCCTAACGCTCAAGGGCACGTAACTCCTGAGTGAATAATCCGATTCAGCCCAAAATCGAACTTGATCGAGATTTCATGCCTGTCCTCGTTATCTGCAAGAATGAAGACGATCAGAAAAAAATTGACGGAGCTAGAGTGATGACAAACTTTTTCCTATGTTAAGTCTATGGGAGCTATTTGTTGCCATGGCAACCAGAGTTCCAATCCGATCTGCCCGAAAACAGTATGCAGCCTTTCCCCCCACCTGATAATGCTTCACATGAAATTTGATCAAGATTGGCCCACTGGTTCCGGAGATATACTTCTTTGAAAGTGTGGACGACGGACGACGACGACGGACGCCGGCTCGTGGTATACTAATACCTCACATGAGCCTTCGGCTCAGGTGAGCTAAAAATTGGGACACCTCGAGGCCTTGCTGTAACGCTCCTAAAATTTTAACAAATTTATTTCATGATCCAGCAAGGAGTACAAAAGATGCAGACGGAATGGCAAACAGTGTAGACCCTGATCAGACTGCTCCTTCAGGAGCAGTCTGATCTGCGTCTGCACTGTTTGCTTAGGCCTGTCTGTCCCAATACTTAGGACCAAAACTGTACATACCTCTTTTAGCCATCTCTGTTTCAATGTAGTCGAGAGCCACTTCGTCTTCACATATATCATACGGCATGTTACCATCAGCGTTCACAGCCAACAACTCAGCACCTCTGAAACAGATACAGGGAATCTTCAAGGACTCAAACCCCCAGCTTATTTCGGTAACCCTTATCCTGCTGAAAAAATTAATTTAATGGGTGCCATGGCTATCAGCCAAACAAATTACTTTATATAAAGCATTTATTCCATTCACAAACTGCATGACAAACAGTGTAGATCCTGATCAGATGGCCATCTGATCTGGATCTTCACTGTTTGCAAAGCTAGGATTTGTCATAAACAGCAAGATATGGGTTAAGTTTAGAAGTAGGCAGCAAAAACCTAAAAGCTTTTTGGGGGGAGGGTGGTTGGTTTTAAGGCCCTTTCCAAATTATTTCACTTATAATAATAACAAGGCAACGCAAGCGTAGCATCCCCTCGCAACTGCATACCATTCATTAACATGAAAATCCAATCTGAATATGTTAGACAAATTAGACATAAAAGATTACCTTTGACTTAGCCCCTGCTAATCGGGGCTTGAAGAAGTATGGGCAAGATGCTTCAATGCAGAACTGAATCCGACCGCACATGAGTACTGGTTAACCCCTTATAGGATCTAATCCTGCCCAGGTTAAGCGGTACGAGTTGGACCGTCCATGATTATAAACCCAATTGGTTTTATTGGGTCAAAGGAACTGAGGTGTCATTTCATCTCAATGATGGGTAAAGTCTCACAAAATTGGATGCAACGTCTCCAAAATGACCTATTGTTGACCGGGACATTTAACCTCAAATCAAACAAACCTTTGAATACAAAGCAATGGTGTTAAGCTCTTACCGTAGACATTTGGAAGAACTTTTAACAGGCAAATGACATGCTTTTGTGTTGCTAATTATGATGACACATCCGTGTGACATATTGGAATCTTTCATATTTCCAAAACTGTTATTTTCCTATGATTTTTAATTCATTTTGTAATTTCGACTTTAAACAGAGATTGTGAATGCTCATTATAATCACCTTATTGATGTGGTTCTAATCAGTACCCACAACCTATGTCTTGAAACAGAAATAACAAGTCCATTGTGACCTTGACCTTTGACCCCTGACCTTGAAATTCAATAGGGTTCATCCTCTGTACATGGTGAACATTTGTGGAAGGTTTGATGCTTCTACGATGAATACTGTGTCTTCTATCCTGCTCACAAGGTTTTCAAGGTCAAGTCCATTGTGACCTTGACCTTTGACCCCTGACCTTGAAATTCAATAGGGTTCATCCTCTGTACATGGTAAACATTTGTGGAAGGTTTGATGCTTCTACGATGAATACTGTGTCTTAATGTGACCTTGACCTTTGACACCTGACCTTGAAATTCAATAGGGTTCATCCTCTGTACATGGTGAACATTTGTGGAAGGTTTAATGCTTCTACGATGAATACTGTGTCTTCTATCCTGCTCACAAGGTTTTCAAGGTCAAGTCCATTGTGACCTTGACCTTTGACCCCTGACCTTAAAATTCAATAGGGTTCATCCTCTGTACATGGTGAACATTTGTGGAAGGTTTGATGCTTCTACGATGAATACTGTGTCATCTATCCTGCTCACAAGGTTTTCAAGGTCAAGTCCATTGTGACCTTGACCTTTGACCCCTGACCTTGAAATTCAATAGGGTTCATCCTCTGTACATGGTTAACATTTGTGGAAGGTTTGATGCTTCTACGATGAATACTGTGTCTTCTATCCTGCTCACAAGGTTTTCAAGGTCAAGTCCATTGTGACCTTGACCTTTGACCCCTGACCTTGAACTTCAATAGGGTTCTATCCTGCTCACAAGGTTTTCAAGGTCAAGTCCATTGTGACCTTGACCTTTGACCCCTGACCTTGAAATTCAATAGGGTTCATCCTCTGTACATGGTGAACATTTGTGGAAGGTTTGATGCTTCTACGATGAATACTGTGTCGTCTATCTTGCTCACAAGGTTTTCAAGGTCAAGTCCAATGTGACCTTGACCTTTGACCCCTGACCTTGAAATTCAATAGGGTTCATCCTCTGTACATGGTGAACATTTGTGGAAGGTTTGATGCTTCTACGATGAATACTGTGTCTTCTATCCTGCTCACAAGGTTTTCAAGGTCAAGTCCATTGTGACCTTGACCTTTGACCCCTGACCTTGAAATTCAATAGGGTTCATCCTCTGTACATGGTGAACATTTGTGGAAGGTTTGATGCTTCTACGATGAATACTGTGTCTTCTATCCTGCTCACAAGGTTTTCAAGGTCAAGTCCATTGTGACCTTGACCTTTGACCCCTGACCTTGAAATTCAATAGGGTTCATCCTCTGTACATGGTGAACATTTGTGGAAGGTTTGATGCTTCTACGATGAATACTGTGTCTTCTATCCTGCTCACAAGGTTTTCAAGGTCAAGTCCATTGTGACCTTGACCTTTGACCCCTGACCTTAAAATTCAATAGGGTTCATCCTCTGTACATGGTGAACATTTGTGGAAGGTTTGCTGCTTCTACGATGAATACTGTGTCTTCTATCCTGCTCACAAGGTTCCGGACAGACACACACACACACACACACACACACACAGAAACACAGACACACACACTAACACACGGACGCACGGCACCGATGCTATATCCCCATTCGCAACGTTGTTGCGAGGGGATAATAATCAACCTTATTTATAGAGGGTAACACATTTAGTACTGGTACTAATTTTCCATGTGGCCCTCTTTTCCTGGGTAGAAACCAGTACTAAGCAATGTGGATAAAGTCTCTTGCTCAAGGAAACAACACATGCCACTCGTGGGGATCAAACCTGGTACCTCTCGATCTCAAATCCGATGCTTTACCACTGCACCACAGCGCTCCACCAGGTGATTGTCAATCGGATCTGGACGAAAAACCTAAGGTCTCTGAGAAAAACAATGTGACTTTTGGTTGCAGATTGGACTGATCTGGGTCTACACGGTTTGCCACACCCTTGATTCCAGTCCAGATTCTATAGATAACCCTGTTACACAACACTCTGACCTCACAGTGGCTATTCTCTATAAATAACTGTTATTCCGACAAGTCAGTGACATGTAGTCACTTGGACTTTAACACTGAAGAGTTTTTATGCTTATTACTTTGGATCAATTGACAAACAACCAACCCAAAATCAGATGCTATTATGGGAAATGGGATACACCTGCCTGCCATTTTTAGAAGGGAGTTAACTTTTGTGTTGTGTTTTTTTTTTTTTTTTTTGGTTTGGGTTTTACAGCCCTTTCAAGATTATTTCACTCATATCGAGTCGATCGTTAATCAGAGGTGGGCGAAAACCAGAGTACCCGGAGAAAAACCACCTGACCTTCTGTTGCAGAACTTCGCGTCTCACACGTGGCCCGAGCGAGGCTCGAACCTACGGCGGTGAGAGACCTAATGACTAAGAGTCAGCGCTCTTATCCACTAGGCCACGGAGGCCCGTTTTTTTGTGTTGTGGTTTTTGTTTGTTTGTTTGATTTGAAGTTTTAGTTAGTTTTAGTTTTAGTTTATACTAATTTATTTTAGTTTGATTGCGATGAAAGCTTCAAGCTGATTGAATCGCTCTCGAACACTCATTCCGCGCAAGAGAGAGAGGCAGTGGCTTTTACCCCACTGCTACGCATTAACACCTGGGTGGAGTGGGGCAGTGTCATTACGTGTCTTGCCCAAGGACACACCTAGATACCGGTGGCCGGATTCAAACTCACAACCTCTCGATCATAAGCCACTGCGCTATCGAGGCTGACAGTTTTAACATCCCCATCAACAATGTAAAGGTCATTTTGGAGACATCGCTTCCAATTTTGTGTAACTTTCACCTGACATTGAGGTGAAATGACATCTCAAGCCCAGCCACCCAATGAAACCAATAGGGTTCATAAGCATGGATGGTCCGACGCGCACCGCTTTGCCTGGGCAGGCTTAGATCCTCTAAGCTGTTTATCAGTACTCGTGTGCGGGTCCGTTTCAGCTCTGCGTGTAAGCATCATGCAGCCCATCTATTTTTTCCACCCCTGATGGGCATGGCCCGTTGTGTTTGTGGTTAATTTAGCCCCTGTGACAAGGGTGGTCAGCTCCTCAGGAGCAAAGTCTTTCCTTCCAGAGCAGACTGCTTAAGGAAAGCGAGACAAAATTTGTGTTTGAAGCAGGTTACTAATCCTTGAAGCTGCAACAATTCCACTTATCCCATTTAGTAACGGAAACCCCAAAACGGGTACCAGGGCAAACAGTGCAGGGCCAGATCAAACGCCGCAAAATGCGGCGTCTGATCAGGACCTCCACTTCCACTGTTTGCTAAAAGTTCAGTCATTTTCCAAATTTTTTTTTATGAAAACACAACTTGACACCCCTAAATTTTGAAATGGACTCCTACTATATATAAAGTGGAAGATTCCATTTGGTACAAAAACGATTAAGATAGCATAGGACTGGTCCAAAAAAGACCCAATTATCCACCTGTAAAGCAATTTAGCCTCCTGCAAACTACTAATGACAAAGCTGAACAAATTGCTTAATTGCTTATTTACCATGCCTGACATATTTTTTTTTTCATTTAGGGTTTTTTCGGCCCTCTCAAAGTTATTACACATATATCAAGCTGATCCTGACTCTCTGTTGCAGAACTGGGTGTCTCAGATGTGACCTTAGTGGGTAATGAGTGACCTAATGTTTAACCCTTATTCTGCTGAACATGACAACCCCTACCTTTGCTAACCATGTAATTATGCTCCACCCACAAAACATAAATAAAAAGAAGCAATATATTGACTGAAGTGACCTTGTGGTCCATAATATATGTCCTTATACTGGCAATCAATCTATATTACAGTCATATATGACAATCACATGCTAATTTTTCCCACTGTTTTTTGGGGGGTCGTCAATTACATACCGTATTCGCCCTAATTACCGCACCGTGCGCTTAGTTTTTTCAAAATCGTGTCATAAAATCATGGTAAAAAATCTACCTAATTAGCGCACACTTGATACAAAAACAACAGCTTCCAAGATGATGCATACTGATATTTAATGGGTCAGAAAAAGATACTTAAGCATTGCCTTCACTGTTGGAAGAATTAATGGTAAGTTTTTATAGATTTACTATGAGAGCTTCAAGGAGAGATTATTGTAAAGTGTGCGCTTATGCATTTCCTTTTCAAAAATAGCTTTGGTGTGCGCTTATAGGAGCATGTGCGGTAATTAGGGCGAATACGGTAGCTCCAGATAGAGCACTTTTATCACTGAGTGAAAAGTACTGACATTTTTCTTATTTCTGTACGAAAGAATATTTTCGTGGCTACTCATTAGAAGCGCCTCAGCTAGGCACTTCTACTGAAGCTAGAGGCGCTAGACACTTCTACTGAAGCTAGTGGCACTAGGCACTTCTACTGAAGCTAGTGGCGCTAGGCACTTCTACTGAAGCTAGTGGCACTAGGCACTTCTACTGAAGCTAGAGGCGCCTAAGGCACTTCTACTGAAGCTAGTGGCGCTAGGCACTTCTACTGAAGCTAGTGGCACTAGGCACTTCTACTGAAGCTAGAGGCGCTAGGCAGTTCTACTGAAGCTAGAGGCGCTAGGCACAGGCACTTCTACTGAAGCTAGAGGCGCTAGGCACTTCTACTGAAGCTAGAGGCGCAAGGCACTTCTACTGAAGCTAGAGGCGCTAGGCACTTCTACTGAAGCTAGAGGTGCTAGGCACTTCTACTGAAGCTAGAGCCGGTAGGTACTTCTACTGAAGCTAGAGCCGCTAGGCACTTCTACTGAAGCTAGAGGCGCTAGGCACTTCTACTGAAGCTAGAGCCGGTAGGCACTTCTACTGAAGCTAGAGGCGCTAGGCACTTCTACTGAAGCTAGAGGTGCTAGGCACTTCTACTGAAGCTAGAGGCGCTAGGCACTTCTACTGAAGCTAGAGGCGCTAGGCACTTCTACTGAAGCTAGAGGCGCTAGGCACTTCTACTGAAGCTAGAGGCGCAAGGCACTTCTACTGAAGCTAGAGGCGCTAGGCACTTCTACTGAAGCTAGAGCCGCTAGGCACTTCTACTGAAGCTAGAGGCGCAAGGCACTTCTACTGAAGCTAGAGGCGCTAGGCACTTCCACTGAAGCTAGAGGCACTAGGCACTTCTACTGAAGCTAGAGGCACTTCTACTGAAGCTAGTGGCGCTAGGCACTTCTACTGAAGCTAGAGCCGCTAGGCACTTCTACTGAAGCTAGAGCCGATAGGCACTTCTACTGAAGCTAGTGGCGCTAAGCACTTCTACTGAAGCTTGAGGCGCTAGGTACTTCTACTGAAGCTAGTGGCGCTAGGCACTTCTACTGAAGCTAGAGCCGCTAGGCACTTCTACTGAAGCCAGTGGCGCTAGGCACTTCTACTGAAGTTAGAGCCGCTAGGCACTTCTACTGAAGCTAGAGGCGCTAGGTACTTCTACTGAAGCTTGAGGCGCAAGGCACTTCTACTGAAGCTAGAGGCGCTAGGCACTTCTACTGAAGCTTGAGGCGCTAGGTACTTCTACTGAAGCTTGAGGCGCTAGGTACTTCTACTGAAGCTAGAGCCGCTAGGCACTTCTACTGAAGCTAGAGCCGCTAGGCACTTCTACTGAAGCTAGAGGCGCTAGGTACTTCTACTGAAGCTTGAGGCGCAAGCAGGGCTCGAGAAACTGAAGAATCAAAATCGGTCCAGCCAGATTTTGCCAAAAAATTACGGAAATTGCCGAAGCGGTTCGGTAATTTCCGTAAAAACGTCCTAGGTTTCTATTGTGTAGTGATTTTCAATTTCAAAATTATTGACCGATTTTTTAGTCTTCTTTTTCAGTTAAAATCGGTTCAATTAACTCAAAATCGGTTCAGAACCGGAAAACCATCATTTTCTCGAGCCCTGGGCGCAAGGCACTTCTACTGAAGCTAGAGGCGCTAGGCACTTCTACTGAAGCTAGTGGCGCTAGGCACTTCTACTGAAGCTAGAGCCGATAGGCACTTCTACTGAAGCTAGAGGCGCTAGGTACTTCTACTGAAGCTAGAGGCGCTAGGTACTTCTACTGAAGCTAGAGGTGCTAGCCACTTCTACTGAAGCTAGAGGCGCTAGCCACTTCTACTGAAGCTAGAGGCGCTAGCCACTTCTACTGAAGCTAGTGGCGCTAGGCACTTCTACTGAAGCTAGAGGCGCTAGCCACTTCTACTGAAGCTAGAGGCGCTAGCCACTTCTACTGAAGCTAGAGGTGCTAGCCACTTCTACTGAAGCTAGAGGCGCTAGCTACTTCTACTGAAGCTAGAGGCGCTAGGTACTTCTACTGAAGCTAGAGGTGCTAGCCACTTCTACTGAAGCTAGAGGCGCTAGCTACTTCTACTGAAGCTAGAGCCGCTAGGCACTTCTACTGAAGCTAGTGGCGCTAGGCACTTCTACTGAAGCTAGAGGCGCTAGCCACTTCTACTGAAGCTAGAGGCGCTAGCCACTTCTACTGAAGCTAGAGGCGCTAGCCACTTCTATTGAAGCTTCTACTGCAAAATTAAGTAAAATACAGTGAAATTCCTCTATTAAGACCACCTTTACTATACTAATTCTCCTTTTAAAAGCTTATTTTGTAGGTTGCAGTTATCCTTTCTTTGTGTTTCCTGCATACAGTGTCCATTGGTCAGAGACCACCTTTGGGACTGTTCAAAAGTGGTCTTAAAGACCACTTTTGAACAGTCCCAAAGGTGGTCTTGATACAGGAATTCTACTGTATCAGTACTTTTCACTCAATGAAAAAGTTGGGTATTTGGTAATAACTGAAGGATAATTTTCCTTATTTCTCCATATAGACCTATGTTGTGGGTTGGTTGTTTGATTTGAGGTTTAACGTCCCCGTCAACACTGTAAAGGTAATTTTGGAGACATTGCTTCCAATTTTGTGCGACTTTTACCCGACATTGATATAAAATGACATCTCAAGCCCTGTCACCCAATGAAACCTATAGGGTTTATTAGCATGGACGGTCCGCCTCGAACCGCGGTTCCTGAACAGGCTTAGATCCTCTAAGCGGTTTACCAGTACTAGTGTGCGGGCCGGATTCAGCTCTGCTTGGAAGCATCATGCATCCCATATATTTCTTCAAGCCCCTATGGGCGGGGGCCATGTGACCTATGTTGTGGGTATTCAGATGAACTGCCTTGGTTTTTATGGAGAATGGAGAAAATCACTAAGTGTCCACCTTATCTGTTCTATGAAAACATACTAACTGACCAAATTACAATGGCATTAGATCTCTGGTTCAACATTCAAAGAAGGCCCCCGCCCATGGGAGCTTGAAGAAATATATGGGCTGCATGATGCTTCCGTGCAGAGCTGAACCGGACAAACACACGACTACTGGTTAACCGCTCAGAGGATCTTAGCCTGCCAAGGCAAAGCGGTGCCAGTCGGACCGTCCATGCTCATAAACCCTATTGGTTTCATTTGGCGGCAGGGCTTGAGATGTCATTTCATCTCAATGTCGGGTAAAAGTCCCACAAAATTGGAAGCAACGTCTCCAATATGACCAATACAGTGTTGACGGGGACGTTAAACCTCAAATCAAACAAAAACAAAAAAACATTCAAAGAAATCCAAACTGCATGCAGTCTACGCAAGTTAGCATGTGTTAACAACAAAGACACAGTTAACCCATTTAGTACCAGAAACCCCAAAACGGGCACCCTGGCAAACAGTGCAGGCCCAGATCAGATGCTGCAGAATGTGGCGTCTGATCAGGGCCTCCACTGTTTGCTAAATGTTCAGTCATTTTCCAAATAAATTTTGATGAAAACACAACGTGACACCCCTTAAATTTGAAATGAACTCCTGCTATATATAAGAGGAAGATTCCATTTGGAACAAAAAGGGTTAATATGCTTCTTTGCAGACAGATCAAAGTCTTTGCAGGTAGCAGCCAGCCAACACAAAACAGCGGGCAAATGTCGGCCCGACAACAAAGTCAACATCATATTACTGTCTATCTGACATTGGTCCAACAATCGTTGCTGGCTGGGAAAAGCCTTTATATTGGCCCCTTATGTTTTCTTATAGCGTTGACTCATGAATATCTCGTTAATCTGTCATCTTGCACTAAGGATTTGTTCCATTAAAAGGGGTGTCTGATTAATTTCATTTATTGTAAGTTTTACAAAGTTCTTAACATTTTTTTTTTTTGGTTTGGGTTTTATGGCCCTTTCAAGATTATTTCACTTATGTCAAACTGATCATTAATCAGAGTATACAGAGAGAAAAATCACCTGACCTCACAGCGGTCAGACACCTATATAATGATTAAGAGTCGGCGCTCTTATCCACTGGGTCACAAAAGTTCTTATACTTTAGCAAACAGTGTAGACCGGGATCAGATACTAGAGTCTGCAGTGGGTGATCTGGGTTTGCACTGTTTGCCAAAGTTCCTTTCAGGGGGTTCTAGATTTATATGCGTTTACGACAGTCTGAAGGTAAATACGATTCCTTGAAATTTGTTTGTTTGTTCCTTTGTTTGAATTGAGGTTTAACATCCCTGTCAACATTGTAAAGGTCATTTTGAAGATGTTGCTTCCAATTTTGTGGGACTTTTACGCGACATTGAGATGATATGACATGTCAAGCCCTGCCACCCGGTGAAACCAATAGGATTTATATGCATGGGCTGTCCCACTCTCACCACTTTTTCTGAGCAGGCTTAGAACTTCAAACGATTTACCAGTACTCGTATATGGTCGATGTCAGCTCTGCGTGGAAGCATCATGCAGCTCAATCTATTTTTTCAAGCACCGATGGGCAGGGGTGATCCTTGAAATTTGGTCCCTTGCAAATTAATCCCTTAATTTGCTTACACAAATACAATTTTTTTCTATGGCCATTTCAACACTATTTCATTTATTTTCATTTTCGAGCTGATCATTAATAAGTGATGGGCGAAAAACTGGAGTACATGGAGAAAAATCACCTGACCTTCCATTGCAGAGAGACCTTAAGATTAGGACTCAGCGCTCTTATCCATTAGGCCACAGAGGCCTGTATAAAATTTCTTATACTTTAGCAAACAGTGTAGATTGGGATCAGATACCATCTGCAGCAGACTGATCTGGGTCTGTACTGTTTGCCCAAGTTCCTTTCAGGGGGCTCTAGGGCTTAAATGGGTTAATGGCAGTCTCAAAGTCTCAAGGAAAATACTGTCCCTTGAAATTTGTTTCCTTACAAATTATTCCCTGAATTTGCTTACACAAATGTAATTTGGGGGGGGGGGGGGGGGATTATGGCCCTTTCAAGATTATATCACTTATGTCAAACTTATCATTAATCAGAGGTGGGCAAAAAAACAGAGTACACTGAGAAAGAAACCTAATGATCAAGAGTCAGCACTCTTCCACTGAGGCGCCCGTATAAAAGTTCTTATACTTAGTAAACAGTGTAGACTGGGATAAGATACACATTCTGCAGCAGGTGATCTGGGTCTGCACTGTTTGCCAAAGTTCCTTTCAGGCACTCTAAGCTTATATGTGTTTACGGCAGTCTCAAAAAAAAAGTATGGTTCCTTGAAATTTGTTCCCTTATAAATTGCTTACACAAATGTAATTTTAGGTAAACTTTTGGGATTTACAAATGATTTCAAAATAGCTACAATCTATATGCAGCAAAATTAGGTAATCAAGCACAAAATCTTCTCTCAAAACTATCCATTTATAGAAAACATCAATGAAGGAATTTTTCTGCAAAAATCTGCAAATTCTGTCGTACTTTCTAGAATCCTTTTAAGCATCTTCAACAATTCGAATCAATTTGTTAAATGAAAGTTGTGTGCGCCATAGCTTTAGATTAGATGGAGTGAAGAGGAGAGTTTCAGGATATTTTTTTCTTATTTCTCCATTAAACTGTATGTTGTGGGTACTTTTTAGAATTGCCTCAATGAGGCAATTCTAACAAGTACCCACAACATATATTTCTAGTACAAGAAAAAAAAATATCCTTGATAATCCTCTGAAACTATGTATAATTGAAGTGGGTGCTGGGAATGGAACCGTATAACATGCCTTAATAAAATAGAAGCACTGACAGTGCAGGTGGGTCAAAATGGGCCTGAATGGGAGACTTGGACAGTTTCTTATAACCCTAAAATTCCAGTACTTTAAGCAAACAGTATAGACCCAAGATTGAACAGATCCTGCATTCTGCAGCATTTTATCTGGGTCTACACTGTTTGCCAAGCCGAACACATGATTCCAATCCAGATTCTACAGAAAACCCTCTTATGCAACACTCGGCCACCGCCCATCAGGGCTTGAAGAAATGAATGGGCTGCATGATGCTTCCACGCAGAGCTGAATCCGACCGCACACGAGTACAGGTAAATCGCTTAGAGGATCTAAGCCTGCCCAGGCAAAGCGGTGCGAGGCGGACCGTGCATGCTTATAAACCCTATTGGTTTCATTGGGCGACAGGGCTTGAGATGTCATTTCATCCTCAATGTCGGGTAAAAGTCCCACAAAATTGGAACCAACGTCTCCAAAATGACCTATATAGTGTTGACAGGAACGTTAAACATCAAATCAAACAAACACAGTGAGGCTATTTTCTATAAATAACCCATACCTGGATTTCCTTCAAATCAGAAGTAGTCACATGGACATCAGCACTGAAGAGGGTGTGTGTTTAGTAACTTTGGGTCAACTGATAAACAATCAAACCAAAAAACACCTGGTGCCAGTTGTTCAATACTAACGATGTCATTAGTTAACATATCGTTAAAACTTTGATCATTAAATATGGCAAATATGCAGAAATTTTTGCTGAAAAAATGTGAGCAGCTTTTGCATTTGCAAAAGCTGCTCACATTTTTTCAGCAAAAATACCCAAATTTATGATATTGTACTTGCTAGAAGAGTTAACAATATGACCCTAACGAGCTCGTTAAGCTAACGATGCTTTGAACAACTGGACACTGGTCTTTCAATAGCAGAACTTGAAATAAGGAATTTTCAGCTGTGACAGCAACTCTAAACCACAGGGATTACAGTGAAGAAGCCTAGAGTAGTGGGGAGCGGTACAAAAATCTGAGTATCTGAATTGTCATTTGCGACCCAAGCAAAGCCTAACACCCAGATCCCAAGAGGTTACAAGTCAGTAAATTTTAAAACATGAAAACAATTTTTTTTTCTAAATTTAATGGCCCAGTAAACACTTTTAAGACCATACAGGCTGGTCAGTTAACCTAACTATACATTTCAAGGGCAGGCTGAGATTACCAGTAAAGTGCACATTCTTTGGCCAGTAACTGACAAATAGCCTTCTTAAATTAGCAGAAAGGGGAGAAAAACCACAGAAGTTATTTCATGGTCAATTTTATGGACTTTTTTGTTTGATTTGAGGTTTAACATCCCCGTCAACATTATTTAGGTCATTTTGGAGACGTTGCTTTCAATTTTATGGGACTTTCACCCGACATTGAGATGAAAGGACTTCTCAATCCCTCCGCCCAATGAAACAAATAAGGTTTATATCGATTGGACAGTCCGACTCGCAACACTTTTCCTGGGAAGGCTTAGACCTTTAAAGTGGTTTATCAGCACTGGTGTGTGGTCGGTTTCAGCTCTGCATGGAAGCATCATGCAGCCCAATCTGTTTCTCCAAGCCCCGATGGGCGTGGGCAAATTTTACGGAAAAATTTTGCAGACCAAGCAGGCATCAAACACTCTCCTTTAGCCTTATATCTTGCTGAACATGACAACCCCTACCATTGTAAACAGTGTATATCCAGATAAGATGGCTTCTGATCAGGAACTACACTGCTCGTCATTCAGTTTGTGAATTTGCAGGAATAAATTATATAAAGTAATCTGATTGGTTCAAAGTAAGAAACATGCCAGTTGTTCAAAAATAACAATGTTATTAAAACTTTCACCATTTAACAAGACAAATATGATAACTTTTGTGATGTAAAAATGTGAGTAGTTTTTGCAACCGCAAAAGCTACTCACAATTTTTCAGCAAAAACACCAGGGGCCAGTGGTTCAAAACTAATGACTTCGTTAGATAACGTATAACGTATCGTTAAAACTTTGATCATTAAATATGGCAAATATGCTAATATTTTTGCTGAAAAATGTGAGCATGCTGAAAAAATGTGAGCAGCTTTTGCATTTGCAAAAGCTGCTCACATTTTTTCAGCAAAAATACCAAAATTTTACATATTAAACTTGCTATAACAGTTAACAATATGACCACTAATGAGCTTGTTAAGCTAATGATGCTTTGAACAACTGGCCCCAGAGTATTAGATATTGAATGTGCCAGAACAGTTAACAATTTGACCACTAGCAAGCTCCTAAGCTAGCGGTGCTTTGAAAAACCTGATCACAAATCATGGGCACATGACTGAGCCACCAGAACCACCAGAGCCAACAAAGCTTCAGAGTCAATCTTAGCCCCGAGGCCAAGCTTGTCACACTGTTTGAGGTAAGTATGGTACAAATGTCTTAGCAAAATAAATTGCATGCAACAGATAGACATTAAGATTACCAAGCAGTAAAAACTCATGGGACATTTTCAGTCTCGGAGGACTTTATCAGTAAGTGGCTGGCAACTACAGGAATTCTTGTAGACGTTACTAAATGAGGATATAACTAGAGACAAAGACATATTCAGAGCATTCTTCTTAAGAATGCTGTTTCCATAATCATGATATTTCCATACTTTTCCATTAAAATAACATACACCACAACCTTGTTATACACGGTTCACTCTAACATGGTTTGGATATAACACGGTTTCAAGATGGATCCTAAACATGTGTAGATTTTATAGAAGAATGACGATAAATGGTCATTTTTCTGTATAATCTACACATTTTTGTTTGGATATATAACACTGTTGTTTAACTAACACGGTTTCTGCTTTGGACCGCATAAATAGTGTTATAAAGATCTTGTGGTGTAGCTTCCGATGAGGTGGCATAATTTTACAGTCAACCCTCTTTATACCGTCATTGGATATAACGACAGAACTCGACAATTTGCATGAAACAAATCCTTGGATCCAGATAAGACAGCTACTACAACAAATTCAAGACTATTATATGGGCCCGCCAAGTGATTTTGGTACTTATCGCCTATGTGAGCAGCGAAGGTTCAGGCGAGCCTGCGCATTCGCGCAGTCTCGCCAGAACCTTTGCTGCTCGCTCATACAAGCAGTGAATCAAGAGGAACCTTCAGACAGAAAGCCATATCCCTGGCCCCTCGGAATGGCTGGCCATGCGCAGTTAAAATTTGTCATGACGGAATGCTCGAAGACCCAAATTCGCTTGGCGGGGCTCATATGAAATTCTCAAATAAACGTATGTGGGCCTCATGGAAGATTAGCTTGTTTTTCTGCTAAATGTGTTACCCTCTGAAAATAAAGACTATTATTATTGTGGCTATTTGTTACAATCTCCACTGTAAACTTACGTTATGGCGCCTCATAGAGGCGATTCTAACAAATATCCACATCATGTTTCTTTAACAATGAGAAAACAACAAGCCTTTTAAAACCTATCAGTCTACCGCTAACTCGTAGTTTTCTTTTTTCATAGATTTGTCATTATCTCTGAATTTAGTAATCTGGACATTGTGTTGTGTTATTCTTTATAGTGTGAAATTTTTTAGAATGGTAAATACTTTGCGAACAAATACTGATTAACATGCAATGTCAGGCATTATTTTCACTGAAAAACAGAAAAATACACTTTGAAAATGGTGTATGCTATGTCAAGCCTTATTCACTACAAATCAAAATGCTCCAGGAATTTATGATGCAGCTGAAGTGTAAGTATCATGCAAGAATGCCAAATTTCAATTTTTACAGAGAAACCAAAATGCTAAATTTCAATTTGACCTGACAAAGTCTGCCTAGCTATGTATAATTGTTTTCAATTTGTACTGACAAAGTCTGCCTAGCTATGTATTATTTTTTTTTCTGGCTGGTAAACATGGCACTTAAATGTCGCATAAAATATCATTAGACACTAATTCCCTTCGTTTTATGAACCAATTCTGATGCATTTTGCATGCTGCCAGTGCCCATTGGTCTTCCATAATTATGCAAAATATCTGCAGAAGAGCCAGGGCAAACAACGTAGACTCTGATCAGAACCTTCAGGGGCAGTCTGATCAGGATCAATTTACCCATTTTAAGTTGAACAGAATATTTTTTTCTGGCTAAATAGTGTATGGTTCATTTGGAAATTTAGGGCATGTGATATAAAAATGTATTTTAGAAAACAGCTGAACTTCCTGCAAACAGTGATGATCCTGATGCCGCATTATGCAGCATCTGATCTGGGCCTCCACTGTTTGCCAAAGTCCCATTTTGGGTTTTCTGACCAAAATAGGTTAAACCGGAAAAATTATTGATTTGCATGTTTCCTGAAAATCATTTTTAGAATAGTGACAGTATGAAAACCTGTTTTAGTGACCACCTCTATTAAGCAAGCTACCTGGTTCAAGCAAGCTTGCAATGAGTTCCCCAAAATGTTAAACACATTAAAAACCACCTGTATTAAGCAAGCACCTGCCTTGGGCAAGCAAAATTTGATTATCCCGCAGGTGCTTGCTTAATCTATTTTAAACAGGAAACCCCAAACTGGGTCTCTGGCAAACAGTGCAGGCCCAAATCAGACGCCACATTCAGCGCCGTCTGATTAGGGCCTTCACTGTTTGCAAGAAGTTCAGCCAATTTTAACCCTTGTCCAGCTGAGCCCGGATATGCCTTATTTTCCAAACAATGAAGATCCAGACCAGATGGCTTCTGACGAAGCCATCTGATCAGGATCTACATTGTTTGCCATTCAGATTGTGAATTTGTTGCAATAATTTGCATCAGATAATCTGATTGGTTGATATTTGGTAGTGGGGAATGGCATATATAAATAGGCGAGGTCAGCTGACAGCCGGCTGGCACCAGACTTTTAGGTCTTGTGACAGCCGGCTGTCACCAGACCTAAAAGTCTGCCGACAGCCAGCAATAAAAATTGTTCAAAAGTAAGTACATTTGTATTTCTTTTCCACTTTTAAAATTATTCTTTTTCATATGATACTACACTACTTTCTAAACTTTGTTATATAGTGAAAATTGAATTAAAAAAGGTATTATTTGTTGTAAATAATTTAGCTAATATTTCATGGGGAGGTCTGGGTGGGTGGGGTTCATCCATATGATATTGGTCTGGTCCATGGTCTTTTTTTAACAGATTCTAAACTAAAGGTTGAGGCATACAACTGGTAAGGTTTGGAAATCTTTTGGTATGCTGCCAGTCTATGCAAAAATATGTCACTTTATTTGGACTTTGTGAATTTTGCACCTCCCAGCTTTGCTTGTTCTTGTTGAAACTTTTTTTATATCAGCTTGGTAGTTTGTTTGATTTGAGGTTTAAGGTCCCTGTCAACACTGTGTCAGTCATTTTGGAGATGTTGCTTCCAATCTTGTGGGACCTTTACCTGACATTGAGATGAAATGTCATCTCAAGCCCTGTCGCCCAATGGGCATGGGCGGGCTGACTCTAATGCTTTGCCTGGGCAGGCTAAGATCCTCTAAGCGGTTTACCATTACTTGTATGTGGTCGGTTTCAGCTTTGTGTGGAAACCTTATGCAGCCCATTTCTTCCATCGAGCCGTGATGTGCGGGTGCCAATCAGCTTGATAGAGTCAAAAAGAAGTACAATATATGGAAGAACTTGCCAAATGAGTCTATAATAATTTTGTCGCCCAGCAAAAGGGGATGGGGAACTATAATAGTCTATTGGGCAAGGTCTTCCCCATTTGTACTAAGCACATCACTAAGAACAGAAATGACAGTGACTAAGTTTTATGACCCTGACTCAACTCCATTGGGGCTTGGAGAAATAGACTGGGCTACATGATGCCTCCATTGAAATCCATCAAATTTGAGTACTGGTGGACCGCTAAAGTCTAAGCCTGCCCAGGAAAAGGCGATGTGAGTCGGACCGCTCCTTTTACCCTAGTGGTTTCTATTGGCGGTAGGGCTTGATATGTCATCTACATGTCAGGTAAAAGTTCCAAAAAAATGGGAGCAACATCTCCAAAATGACCTTAATAGTATTGTCAGGGATGTAAAACCTCAACACAGCCAGACAAAACAAAGATTCTGTTGTATGTCTTCTGGACCAAATGATGATCTCTAGTCAAATACGGTCTATTATCAGTTCAACACACGAAATACTTGACTAAATTTTGATTACCATGACCTACTTTTCAAGGTCAAAAGGGCCCGACATATTTTCAAAAATTCCAACTTTTCCCCGATCTGCACATCTCCCGAACCAAATAATGAATTCCAGCCAAATTTGAATAGATTTTGATGACCTGGATCTACTTTTCAAGGTCGCAAGGCTCCAAACATTTTTTTAACAGAGTTCAATTTTTGCTTATCTTCACCATATCTCGTGATCCAATTACAGAACAAGAAATGTATCAAGTTAGACCAAAATTCATCAATTTTTTCATGAGTTGGGATACAGAAAAGCCATTTTGGACTGAACATTAAGTTTTGTGGGAGCCAATGACCTTAATAGTTCAAGGTCCCCAAAATCTTGAGCAATCAAACCTTTGAATGGTTTGGTAGACTGGAAGCTTGACCAAAATTCATTGATTTATTTATTTATTTGTGCAGACTAGCACTTTTTGGTCCAAAATTGACAGCTTTTAGGGGCCTGTGAAAATAAGGTACATGTATAAAGGTCATCAAAACGTAATGACACTCCCCCATCCTAGTGATATAACCATGTAAGTGTGGCCGCAATAGGTTCAGGAGATACAGTGCCTCAAACAGGTCATGCTGAGTCGCTGACTTCAATGCAGACAGGATCCGCATCTAATAAATGTCCCTCTCCCCTTGTTGTTTTTAGCTCACCTGTCACGTAGTGACAAGGTGAGCTTTTGTGATCACATTTTGTCCGTCGTGCGTGTGTGCCTGCATGCATAAACAATTTCAAATAAGTATATCTCTAATACCCCATGGCCAATCTTGATCAAATTTCATGAGAAGCATCATCAGGTAGGGGAAAAGGCTCCATAAGGTTTTTAGGCTGATCAGATTGGAATTCCTTTTTCCATGATAACATATAGCTCCCATAGACTTACAATGGGAAAAATTTAAAAAATCTTCTTCTCTGAAACCACTGGGCCAAGAGCTTGGATATTTAGCTTGTAACAATGTAAAGTGGTCACCTACATAAATCCTACCAATCATGCTCCTAGGGTCCAAATTGGCCACACCCCGGGGCCCCTTAGCGCCTATAGATTTATAATGGAAAAAAGCTTCAAAAATCTTCTTCTCTGAAACCACAGGGCCCAGAGCTTAGTTATTTAGCAAGTAGCAACGGCAAGTGGTCACTTACATAAATCCTGCCAATAGTGTCCCTTGGTTCCAAATGGGCCCCCCCCGGGGCCCCTTAGCTTCCATAGCATGTAACAACGGGAAGTGGTCACCTACATAAATCCTGCCAATCATGCCCCTGGGGTACAAATGGGCCACGCCCCGGGGCCCTTTATCTCCCATAGACTCATAATGGAAAAAAGCTTAAAAAATCTTCTTTTTCTGAAACCACAGGGCCCACACCTGAGATATTTAGCATGCAGCAACGGCAAGTGGTCACCTACATAAATCCTGCCAATCATGCCCCTGGGGTCCAAATGGGCCATGCCTCAGGGCCCCTTATCTCCCATAGACTTATAATGGAGAAAAGCTTAAAAAATCTTCTTCTCTGAAACCACAGGACCCAGAGCTTAAATATGTAGCATAAGTCATCACCTACATAAATACTGACAACCATGCCCCAGGATTGCCCCTGGGGTCAAAATTGGCCACGCCCATGGGCCCATTAGCTCCCATAGACTTATAATGGAAAAAAAGAACTTCAAAAATCTTCTCCTCTGAAACCATAAGTCCCAGAGGTTAGATATTTAGTTTGTAGCAACATGAAATGCTAATCTTAAGAAATCCTGCAAACCATGCTGCTTTGGCCTAAATTGGTCATGCCCATGGGCCCAAATTGGCCAAATCCTGTGGCCCCTTAACTGCATTAAACTTATAATGGAAAAAAAGCTTCAAAAAACTTCTCTGAAACCATGACGTACAGACCTTAGATATCATATATTGCAACATAAACATAAATCCTGCCAACCATGCGCTTTGTGTCAAAATTGGCCGCGCCCCAGGGCTCATTAGCTCCTATAGACTTATACTGGAAAAACTTCAAAAATCTTCTCCGAAACCATAAGGCTCAGAACTTAGAAATTTGGTATGTAGCAATGTCAAGAGGTCTCCTACACTCCTGATTTTCTGGCACACAGGTGAGCGATTAAGGGCCATTGGGCTCTTTTGTGTTGGATTCATGGGTATTTCAAGATTATTTCTAGCGAAGTGTTAGTTGGTGAAAACTGGAGTACCCGAAGAAAAACACCTGACCTTCCCTTGCAGAACTTGGCGACACACATGACCTGAGGCAGACTCGAACCACAGCCCACAGCAGTGTGAGACCTAATGATTAAGAGTAAATGCTCCTACCCACTATGCCAGTTTGTTTGTCATGGCAACATAACAAAGCCTAAATGAGCCGGTCCTCATTTTCAAGCCAAACAGTTATTTGCATCATATTTATAGTGCCTAGCTGGGGCATACTTTTCTTATGAAAAAACTGTTCTTAAAAGCTAGACTAATTTTCTTCATTATGGGTATGCATGCATTTTATTCCAGGAGACTTCCCCATTCTTGAGTTCGCATTATATTACAATTGCAGCATCTGTCTACTATGTCATGTTTGTTCAAACCCAGATGCAGTGTATGCCTTTCACCCCCACCCCCAACCCCACTGCTTTGCATATGCAAAAGCAACCAGTGATAGATTTAAGCCCAAGCCCAGCTTTATCCACAAGTTGCAACTTGTAAGTTCTGCTGGTGATATGCCTAGAAATATCCTTCTTGCTATTTACTGATAGGATTTCTAAGTTGCAAATTTATTGCAGCATTAATGTAACACTTAATATGACCAAAAATACAAGTACACATAAAAAATATTGCATCCTTCTCTATTCAACAAAGTTCTGTTAGTAGTATAGTATCCCATAAAAGAAGGTAAGTTTAATAGTGAAGAATATGCTTATTATTGAACAAATATTATAGCTGGCTGTCAGCAGACTTTTAGGTCTGGTGACAGCCGGCTGTCACTAGACCTAAAAGTCTGGTGCCAGCTGGCTGTCAGCAGACACTTCCATATAAATATTCAGCAGGACAAGGGTTAAACTGATTTCTAAAATCAACACAAAGAGGTACACCTAAATTTTGCAATGGACTCCTGCAAGACTTAAGGATTTCATTCAGTATGGTTAACCCTTTTTGTACCAAATGGAATCTTCTATCTTATATATAGCAGGAGTCCATTTCAAAATTTAGGGGTGTCAGGTCATCTTTTCTTCAAAATTTATTTGGAAATTGGCTAAATATTTTGCAAACTGTGTAGGCCCTGATGAGACGCCACAGAATGCGGCGTCTCATCAGGGCCTGCACTGTCTGTCACGGAACCCCTTTTGGGGTTTCCGATACAAAATGGGTTAATACAGGTTTGACTGGTCACCAGCATTTTTACAGAGCAGACCCAGATTAGAGGTCTGATCAGGACCTGCACTGTTTGCAAAAAGTTCAGACAATTTCAGATTAAAAAACAACAAATTACACCCCTAAATTTTACAATGGACTCCCACTATATATAAGGTGGAAGAGATTCCATTCTGTACAAGAAGCAAACAAGAATTCTGCCCAACCATGAAATATAGGTCAAGATCAAACATGGATGATTGCATAACACTTGTCATACCTAGATACAACTTTGAACCAAGTATCATTAACCTTTGTCCTGCTGAATATTCATATATGCCACACCCACTACCGATTATCAACCAATCAGATTACTTGATGCAAATTATTACACCAAATTCACAATCTGAATGGCAAACAATGTAGATCCTGAACAGATGGCTTCTTCAGAAGCCATCTGATCTGGATCTACATTGTTTCAAAGAAAAGGCATATCCGGGTTCAGCAGGACAAGGGTTAATGAAGGTCTAATAGTTCTTGAGAAACAGACTTGAACATTCGGGTGATGCTTGGAAGGTCGCAATAATTCACAATGTCAGTGAATCATGAAATGTAGGTCAAGGTCAAATATGGATGCTTCCATTTGAATTGTCATTTGTAGATGCAAGTCTGTATGAAGTAGCATTAATGAAGGTCTAATAGTTCTTGAGAAACGGACTTGAACATAAGAGTGAACATTAGGATGGTCGCAATAATTCCCAAAGTCAGTGAACCATGAAATGTAGGTTATGGTCAAATTATTTATGGATGCTTGCATTTGAATTGTCATCCCTACATGCAAGTCTGTATGAAGTAT
The DNA here is from genome assembly GCA_963580285.1 of Lucinisca nassula. NCBI lineage: Eukaryota > Metazoa > Mollusca > Bivalvia > Lucinida > Lucinidae > Lucinisca > Lucinisca nassula. The sequence continues at coordinate 88,442,135 of OY757017.1, forward strand.
CATAAATGAAGCTCTTATAGTTCTTGAGAAATCGACTTGAACATTAGGGTTAACGGTAGGGTGGTCACAATAATTCACAGTCAGTGAACCACAAAATGTAGGTCAAGGTCAAATATGGATGCTTGCATTTGAAGTGTCATTCCAAGATGCAAGTCTGTACAAAGTAGAATTAATGAAGGTCTAATAGTTCTTGAGAAACCGACTTGAGCATTAGGGTGAACGCTAGGGTGGTCGCAATAATTCACAGTCAGTGAACCATGAAATGTAGGTCAAGGTCAAAAATGGATGCTTGTATTTAAATAGTCATCCCCAGATGAAGTATCATTAATGAAGCTTTATTATTTCTGAATAAATGGACTTGAACATTAGGGTGAATGCTAGGGTGGTCGCAAATGTTAACCCTTATCTTGCTGAATATTCATTTAAGCCACACCCATTTCTGTCTATCAACCAATCAAATTACTTGATGTAATTTATTGCTACAAATTCACAAACTGAATGCTAAACAGTGTAGATCCTGATCAGATGGCTTCTTCAGAAGCCATCTGATCTGGATCTACACTGTTTGCAAAGATAGGGGTTGTCGTGAACAGCATGATAAGGGTTAATGGCTTGTCAAACATACGGACAAATGGACGGATGGACGAACGGACAGAAATTTCTACTCCTATATCAGGCCATGCTTAAAACATGTTTATAGACTGTACTCACTTGTCAATGAGCAGTTTGCATAGATGTACATGACCACAAGTGGCGGCAGCATGTAGCGGTGTCCACTGTTCACTGTCCTTGGCATTTACAGTGGCACCAAACTCGAGCAGTAATTTCAGCATCTCCTCACTGTCATCTATACAACACTGCAATGAAATACAATAAAGAATCTTTGTACTGAAAGTACTGGAGAGTCAATTGCGCATCTGGGTCACAGCACAGCCACAGACAAGAGGGGGTATTCACAAATTCTTTTTCTTATTTCTGCACAAAAACACATGTTGTGGGTACTCATTAAAAGCTCCTCGCTGAGGAGCTTCAAATGAGTATAAACAACATAATTTATGTATATGTATTTAGGAATATTTTAGAGAGAAATTCAAATTTCAACATGAAAATGTATGTTGTGTATACTCATTAGAATTGCCTCAATGAGGCAATTCAGCCTGAATGAGGCGATTCAAATGTGCACACAAAACATACCATAATTATTGTAAGTATTGGGAAAGGTAAGCAGGCCTAAGCAAACAGTGCAGACCCAGATCAGACTGCTCCTGAAGCAGCAGTATGATCAGGGTCTACACTGTTTGCCATTCCTTCTGTTTGTTTAATTTGAGATTTAACATCCCCCTAAACACTGTATAGGTCATTTTGGAGATGTTGCTTTCAATTTTGTGGGACTTTTACCTGACATTAAGATGACATGACATCTCAAGCCCCGTTGCCCAATGAATCTAATAGAGTTTATAAGCATGGCTGGTCCAACTCACACTGCATTGCCTTGGCTGGTTTAGATCCTTTAAGCGGTTTACCAGTACTCAGCTCTGCATGGAAGCATCATGCAGCCCATCTATTTCTTCAGACCCCGCTGGGCGGGCCGACCCATTCTTTCTGCACCTGATGGACTCCTTGCTGGATCATGAAACAAATTTGTTAAAATTTTAGGAGATTTACAGCGAGTCCTCAAGGTGTCCAAATGTTTAGGATTTTTATGGTACCCTTAGTTTAACCCTTCTCTTGCTGAATATTCATTTCAGCCACACCCATCTCTGACTTTGAATCAATCAGATTGCTTGATGTTATTTATTCCTACAAATTCATAAACTGAATGTCAAACAGTGTACATCCCGATCAGATGGCTTCTTCAGAAGCCATCTGATCTGGATCTACACTGTTTGCAAAAATGGGGTTGTTGTGAACAGCAAGACAAGGGTTATAGAAGATGGAAAAGCTGTCTCAAAATTATCCCTATTGTCCCTCATTACTTAGCACTTCAAGATTGAACATCAGCTGCTCAAACTACCAAACTACAAAGCCCTACCCAACTACAAAGCCCTACCAACAACAAAGCCCTACCCAACTACAAAGCCGTATCCAACAACAAAGCCCTACCCAACAACAAAGCCCTACCAACAACAAAGCCCTACCCAACTACAAAGCCCTACCCAACTACAAAGCCCTACTAACAACAAAGCCCTACCCAACTACAAAGCCCTACCCAACTACAAAGCCCTACCCAACTACAAAACCCTACTAACAACAAAGCCCTACCCAACTACAAAGCCCTACCCAACTACAAAGCCCTACCCAACAACAAAGCCCTACCAACAACAAAGCCTACCCAACAACAAAGCACTACCAACAACAAAGCCCTACCCAACTACAAAGCTCTACCCAACAACAAAGCCCTACCAACAACAAAGCCCTACCCAACAACAAAGCCCTACCAACAACAAAGCCGGCCTACCCAACTACAAAGCCCTACCCAACAACAAATCCCTATACAACAACAAAGCCCTACCAACAACAAAGCCCTACCAACAACAAAGCCCTACCCAACTACAAAGCCCTAACCAACAACAAAGCCCTACCCAACAACAAAGTCCTACCAACAACAAAGCCCTACCCAACTACAAAGCCCTACCAACTACAAAGCCCTACCCAACTACAAAGCCCTACCCAACTACAAAGCCCTACCAACAACAAAGCCCTACCCAACATCAAACCCCTCCCAACAACAAAGCCCTACCCAACTACAAAGCCCTACCCAACAACAAAGCCCTATCAAATGCAAAGCCCTACCAAACTACAAAGCCCTACCAACAACAAAGCCCTACTCAACAACAAAGCCCTACCCAATACATAGCCCTACCCACTGCAAAGCCCTACCCACTGCAAAGCCCTAACAACTGAAAGCCCTACCAAACTACAACGCCCTAACAACTGCAAAGCCCTACCCAACTGCAAAGCCCTACCCAACTGCAAAGCCCTACCCAACTGCAAAGACCTACCCAACTGCGAAGCCCTACCAAACTGCAAAGCCCTATCAACTGCAAAGCCCTACTCAACTGCAAAGCCCAACCTAACTGCAAAGCTCTATACCCAAGTGCAAAGCCCTACCAACTGCAAAGCCCTACCCAACTGCAAAGCCCTACCAACTGCAAAGCCCTACCCAACTGCAAAGCCCTACCAAACTGCAAAGCCCTACCAAACTGCAAAGCCCTACCAACTGCAAAGCCCTACCGGACTGCAAAGCCCTATACCCAAGTGCAAAGCCCTTCCAACTGCAAAGCCCTACCAACTGCAAAGCCCTACCGGACTGCAAAGCCCTACCAACTGCAAAGCCCTACCAACTGCAAAGCCCTACCAACTGCAAAGCCCTACCAACTGCAAAGACCTACCCAACTGCCAAGCCCTACCCAACTGCAAAGCCCTACCAACTGCAAAGCCCTACCCAACTGCAAAGCCCTACCCTACTGCAAAGCCCTAACCAACTGCAAAGCGCTTCCCAACTGCAAAGCCCTATCCAATTGCAAAGCCCTACCAACTGCAAAGGCCTACCCAACTGCAAAGCCCTACCAACTGCAAAGCCCTACCCAACTGCAAAGACCTACCCAAGTGCAAAGCCCTACCAAATGCAAAGCCCTACCAACTGCAAAGCCCTACACAACTGCAAAGCCCTAACCAACTGCAAAGCCCTACCCACTGCAAAGCCCTACCCAACCAACTGCATAGCCCTACCAACTGCAAAGACCTACCCAAGTGCAAAGCCCTACCAAATGCAAAGCCCTACCAACTGCAAAGCACTACCCAACTGCAAAGCCCTAACCAACTGCAAAGCCCTACCAACTGCAAAGCCCTATCCAACTGAAAAGCCCTACCAACTGCAAATACCTACCTAACTGCAAAGCCCTATACCCAAGTGAAAAGCCCTACCAAATGCAAAGCCCTACCCAACTTCAATGCCCTACCAACTGCAAAGCCCTACCCAATTGCAAAGCCCTACCCAACTGCAAAGCCCTACCAAACTGCAAAGCCCTACCAAACTGCAAAGCCCTACCAACTGCAAAGTCCTACCAAACTGCAAAGCCCTACCTAACTGCAAAGCCCTATACCCAAGTACAAAGCCCTACCAACTGCAAAGCCCTACCAACTGCAAAGCCCTACCAACTGCAAAGCCCTACCAACTGCAAAGACCTACCCAACTGCCAAGCCCTACCCAACTGCAAAGCCCTACCAACTGCAAAGCCCTACCCAACTGCAAAGCCCTACCCTACTGCAAAGCCCTAACCAACTGCAAAGCCCTACCCAACTGCAAAGCCCTACCCAACGGCAAAGCCCTACCCAACTGCAAAGCCCTACCAACTGCAAAGGCCTACCCAACTGCAAAGCCCTACCAACCGCAAAGCCCTACCAACTGCAAAGCCCTACCAACTGCAAAGACCTACCCAAGTGCAAAGCCTTACCAAATGCAAAGCCCTACCAACTGCAAAGCCCTACCCAACTGCAAAGCCCTACCAACTGCAAAGCCCTACCCAACCAAATGCAAAGCCCTACCAAACTGCAAGACCTACCCAAGTGCAAAGCCCTACCAAATGCAAAGCCCTACCAACTGAAAAGCACTACCCAACTGCAAAGCCCTAACCAACTGCAAAGCCCTACCAACTGCAAAGCCCTACCCAACTGAAAAGCCCTACCAACTGCAAAGCCCTACCAACTGCAAAGCCCTACCAACTGCAAAGACCTACCCAAGTGCAAAGCCCTACCAAATGCAAAGCCCTACCAACTGCAAAGTCCTACCCAACTGCAAAGCCCTAACCAACTGCAAAGCCCTAACCAACTGCAAAGCCCTACCCAACCAACTGCAAAGCCCTACCCAAGTGCAAAGCCCTACCAAATGCAAAGCCCTACCAACTGCAAAGCACTTCCCAACTGCAAAGCCCTAACCAACTGCAAAGCCCTACCAACTGCAAAGCCCTACCAACTGCAAAGCCCTACCCAACTGAAAAGCCCTACCAACTGCAAAGACCTACCCAACTGCAAAGCCCTACCCAACTGCAAAGCCCTACCCAACTGCAAAGCCCTACCCAACTGCAAAGACCTACCCAACTGCAAAGCCCTACCCAACTGCAAAGCCCTATACCCAAGTGCAAAGCCCTACCAACTGCAAAGCCCTACCAACTGCAAAGCCCTACCAACTGCAAAGACCTACCCAACTGCCAAGCCCTACCCAACTGCAAAGTCCTACCAAATGTAAAGCCCTATACCCAAGTGCAAAGCCCTACCCAAGTGCAAAGCCCTACCCAACTGCAAAGCCCTACATAACTGCAAAGCTGTACTAGATAATGCTCAGTAATAAGGAATAATTAAGGGATTATTCTCCTTATTTATTTGCTTCAATGAGGTGATTAGGGTCCCCCACCCATTGGTGCTTGAAGAAATATATAGAGAAACCGACTGCACGTGAGTACTGGTAAACTGCTTAAAGGGTCTAAGCCTGCCCAGGCAAAGAGGTGCGAGTTGGATCATCCCTACCAATAAACCCTTCTGGTTTGTTTGGGTGGCAGGGCTTGAGATGCCATTTCATCTCAATGTTTGGTAAAAGTCCCACAAAAAGTACCCACAATATGTTTTAATAAAGAAATAAGAAAAAATATCTATTTATACGCCTCTATATTTGGCCCTTGATAGAACAAATTTCCTCAGTCCAAAAACGTTCAGCTGCACTTTGAAATTGGTATGATCTTGTTAGTTAGCCAATGCATGCCAATGGAAATGGGTAATTCAGTATTGAAAAAGACAATACATGTACTTTAAGCTTGTAAGCTCCACTAAGGGTTATATACAGCTCATTAACCCATTGTATGCTATTGAACTATTCCATTGCTATATGTTGGACAAGTCCATTTGTCATATAAGGGATGTCAGGCCTATTTTTTAGTTTTTTATTCTATTTCTGACGGAAAATTCTGTTAGCAAATAGTGCATGCCCTGATCAGACGCCGCGTTTTGCGGCGTCTGATCTGGGCCTGCACTGTTTGCCAAGGTACCCTTTTAGGGGTTTCCCCGCATTAAATGGGTTAACCATGCATAGACAAGAGTTCCAGTAAGGAGTAACCAGGATACCTTTAGCCCTTATCTTGCTGAATATTCATTTAAGCCACACCCATTTCTGTCTATCAACCAATCAAATTACTTGATGTAATTTATTGCTACAAATTCATAAACTGAATGCCAAACAGTGTAGATCCTGATCAGATGGCTTCTTCAGAAGCCATCTGATCTGGATCTACACTGTTTGCAAAGATATGGGTTGTCGTGAACAGCAAGATAAGGGTTAGGATAGGTCCTCTTATGGAGAAGTAAATCTTATGTTGTGTGTACTTGTTAGAATCCAGCCCCCGCCCATCGGGGCTTGAAGAAATATATGGCCTGCATGATGCTTCCACACAGAGCTGAACCGACCCCCACATGAGTACTGGCAAGCCGCTTAGAGGATATAAGCCTGCCCAGGCACAGAGGTGCAAGTGCTCATAAACCCTATTGGTTTCATTGGGCAGCAGGGCTTGAGATGTCATTTCATCTCAATGTCAGGTAAAATTCCAGCAACGTCTCCAAAATGACCTTTACAGTGTTGACAGGGACGTTAAACCTCAAATCAAACAAAAACTTGTACCGCCCTCGCCCATCAGGGCTTGGAGAAATAGATTGGGCTGCACGATGCTTCCACGCAGAGCTGATACCGACCGCACAAGAGTACAGGTAATTCGCTCAGAACGTCTAAGCCTGCCCCGGAAAATTGCTGCAAGTTGGCCCGTCCATGCTTATAAACCCGATTGGTTTCATTGGGCGGCAGTAGAAGCCTCCGTGGTGCAGTGGTTACGCTACTCGCCTTGTAAACCAGGGATCGCAGGATCGATCCCGGGCTTCTCCAGACTTTTGGATGAGTCTTTAAACCGAGGTCCCGTCTCCGTATGACCTTAGCTGTTGGTGGGACGTAAAACTAAAACTCACTCACTCACTCATTGGGCGGCAGGGATTGAGATGACATTTTATCTCAATGCCGGGTAAAATTCCCACAAAATTGGAAGCAATGTCTCCAAAATGACCTAAATAGTGTTGACGAGGACGTTAACCCTCAAACCAAACAAACAAACAAAAGAATCGCCGATTCTACAAAGTACACAGTTGAGTCCGGTAACATTGCACGGCCATTTATTTTGAGCACCCTGCAGTCTGAATTTCAGTAACTCTATCCCTCATAATCAGTTTCACTGTTATGAGTGGATCTGCATTAAGTTTAACTTAGCCCGCAAAAGATGGGCTTGCACATGCAGATCTGCCAGTTTCGCGGTATTTTTCAATTTTCTCATAAAAGGAAAAATCCGAAGATCGCGAAAGTCAAGATTTGGTTTAAAACTAACCAAAGGCACAATCGTTTTGTATTCAAACTTTCTGCATATGACATTGTTAAAAAAGATCTAATGGACAACTTATTTGCACCCACCCTTGTATTTAAATAGCTCAAAATACCTGATGTGCGCAATGTTGGGCGTTCGATTTCAAGGGGTTACCCCTGTTCAAAGTTGTCTTGCCCTGCCTACTGAAAATTTCAGAGACAATTTTTCATTGCATTATACTTGATAGGGAAGTGTTGCAATGTTTTTCATTGCGGACTTTGTGTGACGGCTGGAAAAAGTTATACACGACGATCAAATCTTTATGTGCGCAATGTTACCGGACTGCACCGTACATTTCTAACAAGAAATTAAAAATATACACCTTTATTAGCATTATTTCCCTTCCTTATCTGGAAAAACTGTAAAAATCCAAAAAATTCGGACACCTTGAGGACTTCCTGTAATTGTCCTAAAATTTTAACAAATTTGTTTCATGCTCCAGTAAGAGTCCAAAAAGTGCAGATGGGATGGCAAGCAGTGTAGACCCTGATCAGACTGCTCCTTCTGGAGCAGTCTGATCTGGGTCTGCAATATTTGCTTAGGCCTGTCTGCTCCAATACTTAGGATCATTACGGTATTCATACAGGCTGCTCAGTGCATATGCAAATTGACAGTTTTTGCAACAACCTTGTCACTCAATAGTAGGGTTCGAAAGTAGAGCCCAGGCACAAGGTAGGGGATCTTGTCTTAACCCTTGTCCTGCTGAATATTCATATATGCCACCCCCCACTACTGATTATCAGCCAATCAGATTACTTGATCCAAATTATTGCAACAAATTCACAATCTGAATGGCAAACAGTGTAGATCCTGATCAGATGGCTTCTTCAGAAGCCATCTGATCTGGATCTACACTGTTTCCAAAGATAGAGGTTGTCGTGAACAGCATGATAAGAGTTAACAAACACCAGTGAAGAGTTACTGATCAGACCATTTTTGCGTGACACGACCAGAATCGTGAATATTGTCACCTAATCAACTTTGATGACAAGGTTCGTTCACTCAATGTACTGATGTTGTGACAGCAATTTGCACTCGATTATGAGAGATTCACTATTTGACCAACGATGACCCACTCGTAAGAAGACACTGGCGTTATTTACCAGAGAAAATTACTCTCTTATTGACTGACTCAATACAGGCAACATTACAGAGAATGCACTTTTAACCCATTTGGTACCGGAAACCCCAAAACGGGTAGCCTGGCAAACAGTGCAGGCCCAGATCAGACATCGCAGAACGCAGCGTCTGATCAGGGCCTACACTGTTTGCAAAAAGTTAAGCCATTTTCCAAATAGATTTTGAAGAAAACACAACCTGACACCCCTAAATTTTGAAATGGACACCTGCTATATATTAGGAGGAAGATTCCATTTGGTACAAAAAGGGTTAACAAAATGTGATCAGCTGATTATGATATATTTTCTTTAACCCTTTTTGTAACAAATGGAATCTTCCTCCTTATATATAGCAGGAGTTAATTTCAAAATTTAGGGGTGACAGGTTGTGTTTTCGTCAAAATTTATTTGGAAAATGACTGAACTTTTAGCAAACAGTGGAGGCCCTGATCAGACGCCGCAGAATGCGGCGTCTGATCTGGGCCTGCACTGTTTGCCAGGGTACCCGTTTTGGGGTTTCTGGTACTAAATGGGTTAAACCTTCCACAGCAGACAACAATCTATTTTTTTCTTGACGTTTTATTTTAATTAAGACTTGACATTTCACAGGAACTATTAACCCAATTTCTACTAATGTTTTTTTCTTATTTTTCAGGGAAAATAAGGCTTGGCATCTAATCATGCCAAGCTTTATTTTCTCTGAAATAAAAAATAGTTTGAGAATGCTGTCTGCTAGTAATGACTTGTATTTAATGGTTAACCCTTTCGCCACCATAGGCGCCTTAGAGGAGCAGTCTGATCTGGGTCCACACTGTTTGCAAAAATGACTTTTAAGGTTACCAGCAGATGACAATTGTTGTGATTGGCATGTTATTGATAAAGGGGATAACTTTCAGGATTTCCTGTTTGATTTCTGTTTGATTCGAGATGTCTTCTCTTAACCCTTATCCTGCTGTTCACGACAACCCCTATCTTTGCAAACAGTGTAGATCCAGATCAGATGGCTTCTGAAGAAGCCATCTGATCAGGATCTACACTGTTTGGCATTCAGTTTATGAATTTGTAGCAATAAATTACATCAAGTAATTTGATTGGTTGATAGACAGAAATGGGTGTGGCTAAACTGAATATTCAGCAAGAGAAGGGTTAACCCATTCTTATAGCTGGTGCAATTTGACACGAGACTGACCATGCTGACCTCTATTCCTAAACTTCTCGTAAATTTTCGGCGACATGAGACCTCTATGCAAAGAATAAATTAGTCTGGGTTATCGCCTATTAGGTCAGTTTTCGTAAACTTCTCGTGCATTTTCGGCATCTCTTGAATGGTGACCCATTTAACAACCTCTATGTATTGAATAACAATACCGATCTCTTCGGAAAACGGCGAAGATAATATATGCATTCAGTCAGGTATGAAATTATGGTAATAGAGGTCACCAGACTCCTGTCAAATTGTTCAAACTATACCTGGAAACCCCGAAAAGGGAGATAATGCAGCGTCTGATCAGGGTCTACACCATTTGCTCACAGGATTTTCCTTCAAAAATATATGAAAACCCAAAATCCCCTTAAACGACAAATCAACTTGTCCAATATAACAATGGAAGAGACCACCAGTGTATAGTGGGTTAAACAAAAGAGAAGGGGTCCCCACAGCTTGGAGAAATAGACTGGGCTGCATAATTCTTCCATGCAGAGCTAAAACCGACCGCACATGAGTACTTGTAAACCGCTTAGACGTCTCAGCCTACCCAGACAAAGTGGTACAAGTTTGACCGTCCCTACATATAAACCCTTTTGGTTTGTTTGGACGGCAGAGCTTGAGATGCCATTTCCCTCAAAATTGGAAATAAAGTCTCCAAAATGACCTAAATATTGTTGACAGGGATGTACAACCACAATTCAAACAAACAAGACTACAACTGATATAGAGGACAAAACAGTTTCGCAAGAGTTGTCTCTTCCGAGGCGGTTAAGAAAACAACATGAAAACAACGTCTGCAACAGTAAATAATGATGCTTTTAGAGTTAACCCATTGTATACTGGTGGACTCTTTCATTGCTATATGTATTTGCAATTTAAGGACTGTCATGTCTACATTTTTGTTTTCATTCTATTTTTGATGGAAAATCCTGTTAGCAAACAGTGCAGACCATGATCAAAGCAGTGTTCTGTGGCATCTGATCTGGGCCTGCACTGTTTGTCAAGAGAACCCCTTTAGGTTTTTTTTTAAGAATGAGAAAGGAATATTATGTACCTGATGTAATGCTGTAAGGCCATCTTCGTTTGTGACATTTGGACTGACTCCAGCCATAAGGAGCTTGCGTACTGAAAAAGAAAATGGTATTCGTTTTCAACATTACTCTCCAAAACCATTAATCAAATCTTTAAAAAAAACAAGCTCTATTCTGTAGATCTAAACAAAGGCAAAAAGGTTGTTCATTAGCTTATGACGTCATAATGTGGCCATTGTCCATTAACCCTTTTTGTACAAAGTGGAATCCTCCTTCTTATATAAACCAGGAGCCCTTTTCAATATTTAGGGGTGTCAAGTTGTGTTTTCTTCAAATTCTACTTGGAAATTGGCTGAAGGATTTTGTAAACAGTGTAGGCCCTGATCAGATGCAGCATTCCGCAGCATTTGATCTGGGTCTACACTGTTTGCCAACTACCCGTTATGGGGTTTCCGGTACAATATGGGTTAAGGCTCAGGGTTCTCACGAGGTTTTTGAAAATTGGAGTAAAAATGAGTAGTCCTCCAGAAAAAGTTGGGAGTTTTACCATATTTTTCTATTGAGACTTTCCAAAAAGTTGGAGTCAGAAATGAAAAAGTTGGAGTAAATTACTCCAAATTTGGAGTTAACGAAAACTCTGTTTCAGGTGATAGAGCCAGTTTACCAATAATTTTCCTGGGCAGGCTTATACAGAAGCAGTTAATAAGTACAGTGCATATTCTTTCAACTCCACAGCAGTTACTATTCTGGTGAAAGAATGCACCATACTGCTTAACCCATTGTATGCTCGTGGACTATTCCATTGCTATATGTTGGACAAGTCCATTTGTCATATCAGGGGTGTCAGGACTATTTTTTTGTTTTTATTCTATTTTTGACAGAAAATTCTGTTAGCAAATAGTGCAGGCCCTGATCAGAGATCAGACGCCGCATTCTGCAGCATCTGATCTGAGCTGGCACTGTTTGCCAAGGTACCACTTTAGGGGTTTCCCCGCACCACTTAGATATTTCAGCCTGGCCAGGAAAAGTGTGGTTTAATTACAAGTAGGAATTAGCTCACCTCACCTGGACGAAGTCCAAGAAGAGCTATTGCATCATCCTCTGTGGCGTTGGCATTGGAATCGGCATTGGCATCCACATTTATGTCTAAGTTTTTCTAAGAGCTCATATTTTAAAACTATAATTTGATGGATTTAATTTAACCCTTCTCTTGCTGAATATTCAGATTAGCCACACCCATTTCTGACTTTGAACCAATCAGATTACTTGATGTAATTTATTCCTACAAATTCATTAATTGAATGTCAAACAGTGTAGATCCTGATCAGATCATGGCTTCTTCAGAAGCCATCTGATCTGGATCTACACTGTTTCTAAAGATATGGGTTGTCGTTAACAGCATGATAAGAGTTAATTGGTATGATAATAGTTTCATTCAGCAATATCCTCGCCCATGCCCATGACTTCAAGGTCAAGGTCACCAACTAAGAATTTTTATGTCAGTTTTTTAACAGCTCATATTTACCAAGGGCCTCCGTGGCCTACTGGATGAGAGTGCTGACTCTCAATCATAATTCATTAGGTCTCTCATCTGTGGTTTGAGCCTGGCACAGGTCACATGTGAGATGCCAAATTCTGCAACAGAAGACCAGGTGGTTTTTCTCCTGGTACTCTGGTTTTCATCCACCTCTAATTAAAGATTAAGTTTTTCAACAGCTCATATTTTCCAAATCACACAATGGATTTGATTCATATTTGGTATGATGATAGATATAGATTCGAAGTTTTTATCAGCAGTAGACTGCCCATGCCCATGACCTCAAGGTCAAGGTCACAGACTTAGAAATTCTATATTTAAGTTTTTTGGAGCTCATAATGATAAATTTGGTTCATATTTGGAATGATGCTACTAAGATATAGGTCCAAAATTGCATAAGGCGATACCACACCAGTGACCTATGTCAATGGCATCAGACACTTTTCCAGGCAAGCTATGTTCTCTGATGACAGCTCTTGTTATAAAGACTTGTTAGCATGATCAGGTGACTGTTTCCATCCAATTTTGTGTGTGATTACACCCATTCTCTGAAATTCTTTCACATTTTCTTGACCATTCAATTATCTATGATTATCCCTTACAGACTAAATTGTGCAAAGGTTAACCATTTTCTAAGCAATTCCATTACCTATTTCATTTACATTTTCTCCAACTTTGCCAAGATCCAATCTACCGTACTTGTTGTAATATGTGCACAATGCATGAAGAAATTTCATAACAAATTATTTTCAGTACCTGTTGAAACTTTCTCAGAGAAAAAAAGGCTTGACATTTCATGTGAATCATCTGCTGTCAAGCCCAGTTTTCAATGAAAAAAGAAAACAAGATGTGTTTGTGAAACACGAACATGTCCCCTGGCATGGTCATTTTTTTTCTTCAAAGTTGGTCACAGTTCAAGGTCAAGGTTGCACATCACGATTTTTTGTTTGAGTGGGAAGCCCTTGACACAAGGAACCTAGATGCCAAATATGAAGGCTCTATCTTAAAAGGTTCAAAAGTTATGAACAATAATATTTCATTTTAATTAGGCCATAGGTCAAGGTCACAGGTCAAAATTTTTTGCATGAATGTAAAGCTCTTGTCACAAGGAACCTACATGCCAAATATGAAGGCTCTATCTAAAATGGTTCAAAAGTTATAAACAATTTTATTTTTTCTTTTAAGTAGGTCAAAGGTAAAGGTCACAGTCAAATTTTTTGCATTAATGTAAAGCTCCTATCACAGGAAACCTACATGCGAATATGAAGGCTCTATCCCAAATGGTTCAAAAGTTATGACCAAAATGTTATTTTTTTTTCTTTTACGTAAGTCAAAGGTCAAGGTTACAGGTCAAAATATTTCAAAATATTTCAACAAATGTAAAGTTTTTGTCACAACTTTCTAACCTTTTGGGATAGAGCCTTCATATTTGGCATGTGGGTTTCCTGGGAAAAGAGCTTTACAAGTTTACATTCATGCAAAATATTTTGACCTTGACCATTGACCTACTTAAAAGAAAAAAAAAACATTTTGGTCATACATGTAGAACTTGCCTAAAAATCTTCATTCTTTTGGCGATAAAATTTGCAATGTGTTTTTATAGGTGGGTTGTCATAATGTTATAGAACTTTTTCCAGCTTAAACATACAACAAAATCTTGTGCTCTTTATAGATGTCAAATCGATACTTCTTGAAAAAGAATTCTGCTGAAGGGTATGTCGTGCCTGTGGGGGCATAAAGACACCGAACCATGAAATCTAGGTCAAGATCAAACATGGATGCTTGCATAAAAGTTGACACTCCTAGATGAAAGATTGTAGCATGTATCATTAATGAAGCTCTTATAGTTCTTGAGAAATGAATTTGAACATTAGGGTGAATATAAGGGTCGACGCAATAGTTCACTAAGTCAGTGAACCATGAAATGTTGGTCAAGACCAAATATAAGTGCTTGCATTATAGTTGTCATTCCTTATCCCAAGTTTGTACTAATTATCACTAATGAAGCTCTTATAGGTTTTGAGAAATGAACAAGAATATTAACCCTTGTCCTGCTGAATATTTAGATATGTCACACCCACTACTGATTATCAGCCAATCAGATTACTTTATGCAAATTATTGCAACAAATTCATAAACTGGACGGCAAACAATGAAGATCCTGATCAGATGGCTTCTTCAGAAGCCATCTGATCTGGATCTACATTGTTTCAAAGAAAAGGCATATCTGGGCTCAGCAGAACAAGGGTTAAGGTGAATGCTAGATTTGACACAATAGTTCACAATGTCAGTGGTCTATAAAATGTAGGTCAAGGTCAAATATGAATGCTTGCATAGAAGTTGCTATCCCTAGATACAAGTTGGTACTCGTTAGAAACGCCTTGGCAAGGCAGTTCTAACGAGTACCCACAATCTGTGTTTTGAGCAAAAATAGCAGAATTTTCTTTCATCATTTCTTTCATGTTTTGCTGGTAAAGTTTTCGTTTTATCCTATGACGTCGCGTCTGAGAGTGTAATAACGCCATGTAATATTTTCGATAATCCACTAGTGGATTAAATATGACAATTAGCTAGATACGTCCCGTAACGTTAGATGCACGACATCCTTTATGACGTCGCGTTTAGTAATGGCTGAATATTGACAATTTTGGAAACAATCCTGAATAAAATGCATTTTAAATGTCATATGATAAATAGAATCTTGCATTCGTGCTCATGTATTTTTCAATTTATTAAACTCGTTGAGAAAAAGGAATAAAATGCTCGGCACAGCCTCGCATTTTATTCCTTATCCTCAACTCGTTTAATAAATTCAATAATACATGACACTCATGTAAGATCCTCTATATATTTGAATGGGCATGTTTTCGTCATAATCGCTTCATGCTAATAGGAGGTGAGACAAAGCATTGGTGTGCACTATTAAGAGCAAGTGTGATCACTTCTTGGAATACGGTAACAGCTTTATCACCAATGGGCAGACAAAATCAATTGCACTCCTGACAGATCATGCGAAAAAAATGGAAATTAATTTTCATTGATGGCAAGTCCTTCAAACAGACATCCTACATTCTTATTAACCCTTGTCCTGCTGAATATTTACATATGCCACACCCACTATTGATTATCAACCAATCAGATTACTTGATGCAAATTATTGCAACAAATTCACAATCTTAATGGCAAACAATGTAGATCCTGATCAGATGGCTTCGTTTCAAAGAAAAGGCATATCTGGGCTCAGCAGAACAAGGGTTAACCAATAAAGTGGCATGCAAAAATACAGCAAATGACAACTGTGAATTTTGCAATTGCCTTCAGAAAAAGAATACACCTGAAATTTGAAGTTATTCATAGCCCCAGACAAGAGGGGGCATCCACCTATTATTTGTCTTATTTTTTGCCAGAAAACATAGGTTGTGGTTATTCATTAGGTGAACCTTGGTGAAGGGCTTCTAATGAGTACCCACAACATATGTTTTAATGCAGAAATAAGAAAATTATGAGGGGCCAGTTGTTCAAAACTAACGACGTCATTAGTTAACATATCGTTAAAACTTTGATCATTAAATATGGCAAAATTGCTAATATTTTTGCTGAAAAAAATATGAGCAGCTTTTGCAGATGCAAAAGCTGCTCTCATTTTTTCAGCAAAAACAACACTATGTTGGATATTGTACTTGCTACAACAGTTAACAATTTCACCACTAATGAGCTTGTTAAGCTAGGGATGCTTTGAACAACTGGACCCAGTACTTTTTGGATGGAAAAAAAGGGCTATGAGGGTTATCTGGAGATATGAGTATCATAAACCGGTGGGTATAGCAAGTCCTTTGAAGGCAACTTACCAAGCGTTCAAGCCAAGCACAACTTTAGCAGATCTCATTTTCAACATTTTTGTTATCAATTTTTCAAACATTAGGATAATTCACCTGTTTGATAGAGAGCATTCTTCATATCTCCAAAAAGGACATTTTTCCTGATGAATATTTATGATATTTTTTTACTTCTGATACAAACGTAGATTGTGGGTTTCCATTAAACCTTATTTAGGGGACTGGGAACACCTTCAGGGGGAGACAACTCCTGCAAAAAGTATTTTTCTCTCCCAAGTCAATAGGGGGCAACTTTTAAAGGAAAGAGTTTGCTTCTAAGGAGCAAATTCTTTCCTTTCAGAGCAGACCTCTTCTTCAGTGGGACTGAGCCTGTAGAAAAGTGAACAGGAAGTCCCGAAAGTTATCTCCCTTTGAAAAATGGCAGAAAAATGTGCTAGGTGTTCCCATTCTCCTTAAATGAGTACCCACAATCTTCGTTTTTTAGAAAAAATAAAAATAGGCAGGCTTACATAAGCAGTTAACAAGTATAGTACCCATTGTCATTCTTTCATTAGATATCGTATTTCTGCTTCAAACAGATTTTGGGTGCTCGTTAAAATCTCTTCAATGGGCATGAGAAATTTGTTTTGAGAAAGATTAAGGAAAATATATACCCCAGTAAACTTTCCTCTTTTGAAAAAGGGGCTTACAGGGGAGCTGTCTCACAGACTTAAACTGAAATACCCAAAGCCACCCAAAATATGTTAGCAAGTCTGTGAAATGAGCACCCTTAACCCTTTTGTACCAAATGGAATCTTCCACCTTACATATAGCAGGAGTCCATTTCAAAATTTAGGGGTGTCAGGTTGTGTTTTCTTCAAAATTTATTTGGAAAATGGCTAACTCTTTGGAAACAGTGTAGGCCCTGATCAGACGCCGCAGAAGATCAGATGCCACGTTCTGCGGCATCTGATCTGGACCTGCTCTGTTTGCCAGGAAACCCGTTTTGGGGTTTCCGGTACAAAATGGGTTAAAAACATTTACAGTCCAACCTGTGTTAAGCAAGCACCTCAGGGATGATCAAAATGTGCTTGCTAAAGACAGATGCATGCTTAATACAGGTGAATATTAATGCATTTGCCTTTTTTGGGAACTAAATGCTTGCTTGCTTAAGACAGGTTGCTTGCTTAATAGAGGTGGCCACTATGACAGGTTTGACTGTATACTGAAAACAGTAACATGGGTACTCATTATTTCCCTGATATTTTTTTTCCAAGCTGCAGATTGTGGATACTGGTCAGACCTGCCTCAATAAGGTTCTAACCAGCACCCACAATCTATGTTTGGAGCAGATATAAGAAAAATATCACAAATATTTCTTCTATATTCTTCTATAAAGGTCAGTTCCAGAGCCTTAACCCTTGTGCTGCTGAGCCCGGATATGTCTTATTTTTCAAACAATGAAGATCCAGATCAGATGGCTTCTGAAGAAGCCATCTGATCTGGATCTTCATTGTTTGTCATTCAGTTTATGAATTTGTTGCAATAATTTGCATCGAGTAATCTGATTGGTTGATAATCAGTAGTGGGTGCGGCAGATTAAAATATTCAGCAGGACAAGGATTAAAAGATGCCATGATATCAAAAAGGTGTGTTGTAATATAATGAATTTCAAATGACACCATACCTTCGTCAACATCGTTCCTTGCAGCTGCTTCTAGCAACATTATATTGTGGATAAATTTCACCCGCGCCCGTCGGCGTCTCTGCTGATTTGAGGACTGTTTGCGTTTCTTTGAACTGTCTTTCTCAAGCTGTCTCTCGTAATTTGCCCATCTCTTCAGCTGCTGATTTCTCCGTTTCTTTGCGTGTTTCAGCCTGTCCGGCGTCGTCATTTTCTCGACAGAGGCGATCTCTGCCACAAGTTCGCTGTGATCTGCCATTGTGACAGTTAATCACGAACACAATTTAATGAACTGGGGTAATAAATTAAAAGAACTTTTTTTTATATATATTAAAACACACAAAATTATATTAATTCATAATGCCCTTTTCCCAAACTTTTGTGACCCTTTTATTACATTTACACAACAACAATCACTGACGATCACTCAAATATTGATGTTACTGAAACATTATGTATTTAAATCACTATCAATAACAGAAAATTCCTTGAAAGCCTTTCACTGGGAATACACATACAAACAAAGTTTCCGATTTTCAAGACATTTACATAATTCCTTCTTTTTTTTTTCAGAACTGAAATTTGGAATGCTTTCTTTTTTCTGTAATAATTTCACATCTATAAAAGGTAACAAAAATTGATTATTATATTTAATTCTTCCATTGTATAGAGAATCTACTTGATGGAGCACTTTCTTGTAGTGACATCAGCGCTGTTGATATTGGATTTGTACCACAGCGCTCCAAATGCCATGCCTGCCTCTAAGATACCTGAAACACACAAGAAATGACAGAAATTAACCCATTTTGTACCAAATGGAATCTTCCCCTAATATATGGCAGGAATCCATTTCGAAATTTAGGTGTGTCAGGTTGTTTTTGTCCAAAATCTACTTGGAAAATGGCATAACTTTTTGCAAACAGTGTAGGCCCTGATCAGACGCCATGTTCTGCAGCGTCTGATCTGGGCCTGCAATGTTTGCCAGGATACCCGTTTTGGGTTTCCGGGACAAAATGGTTTAACCCATTTTGCACGGAATGGAATCTTCCCCCATACATGCAGCCGGGGCCCATTTCAAAATTTAGGGGTGTCAGATTCAGTTATTTTTAGAGATTAATTTAGAAAATGGTTGAAATTTTAGCAAAAGTGAAGGCCTTACAGCTAGGGTAAATATGGCCCTCAGGCTGGGAATTTGATCCCATGTTCCGGTCAAGATATCCTTTAACTCTTTTTGTACCAGATGGAATCTTCCTCCTTATAGCAGGAGTCCATTTCAATATTTAGGGGTGTCAGGTTGTGTTTTCTTCAAAATTTATTTGAAAAATGGCTGAACTTTCTGCAAATAGTGTGGGCCCTGATCAGACGCCGCATTCTGTGGCGTCTGATCTGGGCCTGCACTGTTTGCCGATTGCCCAATCTATTGCTCAATCTATAACTCAATCTGTGGCCCCCGCCCATAGGGGCTTGAAGAAATATATGGGCTGCATGATGCTTCCACGCAGAGCTGAATCCAGCCCGCACACTAGTACTGGCAAACCGCTTAGAGGATCTAAGCCTGTCCAGGAACTGCGGTGCGAGGCCATCCATGCTAATAAACCCTATTGGTTTCATTGGGCGATTGGGCTTGAGATGTCATTTCATCTCCATGTCGGGTAAAAGTCCCACAAAATTGGAAGCAACGTCTCCAAAATGACCTTTACAGTGTTGACGGGGACGTTTAACCTCAAATCAAACAAACAAATATCTCAATCTGACACCCCTAAATTTTGGAATGGTGTCTTGCTTATTAATATATAACTAGCCACACCTATTTCTGATTATGAGCCAATTAGATTACATGGTATAATGTTTTCTTTCAAATTCACAAACTGAAGGACAAAGCAGATCCTGATCAGATGGCTTCTTGAGAAGCCATCAGATCATGGATCTACACTGTTTGCAAAAGTAGGGGTTGTCATGAACAGCAGGACAAGGGTTATGAATGGAATCTCCTAAGTTAAAATATTCAGCAGGATAATGTGTCATTATCCTGCAGGATAATGTGTCATTATCCTGCATTTATTCTAAATATTCAGACACCTCAACTCCTTAACATACTTGTTCTAAAATTTGAACAAATTTATTACCAGACGTTGTGTGTAAAAATAGCTGGATGAGAGGCAAACAGTGTAGACACTGATGAGACCCCACAGCTTGCAGCATCTCATTTGGGTTTACACTGTTTGCTTGGGCCTGTACATAGGGTAATTAACCCATTTAGTACAAGAAACCCCAAAACGGGTACCCTGGCAAACAGTGCAGGCCCAGATCAGCCATTTTCCTAATCAATTTTGAAGAAAAAACAACCTGACACCCCTAAATTTTGAAATGGACTCATGCTATATATAAGGAGGAGGATTCCATTTGGTACAGAAAGGGTTAAATACTGTAACATGTACGATTCCAATCAGCAGCATTACAAAGGGACTGTATTCATAAACCACCACCTACCATCCCCTGCACCACCCACCCCCATCCGTTGAGAATGGGAGATAATATAACCCTTTTTGTACCAAATGGAATCTTCCTCCTTATATATAGCAGGGGTCCATTTCAAAATTTAGGGATATCAGGTTGTGCTTTCTTCGAAATTTATTCGGGAAATGGCTTAACTTTTCGCAAGCAGTGTAGGCCCTGATCAGATGCCGCTTTCTGCAGCGTCTGATCTGGACCTACACTGTTTGCCAGGGTACCCCTTTAGGGGTTTCTGGTACTGAATGGAATAATAAAGTAAACCTGTGTCAAACCTTTTCCTTTGGATGCGACTCCATTCACCTCAAAGATGATAATAATCCATAATTGTCTACATAAACAACAGATGGTGATGCATTTAACAAGAACATTTTGATAGTTTTTTACAATATTATACACAACATGCTACCAAGTGCTCTCAATTGTACATTTAAATGCTTTGGCCTTTGCAACAGAATATTTGCAATTTTCTGTTAAGATTAAAACAAATGAGTCCTAATACATTAGCATGGGATGTAGTGCCGCTTAGTGTTCACTCGACGCTTAGTGTTCACCATGGACACTAAGCATTGATGGTGAACACTAAGCGTTGCCACTGTCACCGCTTAATGTTCATTAAAATTGCCAAATTAACACTAATTTTGCCTTACAACACGAATACTTCTTGATGTATGAACATCAAACTTCAGTATTAAGAGATAGTACGACCCGACATTTGATCAGAGAAACGAATGTCATCATGACCTATATTTCATGGTCCAGTGATTTTGCCTTATAACACTAAGACCTTATGGTATATGAACATCATAACCCCTCCCCCACGAAGTTCTGTTAATTAAAGTTATTTCCTTTTCCCAGAACTTCTGTTAAATAAAGCGATTTTCTCTGATACAAAGGCCCCCTTTTTGATTTACATTCTTCTATTGTGGGTGGGTTTGTTTCCTGCAAAATTTATGATTTTGATTTCGGGATTGTAAATTGTCCTTTCTTGGATGGTGATGTTCCTCGTGCGACATCCTACGGTGTTTATATTTCGCAATCATCACAAAAACACACCTATTTAATTTCAACCTCCTCAAATCCCCCTTTTATGTAGTAAAACTGGGGTTTAAGGTGGTATACATTATTTTTATTATTTCTGCTCTAAAACACAGTTTATGGTACTTGTCGAGGGGATTCTATTGAGTGCCCACAATCTATGTCTGGTGCAGAATAAGAAAACTATTGTAATTTTTCATAAGAAAATGTTCATTTTTTATGGTAAAATTTTCCGGGGCATGCACCCAGGGGTCTGTTCTCTTGGAACATAAGAAGACTCTCCCAGGTACTTAAGTCCAAAATATGAGTACTCTGTGATGCGTGAATGTTGAAATCGCAAACGCAAAAGTGGACGACCGATGTGACAACAATAGTTCTCATTGTACTTCATTGTATTTGGCCATAGTGAACAATAAGCGTTGGGATTGCACACAGTATCAACAGTCACGATGCTTAGTTTCCATGGTGAACACTAAGCGTTGATGGTGAACACTAAGCGTTGCTACTGCAATGCTTAGTGTCCATGGTGAACACTAAGTGTCGAGTGAACACTAAGCGTTGTTGCAATGGGGTTCCACTGTCAAGTAAAGAAAGTACCTCATTCCTTGTTTGCATTAAGCTTTTATGTCCCCACCAACCCTACTAACGTTAGTCATTTTAGAGATGTTGCTGCTGTTTTTGTGGGACTTTTACCCTGCACTGAGATGAAATGACATCTCAAGCCCCGTCACCTAAAGACAGCGTTAGGGTTTAAGGGACAGTCTGTCTCCTACAACTTTGCCCGAGGAGGATAAGATTTTCTTAGTGGTTTACCAGAGTACTCAAATGTTCAGTCCGTTTCAGCTCTGCCTTGAAGCACAATTCGCAGCCCAATCTATTTCTCCAAGGCCCTGATGGTCAGTGGAGTAGGAGGATAATTTTGGGATAATTATATTTTTTTTTTCCATAAAAACATATGTTGAGTGTACTTGTTAGAATTGCCTCATTGAGGCAATTCTAACTAGTAGCCACATAAAAACGTATGCTGTGTATACTCGTTAGTATTGCCTCAATGAGGTCATCTAACTAGCAGCCACTACATAGGTTTCTAAGAAGAAATTAGAAAATCACCCTTTTATTATCTTCCTATTTCTGATAGGACATTATTACACATACACATGGGAGAGGCTCTCCCTCTCAAATTTCTGGGGTTTATAGTTATTTATCTGATATTATAGGATGGATATTTGTTCGGAACTCCTGAGCAGACAGAATGACCAGTCTACAACACCACATTACAAATACTACACCGCATTACAAATACCATAATGATCCTAAGTATTGGGACAGGTAGGCCTAAGCAAATAAGGTAGACCCAGATCACACTGCTCCTGAAGGAGCAGTCTGATCAGGGTCTACACTGTTTGCATTTCCATTTGCACTTTTTGGACTCCTTGCAGGATAGTGTAACATAATTGTTAAAATTTTGGGAGAATTACAGAAAGTCCTCAAGGTGTCAGAATTTTTAGGACATACGGTAAGCCTCATCACGAGAAAGTCTGTCTTCAGTGTTTGCAAACAGGTCTGTTTGTTTGTGTTGAGGTTTTATGTCCTCGTCAACACTATTTAAGTCATTTTGGAGATGTTGCTTCCAATTTTGTGGGACCTTTACCCAACACTGAGCTGAAATGACATCTCAAGCCCTACTGCCCTGAAGAGTGAGTGAGTGAGTGAGTGAGTGAGTGAGTGAGTGAGTGAGTGAGTGAGTGAGTGAGTGAGTGAGTGAGTGAGTGAGTGAGTGAGTGAGTGAGAGTGTTTAAGGTACAGTCCTACTTGCATCACTTTTTCTGGGCAGACTAAAAGCTTTTAGTGGTATTACCAGTACCCTAAATTTCGGTCGATCTGAGCGCTAGCACCATGCAGCCCAATCTATTATGAGCAGGGGTGCTTTGCAATCAGGTTAACCCTTATCTTGCTGTTCATGACAACCCCTATCTTTGCAAACAGTGTAGATCCAGATCAGCAGGATCTACACTGTTTGACATTCAGTTTATGAATATGTAGGAATAAATTACTTCAAATAATCTGATTGGTTCAAAGTCAGAAATGGGTGTGGCTTAACTGAATATTCAGCAAGACAAGGGTTATTTTGCTTCTACCTCTTACAGACCCTACCCTACATGACCTGGACTAGAACCGGTTGAACCGAAGCGGGGCGCTGTGGTTGCGGCTCATTTGCTTTGCACTTATGAGTGCTCCGCCGACGCAACACATCGGTGATAGACAAGTCTAAACTTAGGCTTATGTAACCCTAACCCTAACCCTAACCCTAGCCCTAACCCTAACTCCAATACATACTAATCATGCCGCCCCCGCCCATAGGGGCTTGAAGAAATATATGGGCTGCACGATGCTTCCACGCAGAGCTGAATCCGGCCCGCACACTAGTACCGGTAAACCGCTTAGAGGATCTAAGCCTGTCCAGGAACCGCGGTGCGAGGCAGACCGTCCATGCTAATAAACCCTATTGGTTTCATTGGGCGACAGGGGTTGAGATGTCATTTCATCTCAATGTCGGGTAAAAGTCCCACAAAATTGGAAGCAACGTCTCCAAAATGACCTTTACAGTGTTGATGGGGACGTTAAACCTCAAATCAAACAAACAAACAAATACTAATCATAATTTCTTTTGCAGGTACATTGGGATCCTTGACGGGGAATCCCACCATACCTCGTGTAGAACAGCTACCGAGAAGTCATCAGCTGGGTGCCCAGAAGGCTGCCTCGTAGAGGCCCCCTTTGGGACACCCTCCTGATGAAACCCAGAAATGTGCGAAGCGAAGACAGCATGCTGTCAGAACGGAGCATACATCTCTGGAGTAGGTCAAATACAGAACAATTTAATAGGCGGGGCAACGGTAATGACCAAATTTGATAGGGATTTGGACACAGGAAGACCCTTAAAAAAGCCTTTCAGACCGACCGTTCAAAACGATATAAAAGCGAAATTGCACAATGGCTGGTTAGCCACATACTCGCCTTTGCCAAACCACATAACTTTTCACCACTAAAAGACACGCCTATGTGTAAACATTATAATTCTAACCACACTGATCCTGAACAAAAGAGGGTTACAACACTACCACATACAATCAGTACTGATCCATATTGTATTACAATCCATATATCCCCAATATGATATCTTCCTTCACGGAGGATGAGATAATGATATGCAAATATGGCGGTCTGGTCCCAATTGACCCACTTACGAATTTATAAGAACTCGACATCCTACGTCGATGAAAGCATCACCTTTTCAGAAACTGGAAAGCTAAGAAGCAAAATAGGATTGACCTCCTTTCGCATCCTCCGCGATAGAAGTCAACAACTGCACACTGATTGGCTGAATTAACTACAAATTAAGAGAAAAGCAACAACCAAAACATCAACATATGACACTCCAACGCGACGAAAGTAGGGGCCAGTAGTACATGGTACTACCAAGATTATCTTTGTAGAGACCTGGGGGGTAGCGACACAGCATAGGCGTGTTCTCAAGGTGGTAGAGCACGGGTACTAGGACATTTTGCAATAGCCGAAATTGGCTGGTAACCCTTCCTGGCTCACTTTTGGCCGCCGTTCAAAATTCAAAATTACATGCATTATCACCCTTTAACAAGCACCGTGTCCAAGGCGTTTTCTCTACCACGGCAGGGGTGGGGGTAGAGACTAATGGAAGCCAAAACCGATAATGCATGAGTAGCTTTTTTCCTCGGTCAGACAAGGGCTGTGTACCGACACATTTTGCAGCCGGAATTGGCAACGTGTCACCACATTCTAGAGCCCGACCATTGGTCTGCATCTGCATTCAAAATTCGAACCCCGCCAGAGGACTGCCCGTTTTACAGGACAAACGCTTAACATTGGGTGCGTTCTGTGCCTACATGACATCTTGAGCGGGTGATGTGGGAGGTGGGATTGACCTACTTCTCACATCCTCCGCGAAAGAAGTCACCCGACTCCCAATCGGCTAGCTGATAACTGTCAAGCAGACAGGAGTCAGCATATTGGCAGCCTAGGGAAAAGAGCAGTACCTACAACTAATCCCAGATGGCGAACTGGGGGTAGCCCCTATGTGCCCATGGCGCCCGGTTACCTTAAAAACATCTGTCAGTCAGTCGGGTTAAGATGCAAACTGGCCTGCTCAGCTACACACATTAGCAGGTCTTGGGATTGATTCTGGGCTTTTCCTGACTTTAGGTGGAGTCTTTAACCCTTCTCTTGCTGAATATTCAGATAAGCCACACCCATCTGATCTGGATCTACACTGTTTGCAAAGATAGGGGTTGTCGTGAACAGCAAGATAAGGGTTAAACCAAGGTCCCATCTCCATATGACCTTAGTTGTTGGTGGGATGTTTGTTTGCTTGTTTGTTTGATTTGAGGTTTAACATCCCCATCAACACTGTAAAGGTCATTTTGGAGATATTGCTTCCAATTTTGTGGGACCTTTACCAAACATTGAGCTGAAATGACATCTCAAGCCCTACTGCCCTGAAGAGTGAGTGAGTGAGTGTTTAAGGTACAGTCCTACTTACACCATTTTTTCTGGGCAGACTAAAAGCTTTAAGTAGTACAGTCGAACTTCAATGGCTCGAAAACCTTTAGGACCTCGAAAATCTGTTCGAGACAGGGGTAGTTCGAGCCACTGAGATTACTGTCAGGAGGCATAACCAGATACTTTTAGACATCTTTTCGGTGTTCTTTAATGAAAATGTATGCTGTGTGTACTCATTAGAATCGCCTCATCGAGGCGATAATGTATGCTGTGTGTACTCATTAGAATCGCCTCATCGAGGCGATTCTAATGAATACACACAGCATACATTTGCAAGAACATAGACTAAAATCTCACTAATTATCCGCCACTATTTCTTATGTAGAGGATTTCGCTAGGGGCTCAAGAATGGGTTCGACACATCCATGGTTAACGAGCCATCGCTGTTCGAGCCATCGAAGTTCTACAGTATTACCAGTACCCTAACTTTCGGTCGATCTCAGCGCTAGCACCATGCAGCCCAATCTATTATGAGCAGGGGTGCTTTGCAATCAGGTAAGCCGCAAACTGGCCTGCTCAGCTACACACATAAGCAGGTCTTGGGATTGAATTTGGGCTTTTCCTGACTTTAGGTGGAGTCTTTAACCCTTCTCTTGCTGAATATTCAGTTTAGCCACACCCATTTCTGACTTTGAACCGATCAAATTTCTTGATGTAATTTATTGCTGCAAATTCATAAACTGAATGCCAAACAGTGTAGATCCTGATCAGATGGCTTCTTCAGAAGCCATCTGATCTGGATCTTCACTGTTTGTGAAGATAGGGGTTGTCGTGAACAGCATGATAAGAGTTAAACCAAGGTCCTATCTCCATATGACCTTAGTTGTTGGTGGGATGTTTGTTTGTTTGTTTGTTTGATTTGAGGTTTAACATCCCCATCAACACTGTAAAGGTCATTTTTGAGACGTTGCTTCAAATTTTGTGGGACTTTAAAATTACCCGAGCTTGAGATGAAATGACTCGCATCGCTTTGCCTGGGCAGGCTTAGATCCTCCAAGCGGTTAACCAGTACTCGTTGGCGGGTCGGTTTCAGCTCTGCGTGGAAGCATCATGCAGCCCATCTATTTCTTCAGCCCCGATGGGTGGGGGCCGTTGGTTGGATATATAACTCAACACACACACACACACACACATACATTAGCAAGTCTTGAAATTTTAGAAACTATCCAAGATGCAATTATTTAGGTAATGATTAGACTGTACGAATAAACAGGATGATCTGCACCTAATGCTAATAAAACTGATTTTATCATTATGTGGTTCAAAACCCTATCCTGCGGAATACTTTAAGTTAGCCACGCCTACTTCTGACCTTCAACCAATCAGATTACTTGATGTAATTTATTCCTACAAAGTCACAAACTGAATGTCAAAAAGTGTAGATCCTGATTAGATGGCTTCCTTTGATCTGAATATACATTGTTTGCAAAGGTAATAGTATTCAGCAGGACCAGGGTTAACCCTTGACCTGCTGTATATTTATATATGCCACACCCACTACCAATTATCAACCAATCAGATTACTTGATGCAAATTATTGCAACAAATTTACAATCTGAATAGCAAACAATGTAGATCCTGATCAGATGGCTACATCAGAAGCCATCTGATCTGGATCTACATTGTTTCAAAGATAAGGCATATCCGGGATTAGCAGGACAAGGGTTAATAGTCATCATTACTTTAATACATTCCTCCTTCCAATATAGAATTCTTTATTACTTCTTTGAACCCCGAGTCTGGGTAACCATTCTCTGCGAAGTCTACTTCAACCCAAAAAAGAGTATAATTATGTAAATTAAAATATATGGCTAAATTTAGTCATTTTTCTCGATTTTGTTAGTGAATTTGTCTACTTGTCTATACAGACAAGACACCGATACCTATGTAACTTCTATACATTTAATAAAGCCTCTCTGTCCTGGAACAAAATTTAAAGCAATCTGAGAGAACTGGGCCCAGTTGTTCAAAACTAACGATGTCATTAGTTAACATATCGTTAAATCTTTGATCATTTAATATGGCAAATATGTTAATGTTTATGCAAAACATATGTGAGCAGCTTTTGCATAGGCAAAAGCGGCTCACATTATTTTCAGCTAAATTACCACTGTATCAGGTATTTTGCTTACCAGAACAGTTGATATTTTGTCCACTGATGAGCACATTAAAAGGCTGCTTTGAACAACTGGGCCAGTCGTTCAAAGCCTTGTTTCCTTAAAACTTGTTTGAAGTCAAAAGTTAACTGTTCCAGCAAGTAGAATATCTAGTTTGCTAAAACAAGAGGGCCCAGAGGGCCCTGGTTCGCTCACCTGATCCAATGTATAACAAGTGGGCTTCGGGCAGGGTCAATTTTGGCCACAGGGCTATACTTTGAACAATCTTGGTAGAGGTCCACAAGATGAAGCTTCATATTGAATATGAAAGACCTGGGCTTTCTGGTTTCAGAGAAGATTTTAAAGGTTTACCCTGCATACAGAAGTCTATGTAAAACAAGATTTTCCCTATATAAGTCTATGTTAAACCAAAGGACCCCGGAGCAGGGGCATTTTTGGCCCCAGGGCTATAATTTGAACAATCTTGGTAGAGGTCCACTAGCTGAAGCTTCATAAGACATATCAAAGACCTAAGCCTTGTGTTTCAGAGAAGATGATTTTTAAAGATTTTCCCTATATAAGTCTATGTAAAACCAAAGGGCCACATGGCGGAGGCATTTTTGGTCTCAGGGCTATAATTTGAACAATCTTTATAGAGGTCCACTGAAGAAGCTTCATAACAAATATCGAAGACCTAAGCCTTGTGGTTTCAGAGAAGAAGATTTTTCAAGATTTTCCCTATATACGTCTATGTAAAACCAAAGGGCCCCGGAGCGGGGGCATTTTTGGCCCCAGGGCTATATTTTGAACAATCTTGGTAGGGGTCCACAAGATGAAGCTTCATACCAAATATCAAAGAACTGGGCCTTGCAGTTTCAGAGTAGATGATTTTTCAAGATTTTCCCTATATAAGCCTATGTAAAACAAAAGGGCCCTGGTGCGGGGGCATTTTTGGCCCCAGCACTATAATTTGAACAATCTTGGTAGGGGTCCACTAGATGAAGCTTCATACCAAATATCAAAGACCTGGGCCTTGCGGTTTCAGAGAAGAAGATTTTTCAAGATTTTCCCTATATAAGCCCATGTAAAACCAAAGGGCCCCCGTGTGGGGGGCATTTTTAGCTCCAGCACTATAATTTGAATAATCAGGGGTCCACTAGATGAAGCTTCATACCAAATATCAAAGACCTGGGCCTTGCGGTTTCAGAGAAGAAGATTTTTCAAGATTTTCCCTATATAAGCCTATGTAAAACAAAAGGGCCCTGGTGTGGGGGCATTTTTGGCCCCAGCACTATAATTTGAACAATCTTGGTAGGGGTCCACTAGATGAAGCTTCATACCAAATATCAAAGACCTGGGCCTTGCGGTTTCAGGGAAGAAGATTTTCCCTATATAAGCCCATGTAAAACCAAAGGGCCATGGTGCGGGGGCATTTTTAGCTCCAGCACTATAATTTGAAAATCTTGGTAGGGGTCCACTAGATAAAGCTTCATACCAAATATCAAAGACCTGGGCCTTGCGGTTTCAGAGAAGAAGATTTTTAAAGATTTTCCCTATATAAGCCCATGTAAAACCAAAGGGCCCCCGTGCGGGGGCATTTTTGGCCCCAGCACTATAATTTGAACAATCTTGGTAGGGGTCCACTAGATGAAGCTTCATACCAAATATCAAAGACCTGGGCCTTGCGGTTTCAGAGAAGAAGATTTTTCAAGATTTTCCCTATATAAGCCAATATAAAACCAAAGGGCCCCCGTGCGGGGGCATTTTTGGCCTCAGCACTATAATTTGAACAATCTTGGTAGGGGTCCACTAGATGAAGCTTCATACCAAATATCAAAGACCTGGGCCTTGCGATTTTAGAGAAGAAGATTTTTTAAGTTTTCGGTGAAAAAAATCTATTTTTGGCTACTGTGACCTATATGTGCAACGGACCGGAACCATTTTAACAACTTTGAAAGAGGACCACCTAAGGATCATTCCTGTGAAGTTTGGTCAAAATACGATCAGTGGTTTAGGAGGAGATGTCGTTTGAAGAAAAGTTTACGGACGCACGCATGGATGCACACACGGACGCACACACGGACGCACGCACGGACGACGGACAAAAAGTGATCCCAAAAGCTCACCTTGTCACTACGTGACAGGTGAGCTAAAAATGGGAGTAGCTTTTACAATCATGTTTCTTTTAAGCAAAAATATTAGCTTTTTAGCTCAATGTTAGCTAATGACTTTAACCCTTGTCCTGCTGAATATTTAAATATGTCACATCCACCACTGATTATCAGCCAATCAGATTACTTGATGCAATTTATTGCAACAAATTTATAAACTGGATGGCAAACAATGAAGATCCTGATCAGAAGGCTTCTTCAGAAGCCATCTGATCTGGATCTACATTGTTTCAAAGATAAGGCATATCCGGGCTCAGCAGGACAAGGGTTAAGTTAGCTTTGAAAAAGTTGGCCAAAATTCAGACAGCTATCAAACTGCTTTGAACATTAACAGTAGGATCATGGTCAACAAAGCCAGAGACATGCTCTTACTTACATTTCTCTTCTTTTTTTAATACATGTACCAAGTTCTACAGTTCTGGTTTTCTTGGTTCCTGGGAAGAGTTTTCAGAACTTTTAACCATATATGGATATGTCTCCAATACAGCCTGCCATGTAAACTTGCTTGGTAACAGTTAAAGGGTTAAGGTCATTTTTGAGTTAGCAAATAAAGACTTTTCTGCAAAAGCTTTGTCCTTCTACATGCTTAATCACTTTCAACATTCCATAGCTCCAGATATGGGGATGTAATGGGTACAACTAACCTAATCCTACTGAATAAATTATCTTAGCCACACCCACCGCCAACAATTATCAACCAATTATCAACATAACTTGATACAATGTATTAGTTCAACTCACAAACTGCATAACAGTTTATATTCCTAATCAGAACTGCAGAACAGTGTATATACTGATCAGATGGCTTCTGAAGCCATCTGATCTGGAATACTGATCAGCCATCTGATCTGGATCTACACTGTTGGCACAGGTAGGGGTTGTCATATTCAGCAGAATAAGGGTTAAGGGATAATTTTCCTTATTTCTTGTCAGAAACATGTTGTGGGTCCTTCACTAAGTTTAAACTTTTATTTCATTTGTATACATATAACATTACAATAGACAAAAACACGTGACAATACATCATACATACAAATGGGATCCGGAAGAAAGTCGTTTGACCTTTTTTAATCTTTTTTTAAACAATAATATATATCAGTGCAACTAATAAGCGATCTTGGAACAGGTTGACAGCAATCAGTAATGGAATATGTGGTGTCAATAAATATAGTTTTGTTTGTTTGATTTGAGGTTTAACGTCCCCGTCAACACTGTAAAGGTCATTTTGGAGGCAATGCTTCCAATTTTGTGGGACTTTTACCCGACATTGAGATGAAATGACATCTCAAGCCCTGTCACCCAATGAAACCAATAGGGTTTATTAGCATGGACAATAAATATAGTGACTATTGACGTAGTTTAGTCTATTTTAGCAAAAATAGTAAAAATTGTGATGAGAATATGATATGTTTAGGACATTTTTTGTCCATGTCACCACGGGGTAAGTGGTGGAGGAAGATGTACAATGTATTATTTGAATACTTGGTTCTTGAATACTTGGGTACCTGTGCAAACCACCTACCAAGTATCCACGTTTTGGGGGACAAACAGAAAAAACTGTCTCAAAATTATCCTCATTACACTTTCTTTTCTGGTGCTATGTAACAACTGCCCTTCTTGAATAAGAGGCAGGGAGAGAATGAACCGCTGAAGAATGCTGGTCCACGGCAGGGATCAAATATGTGATCTCACCCATCAAATATGCATCCCAACAAGCCACTGGGGCTTTCGTAACAGGATGCAATGAGTCAAAATTTCCAAAGACCCTTGACTAATATATGTACATGTATTTGAGTTTTCCTGAAACTAGAATTTGTTTTCACTTACAAAGGTAAAATGAAGTTTAGTACTCTACTCATTATAACACGGTTTTGGTGATAACACGGCCAGGTCTTGCCTCACAAATTGTCATTTTACTATAACATGTATAATTTCTATATAAAAATATCTCTTTAAAACATGGTTCACTTATAACATGGTCCTGTTCTATGCCTCCCTCAAAAATTGTTTGTTTGTTTGAGTTGAGGTTTAACGTCCCCGTCAACACTGTAAAGGTCATTTGAGACGTTGCTTCCAATTTTGTGGGACTTTTACCCGACATTGAGATGAAATGACATCTCAAGCCCTGTCGCCTAATGAACCCAATAGGGTTTATTAGCATGGACGGTCCGCCTCGCACCGCGGTTCCTGGACAGGCTTAGATCCTCTAAGCGGTTTACCAGTACTAGTGTGCAGGCCGGATTCAGCTCTGCGTGGAAGCATCATGCAGCCCATATATTTCTTCAAGCCCCTATGGGTGGGGGCCGTCACAAATTGTCATTTTACTATACCATGTATAATTTCTATATAAAAAAAAATATCCTTTTAAAACATGGTTCACTTATAACATGGTCCTGTTCTATGCCTCCCAAACATAGCGTTATAAATGCACTGCCCTGTATACTTGGCAACGAAGCTAAGTTTAAGCTTTACCACTTTCGCAGGTGGTTGGGTGAGGCGAATGAGTCATGTTTCTTACGTCACCAGTGCGTCCAAATTTATATATTGGCTTTAAGAGCTGAATATTCATTTAAGCCACACCCATTTCTGTCTATCAACCAATCAAATTACTTGAAGTAGTTTATTGCTACAAATTCATAAACTGAATGTCAAACAGTGCAGATCCAGATCAGATGGCTTCTTCAGAAGCCATCTGATCTGGATCTACACTGTTTGCAAAGATAAGGGTTGTTGTGAACAACAAGATAAGGGTTAAGCTTGCTGTCTTTGCAGCATGTAAGGGAAAAGGGGGAAAACTGTTATTTCTTCTATTTCTTCACTCATTCATTTTCTTCTTTCTCCCCAGTCCCTTCTCTTTCATCTCCTCTACTATCTATTCTTGTTTGTTTGATTTGAGGTTTAACGTCCCCGTCAACACTGTAAAGGCCATTTTGGAGACGTTGCTTCCAATTTTGTGGGACTTTTACCCGACATTGAGATGAAATGACATCTCAAGCCCTGTCGCCCAATGAAACCAATAGGGTTTATTAGCATGGACGGTCCGCCTCGCACCGCGGTTCCTGGACAGGCTTAGATCCTCTAAGCGGTTTACCAGTACTAGTGTGCGGGCCGGATTCAGCTCTGCGTGGAAGCATCATGCAGCCCATATATTTCTTCAAGCCCCTATGAGCGGGGGCTTTCTACTATCTATTCTATCTCTATTTTCCCTTTCTCTGGGAGATGGCACAAATGACCCACAAGGATCAACGTGTGGTTAAACGACAGCACAATCAATCAATTTACCACTCTCTGAGCTAATTCAGCAGATGACAAATGGTTGACAATTTCATTATTTTTCCCTGAAAACTGGACTTGACATCTCCCACAAATTGGATACAATTTGCAGGAGATGTCAAGTCCTGTTTTCTGGAATGCCATCTGCTGAAAAACATACCCAGCATGCAGAGCGTTAAGTGACATTTCCTGTTCTAATCCACAAGATTATCTTTGACCATTGTAATTCTGAAAAGGAAATTTCATCACAGAGTTGATTTTATATAATCTTGTCAAGCTTTTTTTCTCTCTCGGAAATGTCACGATTAATATCCTAATATTCTGCATCAGTTCTTTCCACGGTTCGTTTTCCACAGTATCCATTTCGTGAAGAACTACATCCTGGTGGGGATGAACAGTTTAGATCCTGATCAGACTACTCATGTTCAGTCTGGGTCTTCACAGTTTGAACAAGCTTCAATATCATAAAAATTGGCGTTGAATTTTTTCGGAAATTTACTTTATGAGCCAGCGCATGACAAAACCTACAAAAAAGATGTGTGCCCAATGAAGACTCAGATCAGCCTGTGCATCCGCGCAGTCTGATCAGAGTCTTCACTGTGTGCTCTAAGGATAGCTAAGGGCCCAATGCTGCTCCATGCAGCAAGAGATGTCACTGGTTAGACTATATGGATGCGCAGGCCTATCAGAGTCTTCGATTGGCATATGTGTCTTATTGTAGGTTTTGTCGTGCACTTGCTTATATCATTTATAGGCTTGTCATGCTAAGAACACTACAACTTTTTATTGGTTCCCAACTCAGTAAGCTTGCCGACTTCCCAATCTAATGACCAATTATCTCAAAATGTTTCCGAGATACTGCTAGAGTTACAGAACACATCCCAGCAATGAACTACTTCTCTTCCAAACTTTAATATTACAATAACTGACCCAATTATCACACTATGGACTTAGCTTTTGTAATCTAAACTTGATTTCAGGGAACACAGAACTGTTGTCCCTCACCTAACAAAACGTCCCCACCCATCGGGGCTTGAAGAAATAGATGGGCTGCATGATGCTTCCACGCAGAGCTGAAACCGGCCGCACACTAGTATTGGTAAACCGCTTATAGGATCTAAGCCTGTCCAGGAACTGCGGTGTGAGGCGGACCGTCCATGCTTATAAACCCTATTGGTTTCATTGGGCGACAGGTCTTTGAGATGTCATTTCATCTCAATGTCGGGTAAAAGTCCCACAAAATTGAAAGCAACGTCTCCAAAATGACCTATACTGTGTTGACGGGGACGTTAAACCTCAAATCAAACAAACAAATCACCGAACAAAAATTTTTGTTTAAGGTTGGTTTTGCATAGTGGGTCAAGGTCTTCAAAATCTGAGCAAGTTAAAGTATGTCCCAGCCATAAATCTATGAAGTCCTGAGATGCTGTGTATTTTTTGTTTGTTGAAGTTTAACAGCCCAGTCAATACTTATTAGGTCATATCTAGTCAGTCTGCCAAACAACTTTTCCTGGGCTGGCATTTATATAAAGGAACAGTCTGAGCTGGGTCTGCACTGTTTGCTAAGGCCTGTCTGCCCCAATACTCAGAATCATTACTTCCGAGAAAAACTACATCTGAAAATGTTGTCTGCTTATGTCGTCTACTGAATCTTCTTGCAAACTTTTTAAAATATTTTTGCATTCAGCCAAACAGTGTGGACCCAGATGAAACTGCTCCTACAGAAGCAGTCTGATCTGGTTCCACACTGTTTGCAAAAGCTTACTTTTAAGGTCACCGGCAGACAGAAAAGTAGACTTTTGTCGTGATTGGCATGTAGGAATTAGGATATACACACAGATTTCAATTCCAGCTCATGATATTTGCAAACATAATTCAATTGAAGTTTCTATCATAATGGAAGATGAAAACTTATTAACAACAGCTTCAGACATCTGCCATACTTGTTTATGATTTCTATAGCATTTTTCAGAAAAATATTCTTCCTTAATCATGTGTTTATCAATCAACCCTAAGTTACTAGCTACAGAAGCCTGTTATTGTCCACACAACCTGCAGCCGCTTGGCAGTAAATGCCATTTTTCAATTTTCCCCATTATAAGTCTATGGAAATTCTAAGTTGCCATAGCAACCAAACTAATGAGCCGAATTTCATAAAAAACACAAACTTTCAATCCCCCAACCCAAGGATGCTACAGATGAAATTTGGGCCCAATGGGCCTAGCGGGTTCAGAGGAGATGTCGTTTTAAAAGTGTTGACGTCACACGACGCAGACGCAGACGCCGACGATTCTGATTTTGATTTCATAGGGCGACAGGGCTTGAGATGTCATTTCATCTCAATATCGGGTAAAAGTCCCACAAAATTGGAAACAATGTCTCCAACATTACCTATACAGTGTTGACCTCAAATCAAACAAACAAACACTTAGTACCAATTTACTGGTGTTAAGCGGAAAACTTCTTTGAAAGCCACCAAAAGCAAATACACCACAACATCACTAATACATGGTGCATTATAACACAGAAAATGGATCAAAAATATATATAGATCATATAGAAAGAGTTTTGTTTGGATATAACAAATTTGTTTAACAAACAAAGTTTCCGAATTAGACCTGAACAATAGTGTTACAAGAGACGGGGTAAGGTTGCTGAGCATCTTTGCGCAGAGGGCCTATTCATGATACTAACCTGTATGCTACCACAAAGTTATGTTATTCCCATGCTTAAATATTTCTATTACCATAATAATCCTAAGTATTGGGATAGATAGGCCTGAGCAGTGCAGACCCAGATCAAACTACTCCTTCAGGAGCAGTCTGATCAGGGTCTACACTGTTTGCCATTCTGTCTGCACCTTTTGTACCCCTTGCTGGATCATGAAACAACTTGTTAATATTTTAGGAGAATTACAGTAAGTCCTCAAGGTGTCTGAATTTTTTGAATTTTTATGGTAATTATATCCACTTTCAATCCTTAGTAGATCACTGTACAGGTCCTTAACTGGTAAGGAAATGCACTTAGTATATATATATATATATATATATATATATATATTTCCTGTCATTTGACCTGTTTTAAACACGGGGTCACTGGCAAACAATGCAGGCCCAGATCAGATGCCGCAAAATGCGGCATCTGATCAGGATCTTCACTGTTGGCAGAACATTCTACCATTTTCAAGTCAACTGAACCCGACACCTCTTTATTTCGAAATGGACTCCTGCTATACAGAAGGCTAAAGATTCCATTCAGTACAAAATGGGTATTCCATCCAGTTCTTTTTTTTGCAATACAATTAATTGACTAGGCTATAATATTCCACTGGAATCATTTTCCTAATTAGGACTATATTTCACCCATTTCACTGAACTAGCTCTCAGGCAGGTCTGTAATTTTCAACTACTTCATTTAACCCTTATCTTGCTGTTCACGACAACCCCTATCTTTGCAAACAGTATAGATCCAGATCAGATGGCTTCTGAAGAAGCCATCTGATCAGGATCTACACTGTTTGGCATTCAGTTTATGAATTTGTAGCAATAAATTACATCAGGTAATTTGATTGGTTGAAAGACAGATATGGGTGTGGCTTAAATGAATATTCAGCAAGAGAAGGGTTAAATTACATATGACATACTAATTAGCTATGGACTGGTCCATTTCCAATTTTAGGGCTGTCTGGTAAGTTCTATTTGTTTTAAGTTTTACAGATATTCCTATACTTAGAAAACAGTGTGGAGCATAATCAGATGCTTTGTTATGTGGCATCTGATCTTGATCCATATGTCAAACCATATCATGTTTTGTTTGTTTGTTTGATTTGAAGTTTAACGTCCCCATTCAAGCCATATTGTCTGTGGTAGTAGACTGTCAGCTGCCCTAGAATTTTCCTTGCTGCTGTAAGGGTTAAATCAGCTCAGAGTACCAGGGCAGGGACAGAAAACCCTACGGGGGTTATTCTGAATTCCAGTGTAAAGTTAATGATGGACGGACCACGGGACAGGCCACGGCATGAGCTGACCTGGAGCTTCGCTTCAGGTGAGCTAATAATAAAGTCAGAGAACAACAAAATGTTGGTCAAGGTAAAAAAAGGTCAAATATGGATGCTTGCATTTAAGTTGCCATCCCCAGATACAAGTTTGTACCAAGGATCATTTCTGAAGCTCTTTTAGTTCTTGAAAAATGAACTTGACCATTTGGGTGAATGCTAGGGTGGTCACATTATAAATTTTCACAAAATCAGTGAACCATAAAATGTAGGTCAAGATCAAATATGGATGCTTGCATTTAAACTTGCCATTCCTAGATACAAGTTTGTACCAAGTATGGCTAATGAAGCTCTATTAGTTCTGCAGAAATAAACTTGACTATTTGGGTGAACACTAGGGTAGTCACAAATTTTCAAAAAGTCAGTGAACCATGAAATGTAAATGTAAGTCTATGTCAAATATGGATGCTTGCATTAAACTTGCCATCCCCAGTTACAAGTTTGAACGAAGTAACATAAATCAAGCTCGAACAGTTCTTCAGATAAAAGCTTGACAATTTGGGTGAACACAAGGGTAGTCACAAATTTTCACAAAGTCAGTGAACCATGAAATGTAGGTCTAGGTCAAATATGGATGCTTGCATTAAACTTGCCATCCCCAGTTACAAGTATAAACGAAGTAACATAAATTAGTTCTTCAGAAATAAACTTGACCGTATGGATGACTGCTAGGGTGGTCACATTATAAATTTTCACAAAGTCAGCGAACCATAAAATGTAGGTGAAGATCAAATATGGATGCTTGCATTTAACTTGCCATCCCTAGATACAAGTTTGTACCAAGTATGGCTAATGAAGTTCTAATACTTCTTCAGAAATAAACTTGACCATTGATGAATGCTCAGGGTGGTTGCAAATTTTCCCAAAGTCAGTGAAACATGAAATGTAAGTCTATGTCAAATATGGATGCTTGCATTACTAAACTTGCCATCCCCAGTTACAAGTTTGAACGAAGTAACATTAATCAAGCTCGAATACTTCTTCAGAAATAAACTTGACTATTTGGGTGAATACTAGGGTGGTCGCAAATTTTCACAAAGTCAGTGAACCATGAAATGTAGGTCTAGGTCAAATATGGATGTTTGCATTAAACTTGCAATCCTTGTTTTTTTTTGGTTTGGGTTTTACGGCCCTTTCAAGATTATTTCACTCATATCGAGCCGATCGTTAATCAGAGGTGGGCGAGAACCGGAGTACCCGGAGAAAAACCACCTGACCTTCCGTTGCAGAACTTGGCGTCTCACACGTGGCCCGAGCGAGGCTCGAACCTACGGCGGTGAGAGACCTAATGACTAAGAGTCAGCGCTCTTATCCACTAGGCCACGGAGGCCCGTCTTGCAATCCTTGACTATTTGGGTGAATGCTAGGGTGGTCACAAA
The DNA here is from genome assembly GCA_963580285.1 of Lucinisca nassula. Taxonomy (NCBI): domain Eukaryota; kingdom Metazoa; phylum Mollusca; class Bivalvia; order Lucinida; family Lucinidae; genus Lucinisca; species Lucinisca nassula. Next base: position 88,481,096 of record OY757017.1, read on the forward strand.
TTTTCACAAGGGCGATGAACCAAGAAATGTAGGGACAGGTCAAACATGGAGGCTTGCATTAAACTTGCCATCCCCAGATACAAGTTTGTACCAAGTATGGCTATTATGAAGCTCTAATAGTTCCTGAGAAATAAACTTGACCATTTGGATGAACACTAGGGTGGTCACAAATGTTGACGGTTTAATGGACTGATGAAGTGACAGAAAATTGGACTCCTATTTCGTGCCATGCTAATAGCAGGCGCAAGAACGGACAGAAAATTGGACTCCTATATCACGCCATGCTAATAGCAGGCGTAACAATCAGCTAGCTAGGGGTTGAGGGTTTCATCCCTGGCTTCTCCAGACTTTCAAATGAGTCTTTAAACCCAGGGTTCCCCTCTCTGTATGACCTTAACTGTTGGTGGGCTGTAAAAACTCAAATACACACACCTTATACAGTGAAACTTAAAAATGGCTTGAACACCTTTGGGACCATGAAAATTTGTTTGAGACAGTGGTAGTTCAAGCCTCTGAGGGTTCATAGCCAACCTCATCTTGCTGAATATTCATTTAAGCCACACCCATTTCTGTCTATCAACCAATCAAATTACTTGATGTAATTTATTGCTACAAATTCATAAACTGAATGCCAAACAGTGTAGATCCTGATCAGATGGCTTCCTCAGAAGCTATCTAATCTGGATCTACACTGTTTGCAAAGATAGGGGTTGTCGTGAACAGCAAGATAAGGGTTAAAGCTTCTATAAGATAAAGGTATGCTGTGTGTACTCATTAGAATCACCTCATTTAGATGATTCTAATGAGTACACATGTCATGCCTTTTCATAATGAAAAACACTCCTAAATTATACCAAGACGAGGCAGTTCTACTGAGTACAAACAACATATTTTTTCATGGTAAAAAATGATCATGTAATACTTAACTCTTATCATGCTGTTCACGGCAACCCCTATCTTTGGAAACAGTGTAGATCCAGATCAGATGGCTTCTGAAGAAGCCATCTGATCAGGATCTACACTGTTTGGCATTCAGTTTATGAATTGTAGCAATAAATTACATGAAGTAGTTTGATTGGTTGACAGACAGAAATGGGTGTGGCTTGAATGAATATTCAGCAAGGTAAGGGTTACATATTTTTTATCAGGAGCTTCAGGACAAAATCTCTAGGGACTCAAGCAGAGGTCCAATCAACCATAGTAAAGTCAAGCAATTTAAGTTTTACCGTATGCTTAAGTTACACTAATAAAAAGCGAAATATTCTAGAAAATACATTTTTATACATTTTTGTTGTCATAACTGACCATGATATCTATGTCAGAACATGCGTTGTTGGCAAGGAATACCAGTATATTTCATATAAACTCAGAACATCACTTCCTGGCACAAACAAATCTACCGTATTTATGCTCAGTATTCAGACACCTCAACTCCTAATGATACTCATGTAAAGTTTGAACAAGCATGGTTTACTACCCGATTTTGTGTCTGGAAGTAGCTAGGTGGGTGGGCAGCAAACAGTGTAGACAGTATACACATATGGAAAAACGAAAACTATATGTCCCCCAGTAATCATGCCGACGGCAAAATATATAGAATAAATTCCACTGAAGGCTATGTTGCACCTGTGGGGACACAAAGTCAGTGACCATGAAATATAGGCCAAGGTCAAACACGGATCCTTGCAATAAAGTTGCCATCCCTAGATGCAAGTTTGTACCAAGTATTATTAAAGAAGCACTTATGGACTTAAACATTAGGGTGAAGGTAGGGTTGACACAAATAGTTCACGAAGTCTGTAAACTATGAAATATATAGATCAAGAACAAAATATGGATGCTTGCATTATAGTTGCCATCCTGTACCAAGTATCACTAATGGTTCTGGAGAAATGGTCTTGAATATTAGGGTGAACACTAGGGTGGATGCCAATATGTTGAATGAACTGAAAAACAGGCTCCTAAATCGTGCCATGCTGAAAGCAGATGTGACAAAACTAAACAAAATGGTCGTTTTTCTAAATAATCTATACACTTGCTTTTAATATAACTTTACTGTGCGGTCTCAACAAAAGCATTAGATATATATATATAACAAGAGGGCCCATAGGACCCTAAATTGCTACCCTGCGTGTCACTGTCTCTAGTACATTCTATTTATAGCTCTGGTGGCCATCTTGTTTATCAGAGTGGAAAGATTTTAGCTATTTTGGTAGGGAGTCACAAAGGCAACATTCTTGTGAAGTTTGAATCAAATTGGCCCAAGGGTTTAGAAGGAATTCACATTTGAAGCAAATTTATGTTTTTCTATTTTTAGCTCTGGCAGCCATCTGAACAATTTTAGCTGTATTGGTAGGGAGCCACCTAGGTAACATTCCTGTGAAGTTTGAAATCAAACTGGCCCATGGGTTTAGGAGGAGTTTCATTTAAAGCAATTTTACAATGTTTTTCTATTTTTAGCTCTGAGGCCATTTTGCTCATCGGAGCAGAACAGTTTTAGCCATTTTTGTAGAGGGTCACATAAGCAACATCCTAAGAAGATTGAATGAAATTGGCCTAAGGGTACAGGAGGAGTTGTCGTTTAAAGATTTTTCCATTTTTAGCTCTGGTGGTCATTTTTTTCTTTGGAGCGGAATGATTTTAGCTATTTTGGTACGGATCCGCCCATGCAACATTTCTGTGATTTGTGAATCAAATTGGCCCAAGGGTACACAAGGAGTTCATATTTGAAGCGAATTTACTATGTTTATCTATTTTTAGCTCTGGTGGCCATTTTGCTCATTGCAGCAGAACTGTTTGAGCTATTTTGATAGAGGGTTACCTAAGCAACATTCCTATGAAGTTTGAATGAAATTAACCCAAGGGCACAGGAGGATTTGTCATTTAAAGACTTTTCTATTTTTAGCTCTGGTGGCCATCTTCTTTATTGGTGATGATGATTTCGTGTTTAACGATGCGTCAAGCCTCTTTGTAGGTCACAAGCGTCAATCGGTTAATATTATTGTTCATTGGAGTGGTACTACGGTTTTAGCTATTTTGGTAAGGAGTCATCTAGGCAATATGAAGTTTGAATCGAATTGGCCCATGTGTTTAGGAGGAGTTCACGTTCGAGTGAGTGAGTGTTTGAGTTTTACTTCCCACCAACAGCTAAGGTCATACAGAGACAGGACCTCGGTTTAAAGACTCATCCGAAAGTCTGGAGAAGCCTGGGATAGATCCTGCGATCCCTGGTTTACAAGGCGAGTAGCATAACCACTACACCACGGAGGATTCTGAGTTCACATTTGAAGCAAATATACAATATTTTTCTATTTTTAGCTCTGGCTGCCATTTTGCTCATTGGAGCCTTCGACCAATTTTAGCTTTTTTAGTAGAGGGTCACCTAAGTAACATTCCTATGAAGTTTGAATGAAATTGGCCCAAGGGTACAGAAGGATTTGTTGTTTAAAGATTTTTCTATTTTTTCGGGCACTCGTGGCCATCTTGTTCAACGGAGCGGAAGGAGTTTAGCCATTTAAGTAGGCAGCCACCCAGGCAACATTCCTGTGAAGTTTGAATCAAATTGGTCCAATGGTTTAGGAGGAGTTAGATTTAAAGCAAATTGCTGACGACATACAACGCACAACTTACGACGCACGACGGACATTGACTGATCACAATAGCTCACCATGAGCACTTCATGCTCAGGTGAGCTAAAAAGAAGTTACAGCATATTAATGTGTTCTATGTTACTTACTCAACAGAAATCAAAGAACAGTTATCGTGACACAAAAACACAAATTAATTCCTAGTAAAAGTCCTCCATTTAATCGACAAGATAGGATTCCATCATTACCATTTACAAGGCAAATTGATTTAACATTCTGCTCTTAGTTGACGCAACTTGACAGCAATCAGCAATCACAATGACGAGATCAGAATGGATCAACATTCCAAGAAATATTGGCTTCACCGTTCACTCACACTGTCATTAAACCGTCCCATAATCACATCAGCTAGACTTATAAGCATATGGTAAGCTCTTTGACTGTGGTAACAGTTCTAACATCACATAATGTCAACACTCGCCATGCTGACTCTGGAAATTTCCTTCTTTGAAAACAGCATAGATCCAGATCAGCTGGCTTCTTTGAAGCCAGCTGATCTGGATCTATACTGTTTTCCATTCTGCTTCTGAATCCATGGTTTTGTTTGTTTATTTGTTTGATTTGAGGTTTAACGTCCCCATCAACACTGTATAGGTCATTTTGGAGATATTGCTTCCAATTTTGTGGGACTATTACCCGACATTGAGATGAAATGACATCTAAAGCCCTGTCGCCCAATGAAACCAACAGGGTTTAACTGAATCCATGGCAATAAAACTTGAAATCATGCAAAACAATGGCTGAAAATTGGAGAGGAGTGTAGCAAATTGAAGTATTCAGCATGGGAAGGGTTAACAACTCCATTTTTAACCCTTCTCTTGCTGAATATTCATTTTACCCACACCCATTTCTGACTTTGAACCAATTAGGTTACTTGATGTAATTTTTTCCTAGAAATTCATAAATTGAATGTCAAACAGTGTAGATCCTGATCAGATGGCTTCTTCAGAAGCCATCTGATCTGGATCTACACTGTTTCCAAAGATAGAGGTTGTCGTGAACAGCAAAGTGGGGGTTTACTAGGGAATTCATCTGTCACATTGCCAAAAATAATGTCAAAAGAACCTGCATCAAAATGAGTACCAATCTAGTAGGGGCCATCATTGCCATAATGGTTAAGAGTGCCGAGTCCTAATCATTAGGTCTCTCACTGCTGGCTCGGGTCACGTGTGAGACATCAAGTTCTGCAACTGAAGGTCTGATGATTTGATGGTTTAATTTGCCCCTGGTACTCCAATTTTTGCCCAACCTCTAGTTAACGATCAGCTCGAAATAAGTCAAATAATCATGAAAGGGCCATGAAACCAAACCCAAAGCCCATGCATCTGGTAGATGTAGGGATACAGTTATTCCAAAACAGGTCCTGATAATATTTCCCTTGTCTGCAACATATTGTCTTGTATTGTCAGTCTATTAAAGCAATCATTTAAATTACTAGTCTTAGCCCATTTTGTACCGAAAAGCCCAAAAAGGGTAATTTGCAAACAAAGCAAGCCCAGATCCGATGCCACAGAATGCGGCTTCTGATCAGGGCCTACACTGTTTACAAAAAGTTCAGCCATTTTCCAAATAGATTTTAAAGAGAACACGACCTGACACCCCGAAATTTTGAAATGGACTTAGTGTGCTATTCATAAGTTTGGTACAAAAAGGTTAAAAATATTAACCCTTGTCCTGCTGAGCCCGGATATGCATTATTTTCCAAACAATGAAGATCCAGATCAGATGGCTTCTGAGGAAGCCATCTGATCAGGATCTACATTGTTTGCCAGTCAGATTGTGAATTTGTTGCAATAATTTGCATCAAATAATCTGATTGGCTGATAATCGGTTGTGGGAGTGGCATATATGAATATTCAGCAGGACAAGGGTTAATTAGGCAGACAGACAATATTTCAATCAACAGAACCTTCACCAAACACAGTAAGCCCCCCACTAGAGTTTTTGTTTTTATTCCTTATTTCACTTGTCTGCAGCACTGCCTTGGTCTGTCTGTCATTCTTATGAGCCCCGCCAAGCGAATTTGTGTCTTCGAGCATTCCTTCATGACAAATTTTAACTGCGCATGCCCAGCCATTCAGAGGAGCAAGGAATATGGATTTTTGTCTGAAGGTTCCTCTTGATTCACTGCTTGTATGAACGAGCAGCGAAGGTTCTGGCGAGACTGCGCGGATGCGCAGGCTCGCCTGAACCTTTGCTGCTCGCATAGGCGATAAGTACCAAAATCACTTGACGGGGCCCTTATAAACTAGTCTTACCGGTAATAATAATAATAATTTAAAAGCAGACTAAGCATATATAATCCAACCATAAGCATTGCAGTATTAGAATCAACAAGGATCAAAGGAACTTCCTTACCTGTATGTTTTCAGTAAGACAAAAGTGTGTAACTCATTAACAGGTATCAGACCTCCTGAAACAAGGTACATTGCTCAAGAAAAGAAACAGTAAGAGAGACGAAGAGATAATTTTCTTGATTTCATGTAAGAAATGTATGTTGTGGGTACTTGTTTTTTTAACCCAAACATCCCAGTCAAACACTATCTAGGTCATCTTGGAGACATTGCTTCCAATTCTGTGGGACTTTTACTGAAATTGAATGACATCTTAAACCCTGCCACCCAATGAAACCAACAGGGTTTATATGCATGGATGGTCCAACTAGCACCACTTTACCTGGGCAGGCTTAGCCTTAGATCCTCTAAGTGGTTTACCAGTACTCGTGTGAGGATTCTAACAAGTACCCAACACAAAAGTTTTCGCCCAGACATTTTCATGGGGTATTCTGTCCCTAAATAGGGTATACTGTGACACAGCCTGTACTACTTCTTAGGACACAGTCTCAAAAATTTTGAAGCTCATAACAATTGTCGTCTGCTTTGCCGTCAACCAGTTACTTTAAAAGTCATTTTTGCAAACAGTGTGGGTCCCGATCAGACTGCTCCTCAAGGAGCAGTCTGATCTGGACCCACACTGTTTGCCTGTATGCAAAATTATTTTTAAAAAGTTTGCAAGAAGATTCAGCAGATGACATTAGCAGACGACATTTGAAGATGCATTTTTTTTTTCGGCAACTTAAGGGTTAATTTTAAGCAGAACTAAGAATATGAAAATTTATCTCATTTGATGATATGTATGCCTTTTCTTCCTTCATTCTACACCTTTTCATTATCGGCCAAGTCACCGGACTAAGAATCTCACTGCAAAACAGTGGGTATAAATCTGACTAAAGCTTTCAATTTTTGAAGGTTAATGATTCACACAGAAGTAATCAAGGCATAAGACAACTACAAGTTTGAAAAGCTTTGTGGATCATGCCATTATATACAATAAACTGTTAAGAATTTATTACCAACAAAATGGAACTGAAAATCAAAAGAAGATTGCTGAGGTAGTAGGTACTGAGGTTTAATTGATGCTGCAACCCTTGAATGTCATTTCGAATTTGGATACATGTCAGTCTCTTATATTTAGCATTTTTTTTGCTATGAAAAGCTGTGAGATTTTTCTAATTTCTGCATCAAGCACGGATTGTGGGTGTTTGTAATGTATAGCCTTGTAAATCTCACTTTTTCCTTTATAAGGTAGGGATTTCAGGGGTGTTCATTATACAAACTTCAGGGCTGTTCGTTACACAAACTTCAGGGGTGTTCATTATACAAACTTCAGGGCTGTTCATTACACAAACTTCAGGGCTGTTCATTATGCTAACTTCCGGAGTGCCTGTTCATTATACAAACTTCATGGGTGTTCATTATACAAACTTCAGGGCTGTTCATTACACAAACTTCAGGGGTGTTCATTATACAAACTTCAGGAGTGCATGTTCATTATACAAACTTCAGGGCTGTTCATTGTACAAACTTCAGGGGTGTTCATAACACAAACTTCAGGGGTGTTAATTATACAAACTTCAGGGCTGTTCATTACACAAACTTCAGGGGTGTTCATTATACAAACTTCAGGAGTGCATGTTCATTATACAAACTTCAGGGCTGTTCACTGTACAAACTTAAGGGGTGTTCATAACACAAACTTCAGGGGTGTTAATTATACAAACTTCAGGGCTGTTCATTACACAAACTTCAGGGGTGTTCATTATACAAACTTCAGGAGTGCATGTTCATTATACAAACTTCAGGGCTGTTCACTGTACAAACTTAAGGGGTGTTCATTACACAAACTCCAGGAGTGCATGTTCATTATAGAAAACTTCATGGATGTTCATTACACAAACTTCAGGGGTGTTCATTATACAAACTTCAGGGCTGTTCATTACACAAACTTCAGGGATGTTCATTATATAAACTTCAGGGGTGTTCATTACACAAACTTCAGGGGTGTTCATCATATAAACTTCAAGGGCATTCATTTTACAAACTTCAGGGGCATTCATTACACAAACTTCAGGAATGTATGTTCATTACACACACTTCAGGGGTGTTCATTATACAAACTTCAGGGGTGTTCATTATACAAACTTCAGGGGCATTCATTACACAAACTTCAGGAGTGCATGTTCATTACACAAAATTCAGGGTGTTCATTACACAAACTTCAGGGGCATTCATTACACAAACACGTTAACATGATAGCATTACCTCTCAAAGAAAGGGAGGAAAAGAGGTAGAAGTGACAGAAGAGATGATTAAAGAGGGAAAATAGGGGAGTTGGAAGAGGAAGAATGAAAGAGTGAGAAGAAACAAGAATCCCCCCAACTCCAGCCCTTTGAACCTGCTTCAGGGCAGCAGTATCTACAAGACATAGGAACTTATTTTCTGAAATGCAACAATATTCTATGCATTTACAGAATAGACCAACTACATAATATTACACATAGCCTTTGTAAGCAATGAACACATCTTTTCTTCTTACTTTCCGAGAAAAAAGGCTTGACATTTCATGTCAATCATTTGCTGGGCAGCAAAAGGTTCATACTACACTGCAAAGTTAGGGGTTGTTGTGTTCAGTGGGATAAGGGTTAACCCCTTAAAAACATTCCTTTACTCTAGCACATTGTTACCTTCACAAGCTTGTTAGTGGCCTAATCGATGTGAACAATATATTTGTTTGTTGTATTGCAGTTTAACGGCCTAATCAACACTATTTAGGTCATTTTTGAGCAAGTCAGTTTACCTATCCACACTTTGCCTGAGCTGCAGCAGAGGCTTATACGTAAGAGGTTATCCAGTGAGGTTCACATTCTTTTGCCAGAAACTGACAACTGCCCTTCTTGAATCAGTGGAAGGGAGAGAAAGACCATACAAAAGATTTCATGATCAATCTCCATGAAAGAATGTTGCCGACCCCAACAGGTATCGAACCAGCGTCTTCCTGATCACCAGTCAGACACACATCCGACTGAGCTACTGAGACTGGAAAGGTACAATATCTAATACTCTGTTTTGTTTTTGCTGCAAAATATGAGTAGTTTTTGCAGATGTAATAGCTACTCACATTTTTCAGCACAAAATATGAGCATACTTTCCATAGTATGGAAAATGGTCAAAGTTTTAGGTCCACCCCCACCCCATGCATGAAACAGGTTAACCCATTGCATGCTAGTGGACTCTTCCATTGCTACATGTTGGACAAGTCCGTCTGTCATATAAGGGGTGTTACCGGTAGGCCAATTTTTTTTGTTTTTATTCTATTTTTGATGGAAAATTCTGTTAGCAAATAGTGCAGGTCCTTATCAGACACCACGTTCTGACAGCAAGAAGCAAATCCTGACAGGACTGGGTAGTACCTGCTTGGGCCTTGCCATCTCTTCAAGATTGTTTGTTTGTTTTGGGGTTTAACGTCCCCGTCAACACTGTAAAGGTCATTTTGGAGACGTTGCTTCCAATTTTGTGGGACTTTTACCCGACATTGAGATGCAATGACATCTAGAGAAATCTGTGACCTTGGCAGGTGTTGGGGTAGTGCTAAAGACAACTTCGGACAAAATCTAGATTTATGACACTAGTAAGCTGCCATGACAAGAGTGTTACAAAACTTTGATGCAACACTTTATATTGAGCAAATTCAACACTGACATGAAAACAGTAATTCTCGTTACTTTCCGTTACTTTCCAAAGTTCAAAAACAAAGCTCACACACTAAACTGACACCTGCCTCAGGTAACAGAACTGTATGTGATATATAATCATGTAATTGCTTGCTAATAGCTCTATTAGCACAGGCAGCTTTAATGATGTGATGATTCTGAAAACTATCAGATAATATGGTCTATGATAAACATAGAAAAAAGATGAACCTGCATGAGCAAACAGAAGAGATCCACATCAGAATGAAGCTTCTGCCACTAGCTTTAACCCTTTTGTACCAAATGGAATCTTCCTCCTTATATAAAACATGAGTCCATTTCAAAATTTAGGGGTGTAAGGTTTTGTTTTCTTCAAAATCTGTTTGGAAATAGGCTGAAAATTATGCAAACAGTGTAGGCCCTGATCAGATGCCACAGAATGTCTGATCTGGGCCTGCACTGTTTGCCACGGTACTCATTTAAGGGGTTCCAGTCTGTTAATAATGTGATTTTTGATTTTGTTTCGTTTTACAGCCCTTTCAAAATTATTTCATTCAGTGTTTCATCACGTGAACAAGTCCGTGAAATAAAGACCCCCTAAACCCCACTTTATATAGAGAAAACTGGGGTTTATGGGGGGTAAACATTATTTTCCTTATTTCTGCTCCCAGACATAGGTTTTGGGTACTCATTGAGGCGGTTCTAACGAGCACCCAAAACCTATGTTTGGAGCAGAAATAAGGAAAATATTACAAATTTTCATCAGAAAAAAATACATTTTTTGAGGTTTGAAAAAAATGTACTATATCACACGGGTGTGTTATTGTAATGTTGGTTTAACGGTCCTTTCAAGATTACTTTCACTTATTTCACGCTCATCATCAAGATACACAGCACCTTAAAATTCACCTCACCCAATCACCACTTGGGAGAAATTAGTGCCTTAGAAAACAGCTAACCCTCATCCTGCTGTTCCCGACAACCCCCTCTCTTTACAAACATTGTAGACCCAGATCAGCTGGCTTCTGAAGAAGCCATCTGATCAGGATCTACATTGTTTGTCATTCAGTTTGTGAATTTGAAGGAAAATATTACATCATGTAATCTGATTGGCTGAAGGTCAAGAATGGGATTGGCTAATTTAAATATTCAGCAGGATAAGGGTTAAGACCTGGAGGAGAAGAGGAACAAAGTCATCCTATTTGGTCTATCCAGGCAGATTTCCAAATTACACAAGTCATGGTAAGTCACCACAACATACACATCAACCTCCTTGTGAAACTGTTGTCTTACCCAACACTGAGTTGAAATGACAAGACCTGCCACCCAAAGAAACTTCTAGGGGTTATAACAAGCTTTGCCTGCCTTCTAAGCGGTTTACCAGTTCTCGTGTTCGTACAGTTTCAGCGCTGCGTGGAAGCACCATGCAGCCAAATCTATTTCTCTGAGCCCAGATGGGCGGGGGACGCCAACGCCAACATTTATGGATAATAGAACAGCAAAATGTCCAAGCTAGGATACAACTTGCACAGGGGCATTGGATTCTACCAGCAATGACATATTGAGGAAGAGGTGGTATTATCTTGACTGAAATATGAAATAACTACTTTGAAGTCTCTTTTATCTGGAGCCGCAAAAATATTCACAAAAACCCAACAACACTTGCCTACTTCAGGTGTATTAATATTCAGAAATTGCATCTAAATATTGTGATTATCATGAAAATCAGGTGGGGAAATTGAATGAGCATTTGATCGACACACACAAAAAGGAACTTTTAGCAAATTACGCAAAAACCAAATAAAATCTATTATCCTCATAAGCAGATAACACATCCGTGTAATAAAGTTTTCTTTCATATCTCAGAAACATTTTGTGACGCAAATTTGTTTTTTTTTGTTTTTTTTCATTTCTGCTATTAACATAGATTGAAGGTGCTCATTAGAACCACATCGTGGAGGCAGTTTTAAAGAGTACCTACAATTTCATTTTAGAGCAAAAATAAGGAAAACCAGAGGACCATTGGTCCTGAATCGCTCACCTGACTTTTCTGAGGAAGTCCTCAAAGACTTTAATATGTGATCTTTGGCCAAGAGGGACCGAAGGTCTGTGTAACTGGGTGGGGATCTCAACTGTTTCCGAGATATTAAGCATTCAATGCAATAAAGGGAGTTGCCCCCCCCCCCCCCCCACTGGAACCGTAGGTCCAACGGTCCATTACACTGAATGCGACAAGAATATATATGGTTTATGGGTGGGGATCTTAACCGTTTCCGAGATATTAAGCATTTTGTGGAAAAAAGGGGGTTAGGCATGCCCCCCTCCCTCACCCAGGGACCCCCCGGGTCCAAAGGTCCATGTCACTGAATGCGCCTTATCATAAGGAACAAGAATATATATGGTTTGTGGGTGGGGATCTTAACCTTTTCCGAGATATTAAGCATTTTGAGCAAAAAAGGGGGAGGGGCATGCCCCCACCCCCCCCCCCCCCCCCCCGGACCCCTGGTACCCCAGGGTCCAAAGGTCCATGTCACTGAATGCGCCTCATCATAAAGAACAAGAGTATTATATGGTTTATGGGTGGGGATCTTAACCGTTTCCGAGATATTAAGCATTTAATGCAAAAAAGGGGGTGGGGCATGCCCCCCTGGGACCCCCGGGTCCAAAGGTTTATGTCACTTAATGCGCCTTATGATCAGGAACAAGAATATATATGGTTCATGGATAGAGATCTTAACCGTTTCCGAGATATTAAGCATTTTGTGCAAAAAAAAAGGGGTGGGGCATGCCCCCCCCCCCCCCGGACCCCTGGTACCCCATGGTCCAAAAGTCCATGTCACTGAATGGGCCTCATCATAAGGAACAAGAGTATATATGGTTTATGGGTCGGGATCTTAACCGTTTCCGAGATATTAAGCATTTTGTGCAAAATAGGGGTGGGGCATGCCCCCCCCCCCCCCCCCCCGGGAAACCCCGGTACCCAAAGGTCCATGTCACTGAATGCGCCTTATCATAAGGAACAAGAATATATATGGTTTATGGGTCGGGATCTTAGCTGTTTTGGAGATATTAAGCATTTTGTGCCAAAAAGGGAGTGGGGCATGCCCCCCCGGGGGGGCCAGGGTTCCAAAATCCACGTCACTAAATGTGCCTCATCATAAGGAATAAGAATATATATGGTTTAGTGGCATTATTTGTAACAGTTTGCAAGATATCAGACATTTCTACTTTTTCCCATACAAATGCCCATGTTACCAAATTTAACCTTGGCGTAAAATAGGTCAAGGTCATCCCAGGGACACCATTTATGCAATTTATGATGGGCCCATGTCCCAGGTGCTACATGCCAAGTTTCATGCAAATCGGCCCAGTGGTTCCGGAGGAGAAGATTTTTGAAGGGTTTTTACCATATATGGGCATGGCGGCCATCTTGGTCATGTGACCTAGACCAAAAATGCAAACTTTCGTTCCCCCACCCCATGGAGCCTCCACATGAAATTTGACTACAATCGGCCCAGCGGTTCCGGAGGAGAAGACGTTTGAAAATGTGAACACACACACACACAGAATTTTTGCCTGGCCATACTATCAGCTCACCAATGAGCCTTCGGCTCAGGTGAGCTAATAATATACTGGTATACCCCTGTAAATCCTAGTTTTCTCCATATAAAGTGGGACGTACAGGGGTGTTCATTACTTGACTTGTTAATGTAATTTTGTATTCAGTCCCAGTCCAACTGAACCCTTATCCCACTGAACACGAAAACCCATACCTTTGCAAACAGTGTACATCAATTGCTATATGTTGGACAAATCCATTTGTCATATAAGGGGTGCCAGGCCTACTTTTATTCTATTTTTGACAGAAAATTCTGTCAGCAAATAGTGCAGGCCCTGATCAGATGCTGCGTTCTGCGGCATCTGATCTGGGCCTGCAATGGTTGCCAAGGTACCCCTTGCAATGGGCAAAGAACAGCTTTTATATAACAACAATCTGAATTGCAAGGCTAACACACCCGAGTGATAATGTGTTTGGGTTCTACATCCCATCAACTACTAAGGTCATGTGGAGACAGGACCTTGGTAAAAGACTCATCTCAAATTCTGGAGAAGCCAAGAATCCCATGTGACACTAGGTATGATTTCTTTCAAACCTGCATTAAACAATCACCTGAGAGAATATACAGCTCAGGGTCCAAAATTAAGCTCGCATTTAAGCTGAATGCAAGTGAGAATTTCAAAATGCAAGGCCAAAATATTTGTACAAGAAATATTTGTCAGACCGTCGGTAAAAAAAACAAAAATATGGTTGATATCTATATTATATTAAAATATGCAATTTGGCAATTTGCATAAATACTACACATACAAGTTAATCATCACTGTTGCTCTTGAAAAATTTCTGCTCTTATTAAAGGATTTTTTTTTTAAATTGAGTTGATTTTCATTTTAGCTGGTAGATCTTTTTTGTAACAAGCTAAATTTTGCTTGTGGCAAAAAAACTTAGTTTGGACCCTGCAGCTGCTTGCTTAAAACAGATGATGATGGGTAGTACAGTCATCTTTTACTGGAACAAATGCCAGCTTGCTTGAATCAGGTTGCTTGCTTAATAGAGGTGGTCACTTTGTCAGGATCAGTGTATGTAGACTGTGGTTGCTTATTTGAATGACCTCAATGAGGCCTGATTCGCTCACCTGAGTGTCACTGTCTCTAGTACATTCTATTTATACTTGTGAAGTCTGATTAAAATTGGCCCAAGGGTTTAAGGAGGAATTCATGTTTGAAGCAAATTTATGTTTTTCTGTTTTAGTATTTGAAGGGAGCCACCTAGGTAACATTTCTGTGAAGTTTGAATCGAATTGGCTCAAGGGTTTAGGAGCAGTTTGCATTTGAAGCAAATTTACGATGGTTTTCTATTCTGGGGTATTAGCCATTTTGGTAGAGAGTCACCTAAGCAACATTCCTATGAAGTTTGAATGAAATTGGCCCAAGGGTACAGGAGGAGTTGTGGTTTAAAGATATTTTCTATTTTCAGCTTTGGTGGCCATCTAGTTCATCAGAGTGGAATGATTTTAGCTATTTTGGTAGGGAGTCACCTAGGCAACATTCCTGTGAAGTTTGAATCAAACTGGGCCAAAAGGGTTTAGGAGGGGTTCACGTTTAAAGCAAATTTATGATATTTTTCTATTTTTAGCTCTGGCTGCCATTTTGCTCATTCGAGCAGAACCATTTTACATGTAGCTATTTTGGTAGAGGGTCACCCAAACAACATTCCTATGAAGTTTGAATGAAATAGGCCCATGGGTACAGGAGGAGTTGTCGTTTAAAGATTTTTTTTTTATTTTAAGGTCTGGTGGCCATATTGTTCATCGGAGCAGAACAATTTTAGCTATTTTCGTAGGGAGCCACCCAGGCAACATTCCAATGAACTCTGAATCAAATTGACCCAAGGGTTTAGGAGGAGTGTGCATTGGTAGCACGTCGGACGACGGACATTCACTTATCACAATACCTCACCATGAGTACTCCGTTCTCAGGTGAGCTAACAGTAGTGTATACTTTGGTAAACCCCAATTTTTTCCATCATAAGTGGGCTTTACAGGGGTATACAACTATTCATTATGCAACATTATAATTCTGGCCCCTTTAACCCCACTTTTACATAGTAAAACTGGAGTTTAAAGAGGCATACATTATTTTTCTTATTTCTGCATTAAATCATAGATTCTGGGATTCACATAATCTATGATTTGAGCAGATATATGAAAAGTATGGGACATATTATTGTTCTTATTTCTGCTCTAATCCATAGATTGTGGGTACATAGTGCATACCTGTAGGTGCATAGTACCCACAATCTATGATTTGAGCAGATAGATGAAAAATATGAGAATATTTATCTGAAAAGTTTCATTTTCGGGGGGGGGGGTATCAAAATTTTCAATTTGAAGAGGCATATTTTTGTGGTATAACTAAGCCTTTTCATAGCACAGACTTTTTTTTTTCAGTAAAATATTTTAGTTACTCTGCAAACTAAAATGAAATGTATCACACAACATGTCATCATTGTCATGGACAAAGCTAAATGTAATGGCAACATGCATACCTCTAGATAAGGCGCTTTTTTCATCCGAAAAGTACTATTATTTTTCTTATTTCTGCATGGAAACATATGTTGTGGGTACTCATTAGAAGCGACTCGACGAGGCGCTTCTAATGAGTACCCACAACATATGTTTTCGTGCAGAAATAAGAAAAATAATATTTGGATATCCCCTCTTGATCTGGGGCAATGAAGATGTCTTTGAAGCAATCTAGAAGCTATTTGTAAACATCCTGATCTGACATTTAAAACAACAAATGAGACAGAAACACATTTAAATGGCAAATCTGATATGCAGATGCAGCTGTTTTCTGATTAGCACATGAAAAAACAAATTATCCAGAAAATTAACAAACATACTTCAAAGCCTCTCACGGCCCCCGTCCACCCAGGCTTGAAGAAATAGATAGGCTGCAGAGCTGAAACCGACCGTCCACACAGAGCTGAAACCGACCGTACACGAGTAAACTGGTTAGAGTATCTAAGCCTGCCCAGGCAAAGCGGTGCGAGAGTCGGACCGTCCATGCTTATAAACCCTTTTGGTTTCATTGGGCGGGAGGGCTTGAGATGTCATTTCATCTCAATGTTAGGTACCGTAAAAATTCGGCTATAAGGCGATTCGGCTATAAGACGGGACCCCCTTTCCAGCTTTTCTAAGGTGGGATTTTGCTTATACTCTTTTATAAGACGGGTCAAATTTTTGCCATATCTGTCGGGACCTATCTGCTACTGCCAGATGCCATTTAGATGTGAGAAATCATTTTTTTGTTATCGGGGAACACAACACCTAGCTATTCAGTTTAAGAATCAACGCCTCAGCTAGCACAAAATAGCGGCAAACGTCGGGCCAATACGTCGTATCGCTGTCGGCCCGGTACATGCTTTGCTGGCTTAGGCTACACAGACTACTATTTAATAGACGACAGGGGCTGACAAATCCATTTCCCGGCCTTCCGGGACAAGACCGAAATCCCGCCGGGCAGATGCATTTTGACCTTATGACGCTCGGTCAGGACAAGTGCAAAAAAAAAAAATTGTCTACAACTGCCAGTCTTTTTGAGTACTTAAATACGGTAAAACTAGACCAGTAAGTAAATCGCTGTCAATTCAGAGACAAACCATCTGTGTATTTATTACGGTTGAAATATGGCACTATTGTTAATCCCTGTCGTATAATTGCCACCCTGCGGTGCGTGTCGATAAGGTGTGAAAATATGGTCAAGTTATGTCTCTAATTTGCGTTTATCCTCCAGTCATAAAATTTAATCCACAATCAGTGTGAAAATGATTTAATTGCTCCTCAGACTATCAGCTACATCTATCGGTAAATGTTTGCATTATAAAATCGGACTATTCAACGATCTCATGAATGGTTAAGTTTTGGCGCCAAATAGCAAACGTTGGCGGGAAAAGTCGAACGCTGTTGTAGGATATTGATACGGAGCTTCTGGGGATAATTTGGGAGCTGTGCAAAGCACTGATTTTCTATCCACCTCTATTCACAACCGCTAAGCTATGTAGAAAATATTTTTTACCGGTTCCAAACATTTTTTTTCATGAAAGAGATACATGCAATGACATTAAACACATGTGGGGGTAATGGCGTCGGATTACGTCATTTACCGATCGCGTGCAGAAAAATCGTAGCGGTGGTTTGTGGGCCGCGATTTATATCAATTCAAAAATCACCAATCGGCTTTTTCCGTATGTCTGGTCTTCGCCGGACATTGCCGGAAAAAAGCCTGCAGTCCATGACCTCGGCTATAAGACGGGGTCATTTTTTTTGGCTCATTTTGGAGTGAAAAATCCTCGTCTTATAGCTGAATTTTTACGGTAAAAGTCCCACAAAATTGGAAGCAATGTCTCCAAAATGACCTTTACAGTCTTGATGGGACGTTAAACCTAAAAATCAAACAAACAAACAAAAATGAACACCTGATCAATGTTTCTTTTTAACCCTTATCTTGCTGTTGACGACAACCCCTATCTTTGCAAACAGTGTAGATCCAGATCAGATGGCTTCTGAAGAAGCCATCTGATCAGGATCTACACTGTTGGTATTCAGTTTATGAATTTGTAGCAATAAATTACATCAAGTAATTTGATTGGTTAATAGACAGAAATGGGTGTGGCTTAAATGAATAGTTAGCAAGATAAAGAGTTAAAACCTCACCATGCTGAATATTTCAATATGGTACACTCCACCCCAATTTTCGGCCATTTCAACTTTTTACTACGTGAAACCGCGTTTTACCATGGAAAACATTATAGATTTCTGAGAAGCCAGCTGATCTGGATCTGTACTGTTTTTAAAATACATACAATACATCCAGGTACAGTTTGGTGGGGGTTTAATTGTCACTTTTTATTTGATTTTTTTTTTCCTTTCAAATAGGGCAAGGTGGAGCCATTTCAACATCAGAATAAAATTCCAATGTTTTATATTGGAAAGATTATGTTGTTTTTACAGGAAATCCGTAAAGAAGAGGTAGACTGTCAAACAGTACAGATCATGATCAGATGCAGCATAATACAGAGTTGCAAAAAGCCATTTTCTCATTAAATTTCAAAAACTCAACCACAGAAGTTCATTACGAAAACACGTTTATACAAATGCATTGTAAACTTTTAATACCACAAGAAAACAACGAAAATTTTAAGATGAAAAATTGTGATATTTTTCTTATTTCTACTCAAATTATAGATTGTGGTACTCATTAGAACCCCCTTGATGAGGCGGTTCTAACGAGTACCAATGCTCAAAATATCAATTGTGGGTACTAATGTTAGACCCGCCTGGAAACCGCCACATCGAGGTGGTTCTAACGAGTACCAACAATCTATATTTTAGAGCAGCTATAAGAAAAATGAGGTATACCCCTGTAAACCCCAGTTTTACTATATAAAAGTGGCATTCAAGGGGGTCAAAATTATGTAGGCGTGTTTTCGTGATGAAATAGAGAAGAAGATTCTATTCAGTCGAAAGACAGTTTAAGAATTGGGAGAAACCCCTCCATGCCAAAATTGACAAGAAATTGATAGGAGTGATTTTGCAGCCAAATTTTCCTTAAGGTGACTGGATACAGCATAAAAAATGTTTGTTTGTTAAGTAACAGCCTATTCAATACTATTTAGGTCATACAGAGCCTGTCATTTTACCTTACCACACTTTTCCTGGGCAGACTTCCACATACCATTTTACCAGTACAGAGTACATTCTTTCCGCTGAAACTGACAACTGCCATGCTTGAATCAGCAGATGGGAGAGAATGACTGCAGTAAATAACCAAGAAAGAATGTTGCCAACCCGGCAGGTATCGGACCCATGACCTGGATACAGCATGAAATAAAATTATTTGCCACCCTTCTCACAAGTTTCTCTGAGGGACCACAGCAGCTTCCATCAGTCTAATACAGAGGACCATCGCTATAACGACAATATTTGTTCCCTAATAATCTGCCGCTACAGCGAATTTGCCGCTTTAAAGAATACCAATAAGGAGTAGTATTATAGGTAATAATGGAATTTTTCCCTTAATTACTCCAAGAAACATATGTTGTGGACATTTGTTAGAATCATCCACAACATTTGTTTCTTGAAGTCTTAAATATTTACAATATTGGTGAATATCTCCACAAATCCGTCCCATCTTGATACGTGGGTGTTTGAGTTTTACGTCTCACCAACAGCGAAGGTCTTATGGAGATGGGACCTCGGTTGAAAGACTCATCTGAAAGTCTGGAGAAGCCCGGGATCGATCCATCCTGCGACCCCTGGTTTACAAGGCGAGTAGCATAACCACTACACCATGGAGGCTTCTACATCTTGATCTGAGGATTTGTTCCATTAAAAATGTCGTTATAACAAAGTTTTGTCGTTATACCGAATGTCAGTATAAAGAGGGCTGACAGTAAATTTAGCCAGGTCATGCAGAGACAAGACCTTGGGTTATTACTTTCATTCAGATACTTGTATGCAAACAGAGTAGATTCAGATGAGATTGCTCATAAAGAGAATTCACATCAGGATCTACACTGTTTAAATGTCTAAATGCATGATTTTGTAGAATGGACTTTCCCAAATTTCAAAGCTGAAAAATCTGCCTTCAGAAATATCAGAGAGGAAAGGTTAACTTAATTTCCTAGACGACTCCTCCATTGCTGTATGTTGGACAAGTCCATTTGTCAAATAAGGGGTGCCAGACCTATTTTTTTTTTTTTTTTTTCTATTTTTGTTGGAAAAGTCTGTAAGCAAATAGTGCAGGCCCAGATCTGCGGTGTCTGATCTGGGCCTGCACTGTTTGCCAAGGTACCCTTTAAGGGGTTTCCCGCTTACAATGGGTCCAATTGTAAGCGGGAAACCCCAGGGTACCTTGGCAAACAGTGCCATTGGGTTAACCCTTATCTTGCTGAATATTAATCTAAGCCATGCCCAATTCTGTCTATCAACCAATCAAATTACTTGATATAATTTATTGCTAAAAATTCACAAACTGAATGCCAAACAGTGTAGATCCTGATCAGATGGCTTCTTCAGAAGCCATCTGATCTGGATCTACACTGTTTGTAAAGATAGGGGTTGTCGTGAACAGCAAGATAAGGGTTAAATTTGGGGTTAACCATAAGATATCCAACAAGTAGCATCTTGTGACATTTTCAGGGTATCAAAGTGAAATTTTAGTCCAACTTTTTTTTGGTTTCCCTCAACTTTTCCTGTAGCTCAAAATACTGGTAAGTTGTTGCTGGTTTGGAGTTTAACACTCTAGTCAAATCCATTTAGGTCATGCAGTCTGCCGGTCAGTTTACCTGAACACACTTTATTTATAAGCGGTTAACCAGTACAGTCCACATTCTTTAGCCAGAAACTGACATCTGCCCTACTTGAATAAGAACTAGAATTGTTTTCTAAGAAAACAGATGTCCCCCCACCACACTCATTATTTCAGCCCTGTGACCTTGAAAATTAGGTCAAGGTCACCAAAATCTAATCAGTTCTTAAGATCAGCCCACTGATATAATGTACCTAGTTTGAACCAAATCCATCCACTGGTTCAGGAGATAGAGTGCAGACAAGGCAATTTTCAACAGTCTAAGTCCCGTTGTGACCTTGAAAATTAGGTCAAGGTCACCAACATCTAATCAGTTCTTAAGACCAGCCCACTGATATAATGTACCAAGTTTGATCAAAATTCATCCACTGGTTCAGGAGAAAGAGTGCAGACAAGCCAATTTTTAAAAGTCTAACTCCCATTGTGACCTTGAAAATTAGGTCAAGGTCACCAAAAGCTAATCATTTCTTAAGACCATCCCACTGATATAATGTATCAAGTATGAACCAAATCCTTCCATTGGTTCAGGAGTTAGAATGCAGACAAGCTTTTTTGGTCTAAAATTTGACAATGGTTTCAGCACTGTGACCTTGAAAATTAGGTCAAGGTCACCAAAATCTAATCAGTACTTTTCCCCCTCCCAATGGTGTATCTGTGTAAGTTTAATTAAAATCCATCCATCCATTCAGGAGATGGAGTGCAGACAAGAGGCAACGCCAACGCCGACAGGATCCGCACCAAAACCAATATGTCCCCCTCCCTTTCGGGTGGGGGGACATAATGACCTTTGAAAATATTTCAAGATCAATCACAATCTCTATGAAAGGATGTTGATCGACCCAGCCTTGATAGGACCCATGACCTCCTGATTTGTTTGCTTGATTTGAGGTCTAACATCCCCGTCAACACTGCACTGGACATTTTGGAGATGTTGCTTCCAGTTTTGTGGTACTTTTACCCAACATTGAGATGAAATGACATCTCAAGTACTGCCGCCCAATGAAACAAATAGCATTTATAAGCATGGACGGATCTCACTCGCACCACTTTTCCTGGTCAGGCTTAGAACCTCCAAGTGGTTTACCAGTACACATGTGCGGTCGGTTTCAACTCTGCATGGAAGTATCATGCAGCCAAATCTACTTCTTCAAGCCCTGATCACCAGTCTGACACAACCGACTAAACCACCGAGGCAGGAAACAGGTTTACCTAGTAACCTTAAATCTGATTCTGCAATACCTCTGCAGAGAAAGCAGTGTTGACACATTTATTATTTTGGCAAAACAGTTTGCCAACTCTTACTTCAGAAATAGTTCTGTTTGTTTGTTTACTAGCATTCTACCTGGTAATATAAGTCAGAGACAAGATAAAAATCACCTTAATTCATCAGGTACTGTCAAAGGAGATGGAATAATATCTGTCTGGAAGGGGAATCATAATTTTCGATCATAAACCTCCAGAGAAGAGAGAAGCAGAAAAAAAACACTAATTTTTTTGTCTTTATACACTATAAAAACATATGCTGTTGGTACTCATTAGAATCGGCTCTTTGAGGCGATTCTAATGAGTACCAACAACATATATCTGCAAAGAGTAACATAAAAATGAAGTAATTTTTTTTTCACAATGTCTGGCGCTCTTGAGGCTTCTGATCAAACACGTATGTAATCTTGATAACCATATTCTACCATAATGATAGGCCCTAGCAAACAGTGAAGATCCAGGTCAGATTGCTCCTGAAGGAACAGTCTGATCAAGGTCTACACTGTTTACTATTCCAACTGCACCTTTTGGACTCCTTGCTGGGTCATGAAACAAATTTTGTTAGAATTTTAAGAGAATTATAGCAAGTCCTCAAGGTGTCCAAATTTTTAGAATTTTTACGGTATAGGTGAAATAGTCTCCAGTATCTCTTCCATCTCACCTGACTATGGGCATGTTTCTTGTCTATTATGATATATGGCTGAAACTGATTGATTGGGAATTTCGGGATTGATCACAATCAAGTGGCTTCTGAAGCAAATAACAAATAAAGACTGATCAAAGCAATATGGTCTGTCTTTAGCACTGTCTGTCATAATAGTAGTACAAGACTCGGAGCATGTTTCTCACATGCCATAATGATCTACAATTGATCACAATTATGATCAATCATGATCAATCACTGAAGGTCTAGAAAAATACCATAATACCTCTAAACAATGGGATATTTCAATTAACGTATATGTGTGTATGCCCTATAAAAGTTGAACAAATCAGATTTCCTTTTCACTTTCCTGGCTTTTGTGTCGTGGTTAAACATGTCAACACTACAGGGTCGTTTTGAGGCATTGCCCAGGGTGAAGATTAACCCATTTAGTACCAGAAACCCCAAAACAGGTACCTTTGAAAACAGCACAGGCCCAGATCAGACGCCGCACAATGTGGCGTCTGATCAGGGCCTCCACTGTTTGCAAAAAGTTCTTTTCTACAGTTATTCTCTCCTTTCTACTGATTCAAGAAGGGCAGTTGTCAGTTTCTGGCGAAAGAATATTCACTGTACTAGTTAACCACTTACATATAAGCCTGCCCAGGAAAGGTGCGGATGGGTAAACTGACCAGCTCAAAAATGACCAAAAATAATATTGACTGGGCCTTTAAACTCCAATACAAACAAACAAAACAAGTACCCACAACATGTTTCCAACAAGAAACATTAGCTGTCCTTGTCACTCCTCCTTAACTCATGACTCCCGCTGAATAATTTATTTAGCCACACCCATTCCTGACTTTGAACCAATTAAATGGCTTGATATAATATATTCACTCAATTCACAAACTGCATGACTAACAGTGTAGATCCTGACCAAAAGTCATCTGATCTAGATCTACACTGTTTGCAAAGGTAGAGGTTGTTTGTTTTGTTTGAATTTGGGTTTAACATCCCCATCAACACTATTTAGATCATTTTGGAGACGTTGCTTCCAATTTTGTGGGACTTTTACCCGATATTGAGCTGAAATGAAATCTCAAGCCCTACTACTCAATGAAACCAGAAGGCCTATATGCATTGGAAGATCTGACTCACACCCCTTTGCCTGGGTAGGCTTTGTCCTTCTAAGCGGTTTACCAGTACTCGTGTGTGGTCAGATTTAGCTCTGCGTGGAAGCACCATGCAGCCCTGTCTACTTCTCCAAGCCCCGATGGGCAGGGGCAAAAAGGTAGGGGTTGTTGGGTTCAGTGGAATAAGGGGTTAAAATG
Organism: Lucinisca nassula; assembly: GCA_963580285.1. NCBI lineage: Eukaryota > Metazoa > Mollusca > Bivalvia > Lucinida > Lucinidae > Lucinisca > Lucinisca nassula. The sequence goes on from OY757017.1 coordinate 88,504,943, forward strand.
GTCCCCGCAATTACCACAATGTCAGAGAGAAGAACTATCCACACAGATCAGTAAAATTCCGCTATTAAGACCGCCTAAAATTAAGACTATTTTTCCTTTAAAAAGCTTATTTAGTAGGTTGCAGTTATTCTTTCTTCGTGTTTTCTGCATACAGTGTCCTCTGGTCAGAGACCACCTTTGGGGCTGTTCAAAAGTGGTCTTAAAGACCACTTTTGAACAGTCCCAAAGGTGGTCTTATCATAGGAATTTTACTGTATATCCACTAATGTAACAGGTAAAACATATATGTACTGAAGTTATCATTTGACATCCATGTTCAAAGCCTTAACTTATCTTTATTGGTCCCTGGGCAGTTACTATAGCTATCCTAAATATTGGGAAGTCACAGTGCTGAAGTCTTTGTTTTGTTTGAATCGAGGTTAAACATCCCAGTCAACACTGTATATAGGTCATTTTGGAGACGTTGCTTCCAATTTTGTGGGACTTTTACCCAACATTGGAATGAAATGACATTTCAAACCCTGTCGCCCAATGAAACCAATATGGTTTATAAGCATGGATGGTCTGACTCGCACTGCTTTGCCTAGGCAGGCTTAGATCCTCTAAGCAGTTTACCAGTACTTGTGTGTGGTCGGTTTCAGCTCTGCGTGGAAGCATCATGCAGCCCATCTATTTCTTCAAGCCTCGACCGGCGGGGGGACACACAGTGCGAGTCAATTTTACAGTCAAAACCTTGATACTCTTTGCCATTTCATCAGTACTATATGAGCTTCACGAAGACCTGGGCGGCAAGCAAAGGCCCAGATCAGCCTGTGCATCTGCACAGTTCGATCAGAGATTTTGCTGTTTATCTAAGTTTTTGTAGAAGCGTCCATGGTTCAGTGGTTATGCTACTCATCATAAACCAGGGTCGTGGTTTCAATCCTGGCTTCTTCAGACTTTGAGATGTCTTTTAAATGAGGTCCCGTCCCTCCAGACTTGCAGATAAACGAGGTCTCGCCTCAATATGACCTTAGCTGTTGGTGGAATGTAAAACACACAAATACATAAGCTTTAGTTTGCTTGTTTGGACTTAACAGCCCAGTCAACATTATTTAGGATATATCAAGCCAGTCAGTTCAGTGAATTTACCTACACTCTTCCTGGGCAGGCATTATCATATTAAAGCAGTTTAAGTTACCAGTGCAGTGCACCTTCTTTCGCAAGAAACTGACAACTTCATGTAAGCTTTCTGTATCATCTGGGCTATACAAGAAGTGACAAGCAAAGATGCTGTAGAGACCAGGCAGATGCAGAGGCTGACTGGTGTCTCATCTGGTCATGTTACTGTTAGAGGTAACAAATTTCCCATTTAATTTGCAGGATAACTACATTATTCAACTAGCCAATTTGACATGGTTAAACCCCTAAACAGTGCAGGCCCAGTGCAAGAATTCTGTAGCGTCCAATCAGAGCTTTCACTGTTTGTAAAAAAATCAGCCACATTTATTTTAATTAATCCTTAAGATGTCAAGAAAAACTGCATCTTAAAATGTCTGTTTACAAATGTATGTCATCTGCTGCATCTTCTTGCAAACTTTTCAAACATATTTTTGCATACATGCAAATACTGTAGACCCTGATCTGAGACCGCTCCTGAACTGTGACTAAACTTTTTCATTACAATGACACATCCGTGTGATATAGTGCATTTTCTCATACAATAATAATTGGTAATTTTTCTGATGAAAATTTGTGAATTTTTTCTTATTTAGACTCCAAACATAGGTTTTGGGTGCTTGTTAGAACCGCCTCAATGAGGCGGTTCTAACGAGTACCCACAACCTATGTCTTGGAGCAGAAATAAGGAAAATGATATTTACCTCTGTAAACCCCAGTTTCCTCTATATAAAGTGGGGTTTAGGGGGAGTCTTTATTTCAAGGACTTGTTCACGTGATGTGAAATAATGACTTTTAAAGAAAACCAGCAAATGACAACTGTTGTGGTTGATTGGCATCTTAAGGGTTAATACAATATCTCAACCTGACACCCCTAAATTCTAAAATGGACTCCTGCTACATATGCATATACAAGGCAGGAGTTCCATCCAGTACAAAACGGGTTAACCCATTGTATGCCGGGGAAACCCAGTTACACCTAAAGGGGTACCTTGGCAAACAGTGCAGGCCCAGATCAGACGCCGCAGAATGCGGCTTCTGATCAGGGCCTGCATTATTTACTAACAGAATTTTCCATCAAAATAGAATAAAAACGTAAAATAGGCCTGACACCCTTTATATGACAAATGGACTTGTCCAACATATAGCAGAGGAAGAGTCCACTAGCATACAATGGGTTAAGGGTCCCTAAATTTTGAGGAACTATGATACATCCTCCGACCAACTTAAAATGTCTGTGTCGACAATGAAATCCTGTTAAATATGCTATCCTACGACTACTATATTCTGGTAATACACTTTTAAGATTGACTGCTGCCTTTGAAGTGTTCGCCTGGCAATAATTTGTACATGTTGCACGTTCAACCCTTATCCCGCTGTTCACGACAACCCCTACCTATGCAAACAGTGTAGATCCTGATCAGATGGCTTCTGAAGAAGCCATCTGATCAGGATCTACACTGTTTGTCACTCAGTTTGCAAATTTGAATGAATAAATTACATCAATTATTTTTATTGGTTGAAATGTAAATGGATGTGGCTAAATTAATTTATGCGGTGGGAAAGGGTTAGTAATACACATGACAACCTTTTTATAACACTTTTTTGGGGGATCCACAGAGATTCATGTCAGCTATAGAACTTTGTTATAACAAAATACAATGTACAGATTATATTGAAAAATAAGTTATTTTAAATAACCATTTGTGGTCATTTTTCTATTTTTTTTATATTATCTTTTCATTTTGGTTTGGATACAACATGTTTGTTTATAAGTATTACATGGTTTCTGCTTTGGACCCCAATAATAGTGATTTAAAGAGGTTTTGGTGTAATATTAACCCTAAATTCAATCCTGTTTGTTTGTGTTGAGGTTTTTGTTTGAATTGAGGTTTAATGTCCCCGTTAACACTATTTAGGTCATTTTGGAGATGCTGCTTCCAATTTTGTGGGACTTTTACCCGACATTGAGATGAAATGACATCTCAAGCCCTGCCGCCCAATGAAACCAAAAGGCTTATAGGCATTGGGCGGTCTGACTCACACCACTTTGCCTGGGCAGGCTTAATCCTTCTAATCAGTTTACCAGCACTCATGTGTGGTCAGTTTCAGCTCTGCATGGAAGCATCATGCAGTCAAATCTATTTCTCCAAGCCCCAATGTGCGGGGGTGATGTGTTGGGGTTTTACGTCCCCATCAACACTATTTAGGCCATTTGGAGATTTTGCCTCTAATTTTGTGGGACTTTTACCTGATTTTGAAATGAAATGACATCTCAAGTCCTACCACCCAAAGAAACCACCAGAATCTTCACGGTTTGTCATTCAAATTGTGATTTTGAACAAAAAAATTTGATCATGTAATCTGATTGGCTGACAGTCAGAAATGGGTGTGGTTTATTAAATTATTCAGCAGGATAAGGGTTAACAATGAAAACAAGCCCTCAAGAGTTTTCCATTAAGTAAACAGTCAGGTGCAACCTTACACTCTTAATGCTTCACCTGCAAAACAGGATAAACCCTTCGCATACAGAGGTCCTGATCAAATGGCTTTTTCAGAAGCCATCTGATCATGAACTACACTGTTTGTCTGCAGTTTGTAAATTGATTGAATATATTAAATCAAATTGGATTGATTGATAATCAGAAATGGGTGTGGCAATTTAAGTTATTCAGCAGGATAAGAATTAATTCGTGGCATTTATGATTATTGAAAAAGTAAAGGTGTGCACTTAATACAGCATATATGGCCTAATCACGGCAAATACCGAGTGTGGTCATGAATAAAATGAATCAGTATGCATAGTAATCAGTTTTGGACGCATCTATCCCTCTTTACCTGATGAACAGGTCTAAGAAAGTTGCTTTATTTAAAGACAGTCTATTAATTTAAAGACCGTCTGTAAATCCGTCTGTAAATTTTAAGACTTTTTAGTTGGTAAATTTAAAGACACACACAAAATGCACAAAGAAAATCATGAAACACGAAAAAATCGCATTCTCATACGCAGCCTCATTCTTCATCTCATTAAAACAATAGCGTTGCTGAAGACTGCATGTATTTTATTGTCTGTAAATATCGTTTAATGATAGAAAATAATTAAGAAATGAAACAACACAGTTCCTTCCCTTAGACCACAAAGGCGGTGAAACAAGGAAGGGAGGAAATATCTGTCAAAGGTCGAACATAAGATGAGTTTCGCACCGACGTCATTTCATTTTCGGACATTTTACCGTTGTAGTCAGTCTGAAACTCTCATCAACTTTAGTTGACAGAATAACTGTCTATCGAGCGGTCGATATGTTGACAAGATGATCTAAGCTTTATGTAAATACATTCCTCAGCTCATTTTACATATGAATCTTATTACAAACCTGTTTTTCTGAGAACTCTTCAATTATGGTTGAAGTTTGCAGTTACATATAATTAAATATTCCACAGATAACGTCCAAATTACTATAAATAGCAAAGTGTGATTTTTCTGTTTTATACCATTTTCATGATTTTCTTTGTGTCAGTCTTTAAATTTACAGACTAAAAAGTCTTTAAATTTACAGACAGTCTTTAAATTTATAGACTGTCTTTAAATAAAACAACTTTCTTATACCTGATGAAGAAGTGCATCAGTGCCAGGGGTGTCAGTTCAAAATGGTTGCTTGCTAAGATGAAGATTGCTAGCCGATCGGAGTCTTTACTGTGTGCACATTTGCAATTGTCAAAACCTCATTCATTGAACAAGCCACTAGTAATTTTTCTGATCAATGACTAGCATCTCACCTGACCCTCCCCCACCCACTCATACAGTACACACCCTGCTATCATCAGATCATTTGATAAGTCTCAATCACCTGCCCCTGGACTGGAATTTCACAGCAAGGGCATACGCAGTGCCAAGTAAATTACACAGGTGTCTATTTAAGATAATTAACTATGTAACTGTCTTTGTAACTTGAAAGGGCTACCTGTGTATATCCCGTCAAAATACTGACCCATTTCAGGAAAAAGCAAGAGTGAAAACAAAAACACCGGCAATTTACTAAGCACAGGGTAATTAACTGCAACGCTGCAGGTGTGAATTATGAATATCATACAAGTAAGGATGTTTTACCATTCAAATGATTCCTTTTTATGGCATTTTGTCGAAATATTTAAGCAATTAATCACTTGTTTCCACAAATGTCGCCGGATTTTACCCAAAGATGGCGCTGTTATCAGTTCCGCTTTAAGTCATGTGACACACGTTTTCACAGGTAATTTCACAGGTAAATGAGACAGGTGTGTATTGGGTCGAAAAATTGACGCTCAGCAAGTTGAGAGAAGAAAAACGGCAAATAAAAATTGAGGGAAATGCTTTACATTGCATCGCTGTTGTTTATTTATTCATTTCCAGGAATAAATTCCCACAGAAATATGTATAATGACAGTGATAATGACAATGGATTTATTACCAATTAAGGGCCCCTAAAGGACATATGATCAAAGGAGAAGAATCTCCCTACTATTATTGAACATGATTAGAACAAACACAAAAATCAACACCTCACAACCTCATTATACCACTGCTCGTTACACCATTAGTTTTTGGATATGTAATAGATATATCCATTGTTTTTGTGAAATATTGGTAAATATTTGTACTGATTGATATCTGTACAGGATAATTTGACGAGCCCGCCAGGGCGAGTCTAATTATCCTGTATAGATGTCAATCAGTACAAATATTTACCAATATTTCTCAAAAACAATTGGATATATCTGTTTTAATCCACAGCTTATTGTAACTTCCACTTAAAGGTAATAGATAAAACCTATTAAAGCATATTTGTTTTATTTACTGTTAATTTCAATTTCTTTTATTTGACCTGATTTACCCCGTCTGGAAAATGGATTGTCCTGTCTGAAAGGACACTGTCAGCTTCTCTGCTTCATTAATATTCAATTGGATTTGATTGGTCTAAATCCAACTGACCACAGGTTATTTGATCATGCTTTTTTAACCTGATGTTTATCACTGGGACATTTAATGCTGAACCTTCAAGTGTAGGACTTACTTTGAACTCAGATGTGTGTTTATGTTTCATAAAATGTTTGGCACCAGTAAATGGGAGTGTATTTTGTGATAATTCAGGGATATTATTTTCTCCATAAAAAGGTATGTTGTGGGTACTCATTTTGAACAGCCTCATCCCACAAAAACATGTTGTGGGTACTCGTTGGAATTGCCTAGATGAGGCGGTTCTAGCGAGTACCCACAATTTGATTTTATGGAGAATTGGAGAAACTTAATCAGAAGAAGCAGTCTGATCAGGGTCTGCACTGATTAAGTAAAGGCTATTTTAAATGTGGGTACTCATTCAAATAACCTTGGCGAGGCTATTTTAATGAATACCCACAATGTTAATTTTGTCATGCTAGAAGCCCCTTCCCATTTTAAGATCAGAAGGAGCAGTCTGGTCAGGGTCTGCACTGTTTGTCATTAAGTAAAAGCTATTTTAAATGTGGGTACTCATTCAAATAACCTCGGCGAGGCTATTTTAATGAATACCCATAATGTTAATTTTGTCATGCAGAGCGAGAGGCCCCTTCAAATTTTAAGATCAGAAGGTAGCAGTCTGATCCGGGTCTGCACTGTTTGCCATTAAGTAAAAGCTATTTTAAATATGGGTACTCATTCAAATAACCTCGGCGAGGCTATTTTAAGGAATACCCACAATGTTAATTTTGTCATGCAGAGCTAGAAGCCCCTTCCCATTTTAATTGTAGCTCAGTTGATTGGTCCATTCAAAACTGTACATGATATCAGTACATGATATCAGTACATGATATCAATACATTTATCAAAATTTATTAGTACTGCCAGCATCAAAGGAAAGTACTGGAAGCTGTGGATTAAAACATTGTTTCAGAATAGGTCCCAAATATGCAAACATTATACAGAAGATTGACAAAAATGGTCAACCTCCGCAATATGATCTAAACATATTTATCAGGATATGCATTAGTTCAATAAACAAGGTCTCTGCTTTATCCCAACAGCAGTGCTACAAAGTGGTTGCCAAAGAAGACATAATCCTGGGCATAATCAGCTCTATACACCACAATCTCGTTATAACACGATTCATTATAGCACGGTTTTGGATTTAACACGGTTTCAAGATGGATCCCAAAAATGTATAGATTACATAGAAAAATGACCATAAATGGTCATTTAGACATTTTGTTTGGATATAACACGGTTTCTGTTTTGGACCCCATTAATAGTGCCACAAAGAGGTTCTGGTACATATATGATATATGTTTACCTCACATGAGGCACTGCTCAGAATGACTAGTTATGAATAAGAAACTTCATATATGAATTTCGAAAGCTCAAATAAAATTATCAGTATTAGATGGAAGCCAATAAATAAACAGAGTCTCTGCTTTATCCCAACACAGAGAAATTGATAAGGGTCGTATCGTCGTAAATACGACTCTAAAATCGAGCAAATACGACTAGAAATGAAGAAAAAGTCGTACCAAATACGACCGTCAAATTGGTGATACGCCAAGGTCATTCCATTGCAGTCGTACCGGCAATGGAAAAAAAAATGTGACGCCTGACAAAAAACAATCGAAATCGCGGTAGTTTTTTTGCCGCATCATAGTCTTCAACAAAAATGTTCCAATCTTCAAGAACGATTCGAAATTCATCCGTTCATGAATAATGGCATTTGTTTTAATTACGATGAAACACTTCAACCTTACCTTTTGACGATCATATATTGAGCTTATATTTAATCAGTCTCAAGTTATGACAACTATCAACATGATTAGGAAACCGATTATTGACGCGTGATTACATAACTGTATTTATTATCTAAGGGAAAGCCGTCCACATTATTAACTTTATTTACAACGCCTGAAGCATGAACAGTAACTTTATGACAAGCGTGCATAAAAATACGATCCTGAATATTGTTAGGCAACCACATTGAATTCTACGGAGTGTCATCTTCGAGAAAAAAAAATGGGTTCGACAGATCTACAGATTCACATTGTCATGTAGTTAGGAAGTAAATATCAAAACAGACGTGCAGACGATAAGAAGTTAAGTTTGTGGAGGACCTGACAAAGTTTCTCCGGAAAAATGCAAGAAAAAAATCAAATGCATGAGAAATTTCTGGCGGCTATTTCTCCGCAGATAATCTCGTTGAAATGGATTACTCTGTGTTTTGAGGAAAAACAAAACAGAAGCAACAACAACTATGCTAGGAAAGTTATAATGACTGTAACAGGGAATATATATCTGACCAGGCAGTGTTAGCGCTAGCTCTTTCTGCTTAGTGTCCGCAGGACCCAGATGCAAGAAAATTTGCTTCCATGGCTCATTTTATTCGCGTCCCTTGGGCATTGGCGGAAACTCTTAACCGGAGGCTTAAAAACCTTATTTATTGCCGTTTTCCGACACGTGTATGTCAGTGCCTTTGATTATTGCATCATGGTGGTTGTTTACTTGTGACTCCACTTCTATTTTTCATACTTTTATTATCCCGACGTATTTTTTTCTCGCAACATTGTCGTCAATGCACGTCTGAGATAGAACCCCAGTTGCTCAGACTGATCTCTTTGTTCGCTGTGTTCTGTATACATTTGACCAAAATTATATTTATTGAGTCACAATGGCAGGATTAACCTGTAATACTTGGGTACTCATATATCTAAATGTGAATCACAGGTGGTCAGGTCAGCATGCAGTGCATGCTTATTTACCGCTATCTATCAATTAGCCTATTAAATTAACACCCTAAGATGTCTCGCCGGCGTCTTTGAACAATAAGCAGAATGACTGGCAGCGCATCATAAAAGAACGCAAACACAGCAACCGGGACAGACATATTAGCTTTCACAGATGCGCTTGCTGATCTGAGTCTTCACTGGTTGCACTTTTTATTGTATTTTGCTGAGCGCTGAATTTCTTGCTTTTTACCAATCGCATGCAGTTGCTACAATTAGTGGAGATTTCCCCCCCCCGCCTTTGAATGCGTAGCACATAAGGCCGCTGCAGACACAAAACATGGGTTTGAAAACGTTTTGATGACAGTATGATCTGCACTGTCTGATCAAAACGAGCCTTCAATGGCGTCTGGGAAATTCCAAAAACACATGCAAAGAATACGACCACATTGGCTGGATTTACATTCTTTAGAAGAAAAAGTTATTTTTCATTTTGCTGTACGCCAGCTTATTAACATGAAAATGTATATCAGTATGTTACGATGGTAGAATATGTGTTTAACGTCTTTTACATATGGCCATTGTCACGTCTGAAATTAATATAAGTGCACTTAGCAGCCATCCTGTGATGACAGATGAAGATACGACCCTAGTTTTGAATTTAGGAGTACCAATACTCTCAAAGAATCACAGGATACGCCTATAGTCTTTGTTTGAAGGAGTAACAGTACTCCTCGGGCAAAAGCTTATCAATAACACTGCCCAACAGCAGTGCTACAAAGTGGTTGCCAAAGAAGACATAATCCTGGGCATAATCAGCTCTATACACCACAATCTCGTTATAACACGATTCATTATAACACGGTTTTGGATTTAACACGGTTTCAAGATGGATCCCAAAAATGTATAGATTACATAGAAAAATGACCATAAATGGTCATTTTTCTATATACTCTAGACATTTTTGTTTGGATATAACACGGTTTCTGTTTTGGACCCCATTAATAGTGTTATAAAGAGGTTCTGGTGTGTATATGATATATGTTTACCTCACTTGAGGCACTGCTCAGAATGACTAGCTTTGAATAAGGAAGGCTTCATATATGAATTTCGAAAGCTCAAATATAATAAGATTATCAGTGTTAGATAGAAGCCAATTAAATTTCAAGTTATCATTTAACAAAAAGAAATTTTAACACTGATTTTGAACCAGTGCAAAGTGTATATCAGGAGAGTTAACTTAAATCATGGTGGCTAACCTTTTAATCGATTCATGTCGTGGTGGTGGTTATCAACGTAACGACTACAGCTACATCCGTAGTGTGACCGCCATGCTGAACCAGCTTGCCTTGCCAAACCCCTTGAAAAACGTAGAAAAATATCCTCACTTCATATTTCTATATAAAATACATCATTGCCAAGTCCGTATTAAATTTCCCGATTACATCAAGCCGATACACTATTCCATACTCAAGGGTTGAGTCCCATAGACATTCTTTCCAAGAGCATCTCGACTTTGGAACAACTTACCACCTGATCTGTCCAGCAGTCCATCCCTGGAAACTTTCCGGACTGGGCTAGCTGATCACATCCACTAAAGCCCTATAACATCCATCATTATCACCATTGTCATCATCATCTTCATCATTGTCATCTCCATTATGTGCATTAGTACACTAATTGTCCAGAGTAAGGGTATACTTCTCAGCAACAATCCCAAATCCCATGCTTTTTATCTATACAGATTAGTAGTTTTCTTAAAATTATTTTAACCTTCTTTGGGCACTGAAAATATTACTGGCATCTCCACCCTCACTCCATGTAATACTCATTTTGAGGTGTATTGGAGTATCCGGCAGATCCAGATTCAGATTCGCCTGGGGAATTTTTCAGACCTGATTTTTATTGCAAGCCCATCGAGCTGATGTTCTGTACATCTTATATTACTGATTCTGTCAAATCTATAAAGCATTACCTCATTTTTTTGATACCAGAGACAGTTCCCGACGATGCAAGTGTTAGAAGGGGCCTATAACATTTGATGGACTAAAAAGCACATTATGAAGGTTGCCGGCTGAGCCAGTGATAGGGCGGACAAAAAGGTATCTAGCATGAATACTGCTGCGGGCCAATTTTTTAACCTTAGCCCATGTGCATTGCATCCCAAAACTGGGACATTGGCATATAATATCGGCCCAGATCAGGCGCTACACTATGAGGATGCGGCTTCTGATCAGGGTCTACATTATTTCTTACAGTATTTGAATTAAAAAGAAAATGCCAATTAATACATGGTATTGCTGTCACTTAACTTAACGTGACAACTGTTAAGAACCATAGTTGCTACAATGGCATCAACTTAACTTAATCTTTGGCCATTTGCAATAACTGTCATATTGCCTGTAGTCACAAGATCTGGGTGTGACAGAGTGAGTGTGTTTGAGTTTTACGTCCCACCAACAGCTAAGGTCATACGGAAGCAGGATCTCGGTTTAAAGACTCATCCGAAAGTCTGGAGACCACAAGTTCTGAAAACATTGGTTGAGGCCCGTTAGGTGAAAGTATGTATTCGGACAAATATGCCAGAGAAGACAAATCAAAGTAATGAGCACCGATGGGTCGATTGTCAAGGGTAGGTTGGGAAAATGGTCCTAAACTGAGAGTTATACTGGTTCGTATAACCCTTAAGGGGAATGGGAACACCTGGATGATTTTTCCGCCATTTTTTCAAAAGGGAGGTAACTTTCGGGACTTCCTGTCCCACGGAAAAAGGGGTCTAATCTTAAAGGAAAGAATTTGCTCCTCAGGAGCAAATTCTTTCCTTTAAGAGTCGACCCCTATTGACATGGGAGACAAAAATACTTTTGCAGGAGTTGCCTCCCCTGAAGGTGTTCCCATTCCCCTTAAATGGCAGTATTTTTGTGGCAGTGTAGACCCTGATCAGACGCCGCATCTTGTGGCGTTTGATCTGTGTCTTTACTGGCTCCCCAGCGAGCCCAGTCCAAACTCTACAGATGACTAACTCTTTTTACACAGCGCCCTGACGTCACTGGAAGAAGAAATTACGGGATAACTGTTTTCAAAATTGTCATGATTTGGGTTGGTAAATCGGTGGTTTTACGGTCGGAAATTTTGTTTTTCCGGCGACGCGCCAGCGGAGTCGTAAAACGGATTTGCGACCGTAAAACTCCAAATGACAATTTTGCAATACAGTTATCCCCATTCTAATGCACTTATTCAGTTTTGTTAAAAACTGTACTATTTTGCACAAAACGACAGGCGCTGTGAGCTTTTGTTTGTTTGATTTGAGGTTTAACGTCCCCATCAATACTGTACACGTCATTTTGGAGCCGTTGCTTCCAATTTTATGGGACTTTTACCCGACACTGAAATGAAATGAGATGTCAAGCCCTGCCGCCCAATGAAACCAATAGGGTTTATATACATGTACTCGCACCACTTTTCATGGGCGGGCTTAGAGTCCCAAAGCAGTTTACCAGTATTCATGGCTCTGCGTGAAAGCATCATGCAGCCCAACCTATTTCTCCAAGCCCCGATGGGCGGGTCCGCGTAAAACAGCGTAAAACCAAATTGCAGCCAATGAAAAGTGACGCCACATGATGATGTCGGGTTTTCAACAGTAAATCGCAGAATATACTGTCGTAGATTAGTGACATCCAATCAGACGTCGCGCTACATACACAGGTGCATTACTGGATTTTGAACATGGTCAGCGAAAGTCACGTGGACAATAGCAGTGGTTTGTAACTCTGCGTCGATGTATAAACATGCAATCGATTCAAAGTCCCACAAAATTGGAAGCAACGTCTCCAAAATAACCTTTACAGTGTTGACGGGAACGTTAAATCTCAAATCAAACAAACAAACAATCGATTCAAAATAGACATACCTACCCACTCCTTCGAATACAGCATTCCATGTTTGCACGAAGAAGGTCGGGGCCAAAGGTTTAGGACCATAGCACACAGTGAAGTCTAATCAGACTGCTTGGATTCGCTGTACGCTCTTGTCCTAAGACAGGTTTTCGCTTTACATGGTCCAATGCCCTTCACGCATTGATTGGGATATGCATATACATTGTCCTGCTGAATAAATTGATTTTGCCACATACGTTTCTGACTATCATCATATCAATATATACTCGATGAAATTTATTACTGCAACAGCAAACTGTATAGATCCTGGTCAGAAACTATCCGATTTGCCTAACTTCCGTCACTCCATGCTCAAGGTGACTTCAACTTTAGAGACATTTGTCCGGGCCCGACTTGCCCAGCAAACAAGGCACAGTACCGAGTCAGTCTGAAGGACAAATATTAACTGACATGGCTTAGAACAAAATGTTAACTTCCCCACTGGTGATAAAACACTTTTGATTTGATTCTGTCATCTTTACCAGGCCAATTTGAAGTTATTCAGTCTCCAGACAAACTAAGTGATCATGATATTGTTTCCGGATTTTTAAAAATCTTCATTCCACCTATAAAGAAACCTCGGAAGAAGGTGTACTGATGTCAGAAGGGTGACTATGAAACTATGAGGAAGGATGTACTAATATGAAAAAAAAAAAAAAAAAAAAAAACTTGAATGGTCATTCAGATTCTTGGTCTGTCATGTGTGTCCAGGTCCCCAGGAGTACTTTGACTGGGTAACTTCTTTCATTCGAACTTCAACTGAAAATCATATTCCCTCAACAACTACATCTAGTTGGTCTGTATCTTCGATTTTCTATCACGCCAGAGATAAGGCCTAAAAAAAGAGTCGTATATCCACTAGCATACCGAAGAAAGGTCGCAAAAAGTTTTTTTTATTTTTTGTCAAAATTTTATTCGATGGAAAAAAGCCAAAAAAACACACACACAAAAAAAGATTAAAACGGCTAAATTCTGGAAACATTCAAATAACGAGGTTAAAAGCATCAGGGAAGCAAAAGAACTGCCATGGGTTTCAAGTATTAGTTCCCATTTGACAGTTTTATGAATTTGTATACGCCCGTTTCGAAAAACGGTCGTTTTATGGCGTAGCGCTAACCGTCCGTCCGTAAGTTATGCCCCTTCGATTGATTTTTACATAAACATTCATATTTACATGTTCCGTGTAAAGTCTAATGTAAACCTACAGAAAACAATGTAGTTCATACTTCATACTTCCATGAACGCATCGAGTTACATGATTTTCAGTGACGTCAAGCGTCATTCTAAACCACTGTTTTCTATGGGCGTTGGTGACATCTACACATCAACAATGTTCCGCTCTTTGTAGAAAACAGCGTGAAAATGTTTTTCAGCTTTATAAGTTTGTCATATAAGCATTTTTTCGCCCACTGATGAGGGGCAAAGAATGTAAATATTACAAATAAACTTAATTTTTCTGCTTCCCATGAAAGTATGAACCACAGCGGGTCGCTAGGAAAGTTAACATGAACCCATTCGGGGTTCATTTACTTTGCACGCGACCCACTGCGTTCATACTTACATGGACCGCAGAAAATAAAATTCATTTCTTAATTGTGCGCTCTATAACTCAGTAACCATTAAAGATATCTTCATGCAGCTTTATAAGAATATGTATTCGGCCATGATAATGTGTCGCGCAAAAGACCCAGGTCGGTATGCCCAAGGTAAAGTCATAGTTCGAGGTCAAAGGTCAAAAATGGGTAAATGGGTCTTTCTTTCGTGTCTGATCAATAACTTTGTTATTCCTAGACGTTTTTTTTTTTAAATTATTGGCAGAAATGTTAACCATCATGAGACGATATGTCATGCGCAAGACCCAGGTCAGTACCTCTAAGGTCAAGGTCATACTTAGAGGTAAAAGGTAAAGAAAAGTGTCTCTTTCATGAGCCTGGTTGTTATTTCTGGATGGATTTGGAAAAAAACTTGGCGCAAATGTTTACCATCATGAGTCGATGTGTCGTGCACAAGACCCAGGTTGGTACCTTCAATGTCAAGGTCATACTTAGAGATCAAAGGTAACTAGAAGTCTTTTTCTTGTGTTGGGTCAAAACTTTTGTTATTCCTTGATGGATTTGAATAATATTTGGCAGAAATGTTAACCATCATGTGACAATTTGTTGCACACAACCTCTAAGGTCAAGGTCATACTTAGCGGTCAAAGGTAATAAAAGGTGTCTTTTTCATGTCCAGACAATACATTTTCTATTTTTGGATAGATTTTAAAATTACTGTGCAGAAATGATAACCATCATGAAATGATGTGTTCTGCACAAGGCTCGGATTAGTACTTCCAAGGTCAAGGTCATCCTTAGAGAGCAAAGGTCAGAAAGGGTAATTTTTCCTGTCTGGTCAATAGCTTTGTTATTCCTGGTTGAATTTTGAGATTACTTGGCAGAAATGTTAATGTGCCATGCGCAAGACTCAGGTCGGTACCTACAAGGTCAATGTCATACTTAAAGGTCAAAGGAAAAGAAAATTGTCTTTTTCTTGTGTTTGGTCAATACCTTTGTTATTCCTGGATGGATTTGGAAATAACTTGGCAGAAATGTTAACCATCATGAGACATTTATCGCACGCAAGACTCAGGTCGGTACCTCCAAGGCCAAAGTCATACTTAGCGGTCACAGGCAATAAAAGGGTCTTTTTTCATGTGCAGTTAATAACCATTTTTATTCCTCGATGTATTTTAAAGTTACTTGGCCGAAATGTTTGCCATTATGAAACGATGTGTCGCGTGCAAGACTTGGGTCAGTAACCCCATGGTCAAGGTCATCCTGACAGACAACTACTTCCCACAGGCATAAAATGCTCTGTTTGCGGAGCTCTTGTTATTAAAAGTGCTAAAAATATTAAGGTCGGTAAGAAAGAAAATCTTTTTATTTTTATTTTTCTGGATGACAATAAAAATTGCACGGTCGGCACAAAAAATAAGGGTTGGTCGGGTTAGCGGAAACATAGTTATTTTTTTTAGCCTAAGAAGAAAGATTCGCAAAAGGAATAAGATTCATGCCAATGCAAAAAAAAAAAAAAAAAAAAAAAAAAAAAAAGATAAAAAGATGGGTTAAGACTGACATAAAAATTCAGCATGATTTTATGTGAATATCTTGTCGGTGATGCCCAGCAGGCACCCAACGTTGAACGAACGTTGAAACAACGTTTTCAACGTTGTTTCAACGTTAGTTCAACGTTGAGTCAACGTTTTGTGCCTGCAGGGTGGAGATTTCTACATAGTGCATAATATGCTTTGGCGTCGTATTAAACATCTCAAAGAGTTTATACCATCATAGGGTTCCTGAAGATTGGGACGCCTTGAAGGCTTGCTGACATTCTTCTGAAGTTATGATAAAGTTATGACAAATTTGACAAATTTGTTTCATGACACAGCAAGGAGTGGCAGACAGTGAGGACCCTGACCAGACTGCTCCTGATCTGGGTCTGCACTGTTTGGGTAGGACTGTCTGTGCTTATACTTATATAGGACAATGATGATATCACCCAGATATCATTTTTTGTTTGTTTCATGCCTCTGTCGTTTGGAATTCATTCCTTGATTGTCTACTTGGTTTATACCGGCCCCGATAGCTCAGTTGGTAGAGTGTCCGCTCCGGGGAACGGGAGGTCACGGGTGCGATCCCGGGCCGCGACATACCAAAGTCGTTAAAAATGGTACTAACTGCTCCTCGCTTGGCACTCAGATTTACGGGGTAGAGCTAGGACTGGTCGACCCAGTGTTAGGATAATGTGATTGGGTGTTGTATCATGTAATGTGACTGGGACATGATACTTCAGTGAGGCAGCACTATAAACGTGAGCATTGAGCTCCCTGTCGCAACCAGACACCGTCGTGATATGACTGAAAAATTGTTGAAAGCTACGTTAAACCCGAATTCACACACACACACTACTTGGTTTACCCATTATAGTATGCCTCTTTATGTGCTCCTACGTGGGCCGAAAATTCGCAATAAATTCTTGTATCTTGTATCTACAGAGATATCAGTAGTGAGGAAAAAGGCAGACAATGTATCTCACGCGACCCACGCGACTCCAAGAGGAGGGAATGGAGTTACTGAATCAAGACTCTGAAAGGGCAGAGGAAATAGTTGATGCGTTCAATAAAACTGAATTCAAGGCGGTTCCACTGACTGGAAGATGGGCCCCTTTCATGGATAGTATGGTTGTGTCATCGGAGGCAGTGACCAAGTTGCTTAAATGCTTGAATACATTTAAAGATAGCTTCATCTTAGAATCCTGAAGGAACTAGCAAATGGGCTAGGTCAAGTTTTTGCACATCTGTTCCAACAGTCTCTTGATACGGGTGATGGCTTCTAGCGAACATTTGTCTACCCGATAGTGCACTTGCTCGAAATTATGGCCTTGTATCCCTGACTTGTGTTCCATGTAAATTGCTAGAACTAATAGTCTGCTCAAACATCGTGGACATAAACTTTTGTCAGACATACAACATGCATTCATGACGGCAAGGTCATGCCATGACCATGCCGTCATGAATTTCTTTGGACGCGATGAACTGGACCAGCCCATTATTTACTCTGCTGTTTAGACTCAGATCTTAGGTTTCGTCCCGGTAACAATTCTTTCAAGAAAGTCTTCAGGATCAGAATGATATCTTACCAAAAGTGACTCAGACATGGACACTCGGACAGTTCGTTGTTCTTTACTAATTTGGCATTTTGGCACCCAACGCGCTGAAAGCTTCTTCATGCCCAGCCGTTCATGTAAAAAAATAGCGATCTATTTCTGAACCTTTCATTCGCCTGTCCTGCAGAAGCCTCCGTGGTGTAGTGGTTACGCTACTCGCCTTGTAAACCAGGGGTCGCAGGATCGATCCCAGGCTTCTCCAGACTTCCGGGTGAGTCTTTCAACCGAGGTCCCGTCTCCGTATGACCTTAGCGATTCCTGGTTTACAAGGCGAGTAGCATAACCACTACACCACGGAGGCTTCTACTGACCAGCTCGATATGATCTTAATAGTGTTGACCGGTTCGGTAAACTCCAAAACAAACATACAAAAACAAAAGTTCTCCAATAGCCAAGTGCTTATGTAATGATCAGGCGCAGTTGTCCGACGTCGTCAAATTGCAGGAGGAGCCGACATGGGCTGGACGAACACCACGAAAACTTGCCTATACAAATGCATTACCAATTTTACCATCGAAAAACGAAGATTTTGAGATGAAAAAATGTGATATTTTTTCTTATTCCTGCTCAAAATATAGATTGTGGGTACTCATTAGAACCGCCTCATCGAGGCGGTTCTAACGAGTACCCACAATCTATATTTTAGAACAGAAATAAGAAAAATAAGGTTTACCCCTCTAAACCCCAGTTTTACTGTATAAAAGTGGGGTTCAAAATTATATAGGTGGGTTTTCGTGATGATTCGAGGGGTCACATGATCAAGATGACCAGCAAACCTTTAGCGAGAGGTTTTTGACCTGGTAAGACACGAACCGCCTTCTCAGCTACCCAGACTAGCAAGTCTCGATTTTTGTTTTTATATCCCACCGCACGAAAATGGTTGGGGAATTATAATATATCTTCCGGTGTCCGTCCGTCCGCACAATTTCCAATCGATAATTTGAGTATTTTTCACGGATTTTTCCTCAAATTTTTCGTTCACGTTTATACCGGGGGTGTATGGTTTGGGATTGTTAATCATGGGCCAAAATCCGTCACTTTTTGACAGAGTTATGGTCCCTGTCAGGGACTGGTTTGGGGGCATTTCCGATCAATAACTTTTTTTTTCACGGATTTCTTCGAATTTTGCATATACTTTGGTATTAGGAATGAGTGGTTTGGGATTGTTATTGGGCAAAATCCGTTGACATTTGACAAAGCTATGGCCGTTAACAATGCCTATTAAACGGTTTTGGGGTTTGTTAGCTCACCTGAGCCGAAGGCTCATTGGTGAGCTTATAGGGTGGTCATGCTGTCTGTATGTATGTCAACATTTTCAAACATCTTCTCCTCTGGAACCGCTGGGCCGATTGAAGCCAAATTTCATGTTGGGCCTCAGTGGGATGGGGGAACGAAAGTCTCTTCGCGGGGTCCAGGTCACATGACCAAGATGGCCGCCATGCCCATATATGGTAAAAACCCTTCAAAAATCTTCTTCTCCGGAACCAGTGGGCCGATTGGCCTGAAACTTGGTATGTAGCATTGGGGACTCGGGCCCATCATATTTTGTTCAAATGATGACCCTTGGATGACCTTGGCCAATTTTAGGCCAAGGTCAAATTTGGTCGCATAAACTTTTGTATGGGAAAAAGTTAAAACCGTGTATTTTTGGAAACTATTGCAGCTTGTGATCTGAAAATTAAAAGATGCAGTAAGCTAAATGGGTGGATGAAATTACATGAGTATTCAAGGTCAAGGTCATTATTTGACCTTTGTTCAAGGTCATTGAGATATGAGAATTAAAACTTATTTTTCTCAGAAACAACAAAGCCAATTGTAACGAAATTTCATATGAAAGTTTATAAGAACATGGAATGACAATTAATCAATATGAATTTGGTCACATGACCAATATAGCCGCCATGCCTATATAAAGTAAAAACCCTTCAAAAATCTTCTTCTCCGGAACCATTGGGCCGATTGGCCTGAAACTTGGTATGTAGCATTGGGGACTCGGGCCCATCATATTTTGTTCAAATGATGACCCTTGGATGACCTTGACCAATTTAAGTCCTAGGTCAAATTTGGTGGCTTAGACTTTTGTATGGGAAAAAGTCAAAACCTTGTATTTTTTGGAAACTATTGCAGCCTGTGATCTGAAAATTAGTAGATGCAGTAAGCTAAATGGGTGAATGAATCTACATGAGTATTCAAGGTCAAGAACAAGGAAATGACAATTAATCAATATGAATTTGGTCACATGACCAATATGGCCGTAATGCCCATATAAGGTAAAGCCCTTCAGTAACCTTCTTCTCCGGAACCAGTGGGTCGATTATCATGCAACTTTGTATGTAGCATTAGGGACTTGGGTCCATCAAATTTTTTCTCAAATTATGACCCTTGGATGACCTTGACCAATTTTAGGCCAAGGTCAAATTTGGTTGCATAGACTTTTGTATGGGAAGAAGTCCAAATCGTGTATTTTTGGAAACTATTGCAGCCTTTGATCTGAAAATTAGTAGATGCAGTAAGCTAAATGGGTGGATGAATCTACATGAGTAGTCAAGGTCATTCTTTGACCTTTGTTCAAGGTCATTCAGTTATTGAGAATTCAAACTTATTTTTCTCAGAAACCACATAGCCATTTGTAATGAAATTTCATATGAAAGTTTTCAAGAACAAGGAACTGACAATTTATCAATATGAATTTGGTCACATGACCAATATGGCCGTCATGTCCATATAAGGTAAAAACCCTTCAGAAATCTTCTTCTCTGGAACCAGTGGGCCGATAATCATATAACTTGGTTTGTGGCATTGGGAACTTGAGCCCATGATGATGACTCCTGAATGACCCTGACCTATTTTAGGCCAAGGTCAAAGTTTTTCGCATAGACTTTTGGATGGGGAAAAAGTCAAAACTGTGTCTTTTTTGAAAATATTGCACTTGGTGATCTGAAAATCGGTAGATACAGTAAGCTAAATTAATGGATGAAATGACATGAGTATTCAAGGTCAAGGTCATTCTTTGATCTTGATTCAAGGTCATCCAGATATGAGAATTAAAACATATTTTTCTCAGAAACCACTGAGCCATTTGTAACAAAAATTTCATATGCAGCATTGGGGGCTCAGGCTCATCACATATTATTCAAATGCTGACTTTCTGAAACCTATTTTACGCCTAGGTCAAATTTGGTCACATAGATTTTGGGATGGGAAAAAGGTCAAAACCATGTTTTTTTCGGAAACTATTGCAGTCTCTGATCTGAAAATTGATAAATGCAGTTAGCTAAATGAGTGGATGAAACAACATGCGTATTCAAGGTCAAGGTCATTCCTTGACCTTGGCCTAAGGCCTTTCAGATATGAAGATTAAAATTTATTTTTAACCAGATCCTCTGTGCCGTTTGTGACCAAATTTTATACTAAGCTCGTAGAAACAAGTAAATGAAGATTTAAATACATGCGTTTGCTCAAATGACCAAAATGACCTTCACGCCCATATAATGTAAAAACACTTCAGAAATCGTTTACTCCAGAACCAGTGGGCCGATTTTCATTAAACTTGGTATGTAGCATTTGGGATTTGGGATTTGGGCCCACTATAGTTTCTTCAAATGATGACCCCTGGATGGCCATAACCTGTTTTACGCAAAGGTCAAATTTGGTTGCCTATACATTTGTATTGGAGAAAGTAAAAAAAAAGTGTATTTTTTGGAAACTATTGCAACCTGTGATCTGAAAATTGGTAGATGCAATAAGCTAAATGAGTGGATAGAACTAAGGTCAATATTATTCTCTGACGTTGTCCCAAGGTCATTCAGGTGAAATTAAAATTTATTTTTCATAGAAACCACTACTCCATTTGTAGCCAAATTTCACTTGAAAACTTATAGGAACAAACAAATGAAAATTTATTAATATGAATTTGGTCACATTACTAAAATGGCTGCCATGTCGATATACATGTATACCCTTCAGGTTTTTTTCTTCGAACCAATGGGCCCATTATCAAGTCACAAGACCGAGATTAATACTTGGTAAAAACCCTATAAAATCGTCTTCTCAGAAATGAAATGGCTCCATAAGCTCTCAGCACTCAGGTGAGCGGCTCAGGACCAATGGTCCTCTGGTTTGTTTGAGGTTTTACATCCCCGTCAACACTATTTAAGTCATTTTGGAGATGTTGCTTCCAGTTTTGTGGGAATTTTACCCGACACTGAGATGAAATGACATCTCAAGCCCAACTGCCCAAAGAAACCAATAGCGTTTATATGCAGGTGCGGGTCGACTCGCACCACTTTGCCTGGACGGCCTTTGACTTTCTAAGTAGTTTACCAGTTTTCATGTGCGGTCGGTTTCAACTCTCTGTGGAAGCACAATGCAGCCCAATCTATTTCTCCATGCCCGATGGGCTGGGGCCAAAATGGTTTTTTGACTGTTATCCCTTTACTAAATGGAATATAAGGAACATTACATATAATATACACTGCTCAAAACAATTAAAGGAACACATAGTATAAAGTTGTTGGATAATGATGATGAAACAACGATTCAGATGAATAACTTTATCTGCAACATGTTAAAACAAGATCACGCACGGCCTGTAACCTGTTAAGGAAGAATTTGCATGAATGTCTGAGAAATCGCCTTATTTCACATGTCATAGACATGCGCAAACCAGTCACCTTTCCCTGTCAGTAATGTGTATGACCAACTCGAGCAGCACAACACTCATGGCATCGCCGAGGCATGCTACAAACCAAATTTAGAACAGTTTGTAAAGCTAGTGTTTCCCACTCATGTCTAAGGATGTTTGTGGGTTCTTGACTAGTCATTGGTGGATGATCGCCCTATGAGATACGTCTTTGAAGAATGTCCTAAATATGTTTAAGTCAGGAGAACGTGCTAAAAGTTTGCTCCTCTAATTGTTTTGAGCAGTGTATATAGACTACTAAAGGAAGCATATTGTGGCCAAGGACCACCACTCTAATCATCTTAGATCTTGAGTTATCTACCCTTAATGTATGTGAAATTGTTTTTTGGCCTGTTTCTCCTTTGCTATCTGGAATAACTCAATGAACTTTTACAGATGTATAAAACACTAAACGAAGGCTCAGCCAATTCTGGTTCTTCAGTTTTCTGTCCTTAATAAATGTAAAAATATTTTTTGGCTCATAGCATCTTTACTATATGGAATACCTTGATGGTATTTTAGATGTCTAGAACACTAAAGGAAGCCTGCGGTGGCCAATGAACCATACTCTGACCATTCTAGGTCTTGAATTACCTGCCCTTGTAAATGTGGCCGCTTTCAGTATGGAAACTTCATAGTTATATTGCACACTAAATATGGCAAGCCGATGCACAATAAATCTGTAAACCACAGTTTGAACATGAAACTCTAGTTTCAAGTTAGAAAACTTCAAGCCATGGTTTCATAGAAAAACTGTGCACTATTTTTTAAACCACAGTTTAAGCATTCAAACTGGAGTTTAAGCATTTATTGTGCATCAGGTATTAAAATATGGGTTTGTAGGCAACAGAAGTTAAAACCCCAGATTGAAAGTCGAAATTATGGTTTAAAGAATTATTGTGCAATTTTTCTTTGAAACTGTGTTTTCAAGTTTTCAGACCTTGAAAACTTTAAACCAGGGTTTCAAGTTCAAACTGTGATTTGAAGATTAACTGTGGACTTACCTTGCCATGGTAAACGATATTAAACTATTTATTGTCATCATGAAAACATGCCTATATTATTTTGACTCCCTTGAACCCCACTTTTATATAGAAAAAAAACTGGGGTTTCCGGGGGTCTACCTTATTTTTCTTATTTCTGCTCTAAAATATAGATTATGGGTACTCGTTAGAACTGCCTCGATGAGGCGGTTCTAACGAGTGCCCACAATCTATATTTTGAGCAGAAATAAGAAAAATATCACAATTTTTCATCATAAAATTTTCATTTTTACGGCGATATAGGTGGCATTTGAACAGGCGTGTTTGCGTAATGAAATGGCGTCTTCAGCCGAGTTTCAAACTTCAAACAGTGGTTTGATGATTTATTGTACCTTTGGCGTTGAAACCGGGGTTCAAAGTTTTAACTAAGGATTGATTTTGTTTGTTTGTTTGAGATTAAACATCCCTGTCTACACTGTACAGGTCATTTTGGAGACGTTAATTCCAATTTTGTGGGACTTTTCCCCGATCTTCAGCCTTTTGTGTTGCATGATTTCGATTTTTACCATGGATTCAGAAGCAGAATGGAAAACGAGGAGCCACCTGGTCTGGATCTATATTGCTTTCAACAAAAGATACATGTATGTCCGGGTTCAACATAGACAGGGTTAAGCACCTGTAGATATAGGAGCTTTTTTCGTGACGAACTTCCGGTTCTAAAAATAGAACTGGAAAAGCCCTGGCCGTCAACGTCGTATGTGCTTCAAAGCAGTGGGACAGATAAAGTGTTAATTACATCGTAAAACAATGGAATTCTTTTTAACTTTTGGCGAATTCTAATTTAAGATTATGGGACAAACAACGATATAGTACCAGGTGTGAAATTTCGCATTACGAACACATGCCTATACAACTATATTATGAATTTTTCGGGGGAAAAAAATTGGAAATTTTAAGATGAAAATTACTGTCACAGATTTATCAAGGCGTTTGGAAACTGGCTGTCCTAGTTCTAAGGTTGTCCGGAAAAATGCATGTTATTGGCCTGCAGTGGTGTATCCTGCAGTGTTAGTGATGCTTTTATTGGATATACCCAGCATGCACATGACGTAATTGTGATGTCACATCAACGTCGACACAACGTTGCACCGACGTTGATTTGACGTTGCCCTAGCGACGCGTGCCTGCTGGGTAGAGACTAGAGAAGCAGAAACACAAAGGTGCTGATTTAGTTGTTTGCTGAAGTCATAAAACAAGATTTTCTCATGATGCAGTTTATGATAAAACCCCCTTTTCTGGAACCAAAAGCCTTGGGGGCCTGGCATGTGTATCACCTGTCATTGTCCACCAGCCATATCCAGTCAAACACTCCTCGGAAACCACTAGACCAATCAAAGCCAAATTCCAGGTGGAGCCTCCATGGGTTGTGGGAATTAAATTAAGTTTGTGGTCACGTTACCAAAATAGCCATGTATAAATCTACTTACAATGTTGTTCATTACAACACAGTTTTGGATATGGTTAAAAGCTGGATCCCAAACATGATTAGATTAACCCTTTTTGTACCAAATGGAATCTTCCTCCTTATAGATAGCAGGCGTCCATTTCAAAATTTAGGGGTGACAGGTTGTTTTTTCTTCAAGAACTATTTGGAAATTGGCTGAAAATTTTGCAAATAGTGTAGGCCCTGATCAGACGCCGCATTTTGCGGCGTCTGATCTGGGCCTGCAATATTTGCCAATTACCCGTTTTGGGGTTTCCGGTACAAAATGGGTTAAATAGGAATATAACAATAAATGGTTTTGTTTTATGTATAATCTATACATTTTTATGTGGATATTAGACTTATTTTACTAACATGATTTCTGCTTTGGACCCCAACAACAGTGTTACAAAGAGGTGATGGTGTAACATGATATTATATAAATGTTGAAAACCCTTTGAAAGTTTCTCGGGTGCCAAAGGGCAGCTGACTCAGGTATTGGTATTTCATTTCTCAAACAGTAAAGTCTATGCGGTTACATCATAGGCTAATGCACCAGGTAGGATTCTGTTGAATGCCATCAACAACGACTGTCCAGCATTAGGTATGTGAGTTTCCTACTACTTTACATCCCACCTCTTTGCCTGGGCAGATTTAGACCCTCAAAGCAGTTTACCAGTACCCGTGTGGGGTCGGTTTTAGCGCTGTATGGCAGCATCATGCAGCCCAATCTATTTCTCCAAACCCAGATGGGCGGGGGCCTAGCTTTGTTCTAGCATTGACATATATGTAGTCCAATTCTGCTAATAAGACCAGCTAAGATAATACATATTTAAATGCTTCAGTTTTTGGTTTAAACTTTATTTCATTTGCATAATACATAGTAAATATACAAAACAGTATAGAATACGATTACAATACAACCACTAGGCCCCTATACAGTTTTTCTTTCTTTGTGTTTTCAAGACCCTCTGTCCTCTTAAGTTAGAGACCACCTGTTCAAAAGTGTTTTCTTCAAGACCTTTTTTTAACAGTCCAAAGGGTGGTTTTTACATGGGATTTTTATTTTACTGTACATACATGTACTAAGCATGCATACTGTTGAATGCCTTTGGCCATCAAGTATTCTTTTGAATGCCATTGACCAGGAACAATGATTGACCTACTTTTCAAGCTTTATTGACAAAGCCCATGTCTAAGAACTTAAGTCCTCCTTGGCTTGGAAATTAAAGTCTCAAGACTGTTACTTCACTCAGTCAGAGTTCTGTTAAATGCTACTGACCATGCCTGACCTTAACATTCTTTTCAAACTGTTCATTGAATAGAGCTAAATTATTTGCGATTCTAACACTGGTCGCCTATATAGCCAATAGTAAATTCTAGTGATATATTGAGTGATAAATCACTGGTCATAATAGCGCAATGTGAACAGCCGCTTTTTTATCCAGTTTCATGACGTCATTCATTGTTACCATTACGTTAGATGGTGTAACGTCATTTTCTTGAATCAGAAATGTTACGAAAACAGGTAAAAGCGTGCAATACAGTCAGTTATATTGGCGGGATTCCTTTAAACAATGGCGAAAGATAGGGAGAATCTGAAGGAATCAATAGCATTTTTGTCGACTTCCAGCGTGTTAGAATAACAAGAGGGCCATGATAGCCCTGGATCGCTCACCTGATACATAGTTTAACAAGTGGGCCCTGGGGAGGGCCATTATTGGCCCCAGGACTATAATTTGCATTATCTTGAGGGAGGTCTAAAAGGTGAAGCTTCTTACCAAAAAATCAAAGACCGGAGCCTTCTGGTTTCAAACAAAAAGATTTTGAAAAGTTTTCCTTATAAGTCTGATTAAAACCTGTGGGCCCCGGGGCAGGGCCATTTTAGGCCCCAGGGCGATTATCTGAACAGTCTTAAATATCAAACACCTGGGCCTTCTGGTTTCAGACAAGAAGATTTTTAAAGGCTTTCTCCATACAAGTCAATGTCAAACCAAAGGGCTTCAGGGCGGGATTTTTTTTTTGCCCAGGGCTATAATTTGAACAATCTTGTTAGAGGTCCACTAGATGAATCTACACAGCAAATATCAAAGATCTGGGCCTTGCGGTTTCAAAGCAGATTTTTAAAGATATTTCCTATATAAGTCAATGTAAAACCAAGGTGCCCTGGGTTGGGGGCATTTTTCGCCCCAGGTCTATAATTTGAGCCATTTTGATAAAGATCCACAAGACAAAGATTCATACCAAATATCAAATACCTGGGCCTTCTGGTTTCAGACAAGAAGAATTTTAAAGGTTTTCCCTACATTAGTCAATGTGGGGGGCATTTTTGGCCCCAGGGCTATAATCTGAACAATCTTGGTAGAGGTCCAATAGATGAAGCTTCGAACCAAATATCAAAGACCTGGGCCTTGCGGTTTCAGAGGAGAAGATTTTTTAAGATTTTTCCTATATAAGTCAATGTAAAACCAAGGGGCCCCGGCGCGGGGGCATTTTTGGCTCCAGGGCTGTAATTTGAACAATCTTGATAGGGGTCCACAAGACGAAGCTTCATACCAAATATCAAACATCTGAGCCTTCTGGTTTCAGACAAGAAGATTTTTAAAGGTTTTCCCTATATAAGTAAATGTAAAACAAATGAGCCCCGGGGCGGGGGAATTTTTTGCCCCAGGGCTATAATTTGAACAATCCTGGTAGAGGTCCAGGTGATGAAGCTACACACCAAATATCAAAGACCTGGGCCTAGCGGTTTCAGAGGAGAAGATTTTTCCTATATAAGTCAATGTAAAACCAAGGGGCCCCGGGGCGGGGGCATTTTTGACCCCAGGGCTATAATTTGAACAATCTTGATAGAGGTCCATAAGACGAAGCTTCATACCAAATATCAAACACCTCAGCCTTCTGGTTTCAGATAAGAAGATTTGTAAAGCTTTTCCCTATGAAAGTCTATGTAAAACCAAAGGGCCCTGGGGCGGGGGCATTTTTGGCCCAAGGACTATAATTTGAACAATCTTGGTAGAGGTCCACTAGATGAAGTACACACCAAATATTGAAGGCCTGGGCCTTGCGGTTTCAGGAGAAGATTTTTAGCTCACCAGAGCCGAAGGCTCCGGGGGAGCTTATAGGATAGGCAGTTGTCCGTCGCCGTCTGCGTCTGCGTCAACACTTTCAAACGACATCTCCTCTGAAGCCACTGGGCCGATTGGGCCCAAATTTTATCTGTAGCATCCTTGGGCTGGGGGATTGAAAGTTTGTGTTTTTTATCAGAATCGGCTCTTTAGTTTGTTGCTATGGCAACTTGTAGTTTCCATAGACTTATAATGGGGAAAATTGAAAAATGGCATTTACTGCCAAGCCTCTGCAGATATTTTGACAAAACTTTCATAGAAATGTTCCGCAGGCAATCTACTATCTGCCGTATGTTTTGAGGCCTTCTGCTCATTTTTATTGGTTGCCATGGAAACCAAATGCAAAAAATAAAAAAAAAATACTTAAAAAATCATCTCCTCAGAAACCATATGCTCTAGGAGGCTGAGACTTTATGAAAATATTCACCATATTTGCCTTTACAGGTTTTGTGTTTTTTATGAAATTTGGCCTTTTAGTTTTGTTGCTATGGCAACTTAGAGTTTCCATTGACTTATAATGGGGAAAACTGAAAAATTGCATTTACTGCCAAGTCATTGCAGATATTTTGACAAAACTTACATAGACATGTTCCTTGAGTAAATTTCTCTCAGCAATATGCTTTTATGTCAACCTAGGAGTTCCCTAGGTTGTGCCGGGGCCATGCCCCGCCCCCCTCCACTTCATAAAATGCCTTATATCTCAGAAACCTTACAGATCCTAATCCCTAAACCATATATATTCTTGTTCCTTATGATAAGATGCATTAAGTGACACCAACCTGGGGGTCCCCCCGGATGTGCCGGGGACATGCCCTGCCCCCTCTATTTCATAAAATGCCATTTATCTCAGAAACCATTCAGATCCCCACCCCTAAACTATATATATTTTTGTTCCTTACGCTAAGATGCATTAAGTGAAACCAACCTGGGGGTCCCCCGGGATGTGCCGGGGAAATGCCCCACCCCCTCCACTTCATAAAATGCCATTTATCTCAGAAACCATTGAGATCCCCACCCCTAAACCATATATATTCTTGTTCCTTATGATAAGATGGACTCAGTGACACCAACCTGGGGGTCCCCCGGGATGTGCGGGGGCCATGCCCAACCCCATCCACTTCATAAAAGGCTAAATATTCCAGAAACCTTACAGATCCCCACCCCAAAACCATATATATTCTTGTTCCTTATGATAAGACACATTCAGTTACACCAACCTAGGGGTCACCCAAGGTGCACCCGGGCCATACTCCACCCTTCCACTTCACAAAAGACCATATATCTGAGAAACCGTTCAGAGCCCACCCCTAAACCATATATATTCTTGTTCCTTATGATAAGAACCAAACAGCGGCGCCCCCCCCCCCCCCCCCCAAACAGTGACACCAGCATGACTTATAATGGGGAAAATTGAAAAATGACATTAATGCCTCCCAAGATATTTTGTCAGACTATCATAGAAATGTTCCTTTAATAATGTTCTTTTTGGCCTATTTGTTGCCACAGATGGGAAATTGTCAATTGTCATCTGGTGTCTTCAAGCGACATCAGACCTCAGAAGCCACTAGTCTGATTGGGTCCAAATTTTATCTGTAGCAGCCTTGGGTGCAGGGCTTCCATAGTTAATTAAAATACATTGCTGCCAGTGGGGAGTGGCCCCCTGAGCTCTGGTGAGCATTGTGGCCCATGGGCCTCTTGTTTAAGTTTTCATTAAAAAGAATCTATTTTTGGCTGCCGTGACCTTGATGTGTAATGGACCGGAACCATTTGAACAACTTTGAAAGGGGACCACCTAAGGATCATTCCTGTAAAGTTTGGTCAAAATGAGATCAGCGGTTTAGGAGGAGATATTGTTTGAAGAAATTGACTAGGGACAGACGGACGCACTTACAAAAAGCGATCCCAAAAGCTCACCTCGTCATTACATGACAGGTGAGCTAAAAAAAGATCAGCTCTAGTGCCATGATTTATTGAGTGATATATCACTATTTGTCGGTCAGTTGTAAGTAGACAAATCACGAGTGCATAGTACGAGTGATTTTATCTACTTTACTGACTTCAAAACAGTGATATATCACTCAATAAATCACTGCTAAGAGCTGATATATTTCTTAAATTTCAACTGTTAGCAGACAAAATTAACAGAAGGAATCTTTTTTTTTCAGACATAAAATAATGAGACATCAAGAGGGAAATGGGTACCCCTTCAGGGGAGACAACTCATTAAAACATATTTTTGTTTCCAATGTCAATAGGGGTCAACTCTTAAAGGAAAGAATTTGAGCAGTCTTTCCTTTAAGAGTAGACCCCTTTTTCCATGGGACAGAGTTAAAAGAAAAGCAAACAGGGAGTCCCAAAAGTTGTCTCCCTTTGAAAAATGGCGGAAAAATCTGCCAGGTGTATCCATTCCCCTAAAAAAAAAATTTCTGCATTGTAATTTTGCTTTAAAGGTTAAGTATGTAGATATATATGTATTCTTTTCACTGACTCTTCTGTCGTGGTTTATTTTTGTTATAGTTTGTCTTTGAATGTTTTTTTTTTGGTTTTTGGTTTTATGGCCCTTTCAAGATAATTTCACTTATATTGAGCCGATCGTTAATCAGAGGTGGGCAAAAACCGGAGTACCCGGAGAAAAACCACCTGACCTTCTGTTGCAGAACTTGGCGTCTCACATGTGACCTGTCTTTGAATGTGTGTATTGCTTTTATCTTTTTGTTTTGGATAGCCAACTGGCCATTTTGTGGGAAAGTAACTGTCCTTTTGGCTTTCTGCTATTGGTGTTTCCATTAGGGTCTAGTTATTTCATGTTTGTGTTTCTTTCCCTTTGGTGTCTCTGATAGGAGCTGTGTGTTAATTGTATCAATTCCAGATCATTGTCTTCACTTCTATTTTGAACAGTTTCTTGGACACTAAAGCATCTGAAAGATGTGGTTCTAACAAGTACACATATTTTTTGTGTGGAGCAAAAATAATGAATAGCCTTATAAACCAAACTGTTCTGTTTACCTAGAAGCCTCCATGGTGATGTTGTTAAGCAACTCACCTCATAAAACATGGGTCATGGGTTCAATTCAGGGCTTCTCCAGATTTTCATACGAGACTTTAAACTGAGGTCCATATGACCTTAGTTGTTTGTGGACTGAAAAATTCAAACACACACACACAATATCACTGTCGGGAAACAAACTCCGTGGTAGCTATCATTTGTGCTTACGTCACACGTTAGGAAGTTTGTTCGGGTGAGATTTGTGTTCGGAAAACAGGTATTTTCATTTCTTTCTTCAAAACCTTCCATTGGAGAAATTTGACACGTAGCGCAGTAGGTGACGCATAAATTTCAATTTCTTTGGCTACTTTCATTATATTTGTGCTTACCATGGTTACCGAGATCACTTGGGACAAAACACCGAAAAACTGACTGTTAGCGAACACGGACAGTTCAATGAAAATCCTTTTTTTTCATAGCCCACAGGAGAAAAGTTCTGATAACAGGTTCGCTTTGAAGCACCGTGGTCACTTACCTACACCCATCCCTTTTACAGCAGCAGAAAATCCCTCGTCAAAGTGTTGGAAGAGAAAAAAATAATAGAATGATAGAGTGCACGGACATCGGCCAGGAGCAAATTGAGATAGCTTCCACGGACGATTTTACAAACACGCTTGATATGCATATCTTCTCTCTTTTTAGCTACACTGAGTTCGTTTTCTCAATGGGATAAACTTGTTTATATATATATTCAAAATTAGAGTAAATTGTTTTTCTCTAAACGAAGATTTCTATCGTGTCAGTTGCTTTCTAGTTCAATGAGCAAAGCGACTCGCCAGTTGTTCAGTGTGGTTCAGCGATGTTCCATTTGACTCTACGAAGAGTGACTTCCGAAAATTGAAGGGGGTCAGTATTTAAATCTACAACAGGTCTTCAATAAAAGCGAGTGTTTTCAATCTGTCGACGTATTTTCGTTTGGTTTACTTAGAGTTGTATATCCCAGTCACCAGTATATCGAGCAGGACAGTTTACGTAACCACATTTTTATCTTCACTGTAGCTGTTGTTATGCCATGTGGCAGCCGTAAAAAGTCGTCCCGTACATCATCATAGTGCAGATTGATCTTCTGTTCCTTTGGGATAATTGAGTTCATTTAGAGAGCTTATTTATCTATACTGCAGCTGCTGTTGTGCCGTGTGTCGGCCGTACAAAGTCTCCCCGAACATCATCATAGTGCAGATTATATTTTCTGGTCCTTTGGGAACATTGAATTCATTTAGAATAATTTTTTAAAATAGAGTTCTGCTTAAGTCTGTGCTAGAGGGCGTGGCTGTTGTTGCACATTTCAGCACTGGTCATGAACAGACTCAATAAAACCAGTCTGCTATTTTCGTTTATTTGGTGTATTCTTTGCATCCAAAGGATGTAACTATTCAGAACTTCTTTTTTCATAGGTAGTCAACCAGAACTGTGGAAATTATTTTGCCAGAGGCTGACACCTGCCTGCCTGCCTGCCTTTCTTTCTTTCTTTTTCTTTCTTTCTTTCTTTCTTTCTTTCTTTCTTTCTTTCTTTCTACTGCGATCGTTCACATTTGGCCATTACTCGCAGGTGTATATTACATACACTAAAAAAAACAACAAAAAAACGGTAGTCCTTTGGAAGCATAGACTACAGCACAGAACTGAAAACTTTGGAGCGTGCAAGATTTTTCTGGGCCCGACTAGCTTGTTTCGGCCAATCAGGCCTCATTAGTGAAACTCAACCATTCCCTATCAAATCTCGCAGTCCAATAAATGATTCCAAAGGACTAAAATATAACCCACCGAGACCATTAACTTAGCGACAATATAAAAGCCCGGTCTATGTGCAAAATATGTAAAGACGTATGTATGTGCTAAAATTCATATCAGGAAAAAAGAGCTGATAAAAAAAACAACAAAAAAAAAAAACAAAAAAAAACGATTTATTCGAAATGCTTTTCCAAAAAAGTTTTCGCTTTTCTCTCTTGCTACTTGTACAATGTCAAGTTTTAAAGACCCTTGCAAATTGTCAACTGACATTAATGTACTCTTAAGAAATAAACATGGAAGGCATCAAAAACGGCTGCAGCTATGATTAAAATACTGAATTATATCACTGTACATAGGTCTAACGGAACACCGATGGGACTATTCCATCCCAGTGGCTTCATGAGCCCTTCTTATTGTTTGATTTGAGGTTTAACGTACCCGTCAACACTGTATAGGCCATTTTGGAGACGTTGCTTCAAATTCTGTGGGAGTTTTACCCGACATTGAGATGAAAAGACATACCAAGGCGCGCCGCAAAATGAAACTAATAGGGTTCATATGCATGGATGGACGGCACCATTTTCCTGGGCAAGCTCAGGATCTCTAAGCGGTTTACCGGCACTCGTGTGCGGTCGGTTTCAGCTCTGCGTAGAAGCATCATCCAACCCAAACTATTTCTTCTAGCCCCTATTGGCGGGACCGGAGCAACTTCTTATAACTTACCATAATACATGTACATGGGTGTCAGCTATTGATCAAAATTTAATTGCAGAATATGGTAGACCCCTATAAGGGTTAACAGCTATAAAAAGTAGAAGTAAAACAAAGATCAGGAATTGATACAATTAACCTACTCCACCCATAAAAGACACCAAAGGGAAAGAAATACAAACATTAAGCGACCAGACCATAATGGAAACCCAAACAAAGGAAGGCCATAAGGACAGTTACTTTCCCACAAAATGGCCATATGGCCAACCAAAATTAAAAGACACAAGCGATACACACAGTAAGCAACATACAACAACATAAATAAATCGCAACAGAAGAGCCGCCTTGGAACGGTCAGTGGAAGATTTCCACCGGGGGGCTTAAATCGATTTTACGTGGCCACAATCCTCGCCCTTCCGTCGCGATTTAGACAAATAATTTGTTCAGTCCGCATGAAGGCCTCCTAACTCATCAGTGCAACATCTCCGTGAACACAAAAATCAAAGAACCACAGAGGTGAGACAACGGTGAGGACTCGACAGCAAGAAACCACTGAAATGCTGGAGCAAAAGAAAACCAACAGTTAGACTCCGATGAGCCCGACCAGAGACAGAGCATCAGGCACCAACCAATATTATCTCTCTAATTTTCAATAAGCCTTTACGTTGGAGCCGTCATAGAATCTGAGGCCTGACCCACCGGCGTGCAATTAAAGAGGGAAGCAAAGTTGCCAACCGTGATTGGGTTAACTACCATGCATAAATGCCAACTCACTACAGAAGTGGTATAATTCCACCTCCTTGTTTACATAATTTGATAATCAAACTTGTAGAATAGTTCGACCTGTTTCATTGTATCCTGTAGGCAAACCCCAACCCGCCCATCAGGGCTTGAAGAAATATATGGGCTGCATGATGCTTCCACGAAGACCGGAAATCAACCGCACACGAGTACTGGTAGACCGTTTAGAGGATCTAAGCCTTCCCAGGTAAAGCGGTGCGAGTCAAACCTCCATGCTTATAAACCATATTGGTTTCACTGGGCAATAGGGACTCAGATGTCATTTCATGTCAGTGTCGGGTAAAAGTCCCACACATTTGGAAGCAACGTCTCCAAAATGACCTTAACAGTGTTGACTGGGACGTTAATCCTCAAATGAAACAAACAAACCAAACGCCTGTATACTACAGTACCCATTGTGTTAAATATCTTCTATGTATTGTTATTATTATTATTATTATTATTACGTTTGTTGTTGTCACCCCTGGGGAGGGATCAATTTGTGTCGTCTCCAAGAGAAAGGCAGAAAAGAGAAAACATATATTGTAGAGGTGATAAAAATGAGGGAAAATGGAGAAAGAGGAAAATCAAAGAAAGCACAGAAACAGAAGAAATACAAACATTTCCATCTACTCTTACCTGCCACCCACGCCTATCGGGGCTGGAAGAAAGATGTGTTGCATGATGCTTCCACGCAGAGCTGAATCAGACCACATCACATGAGTCGGACCATCCTTGCTTATAAACCAATTGGTTAAAGTGGGCAACATGGCTTGAGATGTCTTTTCATCTCAATGTCGAGTAAAAGTCCCACAAAATTGGAAGTACCGTCTCCAAAATGGCCTATACAGTGTTGACTGGGACGATCGAACTGTAAAACCAATATTAGTGGGACGACCAGGTGACAAAGGACGCCTCACCCAATTACTCGCCAAAAATACGACAGAATATCATATGTAAGTTTGACTCGAAGGAGGCTTTGCCTCAACCTTACAGTCAGATAAGGAGCTAAATTCTTCTCTTCGCCACGCACAAACACACATGTACGTAGGGAGAGCCTCTTTCCTACGCACAGATGCACACGTAGAGAGAGAGAGAGAGAGAGAGAGAGAGAGAGAGAGAGAGAGAGAGACGAATGAGAGTGTAATGTGAATTGATATATACAAGTACTAATTATACTTCTTTCGACATCCTTTTTCGCCCCCGCCCGTCGGGGCTCGACGACATAGAAAAGGCTGCATGGTGCTTCCACGCAGAGTTGTAAACCGCTTAGCAGGACGTTAAGCATCAAGTCAAACAAACAAAATCGACATCCTTATCATTGTATCTTGCAGGTAAACCCCAGCCACTCGTGGAATTCAGTTATAATGCCCTATTGGTAGGACACAATGTGTACCGTTTAAAAAAATTCGGACTGTCGCCGACAGATTAGTGTTTTAAATAAGAGGGCTAGGGGGGGGGGGGGGGGGGGGGGGGGGGGGGGGGCTGATGCGCTCACCTGAGTGTCACCGTCT
Organism: Lucinisca nassula; assembly: GCA_963580285.1. Lineage (NCBI taxonomy): Eukaryota > Metazoa > Mollusca > Bivalvia > Lucinida > Lucinidae > Lucinisca > Lucinisca nassula. The sequence goes on from OY757017.1 coordinate 88,540,513, forward strand.
CTAGTACATTCTATGTTTTGCTCTGGTGGCCATCTTGTTCATCAGAGCGGAACGAGTTTAGCTATTTTGGAATGGAGTCACCTGGGCAACTTTCCTGTGAAGCTTGAATCAAATTGGCCCGAGGGTTAAGGAGGAGTTCGTGTTTGAGTCAAATTTACAATGTTTTTCTATGTTTAGCTCTGATGGCCATTATGCTCATCGGAGTGCAATCGTTTTAGTTTTTTTTTTTTTTTTTTTTTTTTTGTTAAGTGTAACCTAAGCAACATTTCTATGAAGTTTGATTGGAATTGATCCATGTGTACAGGAGGAGTTTTTCAATTTTTAGCTCTAGCGTATTGTTCATCAGAGCGGAGTCATTTTAGCTTTTTTGGTAGGGAGCCACCTAGGCAACATTCCTGTGAAGTTTGAATCAAACTGGGTTTATGAGGAGTTCGCATTTAAAGCAAATTGTTGACGACGCCCGACGGACATTCACTGATCACAATACCTCACCATGAGCACTTCGTGCTTAGGTGAGCTAACAAAAAGGAATATTTGTATCGCTTATCGCCACCTTTTCAGAATCTTATCTCAATTATCTATTTTTTCCGGATCAACACTATTTTGGTCATTTGGATTTTTGGGAAATCAGATGAAATGACACCTGAACCACTGGTGCCCAATGACATTGTTTGTTTGTATTGGAGTTTAACGACCCAGTCAACACTATTTAGGTCATTTTTGAGCCGGTCAATTTACCTATCAAGTTGAGCAGTTAACCAGTAAAGTACACATTATTTCGCCAGAAACTGACAAACCACCTTTTTGAATCAGCAGAAGGGACAGAATGAACGTAGAAAAGATTTCATGATCAATCTCATCTCCACGAAAGAATGTTTCCGACACTGACAGGTATCGAACCCATGTCCTCATGATCACAAGTAAGAAGCGCATGATAACTATCAAATAGTCGGAAGCCGTTTTGGGAAATTAAGTGCTACTCTAATGTCTTTAGAGAGAATGTTTAGATCGTATTCAGAAATTGGTTAGACGTAAATCGATAGATACCTGTAACTGTGCTCTCCTTAGTAACTGAAAACAGTCAGGACAAAGAATCAAGGAAAACTTGTTCCAGATGTTATCAGTTACCGTGGCGAGAATAGAGATAATAAAACAATGATAAAAATGGAATTTATGTTTAAACCTCTCTAATATATTACTAATATATTAAAGAAAAACTATCTCCTAATACTAGTGACACACGAAGACCCTTCCGAATGTGTCATCGAGAGTCGCTCAGCCTGTCTTACAGTCTGGGAGGTCGTTTGATGAATTAGATATCGGAACGCAAAGCTTTTAATAATGTTGAATCAACATGTCGCCCGAATGCCACTATCAAGTTCCACCTGAATCTAACATGGTTCTGGATATGTCGAAAATGTGAATTTTACGCCAGAAGTGCGAACGTACAGACGGAAAACGGACAGCAGACCACAGCATATGCTGACCTGACCGAAGCTCAGAGCGAAATGATAGCTTCCAAGGACAAGATTTGAAATGATAGCTTCCACGGACAAGATTTGAAATGATAGCTTCCACGGACAAGCTTCCACGGACAAGATTTGAAATGATAGCTTCCACGGACAAGATTTGAAATGATAGCTTCCACGGACACGAGTTAAACTAGCTTCCACGATCATGAGTTTCATAAACAAAATGCACGTATTAGTGATTACTGCTGCTAGTTATATATAATCAACATTGGCCTCCGTGGCCTAGTGGTTAAGAGCGCGGACTCTTGATCATCAGGTCTCTCACCGCTGTGGTTCGATCCTCGCTCGGGTCACATGTGAGACACCAAGTTCTGCAACGGAAGGTCAGGTGGTTTTTCTTCTGGTACTCCCGTTTTCGTCGACCTCTGATTAACGATCGGCTCGATATGTGTGAAATAATCTTGAAAGGGCCGTCAAACAAAAAGAAATATTAGCATATATTTATTTACCCTTTTTAATTGTAAAATTATTTATTGCAACCACGGAATATCATCCAGTAGTGTGTCACTACTGTGATAGTTTTTTCGGAGCCCTTCAGGTCTAAGTGGCCAAGCACTTCCAAATGTTTGACGGATTGTTACGACATAGCGAGTTTCTGAAAGATGAATGTTAGTTTAAATGCACCTCTTTTCATTTCAGTTATGGCACGGAAGAAGCCTTCCCTGACGTTGTACAAGGCCAAAAATGAAAAAAGGAAACGCAAGAGATGTGGTGTTGCTTTTTGTATTAGCAATGTAAAAAACAATGTTCAGTTTTCACCAATAAAGTCTGTGAAAAGGAAGACAAGATCACCCTTTAAATCTCCTGTCTCCAAAATTGCCATGTCTCCAGCCCATAGAGGATCTCCCATGCGGAAACGTCTGAAAAGGAAAAGTTCAATTCGATCCCTGTTTGGCTATACTTCTACCCAAGAGGACGAAGATGAGAACTGTCTGAATATTGAATGGGAAGCAGACGAGTCTGACAAAGAAAACTTATTCTCGAATTTAAGTGCTGGAATAGAAAAAGAATCAGATGCTCTCAGCTTTTCACTTTCATCTTTCCCAGATTCATTAACCAAAGGCAATTCTAAACAAGAATGTGATAGAATCAGTCCAGAGGCAGTTGATTCTAGCCTTTCGTCATTATTTCTTCAAAATAAAAATAACGTAGATTCTTTGCAGTCTAATGCTGCTGTAGCTTTACCATAAAAATTGATCCGGAAAAAATAGATAATTGAGATAAGATTCTGAAAAGGTGGCGATAAGCGATACAAATATTCCTTTTTGTTAGCTCACCTAGGCACGACGTGCTCATGGTGAGGTATTGTGATCAGTGACTGGAATGTTGCCTAGGTGGCTCCCTACCAAAAAAGCTAAAATGACTCCGCTCTGATGAACAATACGCTAGAGCTAAAAATTGAAAAACTCCTCCTATACACTTGGATCAATTCCAATCAAACTTCATAGAAATGTTGCTTAGGTTACACTTAACAAAAAAAACTAAAACGGTTCCGCTCCGATGAGCATAATGGCCGTCAGAGCTAAACATAGTAAAACATTGTAAATTTGACTCAAATGCGAACTCCTCCTTAACCCTCAGGCCAATTTGATTCAAGCTTCACAGGAAAGTTGCCCAGGTGACTCCATTCCAAAATAGCTAAAATCGTTCCGCTCTGATGAACAAGATGGCCACCAGAGCAAAACATAGAATGTACTAGAGACGGTGACACTCAGGTGAGCGCATCAGCCCCACCCCCCCCCCTCCACCCCTAGCCCTCTTATTTAAAACACTAATCTGTCGGCGACAGTCCGACATTTTTTAAACGGTACACATTGTGTCCTACCAATAGGGTATTATAACTGAATTCCACGAGTGGCTGGGGTTAACCTGCAAGATACAACGATAAGGATGTCGATTTTGTTTGTTTGAATTGATGCTTAACGTCCTGCTAAGCGGTTTACAACTCTGCGTGGAAGCACCATGCAGCCTTTTCTATGTCGTCAAGCCCCGACGGGCGGGGGCGAAAAAGGATGTCGAAAGAAGTATAATTAGTACTTGCATATATCAATTCACATTACACTCTCATTCGTCTCTCTCTCTCTCTCTCTCTCTCTCTCTCTCTCTCTACGTGTGCATCTGTGCGTAGGAAAGAGGCTCTCCCTACGTACATGTGTGTTTGTGCGTGGCGAAGAGAAGAATTTAGCTCCTTATCTGACTGTAAGGTTGAGGCAAAGCCTCCTTCGAGTCAAACTTACATATGATATTCTGTCGTATTTTTGGCGGGTAATTGGGTGAGGCGTCCTTTGTCACCTGGTCGTCCCACTAATATTGGTTTTACATTTCGATCGTCCCAGTCAACACTGTATAGGTCATTTTGGAGACGGTACTTCCAATTTTGTGGGACTTTTACTCGACATTGAGATGAAAAGACATCTCAAGCCATGTTGCCCACTTTAACCAATTGGTTTATAAGCAAGGATGGTCCGACTCATGTGATGTGGTCTGATTCAGCTCTGCGTGGAAGCATCATGCAACACATCTTTCTTCCAGCCCCGATAGGCGTGGGTGGCAGGTAAGAATAGATGGGAATGTTTGTATTTCTTCTGTTTCTGTGCTTTCTTTGATGTTCCTCTTTCTCCAGTTTTCCCTCATTTTTATCACCTCTACAATATATGTTGTCTCTTTTCTGCCTTTCTCTTGGAGACGACACAAATTGACCCCTCCCCAGGGGTGACAACAACAAACGTAATAATAATAATAATAATAATAATAATAATAATAGAATACTGTCGATGGCGCACCATCGCAAATCCCCACGTTTTCTACAGAGGGGCCAAGTACCGAAAACCCCTCACCCTGGGCCCTATTTTGACTCCATGGTCAAAATATTACCTGTATTATATTCTACTAATCATGCCCTTCAATTTCATATGCCACATGACTATGTTCCAAAAAACTTAAATTTTGACCCTTTGACCCCTCTCCCAGGGCCCCAATCTGACCCCAGGGTCAAAATTTTACTTGTAGTTTATTCTACCCATTATCCCCTTCGCATAGATATGCAACATGACTATGTTCTGAAAAACTTTAATTTTGACCCCCGACCCCCCAGAGTCCGACCCCCAGGGCGTGACCTAGGGGTCACAGCCAAAAACCCGTTCAATACGTTTTACTTTTTACATAACTAAGTACATGTGCAAAGTTTGGCATCAAAATCTTCAAAATTGACTTTGTAATTGAATTTTAATGATATTTGACCTTTTGACCCCTCCCCAGGGCCCCTGGGGGCGGGGACAAAAAAAAATGTGCTCTTGCGCAAGCCATTCATGTATTGTGTGTGTGTGTGTGTGTGTGAATTCGGGTTTAACGTCGCTTTCAACAATTTTTCAGTCATATCACGACGGTGTCTGGTTGCGACAGGGAGCTCAATGCTCACGTTTATAGTGCTGCCTCACTGAAGTATCATGTCCCAGACACATTACATGATACCACACCCAGTCACATTATCCTGACACTGGATCGACCAGTCCTAGCTCTACCCCGTAAATCTGAGTGCCAAACGAGGAGCAGCTAGTACCATTTTTAACGACTTTGGTATGTCGCGGCCCGGGATCGAACCCGAGACCTCCCGTTCCCCAGAGCGGACACTCTACCAACTGAGCTATCGGGGCCGGTGAAGCCATTCATGTAAGCAACTCGCATACCAAATTTGGTTGAATTCCGGCTAACGGTTTAGGAGGAGATAGCCGGACAGACAGACGGACAGTCGGACAGACGGACAGACAGACGGACGGAGGCGATAACAATATCCCCACTTTTTTTTAAAAACGTGGGGATAAATAACAATACATAGAAGATAGTTAACACAATGAGTACTGTAGTATACGAGCGTTTGGTTTGTTTGTTTCATTTGAGGATTAACGTCCCAGTCAACACTGTTAAGGTCATTTTGGAGACGTTGCTTCCAAATGTGTGGCACTTTTACCCGACACTGACATAAAATGACATCTGAGTCCCTATTGCCCAGTGAAACCAATATGGTTTATAAGCATGGAGGTTTGACTCGCACCGCTTTACCTGGGAAGGCTCAGATCCTCTAAACGGTCTACCAGTACTCGTGTGCGGTTGATTTCCGATCTTCGTGGAAGCATCATGCAGCCCATATATTTCTTCAAGCCCTGATGGGCGGGTTGGGGTTTGCCTACAGGATACAATGAAACAGGTCGAACTATTCTACAAGTTTGATTATCAAATTATGTAAACAAGGAGGTGGAATTATACCACTTCTGTAGTGAGTTGGCATTTATAGCTGTAAACCCTTATAGGAGTTTACCATATTCTGCAATTAAATTTTGATCAATAGCTGACACCCATGTACATGTATTATGGTTAGTTATAAGAAGTTGCTCCGGTCCCGCCAATAGGGGCTAGAAGAAATAGTTTGGGTTGGATGATGCTTCTACGCAGAGCTGAAACCGACCGCACACGAGTGCCGGTAAACCGCTTAGAGATCCTGAGCTTGCCCAGGAAAATGGTGCCGTCCATCCATGCATATGAACCCTATTGGTTTCATTTTGCGGCACGCCTTGGTATGTCTTTTCATCTCAATGTCGGGTAAAACTCCCACAGAATTTGAAGCAACGTCTCCAAAATGGCCTATACAGTGTTGACGGGTACGTTAAACCTCAAATCAAACAATAAGAAGGGCGCATGAAGCCACTGGGATGGAATAGTTCCATCGGTGTTCCGTTAGACCTATGTACAGTGATATAATTCAGTATTTTAATCATAGCTGCAGCCGTTTTTGATGCCTTCCATGTTTATTTCTTAAGAGTACATTAATGTCAGTTGACAATTTGCAAGGGTCTTTAAAACTTGACATTGTACAAGTAGCAAGAGAGAAAAGCAAATCCTTTTTTGGAAAAGCATTTCGAATAAATCGTTTTTTTTTTTGTTTTTTTTTTGTTGTTGTTTTTTTATCAGCTCTTTTTTCCTGATATGAATTTTAGCACATACAGACGTCTTTACATATTTTGCACATAGACCGGGCTTTTATTTTGTCGCTAAGTTAATGGTCTCGGTGGGTTATATTTTAGTCCTTTGGAATCATTTATTGGACTGCGAGATTTGATAGGGAAAGGTTGAGGGTCACTAATGAGGCCTGATTGGCCGAAACAAGCTAGTCGGGCCCAGAAAAATCTTGCAGGCTCCAAAGTTTTCAGTTCTGTGCTGTAGTCTATGCTTCCCAAGGACTACCGTTTTTTTGTGTTTTTTTTTTTTTTCAGAAAAATATCGAAAACGTGTCTGCATGATGATCAGAAGGTCGCGGATTCGACCCCCGCCTGTATGGGTAATTCTTCCTCTTCTACTGATTCAAGTGGGGCGTGAAAGCTCAGTGATTAGTGCACTTGTCTCTGATGCTAGAGGTCCCGGTTCCCGTTCCCCGGCAGCCGCGATAAAATTTCGGTGTCATTTGCAGGGATGAATATCGTAAAGTGCAACGTACTTCGGATCTGGACGTTAACTGGAGGCCCCCTGTGCAGGGAGAAGCATCCCCATGTGCAGGTTAAAGAACCCTATCCTAATTACATGGTTACAGTGAAGGCTTTCATCCTGCAAAACCTGGAGTGTATGTAATATACACCTGCGAGTAATGGCCAAATGTGAACGATCGCAGTAGAAAGAAAGAAAGAAAGAAAGAAAGAAAGAAAGAAAGAAAAAGAAAGAAAGAAAGAAAGAAAGGCAGGCAGGCAGGTGTCAGCCTCTGGCAAAATAATTTCCATAGTTCTGGTTGACTACGTATGAAAAAAGAAGTTCTGAATAGTTACATCCTTTGGATGCAAAGAATACACCAAATAAACGAAAATAGCAGACTGGTTTTATTGAGTCTGTTCATGACCAGTACTGAAATGTGCAACAACAGCCACGCCCTCTAGCACAGACTGAAGCAGAACTCTATTTTAAAAAACTATTCTAAATGAATTCAATGTTCCCAAAGGACCAGAAAATATAATCTGCACTATGATGATGTTCGGGGAGACTTTGTACGGCCGACACACGGCATAACAGCAGCTGCAGTATAGATAAATAAGCTCTCTAAATGAACTCAATTATCCCAAAGGAACAGAAGATCAATCTGCACTATGATGATGTACGGGACGACTTTTTACGGCTGCCACATGGCACAACAACAGCTACAGTGAAGATAAAAATGTGGTTACGTAAACTGTCCTGCTCGATATACTGGTGACTGGGATATACAACTCTAAGTAAACCAAACGAAAATACGTCGACAGATTGAAAACACTCGCTTTTATTGTAGACCTGTTGTAGATTTAAATACTGACTCCCTTCAATTTTCGGAAGTCACTCTTCGTAGAGTCAAATGGAACATCGCTGAACCACACTGAACAACTGGCGAGTCGCTTTGCCCATTGAACTAGAAAGCAACTGACACGATAGAAATCTTCGTTTAGAGAAAAAAATGAAACCTTGTTTTTGTTAAACAATTAACTCTAATTTTGAATATATATATATAAATATAAACAAGTTAATCCCATTGAGAAAACGAACTCTGTGTAGCTAAAAAGAGAGAAGATATGCTTATCAAGCGTGTTTGTAAAATCGTCCGTGGAAGCTATCTCAATTTGCTCCTGGCCGATGTCCGTGCACGCTATCATTCTATTATTTTTTTCTCTTCCAACACTTTGACGAAGGATTTTCTGCTGCTGTGAAAGGGATGGGTGTAGGTAAGTGACCACGGTGCTTCAAAGCGAACCTGTTATCAGAACTTTTCTTCTGTGGGCTATGAAAAAAAAGGATTTTCTTGAACTGTCCGTGTTCACTAACAGTCAGTTTTTCGGTGTTTTGTCCCAAGTGATCTCGGTAACCATGGTAAGCACAAATATAATGAAAGTAGCCAAAGAAATGGAAATTTATGCGTCACCTACTGCGCTACGTGTCAAATTTCTCCAATGGAAGGTTTTGAAGAAAGAAATGAAAATACCTGTTTTCCGAACACAAATCTCACCCGAACAAACTTCCTAACGTGTGACGTAAGCACAAATGATAGCTACCACGGAGTTTGTTTCCCGACAGTGAATATATAACCTGGGTTTTATGGATAGAGGATCTTACATGAGTGATCATTTCATTGAAATTTATAAAACGAGCCTCCAGGAAGTATCATAAATTTGATATGAAAAACCATGAGTGTAAGATTCTGTTTATCATATAACGGGATAACCAGATTTTACTGCCAATGACAGTCTAAAGAATTTGAACAGAAAACATAGATTGTCATCAAGAATTTGCTTGCCAGTAACCACATGTTATTACACATGTGGTCGTATCATTTTCATCGAATGCCTTTATCAACTGAAATTCAATAATAGTGACAATATGATGGCAGAATTTATTACACATTATCCTTTTTATACTCTCTAGGCTAATTCAGCAAACAGCAAATTGTTGATATTGTTGAATCAAAGATTCGGGGGCATATAGTTTTTGGTTTGTCTGTCTGTCTGTCCGTCTGTTTGTTTGTCTGTCCATAAAAACCTTCACATTGGGCATAACTTTTGAATTGTAACTGATAGGGCTTTCATAGTTCACATGTGTATTCCTTGTCACAAGACCTTTCCAGTGCTACCATAATTTTTGATCTTCTGACCTTGACCTTTGACCTACTTTTTTTAATTTTAACATTAACATTCCTAGAAAACAGGGCTTGACATCTCATGCAAATTGTCTCCATAGGAGATGTCAAATCCTGTTTTCTGGGAAAATTAGGAGAGTATTTCAAAATGTCTTCTGCTGCGAAAAATTACCCAGCATGCAGAGAATTAAGGGAGATCCATTCATATGAAACAAAGCCAACTCTTCATAAATCTCATTTATTTTATTAAAATAGACTTTTACTTCAAAGATCTGTTCATTGCTGAAAGCAAGGTTATCTACAATAAATATATCTGTATTGGGACAGACTTGCCCAAGCAAACTATATTGGCCTTAATCAGACTGCTCCTTAATGGTCTCCCCTCTTTGTCTTTTCAAACATGAACTGTTGCAATGCTCCATAAAAAGATGCATAACAAAGATAATTATCATATGACGTAGTTCAAAAGCAGTGGATAACGCCGTGTAAAAAAATCATATGACCACACATGTAATATCATTTTGGCGGGATTAAGTAATGTCATGACGACATCCATGTCAACCATGCATTTTTTTGTGGAAATAAAATGTTAAATTTAAAGACGATAAAATCCAATTTAAAGTGGTCATATGATAAAGAGAATTTTACACTGGTGGTAATTTCATATGAAATTTATGAAACTCACCGAAGGCTTGTTTCATAAGTTTCATATGAAATGACCACTCGTACAAGATCCTCTATTTAAGGGATAATTTTCCTTATTTTGGGTTAGAAACGTATGTTATGGGTACTTGTTAGAATTGCCTCAATGAGGCAATTCTAACAAGTACCCATAACATGTTTTCATGGAAATATGAGTATCCAAAATTATCCTTTCTGCACATCCTTATCTATCATCTAACAGGGTATCTCACCTGCTAGTGCATTGTATTAACCCTTATCCTGTTGAATAATTTAATTAGCCCCACCCATTTCTGACTATCAGCCAATCAGATTATATGATATGATGTTTTTGATGAAATTCACAAACAGAATGACAAACAGTGTAGATCCTAAGCAGATGGCCATCTGATCTGGATCTACACTGTTTGTAAATAACAGCAGGGTTATGGTTAAAACGCAAAATTACTAAGTCTGTGACCTTAACTTCAAGACCACTGACAGGGATGAGGTAGTGCTGAATAAAACTCTAGAACTATATCTAGCATCTAGCATATGTGCTAAATCGATGGTTTTGAAAAATATGAGTTCTTAACCCTTGTCCTGCTGAATAGTTTAATATGCCACACCCACTACTGATAATCAACCAATCTGATTATTTGATCCAAATTATTGCAGCAAATTCATAAACTGGATTCCTGGTACAGGATGGCAAACAATGAAGATCCTGATCAAATGGCTTCTCCAGAAGCCATATGATCTGGATCTTCATTGTTTGAAAGATATGGCATATCCAGGCTCAGCAGGAGATGGGTTAATAAGCTTTAATGTAAAATGTATTTTTTTTTTTAAGTTTTGTGGCTGCAGCCCCTACCAGGGATAGTACTTACTCTCAAAAAGCCTTTTTACTATTTCATTGGATTGCAAGGTAACCAAGGAGAAGAACTTACCCTAATGATCCTAAGTACTGGGACAGCCAGGCCTAAGCAAACAGTGCAGACCCAGATCATACTGCTCAGTCAGATCAGACTGCTCCTGACCGAGCAGTCTGATCAGGGCCAACACTGTTTGCCATTCCGTCTGCACTTTTTGGACACCTTGCTGGAAACAAGTTTGTTAAAATTTTAGGAGAATTACAGCAAGTCTTCTTCTTCTTCCGGTTTCGCCTTAACCCCCGGAGGGGACACAGACGGTGTATTAGATACACTCCAGTTTTGCAGGATGAAAGCCTACACAGTAATCATGTAATTACGGTAGGGTTCTTTAACCTGCACAGGGGATGGTTCTCCCTGCACAGGGGGCCTCCAGTTAACGTCCCGATCCGAAGGACGGTGCACTTTATGACATTCATCCCTGCAAATGATGCCAATGGAGCGTGTTCGGACACCGAAATTTTCACACCACTGCCGGGGATCGAACCCGGGACCTCTAGCATCAGAGGCAAGTGCACTAACCACTGAGCTATCACGCTCCAAGTCCTCAAGGTGTCCGAATTTTTAGGATTTTTAAGGGACGACAAGTAGCGATACATTTGCATTCTAACCCTGTTACTGTCTCATATTTTTTTACATAACAATAACACATCCGTGCAAAGTGCATTCTATCATAACTCCAAAATGGTTATTTTGCTGATGAAAATTTCTGATCTTTTTTCTTATTAACTCTTATCCTGCTGTTCATGACAACCCCTATCTTTGCAAACAGTGTAGATCCAGATCAGATGGCTTCAGAAGAAGCCATCTGATCAGGATCTACACTGTTTGACATTCAGTTTATGAATTTGTAGGAACAAATTTCATCAGGTAATCTGATTGGCTCAAAGTCAGAAATGGGTGTGGCTAAACTGAATATTCAGCAAGATAAGAGTTAATATAGATGTCTCGTTAAGGTGGTTCCAACGAGTACCCACAACCTATGTCCTGGAGCAGATATTGTCATCACAATAAAACTGGGGTTTAAGGGGGTAAACATTAGTTTTCTTATTTCTGCTCAAAAACATAGATTGTGGGTACTCGTTAGAACTAACGAGTGCCCACAATCTATATTTTGAGCAGAAATAAGAAAAATATCACAATTTTTCATCATGAAATTTTCATTTCTTCGGTGATAAAGGTGGCAATGTATTTGTATAGGCGTGTTTGCGTAATGATCAATGTTGACAGGCTGTTGTTTTAACATAATGCTATCAGTGGTTTGTATAGAAGTAAGAACCCAACATGTTTAAACAAAATTTTAGGTTAAGGACAGTAACCCTAATTGGTACAGAGTATTAATATATATAAGTTATCCATCAGATTCTTCAATACAATAACTTCACTGCAAACTCCTATTACATGTAATAACATTCTTCAACAAACAACCAATGGCAGTGTAACAGCTTTATAACCTATCTCCCTAAGCAACAAAACATAAAACCAGTTATTCTGTAAACATTTGCAACTCTCTCTCTCCTTACTCTCTCTATCTCTCTCTCTCAGCTCAACATTCACAATTCTTTTTCTTTCTTCTCTCTTTTATAAACTCCAAATACAGATTATGGATGTTCTTTAGAACTGCCTCATTGAGTTCTCACAACCCAAGTCTAGGGGTAGAAATAAGATCATCACTGCAAAACTATTTTTGGGTCGATCAAGCCAATGTTATTAATGAATCTCAGTTATATTGCTAATGTCCAGGTGACTATTACTGACCAATAAAGCTAAACTGCACAAATTTGATTTGTACAAAATCATGACAAAGGTTATTTTTAGTCATGCTATTCCTTTTTTTTTGCTGTGACATCAGTGTACTGTGTCTAAAGAAGGGTATCTGCAAGGTCATAAAACTTTTTTCATGCTCAACTCTGCTAAGCATGAAATTTATAATTCTCATAAATATTAATGCAAATGATACTGGCTCTTTTCTTGCTCAGATCAGCAAAGAATATCATTTATCCTGCTCATAAATTTTTAAATGCCAACATTTGTTGGCATTTTAAAATTTATGAGCAGGATAAATTTCATGCAAAATGAGTTGAGCATGAAAAAAACTTTATAACCTCGGGACCTGGACTGGATTGATATGTTGGGTAGGTAAACAGTGCAGTCTCAGTTTAGACACAGCAGAAAGCAGCATCTGACAGAATATATACTGCTGGATTAAAGAACAGGGACTACAATGTTTGCTTGAAGAACAGGAATTGACAGGTTACACAAAATAATCTAAGTTCTCTGTTCAGGACCATTTTCCCAGTCTACTCTCAGAGACAATCAACCCACCAGTGCTGTCAGTGCTTTGATTCTTTTCTTTCCAGGATGTTCTGCTCTCTCCCTTTAGGGGGAATGTACACACCAGGCAGATTTTTCAACCATTTTTCAAAGGGAGACAACTTTTGGGACTTCCTGTTTGCTTGTATGTAAACTCTGTCCCATGGAAAAAGGGATCTACTCTTAAAGGAAAGAATTTGCTCCTGAGGAGCAAATTCATTCCTTGCTCCTGAGGAGCAAATTCTTTCCTTTAAGTGTTGACCCATATTGACATGGGAGACAAAAATACTTTTTCAGCAGTTGACACCCCCACCCCACCCCACCACCCCAGAAGGTGTATCCATTCCCTTTAAAGCATTGATATACTGATACATGTACTTTGCAATGCAGTAAATGATGATACATTGATCAACAACATAAATGTATTGTAATAAATAATATGTCTTCATTTTTTTCAGAGGCTCAAACTACCCCTAGGTCCCAAGTGTATTTGTTTGAGCCATGGAAGTTCGACTGTACATCTTTTTTAGCAAAACAATGAAAAGTGTACCTTAAATCTCCCTAATATCTCTCTAGTACCCATCGTTAGCTGAAGTTCTCTCCAGTTTCCTCTTTCTCTCCCTTTTGACTCTTGACCTGCTGAATATTCAAATATGCCACACCCACCACTGTTTATCAACCAATCAGATTTCTTGATGCAAATCATTGCAACAAATTCATAAACTGAATAACAAACAATGAAGATCCTGATCAGATGGCTGCTTCTTCAGAAGCAATCTGATCCGGATCTACATACCAAACAATGAAGATCCTGATCAGATGGCTTCTTCAGAAGCCATCTGATCTGGATCTACATTGTTTGAAAGATAGGACACATCCATGTTCAGCAGAACAAGGGTTAAAAACTCTTTCACACTTTTTCCTCTCCATACTTTATATCACAGCTGTATAAATAAAGGGACAATACACATTACACATACACCACTTAATGATATTCATTATAACACAATTTTTGGTACATGAGGATTTTGGATCCCAAAAATGTGTACACTATTTGGAATGGTCAGTTTTTCCGTATAATCTATACATTTTTGTTTGGATATATCACAGTTGTTTAACACACAGTTTTGGTTTTGGACGACAAACAATAGTGTTATAAAGAGGTTGGGATGTAGTTTTAATTTCCCTGGAATATTCTGTTCCACCCTGCATACCTCTCAACAAACCTACAAAAGAGGGAAACCTTGAAAAGTTACCCCTAGTCAACAATATAGTGGCGATAAGTAAGGCAGATTTCTTTCCTTAGTCAAGTTATTTGATCACTGTCTCACTGATCATCTGCTATATTGACTAAAGGGACAGATACTTTTGACATGCTTTGGCCATTTTTATTACAGCCCAAACTCTTTATCCACTGACACAACCCCCCCACCATCCCATCGAAAAAAAATATCCAATCCAGTGATGGTAAGTTGCCTGTAACTTTGCACAGGATTTTCAACCTTTGTACAGGATTTTCAAACAGCCACCTTTTAACAATTTCAAGGAAGGTTTTTCTTGTACACACAGTCACCTTATTCTTAAATGAAAGAATTTGTAAGAACTTGCTCGCTCTACTTTTTAAGGAAAGAATTTGCTCACTATACTACTCTTGAATGAAAGACTTTTCTCACACTTTATTCTTGAAGGGAAGAATTAATTTGCTCATTCAACTTTTGAATGAAAGAAAGAATTTGCTCACTCTACTCTTGAATGAAAGAATTTGCCCACACTACTCTCGAATCAAAGAATTTGCTCACTCTACTCTTGAATGAAAGAAAGAATTCGCTCACTTTACTCTTGAAGAATTTACTCTCACTAGCAGCAAATTCTTCCCTTTAATAGTATCCCTCAATTCAAAAGGATTCAACTACTCGAACCTTCAGATAAAGATGAGTAACAAGGAAAATTAAATTAACTTAAATGATACTTGTCTCATTGAGATTCTAACAAAACTGAGGTGATTCTAACTAATATCCACAACATATGTTCTGATAAGAGAAAAAAAAAATTCTCAAATCATCCTCATTACTCCTCTGTACCTGCAGCAATGCCTTAGCTGCAGCAATGCCTTAACCTTTAGCGCTCTCTAGGCTAATTCAGCAGATGACAAATTGTTGATATATTTTTCTCCTGTTGGAAAAATAAAAAAAATATTTCAAAATGGCATCTGCTGTGAAAAAATTACCCAGCATGCAGAGTGTTAAGCTTCAAGATTTGTCTCCCTTTGAACATCTTTCTTGTGTATCTTTCTCTTTCTTTCTCCCAATACTGTTTTCGGTCAATTCTAACCATGATAACAGGTTTGGGGTGTGGCACAAAAAGTTTTCAATCCCCACCCCCCAAATAAGAGCTTTGTAACACAGCCACCAGCAGATTAAAACTATTTACAAGAAGTCATAAGGGGAAGGAATCCATGCCTATCCCCTACCCAACCCTAGGATATTATATTTTGGCCTTAAACCCATCAACTGTCTCAGAAGAGACAGCTTTGATTTTAAGGCCATTCCAAGTTGCAATTGTTCTGGGGAAAAAAGAACTCTTAAAACCATCCGTGTAAGCATTAGGACGGTGATACTGAAAGGGATGGGACCTGGTTCTCCTACATCCTCCACCAGCTTCAGATAGGTACCTACTCTTATCTATAATGGCTAAATTATTGTGGATTTTACAGAGTAGAGTCAGAGAAGCCTGCTCACGCCTTTCCTGCAGAGTCGGCCACTGGAGTTCTTGAAGCATCTCTCCAACGTGACTATGGCTGCGCCAGCGTTTGCAGGTCCAACGAGCAGCAGTCCTCTGAACTTTTTCTATTCTATCAGTCTCCTTTTGATGATAGAGCATCCAAACTGGTGCTGCATATTCAAGCTTGGGGCGGACTAAAGTTTTGTATGCAGCATCCTTGGTTTCCCTCAGTGTGAAAGCCAAATTTCTACGAAGGAAACCAAATGTCTTAGTAGCCTCACTAGTTATCTCATTAATGTGTTGACCCCACTCAAGGTCATCAGTGATTTGAACTCCTGTATTTAGCAGAAGAAACGTTCTCTAAAACCTGGTTATGTAATATATAATCATAGACAATCTGTTTATGGGGAGAGTGACATTTGGCGACATTAAATTTCATGAGCAATGCATCTTCCCAGGCAGCAAACTTTTCCAAGTCATCTTGAATCCATGCCATAATGATGTAATGCTGTTCCAGATGGCTGGCAAACTTTGGAAGGGCCACAGTTTTCAAATGAAAATTTGTGATAGTTTTTTGACATCTAACACTGCAACACTATTGTTGAGGTTCACAGTAGAAACCATGTCAGACAAACAACCGTGTTATGTATAGATTATACCATATTTACCCTAAATATTCGGACACCTAAACTCCTTACCATACTTGTTCTAAAATTTGGACAGGTACAATTTGCTACTCGATCTTGTGTCTAAGAATAGCGGGATGAGTGGCAAGCAGTGAAGACCTGATGAGACACCGTGTTCTGTGGCATCTCATCTGAGTCTACACTGTTTGCTCAGGCCTGTCTATCCAAATACATACTGGTCATTTTTCTATACAATCTACTTTTTTGGGATCCATCTTCCATGTTATATCCAAAATCATGTTATAACAAACAGTGTTATAACAAGGTTATGGTTAATGTAGATTGTTGGTGCTCATTAGAACTGCCTCATTGAGGTGGTTCTGATGAGAACCCACAGTCTCTATGTTTTGGAGTAAAACCTTAAGACATAAAGTATACCATTGTAAACCAATATTCCCCATGTTTGTTTGTTTGACTTTTACGTCCCAACAACAACTAAGGTCATATGAGGATTGGACCTCATTTAAAGTAGAAGTAAAACAAAGATCAGGAATTGATACAATTAACTTACTCCACCCATAAAAGACACCAAAGGGAAAGAAATACAAACATTAAGCGACCAGACCATAATGGCAACCTAAACAAAGGAAGGCCATAAGGACAGTTACTTTCCCACAAAATGGCCATATGGCCATCCAAAAATTAAAAGAAAACAAGTGATACACACAGTTAGTAACAAACAACAACATAAATAAATCGCCACAGAAGAGCCGCCTTGGAACGGTCAGTGGAAGATTTCCACTGGGGGGCTTAAATCGATTTTACGTGGCCACAATCCTCGCCCTTACTTCCGTCGCGATAAAAGACTCGTCCAAATGCTTGAGAAGCCCAATATTTTCCTTCATAAAGTGGCTTTGCCAAGGATGGCTCACAAAACTGACTGGTTTATGTCCTTACCCCGTTTTTATACCGAATGGAATCTTCCTCCGTATGTATACCATGACTTCATTCCAAAATTAAGGGGTGTCAGGTTGTGTTTTCTTCAAAATCTATTTGGAAACTGGTTGAATGCTTTGCAAACAGTGTAGACCCTGATCAGACGCCACATTCTGTGGCATCTGATCTGGGCCTACACTGTTTGCAAGGGTACCTGTTTTGGGGTTCCGGTACAAAATGGGTTAACATTAAAACCAATGAAGCCAATACTCAGTCTGATAATGCACTAACACTTAAAACAGTTGCCGCTTGTTTTTCACGACCCAGTTTACGTCCATTCACTACCATCACTATTGGTGTGTTCACTCTTATACTCCGGAAATCAAACTCCTGAAAAAAGGTGAAGAAAACTGAGTTCAATGAGGTGATTCTAACAAGTACTCACAACATATGTATGTTTTTAATAGAAAAATTATCCACAGTATCTAAAGCGCTATAGCTCCGACAGTTTTTTGGGTATTTTAAAAATGCCCAAATTTACAAAGGTCCATATTAGTCATAAAGTGTTTTTCAGATTTTTTTTTTCAAAAGTTAATCAGGTCATCATCTCCTCACTACAAATCTATATGTAAGTTTCAAGGCTCTAGCTTCAATTTTTGAGATATTTTGCAGACAAGATTGCCTCCTTTTTTTTTCAAAGGATCATAACTCACGAAAGATGCCTGATAAGAAACAAATATGTGTCAGCTGTTTTGTCATGTTATGATGAGGAATTCATACATAAAATTTCAAAACCCTAGCATGTATGGTTTAAAAGCCTGACAAACGCATTAACAACCCAGAAGCAATATGCCCCAACAGTCTTTGAAGTTAGGGCCATGATAAGTACAAGCATTACAACATCCATGTGTGCAATCTTACGTATCTCATCACACGAACAAGTCCGTGAAATGAACATCCCTCTAAATCCCACTTTATATAGAGAAAACTGGGGTTTATGAGCACCCAAAACCTTTGTTTGTAGTATAAATAAGAAAATTTTCATCAGAAAAGTAGCCATTTTGGAGATATTGAAAGTGACTATGTTGTACAAGTATGTTATCGTAATGTCCAGAATAGATACTTTTCTGATGATACTTATACTCCAAAAGTAGGTTGTGAATGCTCATTAGAACTGTACCCACAACCTATGTCTTGGAGCAGAAATAAGAAAAATAATGCATACCCCAATAAACCCCAGATTTCTCTATATATGGTCAGGTTTAGAGGGGTGTTTCATACACAGACGTGTTAACATGATGAATTCTGTTTAAGGCTAACTCGTGCCTGTGAGAGTCCAACCCCCAATTACTCCAAAAAACAAATTTGGTGGACATTTGTTATAACTGCCTCGACGACTGCCTCAACGAGGCAGTTCTAACAAATATCCACAACATTTCAACATTTGTCTTTTTGAGAACATATTCAATATTGTTGAAAATCTCCATTAGACCCCTCCATCTTGAGCCAAGGATTCGTTCCATTGAAATTATCCTTGTAATGAGCTTTGTTGTTATATAAAATGTCCATATAAAGAGGTTTATCTGTATTTTGAAAATCTGTGACTCAAACTATAAATCTGACAGTCTACAGTATTTATTTCAAATATTCTTTCAACTACATTTTGTGGGTGGTTGGGTGAGGCAAAGGTGTCATGTATCTTACACCTCTGGGAGTCCAACTGATATTGGCTTACAGTTGGGCCAGGCCTGCTGTCCTTGCAGCAGGTAAGGATAGAGGGGGAGTGTTGTTATTTCTTCTCTTTCTACACTATCAATCATTTTCTTCTTTCTCCCCCCCCCATCTCTCACTTTCATCTCCTCTACTATCTCTTCTACCTGTTTTCTCCTTATTTCTTGGATACTACACAAAATGACCCACAAGGCATTACGCAAACATGCCTATACAAATACATTGCCACCTTTATCGCCGAAAAAATGAAAATTTCATGAAGAAAAATTGTGATATTTTTCTTATTTCTGCTCAAAATATAGATTGTGGGCACTCGTTAGAACCGCCTCAGTGAGGCGGTTCTAACGAGTGCCCACAATCTATATTTTAGAGCAGAAATAAGAAAAATAAGGTATACCCCCGGAAACCCCAGTTTTACTATATAAATGTGGGGTTAAAAATTATATAGGCGTGTTTTCGTGATGGGCTGACGTGTGGTTAAACAAAAATCAATCAATCAATCAATCAATCAGTCAATCAATGAACTACATTTTACTTACATTTTCTTTATGCTTGACCTTAACATGCTGTATATAAGGTTCTGGTATGGCAACAGAGTCCCCTATTTTCACCCCTGATCCCTGAGCTATATTGTAAACATTCACTGGTAGACAAGTCTCCTCTTCATCTAGCATACAGAAAGTACTGAAAATATACAAGATGTATCAGCTCATTACAAAAACACGCCTATACAAATATATGGAAAATTTTACCACCAAAAAGTTGAAAGTTTTCAGATGAAAAAATCTGATATTTTTTTTTATATTTTTTTCACAAAACAGAGATTGTTGGTACTTGTTAGAACCGCCTCACTGAGGCGGTTCTAATGAGAACCGACAATCTATGTTTTTGAGCAGAAATAAGAAACAAGAGGGCCCAGAGGGCCCTGAATTGCTCACCTGAGTATCAGTGTTTCCAGTGCATTCTTGGCCCAAGGGCTATAATTTGAACAAACTTGGTAGCAGTCCACTAGATGAAGCTTCATACCAAATATCAAAGACTTGGGCCTTATGGTTTCAGACAAGAAGATTTTTAAAGGTTTTCCCTATATAAGCCTATATAATTTGAACAATCTTGGCAGAGGTCCACTAGATGAAGCTTCATACCAAACATCAAAGACCTGGGCCTTGCCATTTCAGAGAAGATTTTAAAAGAATTTCCCTATATAAGCCTATGTAAAACAAAATAGCCCCAGAGCGGGGGCATTTTTGGCCCCAGCACTATAATTTGAACAATCTTGGTAGGGGTCCACCATTTTCCCAATATAAGTCTATGTAAAACCAAAGGGCCCCGGTGTGGGGGCATTTTTGCCCCAGGGCTATACTTTGAACAATCTTGGCAGAGGTCCACTAGATGAAGCTTCATACCAAATATCAAAGACCTGGGCCTTGCCGAAGAAGATTTTTTAAAGATTTTCCCTATATGAGCCTATTTAAAACAAAATAGCCCCGGAGTGGGGGCATTTTTGGCCCCAGCATTATAATTTGAACAATCTTGGTAGGGGTCCACTAGATGAAGCTTCATACCAAATATCAAAGACCTGGGCCTTGTGGTTTCAGAAAAGAAGATTTTTAAAGATTTTCCCTATATAAGCCTATGTAAAACAAATAGCCCCGGAGTGGGGGCATTTTTGGCCCCAGCATTATAATTTGAACAAGCAAATTTGTTGAATTGATATCCCCCGCCGAATGGGTTTTTCGTGTAGAATGGCAAGAAAATATATCTGGCCAAAATTGAGAAAAAAAAATTGCGTGTGCATCACGGCAGCATAATTATACATATTTATTTCAAGTTTCATTTTATTCCATGCAATAGTTGCTGAGAAGCGGTTCCAGACAAAGTGAGACGAAGAAAAATCCAGAATTTTAATCATTTAAGGGGCCATAACTCTGGGTGTAAAAAGTCAATCCGAAAAAAAATTGTGCGTGCATCACCACAGCATAATAATACATATTTATTTCAAGTTTCATTTAATTCCATGCAATAGTTGCTGAGAAACAGTTCCCGACAAAAAAGTGAGACGACGAAAAATCCAGAATTTCAATCATTTAAGGGGCCATAACTCTGGATGTAAAAAGTAAATCCGGAAAAAAAATGCGCGTGCATCACCACAGCATAATAATACATATTTATTTCAAGTTTCATCTAATTCCATGCAATAGTTGCTGAGAAACGGTTCCGGACAAAGTGAGACGACGAAAAATCCAGAATTTCGATCATTTAAGGGGCCATAACTCTGGATGTAAAAAGTCAATCCAGAAAAAAATTGCGCGTGCATCACCGCAGCATAATAATACATATTTATTTCACGTTTCATTTAATTCCATGCAATAGTTGCTGAGAAACGGTTCTGGACAAAGTGAGACGACGAAAAATCCAGAATGTCAATCATTCAAGGGGCCATAACTCTGGATGTAAAAAGTCAATCCGAAAAAAATTTGCGCGTGCATCACCACAGCATAGTAATACATATTTATTTCAAGTTTCATTTAATTCCATGCAATAGTTGCTGAGAAACAGTTCCGGACAAAGTGTGATGGACGGACGGAAGGACGGACGTTCTCACGAACGGACAGACAACGCCAAATCTATATCCCTCCGCCTTCGGCGGGGGATAACAATCTTGGTAGGGGTCCACTAGATGAAGCTTCATACCAAATATCAAAGACCTGGCCCTTGTGGTTTCAGAGAAGAAGATTTTTAAAGATTTTCCCATATAATCCTATGTAAAACCCAAGGGCCCTGGTGCAGGGGGCATTTTTGGCCCCAGCACTATAATTTGAAAGATCTTGGTAGGGGTCAGCTAGATGAAGGTTCATACCAAATATCAAAGACCTTGGCCTTGTGGTTTCAGAGAAGAAGATTTTTAAAGATTTTCCCTATATAAGCCTATGTAGAACCAAATGGCCTTGGAGTGGGGGCATTTTTTGCCCCAGCACTATAATTTGAACAATGTTGGTAGGGGTCCACTAGATGAAGCTTCATACGAAATTTCAATGACCTTGGCCTTGTGGTTTCAGAGAAGAAGAGTTTTAAACATTTTCCTGTATAGGCCTATGTAGAACTAAAAGCCCACCGGGGTGGGGGCTATTTTTGGCCCCAGGGCTATAATTTGAACAATCTTGGTATAGGTCCTCTAGATGAAGCTTCATACCAAATATCAAAGGCCTGGGTCATGCAGTTTCAGAGAAGATTTTTAAAATTTTCAGTAAAAAAATCTATTTTTAGCTCCTGTGACCTACATGTGCAACAGACCGGAACATTTGAATAACTTTGAAAGGGGACCACCTAAGGATCATTCCTGTGGAGTTTGCTCTAAATCCGATCAGTGGTTTAGGAGGAGATGTCTTTTGAAGAAAAAGTTTACGCACACATGCACGCATACATGGACGCACGACGGACAAAAAGTGATCCAAAAAGCTCACCTCATCACTATGTGACAGGTGAGCTAAACAAGAGGCCCATGGGCCACTATGCTCACCAGAGCTCAGGTGGGCACTGCCCAATTGCAGCCATGTATTTTAACATGATATCATTTTAACCTGCCAAATGAACCCCCATATCCAAATGAGCACCGATGTGGACTCAGTATATGAAACATTAGGCCTTTTATGAAGTAGAGGGGGTGGGGCATGGACCCAATGGAGCCCTGGTTGGTGTCACTAAATGTGTCTTATCACAAAGAACAAGAATATATATGGTTTAGCAGTGGGGATCTGCATGGCTGGAGATATAAGTGGAGGTGTTGGAGCATGCCCTGTCGTTCCCAGGAAAGCCCAAGATTGTTGTCCCTAAATGTGTCTTATCATAAGGACCAAGTATATATATGGTTTAGGGGTGGGAATCTGAACGGTATCCAAGATATCCTTTCATGAAGTGGAAAGGAGAGGACTGGCCCCTGCGGACACCCCTACAGTAGGTGTGCTAATAATAAGGAACAAGAACATATATGAATATGGGGTGGGGATTTGAATGGTTTCTGAAATATATGGCCTTTTATGAAGGTGAAGGGTGGGGCACATTGCCTCAGCACAAAGAGACCCCCAACTTGGTGTGACTGAATGAGTCTTATCATAAGGAACAAGAATATATATGGTTTAGGGGTGGGGATCTGAACTATTTCTGAGATATGTGGCTTTTAATGAAGTCAAGCGGTGGAGCAAGGCCCGGGCATGCCCTGGGGACTCACAAGCTGGTGTTAATGAATGTGCCTTATCATAAGGAAGATGAATATATATGGTTTAGGGCTCTGAACAGTTTCTGAGATAAAAGGCATTTTGTGAAGTGCAGGGGTGGGGCAAGGCCCAGAGAGACCCCCAGGTTGGTGTCAATGAATGTGTCTTATCATAAGGTACAAGAATATATATGGTTTAGGGGTGGAGATCTGTAAGGTTTCCGAGATATTGTGATATTATGAAATGGAGGGGGTGAGGCATGGCCCCAGCACATCCCTGGGGACCCCCAGGTTGGTGTCACTGAATGTGTCTCATCATAATGAACAAGACATATATGGTTTAGGGGTAGGGATCTGAACAGTTTCTGAGATATATGGCCTTATGTGAAGTGAAGGGGTGGGGCATGGCTCCGGCGCACCCCGGAAGACCCCCAATTTGGGGTCAATGAATGTGTCTTATCATAAGGAGCAAGAATATATATGGTTTAGGGGTGCGGATCTGTAAGGTTTCCGAGATATTGGGCCTTTTATGAAATGGAGGGGCGGGACATGGCCCCGGCGCATCCCGGGGGACCCCCAGTTTGATGTCACTGAATGGGTCTTATCATACGGAACAAGAGTATATAGGGTTCAGGGGTGGGGATCTGAATGGTTTCCGAGATATTGGGCCTTTTATGAAGTAGAGGGGGTGGGGCATGGCCTCGGCGCATCCCGGAGGACCTCCAGGTTGGTGTCAATGAATGCGTCTTATCAATAGAAACAAGAATATATATGGTTTAGGGGTGGGGATCTGTAAGGTTTCTGAGATATAAGGCATTTTATGAAGTACTGGGGGGCGGCGCATGGCCCCGGCACAACCTACTGGACCCCCAGGTTGACATAAAAGCATATGGCTGAGAGAAGTTTGCTAAAGGAACATTTCTATGAAAGTTTTGTCAAAATATCTGCAAAGGCTTTGTAGTTAATGCCATTTTTCAATTTTCCCCATTATAAGTCTATGGAAAATCTAAGTTGCCATAGCAACCAAACTAAAGAGCCGAATTTCATAAAAAACACAAAACCTGTAAAGGCAAATATGGTGAATATTTCCATAAACTCTCAGCCTCATAGAGCATACGGTTTCTGAGGAGATGATTTTTTAAGTATTTTTTTTTCTATTTTTTTCATTTTGGTTTCCATGGCAACCAATACAAATGAGCAGTAGGCCAAAATCATATGGCAGATAGTAGATTGCCTAAGGAATATTTCTATGAAAGTTTTGTCAAAATGTCTGCAGCGGCTTAGCAGTAAATGCCATTTTTCAATTTTCCCCATTATAAGTCTATGGGAGCTCTAAGTCTCCATAGCAACCAAACTAAACAGCCGATTTTCATAAAAAACACAAACTTTCAATCCCCCAGCCCATGCATGCTACAGATAAAATTTGGGCGCAATTGACACAGTGGTTTCAGAGGAGATGTCGTTTGAAAGTGTTGACGACGACGCAGATGCCGCCGACGACGACGACGGACAAATGCCTATCCTATAAGCTCCCCCGGAGCCTTCGGCTCTGGTGAGCTAAAAATCAAGTATACCCATGCAAACCCCAGTTTTACTATACAAAGGGTCCAAATTATAGTCTTGTTTCAAAAATGTAGTTTCATTTGGTTTGTAGTTTAACAATCATGTCAATACTGGTCATATTAAGTGGGTCGTTTAACCCTTATCCCACTGAATAATTAATTTAGCCACGCCCACTTCTGACTTTGAACCAATCAGATTAATTGATGTAATTTATTCTTGCAAATTCACAAACTGAATGTCAAACAGTGTAGACCCTGACCAGATGGCTTCTCCATCTGATCTGGATCTACACTGTTTGCAAAGGTAGTGGTTGTCGTGTTCAGCGGGAGAAGGGTTAACCCTTATCTTGCTGTTCACGACAACCCCTATCTTTGCAACTAGTGTAGATCCAGATCAGATGGCTTCTGAAGAAGCCATCTGATCAGGATCTACACTGGCATTCAGTTTATGAATTTGTAGCAATAAATTACATCAAGTAATCTGATTGGTTCAAAGTCAGAAATGGGTGTGGCTAAACTGAATATTCAGCAAGAGAAGGGTTAATTAACTAACCAATCTTTTCCAATGCAGGCTAGTACATAGTGGTTAACCAGTATAGTCCACATTCTTTTGCCAGAGCTGACACTGCCCTTCTTGAAACAGTGGAAGAGAAGGAATAACCCTAGAACAAAACGTCAACCCCTTTGGGTGATTATGTGTCGTCTACCAGAGAAAGGGAGAATAGCGTTAGAAGAGATAGTAGATATGAAAGTGAGAGGGAAAATATAGTGAAGTGTAGAAACGGAAGAAATAACAATGCACCCCCTCTACCCTTACCTACTGTAAGGACAGCAGGCCTTGTCCAAATGAAAGCCAATATCAGTTAAACTCCCCAGTGATGCAAGATACACAACACCTTTGCCTCACCCAACCAACCCTCTAGAAAAGTTTTCATGATCAGTCTTTACCAAACCATATTGGCGACCCAGCATGGATCAAACTATGATAATTATGATCACAATCTGCACATCTGACTGTGCCACAAAGGCCATCCATTACACTTTCAGGGAAGGCAACTCCTGCAAAAGTATTTTAGTCTCCCATGTCAATCGTGGTCTACTTTTAAGAGAGACCCCTTTTTCGTTTATAGGAAAGTGAACAGGAAGTCCTGAAAGTTGTCTCCCTTTGAAAAATGGCAGAAAAATCAGTATATTCATTCATCTGAAGTAAATCTTTTCTTCACTTCTAAAGTCGATATTTTTTATCTTTTTTGCCAAGTTTCTCGGCGATAACTATTTTATTTTAGATTTTTGTTTGATACATCCAGCGGCAAAGTAGTTGAGAAGAAGATCCGCCAACTTCTCAAAAAGGTTTAATACCCCTAAGTTATCTGAGCAGAGCTGTGATTAGATGGAGATTTCTACAATTTCAAGTTTGTGTGAATTTTTCTATTTCCACAAGTCCCGCCTTAATGGTGTGGTTTGTCGATTTGTCATCTGTTCAGTGTTTTTCTTTCTTTCTATAAATACTGCAACACCCCCTCACGAGGATTACGTGCAGGTGTACATTACATATACTCCAGGTTTGCAGAATGAAAGCCTACACAGTAATCATGTAATTACGGTAGGGATCTTTTACCTGCACAGGGGATGGTTCTCCCAGCACAGGGGGCCTCTAGTTTACATCCTGATCCAAAGGACGGTGCACTTTGTGGCATTAATCCCTGCAAATGATGCCAGTGGAGCACGTTCGGACACCGCGATTTTATTACTGCTGCTGGGAATCCCACAACAGGCATTGGCACAGATGGGCAAACAAAGAAGGTTCAGACCAGGCACTGAACAATGTAGCCTCTGATCAAGGCATTCCCCACAGTAAAACTCCTATATTAAGACCACCTTTGGAACGGTTCAAAAGTGGTCTTTAAGACCACTTTTGAACAGTTCCAAAGGTGGTCCCATATTAGAAGACAATGGATGTAGAAAAACAAAGAAAAAAAATTATTGAAATCTTCTCAATAAGCTTTTAAAAGTAGATTCAGTCTTAATTTTAGGTGGTCTTAATAGTGTAATTTTACGGTATTTGCAAAAAATTCAATTTTCAAATTTTAAATTTTGAAGATGGCCTCATGTACCCAGTGGTTCAAAACTAACTAATGGCATTGTTAGTTTAAAACAAAACATTAAAGATTATTTAAATATCATATACAATAACATTTTTGCTGAAAAAAGTGAGTAGCAAAAGCTACTCACTTTTTTCAGCAAAAATTACAGAGTGTTGGATATTGAACTTGCTGGAACAGTTAACAATTTGAGCACAAACTAACATTGCTTTGAACGGCCGGGGACCAGCTATATACATGTAAAGCAAGTTAGTTTCTACTGTAAAAATCATAAAAATTGGGACACCTTGAGGGACTTGCTGTAATTCTCCCAAAATTTTAACAACTTTGTTTCATGATCCAGCAAGGAGTCTAAAAGGCGCAGGCAGAATGGCAAACAATGTAGACCTGGATCAGACTGCTCCTTCAGGAGCAGTCTGATCTGGGTTTGCACTGTTTCCTAAGGCCTATCTGCCCAATAGCCCAACACTTTGGATCATTATGGTATTCAGCTCCAAATGTGTTAAAATAACAAGTTCAACTTTCATATAAAATGACTGCAGTACTTCCCGTGTTGTTTCAAGTGAAGAACCGGTATTTCCCTTGCAACAAGTGAAGTAGCTGATAAAACTCACAAAGGAACAGGATCATCTGATGGCACAGTGCACACAACTTTTCCCATCACCAACTTCTCTGTGTTCACTTCTGCCTGTAGTTCACTGAACGGACACCTCTCAAGTTTCACCGACTTTCCTGAATGACTTGTGTAGGAACCACCCGCATACGGACCTAGAGCACTCTCTCTTGGTGACTGTGAGAGTGTCTGCAGTCGTTTCCCTTTCACTTTTCCCTGTATAAACAAAATACACTCTAATTTGGTTTAAACATATTTATTATAGCAGTAACATCATTACAATATGAGACAAGTAGATTCAGTTTGGGATTAGAATGAAAGCACAAGTACTTATATAGTTCTTCTCTACACTTTAATTTCACTATCGAGGCAACTTGATAGACCAACAGCAGTCTCGTTAGCAAGGGTTGAAAAAAGAGCATGTCCCATGGTTGGAGACCACCTATTTTGGACTTGGACCAGTTCTGATATCATTAGTCATGGCATGACTGGTAGACCAACCAATTTTGACAGTCCAGTTTCACTATTCAGTTTCTCTTAATTAAGAAAGAAACAAGAGGGCCATGATGGCCCTGGATCGCTCACGTGATCCTTACGGAAGGTAATTTAAGGTGGAGTGGAGGGTAAGAGTAATTTTGGCTGACACACAGTGACTCAAGGAACATTTCAAAATCAATCTAGCTATTTAGGAACTTAAGTCATTTTAAGTGTCATAAATTTTTTTTGTTCTGGTGGCTATCATGTTCAGTGGAAAATTGTCAGTGTCATTCATGGAACATTCCTTCAAAATTGTTTTCTTTTTTGAGGAAGAAGTCATTCAAAAGTTCCCTTTGACAACACAGCGCCGACTTGTATGTCACTATCTGGGCACCTTGTGGACATTAAGGGTCAGGTCCTAGTGCACCAGACAGAGATGAATGGGCTCAGTCTAACTAACTAGCAATGACTCATGGTGACAAGGGGGGAGAGGGGGTATCCATCTCTTTGACAATACAGAGCTGATTTGTATGTCACTATCTGGGCACCTTGTGGACATTGAGGGTCAGGTCCTAGTGCACCAGACAGAGATGAACACGCTCAGTCTAACAAACAATGGTGACAAGGGAGTGTGGGTGGGGGGAAGGGGGTGGCCTTTGTAAAAGGTACCACTATATTCCTAAAATACCCCTCCTGACGAAGGTATTACCAAAAGAGGTCAATTCTAAGCAAGTATGATGTTGATTGGACTAAAACTGTGGCCTCTAGAGTGTCAACAAGGTTTTTCTATAATTTAACCTACTCCCCTCTTTTTGACCCCACATGACCAATATTCGAACTTGACCTAGATATTGTCAAGATGATCATTCTGAGCAAGTTTGATGATATTTAGACTAAAATTGCCGTCAAAAGAGTGTAAACAAGTTTTTTCTATGATTTGACCTACTGACCTACTTTTTGACCACACATAACCAATGTTCAAACTTCACCTAGATATTGTAGAGATGATCATTCTGAGCAAATCTGACAATGATTCGACCAGAACTGTGACCTCTAGAGTGTAAACAAGTTTTTCTATGATTTGACCTACTGACCTACTTTTTGACCCGACATGACCCATATTCGAACTTGACCGAGATATTGTCAGGATGATCATTCTGAGCAAGTTTGTGCATGA
Source organism: Lucinisca nassula (assembly GCA_963580285.1). Lineage (NCBI taxonomy): Eukaryota > Metazoa > Mollusca > Bivalvia > Lucinida > Lucinidae > Lucinisca > Lucinisca nassula. The sequence continues at coordinate 88,569,747 of OY757017.1, forward strand.
TTGGACCAAAACTGTGGCCTCTAGAGTGTTAACAAGGTTTTTCTATGATTTGACCTACTGACCTCCTTTTTGTTCTGACATGACCCATATTTGAACTTTAATGAGATATTGTCAGGATGAACAATCTGAGTAAGTTTGATGATGGTTGGACCAAAACTGTGGCCTCTAGAGTGATAACAAGGTTTTTTCCGTGGTTTGACCTACTGACCTACTTTTTGACCCATATTCGAAAGTGACTGAGATATTATCAAGATGATTGTTCTGAGCAAGTTTGAGGATGATTGGGCCAAAACTGTGGCCTCTCGAGTGTTAACAAGGTTTTTCTATGGTTTGACCTACTGACCAAGTTTTTGACCCGACATGACCCATATTCGAACTTGACCGAGATATAATCAGGATGATCATTCTGAGCAAGTTTGAGGATGATTGGACCAAAACTGTGGCCCCAAGAGTGCTAACAAGGTTTTTCTGTGGTTTGACCTACTGACCTACTTTTTGATCCGACATGACCCATATTCAAATTGACCAAGATATTGTCAAGATGAACATTCTGAGCAAGTTTTAGGATGATTGGACCAAAGCTGTGGCCTCAAGAGTGCTAACAAGGTTTTTCTATGATTTGACATACTGACCTACTTTTTGAACCAACATGACCCATAATCGTACTTGACCTAGATATTGTCAGGATGATCATTCTGAGCAAGTTTGAGGATGACTGGACCAAAACTGTGGCCTCAAGAGTGCTACAAGGTTTTTCTGTGGTTTGATCTACTGGCCTACTTTTTGACCCAACATGACCCATATTTGAACTTGACCAAGATATTGTCAGGATGATTATTCTGAGCAAGTTTGAGGATGACTGGAATAAAACTGTGGCCTCTAGAGTGTTAACAAGGTTTTTCTATGATCTGACCTACTTACCTACTTTTTGACCCGAAATAACCCATATTCAAACTTGTCTGACATATTGTCAGGATGATCATTCAGAGCAAGTTTGAGGATGATTGGACCAAAACTGTGGCCTCAAGAGTGCTAACAAGGTTTTTCTGTGGTTTGATCTACTGACCTACTTTTTGACCCAACATGACCCATATTCGAACTTGACCAAGATATTGTCAGGATGATCATTCTGAGCAAGTTTGAGGATGACTGGAACAAAACTGTGGCCTCTAGAGTGTAAACAAGGTTTTTCTATGATCTGACCTACTTTTTGGCCCAAAATGACCCATATTCAAACTTGACCAAGATATTGCCAGGATGAACAATCTGAGTAAGTTTGATGATGGTTGGACCAAAACTGTGGCCTCTAGAGTGTTAACAAGGTTTTCCTTTGATTTGACCTGGTGACCTACTTTTTGACCCGATATGACCCATATTAGAACTTGTCTGACATATTGTCAGGATGATCATTCTGAGCAAGTTTGAGGATGACAGGAACAAAACTGTGGCCTCTAGGATGTTAACAAGGTTTTTCTATGATCTGACCTACTGACCTACTTTTTGACCCGAAATGACCCATATTCAAACTTGACCAAGATATTGTCAAGATGGACATTCTGAGCAAGTTTGAGGATGATTAAATCAAAACTGTGGTCTCTAGAGTGCTAACAAGGATTTTCTGTGGTTTGACCTACTGACCTACTTTTTGACCTGACATGACCCATATTCGAACTTGACGGAGATATTATCAAGATGATCATCCTGAGCAAGTTTGACGATGATTGGACCAAAACTGTCACCTCTAGAGTGTTAACAAGGTTTTCCTTTGATTTGTCCTGGTGACCTACTTTTTGACCCGACATGACCCATATTCGAACTTGTCCGACATATTGTCATGATGATCATTCTGAGCAAGTTTGATGATGATTGGATCAAAACTGTGGCCTCTAGAGTGTCAACAAGAAAAGTTTACCCATGCATGACGCAGGACGCACAACGCACGACAACGAAGGACATCTCAGTCACAAAAGCTCACCATGGCCTTCGGTCAGGTGAGCTAAAAAACGTAAAAATCCTAAAAATTTGGACACTTTAAGGACTTGTTGTAATTCTCCTAAAATTAAACAAATTTGTTTCACAGTCCTGCAAGGAGTCCAATAGGTGCAGACAGAATAGCAAAAGTGTAGACCCTGATCAGACTGCTCCTTCAGGAGCAGTCTGATCTGGGTCTGCACTGTTTGCTTAGGCTTGTCCCAATACTTATGATCATTACGGTAGTCCATACAGTATATGTAATGGCTAATTTGATTGGATCGATACAAAATGTTGTTGGAAGATTTCAATTCCAGAGCAGATGATCATGACAATCTATTTTTTTATATTCTTATTTTTCAGAGAAAATAAGGCTTGACATCACATAGGAATCATCTCTTAGCCAGACGATTCATCTGTAATGTCAGGCTTATTTTCTCTGAAAAATAAGAAAACAAGAGGCTCAATGAGCCTAAACCGCTCACCTGAGGAACTTAAGTTTTAACAATTCACAGACTTGACTACTAAATCTGCTAATAGAATCCAGCCCATTGACCCTTACAGGATATAAGTCATCATTATTGCATTGCATTCCAAGTTTGAGACTTCTAGCTTCTATAGTTCCTGAGAAATCTTTGACAAAAATTTAACATTGGTCAAAATGGAGACAAAGAAGAATGAAAGAACAGATGAACAAATAAGCTGAGAAAGCCCAATGTCTCTTACACAAAATAAGTCATCATTATTCTATTGAATACCAAATTTGATGCTTCTAGCTTTTATAGATCCTGAGAAATCTTTGATTAAAAATTTAACATTGGTCTATTATCTCTATATGGAGAGAAAGAAGAATGAAGGAACAAATGAACCAGACTAGCTCCAAAACCTAATGCAGCCTTTCCCCTTGCCCAATGGTGCTACACATAAAATTTAAACAAGATTGGTCAACTGCTTTCTGAGATATGCTTCATTGAAAGTGTGGACGACGGATGGACGGACGACAGACGACGGACTCCGGAGCCTTGGTATACTATAGGCTCACTGGAGCATTTGGCTCAGGTGAGCTAAAAATTCAAGTCGCTATTTCTGTCACAACATTTTCCCTGCGTTAAGTCTATGGGCAAATTTTTTTGTCTCTCAAGGTCACGTAACTCCGAGGTCAATATTCCGATTCGGCCCAAAATCGAACTTAACCGAGATTTTAAGCCTGTCCTCGTTACCTGCAAGTTTGAAGCTGATATGAATAAAAATAAAGTTGCTATCGTGGTCACAACTTATTTTTTTATGCTCAAGGGCAGGTAACTCCAAGGCAAATAATCCGATTCGGCCCAAAATCGAACTTAACCGAGATTTTATGTCTGTCCTCGTTACCTGCAAGTTTGAAGCTGATCTGAAAAAAATTCAAGTCGCTATCTTAGTCGCAACATTTTCCCTAATTAAGTCCATGGGCAAATTTTTTGTCGCTCAAGGTCACGTAACTCCGAGGTCAATATTCCGATTCGGCCCAAAATTGAACTTAACCGAGATTTTATGCCTGTCCTTGTTACCTGCAAGTTTGAAGCTGATATGAATAAAAATAAAGTTGCTATCGTGGTCACAACGTATTTTTTTATGCTCAAGGGCAGGTAACTCCAAGGCAAATAATCCGATTTGGCCCAAAATCGAACTTAACCGAGATTTTATGTCTGTCCTCGTTACCTGCAAGTTTGAAGCTGATCTGAAAAAAATTCAAGTCGCTATCGTAGTCACAACATTTTCCCTACGTAAAGTCTATGGGCAAATTTTTTGTCGCTCAAGGTCATGTAACACCGAGGTCAATATTCCGATTCGAACTTAACTGAGATTTTATGCCTGTCCACATTACCTGCAAGTTTGAAGCTGATCTGAATAAAAATAAAGTTGCTATCGTGGTCACAACGTATTTTTTTATGCTCAAGGGCAGGTAACTCCAAGGCAAATAATCCGATTCGGCCCAAAATCGAACTTGACCGAGATTTTATGCCTGTACTGGTTATCTGCAAGAATGAAGTCGATCAGAAAAAAATTGACGGAGCTAGAGTGATGACAAGCTTTTTCCTATGTGAAGTCTATGGGAGCTAGATGCTGCCATGGCAACCAGAGTTCCACTCAGATCTGCCTGAAAACCTAATGAAGCCTTTCCACTTGCCCAATAATGCGACACATGAAAATTGCTCAAAGTTGGCCAAGCAGTCTTTAAGATATACATTTTTGAAATTCCCATTAACCCTAATGCAAAAACACACAAGGGCAGGTAACTCCTAAGTGAATGATCCGATTCTGCCAGTTATCGAACTTGACCGAGATTTCATGGCTGTGCTGGTTATCTGCAAGAATAAAGCCAATCTGAAAATAATTGAAGCAGCTACGGTGATGACAACATTCTCCCCATGTTAAGTCAATAGGCAATTTTTTCAACGCTCAAGGGCACATAACTCCTGAGTGAATAATCCGATTCAGCCCAAAATCGAACTTGATCGAGATTTCATGCCTGTCCTCGTTATCTGCAAGAATGAAGTCGATCAGAAAAAAATTGACGGACCTAGAGTGATGACAAGCTTTTTCCTATGTTAAGAACGCTCAAGGGCACGTAACTCCTGCGTGAATAATCCGATTCAGCCCAAAATCGAACTTGATCGAGATTTCATGCCTGTCCTCATTATCTGCAAGAATGAAGACAATCAGAAAAAAATTGACGGAGCTAGAGTGATGACAAACTTTTTCCTATGTTAAGTCTATGGGAGCTATTTGTTGCCATGGCAACCAGAGTTCCAATCCGATCTGCCCGAAAACAGTATGCAGCCTTTCCCCCTACCTGATAATGCTTCACATGAAATTTGATCAAGATTGGCCCACTGGTTCCGGAGATATACTTCTTTGAAAATGTGGACGACGGACGACGACGATGGACGACGACGACGGACGACGGCTCGTGGTATACTAATACCTCACATGAGCCTTCGGCTCAGGTGAGCTAATAATGCGACACATGAAATTTGATCAAAGTTGGCCAAGTAGTCTTTAAGATATACATTTTTGAAATTCCCATTAACCCTAATGCAAAAACACACAAGGGCAGGTAACTCCTAAGTGAATGATCCGATTCTGCCAGTTATAGAACTTGACCCAGATTTCATGGCTGTGCTGGTTATCTGCAAGAATAAAGCCAATCTGAAAATAATTGAAGCATCTACGGTGATGACAACATTCTCCCCATGTTAAGTCAATAGGCAATTTTTTCAACGCTCAAGGGCACGTAACTCCTGAGTGAATAATCCGATTCAGCCCAAAATCGAACTTGATCGAGATTTCATGCCTGTCCTCGTTATCTGCAAGAATGAAGTCGATCAGAAAAAAATTGACGGACCTAGAGTGATGACAAGCTTTTTCCTATGTTAAGAACGCTCAAGGGCACGTAACTCCTGAGTGAATAATCCGATTCAGCCCAAAATCGAACTTGATCGAGATTTCATGCCTGTCCTCGTTATCTGCAAGAATGAAGACAATCAGAAAAAAATTGACGGAGCTAGAGTGATGACAAACTTTTTCCTATGTTAAGTCTATGGGAGCTATTTGTTGCCATGGCAACCAGAGTTCCAATCCGATCTGCCCGAAAACAGTATGCAGCCTTTCCCCTTACCTGATAATGCTTCGCATGAAATTTGATCAAGATTGGCCCACTGGTTCCGGAGATATACTTCTTTGAAAGTGTGGACGACGACGACGGACGCCGGCTCGTGGTATACTAATACCTCACATGAGCCTTCGGCTCAGGTGAGCTAAAAAACCGCTTTGAAAATGCTGTCTCCTAGTTGTGATTTGCACTTTCAGGGGATTTTGTTTGTTTGATTTGAGGTTTAACGTCCCCGTCAACACTGTAATGGTCATTTTGGAGATGTTGCTTCCAATTTTGTGGGACTTTTTCCCAACATTGAGATGACATCTCAAGCCCTGCCACCCAATGAAACCAATTGGGTTTATAAGCATGGACGGGCCAACTCGCACCTGGGCAGGCTTAGATCCTCTAAGCGGTTTACCAGTACTCGTGTGGAAGTGGGTTTCAGCTCTGCGTGGAAGCATCATGCAACCGATCTATTTCTTCAAGCCCCGATGGGCGGGGGCTATGCACTTTCAGGGGAAGATATCATGGACCATCAAACTAGAGCCCCAAGTGGGCAAAAAGGAAATTGCTCACCTGGATTAGGCTGATCATCATGTTACATTGTGCCATAGTAGCTATCTTGGCTATCGGATATATCATTAACCCTTTTTGTACCAAATGGAGTCTTCCTCCTTATACATAGCAGGAGTTCATTTCAAAATTTACGGGTGTCAGGTCATGTTTTCTTCAAAATTTATTTCTAAAATGGCTGAACCTTTTGCAAATAGTGTAGGCCCTGATCAGACAACGCTTTCTGCGGCGTCTGATCTGGGCCTGCACTGTTTGCCATGGTGCCCGTTTTGGGGTTTCTGGTACTAAATGGGTTAAAGCAATTCTGAATCTGCATGTTGCCTTCATGCCACTAATACAGTTTCTGAACAGCTCAATGCGTCTTTCAAAGAATTCAGGAGACAATGTTTTAAATTTTAAAATCAACTTATCTTCACTTTAGCTGGTGTTTTGCCATTGGCAGCTGTAAAAATTCTCCCTGTACATCATCATAGTGCAGAATATATTTTCAGGTCCTTTTGGATCATTTGAGTTCATTTAGAATCATTCTGCTTAAACAGGTGCTAGAGGGCGCGGCCGGTGTTGCACATTACAATACTGGTCATGAACAGACAGAATGAAACTGAGTCTGCTACTTTCGTTTATTAGGTATATTCTTTGCTTCCAAAAGATCCAATTATTCAGAACTTATTTATATATAAGGGTGAAGATTTGATTCCAGTTGGTTAGTTTGGAGCTCAACCCAGTCGTCGAGCCAGTCAGCTTACCTTATCAAACTTTTCTAGGCAGGCTTAAAAGTAAGTGGTTAACCTAAACTGACAATTCCCTTCTCAAATCAGCATAAGGGAGAGAATGACTACAGAAAATATTTCTAGCTCAATCTCTACAAAAGAAAGTTGTCACACCCAATGGGGATGGAACACCATTCCCTTCTGATAACTGGTCAGACGCACGTCCAACTGAGCCACCGAGGCCACCCAAGATTTTATTCAGGACAAAAGGTTAAGCCTAAAGATACCAATCACAACAATTGTCATCTGCTTTGTCATCTGCTGGTTACTTTAAAAGTCATTGTTGGAAACACTGTGGACCCAGATCAGACTGCTCCTTTAGGATCAGGGTTCACACTGTTTACATTGTGGACCCAGATCAGAAGGAGCAGTCTGATCAGGGTCCACATTGTTTACCTGCATGCAAATATGTGTTTCAGAAGTTTGCAAGACGACGAAAAACAGACAACATTTTCAAGATGCAGTTTTTTCTCGGCAACTTATGGTTAAATACAGCTTACTTTAGCTTCCACCAGATCAGCTACACAGGTCAAGTATAGGAGCAATCTTTTTTCTTGTAGCTCCGGATCCTTCCAGCCAGGGTCTAATAACGAGGCTTGTGAGAACCCTTCTAAAGCAGACTGGAAATCTTCTTGGAATTTGTAGGCCTTGGAAAAAAGAAGAAAATTTATCCTGTTACACAGGAACATATCATTTTAGTCACAGAAATTAAGTCAATTACACGTAATAAATAACTAGAAATGTGTCAATATGACATAGATGCCCCCACCCCCAAGGGTATCCTCACTCAGAAACAAGCACTTTGCAAAAACGAAGCTGTCAAAGGGCCATAACTAAAATTATAACTGGCAGATTTTACAATTTTTCATGCATACAGACATGATGTTGAAAAAGGACCAACACTCCAATAATTTTTTACTTAAATGGAACTTCACCTATACTTCATGATTATACAAGGATAGGCTGAAAAGTTCTGAGCCTGACCAAGATCCAATGGTTTGTCCATGCTGAAAGTGCCTTATTTTTCAACATAGTCTCCCTTCCTGTCCACACACTTCCTCCAGCAATGCTGGAGTCCTTGGATCCCAGTGGTATAGAAGGTCTCATCTTGGTCCCTGAAAACTCCTCAACAGCAGCTATCACCTCCTCGTCTGACCAATAATGCTGCCCAGCCAAGTGCTTTTTCATGTTTGGAAACGGGAAATAATCTGTTGGAGCTAGATCAGGTGAATACGGAGGGTGATCGACAAGTGTGAAACCACAGTCATGCACAGCAGCCATTGCGACAACCGATTTATGAGCAGGCACATTGTCCTGAACAAGACCCCTTTTGCCAATTTTCCGGATCATTTAGCCTTAATTGCTTTTCACAATTGTTTTAGCAGATCTGCATAATACACCCCATTAATTGTTCTGCCCTTTTGAAGGTAATCTATGCATATTATACCCTTGGCATCCCAGAACACTGATGCCATCACCTTCCCTGCAGAGGAGGGGGTGAGCCAGGGTGCTTCCATTGCATGGATTGTCTTTTGGTCTCTGTCTCAAAGTGATGAACCCAACACTCAACCTGAGTGACAAAACAGTCAAGAAAACCAGCTTGGTCTGCTTCAAAAATAGCCAAATTGGCTTGACAGGTTCAGTCTAGTCAACTTTTGGTCAGGCGTCAAAAGCCGTGGCACCCATCTGGCGGAAACCTTCGACATTCCTAATTCATTGTGTAGAATGTTCTCTACTTGTTCACGGGAGATGCCAATAGTATTAGCTAACTGATTCACAGTTAAACGCCTGTCATCCATCACAGCCTTGTGCACTTGGCTGATGTTTTCCTCAGTTGTTGCCGTTGTGGGTCGTCTTAAAATTTGCTGCCCACCTTTTCACTGTTGCATTCGAGCATCATCCCCTAATGTAGCAACTATATCGGCATGAATGTCCTTAGGAGCTAACCCCTTTTTATGGAGGTACTTGATGACACTGCGATGCCAGATTTTGTCCATTTTCTCAAAAACGTGCTAGTATCAATTTTCAAAGTCTAGAATTTCTACGTTATTGCTGGTAAACTTGAACTCATTTGAGTCAAATCAAGTAATAAAGGTTTGGATTTAATGAATACAAAATTTCATGGCTGCTCGATGCCTGCTTCTTGGTCAGGCTCAGAACTTTTCAGCCTACCCTCGTATACCTGTATAGAAAAAATGAATTCAATACAAAAACTTTTTCAAAAACTTTCAAACAGAAACTGTTTTCAGAGGTAATGACAGGACCTATGGATGTACGTATGGACAGCCATGATACTATATGTTTCCCCACCCCCTTGAAAATAGCAGGGGCATAAAAATATTAATTAACCCATATCTTTCTGTTCACGACAACCCCCATCTTTGCAAACAGTGTAGATCCCTATCAGATGGCTTCTGAAGAAGCCATCTGATCAGGATCTACACTGTTTGGCATTCAGTTTATGAATTTGTAGCAATAAATTACATCAAGTAATTGGTTGATAGACAGAAATGGGTGTGGCTTAAATGAATATTCGGCAAGATAAGGGTTAAAACAATGGCTGACCAAAAATCTGAGCTGAGCCTAACAGATTACCAAGCCCAGACCTACCTTTATACAAGTTGTATCTGTTCCCATAAGAAAGAAATGAAATAAATTTTTCAGTTTCTACAGTAAATATAGTACTTAAGTTTCAACTTACTGTAGATCTGTTATAGTGGAGATCAGCATTATTACGTGCAACAGGATCTTTTTCCTACAAGAAAAAGAAATTGTATAACACAAATCAAAGGTAATCTGTATCCTCAGTCACTTTTTACTAATACCTAAATATTGATCGTACATCAAAACCTCTTTAAAAGAATGTTCATTATGGCAGTTTCGGAAATAATATGGTTTTAGATGGATCCCAAAAATGTATAGATTATATAGAAAAATGACCATAAATGGTCATTTTTCTATGTAATCTATACATTTTTGTTTGGATATAACATGGTTGTTAAACCAACACAGGTTCTACTTTGGACCCAAACAATGGTGTTATTGAGAGGTTGTTACGTACAAGTAAGTTACATTTTGGCAAGCATAACTATTTTGCAAAACAAGAAAAACTGTACGTAAATCCTTTAAACAATGAAATCTGTTTAAAAATTTTATTAGTGTAAGATGAATTTATTCCACTTGTATCGGTCCTGGCAGAATTGCTACCCAAACCACATCCTTATTATCTAAAGTAAAGCTCAGAGTAGCTCTCAGACATATCTGATTTTAAATGGTATACAATTTTCGCTCATGTCCACATCATGTTCATAGACAAAATACATTCAACCCTCTTTATACCGACATTTGATATAATGGCAAACTCATTATAACGGCAATTTCAATGGAATCACTTCTTAGATCAAGGCTTAGCCTCGATTCCAAGTGACCTTGGCTTCCTTCGGTTTGGAAATGCCCAAATGGAATCCATAGTCATGAACGATTCTTGTAATTTAATATTACAAGAAACAGATGTTATAGATATTTGTTAGAATCGCCTCACCGAAGTGATTCAAACAAATGTCTATAACATTTGTTTCTTGGAGTAATGATGTGGAAAAGACCTTTTATAACCTATCATACTTCTAACCTAACTGGCATTCTTTATAACGGCAAATTCATTATAAAGGCACAATAATAGGGAACAAATACTGTCATCATAACGCGGGTCCTCTGTTATATAACTCTGTGACTGTTTTTCATTAATACGAAGACGGTCAAACAATTTTTGACATTCAAGTAATCAGCACGCAGTTGTTCAAACCTAACAATGACTAACAATGAAATTCTTTTATCATATGATGTCGCGTCTGAGAGTGTAATAACGCCATGTAATATTTTTGATAATCCACTAGTGGATTAAATATGCAAATTAGCTAGATACGTCCCGTAACGTTACATGTAAGACGTCCTTAACCATGTCGCGTTTACTAACGGCGGAAAATTGACATTTTTGTAAACAATCGTGAATAAAATGCGTTTTAAATGCCATATGATAAATAGAATCTTGCATTCGTGCTCATGTATTATTGAATTTATTAAACTCGTTGAGGAAAAGGGATAAAATGCGTGCCTCACATTTTATCCCTTTTCCTCAACTTGTTTAATAAAATGTATTATTGAATTTATTAAACTCGTTGAGGAAAAGGGATAAAATGCTCGGCAAAGCCTCGCATTTTATCCCTTTTCCTCAACTCGTTTAATAAATTCAATAATACATGAACACTCATGTAAGATCCTCTATGTCTTTCATGACTACATGTATTACTTGTCTGTGTCTTTGCAACTTTAATTACTGTATTGTTACCAAGACACAGACAGGTAATAGTGATGAAAGACAAGAATTTTATAAGAAACAAGAGGCCAAAGTTGGCCAGAAATCGCTCACCTGAATGAGGCAAACATGATGTTACATTGTGCTATGGTCACAATCATATTACCAGAAGCAATTCCAAACTGCATGTTGCCATGGTGCCTCTGATAATGTTTCTGAACAGTTCAATCTGTTATAGGACTCAAGAGATGATGATGCTGATACAGAGTGGAAGGTATAGAATGTTCTCTGAAGAATTTCAAGAAGGTGGAAACATTTTAGCAGTTCTGATTCTGCATGTCGTCCCAATAATTTCTATCAAGTATCAACCGGACTTTTTGTAGGTGGGATGTAGTTTGAAGGATTTCAAGATGGCCATAAGGGTTGCCATCTTGAATATCAAAACAGAAAGATTTTAACAATGCTGAATCTCCATGTTGCCCCAATACCAAACATCAAGTTTCAGCCCAATCAGACTTTTGGTTCTGGAGGAGATGTTGTTCAAAGAATTTCAAGATGGCTGTCATTGTGACCCTCTTGGATGCGAGAATGCAAAAAATTTATTAACTCTGAATCTCCACGTCACCTTGATGTCTCTCACCAAGTTTCATATAAGTAGGACTTTTGGTTTGGGGTGAGATGTTGTTTAAAGAATTTCAAGATGGTCACCATGGAAGCCATCTTGGATGTTGAAACGGAAAATTTTAAGCAATTCTGAATCTCCATGTCCCAACAATGTGCCCATCAAGTTTCAGCTCATTCTGACCTTTTGTTTGAGAAGTGTAGAATTTCAAGATGGCCACCATGAAGGCCATCTTGGATGTAAGAATGGAAAATCTTTGCAATTCTGAATCGCCTTGTTGCTTCCATGGCTCCCATTAACTTTCAGTTCATTCTGACTTTCTGTTCCAGAGTGATGTTGTTTGAGGAGCTATCTTGAATATCGGACTGGAACTATTTTAACAATTCGGAATCTCCATGTAACCCTGATGCCTCCAATCACGTTTCAACTTATTCTGACTTTTGGTTTGAAAGATGTCGTTTGAAGAATTTCAAGATGGCTGCCATTTTGGATATCAGAACAAATGATTTAAACCATTCTTAATCTCCATCTCACCCGATGCCTTCCATCAAGTTCAAGCTCAATCCGACTTTTGTTTTGGGAGGAGATCTCTTAAAAAGAATTTCAAGATGGCCATGATGTCGTCTATCAATGATGTTGGAACCCAACGATTTTAGCAATTCTGAACCTCCAAGTCACATGAATGCCCCCCACAAAGTATCAGCTCAATTGGACTTCCAGTCCTGAAGGAAATGTTGAAAATGTGAAAGCTAATGATGGATGGACCAACAACAAGCTACAACATAAGCTGACCTGCAGTTGGGAGCTTAGCTCCAGGTGAGCTAATTTCCTTATTTTTAAGCCTTATGCAAAGCTAAGATCCTTCTCTCTAGTACCAAACTTGTACTTACCGCTTGTTTATATGCACTCATTGCCTGTCCAAGAACCTTAGGATTCTGACCAGCACCAAAGAATAGAGATAGGTAGGCATTTCCAAGAATCACTGAAACAGAGATCAACCAATATGTAATGTTCAACAGTTTCACAACTGCAGTCCTACCAGCATAGAAGGCTAGCAAGGAAACAGACACACTGGACATGCTGCTTTGACATTTTATAAGGGAGACAACTTTTGTGGTATCCTGTTTGCATGTAAGGGGGCATAACAAGTATATTTAAGGGGAATGGGAACACCTTCAGGGGAGGAAACTCCTGCAAAAGTACTTTTGTCTCCCATGTCAATAGGGGTCAACTCCTGAGGAGCAAATTCTTTCCTTTAAGAGTAGACCCCTTTTCAGTGCGACAGGGCTTAAAGAAAAGCGAACAGGAAGTCCCGAAAGTTGTTTCCCTTTGAAAAATGGCAGAAAAATCTGCCAGGTGTTCCCATTCCCCTTAAGGGACAATTTTCTTTATTTCATGTAATATGCTGTTGGTACTTGTTGGAATCGTCCCAACGAGTTGATACTAACTAGTACCCACAACATATGCATTTAATTGATTGTTTTGGGTTTAACAACACGTCAACCCTTGTGGGTCATTTTGTGTCGTCTCCCAGAGAAAGGGGTAAAAAAAGATAGAAGAGATAGTAGAGGTGATGAAAGAGAAAGGACAGGGGAGAAAGAAGAAAATGAATGGAAGTGTAAAAACAGAAGAAATAACAACACTCCCCCTCTACCCTTACCTACTGCATGGACTGCAGGACAACAGGCCTTGCCCAACTGTAAGCCAATATTGGCTGGATGCCCCAGTGATGCAAAATACATGTCACCTTTGCCTCACCAAACCACATCCCAACATATGTTTTTATGCAACAAAAAAATCTGTCTTATCCTTGTTATGCCTCCTTATATCTGAGCTGTTTATTTGGTTCGCCCAACCACACCCCAACATACGTTTTTATGCAAAAAAAAAATCTGTCTTATCCTTGTTATGCCTCCTTATATCTGAGCTGTGTATTTGGTTCACCCAACAACACCCCAACATACGTTTTTATGCAAAAAAAAATCTGTCTTATCCTTGTTATGCCTCCTTATATCTGAGCTGTGTATTTGGTTCACCCAACCACACCCCAACATACGTTTTTATGCAAAAGAAAAAAATATGTCTTATCCTTGTTATGCCTCCTTATATCTGAGCTGTGTATTTGGTTTCCTATAAACTCACGCTGGCTGAAAAAGGACTCTACTTCCATTTACCTGGAGCTATGCATACAAGATCATTATTATTATCTTACACAGGCCTGTTCTCCTTGTATAATTTCTTGAATAAAGCATATGTTAAATGTAGGTACCACTGCCAAGAAGAGAATTATTCTCATGACATGTCAGGCCTTATTTTCTATGAAAATATTCTAAAATGTCAACTGCTATTTATGATTGGTGATTTTAGGCTTTAGATAAATTTCAGTTGTTATTTGCACTAAAGTATGTGTGTAAGAACATATTTTCTCTAACACAGTGAGCTAAGTTTTAATCTTAAGGATTTTCTCTAACTCAGTGAGCTAAGTTTTAATCATAGGGATTTTCTTTAACTCAGCCAGCTAGGTTTAATCACAGGGATTTTCTCTAAATCAGTGAGCTAAGTTTAACCATAGGGATTTTTTCTAACTCAGTGAGCTAAGTTTTTGATTGATTGTTTTTTGGGTTTAACAACTTGTCAACCTTTGCGGGTCATTTTGTGTCGACTCCCAGAGAAAGGCAGAAAAGTGATAGAAGGGATAGTATATGAGATGGAAGTTATGGACAGAGGAAAAGGAGAAAAATGTATGGAAGTGTTGTAACAGAAGAAATAACAACATTACCCCTCTACCCTTACCTGCTACAAGGACAATAGGCCTTGTCCAACTGTAAGCCAATATCAGTTGGCTCCCCCAGTGAAGTAAGATACATGTCACCTTTGCCTGACCCAACCACCCCAAAGCTAAGTTTTCTTTATAGTGATTTTCTCTAACTCAGTGCCCTAAGTTTTAATCACAGGAATTTTCGTTAACTCAGTGAGCTAAGTTTTAATCATAGGGATTTTCTCTAACTCAGTGGGCTAATTTTTATCATAGGGATTTTCTTTAACTCAGTGAGCTAAGTTTTAATCATAGGGATTTTCTCTAACTCAGTGAGCTAAGTTTTAATTACAGGAATTTTCTCTAACTCAGTGAGCTAAGTTTTAATCATAGGGATTTTCTCTCACTCAGTGGGCTAATTTTTATCATAGGGATTTTCTCTAACTCAGTGAGCTAAGTTTTAATCAAAGGGACTTTCTCTAACTCAGTGAGCTAAGTTTTAATCATAGGGACTTTCTCTAACTTATTGAACTAAGTGTTAATCATATGTCAAAATAAAAATAAGCAACAAGAATAACCAAAGGATGATTTTCTAGAAACATGTTGTGGGTACTTGTTAGAAACACCTCGATGAGGTGATTCTAATAAGTACCCACAATACATGATTTTATAGAGACATAAGAAACATTATCCCGAAATAATCCTCATTACTCCTATGCTTTAATAGTAAGGAAGTCAAACCTGTATTAAGCAAGCACCAACAGGATTGCTTATGACAGATGCTTGCTTAGCCCTTTTTGTTGTGTTTTCTTAAAAATTTATTTGAAAAATGACTAAACTTTTAGGAAACAGTGGAGGCCCTGATCAGACGCCGCATTCTGCGGCGTCTGATCTGGGCCTCCACTGTTTGCCAATTACCCCTTTAGGGCTTTCCGGTATTTAATGGGTAAACACAGTTGAATCTTAATGTATTTCCTTTCATTATATTCATTTAAAACAGGTTGCTTCTTGCTTAACCCTTGTCCAGCTGAACCACAGTAACCTCTTCCTGCCCCCGCCCACCGGGGCATGAAAGAATAGATGGGTTGCATGATGCTTCAACGCAGAGCTGAAACCTACCGCACATGAGTACTGGTAAACCGCTTAGAGGATCTAAGCCTGCCCAGGCAAAGCGGTGTGAGTCGGTCCATCCACGCTGCTAAACCCTATTGGTTTCATTAGGCGATAGGGCTTGAGTTGTCATTTCATCTCAACGTCAAGTAAAAGTTCCACAAAATTGGAAGCAAAGTCTCCAAAGTTACCTATACAGTGTTGATGGGGACGTTAAACCTCATATCAAACAAACAAACAATAAACTCTACCTTTCCTTTTCTTTTCTGAAGAAGCCATCTGATCAGGACATATTGTAATGAGCCTAATTGGGACAGATAGGCCAAAGCAAACAGTGCAGACCCAGATCACACTGGTTCTGTAGGGGCAGTCTGATAAGGGGTTACATTGTTTTTGATTTCCATCTGCACCTTTTGGGCTCCTTGCTGGATCGTGAAACAAATTTGTAAAAATTTAGGGAGAATTACAACAGAAAGTCCTTAATGTGCCCAAATTATTTGGATTTTTACGGTTAACTATTTGACATTCAGTTTGTGGCTTTGTAGAAATGCATTACATCTGTAATTATCAGATTAGTTGAAAGTCAGAAGTACATGTAGGTTGGCTTAATGTATTTATTCAGAGGACAAGGGTTAACAGAGATGACCCCTTTGCCAGGCCTAACTGGACATAGCTTCAGATAAGGCACTTTTTTGCATCCGAAAAGTACTGTTATTTTCCTTATTTCTGCACAAAAACATACGTTGTGGGTACTCAATAGAAGCGCCTCATCGAGGCGCTTCTAATGAGTACCCACAATGTATGTTTTGTGCAATAATAAGAAAAATAATATTTTGATAGCCCCTCTTATCTGGGGCTATGCTGGATGAATCTTACACCATGACATTCCATCTTTAATGTCTAACTGCACAGCTGCTTTTGCCTTCTCAACACTGGCTTCTATGTTTTTGCCTCTCTCCTCTGCAGTCACATTCAGCTGTCGTAGCACCATGGACAGGTTCCTTAATGACACCTTATTCTTTGACTGAAACAAAAAATACAACAGAAATCTTATACATGTGTTTGTTTGAGCTACCGAGGCAAGCTCATACATGTGTAATGTTCTATCTGTTGGAGATTGTTTTTTTTTATTTTTATTTCTTTCTTTTTTTTTCAGTTTTTCTATACTATTTCACTCATATCAACCCATTTTGTACCGGAAACCTCAAAATGGGTACTTGTCAAACAGTGCAGGCCCAGATCAGACGCCACAGAATGCGGCGTCTGATCAGGGCCTACACTGTTTGCAAAAAGTTAAGCCATTTTCCAAATAATTTTTTAAGAAAACACAACGGGAAACCCCTTACCGGTAATTTTGAAATAGGCTCCTGCTATATATAAGGAGGAAGAGTCCATTTGGTACAAAAAGTTTTAATTCAATCTTTCACCTGAGGTGTCTGAAAATCCTATTCCAACTCAACATTCTGTTGCAGAACTTGGTATTTCACATTTGTCCTATGTGAGGCTGGAGTCTGCAGCAGTGAGCGGCCTAGTGTTTAAAAAAAGTAAAATACATGAACACACTTGAGTCGATGGGATGCCTTTGCATATCCCCATGCTTTCGTTCCATTTGATATGTTACATGACCATTTCTGAAAATTTTGATTTTTGAAACCCCTGGGGCCCCTCCCCCTGGCCCCACCCCCACGGGTGGGATCAAAATTCCAAAAGTGTCATGTACTACACAGACCAAAGATCTATCAGTTCCCAAGGTTTCAAGTGTTTCTATCTCTAACAGTCTAGGAGGAGTTATCCGATAATCATTTTGGAGGGGCTATGGTTTGTATACCTCTGGTGACATCCATGATCATGTTCTAAAAACTTTTATTTTTGACACCGCCACCTTGTCCCGCCTCACGGGTGGGATCAAAATTCCGAAAGTGTCATACACTCCCCAGGCCAAAGATCTCCCAGTTCCCAAGGTTTCAAGTGCCTATCTCTAACTGTCTAGGAAGAGTTATCTGGTAAATTGTTGTGGAGTTGTGGCGAGTCCTCAAGGTGTTCAAAATTTTAGGGTTTTTTACAGAATGCTCATTATAAAACTTCAGCATAGCAAGGATAAAAGGGATATGAGAACTACAAAACCCTAACTTACATGTGTAAGAGCCCCAGAGAAGCAGTTTTTAGCACCATTAATGTTTCCCTTCTTCCAATAAGCCTCTCCTAGCTGGTTCCAGGCTTCAACAAGTTTAGGATCCAGCTTCACAGCCTTAGAGAGGTGCTCCTCTGCCTTTGGGTCATAATCACTGGTCACATTCAAAACTTTACCCAGCAACATGAAATACTCAGCCTTGTTGCTGAAACTGTCTGCAAACAGAAAGGAAAACAAATTCAGTGAAATTCCGCTATTACGACCTGGCACCTAAAATTAAGACTAACTCTGCTTTAGAAAGTTTTATTAAGAAGGGTGATATTATTTTTGCTTCATGTTTTCTGCATACAATGACCTCTGGTCAGGGACTACCTTTGGGACTGTTCAAAAGTGGTCTTAAAGACCACTTTTAAACAGTCACAAAGTGGTCTTAATAAAGGAATTTTACTATATTACTGTATACCAACCTGTATGAGGCTTCCTCTGAAATACAGAGGACCCTCATCATAAATGACAGTATTTGTTCCTCAACATTTTGCTGTTATAAAGAATTTGCTGCTATAACTAGAATCCCCAAAAAGTGTAGTATAATAGTCACACTGGTAAAGGCAAGCGCACAGGGTAAGGAACAAACACACCGGGTAAGGAAATTTTTCCGCTCAGGATAAAAAAGAAAATGGCGGAATTGGTTTCACATTTGCAGGTTTGTTGTTAGTCTAGATCTCGTGTTATGGTTACTTATCAATACGGCTGCTCACATTAGCTTCACGGAAGACACATATTATTCTCAAATTTATCTTCGATGGTCCGAATTCTACCGTTACAGTCAGTCAAACGGAGAACCGGACACAGTGGAGCTACTCCACCGCGAATTCTCATTATTTTACGTGAAAAGCTCTTCTGGGAAGATGACATGCACTTTTTTGTTGGTTGTAGACATGCATATGATAAATCGGACTGTTGCAAATGCGATTTAAGGAAAAATTGAAATTAGAAGGCCCACAGTGAGAAATCCTAGTTCAATTTTCAATACAACGCCCACGGGCAAGGAAATTGGTACAACGCATATGATAAGACACAAAATTTTCCGGGGAAAATGGTTCTTGTATGGTCGTAGCACTAGGAAATTTCCATCTCAGATTAGGTTTTCCGATATTAATAATTAGTCCTACATAGTTTAAAGCACCAATTGGGACCTTTAGGAAACGTTCAAAGTTATGTGCATTGTCTTGGCATGTGCATTGCTCTGGTTCTAGCAATATAATCATCCCCTATGAGGGGATAGATGGATTTGGTTCATCGCGATCATGAATTAGAGAAATGATATTTATGTCCATGCAGTATTTGTGGTAGAAAATTGTATGTTTGTTCTTTTGGCTGAAAATAAGATAAATAACTTCGCCAAATCCGTGAGACATACCTATTGCATGGTTTCGCCAAGTTCTGTTTCTACCACAAATACTGCATGGACATAAATATCATTTCTCTAATTCATGATCGCGATGAACCAAATCCATCTATCCCCTCATAGGGGATGATTATATTGCTAGGGGATGATTATATCGTAGAACTGTCGCAGATAGTCCAACGTCGCATTACATACGCAAGTGCGGCTCCCGCCCGTCTGGGCTTGAAGAAATAGATTGGGCTGCATTATGCTTCCACGCAGAGCTAAAACCAACCAAACCAACTGCACATGAGTACTGGTAAACCGCTTAGGAGGTCTAAGCCTGCCCAGGCAAAGTATGGTGCATGTCGGACCCGCTATGCGTATAAACCCTAAATTGGTTTCATTGGGTGGCAGGGCTTGAGATTCCATTTAATCTCAATGTCGTGTAAATTAAGTCCCACAAATCTTGAAGCAACGTTCCCAAAATGCCCTGAATGGTGTTGACGGAGACGTTAAACCTCAAGTCAAACAAACAAACATACGCAAGTGCATTAGAATAAGGGCTTGCTCTCTTCAAGAGGAAGCAAGTTCTTTACACCTTATTAGCAAGTTCTTTACTTTAAGGGGAATGGGAACATCTAGCAGAAGCTTCCGCCATTTTTCAAAGGAAGACAACTTTCGAGACTTCCTTTTCGCTGTTCCACTGAAATGGTGGTCAACTCTTAAAGGAAAGAATTTGCTGATTTTGACCCCTATTGACATGGGAGACAAAAATACTTTTCTAATCAGGCAATGTGGTGCGTGTCGGACCCTCTATGCGTATAAACCTTAATCGGCCCCCGCCCATCGGGGCTTGGAGACATAGATGGCTGCATGATGCCTACATGCAGAGTTGAAACCGACCGCACACGAGTACTGGTATACCACTTAGAGGATCTAAGCCTGCCCAGGCAAAGCGGTGCTAGTCCCACCGTCCATGCTTATAAACCCTTTGATTTGGCCACCGGATATTGAGATGTCATGTCATCTAAATGTCGGGTAAAAGTCTCACAAAATTGGGAGCAACGTCTCCAAAATGCCATATTCAGTGTTGCCGGAGACGTTAAACCTCAAAACAAAAACAAAATTATAAACCCTGAATTTGTTTAAACCCTAAATTGTTTTCATTGGGCGGCAGAGCTATCTCAATGTCGAGTAAATTAAGTTCCACAAAACTGGAAGCAACGTCTCCAAAATGACTTAAATAGTGTTGACGGAGACGAAACCTCAAGTGAAACAAACATACGCAAGTGCATTAGAACATTACGAAAACACGCCTATACAAATACAGTGTAACCCTTATCGCCGAAAAAATGAAAAATTATTGTGATATTTTCCTTATTTCTGCTCAAAGTATAGATTGAGGGTAATCGTTAGAACCGCCTCGTCGAGGCGGTTCTAACGAGTACCCACAATTTGTATTTTGGAGCAGAAATAAGAAAAATAAGGTTTACCCCTGTAAACCTCAGTTTTACTATATAAAAGTGGGGTTCAAGGAGGTCAAAATTATATAGGCATGTTTTCCTGATGATAAGGGTAGGAAGCAAGTTTTTACTTTAAATTGCCCATACCTTATTATTAAGTTCTTTACTTTAAGGGGAATGGGAACAGCTAGCAGAAGCTTCCGCCATTTTTCAAAGGAAGGCAACTTTCAAGACTCCTTTTCGCTTTTCTGTCCACTGAAAAGGGGGTCAACTCTTAAAGGAAAGAATTTTCTCCTCGGGAGCAAATTCTTTCCTTTAAGAGTTGACCCCTATTGACATGGGAGATAAAAATACTTTTGCAGGATTTGCATTCTCTGAACGTTAAATTACCCATATCTTCTCTGCAAATTACCCAGCCTTTTCTTTATTGGTCAGTGATAACCACGCGGACATTCGCAGGTAAGCTTCTGAATCGTAGGTTTAGTTACATTGGGTCGATTTACCCAAAGTTACTGATTAACAATCGACGCAAAGTGACCCAACCCGGAGCTAGGTGAAGAGAGCCACGTTGTATCAAGCCACTCGATCCAACTCATTCAAACCTTGGCCGCTGTTTTCATTTTCGGTAATTAGAAGCTGAAGCAAATAAGTGTTGTCATTCTTCTTCATTGTACGTCCCACATGATTTCAGAGGAACGTTTGCCAAAGAAAACTAGAAATGGGCATGGTGGTCAGAATAAGCGATACAGCGACACCGACTCTTAAAGCATCCCTTGAGGACTTCAACATTCCAAACGAATCGATGGAACAGCAAAGTGGCGGGGTCTCATCAGAAGGGGTGCAAATGAATATGAGGCAAAAAGAATCAGCGAAGCTGCACAGCGCAAAGTCAGAGCTAAGGCATCACAATCAGCAATATAGCTTTCTCCTCTGACCTCTCTTGCTCTATCTGCAGCTTCGGCTATCTTGGTTACATTTCTCGCATGTTATTAAGATTGGTCATTGTCATTAATGACTGACGAATTATTACGTCCCACAAGCTGTTCCTTGTTTTGCCTCGGTAGCTCAGTCGGATGCGCGTCTGACTGGTGATCAGGAGGACGCGGGTTCGATACCTGCCGGGGTCGGCAACCATTCTTTCGTGGAGATTGATCATGAAATCTTTTCTACGGACATTCTCTCCCTTCCACTGAGCTTATGACCCACAAAGAGGGTTGACGCGTCGTTTAACACGAAATCATCATCATCATCCCTTACACTGATTCAAATAGGGCAGTTGTCAGCTTCTATAGCGAAAGAATGTCCACTGTACTGGTAAACCGCTTACGTATAAGCTTGCCCAGGCAAAGTGTGGATAAACTGACCGGCTCAAAAATGACCTAAATAGTGTTGACTGGGTCGTTAAATCCCAATACAAACCAACAAACAAACAAATCAAATACTTACATGTTATAGTTCTCAAAAGACGGAGTTAGATGGAATAACTCGAAACGTAAGACAACATATCAGTCATATTCATATCGTGATCATGAATTAGAGAAATGATATTTATGTCAATGCAGTATTTGTGGTAGAAAATTGTATGTTTGTTCTTTTGGCTGAAAATAAGATAGATAACGTCGCCAAATTCGTGAGACATACCTATTGCATGGTTTCGCCAAGTTCTGTTTCTACCACAAATACTGCATGGACATAAATCTTATTTCTCTAATTCATGATCGCGATGAACCAAATCCATCTGTCCCCTCATAGGGGATGAACCAGAGCAATGCACATGCCAAGACAATGCACATAATTTTGAACGTTTCCGAAAGGTCACAATTGGTGCTTTAAACTATGTAGGACTAATTGTTAATATCGGAAAACCTTATCTGAGATGGAAATTTCCTAGTGCTACGACCATACAAGAACCATTTTCGCCGGAAAATTTTGTGTCTTATCATATGCGTTGTACCCATTTCCTTGCCCGTTGGCGTTGTATTGAAAATTGAACTAGGATTTCTCACTGTGGGCCTTCTAATTTCAAATATTCCTTAAATCGTATTTGCAACAGTCCAATTTATCATGTGCAAGTCTACAACCAACAAAAAAGTGCATGCCATCTTCCCAGAAGAGCGTTTCATGTAAAATAATGAGATTTCGCGGTGGAGTAGCTCCACTGTGTCCGGTTCTCCGTTTGACTGGCTGTACCTGTCGAATTCGGACCATCGAATATAAATTTGTGAATAATATGTGACTTCCGTGAAGCTAATGTGAGCAGCCGTATTGATAAGTAACCATAACACGAGATCTAGAAGAACAACAAACCTGCACATGTGATACCAATTCCGCCATTTTCTTTTTTATCCTGAGCGGAAAAAATTCCTTATCCGGTGTGTTTGTTCCTTACCCTGCGCGCTTGCCTTTACCAGTGTGATAGTTAATATAGGGCATTATTTCCATAATTAAGCCAAGAAACAAATGTTGTGAACACTTGTTAAAATTGCCTCGTAGAGGTGCTTCTAACAAATATCCAGAACATCAGTTACATGTGTTTGTTTCTGTTAGTTTTTTAGCATTAACCCTTATCCCTGACTGACTGAACTGGTTTTTAAGGTAACCGGGCGCTATAAGCACATAGGGGCTACCCCTAGAACGTGTCCAGGATTAGTTTTCCCACTTTCTGAAAGGCTTTCGCATGGAGTTGTACACTAATTCCGGTGTACTCCTCTCGCCTCAGTCGCCGTGCAATAAAGGTGAAAGTGGTCTGTAAGTTACCGTGGTTTTTGACATAGTTTCCAAATAGTTGTGGGCTGTCAATCGCGGCTATGGAACCTGGTCAATTCCGACCTGCAAATCGTGTTCCATAGCCATTGCCCGTCTGGCCGTGGTAGAGGTGAAAGGCAAGGAGGCTAAGTTTTAGTGCTTCTGGGCTGCGAATCGCGGCAGTGGTCAGCGGAATACGAATCGTGCTGATCTGCCAGTGCCCTTCCCTTAGTAAAATAGAAGCACTTTAATTTTGAATTTTGAACGCCAGGTCGAGAGTGGGCATGAAGCAACAGAGAAATCAATGCCAATTTCGGCTGCAAATCGCGATTTCTCTGTTTCGCCCGAGCAAACTAGGTCATGTTGCTCTCTCTTAGGGCCGCGTGATTGGCGTCGGACTGGCTACACATGAAGTAGCCTTGCAATACCCATGGTAAACAGGGTTTTCGGACATGCGGCCCTAAGTTCACGATCTCGGTCCGGTGCAGGTTTAGAAGGGATGCGCCCTCCTAACTACCACTCCCTCCGTCATCGCCGTATCTAGGAATAGCTTGTGGACCTTCCGGGTTTTCTTCTTGTTCAGGGGGGTCTCTTCGGTGCGTTTTTCAATGGAATTGTAGATGTGCTCGTCGTAGTACTTTGAGGTGGGTCCCTTGTAAATTATGAAGATGGGCGTATCTTTAGTCTTGAAGGCATATACGGCAAGGTCCACGTTGATCGTTTCGTTAGGTCTTTTCAGGCGGTGCAGTTCTAGGATGGTGGTGGGGGAGTCGGAAGTAGCTGCCATCCAGGCTCTACCCAGGTGGTATTTCTCATGCCATGGTTGTTGTGGGTTGGGTGACAGCTTCTCGAAGTCTTTTTCTTCCGATGTCCAGATCCTCCCTCTTCTAGTGGGTTGGGCTGGTGACGAGCGTCGTTGTGCTTTAGGCGGGGGTGGTCTCTCTGTGGGTGATGGAACGGTGGTCGCTGGCTGTGGACTTTCTTCGGGCTGGGGATGAGCTGGTGCTGGCGATGACGGCGTTGGCGGGAGCGTCGGTAGCTGGATGGTGGGTGCGGCGGGCGCTGGTGCGGCGTCGGTTGATGGCTGGCGCTGAAAAGTAATCGTCGCTGGTGCGGTTGTCACGATCTCTTCTCTTGGAGGCGCTGCTTGCCAGGTCTGTGGCCGGATCTGTGTTGCTGGTTTCCTGGGTCTTTCAGGAGCTGGAAGGCTCAAGTCCCAGGTGAGGGAGACAGCTACCCTCTGCGGCTCAAGTTCTGTGTGTACTTGAGGCACGCCATGAAGTCGACAGGACTTCAAGAAGACTACCAGAGGTTCTGGTAGTCGGTATTCCTTCATAGGATAAGACATGTTGACTGAGTGAATACTCGATGACGAATGTGATAGGATATCCCGCTGTTCACGACAACCCTTATCTTTGCAAACGGTTGACATTCAGTTTATGAATTTGTAGGAATAAATTACATCAAGTAATCTGATTGGTTCAAAGTCAGAGATAGGTGTGGCTAAAATGAATATTCAGCAGGATAAGGGTTAAATAATCTCACATTAGTCTCATCTTCAGCTAAGGATTCATTCCAGTGAAAATGTCATTAGGCCTAACATTAAAATAGCTTTGTTTCTGCTAACATGCCGTAAAACAATTTGAGTCGGTAGGTCGAAAAAACTTTTTATTTTTGTCACCTTTTCATTCAATGATAAAAGAACAAAATCTTGAAAGGGCTACATTCAAACCATATTACCAGAAAATATTCAAGTGATGAGGTTATGAGGATCAAGGAACAAAAAGAACAGGGGCCAGTTGTTTAAAGCATCGTTAGCTTAACAAGCGCATTAGTGGTCATATTGTTAACTGTTCTAGCAAGTTTATAATATTTAAATTTTTGGTATTTTTGCTGAAAAAAATGTGAGCAACTTTATTTTTTCAGCAAAAATCAATAGCATATTTGCCATAATAAATGATCAAAGTTTTAACGGTACATTAACTAACAACGTCGTTAGTTTTGAACAACTGGTCCCAGGACTGTAAGTACTAGTTTTGCTATTTTGACAGTTTTATGTATTTCTACCAAAAGTGCCAGGGAATATTAAGGTCGGTAGGTAAGAAAACCTTTTTATTTTTTTTCTGGATGGCTGTACAAATTGCAGGGTCAGCACAAAAAATCAGGGTTGGTCGGGTTAGTGGAAACACAGGTATTTTTAGGCCTTACTGTAAGTTTTTGTTTTTTTGTATATTTAATGTTGGTATAAGGAAGGCTGACTATTTACAAACTGAAAACAAAGAGTTTGCTTCAATAATACAGATAGTCATGTATCAAATTATGTAAAACATTAGTCTAAGCATCTAGTTATTTTGTTAACCCTTGTCCTGCTGAGCCTGGACATGTCTTATATTTCAAACAATGTAGATCCAGATCAGATGGGTTTGTCATTCAGATAGTGATTTTGTTGCAATAATTTGCATCAAGTAATCTGATTGGTTGATAATTGGTAGTGGGTGTGGCATATTTAAATACAGTATAGCTCCAATATATCGCGGTAGTCGGGGGCCATAGCCCGAAAACCGCGATGTGGTCGGAGCGCGATATAAGTCGTGGTAGTTTGCCGAGATGCCACTACAAGTCGCGGTGATAGTTTGGTGAGAACCGTTTATCAATCCACACTAATGGCTGTCAGTAATGCTATCGGCCATATTTCACCATTAAAGTAGGTTCAGAATTACTCAGTGACAGAACAAACAAAGGGGACTGTGTCTACCAATTAACTTACATTCGAGAACAGCTGAAAATCTGCGTCTGAAAACATGTGATTGCTAAAATGTCAAAACAGGACGCCATTTTGAATTTGCGGGTTCCCCTGGTTGTCTTTAACGGGTGATGGCCAAGGGGCGCAACTACCATAAGCGCTAAGCGCTAAAGCAATTCTAGTTGTTTCCCTTGGCTTGCCAGATCTCAGAATCATTAAAAGCGGTTGGAAAAAAATTATTTAACGTCTACCACGGGCCGAAAAACTATACAACAACATAACTATCATTTTATTGTGTTTTGATTGCGGGCAAGTGTAAAAAAATCGTCTACAACTGTCAGTATTTTTGAGTCCTTAAATAAGGTAAAACTAGACCAGTAAGTAAATCGCAATAATTGCTGCACTGTCAATTGAGAGACAAACCATCTGTGTATTTAATTCCAGGGTGTGAAAATATGGTCAAGTTATGTCTCTAATTGGCGTTTATCTTCCAATCATAAAATATAATCCACAATCAATGTGAAAATGATTTAATCCCTCCTCAGACAATTAGCTACATCTAACGGTAGATGTTTGCATCATAAAAACAGCCTTTTCTGCGATCTCGTGAATGGTTATGTTTTGGCGCCAAATAGCAGACGCTGGCCGGGAAAAGTCAAACGCTGTTGGCGCCTGGTTTAACCTGGTTTTAAATAAATTTTAACAACTTAAAACTCTATTTTTTTTTAATTATGAATTTTTAAGGGATCCACGGCGTGACCGCGATAGATTGGACATCGCGAAATATCGGAACGGGATATATTGGAGCTATACTGTATTCAGCAGGTCAAGGGTTAATGAAAATGGATATACCTTGCATATTTTCTGATATTTTTGTAATACGAATTCCTTTATACCGGTAGTCTTTAATGGCAACACACAACATGTCTGAGCAAATGAAGCTTTTTCATGATGTACCGTAAAAATTCTAAAAATTCGGACACCTTGAGGACTTGCTGTAATTCTCCTAAAGTTTTAACAAATTTGTACCAGGATCCAACAGGGAATCTAAAAGGTGCAGACAGAATGGCAAACAGTATAGACCCTGATCAGACTGCTCCTTCAGGAGCAGTCTGATCAGAGTCTACACTGTTTGCTTAGACATATCTGTCCCAATACTTAGGTTCATTACAGTAGTTTATTTTACCTTTACTTTCCTGCACTTCCCCAAGTGTTTTGTGCATTTCATTTCTCAAATCCTCTGCCTTCTGTCCTGCCTTTTCTAAACCATACTGCTCAAAGTAGTGGTCTCTATAGCTGTATAGCTTCTCAACACTCTCCTAAAATATGAAGATGAATAAATGAACATGTATGAACTGAAAAAAAAAACATCAATATTTTTTAACCCTTGTCCTGCTGATCCCGGATATGTCTTATCTTTCAAACAATGAAGATCAAGATCAGATGGTTTCTGAAGAAGCCATCTGATCAGAATCTACA
Organism: Lucinisca nassula; assembly: GCA_963580285.1. NCBI lineage: Eukaryota > Metazoa > Mollusca > Bivalvia > Lucinida > Lucinidae > Lucinisca > Lucinisca nassula. Next base: position 88,597,448 of record OY757017.1, read on the forward strand.
TTGTTTGTCATTCAGTTTATGAATTTGTTACAATAATTTGCATCAAGTAATCTGATTGGTTGATAATCGGTAGTGGGTGTGGCATATATGAATATACAGCAGGACAAGGGTTAACACAGACATATTTTGCAGACAAAAATTTTGGTTCCCTTCTCATACATGTGATACCTTCCTCATCAGGAGTGAGACTCCCTCATTTTGATGCTAATTTTTTCCTAAATTACGCCAAAATTTTGGAGTCTCCCTCATCTGAACTGAGCATTTCCCTATACACGGCAACCTCATTATAACACGGTTCATTATAACATGGTTTCAAGATGGATCCCAAAAACGTATAGATGGTCATTTTTCTATATAATCTATACATTTTTGTTTGGATATAACATGGTTCTTTAACTAACATGGTTTCTGCTTTTGACTCCATTAATAGTGTTATAAAGAGGTTTTGGTGTATATTCTTTACATTTGTTAAGAATCTCCCTCATCACAATGACAGATCTCCCTCATACTGTTCAAAAAAAGTTATCACATGTATGCCTTCTACTGAATTCTTCCGGATATGTAGGCTACTCCATTGTGCTTTGTGTCCATCAATTTTTGAGATAAAAAAGAGATATTCTGTCATATCAAAATTGTGCCATAATTATTTGAAATCTTCAGTTTACAAGATCCTGTATATTTTTCTTTACTATTCTAGTAATAGCCGAAGATTTCAACAAGTAATAAACATGTATCAGAATTTTCCTGTTCTGTAATAGCATGCTAGGTTCACATTCCGAAAACACGCCTATACAAATACACTCTAAAATTTACCGCCGAAAAAAACTAAATTTTTGCATGAAAAATTGTGATATTTTTCTTATTTCTGCTGCAGAAATAAGAAAAATAAGGTTTACCCGTCCCCCGGCCCTGTAAACCCCAGTTTTAAAAATGATATGAAGCTGTGCTTTGGTTTAATGATACTTCTACTACTGTTGGTCATTTTGCACTGAGATACCTCGTCTTTTGGCTGCATGGCTATGGTGGTGTGGCTTGAGGTAACCAGTCATGTTGCTTACCAAATGTTTTCATCAGATAATTCTGGATGCCTCCAACCTTGGACGAACTAGCATTTTTCTTTTGGTTGCCTTTCTTATTTTAAGCTCAAAAGGCACATATAAAAATTTTCAAGTAATGTATTTGATTTTGAATTGAGGTATAAAGTCCCCCTCAACACTATTTAGGTAATTTTGGAGACGTTGCTTCCAGTTTTGTGGGACTTTTACCTGACACTGAGATTAAATGACATGTCAAGCCCTGCTGCCCGAGATGTCCAATGAAACCAAAAGGCTTATAAATATGGGGTAAGTACAAACACCGCATCGGACCGGATCAGACCCAATTACCGGTTCGGACCCGGTTTTCTGTGCTGGGGTCACTTTTTCTTCAATATTTCATATTTTCTTATGCACAGATGAGAGATTTTCAGCATAAAAAGTGATGTTTACCTCATATCTTGATTCCTATACCGAAAAAAGAGATGGTGCACCATCGCAAATACCCGCCTTTTCTGAATTTAACCTTAGACCTCACCCCATGATCCCAAGGGGTCATATCAAAATTTAGATACCTTCTTGCATATCTGCAGTCCCGAAATAATATGAGCCCCGCCAAGCGAATTTGTGTCTTCGAGCATTCCGTCATGACAAGTTTTAACTGCGCATGCCCAGCCATTCAGAGGGGCCAGGGATATGGCTTTCTGTCTGAAGGTTTCTCTTGATTCACTGCTTGTGTGAGCGAGCAGCGAAGGTTCTGGCGAGACTGCGCGGATGCGCAGGCTCGCCTGAACCTTCGCTGCTTGCATAGGCGATAAGTACCAAAATCGCTTGACGGGGCCCATATGTTTACCCAGCTTGGTCACCATAGACCAAGAAATAAAAATGGTAGTTGCATTCACAAGCATTTTCTTGAAAATTTGACCTTTGACCTCACCCTCATGACCCTGGTGTCAGATCAAAATTTGAATACCTTCATACCCATCTGCAGTCCCTAAGCAATACGTGTACCAAGTTTGGTCATCATTGGCCAAGAAATTAAAAAGTGGATGCATTCACAAGGATTGTGACAGACGGAAGGAAGGACGGATGTCCGGACGTACACCCGTGATGAAAATAAATAGTAAAATACCCTTTTTTCCTTCAAAAAGTGGTTATAAAAACAGTACAGACATAGCTCAATGCATACTAAAGAGAAACCAAAATAATGAGTACATACCAAGGTTGGGCGGCAAATTCCACAACCGGTATTTACCAGTGGCATTTACCGGTATTTACCGGACTGGAAAATACTCATCAAGTGGCAAATGCTGGCAAATTTAATTTTTTTGCCTTAAAACACTGCAGAAATCTTAATAAAATTGACTTAAAAGTAGTATAATCAAACTAAATGAGTGAAAAAATGTTAAATTTAATATTTTATAAGGTAATCAATCTACAGAATAAAATATTTTTTCAATTTAAAATAAATATGTTGAACTAGCCAAAATGTGAATCTAAGACTAAAAAATTTGAAATTATTTAAAAAAAAAAAAGAAGTATCTTTTTAAATCAATGGTAGAAAAATACAGGTAGAAATTCCCTGTGCACTTGGTTATTGTCACTTACCATAATGGTTCTAATGTTTAAATATGTGTTGATCAAGATAAGACTGAGCACGGCTGCATCTTCAAATTCTTGCGAACACACTTTGTATGGTAAAACCATGTGTTCAAATTTTAGGACATTTACATCATTTTACTATTATCCAACACTATAGTTTTAGAGTGAATTGCAAGATTACTAAAAAAACAAAAAAGGAGACATTGTTTATTTAAGAGAGCACAAGATTACCAGGGGCAAGGTTGGACAAAGGATATCATTAAATTGCTCCATGTTTTATTTGACTTTAAAGAATCAGTCTAGGTAAAAGTAAACAGATGAGTACTGTCGCATGTGGCAGATACTAAATAGGCCTTTTTATTCTAACATTATATTAAATAAAATACTAACAAATAAAATAAAATCAGAGTTAAACTATATCAGTATTATTAAATATTAAGTCAACTAATCGCTATTATTGAAATATTCCATATATAACTGTTGAGTATAGGGTTTTGTTTTAATTCCAGGGTGGTATATTCAATTTGCTGGTATTTTCCAGTATTTGCTGGTAAATGCCATGGCATGGAAAATACTCACATTTGCCGGCATTTTGCCAACCTTGGTACATACTGGAAAAAACAACAACAAAATAAAAGAAAGAAAGAAAACAGAGACTATGGTAAAGTAACTTCACCCATATATAGCCAAATGGCTCTATATGTTAGGGTTTGTAGCTTTTGGATGTGGTTTTGAGGATACACCAAGCCAGCATCAAACAACGGGCCAACGTTGGGCCGACAGCGATACTCTGTCACGTCGTATCGCCCCCGTTTGTTGACTGGGTGCAGCTTCAAACGCACGAGATATTCTATTAACCAATCCGTACCCACAATCTATGTTTTGAGCAGACATAAGAAACAAATATCTACCCCATTTACACCACCGTCGGGCTCACAGCAATACTTATGTATTGCCGTCGACCGGACGTTGACCCGGCATTCTTTGCTGACTGGGCAGCTTCAAACGCATGAGATTCTCTATATACCAATCTACGCCCAGTGGTTCTTATATTCTTAAACACTGGATGCTCGCAACTTAAGGTGTCCATTACACGCCTATTCAAATTCATGTATATTGAAAATTTTATTAAAAAATAAATAAAAATTATCAGAAATCAGAAAGAGTTCCGATATCTTTCATATATTTTAAAATACTGAGTGTAGTTGTAAGAACTGCCTCAACGATACGGTCCTAACGAGTACCCACAATCTATGTTTAGTGCAGACATATGATAAGAAAAAATCTACCCCTGTAAATCTTTTTTTTTGCACGCGCACGTGCGTGTGTGTGTGTGGGGAGGTATACATTATCTTTTCTTATTTCTGTTAATAAAACATTGATTGTGGGTACTCGTCAGAAGCGCCTCGCTAAGGCGGTCTAGCAGAAATATGAAAAATATCAGAACTTTAATATCTGAAAATTATCATTTATTTTTATTTTGTTGGTAAAATTTCAATATACTTGGCAATGTAACAATTAAATTTTTCTCAGTAACTTTAAAGCATTGGCCTTTCCCTTTTCCTTCTGAAACATCAATTATCATTGACGTGACTACATCGTTACCTCTTTAAGTGGATCACCTGTGTTAATCTGATAATCCTTTTACCTAATTGAGTAACAATTAACGACAATAAACATATTCCAGTTGGTGTTAAACATCTATCATATCTGTCCAATTGGGCCGTGCATTGAGAAAACATACTTGCAGCTTATGCGAGTAGCGAAAGTTAAGAAGAGTCTGTCCGCCCATATAGTCTAGCAATCTTCGCAGTATACACTGCATTTATTTATTTACTTATAAATATAGCACAAACTTTTTTATATTCAAACTGGGATATATGTTAAATGGCGGGCGAAATTTCATTTTGATATCTGGATTCAGTTAAAACATATTCAAGAAAAATCTATCTATCTATCTGAAACTGAATATGCTATTAAGATCACAGTGGCAAAATCTCCCAAGTATCTCCATATAGCGCAAACATAGACATTGTGGATGCGTAATATTTAAGTGCAAAAACAGAACCAAATCATAAAAACTAATAAAATAATAAAAATAAAAACTATATGGAATAAAGTCGAAAAACTAAGGAAATAATGGAATTAATAGGGTTTGATCCAGTGTTTGTACGTACCGGGCTTATATGCATTGAACGGTCTGACTCACACCACTTTGCCTGGGCAGGCTTAGTCCTTCTAAGCTGTTTACCAGTACTTATGTGTGGTCAGTTTCAGCTCTGTGTGGAAGCACTATGCAGCCCATTTTCCAAGCCCTGATGGACAGGGGTGAGAGGTCAGGTAGTGTATTGATATGCAACACTGAAACACACATTATACAGACAACTTAAACTGTTCCAAACTCATTCTGTCTACTCTTAGACATGTTTTATGTGGGTGATACCTTCTATGCATGGCACCCTAAGAACCACTGCTAACATAAACGGATAGTCTCGTGACAATATCAAATGGCATGAAAGTAACAGTGATCAGAATCAGAATTGTTACTGGTGACACGTCAAATGACATTCATACACCAGGAGTATGTAGTTTCCACAATATTGCGATAGTCAAAACTGGCATCAATAATCACTTCATAGTTACGTAGTCAGCTCTATGGTCTTATCTGTATGACAAATCAACGAGGTGGCCGAGTGGTTAAGGCAGTGGAACTACCAAGTTTGCCATCACCAATGAGTGCAGACAGATGGGAGCCCTTGACAACCGCCATTGATGCAACATCATCGGGGGAGTCAGATAGCTTAGCTATGTTAGCCAAGCCAAGGTTACAGCCAACTGAGCCAGAGACTACTGCTACGTTAGCAACAGGAAGTCATACAGGGTTCTCAGAGGTAGAGATTTGTGCTATGTTAGCCGAATCTCAAGTACCTAGCTCAAGGTTCAGTCACCCCGGAAGCATTCGCCATGTTAGCGACAGGTGAAAGGGCTAGGTCAGACAATTTAAATATAGCTGCTTCAGAGGGAATGCTACTTAAAGCTTCAAGTAAAGATCAATCTTCCAAGACACAGAGGGAGAAGTCAGCTGGAGAGGCATTGTTGACAGCAACAATAAAATCTTCTAGATCTGAATTACATACACAAATGTCAACAGAGGAGACTTCAGGGTCTTGTAGATCCAGGTCTCCAAGTCCAGCAGCTAGCAGACCAGAAAGTCCCAGATCAAGGTCAAGGTCAGAAAGCTCAAAGCAGCTGACAGACAATGAAGAAGTTAATGGGTCTTGTAGATCCAAACACCAGTCTCCTAGACCTTCAAGGTCAAGAGAATCAGAACAAGTTTCTGGGTCTTCTAGAGCCAAACACAGGCCTCACAGATCATCAAGGTCATCTTCAAGGTCAAATTCTAGACCTTCTTATAAAAGACATAAGAAAGAATTAAGATCTTTGAAAAAGAATAGCTCAAAATCAAAAGTGCATAAATCTAGACATTCATCAAGTTCAAGGTCACCATCCATGTCTCCTATAAGGTCAAAGTCTCACAAATCCAAAAGGAGGCTAAAATCACAGACAAAAAGGTCATCAAGGTAAAGAACACCTTCCAGAACACATGAAAGTTCAAGGTCACATGTGAGACATGAAAAGTTAAAGTCAAAATCAAGGAGGCATAAGAAGTCAAGGTCAAGTTCTGAAGAAAGTGATAGGTCAAGGTCAGACTCCAGATCTCCTTCAAGATCAAAGTCACATAGATCTAAGAGAAAGTCAAGGTCAAATAAGTATAAGACAAGATCAAGAAGGCATTATATATCATCTTCAGACTCTGACACTGATACCTCATTACATCGACATTCAAAGAGGCATGGAGATCCACGTAAACATCCAAAAACTTTGCGCTTTGATGGAAAAACAAACTGGCTGTCTTTCAAAAAGAAATTTGACAGTTACCGTAGAGTTATGAAATAGTCAGAAACTGAAAGTAAAGACTATTTGATGTGGAGTCTTGATGATAAAGCGCTAGATTTCTTCACAATAGCGGTTTCTGATTTTGAGAAATATTCTTATCGTAGGATGATGAAAAAACTAGAAACCAGATTTGGTGTCAAATAGTTGACCAAAACATCTAAAGCTAAATTTCATAAAGCCTACCAGCGACCAGATGAAAGTTTAGAGGATTGGGCAGACCGTGTGACGACATTGGCAACAGCAGCTTTTATAAATATGCCAGAAGATCACATGAAACAGGAGGCAATTGCCAGATTTTGCCAAGGTTGCAGTGACAAGGATGCAGCTAAACATGCTTGTTTCAAACACCCACGCAGCATAGAAGAGGCATTAGATTTGATCAAGTATCAACAATATATTTCCCAGGCTGTTGATGGTAAGAAGCCAAAAAGAGGAAATGATGCTTCAATAAATGCTGTAGAAGCTCTGTCTGGAAGTAGAATAGAACGGCTATTAGAGGCAGTGCTGGACAACCTTTCAAGCAAGCTGAAAGTTAGTTCGCAGTCTTCATCAGATGAAGAAAAACATGGGTCAAGTGCAGAAAGAAAGAAGAGTTCAATCAAGTGCTTCTTCTGCAGACAGTATGGCCACAGGAAGAAAGACTGCAAGATTTATCAGGCATGGCTCTGCAAACAGAAGACAAAATCTGGCAGTAGTTCAAGTAGCTAGTACAACTGAAGACAGCTGAAGATCCGGATGTTCATCAAGAAGTAAATACTTGGACTTGTAGTTCAAGACAGCCGGATGACTCCATAGACTCATGAGATTACTTGGACTTGTAGTTCAAGACAGCCGGACGAATCCATTATTCTTCAAGATGAAAGCTTGGACTTGTAGTTCAAGACAGCCGGATGACTCCATAGATCCATGGGATTACTTGGACTTGTAGTTCAAGACAGCCGGACGAATCCATTATTCTTCAAGATGAAAGCTTGGACTTGTAGTTCAAGACAGCCGGATGACTCCATAGATCCATGGGATTACTTGGACTTGTAGTTTAAGACAGCCAGACGAATCCATTATTCTTCAAGATGAAAGCTTGGACTTGTAGTTCAAGACAGCTGGGTGACTCCATAGATCCATGAGATTACTTGGACTTGTAGTTCAAGACAGCTGGATGACTCCATAGATCCATGAGATTACTTGGACTTGTAGTTCAAGACAGTCGGATGAATCCATTATTCTCCAAGATGAAAGCTTGGACTTGTAGTTCAAGACAGCTGGATGACTCCATAGATCCATGAGATTACTTGGACTTGTAGTTCAAGACAGCTGGACAAATCCATTAATCTTCAAGATTAAAGCTTGGACTTGTAGTTAAAGAAAGCCGGATGACTCCATAGATCCATGAGATTACTTGGACTTGTAGTTCGAGACAGTCGGATGAATCCATTATTCTCAAAGATGAAAGCTTGGACTTGTAGTTCAAGACAGCTGGATGACTCCATAGATCCATGAGATTACTTGGACTTGTAGTTCAAGACAGCCGGACGAATCCATTATTCTTCAAGATGAAAGCTTGGACTTGTAGTTCAAGACAGCCGGATGACTCCATAGATCCATGAGATTACTTGGACTTGTAGTTCAAGACAGCCGGACGAATCCATTATTCTTCAAGATGAAAGCTTGGACTTGTAGTTCAAGACAGCCGGATGACTCCATAGATCCATGGGATTACTTGGACTTGTAGTTCAAGACAGCCGGACGAATCCATTATTCTTCAAGATGAAAGCTTGGACTTGTAGTTCAAGACAGCTGGATGACTCCATAGATCCATGAGATTACTTGGACTTGTAGTTCAAGACAGCTGGATGAATCCATTATTCTCCAAGATGAAAGCTTGGACTTGTAGTTCAAGACAGCTGGATGACTCCATAGATCCATGAGATTACTTGGACTTGTAGTTCAAGACAGTCGGATGAATCCATTATTCTCCAAGATGAAAGCTTGGACTTGTAGTTCAAGACAGCTGGATGACTCCATAGATCCATGAGATTACTTGGACTTGTAGTTCAAGACAGCTGGACAAATCCATTAATCTTCAAGATTAAAGCTTGGACTTGTAGTTCAAGAAAGCCGGATGACTCCATAGATCCATGAGATTACTTGGACTTGTAGTTCGAGACAGTCGGATGAATCCATTATTCTCAAAGATGAAAGCTTGGACTTGTAGTTCAAGACAGCTGGATGACTCCATAGATCCATGAGATTAATTGGACTTGTAGTTCAAGACAGCTGGACAAATCCATTAATCTTCAAGATTAAAGCTTGGACTTGTAGTTCAAGACAGCCGGATGACTCCATAGATCCATGAGATTACTTGGACTTGTAGTTCAAGACAGTCGGATGAATCCATTATTCTTCAAGATGAAAGCTTGGACTTGTAGTTCAAGACAGCCGGATGACTCCATAGATCCATGGGATTACTTGGACTTGTAGTTCAAGACAGCTGGACAAATCCATTAATCTTCAAGATTAAAGCTTGGACTTGTAGTTCAAGACAGCCGGATGACTCCATAGATCCATGAGATTACTTGGACTTGTAGTTCAAGACAGTCGGATGAATCCATTATTCTTCAAGAAGAAATCACTCGGGCTTGTAGTCTGAGAAAGTCGTTATTCTTCAAGAAATCACCTGGGCTTGTAGTTCAGGACAGTCTTCAAGAAGAAATCACTCGGGCTTGTAGTCTGAGACAGTCCTCGTTCTTCAAGAAATCACCTGGGCTTGTAGTTCAGGACAGTCAAGAAATCACCTGGGCTTGTAGTTCAGGACAGTCAACAAGAAGAAATCACTTGGGCTTGTAGTCTGAGACAGTCTTCATCTTCGAGAAATCACCTGGGCTTGTAGTTCAGGACAGTCTTCAAGAAGAAATCACTCGGGATTGTAGTCTGAGAAAGTCGACGTTCTTCAAGAAATCACCTGGGCTTGTAGTTCAGGACAGTCTTCAAGAAGAAATCATTCGGGCTTGTAGTCTGAGAAAGTCGTCGTTCTTTAAGAAATCACCTGGGCTTGTAGTTCAGGACAGTCTTCAAGAAGAAATCACTTGGGCTTGTAGTCTGAGAAAGTCGTCGTTCTTCAAGAAATCACCTGGGCTTGTAGTTCAGGACAGTCTTCAAGAAGAAATCACTCGGGCTTGTTGTCTGAGAAAGTCGTCGTTCTTCAAGAAATCACCTGGGCTTGTAGTTCAGGACAGTCTTCAAGAAGAAATCACTCGGGCTTGTAGTCTGAGAAAGTCGTCATTCTTCAAGAAATCACCTGGGCTTGTAGTTCAGGACAGTCTTCAAGAAGAAATCACTCGGGCTTGTAGTCTGAGAAAGTCGTTGTCCTTCAAGAAATCACCTGGGTTTGTAGTTCAGGACAGTCTTCAAGAAGAAATCACTTGGGCTTGTAGTCTGAGAAAGTCGTCATTCTTCAAGAAATCACCTGGGCTTGTAGTTCAGGACAGTCTTCAAGAAGAAATCACTTGGGCTGGTAGTCTGAGAAAGTCGTCGTTCTTCAAGAAATCACCTGGGCTTGTAGTTCAGGACAGTCTTCAAGAAGAAATCACTTGGGCTTGTAGTCTGAGAAAGTCGTCGTCCTTCAAGAAATCACCTGGGCTTGTAGTTCAGGACAGTCAACAAGAAGAAATCACTTGGGCTTGTAGTCTGAGACAGTCGACATTCTTCAAGAAATCACCTGGGCTTGTAGTTCAGGCTAGTCTTCATCTTCAAGAAATCACCTGGGCTTGTAGTCCAGTCGTCAAGAAGATGTAACCATTCTCCTGGGGTGATACGTCTTGTAGTCTATCACCTAGGGACCTGGGCTTGTAGTTCAGGACAGTCTTCAAGAAGAAATCACCTGGGCTTGTAGTTCAGGACAGTCTTCAAGGAGAAATCACTTGGGCTTGTAGCTCAAGATAGTCATCACTCACCAAGAAGTCACTTGGGCTTAATTGTAGCTCAAGACATTCATCACTCATCAAGAAGTTACTTGGACTTTCAGCTCAAGACAGTCAACAAGATGGAATCACTTGGGCTTGTAGTTCAAGACAGTGTCCATCAACAAGATACCACTTGGACTTGTAGTTCAAGACAGTTTCCTGGTAAGATGTGCTACACCAAAGAGGTAAGGTTTTTGTGGCGGCCTGTGGCTGTCATATCTCTTTTCAGATATCCCCACCTTGGATGAAGGCTTTCATCATAAAGTTGGGGGGAGTGTAGTGAAATCTCCCCGGTACCGTACATCGAGAAGTACCAGGACCGGTAGTTACCGGGAATTAGTGTTAGAAAGAAGGGAGACAATCAAGTGAGAACTTCCGCCCGGGATTTTCATGAGTTTATGACAGTGCTTGGCTGAAAGAGCAGTGGTATTTGTAAGTCCCTGTCCCTCCAACCTTCCTCCTAATACAAGGGCATCTTTATTTATGCGGGTTTTTTTATAAAACACTTTATTACTAAGGTGAAAGCAAGACTCGAAAACATATACCCCACCCACTTTATTGGACGGCTAGCATGTATGAACTTGATAAATTTTCGAGCCTTTTTCCGACACTGCCACCGCATATTGACATAGCAGTGATTGCAACAAAAACATGTATATTGACTGTCTTGTTTATCAATCAATACTTGAGTTTAATTTTCAATTAAGTAGAAAAAAGAACAACTTTATTACTTCAGCATGATTTTTCTTTCCATCGGCAGCCATGTTGTTTATGCTGATTGAACTTACTCAACGCAGTCATTAGGAATCTTCGGTACTACTTTGTTTCGCCCCCACAAACCTTCGTACTTTGTCATACGAGCGCGAAAGCGTGCGTCCGTGTGATATAAGCTTGTCATCTAATCCTTTAATATATTGTTTGTTTGTATTGGAGTTTAATGGCCCAGTCAACACTATTTAGGTCATTTTTGAGCCAGCCAGTTTACCTATCCACACTTTTCCTGGGCAGGCTTATACGTAAGCGGTTAACCAATACAGAGCACATTCACGGGCAGTAAACATTCAAATTGACCTCCGCCGGTGGTAAACTGAAAACAATTTGACTTATATCCGGAGGTCAATTTGAACGTTTCCTGTTATTGGTTTTCGTGGGTTGCAGGAAAGTCACAGGTAAGATTATTCTTGACCAAAACCATATCCTAAAAATCGGAGAATGTTATGCTATCAGTTTTTTGCACAGGTCTGCATGTTCATACCAAGTGTTATTGAAAGGTTTTTAGTCGTTTCGTCGATATCATTTTTGTCCCGCACGCTCAGTTGTGAAATTGAAATTAGAAAGTCAGCAAACCCAGGTGAATTTGTTCTGATTGTCCGATGACAAGCTCCCAGTCAACTATTATTGTTGCAGTTCGATCTGCTTCCGAGACATACATTTATAAATCTACACGTTTCCCCTACAATGTTCAGGCCATTTTTGCATGGGGGTCAATTTGAAAATGAGATGGTTGATTTGACTAATGGAGATTATAATGCAAAATGATTTTTGAATGAAAATCATGAAATATAATTTTTAATGCGTTTTGGGCTTATGTTTAGTTGGTCTTCGGACGTTAGCCCCCAGGACGTTTGCCCCCCAATGACTTAATCTAAAAATGGACATTTGCCCCCCAGTTGAAAATGCGACCCGGGCATTTGCCCCCCCCCCCCCCCCCCCACCCAGAGCTTATTTTTGGCATGGACAAACAGTATAACTAATAAACCAATAAATACATTGTTTTCCTCCTTTGTGTTAGCCCTGGTCTATCTGGGGGCAAATGTCCCTTTCTGAAATAAGCAGAGGGGGGCAAATGTCCACCTGTAAAATAAGCACCTGGGGGGCAGATGTCCATACCAAAAATAAGCTGGGGGGGGGGGGGGCAAATGTCCGGGTCGCATTTTCAACTGGGGGGCAAATGTCCATTTTTAGATTAATTAATTGGGGGGCAAATGTCCTGGGGGGGGGGGGCAAATGTCCTGGAATCATGTTTAGTATTAAGTCATTGGGCCCGTTTTCGTGAAAGAGAAACAGCCAAATTCAGGCTGTCAGTGTACTAAAACTTCACATTCTCTTTACAAATAGCCTTTTCATTCGCTCTCTCTTAGAGTGTGCAGGCGTTGTTTGGGACAACTGTACTCAGCAACAACGCACATCTCTTGAGAGATTCCAGGACATTTGCCCCCCAATGAATTAATCAAAAAATGGACATTTGCCCCCCAGTTGAAAATGCGACCCGGACATTTGCCCCCAGAGCTTATTTTTGGTATGGACATCTGCCCCCCAGTGCTTATTTTACAGGTGGACATTTGCCCCCCTCTGCTTATTTAGAAAGGGACATTTGCCCCCCCCCCCCCCACCCAGATAGACCAGGGCTAACACAAAGGAGGAAAACAATGTATTTATTGGTTTATTATCATCAGAAATACAAAATGTTAAGCAATAAATTACTCCATCTATATAAATATGAATCCCATAATAACCTGCTGTTATGGACAACCCCTACGTTAGAAAGCAGTATGGATCCCGATCAGATGCCATATCTGATGGGGATATATACTGTTTGTCATGCAGTTTGTTAAGTTAACAAAAATATACCAAGAATGTGATAGTTAATAGTCAACAATTGGAGATGCTTAATATATTCAGCAGGATAAGGGTTAAGCAAGTCAGCTACAGAACCATATATTGAGTTTGTGCCTCACTGAGGGTCCAGTGTCATACGCTATACTCAAGAGGTTTTTACACTGGATACACTGATGGTTAATTCTTGAAGAAATTGAAATGATCTTGAATGGGCTGTTAAACTTTAACCAAAACGTTATCATGTAAATTATTTAGCTATATACAAATCTGTGTAATCAATATCCTTGTCTAGCCAGGTTGGGTGGCAAATGTCCCTTTCTGAAATAAGCAGTGGGGGGCAATTGTCCACCTGTAAAATAAGCACTGGGGGGGCAGATGTCCATACCAAAAATAAGCTCGGGGGGGGGGGGGGAGGGGGGGGGGGGGCAAATGTCCGGGTCGCATTTTCAACTGGGGGGCAAATGTCCATTTTTAGATTAAGTCATGGGGGGGGGGGGGGGGGGGGGGGGCAAACGTCCTTGGGGGCTAACGTCCGGAGACCCTCTTGAGAAAATACAACTCGAACCTATTCTTCAAGATGGCAAACAATCTAACGCCTCTGTATCTCACGGACCTAATTCCTCCGCGTGTAGGCGATGTATCTGCCTATCCCCTTCGAAACTCTGATCATTACTTGTCTATCAACGCTAATACTAGTAGGCGAGGTACTTTAATTTTTATGGTCAAACTAATTCCTTGAGAAATTCTTTTAACACCAAAGCACAGGGCTATGTTATATTAATTACCAAAAAAAAAAAATTCTCAAAAAATATCCGTGCCAGTTCTGAGAAAATTAGGATTTTATCCGCAGAAAAAACATGAAATAAGAAATGGCCAGATAACAGCACCATACACTGTTTTACCGGCTGTAAGGCTCCTCACGCGCAAACAAATGACGTCATCAAAAACAAAATTTACGTCCGAAATTGATTAAGTGCAGTCTTTCTACATTATATTTATTTTTAATACATGCCTTTTATATTTTCCTTGTATGCTATTGATAAACAAGATCTATATTCAAGTTGTAAAAATAAACATTTTTTGGGGTCGGAAAATACATTTGTCAATGTTTAATGTATGGAAGCACATTTGTGCCATCAGAATCAAATGGATTTATATCATAAATATGTGCATACGGTGTATTCCGGTAACATGGCGCGCGTAAGGTTTTGATAGCTATGTGTGACTTTGTGGAAGCAACCACTAAAAAATCACAATCAGAACGATTGCAACACCGTCCTATCTACTTACTGCAAAAAGAAATTGGCCGCTGACTTTTTAACAGGCAGGAAAAATAATAGGGGTGTACCCCCTTGAAATTGATTTACAAATTTTGTCTCCCCATATTGCGCACAATAACTGTTTTGAGCTGACTGAACACAAAGGTTGACTCAAACAACCTTAAAAGGGGCAAACTCCGGATGAGAAAAATATCTTTCAGCTAATTTGCCATGAGGAATCCATATATGAAATTTCAAAACCCTTGCATAAAAGGTTCTAAAGTTTTGCTATGCATCACAAAGCATAGGCCTACAATGTACTCAAAGTGACAAAGTGCCACAAAGTATTTTTCTGAATTTCGTCAAAAGTTTACCAGGACATCTACTCGTCACCAACTTACAAGGCTCTAGCTCCAATAGATTTTGAGATATTTTGCTGACAAGATTTTATAAAAAAATCAAAGGGCAATAACTTCTGAATGGGGCATAATCCGGATAAGAAAAAAATACGCGTTAGCTAATTTTCCATGAGGAATCGATATATGAAATTTCAAAACCCTAGTATGCACGTTTCTTGCGTTATGCTATGCATTAAAGACGTAACGGAAAGTCGAATGGACGAACCAGAAGCAATATGCCCCTCCAACTTTTTTAAAGTTGGGGTCATAAAAAAACATAACGAAAACATGCATATTCAAAAATAAATTGGAAGATTTGATCACCCCCAAAAACATCCAGAGAAAAATTCTGAGGTTTTTCTTATTCATCACGAAAATGAGATGCTGCTTCCAAGTTTGTGGGATTTTTTACCTGACTTTGAAATGACATCTCAATCCCTGCCGCCCAATGAATCAAAAAGGGTTTACATGCATGGACAGGCTGACTCGCAGCAACTTTTCTGGATATTCTCAGCGGTTTAGCAGTACACATATGCGGTCGGTATCAGTTCTGTGCGGAAGCATTAACAGCCCAATCTATTACTCCAAGCCCAGATGGGTGGGGTTAAAAACACGCCTATATAATTTTAACCCATGGAACCCCACTTTTATATAGTACAGGGATAAATATTAAATTTCTTATATCAGCTCAAAAACATAGATTGTGGGTACTCGGTAGAACCGCCAAGTTCAGGCGGTTCTGTCGAACTCCGCAATCTATGTTTTGAGCAGAAATAAGAAAAACATCATTTTTTTTATCCTAAAATTCCATTTTTGGCTGAACAATTGATAATGTTTTTGTTTAGGCGTGTTTTGTAATGTCTGCTCAAAAGCATAGATTGTGGGTACTCGATAGAAACCCCCTCCTACTGGAGTTTTAGTTTATACTAATTTATTTTGGTTCGATTGCGATGAAAGCCTCAAGCTTAATTAATCGCTCTCGAACACTCATTCCGGATGTTTTCACGCGCACGAGGGAGAGGCAGTTGACTTTTACACCACTGCTACCCATTTACACATGGGTGGGTGGGGCAGTGGGGAGTTTTAGGGGGTGTATATGTGCATTATTTTTCTTATTTCTGCTAAAAGAAACCTCTATGGTGTAGTGGATAAGCTACTAGGTTCATAAACCAGGAGTCTTGGGTTCGATCCAAGGGCTTCGCCGGACACTCAGATGAGTCTTTAAACCGAGGTCCGGTCTCCGTATGCAGGGGTTTCATCAATAGACAGGTAGTTGGTATTTTCCCGTTTACTTAGACATTATTCCCCTGCTACGCTTGATAAAGTAAGGGCTTTATTCAGACAACATTGAAAATCAAACTCCTATCTTTCCTTGAAATCTAGATGCCGAAATGTTTTTTAAACCACTGCATATGACATTTGCTGTTGACGGGATGTTAACCTCAAACACACTCACGCACTTATTTCTGCTGAAAACATAGATGAGGCAGTTCTATTGAGTATCAACAATCTCAGAAGCTATGTTTTTGAGCAGAAAAAAAATATAACCCCTAAACCCCAAGTTTTTCAAGTATATAGATAAAAGTGGGTCAGTGGGGGTCAAATTTATATAGGCATGTTTTCGTGATGTGTTTGCTTTTGATTTTCCTTTTATCCCCTTCCCCTCACACCCTCCCCCCCCCCACCAAAAAAAAAATATCTTTTAGTGTACCAATAACTTATCATTTATTTTGGCGCACAGAAACTATCATTGTTTTAATGATTTCATGAAGTTAAGTACCGATATGGATTTACTTTTTAAGATATATGTCAGTGATATTAATTTCTCGTTTTAAGCGACTTTCCTTAATTGTCTATGCCCACGGGTGTAGACAATCTTAATGATAGCTTTTGCTCCGGAAGCATTTAATGAAAGGTCATGACTGGTATTCTGTTGACTGGTTCTACTTTTCATTTTCCATCTGATTACCCTAGGACACCCCAACTCTGGTCATACTGGAACACCCACTTGCATATTGAAACCCAGCAATTACATGAAAGCTGCCTAAAGTTTATCACATGGATATGCACGATTGCTCTCACACTTGCAAAATTAACATATATTTGCCCTTATCTAGTTCTTCCCACATCCAATTCTTAATGTTTTCATTTCTAGACGGCAATCTTGGCAGATTGTTTTTTCATGACGTTAACCTAGAATGTAAAATGAAAGTTTAAACTAGAATGCGAAATGAAGAAACCGTAAATGTATAGGCATGTAGTACAATTAGTTGTAATTGATAGTGAAAAAAAATCGGAAATTTTGTTTTATGTGACATTGGTGATAAGATTTGGAAATCCTCATTTGATATCTGTGACTGTTTTTACACTTTGTGGTAACTGGCGCATTTTAGTTCTACACAAATTAATGTGTGCTTAGCATAGACTCAAGCTTTTTATAAAAGCTAATACTTGTTTTTCGAAATTTCACTCACAAAAAAAAAAATATACAAAAAAAAAAAAAAAAAAAAAAATAAAAAAATAAAAGAAAACTTTTATCTTCAGAAATTTTAGTATTTTCCCCCAGATAGAAATATTTAATGAAGTCAAGTACTAATTGTTTAACATACGCCTGGTTTTTGTGATTTTTCTTCATTTTTCGTATTTTTTTTTCACCCCCCAAAAATAGCCTTTCCCCTCGGATTTTTTTTTAGGACTTTTTTCTATAAATCAGGACACCTTCCTGATACTAAAACTGCTGATAACATTTCTCAAGGAATTAGTTGTGGGTCAAGGGTCATTTCCGGCTAAATGTACTGGCCTATAGCGCCTATGCTAACTCGTTTCTTCCTTCAACTATCCGGTTCATGGAATAACCTTCCAAACGCAACTAAGAACGCCACTTCGCTGTCTTCGTTTAAACGATTGCTTGCACACAATATGCCAAAAATCTCCGAGTATTTTTACTGCGGAGATAGATTAGCCCAGATTCTCCACACTCGTTTAAGGACTGAATGTAGCGCGTTAAACCAGCACCTATTCAGAAGAAATCTCATACCAAGTCCGAATTGTACATGTGGCGAGGTAGAAAGCAATGACTATTTTCTAATGGCTTGTCCACGATTCAATATAATTCGTATGGAAATGATAACCAAAATACGCCAGTCGGTCGGCCAGATGTAATTAGACAAATCACTCGCGCTATGCGCTCGTGGTTTTATCTACTTTACAACTTGCCTCCAAACAGTGATTTATCATTCAATAAATCAATGATAGAGTTTATATATTTCGTAAATAAACAGGTCGTCTATATAGCTAGAAGTAATATCTACTGATATACTGAGCGATAAATCACCGTTGGAAAAGCGCGACGAAAAGGACTGCCTTTTTATCCCGTTTTATAACGTCATTCATTGTTAACGTTAGATGGTGTTACCAGATACGTTATGGAAACAGGTAAAATCTGAAGGAATGAATAGCATTTTTCGTTTACTTTTAGTCTGTTAGAATCAAAATAGATCAGCTCTAGTGTCGTGATTTATTGAGTGATAAATCACTGTTTAGAGGTCAGTTGTAAAGTAGATCAAATCAACTGTAGTTCCGTGATTTATTGAGTGATGAATCACTGTTTGTAGGTCAGTGGTAAAGTAGATAAATCACTGTCGGTCAGTTCTAAGTTGACAAATCACTCTCGCTATGCGCTCGTGATTTGATCTACTCGAACAGTGATTTATCACTCTGAATAAATCACTGCTAGAGCTGATATATTTCTTAAATAAACAGTAAAGATCCCGCAAGTATTGGGATGAACACAAATGAGACACTGGCAAATAGTGTTATCCTCAGCTCAGACGTCTGCACTGTTTGCTTAAAGGAATCGATGGTTATATATTGTATTCAAGATCATCACTCAAATTCTGAGTGCTACCATTTGGTTGCTTGCGGCCATTGACCCGCAGGCTATAAAATTCTCAGCTCAGTGAGCACGAAATTTTTATTATAGCAATCATTTGCTTTTTCATGCTTCTTTCTTTTTTATTCTTTCTTTCTTTCTTTTTTATTCTTTCTTTCTTTCTTTCTTTCTTTCAATTTCGCCCTGAACCCCAGGAGAGGACACAGACGGTGAACGTCATATACACTCCCGAATTGCAGGATGAAAGCCTACAAGTAATCATGTAATTACCACAGGAATCTTTAACCTGCACAGGGAATGAGTATCCCTGCACAGGGGGGCTCAAGTAAACATCCCGATCCGAAGGACGACGCACTTTATGACATGCATCCCTACAAATGATGCCAATGGAGATTGTTCAGACACCGAGATTTAATCACCGCTGTCGGGAATCGAACCGGGGTCCTCTTGCATCAGAGGCAAGTGCACTAACCACTGAGCTATCACGCTCCAAAAATGAAAATTCTAGATAAAAAAATCTGATATAGTTTCAAGTTTCTACTTTAAAAAATGGATTGTAAGTACTCATTTAAAATTTGTTAGCTCATCATGTTACCATTCCGTGCAATGAACTCCCCTTGAAAAACACACTTTGCATAACGATAATACACCCTCCAACATAGTGCATTTTTTCACATCTCCAAAATGACTACCTTTCTGATGAAAATCTGTGACAATTTTCTTATTTGCATTGCAAACATAGGTTGTGGGTGATCGTTAGAACCGACTCATTGAGGCCGTTCTAACGAGTACCCACAATCTATGTCAAGAAAAACTAGAAATGGTGTTTGTAAAACACAATGCCCCCAACCACATGCTTGCCCCAAAATGCCCAATTTTCCAAGGGCCATATCCAAATGCATGTGTGTGTATGTGTCCATGCATAAATATGTGAGTGCATGCATGCATAAGTGTGCATGCATGCATTCATTTGTGAGTGCATGCATGTGTGCATGCATGCCTGCACAAATGCATGTGTGCATGCATGTATGCATGCATGAGTGTATGTGAGCATGCATGTGTGCTTGCATAAATGCATGCATGAGTGTGTGCATTTATGCATAAGTGTGTGCATGTATGCATGAGTAGTGCATGCACATACATGTATGTATGTGAGTTGTATGCATCATGCATGTGTGCATGAGTAAGCCTGACACAGTTAATCGGATAATCGATTACTCGATCGATAAATTCCACAAAAATGATTATCATTACTAATTTGCTTGTAATCGATCATCTGATAATTACAATTTACTACCCAAAGATGTGTGCTTGCATAAACGCATGTGCGAGTGATTGCATTTATGTATAAGTCTGTGTGCATGCATGCATGAGAGCATGCACATTTATGTAAGTGCATGCATGTATGTGTGCATGCACGCATGTGTGCATGCAAGTATGAGTGTGCCTGCATGTGTACATGCATGTATGAGCATGTGTGTGTGTGTGTGTGTGTGCATGTATGTGTGCGTGCTTGCATGCAGGTGTGCATGCATGCCTGCATGAGTGTATGTGTGCTTGCATACGTGCATGCATGAGTGTATGTGTGCATGCATGTGTGCTTGGATAAATGTATGTGTGAAAGTGTGCATTTATGCATTAGTGTGTGTGCATGTATGCATGAGTGCATGCACATGCATGAGTGCAATCATGCATGGATGCATGTGGGTGTGCATGTGTACATGTATGTATGTGTTTGCATATGCATGCATGTGTGCATATGTGAGTGCATGCATGCATGTATGAGTGCATGCATGCCTGCATGAGTGTGTGTGCATGCATGTGAGTGTTTGTATTTATGCATAAGTGTGTGTGCATGCATGAGTGCATGCAAATGCATGTGCATGCAAGTATGTGTATGAGCATGCATGCATGAGTACATGCATGTATAAGTGTGTGTGTGCATGCATGCATGTGTGCATGCCTGCATGAGTGTGTGTGCATGCATGCATGTGTGTGTGCATGCATGCATGAGTGTATGTGTGTGTGTTGCATGCATGCATGAGTATATGCATGCATGTACGCATGCAAGTGTGTGTGTTTATGCATGTGTGTATGTTCATGCATGCATGAGTGTGAGTGTATGTGCATGCATGCATGCGTACATTTATGCATGAGTGCATGTTTTTGCATGCATGCATACATGTGTAATATGTTCTATAAAAGGGTTATCCTTTGGAAGCAAAGAACACACCACAGAACTGAAAAATATGGAGCGTACATGTTTCTGGGCCAGACTAGCTAGTTTCGGCCATTTAGGCCACATCAGTGACCCTAAGATATTTTCAAGATTCCACAATGGAATCAATGATCCCAAAGGACAAGAAAATATAATCTACACTATGATGTAGGGCAGGGAGATGTTTTACCGCCGCCACACATTCCCACACATCAGCTGTAGTGAAGTCAAATATGTTCTATAAAAGGGTTATCCTTTGGAAGCAAAGAACACACCACAGAACTGAAAAATATGGAGCGTGCAGGTTTCTGGACCAGACTAGCTAGTTTCGGCCAATTAGGCCTCATCAATGACCCTAAGATATTTTCATAATTCCACAATGGAATCAATGATCCCAAAGGACAAGAAAATATAATCTACACTATGATGTAGGGCAGGGAGTCTGCATGCATGCATGGGTGTGTGTGTGTGTATCTGCATGTGTGTTTGCATAAGTGCTTGTATGTATGTATGTATGTATGTACGTGTGTGTGTGTGTGTGTGTGTGTGTGTGTGTGTGTGTGTGTGTGTGTATGTATGTATGTTTGTATGTATGTGCAGGTCAAGTGCAATATCCCCACCCCCTAACAACTTTGTTGTGCAAGGGGTGTAATAACTGGTTATGTGTGTTTATGAAGAAAAAAAAGAAAAGAAGAAAAAAAAATCCAGTTCTCACGCCCCTCAGATTTATTGTCCACAAACTGATTCGTAGTTCAGCACTACACTGGCACACGACTCATAAGATCTGCTTTTTGCAATGTACAAAGTTCAGAATGTACAAATACCCAAAGTGACAAAGGGCCATAATTCATGAAGTATTTTGCAGAATTTAGTCAAAATTTAATCAGGTCATCTACTGATCCCAAAAGCTCACCTTGTCACAACGTGAAAGGTGAGCTAAAAAAAAAACACATCCCCTAATTTTCCATGAGGAATCCATATATTAAATTTCTAAACCCTAGCATACATGGTTCTCAATTTATGCTATGCATCACAAGGCATATAGAGGTACAATGTAAAAATACACATTGAAAGTGACAAAGGGCCATAACTCATTAAGTATTTTTCAGAATTTAGTCAAAAGTTAATCAGGTCAACTACACATCACCACCAATCTATTCACCAACTTTCTAGGCTCTAGCTCTTATAGTTTTTGAGATATTTTGCTGACAAGATTTTATGAAAAAAATTTCAAAGGGCAATAACTCTTGGAAGGGGCATAATCCAGATGGGAAAAAAATATGCGTTCCCTAATTTTCCCCTAATATGAGGAATCCATATATGAATTTTCGAAACCCTAGCATACACGGTTCTTAATTTATGCTATGCATCAAAAGCGTCACTGATGGAGGAACATTCCAGTAGAAGCAATATGCCCCTCCAACTTCTTCAAAGTTGGGGGCATAATAATGTATACCCCCAGTGGGGTTTAGAGGGGTGTTCATTTCATGGACTTGTTCACCTGATGGTACAGAGAAGAGTGGGTTATATTTGAAAGGGTACTCATGATTTGCCTCATTTCTGCTCAAAAACATATAATGTGGTACTTAAGTGCCCGCAGTATATGTTTTGCTGCAGAAATAAGAAAATAACAAATATTTTCACTAGAAAATATCACTTCACAAAAACATGCTTATATAATTTTGAGACCCTTAAACTCCACTTCTATATAGTAAAACAGGTTTACAGGGGTATGCATTATTTTTCTTATTTCTGCTCAAAACATAGATTGTGGGTAGTCATTTTAACCGCCTCACTGACGCAGTTCTGTCATCTATGTTTTAAGCAGAAATATGAAAACTATCAGAATTTTTTATTTGAATTTTTTCTTTTATTTTTTGGTGGTAAGATTTTCAGTATATTTGACTAGGCGTGTTTTCATTATGTTTTAAGCAATGAAATCATGCAAAGATGTGTTGTCCTAATGCAAATGAAGTTGTTTGCATGAACATGAGTTCACAGGCTTGCTTTGGGATAGCACATTTTTCACACTCAAAAAACTGACAGTATTTTCTGGTTAAAATCATTTTAAATGTATGTGATATATATTTGTTATTTCTGCTGCAAATATTCATTGTAGGTACTCGTTAGAACCGTCTCATTGAATGGGTTCTTAGATGTTCCCGCAATCTTTGTTTTTGGGCACGAATAAAGAAATTGATGTATACCATTTTATCTATACAGAGTTGGGTTTATAAGGGCTTTTATTACATTTCAATGACATGCCTGTGAGAAATGATGCATTATATAATACATGTATCTCTGAAAAGGTTACTTTTCCTATGAAAATTTCTGATAATTTTCAAAGTTATACTTCAAACATAGATTGTGGGCACTCATTAGAACCGCCTCAATGAGGCGGTTCTAACGAGTCCCCAAAATCTATGTTTTGGAGCAGGAACAGGAAAATAATGCATACCGAGTACCTCTGTAAACCCCTATTTTATCTGAATAAAGTTGAGTTTAGAGGGGTGTTCAATACATGGTCATTGTCAGTAATGACAGACAATTACTACCGGTAGTATTGGTTTCGGAAATACAGCCAAGTCATGTGTTTGGAATGGTAATTTATTTTGTATATATATGGAAAATGAATATTGCACACCAAATGATTAGAAAACAAAATATTTTATTATTTGAAGGCCTATACCTGAAATACATACTGACCTTGATTAACTGTTATCCAGCTGAACATAAAAACCCCAACCTTCCAAACAGTGTAGATCCAGATCAGATGGCTTCTGAAGAAGCCATCTGATCAGGATCTACACTGTTTGTCATGCAGTTTGTGAATTGAACCAATACATTGAATCAAGTAGTTTCCTTAATTGGTTGATAGTCAGAAATGGGTGTGGCTAAGTTTCTTTATTCAGCAGGATAAGGGTTAAATTAAAACCTAAAGATAGTTCACATATTTCAATAACATTACTGTACTTAAGACTGAGCCAGCACAATACAAAGCCTACAATAAGAAGTGAAAGACTCAGATCAGCCTGTGCATTTGAGTAGTCTGATCAAAGATGTTGCTGTTCACACGAGCCACGCTCCCATAGCCCCTGGTCTATTAAAAGAGCAACAAGTGAATCCTCTGGCCTGCAGGCTAGCCTGATATGCAAGCTGATCTTTTGATTTTGATTGATTTGAGGTTTAACGTCCCCGTCAACACTGTAAAGGTCATTTTGGAGACGTTGCTACCAATTTTGTGGGACTTTTACCCGACATTGAGATAAAATGACATCTCAAGCCCTGTCGCCCAATGAAACCAATTGGGTTTATTAGCATGGACGGTCCGCCTCGCACCGCGGTTCCTGGACAGGCTTAGGTCCTCTAAGCGGTTTACCAGTACTAGTGTGCGGGCCGGATTCAGCTCTGCGTGGAAGCATCATGCAGCCCATATATTTCTTCAAGCCCCTATGGGCGGGGGCGGGGCAAGCTGATCTGATTTGTTGTTGGTTGAACAGGTCTTATGGTAGGTTTTGTCATGTATTGGCTTAAAAGATATTCCCCTAGTGAATGCTATTAGTTTCATTGGGCGACAGGGCTTGAGATGTCATTTCATCTCATTGTTGGGTAAAAGTCCCACAAAACTGGAAGCAACATCTCCAAAATGACCTACATGTATACAGTGTTGACGGGGATGTTAATCTCAAATCAAGCCAAACAAACAAACTCCCAAAGTGGAATGGGTATGGATGACCACCTAAACATTCCTATCCATTGGAATTGGAAAGTGTTATCAGGGTGGGCATATAAAAAAATGCCCTACATCATAGTGTAGTTTATATTTTCTTGTCCTTTGGGATCATTGATTCCATTGTTGAATTTTTAAAATATTTGAGGGTCACTGATGAGGCCTAATTGGCCGAAACTAGCTAGTCTGGCCCAGAAAACATGTACACTCCATATTTTCCAATTCTGTGGTGTATTCCTTGCTTCCAAAGGATAAACCTTTCTAGAACACATAAAAGAGCACATTTCAGGACTTTTGGCCCTTTTGTTCTCTAAATGTGTTCTAAACCTTTCTCCTGATGAAACTTTTTGGTCATACTCAACTGACTTGATCATGAAATTTGTCCTGCTCATAAACTGTTGCCATTCTAATATTTGAGAGGACAAATAACATTCTCTGCTGATATGAATAGGAAAACTGCTGACTTTCTATTTTATTGTTTTTTTTTGCATAACAAATTTAAAACCAAGTTGATTGAGCTGAGCATGAAATATGTTGGCTGACAACTTACTGAACATGCCTGACATCAAGATACTGCATGTCATATTTCAGTACACACGTACATGTACTTAACCCATAAACTGTCAACCTACCTAACCCTTATTCTTGCATAAATACCTATGCAGATGGCTGTTTGAAGCCATTGTCAAATGGACCGAAAGCCGTGCTCAAACAGCAAAACTATTTTCAAATCATGAAATTCGCGTGCTGTTTGAACATGGATTTTTAGCTTTTGTGATCACAAGACAGGCCTTGCTTTGTTTACGTTACGTTGAGCGACGCAACGTTATAGCCCTGAACCTAGCGTTTTTGGGTTCTATGATGACGTCAGAGGGTTACTGCATGACAACGTCCTTGTAAACAACATTCTGAACTGGCTGCCATTTTGGTTTGCCTGTCGCATTTGAAGAGTTTATATGGAATTTATATGGAGATTTTGGGTGTTTTCGTCAAAATTTGCTCTTGAATCATAAGTTATGCAAGAACAACGATCATCCCTGATTATTTCATTGCATTAACATTTGCTGGATCCCTCGAAGATATTTGAACATTCAGCCTAGTGGCCTCATGTTCAAACAGCTTCCTCGGGACCCGGCAAAGGATAAAAACAAGGGTTGATCCCTATATTCCGCTGAACACAACAACCACTACCTTTGCAACAGTGTAGATCCAGATCAGGGCTTCTGAAAAAGCCATTTGATCAGGATATACACTGTTTGTCATGCATTAAATCAAGTAATTTGATTGGCTAATAGTTAGAAATGGGTGTGGCTAAACTGATTATTCAGCAGGATAAAGGATAAGCTGTCAATTGCAACAATTGCAGGATGTCGTTTTCAAATATTTCTTTTCTTCATATTTCCATAGAAAATAAGACTTAACATTACATGTGAATTGTCTCCCTATAAAATTAGGCTTGACATTACATGTGAATTGTCTGCCTATAAAATAAGGCTTTACATTACATGATAATTGTCTGCCTATAAAAAAAGGCTTGACATTACATGTGAATTTTCTGCCTATAAAATAAGGCTTGACATTACATGTGAATTGTCTGCCTATAAAATAAGGCTTGACATTACATGTGAATTGTCTGCCTATAAAATAAGGCTTGACATTACATGATAATTGTCTGCCTATAAAATAAGGCTTGACATTACATGTGAATTGTCTGCCTATAAAATAAGGCTTGACATTACATGATAATTGTCTGCCTATAAAAAAGGCTTGACATTACATGTGAATTTTCTGCCTATAAAATAAGGCTTGACATTACATGTGAATTGTCTGCCTATAAAATAAGGCTTGACATTACATGTGAATTGTCTGCCTATAAAATAAGGCTTGACATTACATGTGAATCATCTGCCTATATATTTTCCCTGAAAAATAGTTTAAAAATAGAATTGCCGTCTGCTGCAAAAATTTCCATAGTGCTTTAAGAACTAAACATCATTATACTCTAGTATCTATAGACGCTTCTGTGGTGTAGTGGTTATGCTACTCGCTTGTAAACCAGGGGTCGGCCCGGGTTGCTGGATAGATCCCGGGCTTCTCAAGACTTTCGGTTGAGTCTTTAAACCAAGGTGGCATCTCCATATGACCTTAGTTGTTGGTGAGACGTAAAACTCAAACTCACTCCCTCTAGTATCTGTTGTGTTAGTACCAGAATGTATTATGTATTGTAAACAAAATATTTACAACAGTGTCAGCTGTAATTAAAATTTGCATCGCATTAACCCTTCTCTTGCTGAATATTCATTTAAGCCAAACCCATCTCTGAATTTGAACCAATCGGATTACTTGATGTAATTTATTCCTACAAATTCATAAACTGAATGTCAAACAGTGTAGATCCTGATCAGATGGCTTCTTCAGAAGCCATCTGATCTGGATCTACACTGTTTGGAAAGATAGGGGTTGTCGTGAACAGCAAGATAAGGGTTAACATGTCCATTCAAAGAACGCTCTTGAAAACACCATTTTTGATAGAGAAAAAGTGGTGTTTACAAGGATATACTCGTATATGATTGTTTCTTTAATATTTCACCCATATATGTCAATGGAATCTTCCACCTTATAAGTTTAGAGTGGTCTATTATTTAATTATAGGTGTGCCAGGTTTGTCTTGCTGGTGGTAAGGGGCGCTTCCATCTTGAGGTATGGCTGCAATGATCAAACAAATTAGGACATTAAATTTTTTTTTTTTTGCAACAGTGTAAATACATGCACATTGAGGTCAATGGAAAAATGACATTTGGGGAAATACTCTTGACCCATGATATAACTGCTATATAAATGTGTATGACTAGAAACACACTCTGTATATTGTCCAAGTCATCAAAATGTGAAATCTGATGATGGCTGGTAAAGTTAACCCTTGTCCTACTGAGCCCGGATTTGTCTTATCTTTTGAACAATGTAGATCCAGATCAGATGGCTTCTGATGAAGCCATCTGATCAGGATCGTCATTATTTGTCGTTCAGATTGTGAATTTTGTTGCAATTATTTGCATCAAGCAATGTGATTGGCTGATAATCAGTAGTGGGTGTGGCATATTAAAATATTCAGCAGGACAAGGGTAAAGGATCAAAAAAAGAAATAATAAAAAACATCAGGTAAACAAATAAAAAATATACAAACATCTAAAAGCAATGTAAAACATGGTGTAAACAAAAAAACAAGCTTGATTACTTTTTAACATCTTCATTTGTATACTTGCTGTTTTTTGATAAAAAAAAGGTTTATTAAGGGGAACCAATACACCTTCTAGGGAGGCAACACTTCAACTATATTTTGTCTCCCTTATCAAAAGGCATCACAAAAACATGCCTATATAAGTTTGACCCCCTTGAACCCAACTTTCATATAGTAAAACTGGGGTCTACAGGGGTAAACATTTTTTACTTATTTTTGCTCTCATCTGGTTCTATTGAGTAACCACAATCTATATTTTGAGTAGAAATAAGAAAAATATCATGATTTTTCATATTAATATTTTCCTTCTTTTCGGTGGTAAAGTTTCCAATGTATTTGTATAGGCGTGTTTTCATAATGATGTCTACTTTTAAAGGGAACATCATTTTTGCTTACCTTTAAAGGAAAGACTTTGCTCCAAAAGGAATACACAAGTAGAATACATCATCATGCTGTTGACCAAAGTCGATGAAATGACCCCCCTCCACGTAAACCCCACAATATATAGAGAAAACTGGGGTTTAGGGGGGTATACATAATTTTTCTTATTTCTGCCCCAAGACATAGGTTGTAGGTTCTCATTAGAACCACCTCATTTGGGTGGTTCTAATGAGCACCCACAACCTATGTTTGGAGTATAAATAAGGAAAATATCGAAATTTCATCATAAAAATAGCCGTTTTGGGAATATGAAAGTACACACTCTGTCACACAGATGTGTTACCAAAATGCCCTTAACTGAAGGAGCTTAGTTTATATAATAGCAAACAAAATGTCCCACAAGTTACCTCCCTTGTACAACATAGCAAAATACCAGGTGTACCTGTTTCCCTTAAAACTCTGCATGCTGGGTATTTTTTTTTTGCAGAAAATGACGTTTTGAAATATTTTCCTAATTTTCCCAGAAAAGAGGAATTGACATCTCATGCAAATTGTCTCATGGGATGTTAAGCCCTGTTTTCTGGGAAAAATAAGAAAAAATATCAACAATTTGTCATCTGCTGAATTAACCTAGAGAGTGGTAATGGTTAAACTAAAACAAATTCTGTGATATAACAACTTAAGATATGGTATTTGGAAAATAGTGTTCTCGTATCATATTTACACATGTGCATAAAGCTAAAACATAGCTTTTGTGACATATGTATGAAGTATAAAAAATTATCACAACCTCATTAAAGAAAGCTGTTAATGGCAGGTATAGTCTTTAACAAACTAAATAAAAATAAAAATAAATATACAAATAAGCTTACAGTATCGGATTCTATGTGTCACAGAAATAAGCTCAAAGCTTAAGTTTATTCTAACACTCAAGTATTCAAATAAGCTTAAAACTCACATTCCAATATGGTATAAACATGTTTATCATATAACATCTGCCTGAGAGTGTAATAACACCATGTAATATTTTGGATAATCCACTAGTGGATTAAATATGCAAATTAGCTAGATACGTCCCGTAACGTTACAAGTACGACGTCCTTAACGACGTCGTGTTTACTAACGGCAGAATATTGACATTTTTGTAAACACTGGTGAATAAAATACGTTTTAAATGCCGTATGATAAATAGAATCTTGCATTCGTGCTCATATATTATTGAATTAATTAAACTCGTTGAGGAAAAGGCATAAAATGCTCGGCAAAGCCTCACATTTTATCCCTTTTCCCCAACTCGTTTAATAAATTCAATAATACATGAATACTCATGTAAGATCCTCTATATATCATATATCATGGATAACATCACATTATAACAATGTTATGATCACATATGTAATAACACATAGTTACTGGTGAATAACACCATGATGCTATCCAAAACAACCCAATCATCATGTGAATGAGTCGTTGAAATGAACACCCCAATAACCCCTACATACCCTTCCCGGCATTTACACCTTTTCTTCGTTCAGGTCGATGGGCATGGTGGGCAAAGCTTACTTACCAAGTAATGCTTAATATCGGCAACATAGGTTGTTGGTACTCATTAGAACCGCCTCATTTAGGCGGTTCAAATGAGCACCCACAATCTATATTTGCAGTATAAATAGGAAAAATATCACAGATTTTCATAAAGAAAGTAGACATTTTGGAGATGTGATAAAAATGCACTAAATTGCATGGATGTTTTGTCATAATGGTTTTCTACTGAATTCTTTTGAACTTTGGTAATAAACTTCAATTTAAAATCAATATATGATATACACAATCTTACAATGATGGTCATTCCATATGAAATTTATAGAACTCGCCACAGGCTTGTTTCATACATCTCATGTAAATCATGTGAAATTATGATGAGTGTACGACTAAAGTAAACTCAAATCATACACTACAATACTGTATATAAGACTACGTCTTGAAGCTACATTCTGACATTGTACATAGAACTAATTTAAACATAAAAGGTGTATACATATGAGTAAAGTAACCTAAAAACTCATGTTGTATATAAATTAAGCTCAAAGCTCACATTCGAACATTGTGTATTTCAGTTGCTGATATTGTATATATAAACAATTTAAGTTCAAAGCTCACATTCAAGAACTGTAATACATTGTACATACATGTATATGTCTAAACTAAGCTCAAAGCTCACATTCAAATGCTGTACATAGAATGTACAAACAGGTATTCTAAACTAAGCTCAAAGCTAACATTCCAGCACTGTGCATACAATGTACTTACAATGTATGTCTTAACTAAGCTCAAAGCTCACATTCCAGCACTGTACATACAATGTACATACATGTATGTCTTAACTAAGCTGAGAGCTCACATTCCAGGACTATACAGAAAATGAACATACATGTACGAGTATATATGTCTTAACTAAGCTCAAAGCTCACATTCCAGTGGTGTACATGCAATGCACGTACATGTATATGTCTAACCTAAAATCAAAAATCACATTCCAGCACTGAACATACAATGTGCATACATGTAAATTAATTTAACTAAGCTCAAAGCTCACATTCAAGCACTGTACATGACTAAACTAAGCTCAAAGCTCACATTCAAGCACTGTACTTCTTAATAAATTATCTGAAGCTTAAAGCTTGCATATAAACTTTAATTTTGATATTCCCACTTCCACAAACATACATAATGATTTACAATATGACAATTCAACACTGTGACTATCTGTTTTATATCTGAAAAAGTTTCAAATTAGGTTGAGACCATACTAAATTATAATGATGGAATATTTCAGAATTAACATAAAAAATATGTTAAAAAACCCATCAAACTAGAGAATCCTACCAATAGTTTTGGTTATACACTGCAACCTCAATTTAATCCGCAGTTTTGTTGAGCACCAAAGAAGAAACAGGGTCAATATATAAAATTAAAAAATCTGTGATACATGTATTTGTTTTTGTTTGAATAGAGATTGAACATCCCCATCAACATTATTTAGGTCATTCTGGAGAAGTTGTTTCCTTTCCAATTTGGTAGGACTTTTACCTGACACTGAGTTGAAATGAAATCTCAAGCCATGCTGCTCAATGAAATGAAAACGCTGTTATGCACTGGACCATCCAACTGGCACCACATGTATTTGTTTTTGTTTGAATAGAGATTGAACATCCCCATCAACGTTATTTAGGTCATTTTGAAGATGTTGTTTCCATTCCAATTTTGTATGACTTTTACCCGACACGGATTTGAAATGAAATCACAAGCCATGCTGCTCAATGAAATGAAAACGCTGTTATGCACTGGACCATCCAACTGGCACCACATGTATTTGTTTTTGTTTGAATAGAGATTGAACATCCCCATCAACGTTATTTAGGTCATTTTGAAGATGTTGTTTCCATTCCAATTTTGTATGACTTTTACCCGACACGGATTTGAAATGAAATCACAAGCCATGCTGCTCAATGAAATGAAAACGCTGTTATGCACTGGACCATCCAACTCGCACCATTTTGCCTGTGCAGGCTTAGTCCTTCTAAATGGTTTACCAGTACTCATGTGCGGTCAGTTTCAGCTCTGCGTGGAAGCAACATACAGCCCAATCCAGGGCTCGAGAAACTGAAGAATCCAAATCGGTCCAGCCAGATTTCGCCAAAAAATTACGGAAAATGCTGATCGGTTTCGGTAATTTCCGTAAACTCAATTGGCGATTTTCAATTTCAAAATGTGTGATTAGCGTAACGAATGACATACCAATGTTGCTCTTACACTTGTCAACGGATATGAGCACCAGTATCTCGATTATAAACAGCAATTATTGCTCACATCGTTCAGATTTCATCTACTTTCATTTTCTACGCCAGATTTCATCTACTTTCATTTTCCCAATATCCGGGTCACTCAGAACCTGAAGACCGCTAAAGGGAAACAACCGACATGGGGCAGTAAAAGACCAGTTCGATGGTCACTATATTTTTCCCCCTTTTTAAAACCTTTAAAATATTTCTCTTATTTCACGCATTTTATTTTGCCCAAATTGCTTTGTTTACAAATGGCGACAACGTGCAGCAACGTGGTCGGAAAATGACGTCATACGGTTTCTGTTTACACAATACACATTAATGCAGTCAAGGACGTAACCCACACACCTGTTTTAAGTGATTGATTTTAATAGGGCGTATTTCTAAAAAAAAAATCGTTTTGAACGGGTTAAAAAATCGAAAAACATTTCTTTACTCTCGAAACAAAACATGGCCGAACAAGAGTCATTGAAAATCTTACATGGCCGAACCGTGTTTAAAAGAATATAAATACATATTTCACGATTACCCAAGCCTGAAACAAATCGCTTTGTCTACAAATGACGTGGTTTATGTTATTTGTTTCAATGGAGCGTATTCTTAAATAAAAATATCGTTTAGAATGGGTGAAATAAGGCATTTTCCCTCGAAGGCATAACACGCAATGTTCAGACATGACAGGTGTGTATTGAAAATTGCCCCTGTGAAAAAAAAATTATATTCAAATACCGGTTCTATAGTAAGCCATAAATTAATGACTTGTCTAAACAAACTAGCGTATGTCCTGCATTTATTGACCTTATTTTCTCACCTTGCCAGCTTGCCGATAACGCCTCAGGCCAGTTTTCACGGATTAATAATTTTGACACACATGTCAAATTGCGCTGCGATAAGATCAAAGAACCCGACGTGGACTTGTCCAATTTTCACCTAGTTAGATAATGAACCGGTCTAACACCTTGTGCTGCAGGCGTTTTGTATACATAATTGGGATTATCAGTGGCAAACGGTTAGCTTGTTTTTACAACATAATGATTTAGCGAAAATTTTCGAATCGATTTTTTAAAAATGTTATAGAGTTACGGACCGATTTTTTTATCTTCTTCGGAAGTCAAAATCGGTTTATGGAGGCCAAATTCGGTCCAGAACCGGAAAACCGGCATTTTCTCGAGCCCTGGCCCAATCTATTTCTCTATTTATGGTCATTTTTCTATTTAATCTATACTTTTTTTATTATACAGAAAAATTACCATTTATGGTCATTCATCTATATAATCTATACTTTTTTGACCATCCATGATTTAACTATGTTGTTACAATGAACAATATCATAATGAGGTCAAACTTCGAAGTTTTGAACACTTGACAATGTGGTATTATGTTCTAGACTGGGTCAGTTCGGCAACTGAGGATTAGACCTGGCCAGCTGCACATAGTACAATATCATTTTTGTTACCTATGCCTTTGATATCGAGGTCACAGACTTAGCCCCTGTCCTGACTTGGACCAGGATATGTTTGACCTTTGTATGCAAAAATTTGAGTTTCTGCTTGTTTGTAATGAAACAGATGACAAACTAGGAATGTGTTAATATCACTCAGATGCCCTTTCCAGGGTCCCTTGATATCCTTACCTGGAAAAAAGCATTTTACAATAACAACTGTCATCAGACAACAAACAATGGAAAAGTGTCCTTGAGGTCATGGGCATATGTGGGGATAATGCCGTTTGAATCTTTGGACCAATATCTATCATCAGAGCAAATATGGACCAAATCCATCTACTTATATAATTATCTTAATTGCATTTTCCCCTGATCTTTGATACATCTTAAAGGCATTTATTCTTGATTATTGAGGACTATCACTTCATTACATAATATTATGTAGCCCTCAGCGCTGACTGAAGAGAAGTCCTCTGTCTTCAACAGGTAATGGGCCTCCTCGGGGAAAATCAATAAATTACTTACTGTTGACTGGTGTACGTTATTGATTTTCCTCTTAAGTGCCTCAGTCAGGGGATACAACAAGAGCTACTAATCACCCTATTAAAGGCCGCCTTTGATTTGCTATAGTCAGTATATCACAGGGGGCAATAAAACAATAATTATTATGACACACGGTGTGTTCTACTGTTACAGAATAAATGCCTTTAATTATGGTTTGGAAAATGATCTCTTAAAAAATTTAACATAAAATTTCTCTAAGTCTATGGCCTCGACCCTGAGATCCTTGCATGGGTGGGAATATTACTAAATATACCTTTGGCCTATATCTGTCATCATATCAAATATGAACCAAATCCCAAATCCATCTTATGTTTTTCAAAATATGAGCTCTTAAATATGAACCAAATCCATCATGGAAAATATGTTCTTAAAAAACTTCAACATAAAATTTCTAAGTCTGTGATCTTGACCTTTAGGTCATAGGCATGGGTGTTGCAAAATAAACCTTTGGACATGTAGCTATCATCATACCAAATCCAATGTATGGTTTGGAAAATATGAGATTTAACATAAAAAATTTATATATCTGTGCCCTTGACGTGAGGTCATGAGCATTGGTGGGGGTAATGCTGAATAAAACACTGGATCTGTATCTATCACCACACATCATATTATTCACTAAAATGAAACATCTCACCTGTGCTAATACATATACATGTACCTCTTTTGCTACTCAATACCTTGTTTTGTTTGTTGGATTTGAGGTATAACATTCTCGTCAACACTACTTAGATCATTATGGAGACATTGCTTCTAATTTCGTGGGACTTTTACCTGACATTGTGATGAAATGACATCTCAAGCCCTGCTGCCCAATGAAACAAGCCAACACGGTTTATATGCATGGACAGGCTTAGACCTCCTAAGTGGTTTACCAGTACTCATGTGCAATTGGTTTCAGCTCTGCGTTGAAGCATCATGCAGCCCAATCTATTACTCCAAGCCCCGATGGGCAGGGGCCGAATACCTTATTTTACCTGTAAATATTAACCACTTATACCATAATTACCTGTTCAATAATTATACCATAATTACCTGTTCAATATTCTGATAAATCAAACTTTGTACTACCATAAAATAAACAAATACTGGATTTACTGAAGTCTATAAAGGGCCATAACTCTCAAAATAATTGGTGGATTTTACCCGAAATTTAACTAAACCCGTATTTTATGATTATGTATCATTCCTGTGTATGAAAATTGAATCCAATGAACCAATGTTTTCAAAAGATATTGAACGGAAACCCTCTTTTTTGTACAGGGCGGGAGGGGACAGGACATATGGACAAGGCTGATACTGTATGGTCTCCACTTCAAAATGGCAGGGACATAATTAAAACAATACATGACATAACATGGATTCACATAATATGACTCACAAAAAATACAACACATGAATGTTCATGGTAGGTAAATTATAGTCTAATGACATTTTCTGAACTTTATATAACCATAAAGTATACTGGACAGATGAATATATATTCAAATGACAAAGTTACTACTTCTAAACATGTATGTTAATTTCTAAATTTTTAAGTACCCAGTATTGCACCAACTGAATATTTATAAATGACTAGGTGGATTGCAATTACGATGATAACTAAATGTAGTTATCAAATACACCCCAACTGCTTTATAACACTATTGTTGGGGTCCAAAGTTGAAACTGTGGTAGTTAAACAACTGTGTTAACCCTCAAGAACTGAAAAAAACTACATCTGAAAATGTCGTCTGCATATGTCAGCTGCTGAATCTTCTTGTGAACTTATCAAAAATATTTTTTGCATACATCCTAGAGGAGCAGTCTGATCTGGATCTACACTGTTTGCAAAACTAATTTTAAAGTACTTGGCAGATTACAAAGCAGACAACAATTGTCGTGATTGGTATTTTATGGGTTAAAGTAAAGATTATATATGGTCATTTTTCTATATAATCTATACATTTTTTTTGGAATAAATAGTCATTTTTATATATATCATTTAAACATTTTTGGGATCAATCTTGAAACCATGTTAAATCCCAATTGTGTTATAATGAACAGTGTTATAATGAGATTGTGGTGTAATATGAACGACTAGAATTGTTGGTAAAAATGCTGGAATAAGTCAATGACATGTATGGAATGACTAGAATTTCTACTGAGTGTATATGTCTTACCTGTAGTGTATTGACACTGGCCATATTCGACTGGGAAGTTTCGTGAAATTTCCGTGAAATTCCACGCAGGAGTGTGGTGTCTTTCTTGTAATAGCCAATCACATGGTCCAATCAAATATGGGTTATTTTTCAAATACATAAGCGATCGTGGAGCACGATTCTATTCGAAGGAAAAGTCGAACCTTTCGTGCACCACGGTCGCTTATGAGCTATACACAAATAAAATATTTGATTGGACCATGTGACCAGCTATTACATCTAGGCACCACACTCCTACGTGGAATTTCACGGAAATTCCACGAAACCTACCAGTTGAATACCGTCAATGACATATTATCTATATCTATGATGCACAGTTCCACAGACAATGATATGAACTGTGCCTGACATAAAAGGTTCCTGGTGTAACTGCATTCTGTAATGGCAAATTGTTTTCTTCAATCTAGAAGGATTCATTTTACAGAAAAGCAAACACTAAGATACAAAGGTTGTCTTGTATGCATACATGCTGGGGCCAGTTGTTTAAAACTAACAATATTGTTAGTTAACATATCATTTAAATTTATAATGGTAAATACACTAATTTATCATATGACGTCACGTCTGAGAGTGTAATAACGCCATGTAATATTTTCAATAATCCACTAGTGGATTAAATATGCAAATTAGCTAGATACGTCCCGTAACGTTACATGTACGCCGTCCTTAACGACGTCACATTTACTAACGGCGGAATATTGACATTTTTGTAAACAATCGTGAATAAAATGCGTTTTAAATGTCATATGATAAATAGAATCTTGCATTCGTGCTCATGGATTATTGAATTTATTAAACTCGTTGAGAAAAAGCGATAAAATGCTCGGCAAAGCCTCGCATTTTATCCCTTTTCCTCAACTCGTTTAATAAATTCAATAATACATGAACACTCATGTAAGATCCTCTATGTAATATTTTTGCAGAAAAAAAGGAGCATGCAAAAGCTGCTCACACTTTTTTCGCAAAACTACCATTGTACCTCCTATTGTACTTACTAGAAAAATTAACATTTTGACCACTAACAAGCTCGTTAACCAAGCATGTTAACGAACCTTACTTTGAACAACCAGACTTAATAATGATAATTTATAATGTATCCTTTCTCCTATACAGTAAAATTCCTATATTAAGACCACCTTTGGGACAGTTCAAAAGTGGTCTTAAAGACCACTTTTGAACTGTCCCAAAGGTGGTCCCTGCCCAGAGGACATTGTGTGTAGAAAACATGAAGACAGTAACTGCACCCTTCTTAATAAGCTTTTAAAAGCAGAATTAGTCTTAATTTACCGTAAAAATTCGGCTATAAGGCGATTCGGCTATAAGACGGGACCCCCTTTTCAGCTTTTCTTAGGTGGGATTTTGCTTATACTCTTTTATAAGATGGGTCAAATTTTTGCCATATCTGTCGGGGCCTATCTGCTACCACCAGATGCCATTTAGATGTGAGAAATCGGCCTTTTTTCGTTAGAAAACCCAACACCTAGCTATTCAGTTTCAGAACCAACGCCCAGCTAGCACATAATAGGGGCAAACGTCGGGCCGATACGTCGTATCGCTGTCGGCCCGGTACATGCTTTGCTGGCTTAGGCTACACAGACTCCTATTTAAAAGACGACATGGGCTGACAAATCCATTTCCCGGCCGCCCGGGACAAGACCGAAATCACGCCGGGCAGGTGCATTCGACCTTATGACGCTCGGTCGGGACAAGTGCAAAAAAAAAAAAAATCGTCTACAATCGCCAGTCTTTTTTAATCCTTGAATACGGTAAAGCTAGACCAGTAAGTAAATCGCTGTCAATTCAGAGACAAACAATCTGTGTATTTATTACGGTTCAAGTATGACACTTTTGTTAATCCCTGTCGTATAATTGCCACCCTGCGGTGCGTGTCGATAAGGTGTGAAAATATGGTCAGGTATGTCTCTAATTTGCGTTTATCCTCCAGTCATAAAATTTAATCCACAATCAATGTGAAAATGATTTAATTGCTCCTCAGACTATTAGCTACATCTAACGGTAAATGTTTGCATTATAAATTCGGACTATTCTACGATCTCATGAATGGTTATGTTTTGGCGCCAAATAGCAGACGTTGGCGGGAAAAGTCGAACGCTGTTGTATGTTACTGACACGGAGCTTCTGGGGATAATTCGGGAGCTGTGCAAAGCACGGATTTTCTATCCACCTCCGCTTAGCTATCGGGAAAATATTTTTTACCGGTTCCAAACATTTTTTTATAAAAGA
Organism: Lucinisca nassula; assembly: GCA_963580285.1. Taxonomy (NCBI): domain Eukaryota; kingdom Metazoa; phylum Mollusca; class Bivalvia; order Lucinida; family Lucinidae; genus Lucinisca; species Lucinisca nassula. Next base: position 88,636,033 of record OY757017.1, read on the forward strand.
GATACATGCAATGCCATTAAACACGTGTGGGGGTAATGGCGTGGGATTACGTCATTTACCGATCGCGTCTAGAAAAATCGTAGCGGTGGTTTGTGGGTGGCGATTTACCGGTATATCAATTCAAAAATCACCGATCGGCTTTTTCTGTATGTCTGGTCTTTGCCGGACATTGCCGGAAAAAAGCCTGCAGTCCATGACCTCGGCTATAAGACGGGGTCATTTTTGGGGCTCATTTTGGAGGGAAAAATCCTCGTCTTATAGCTGAATTTTTACGGTAGGTGGTCTTAATAGCGGAATTTCACTGTACTTAACTTTGACATAAATTTAAGTACATTTTAACCCTTATCTTGCTGAATATTCATCTAAGCCACACCCATTTCTGTCTATCAACCAATCAAATTACTTGATTTAATTTATTGCTACAAATTCATAAACTGAATGCCAAACAGTGTAGATCCTGATCAGATGGCTTCTTCAGAAGCCATCTGATCTGGATCTACACTGTTTGCAAAGATAGGGGTTGTCGTGAACAGCAAGATAAGGGTTAAATGTTTATCTGCACTTATTCAAACATAACTTCCCTAATCATCCTGGTTAAAGTTATAAGCAGCAAGTTTTAGCCTGAGCAGCGGTGACTGGGTGAGAAAGGGGCCTTCATTGGATGGCGTTCGCTGAACCCGCATCATTCTCGGCGAATTATTTGAGAATGTGCTCTCCCATGACATCTTACGCTGTGGCCCTGGGGAAGAACTACTGGGGGCCTTCTGACTACGTTTCACCCCAAACTGCGGAGAACTAGTATTACGGAATGTGTTCTCTCTCGAAAGAGTGCTCATAGACAAGTCGTCGGTTGACGGTGACTCAGCACTCGGGAAGTTTAAGCTGTTTGCCGGTGATGATCTGAAAGTGTCATTTTGATAAATAGGTCCGTTAATAGCGTGACTACCATCTACATCTTCATAGTCGTGGTTAGCGTAAATATTGAACGGATGCTTTTTGTCAATGCTGTATGTCCTTGGGCCGAAGCTGGCGTTTTCGTCTAACAATTTGGATTTCAGGATTGGCGGTGGAGCTACGTAAACATTTGGTGACATATTGTATCGAGTCTTCTTCTGAATGGCTTTCTCGTTGCGTTTCTGCTGTCGCTTGAACTGAAGATACAAGGTGATGGCCATACAGAGGAAAACCACACCAAAGGAACAGGCAGTTACGATGATGAACAAGGTCATCTCATCCATAGATGGTATTGTGTTACCTGTTGAAAAAAAGAGGATCAATTAGGCATGTCCATAGCAACAGATAAGGTTGGTATTTTGTGATAATTGAAGGATAGTTTTTGTCAATTCTTCATAAAAACCTATGTTGTGGGTATTAATTAGAATCGCCTCGACGAGGCAGTTCTAATGAATACCCAAAACATAGGTTTATATGGAGAAATGAAGAAAACTATCCTTCAATAATCACAAAATACACCCGGACCTCGTTATAGCACGATTCGTTACAGCACTAATTCGGATATAACACGGTTTTGCTTTAAACCCCATATTTTCGCCAACCAACATTTACAGTGTAACCTCCATTAAACAGCCATCTTGGGAAAACTCCAAAACTGGCTGTTTAAGGTAGAAGGCTGCTCAACAGAGGGAAATGTCTGAGATGATGTATGGCTTATTATCAACAGACGAAAAATGGCGATAAATGAAGACAGCTCCACATGGATGTACTACAAGAAACACCTCTCCATCATTTATGTTTCTTTTCACTTGCTTATATTGTATTTATGCATATATCACAATGGTAGTTTTGAGAAAAACAAATTTTAATGTCAAATAAACCAACCCATCACTACAATTAAAGCCTTTTAACCAGACGCAGGTCTGGGTCAGTCTGACAAAAAAATCTAGCCAGAAATGCCACTGGCATGTCCCATTTCCCGTGACCTCCCTAGTGTCAAGTCCTGATTGGTCGCTGAGGTCACATGACTTATCAGATCAATGGGCAGACGATACAGGTCACGTGATCCCGGCGTTCGCGCCGAGCATGGAGAAAAAGCTCATATTTCAATCAGTTAACTATATTATTTCAGACGGGGCTTAAAAGTCCCACAAAATTGGAAGCAACGTCTCCAAAATGACCTTTACAGTGTTGACGGAGACGTTAAACCTCAAATCAAATAAACAAACTAGCCATCTGTGTTGAGTAATTGAAGTTTCACTTTACACAAATGTTGAAGTATAAAACAAAAGCTTACATTCTGACTGATGAGTGGCTCCATCTGGTGACGTCTGCCCAGGTCGACAGTTGAAGCAGTAGAGTTGTCCCTCTTTGTCCTGGTAACTGCCCTTGCTACAGAACTGACACACATTCACCGTCATGTTATGGTAGGTTCCAACTGGACAGGCAACTGAAGAAAAACAGTTAAAATGACTGGATATACTTTCAGGGGAGACAACTTCTTTCAAAAATATTGTTCCCTTACAAACAGGAGTCTACTACTAAGGAAAGAATTTGCTCCTAACATTACGATAACACACCTGTATGCTAAAACGGCGACTCTCAAGCTTTAGAACTAGCATTTTTCAGATCAAAATGTTTAGTATTTTTCTAACATGTAGCTTAAATATAGATTGTGGGTTCTTGTTAGAACCACCTCATTGAGGTGGTTCTAACAAGAACCCACAATCTAAGTTTTTTTACAAAATATAAGGAAAATAATAAATACCCCTGTAAACCCCACTGTCCAGTACCAAATGGGTTAATTGGGCCTCACAGAGATATGATGCAGCTGCTCAGCTTCCAGGAACTCATCAGAGGGAGGATTATCGCTTTCAAAGTCAGAAACAGTCCATTTTCACTGAGCTTTTTTAAAAGCATTGCTTTAAACAAAGTGATGAAATTGTGAAAAAATACGAAGACTTTACTTTGGTTCATACAACATGCATTCATTTCGATATTAAACACACCTGTGCAACAGAGAGCATTTGTTAACATCTCCAAAATGGCTGTGGTATTTTTCTTATTTACACCTCAAACATAGGTTGTGGGTGCTCGTTAGAACCGAATCATAGAGGCAGTTCTAACAAGTACCCACAACCTATGTTTTGGAGCAGAAATAACTAAAATAATGTACACCCCCATGAACCCCAGTTTTCTCTATATAAAGTGGGATTTAGGGGGTGTTCATTTCACGGACTTGTTCCCATGATGACTTGTGGATAGACAAGGCTCTGATCAGACTGCACATATGTGCAGCCTGAGCTGAGTCTTTGCTGGCAACCCATGCTAAAAGCTCATATTCTTGTTGTTCAACTCAAATAAATGACACCTACTGCAGATGGACTTCTCAAAGATCTGTCCTTTTGTACAGGACCAGGTATGCTGTCTTGCCGAAACTGCGCTCACCACAGCCTCGTACCGGTAGTCCTCTATCTGTACACTCAGAGCTGATGACAGATACATGAGTTCCTGATGAATCTTCTCTAGAACTGTTAACATGTCTGGGCTATCAGAGCCAGATCTAGTACTGAAACATTCAGAAAGGTGGACATATGTGCAAAAGACATTTAAGCAACCTCATGAAAAATACTAAACAATAACTACATGTATATCAATTATTATGCTTTTGTGACAAAGTGGGCAACCTGATGACTTGTGTTCATTAAGCCATTTTGTACCGAAAACCCCAAAAGGGGTACCTTGGCAAACAGTGCAGGCCCAGATGAGATACAGCAGTTCGTGGCATCTGATCAGGGCCTACACTATTTGCAGGAATTTCAGCCATTTTCCAAATCAATTTTGAAGAGACCACAACCTTTCACCCCTTAATTTAAAAATGGACTCTGGCTAGATATAAGGAGGAAGATCCCATTTGGTACAAAAAGGGTTAATAGGCTTATTGTGTTTTGATATACATGCTTCTTATGCCAATTTTGAATATGCTTGGCTCCATCAAACTTGTCCAAAGTTGGCATATGCAGCATAATGGTTGAACATGACCGTGCACTTAAATTTACGATATTCTAGGGCTTGTTTTACAAATACTGTAATGATCCTAAGTGTTGGGACAGACAGGCCTAAGCAAACAGTGCAGACCCAGATCAGACTGCTCCTGAAGGAGCAGTCTGATCAGGGTCTTCACTGTTTGCCATTCTGTCTACACCTTTTGGACTCCTTGCTGGATTTTGAAACAAATTTGTTACAATTTTTGGAGAATTACAGCAAGTCCTCAAGGTGTCCGATCTTTTAGGATATTTACGGTAAAATGAAATGTCAAAGTGCAATGTACTCTTATTATGGTAACTATGGTATTTAGCTTCCAAAAGCTTTCAAGGGAATGGGAACACCTTCAGGGGAGGCAACTCCTGCAAAAGTATTTTTGTCTCCCATGTCAATAGGGCTCAACTCTTAAAGGAAAGAATTTGCTCCTGAGGAGCAAATTCTTTCCTTTAAGAGTAGACCCCTTTTTCCTCGAGACAGAGTTTATAGAAAAGCAAACAGGAAGTCCCAAAAATTGTCTCCCTTTGAAAAATGGCAGAAAAATCTGCCAGGTGTTCCCATTCCCCTTAATTAAATTGTTTTCAATTCCATCAAACATGTAACAGGGTTTTTTTTTCCATCTACTGTACCTGTTTGTCATTGTGATGTTGAAAACGGCGTAGAATTTCTCCTGCTCTGATTCTTCTTCAATGCAGGGTGTATCCCCAAACCCACAGTAAACAAATACATTGTAACCTATATCGCCGAAAAAATGATAATTTTAAGATGAAGAATTTTGATATTTTTCTTATTTCTGCTCTCAAAATACAGATTGTGGGTACTCGTTAGAACTGCCTCATTGAGGCGGTTCTAACGAGTACCCACAATCTATATTTTAGAGCAGAAATAAGAAAAATAAGGTTAACCCCTGTAAACCCAAGTTTTACTATATAAAAGTGGGGTTCAAGGGGGTCAATATTATATAGGCGTGTTTTTGTGATGAATTCCAGCCAATTTTTCCATCTACCGTACCTGTTTGTCATTGTGATGTTGAAAACGGCGTAGAATTTCTCCTGCTCTGATTCTTCCTCAATGCAGGGTGTATCCCCAAACCCACAGTAAATAAATACATTGTAACCTTTATCGCCAAAAAAATGAAAATTTTAAGATGAAGAATTTTGATATTTTTCTTATTTCTGCTCTCAAAAAACAGATTGTGGGTACTTGTTAGAACCGCCTCATTGAGGCGGTTCTAACGAGTACCCACAATCTATATTTTGAGCAGAAACAAGAAAAATAAGGTTAACTCCTGTAAACCATACAGGTACGTGGAAACGGGGAGCCTGGAAGGCCCAAGATGACCTGGACGCAGCTGACAGAAAGAGATTGCAGAGAATGGAAGCTCTCTGCTATCGAGCCTCATGATAGACAAGCCTGGAGATCTGGTGTAAGATGTGCCATGCGTGCAGCAAGCCAGAGCTACCTGGAAGGGGGCCCCACTTATGTGGACGTTTCCCCTGTACCTGCATGTTAATCAAAAATCAGTTGATGATGATGCTGATGATGCAACCCCAGTTTTACTATATAAAAGTGGGGTTCAAGGGTGTAAATATTATATAGGCGCGTTTTCGTGATGAATTCCAGCAAACATGTGTTTTTCGATCTGCTGTACCTGTTTGTCATTGTGATGTTGAAAACAGCGTAGAATTTCTCCTGCTCTGATTCTTCTTCAATGCAGGGTGTATCCCCAAACCCACAGTAAACTGTCAGATTTCCAATCCTACAGGCTTTGCTGTCACATAGCTTCTTCTCGGCAAGGTACTCAGAAACTGAGGTTGATATATAGGATAACACCTGAGGCCTGTGTTTGAAAACAGGCCCTTTGAAAAGCAAGTGGAATTCTTTTTGAACGATGGAGGGGTATCTTCGCACTGAAAATAAAGGGAAACCTTACAATAGCATATCAGTCATCAAGGCATATTTAATATCCACAATACACACATTTCTCAGATGTGTCTATAAAATTCATAATAATCAGCAGAATATGGGAAATGGATACAACTGGTACTTTTCTGACTTCCTGTACACTTATCTATAAACTGATCCCCTGTGTACTACTCTTTGGGAGCAGACAGGAAGTCATAAAAGTTGTTGCCCTTGGAGAAAATAGTTGAAAATACCGTGAAACTTTGATGGCTCAAACACCTTTGGGACCATGGCAGAGCATCACGAAAACGCGCCAATATAATTCTGACCCCTTGAATCCCACTTTTATATATAAGACTGGGGTATACTGCCTCATTGAGGCGGTTCTAGAGAGTTCCCACAATCTACATTTTGAGCAGAAATAAGAAAAATATCACAATTTTTCATCTTAAAATGTTCGTTTTTTCGGCGGTAAAGGTTACATTGTATTTGCATAGGCATGTTTTCCTAATGGGTTGTTCAAGACAGGGGTAGTTTGAGCCACTGAGGGTTCATGTTATTAACAGAGCCATCTCAAGTGGCATAACGCTTACATAAAATAAAAGGAATGCTGTGTGCAGTCATTATAATCGCCTCTTTCATATTTTCATTATGCAATATCTTCCTAAATTAAATTTAACTATGTAACATCAGGAGTTACGGAAAGTATTTCCAAGGGACTCTGGAATGAGTTTGAATCAGCCATGGTAAACGAGCCATCAATAACTGAGCCATCGAAGTTTCACTGTATCTCTTCATCACGAAAACATGCCTATATAAATTTGACCCCCTTGAACCCCACTTTTATATAGTAAAACTGGGGTTTCAGGGGGTATACCTTATTTTTCTTATTTCTGCTCTAAAATATAGATTGTGGGTACTCGTTAGAACCGCCTCGATGAGGCGGTTCTAACGAGTGCCAACAATCTATATTTTGAGCAGAAATAAGAAAAATATCACAATTTTTCATCATAAAATTTTCGTTTTTTCAGCGATAAAAGTGGCAATGTATTTGTATAGGCGTGTTTGCGTAATGTGTTTATCAGTTACCCATAAGGGTATTGGGAACACCCCGGACATTTTTCCGCCATTTTTCAAAGAAAGACAACTTTCAGGACTTCTTGTCCACTTTTCTACAGGCTCAGTGCCACCAAAAAAAGGATCTACTCTCAAAGGAAAGAATTTACTCCATAGGAGCAAATTCTTTCCTTTAAGAAGTGACCCCTCTTGTCATGGGAGACAAAAATACTTTTGCAGTTGCCTCCCCTGAAGTTGCACCCATTCCCCTTAAACATATTTTGTCTTCATTACCTGTGCAGTATAGTGTATTCTTTTATCTCTAAAACAGTTACTTTTCTGATGAAAATTTTTGATATTTTTCTTATTTAAACTGCCAATAAAGGTTGTGGGTTCTTGTTAGAACCGCCTCATCTAGGCTGTTCTACCGAGTACCAACAACCTACGTCTTAGAAGAGAAGTAAGAAAAACAAAATGTGTTTGTGAAACACGAACATGTCCCTGGGCATGGTCATTTTCTTTCAAAGTTGGTCACAGTTCAAAGTCAAGGTCAAAGGTCAAGATTTTTGTTTCGAGTGGGAAGCCCTTGGCACAAGGAACTTACATGCCAAATATGAAGGCTCTATCTTAAACGGTTCAAAAGTTATGAACAATAATATTTTTTTTCTTTAAAGTAGGCCATAGGTCAAGGTCACAGGTAAAAAAATTGCATGAATGTAAAGCTCTTGTCACAAGGAACCTGCATGCCACATATGAAGGCTCTATCTTAAACAATTCAAAAGTTATGAACAATTTTATTTGTTCTTTTAAGTAGGTCAAAGGTCAAGGTCATGGTCAAAGGTCAAATTTTTTGCATGAATGTAAAGCTCTTATCACAAGGAACCTACATGCCAAATATGAAGGCCCTATCCCAAACGGTTTGAAAGTTATTACCAAAATGTTATTTTTTTCTTTTAAGTAGGTCAAAGGTCAAGGTCACAGGTCAAAATTGTTTGCATGACATGCCAAATATGAAGGCTGTATCCCAAATGGTTCAAAAGTTATGACCAATGTTAACTTTTTCTTTTATGTAGGTCAAAGGTCAAGGTCACAAGTCAAAATTTTTTGTGTGAATGTAAAGCTCTTGTCATAAGGACCTACATGCAAAATATGAAGGCTGTATCTCAAATGGTTAAAAAATTATGACCAAAATGTTATTTTTTATTTTAAGTAGGTCAAAGGTCAAGGTCAATGTCACAGGTCAATTTTTTTTTGTCACAAGGAACATACATGCCAAATATGAAGGCTGTATCTTAAGCTGTTCAAAAGTTATGACCAATATTATTTTTTTTCTTTTAAGTAGGTCAAGGTTAAGGTCACAGGTCAAATTTGTTTGCATGAATGTGAAGCTCTTGTCACAAGGCACCTTCGAGCCAAATATGAATACTCTATCTCCAATGGTTCAAAAGTTATGGCCAACGTTAAAGTTGTCAACATACAACTCAACAAACAAACCAACAAACAGACAGGGCAAAAACAATATGTCCCCGCTATCGCTACCGGGGAAATAATAATGTATACCCCTGTAAACCCCAGTTTCCTCTATATCAAGTGGGGTTTAGAGATGTGTTCATTAGACAGACATGTTAATGTGATGTGTTTGACATTTCTTAGCAGCCTTTCCCACTGCAAAGCTCCATTACATTGTGATGATCTTCATTTACATGCTGATGCAGAAAGGATTTGCTGTGCAGAACATCTTTCTTTAGACAAGCTTATGCTATGACAGTAACTTACATAAACAAGGTGACTGTGTCTTCATAGCTTTTGTCATTGATTCAAGTTCATCAGGGTGCTTGCAGTTGAAAGCTCTCCTGAAGATCCTGATTGGGTTGACAACATAATCTTCATCACAGACAACACTACACTCCCCCTCATAATCATCACCATGGTTACATACAATCCTTCCATGCTGGATTTCTGGCAGCTCACATAGTCCATCTGTTAAAAAGAAGGATATAATAAGAAACTGTTATACATAAGAAATCTATGGAAGGTGGTGTCACACCTATCAGTGTCATTGCAAAACTGAAGTGTGTGCTGGTCTATTGTACACCACAACCTTATTACAACACTATTGTTAGGGTCCAAAGTAGAAACCATGTTAGTAACCAGTAAACAATCCTGTTAAATCTAAACAAAAATGTGTAAATTATATAGAAAAATGACCAGTGTTAAATCCAAAATGGCCACTGAAAAACAAAATTACCTACCGTAAAACTGCCGATTTACCTCCCCTTATGACAATTTGGAATACAGTTATATCCCCTAATTCAGTGACCTATGAAATCAGCCCCATCACGAGAACACCTGTCTTTCAGGCTAGGGACCACAACAAACCAGCCTGCTTAGCTACACAGACTAGCAAGAGTTTTGGGGCCGGTTGTTCAAAACTAACGAAGTCGTTAGTTAACGAATCGTTAAAACTTTGATCATTAAATATGGCAAATATACAAATATTTTTGCTGAAAAAATGTGAGCAGCTTTTGCATATGCAAAAGCTGCTCACATTTTTTCTGCAAAAATACCAAAATTTTAGATATTGTACTTGCTAGAACACTTAACAATATGACCACTAACGAGCTCGTTAAGCTAACGATGCTTTGAACAACTGGACCTTGAAATTTTATATAAAATAGAAACTGAATACACCAAAAAAATCTGAAAAATTTCGGACACCTTAAGGACTTGCTGTTATTCTTCCAAATTTTTAACACATTTGCATCATGATCTAGCAAGGAGTCCAAGAGGTAAAGACAGAATGGCAAACAGTGTAGACCCTGATCAGACTGCTCCTTCAGGAGCAGTGTGATCTGGGTCTGCACTGTTTCCATAGGCATATCTATCTCAATACTTAGGATCATTTATCTGTTCCAATGATCAGTGTAGACCCTGATCAGACTGCTCCTTCAGGAGCAGTGTGATCTGGGTCTGCACTGTTTCCATCGGCATATCCATTTCAATACTTAGGATCATTTATCTGTTCCAATGATCAGTGTAGACCCTGATCAGACTGCTCCTTCAGGAGCAGTGTGATCTGGGTCTGCACTGTTTCCATCGGCATATCCATTTCAATACTTAGGATCATTTATCTGTTCCAATGATCAGTGTAGACCCTGATCAGACTGCTCCTTCAGGAGCAGTGTGATCTGGGTCTGCACTGTTTCCATCGGCATATCCATTTCAATACTTAGGATCATTTATCTGTTCCAATGATCAGTGTAGACCCTGATCAGACTGCTCCTTCAGGAGCAGTCTGATCTGGGTCTGCACTGTTTCCATAGGCATATCTATCTCAATACTTAGGATCGTTTATCTGTTCCAATGCTTAATGTTCTCTCCAAGCAGTGAACATTAAGGTACAGATTAGACTGTGTGGCTTTTGTAGCCTGATCAGCACTTTTGTTATCATTAAGACAAAGTGCATTATGTCGTATCTCAAAAAACGTTAATTTTCTGATGAAAATTGGTCATATTTTTCTAAACTACACTCAAAACATAGTTTGTTGGTGCTTGTTAGAACCGCCTCAATTAGGCGTTTCTAACTAGTACCCATAACTTATGTCTCAGAGTAAAAATAAGAAAAACAATGCATACCCCTGTAAACCCTAGTTTTCCCTACATAAAGTGTGGTTTAGAGGATTGTTCATTACATGGACATATTAACATGATTTATTATATGACGTTGTTGATAGCAGTGGATAACGTTGTGTAATAAAAATCGTATGACCACATGTGTAATAATACTTTAGCGGGATTAAGTAACATCATGACGACGTCCATGTTACCCAAGCATATTTTGTGGAAAAATTGTCAAATTTAAAGGTGACAAAATCCAATTTAAAGAGCTCCTATGATAAACAGAATCTGACACCGCCGTAGGTTCGAGCCTCGCTCGGGCCACGTGTGAGACGCCAAGTTCTGCAACGGAAGGTCAGGTGGTTTTTCTCCGGGTACTCCGGTTTTCGCCCATCTCTGATTAACGATCGGCTCGATATGAGTGAAATAATCTTGAAAGGGCCGTAAAACCCAAACCAAAAAAAAAAAAAAAAAAAAAAAACAGAATCTGACACTCATGGTGATTTCATATGAAATTTATGAAACTCGCCAAAGGCTCGTTTCATAAATTTCATATGAAATGACCACTTGTGTAAGATCCTCTATGTTCACAATGGCAAAAACAGATTTTCTTGAGATGTGACTTTGACAATGAATTTTTGAGTCAATTACCTTCAGAGACAATGATGCTAAAAGAACAAAGAGCCTGGTTCCCTGCTCTGTCTGTAGCTGTATAGTTGACTATATGAACTCCTAGAGGGAAGCTGGAACCAGGAGCATGGGATCCATTTAACACTGCCACACCCACATTATCACTGGCCTCTGGGCTCGACCAATGAACTGTCTCTGTGTCCTTGCTGGTACTGATCTTGACACTGTCAGGACAGAAGGTGAACACAGGGGGATCTACATCTGAAATACATCATTATAACTCGGGATAGTGTCATTTTCAGAGTAAACATGAATGGATACTCTTGAAGAAGAAGAAGGCAAAGAAGATGTAGATTATATACTCAAATGTATGTATTTTATGTACTGAACACTCATTATACACAAATATACACTGCAACCTCGTGATATCATGGTTCATTATAACACGGTTTTGGATATAACACAGTTTCAAGATGGATCCCGAAGGTTTCAAAATGGATCCCAAAAATGTATAGATTATACAGAAAAATGACCATAAATGGTCATTTTTCTATATAATCTATACATTTTTGTTTGGATATAACACGGTTGTTTAACTAACACGGTTTCTGCTTTGGACCCCATCAATAGTATTATAAAGAGGTTGTGGTGTACGAACATTATGTACTCAACACTCGCTACACACATCACATCACCAGTGATATATTAGAAGCCTCCGTGGAGTAGTGGTTACGCTACTCGCCTTGTAAACCAGGGATCACAGGATCGATCCTGGGCTTCTCCAGATTTTCGGATGAGTCTTTAAACCGAGATCCCGTCTCCGTATGTTGGTTGGACGTAAAACTCAAATACTCACTCACTCACCAGTGATATTTTTTCCAAAATTGCTGTCCTGTAAGAGTGGTCCCTATTTTGTAAGTGATACTGTCGAGTGTTTTTGCATAAGTTTCTTTGTAATTACATATAATTTATTTTCCTGCCCATCGGGGCTTGGAGAAATAGATTGGGCTGCATGGTGCTTCCACACAGAACTGAAGCCGAATGAACTTGAGTACTGGTAAACTGCTTTGAGGGTCTAAGCCTGCCCAGGTAATGTAGTGCAAGTCGGCCTGCACCCTAAACCCTAGTGGTTTCTTTGGACAGTAGGGAATGAAATGTCAGTTCATCTCTATGTAGGGAAAAAGTCCCACAAAATCGGAAGCAATGTCTCCAAATGACCTAAATAGTGTTGATGGGGATGTAAAACCTCAACACAAACAATCAAACAAACAATTCTAATGCACTTTCATATGTAACACGACGTCTGATTGGATGTCAAAAATTTGCAACTGTCCGAAACCTGATGTCATCACATAACGCCGCTTTTCATTGGCTGATATTTGATTTTTCGCAGCTCACAGCGCTTGCCGCATTGTGCAAGTACACTGTAGAGTCGTTATAACGCTGATGCTTAAAACGCAGAAATCGTTATAACGCTGTTGGTCTGTGGCTCCCGTTTTTTTTTTACGTTTTTTTCCCAGTTTTGAAAGTTTGGCTGAAAATTTTGCCCTTTTTTCGGGAACTCGGCAGTCAAAACATCGTCGGCCATGATAAGACGTGTATACTCGCCAATTTACTCAAGCTGTCAACACTTATGAAACTATGAATATTCGCCTAAGGCATTAAAAATAAGCTGGACAAGGTGGGGCATTATATTGACACCTGTATATGCTAAACATTTTTCGCGCCAAAACAGAGCAATGCAGACGCTGTTTTCACCTGTGCATTTGCATGCGGTAAATCCGTCGGGGTGTTTGTTGGGGGGGAATCGTTATAACGCTGTTGGTCTGTCGCTCCATTTTTTGCTTTTGTCCGCCAGTTGTGAAAATGGTAAATATTTTTTCCTATTTTTCCGCCGAACTCGGCAGTCAAAATCCCATCAGCCAAGGCAATACCTGTATTCTCGCTTATTTACTCAAGTTGTCAACACTATTAAACTGTGAATACTCGCCTGTGGCTTATTGATAAGACGGCAATTAACTGTGTGGTAAGGTGTGAAAACTTGGTAATCAAGGTATTTGTACCTGTTTGTCTCAATTAATCCCTTTGTAATTGTCACTTGCACACGCTAAATATTTTTCCCGCCAAAACAGAGCATAGCAGACGGGTTTTTTTTTTTTTTTCCTTTTTTTTTTGGTATTTATTTATTATTCACTAGATAAAAACAAAGAAACGGAAATCAAGCAAGGTATAACAATAAACATTCATAATCCCCATGTTAAACTTGGTTCGCTTACATTAATAGCCCCTATTTCAAGCTAACCTTTCAGAATTGTCAAGTTGCATTTTACTTCACTATTTAGTGATACCTTCTTGAGACCGGAGGAGGTAAATAAATATGGCGGCCAGAGATACAGAAACGAAAGTACAGTAATAAATAAATTCATCAATGGTTTGAATGAAAAGCTAAATGACCACTAGAAGTATGGAATCAGATTATTATTTAACCTAGTAACTATATAATTTATAAAATACATGCAGTATGTAATATTCATAATAAACTGGCAGAAACAGTAGCCATACATGCAGAAAAAGTGGGTGGGGTAACAATATAACGCTATATTTTCGGGATCAATATAGCGCTGGATCACATATAACGCGGTCGACGTCGATGGATCCCGATGACAGCGTTATAACGACGCTACAGTGTAGGACATTTTTTCAAACAAAACAAATGCAATAAATCCATTAGAGTCGGGATAACTGTATTGAAAATTTTCATTTGGGGAGGTAAATCGGCAGTTTTACGATCGCAAATTATGTTTTACGGCGCCGTAAAATTAAATTTCTGACCGTAAAACCACCGATTTACCTCCGCAAATGACAATTTCTGTTACAGTTATCCCCTAATTTATATTCTCCTTGCTATAACACTGAAGCTAACAACTAGGCCCTGAACTTCATGGTGCAACATTTTTCTTGTAATGTGACTGACAGTGTATTTGTACATACGAGACTCAATTACCTTCTGAGACGATAATACTAAAAGAGCAAAGAGCTTGGTTCCCTGCTCTGTCTGTAGCTGTATAGCTGACAATATTCACTCCTACAGGGAAGCTGGAACCAGGAGCATGTGATGCATTTACCACTGCCACACCAACGTTGTCAATGGCCTCTGGACTCAGCCAATGAACTGTCTCTGTGTCCTTGCCAGTATTGACCTTGACACTATCAGGACAGAAGGTGAACACAGGAGGGTCAACATCTGAAATACATGTACACTCCAACCTGTAGCATAACAATAACACATCTATCATTACGAAAACACGCCTATACAAATACATTGTATACTTTACCACCAAAAAAACTAAAATTTTAAGATGAAAAATTATGATATTTTTCTTATTTCTGCTCAAAATATAGGTTGTGGGTACTCGTTAGAACCGCATCTTATCAAGGCGGTTCTAACGAGTACCCACAATCTATATTTTAGAGCAGAAATAAGAACAAGAGGGCCCAATGGCCCTATATCGCTCACCTGTGTACCAGAAAATCATTAGTGTAGGAGACCACTTGACATTGCTACATACTAAATATCTAAGCTCAGGCAAAGCGGTGTCCATGCGTATAAACCCTATTGGTTTCATTGGGCGACAGGGCTTGAGATGTAATTTCATCTCAATGTCGGGTAAAAAGTCCCACAAAATTGGAAGAGACATACAAAATGACCTATACAGTGTTGACAGGGATGTAAAACCTCAAATCAAACAAAATCTGTGGTTTTGGAAAAGAAGATTTTTTTTTAAGTTTTTTTTCCAGTATAAGTCTATAGAAGCTAATAAGCCCTGGGGCTTGGCCAATTTTGACCCAAAGGGCATGGTTGGCAGGATTTATGTAGGTGACCATTGTGTGTTGCTATATACTAAATATCTAAGGTCTGTATTTCATGGTTTCAAAGAAGATGTTTGAAGCTTTTTTCCATTATAAGTTTGTTGGAGTTAAGGGGCCACAGGATTTGGCCAATTTGGACTAAATATCTAAGTTCTGTACTTCACAGTTTCTGAGAAGAAGATTTTTTAAGCTTTCTTCCATTTAGAGTCTATGGGAGCTAAGGGGCACCAGGGCGTGGCCCATTTGGACCCCAGGGGCATGATTAGCAGGAAATATGTAGGTGATCACTTGCCGTTGCTACATGCTAAATATCTAAGCTCTGGGCCCTATGGTTTCAGAGAAGAAGATTTTTGAGGATTTTCTCCATCTGGAGTCTATGGGAGCTAAGGGGGTCCCAGGGTGTGGCCCATTTGGACCCAAGGGGCATGATTGGCAGGATTTATGCAGGTGACCACTTGTCATTGCCACATGCCAAATATCTAAGCTCTGGGCCCTGTGGTTTCAGAGAAGAAGATTTTTGAAGCTATTTTCCATTATGAGTCTAGGGGAGCTAAGGGGCCCCAGGGCGTGGCCCATTTGGACCCCAGGGGCATGATTGGCAGGATTTATGTAGGTGACCACTTGCCATTGCCACATGCTAATTATCTTAGCTCTGGGCCCTGTGGTTTCAGAGAAAAAGATTTTTGAAGCATTTTTTCCATTATGAGTCTATAGGAGCTAAGAGGCCCCGGGGCGTGGCTCGTTTTGACCTCAGGGGCATGATTGGCAGGAATTATGTAGGTGACCACTTGCTGTTGCTACATGCTAAATATCTAAGCTCTGGGCCCTGTGGTTTCAGAGAAGAAGATTTCTGAAGCTTTTTTCCATTTTGAGTCTATGGGAGCGAAGGGGCCCGGGCGCGTTGCCCATTTGGAACCCAGGGGCATGATTGGCAGGAATTATGTAGGTGACCACTTGCTGTTGCTATGTGCTAAATATCTAAGCTCTTGGCCCTGTGGTTTCAGAGAAGAAGATTTTTGAAGCTTTTTTCCATTATGAGTCTATAGGAGCTAAGGGGCCCCAGGGCGTGGCCTGTTTGGACCCCAGGAGCATGATTGGCAGGAATTATGTAGGTGACCACTTGCCGTTGCTATGTGCTAAATATCTAAGCTCTGGGCCCTGTGGTTTCAGAGAAGAAGATTTTTGAAGCTTTTTTCCATTATGAGTCTAAAGGAGCTAAGGGGCCCCAGGGCGTGGCCTGTTTGGACCCCAGGAGCATGATTGGCAGGAATTATGTAGGTGACCACTTGCCATTGCTACATGCTAAATTTCTAAGCTCTGGGCTCTGTGGTTTCAGAGAAGAACATTTTTGAAGCTTTTTTTTCATTATGAATCTATAGGAGCTAAGGGGCCCCGGGGCGTGGCCCATTTGGAACCCAGGGGCATGATTGGCAGGAATTATGTTGGTGACCACTTGCCGTTGCTACATGCTAAATATCTAAGCTCTGGGCGCTGTGGTTTCAGAAAAGAAGATTTTTGAACCTTTCTTTCCATTATGAGTATATAGGAGCTAAGGGGCCCAGGGATGTGGCCAATTTCGACCCCAGGGGCGTGATTGGCAGGAATTATATAGGTTACCACTTGCCATTGCTACATGCTAAATATCTAAGCTCTGGGCCCTGTGGTTTCAGAGAAGAAGATTTTTGAAGCTTTTTTCCATTACGAGTCTATGGGAACGAAGGGGCCCCTGGGCGTGGACCATTTGGAACCCAGGGGCATGATTGGCAGGAATTATGTAGTTGACCACTTGCCCTTCCTACATGCTAAATATCTAAGCTCTGGGCCCTATGGTTTCAGAGAAGAAGATTTTTGAAGCTTTTTTTTCCATTATGAGTCTATAGGAGCTAATGGGCCCCGGGGCGTGGTCCGTTTGGAACCCATGGGCATGATTGGCAGGAATTATGTAGGTGACCACTTGCTGTTACTACATGCTAAATATCTAAGCTCTGGGCCCTGTGGTTTCAGAGAAGAAAATTTTTGAAGCTTTTTTTTCCATTATGAGTCTATGGGAGCGAAGGGGCCCCAGGGCGTGGTCCGTTTGGACCCCAGGAGCATGATTGGCAGGAATTATGTAGGTGACCACTTGCTGTTACTACATGCTAAATATATAAGCTCTGGGCCCTGTGGTTTCAGAGAAGAAAATTTTTGAAGCTTTTTTTCCATTATGAGTCTATGGGAGCGAAGGGGCCCCAGGGCGTGGCCCATTTGGAACCCAGGAGCATGATTGGCAGGAATTATGTAGGTGACCACCTGCCATTGCTACATGCTAAATATATAAGCTCTGGGCCCTGTGGTTTCAGAGAAGAAGATTTTTGAAGCTTTTTTTCCATTATGAGTCTATGGGAGCGAAGGGGCCCCGGGGCGGGGCCCATTTGGAACCCAGGGGCATGATTGGCAGGAATTATGTAGGTGACCACCTGCCATTGCTACATGCTAAATATATAAGCTCTGGGCCCTGTGGTTTTAGAGAAGAAGATTTTTGAAGCTTTTTTTCCATTATGAGTCTATGGGAGCGAAGGGGCCCCGGGGCGTGGCCCTTTTTGAACCCAGGGGCATGATTGGCAGGAATTATGTAGGTGACCACTTGGCATTGCTACATGCTAAATATCTAAGCTCTGGGCCCTGTGGTTTCAGAGAAGAAGATTTTTGAAGCTTTTTTTCCATTATGAGTCTATGGGAGCGAAGGGGCGTGGCCCATTTGGAACCCAGGGGCATGATTGGCAGGAATTATGTAGGTTACCACCTGCCATTGCTACATGCTAAATATATAAGCTCTGGGCCCTGTGGTTTCAGAGAAGAAGATTTTTGAAGCTTTTTTTCAATTATGAGTCTATGGGAGCAAGGGGCCCCGGGGCGTGGCCCATTTGGAACCCATGGGCATGATTGGCAGGAATTATGTAGGTGACCAACTGCCATTGCTACATGCTAAATATATAAGCTCTGGGCCCTGTGGTTTCAGAGAAGAAGTTTTTTGAAGCTTTTTTTCCATTATGAGTCTATGGGAGCGAAGGGGCCCCGGGGCGTGGCCCTTTTTGAACCCAGGGGCATGATTGGCAGGAATTATGTAGGTGACCACTTGCCATTGCTACAAGCTAAATATCTAAGCTCTGGGCCCTTCGGTTTCAGAGGAGAAGATTTTTGAAGCTTTTTTCCATTATTAGTCTATGGGAGCGAAGGGGCCCTAGGGTGTGGCCCATTTGGCACCGAGGGGCATGATTGGCAGGAATTATGTAGTTGACCACTTGCCCTTGCTACATGTTTAATATCTAAGCTCTGGGCTTTGTGGTTTCAGAGAAGAAGATTTTTAAATGTTTTCCCATTATAAGTCTATGGGAGCTATATGTTGCCATGGCAACCAGAATTCCAATCTGATCAGCCCAAAAACCTTATGCAGCCTTTCCCCCTACCTGATGATGATTCACATGAAATTTGATCAAGATTGGCATTGGGGTGGGGGCATTTTGGCCCCAGGGCTATAATTTGAACAATCGTGGTAGAGGTCCACTAGATGAAGCTTCATTCCAAATATCAAAGACATGGGCATTCTGGTTTCAGACAAGAAGTTTTTTTAAGGTTTCCCTATAATGTCTTTGTAAAACCAGGGGGCCCTGATGTGGGGGCATTTTTGGCCCCAGGGCTATAATTTGAACAATCTTGTTAGAGGTCCACTAGATGAAGCTTCATACCAAATATCAAAGACCTTGGCCTTCTGGTTTCAGACAAGAAGATTTTTAAAGGTTTTCCCAACATAAGCCAATATACAAGAGGGCCCAGAGGGCCCTGAATCGCTCACCTGAGAATTAGTGTCTCCAGTACATTCTAGGCCCAAGGGCTATAATTTGAACAAACTTGGTAATGGTCCACTAGATGAAGCTTCATTCCAAATATCAAAGACCTGGGCCTTCTGGTTTCAGACAAGAAAATTTTTAAAGGTTTTCCCTATATAAGCCTATGAAAACCAAAGGGTCCCAGAGTGGGGGCAATTTTTTGCCCCAGGGATATAATTTGAACAATCTTGAAAGAGGTCGCCAAGATGAAGCTTCACACCAAATACCAAAGATCTGGGCCATGCGGATTCAGAGAAGAAGATTTTTAAAGATTTTCCATGTATTGACCTTGACACTATCAGGACAGAAGGTGAACACAGGAGGGTCAACATCTGAAATACATGTACACTCCAACCTGTAGCATAACAATAACACATCTATCATTACGAAAACACGCCTATACAAATACATTGTATACTTTACCACCAAAAAAACTAAAATTTTAAGATGAAAAATTATGATATTTTTCTTATTTCTGCTCAAAATATAGGTTGTGGGTACTCGTTAGAACCGCATCTTATCAAGGCGGTTCTAACGAGTAAAACCAAAGGCCCCAGGGGTGGGGGGCATTTTTGGCCCCAGGGATATAAATTTAACAATCTTGGTAGAGGTCCATTAGATTAAGATTCACACCAAATATCAATGACCTGGGCCTTGCGGTTTCAGAGAAGAAAAGTTTTAAAGATTTCCCCTACATAAGCTTAGGTAAAACCAAAGGCCCCCTGGGCGGGGGCACTTTTGGCCCCAGGGCTATAGTTTGAACAATCTTGGTAGAGGTCCACTAGGTGAAGCTTCATACCAAATATCAAAGACCTGGGCCTTGTGGTTTCAGAGAAGAAGATTTTTAAAGGTTTCACAATATAAGGCTATGAAAAACCAAAGGGTGCAAGGGTGGGGCCATTTTCGGCCCCAGGGCTATAATTTGCACAATCTTGAAAGAGGTCCACTAGATGTAGCTTCACACCAAATATCAAAGATCTGGGCCTTGTGGTTTCAGAGAAGAAGATTTTTAAAGATTTTCCCTGTATAAGCCTATGAACAACCATAGGCCCCCGGGGCGGGGACATTTTTGGCCCCAAGGCTATAATTTGAACAATCTTAGTTAAGGTCCACCAGGTGAAGCTTCACACCAAATATTTAAGACCTGGGCCTTGTTGTTTCAGAGAAGAAGATTTTTTAATGATTTTCTCTATATAAGCCTATGTAAAACCATAGGCCCCTGGGGCGGGGGCATTTTGGCCCCCAGGGCTATAATTTGAACAATCTTGGTAGAGGTCCACTAGATGAAGCTTCACACCAAATATCAAAGATCTGGGCCTTTCGGTTTCAGAGAAGAAGATTTTTAAAGCTTTTCCCTGTATAAGCCTATGTAATAACAAAGGCCCCCGGGGCGGGGGCATTTTTGGCCCCAAGGGCTATAATTTGAACAATCTTGGTAGAGGTCCACTAGATGAAGCTTCACACCAAATATCAAAGATCTGGGCCTTGCGGTTTCAGAGAAGAAGATTTTTAATGATTTTCCCTATATAAGCCTATGTAAAACCATAGGCCCCTGGGGCGGGGGCATTTTGGCCACCAGGGCTATAATTTGAACAATCTTGGTAAAGGTCCACTAGATGAAGCTTCACACCAAATATCAAAGATCTGGGCCTTGCGGTTTCAGAGAAGAAGATTTTTTAATGATTTTCCCTATATAAGCCTATGTAAAACCATAGGCCCCCGGGGCGGGGGCATTTTGGCCCCCAGGGCTATAATTTGAACAATCTTGGTAGAGGTTCACTAGATGAAGCTTCACATCAAATATCAAAGATCTGGGCCTTGCGGTTTCAGAGAAGAAGATTTTTAAAGATTTTCCCTGTATAAGCCTATGTAAAACCAAAGGCCTTCCGAGGCGGGGGCATTTTTGGCCCCAAGGCTATAATTTGAACAATCTTAGTAGAGGTCCACCAGATAAAGCTTCACACCAAATATTAAAGACCTGGGCCTTGTGGTTTCAGAGAAGAAGATTTTTTAATGATTTTCCCTATATAAGCCTATGTAAAACCAAAGGCCCCCGGGGCGGGGGCATTTTGGCCCCCAGGGCTATAATTTGAACAATCTTGGTAGAGGTTCACTAGATGAAGCTTCATACCAAATATCAAAGACCTGGGCCTTGCAGTTTCAGAAAAGAAGATTTTTAAAGTTTTCGTTTTAAAAATCTATTTTTAGCTCCTGTGACCCAGATGTGCAATGGACCAGAACCATTTGAGCAATTTTGAAAGGGGACCACCTAAGGATCATTGCTGTGAAGTTTGGTCAAAATCCGATCAGTGGTTTAGGAGGAGATGTCATTTGAAGAAAAAGTTTACGCACACCCACACGCACGCACACACGCACGAACGCACTGACGACGGACGAAAAGTGATCACAAAAGCTCACCTTGTCACTACGTGACAGGTGAGCTAAAAATAAGGTTTACCCCTGTAAACCCAAGTTTCATTATATAAAAGTGGGGTTCAAGGGGGTAAAGACGTGTTTTCGTTAAGATAACAAAATGAATTCTTTCAAATCTCTGAATGGGCATTTTTCTTGAAAAAAAAATCTGTGTTTTCTTTCTTATTTCTATTGCAAATATAGATTGTGGGTGCTCTTCAGAACAACGTCCATGAGGGGGCTCCAACTAGTACCCACTGTGACTCTAATAAGTGCCCACAATCTATGTCCTCGAACAAGAACGAAGATAAGAAATGCATCCACAGGACACAAATGCCTCCTACTGAAAATATGTTGATGTTAGTATTTGACCTTACATGTACGGACCTGGGTCTTGCGTGCAAGAAATTATCTCATGATGGTTAACATTTCCGCCAAGTAATTTCCAAATCCATCCAGGAATAACAAAGGTATTGAGCGGACACGCATTCTGTGGCATCTGATCTGGGTCTGCACTGTTTGCCAAGGTACCCATTAGGGGTTTCCCGCATGCAATGGGTTAATGGTAATTTCAATTTAACGAAACTTTAGATCGAGATGGGATTGATGAACAGAGCTATTAATGACAATAATAGTTAGTACTCTAAAAATATAGAATCACATCTCCTCAGTGAGGTGATTCTTACAAAGGTGCACACCAATTTTTCTTGAGGAAAATATGGGAAAGAGGCCCTTTGTCACATGTACCTATTATAGTACTCAGTATTGGGATTATTTATAATAGCAAATTCTTTATACTGTCATTAGAACCATTATCATGAGTCTTCTGTAACTGTTTTATAACAAACAGTGTTATAATGAGGTTGCAGTGTATATTTACCTTGCAATACAACTTGTATTTCACAGACCACCTCCTGGTTGTGACTATCTACTGCCCACAATGTCACTTTATGGCGGCTCTCCTCCTCCTCCCCATCCCACTCCAGGTGTATCCCCTCTCCATCCAGCTGGTGGCTGGAGCTGACAGTGAGCTGGGTACCAGTGCTGTCATAGGCTCTGGGAATCATGGGATAGATCACATGACTCTCAGTGTCAGGGACTGTCAGAATCACTGCTTCTTCATCTTCAGGACATGTCTCAAAGTATGGCGGGCCTGTAAAATAAAACATAAATTAGTTCCCCCTGACAGCATGGCCACAAGAATCATTAACCCGTAAGATGAAAATCACAACAATTGTCGTCTGCTGGTAATTTTAAAAGTCATTTGTGCAAACAGTGTGGACCCAGATCAGACTGCTCCTCTAGGATGCAGTCTGATCTGGGTCCACACTGTTTGCCTGTTAGCAAAAATATTTTTTAAAATGTTTGTAAAAGATTCAGTAGACGACATAAGCAGACAACAATTTCAGATGTACATTTTTTCAGCTTCTTAAGGGTTAAAACATCAACAAGAAATGTGTTGAGTGGTATATCAATCTCATCATTTTGTCAATTTACTATTCAGGTCCAAGTTTTGAAGAAAATAATATTTTGACTGATCATGTTTCAAATACCATAAGTATGTGTCTTCTAAGCATATCTGTGTAGTCTGCTAAAGAATAAGAGTCAAGCAAGTAAGCAATTTATGTAAAATCATAGAGTTCAAATTTTACTACCTTATCAACTGTTTTCAAAATTTCTTTTGTCATTCACTTAATATTTACATCTGCAATACTTCATTTTCCAAGCAATAAAAATTAAAATGTTTTGCTACAGCTAACATTTAAAATGTAGAACCAAACTGGAATATGTTACATAAGAGTACTCTAAAACCACAATCTGCTAATAATAAGACTGTAATCTTGGTATATTTTCTGTTTCACATTACCTATAGGTTCCAACTGCACCCCATCATCATACAAACTTTCAATTTCATCAACAGTTTTCTCTATCCAGTCATCATCACTGACTTCACCATAAAGCTTCTCAGCTGCTGTTGTAGACTCATAATCTTTACCTACAGCAGCCCCAATATTCAGCTGCTTACTACCTTCTATGTTCTCAGCTGTAGTAACAATCTCAGTAAGAACTGGCTTTGCTTTTGTATTGTGTATAATATCATTTTCAGTAACACCATCTTGATCCAGAATTTGCTCCTCAGTAGCAGTGTCTGGTATTGTTTTATCCCCTTTGTCTTTATCTTCAAACATATCAACTTCATTTTCAACCTCATTTTGCATTTCCTCATCTTTCTTCATACTTTCATATTCTTCATTTATTCTTTCATGTTCTTTTCCAAAGTCATTGTTTTTAGCCTCAAATTCTATTCTGTTATCATCCTGCTTGTTGTCAGATTCTGCTGCTGTATAATGACTCTCAGTAGTGGCATCTTTTCCATACTGATTAACATCATCACCTACTACTTCAAGCATAGTTTCATTGTCTGGGACTTCATAAGGTGGTACATGTTCTGTAGTGTCTACTGTGAGTTCAGGAGTAACAGTAGTTGACAGTGAAGATGTAGTTGATAAAGTTGTTGTTGAAGGCACATCTGAAAACAAAATCAGAGGCATCATGCATAAATGAGACCTGATGCCAGAAAACCTGTCTGGTTTTCTGACAAAATGGGCATGGTCAGCTATGCAGACTTGCAACAGTCTTGAAATTTAGATATACACCACAACCTTCTTTATAACACTGTTCGTCATAACATGGTTCAAGATGGATCCCAAAAATGTATAGATTATATAGAACAATGACAATAAATGGTCATTTTCCTATATAATCTATACATTTTTGATTGGATACAACATGATTGTTTAACTAACACTGTTTCTGATTTGGACCCCATTAATAGTGTTATAAAGAGGTTGTGGTGTAGAAACTGGTGTAGAAAGGTAGTATAAGAATCTCATATGGGGTTCTGTTGTAGACTAGCGTTTCCAACCCGAGGGATGACCATGCTGAGCGGAACAGAGGCTACCCCGAGCGTTTCCAACCCTCGGTATGACCGTGCTGAGCGGAACCGAGGCTATGCCGAGGTTCCGCTCAGCACGGTCATCCCGAAGGTTGAAAATGCCCATCTACAACAGAACCCCATATTGGATTCTTTTTCTTGCACAACACCTCAGGTTAGTTTTGACAGCTCGCACATGTATATTGTTTACAAAATAAAAGTAGTGCGGAAGTAGTTCCAGCAGTTGAATAGAATTGAAGTGCATCTATGTTAGTTGCCTGGGTCGGAACACCAGGGTCAGAACATTAATATAAATTTCTATCCCAGGGTAAAATCACTGATTTCCTTGTCTGGTGTGCAAGAATGTACTATCTGAGCAGCAAACACAAAATTGATGATCGGTTCTGAAAATTTCCAACAATCTATGTTTGGTGCATTGATATGGTTCTGACAAGCACTAACAACCTATGTTCAGAATGGAAAGAGGAAAACTCATCATGAAAACATGCCTATATACTTCTGACCCCCTTGAACTCCACTTTTATATAGTAAAACTTGGGTTTACAGGGGTAAAACCTTATTTTTCTTATTTCTGCTCTAAAATATAGATTGTGTGTACCCACAATCTATAATCTGAGCAGAAATAAGAAAAATATCACAATTTTTCTTCTTAAAGTTTTCCTTTTTTCACCAGTAAAATTTACTATGTTTTTGTATAGGCATGTTTTTGTAATGATCACAGGTTTGTCAAAATCATAAGACTATAAACCACGAAATAAAGGTCACAGAAACCTACACATCTAACGGGATTTATCTGGGTGTGACTTGGAACTAATATTCCAGTAGGTCACACTGACCTACATTATATTTAAGAGTGTCAGAACATTGAAGACACCACAGCATTTCAAATATTAACCCTTATCCTGCTGAATATATGACTTAGCCACACCCATTTCTGACTATCAGCCAATTAGATTACATAATATGTTTTTGTTCATTTTGTTCAAATTCACAAACTGAATGACAAACAGTGTAGATCCTGATCAGATGGCTTCTTCAGAAGCCATCTGATCTGGATCTACACTGTTTGCAAAAAGTAGGGGTTGTCATGAACAGCGGGATAAGGGTTAAAAGGATAAACTTCCATACCTTCTACACAAGTAGCTAGATCTTGAACTAATTTTCTGTCCCCTGCGCACATACATTTGTGTAAACCCCGTAGCAGGGGTCTACAAATATCACTACATGGATTCTCATCAGTGAAACACACATGACCTGAAATAGGAACCATGCTCTAAATCAGTTCGAATGGGAAGCCTAATACTAGCAAACTTGTGCAGCATCCGATTAGGGTCTTCACTGTTACACTGTTGCAAAAAGTTAGGCCATTTTGTAAATGAATTTTTATGAACAACTCATTATGACAACCAAAACAAGTGATGTGCTAGTCACGTACCTTGGACCCAATATATATATTTTTTAACCCTATATTATATAGATTTCATTTTGATTGGCTATAATTACAGGTTGTGCAGAGAGCACAAATTTTCTCTGTATCTTTACCATAGTATATAAAGCGCTTGTTCTGCATTTATAGCCTCGAATTTCTATCCAAAGCTAAAACTTTGGATTTCCTTATATGGTGTGCAAAAATGAGAAATTGTAAGTGACGGGTGAGATGCAATACATCATTTCCTGCACTAGTTTTCTAGTTTTTAACCTTAAACACTCTTTGGGCTAATTCAGTGGACAACAAATTGTTGATGTTTTTCTCTCTCTCCCCCCCCCCCCCCCCCACCCCCCTAAAAAGGACTTGACATTACATGCAAATTGTCTGCATTGGAGACAATTTGCATGAAATGCCAAATCCTGTGGAGACAATTCGCATGAAATTCCAAATCCAGTTTGTTTGTTTTTTTAAATAAGAAAAATATTTCAAAATGTTGTCTACTGAAAAAAAAATACCCGGCATGCAGTGTTAAATCAACTGAACAATAACTATGCATTTCTCAACCTGTGATACATACTGTCAAAATTTCCATACTGGTGTAACACAATGGCTGTAGGTCTTGTCAAGTTTGAAACTAGACTGGTTCTGAAGTCACTCTCCATGTCCAGCATTCTAATAGAGTTGGTGTCCCAGTCCGAGTAAACAAGAACATTCTTGAACACAGCCAGTCCAAACACATGGCTTATGGTACTTGTATCATCTGATAGGACCTGAACATTGTCTCCTGAAATTATTAATAACATCAGTTCTGGGCCCAGTTGAAAACTAATGATTACATGTATCATTAGGACTTTGATAAATTTAAGGGGAATGTGAACACCTTCAGGAGAGGCAACTCCTGCAAAAGTATTTTTGTCTGCCATGTCAATAGGGGTCAACTCATAAAGGAAAGAATTTGCTCCTGAGGAGCAAATTCTTTCCTTTAAGTGTAGACCCTTTTTCTGCAGAACAGAGCTTACAGAAAGGCAAATAGGAAGTTCCGAAAGTTGTGCCACTTGGAATAATGGCGGAAAAATCTGCAAGGTTTTCCCATTCCCCTTAATATGGCAAATATGATAAATAGCAAAAATACCTCTGTATTAGATATTGTACTTGCTAGAACAGTCAACATCTTGACCGTTAACAAGTTTGTTACCCCATTGTATGCTAGTGAACTCTTCCATTGCTATATATTGGACAAGTCCATTTGACATATAAGGGGTGTCAGGCCTATTTTTTCTTCTTTATTTTATTTTTGACGGTAAATTCTGTTAGCAAATAGTGCAGGCCTCGATCAGACACCGCGTTCTGCGGCGTCTGATCTGGGCCTATAAGTTTGCCAAGGTACCCCTTTAGGGGTTTCCCAACATACAATGGGTTAAGCTATCTATGCTTTGAACAACTGGGCCCAGATTCTCTCCAAAACAAAATGCCAAAGCAAAAAGTGAGGAAAAAAAATCTCTCAAAATTATTTAAGGGGAATGGGAACACCTAGTACATTTTTCCGCCATTTTTTAAAAGGGAGACAACTTTAGGGACTCAGTCCCACCGAAAAAGGGGTCTACTCTTAAAGGAAAGAATTTGCTCCTCAAAAGCAAATTCTTTCTATTAAGAGTTGACCCCTATTGACAAGGGAGACAAAAATACTTTTGCCAGAGTTGCCTCCCCTGATGGTGTACCCATTCCCCTTAAGGGAGTTGGCTCTTTTATGCTGTTGTGTGATCCATTACTAGCACCACGATTGGCCATTCGTAGCTGGTCGTGGAATTTTTTCTGAAATTTCAGGTTTGGATACGAGGTGATGAAATTGGTTACGTTTCAGTATGATTTGTTAGTCTCCGATGCAATCCAATCATGATCTGTCAATTTAGGTGTCACGCTCAGCCACAGTCTGTTCTACCGTTCAGATATGATCAAACACGTTCGGATAGGATTGTTGCGATCGAGTCTACGACTTGGTCCCGATCTGAAACGATCATCACGATCGGGTTCTCCGAATTGGGACGATCTGACACGTGCAGATACGTTCTAATACGCTCATCAAGAACCGATGCGCTCCACTACAATAGCATACGACTGTCGTCTCAATGTTTTTCACGATCATGATCAAGGGCGATCACGATTTGTGCTATGACTGGACCCCGGCGGGTATATACACAGCGGGACTGACCATGGACTTCTTTGTTTCTTGACCTTTTACAGCATTAACACTAACCATCAACCATTGATGATGCCAGGAGTTGCGAATGATGACAATGTGGCATTTTCTCTGGCTGGAATGGTTAAGAATCCTGGAATGGGACAGCCTTTCCTTTTCCCTTCCTGCCTCTAGTACCCTTGGGGGGCAACATTCAAATGCTCTAAAAATACTAGCAAAGGCCTGTACCTAGATGTAATCTCTTCAAGAGCAGATCGCTGATTTGTTTGTTTGTTTGATTTGAGGTTTAACGTCCCCATCAACACTGTAAAGGTCATTTTGGAGACATTGCTTCCAATTTTGTGAGACTTTTACCCAACACCAAGATGAAATGACATCTCAAGCCCTGCCGCCCAATGAAACCAATAGAGTTTATAAGCATGGACAGTCCGACTCGCACCGCTTTGCCTGGGCAGGCTTAGATCCTCTAAGCCGTTTACCTGTATTCCTGCGGGTCGGTCTAGCTCTGCGTGGAAGCATCATGCAGCCCATCTATTTCTTCAAGCCCTGATGGGCAGATCGCTGAATGAGTCGCATTAAATCTTGTCAGTTATACTTATGGGGTCAAGAACTCGTAACAGATCGTGTAAAAACGTCACTACTCGCATTTACTCGTATCTTCGCGTATCAACTCGTATCTGATCACGAGTCATGTGTGACAGGTCTTGAGCAATCGGACCCGATAGAGCGTAACAAATCGTGACAGATCGTGGGAGATCGCAGCACATCTCAACAGAACGCGTCGCTTGCCTTGTCCAAGATCGACCCAATCACCATGATTTAGAATCGACCTGTTGCCCTTTGTTAAGATGCAATACGATGTGATACGATGATCCTGATTTGACAATTGATCCTGCTGATCGTGAAAAATTTTTGAACTATTCAAAAGTTTCTACAATTAACATGATTGCCACGACTGACCTCAAGATAGGATCACCACGATTAGTTCACGATTAAAAACATGATTGCAATCGTGGCGCGAATCATGATAGTGGGAACATAGCATTAACAGAAGGCCATTTGTAAAAAAGGTTAAATTTATCTACAGACAGGAGGTCAAAATGGTTGGCACCCTTGTAAAAATTTCAGAAAATATTGTTTGTGTATCTATTCCCCTGAGTGTCATGAATACAGGAACTTTGGGCCAATATAACTGTAAGGTTTGGAAAATATAAGCTGACCATTATAACTGTAAGGTTAGAAAATTTAAGCTGTTAAATTCTTAAATGTTTGGGGCAGGCTTGAATTGATTTGTATTTTTTTTTTTTTTTTTTTTGGAGTGCTCAAAGTGCGCTGGAGCAGCAAGCTAGATCTGTGAAACCAAACAAAGAGTGTAGCCTCCGAGATAAATTAAGGTTTGCACACACACCCCTCCTTACCCCCACCCTTACCACACACACATCCACATCAAAAGATTGTTCTCAGAGTATTTGCGTATTTGCAAGCCCCAAACTATTATTTAGTTAGTTTATACTAATTTATATAAGTTAGATTGCGATGACAGCTTCAAGCTTATTGAATCGCTCTTATACACTCATTCCGGGTATTTTCATGCCTGCGAGAAATAGAGGCAGTGGCTTTTACACCACTGCTACCCATTTACACCTGGGTGGAGCGGAGCAGTGTCATTATGTGTCTTGCCAAAGGGCACACCTCGATACCAGTGGCTGGATTCAAATGCACAACCTCTCTCAAACTATTATTTCAATAAATGACCTGCTTACAATGCACACGGATGTAGCATGAAAACTTCCATATCAAAAAATCATCTTTTATTACATTTTTTTGAATTCGAACATTGTTCTTCTATCCACCATATTTTCTGCGAACTGGTCATGTGACTGCTATGACTGCACTACCTTGGACAAAGGAGTACTATGGAGTGCTCTGGAGTGCTCTGGAGCAGCTACTCTGACATACTTGATTTCGAATATGCATGCTCGTAGTAAAAGCGGTCCCATGAGCTATTAAATCAAGTCTTCTGCCCTTGAACATAAAACTTCAACATTATAACCCTTATCTTGCTGAATATATTAATTAGCCCACATCCTTTACCAGCTATCAGTCAATCAGATTACTTGATATATTATAATCATTCAGTTCACAAATTCCATGACAAACAGTGTAGATCCTGATCAGAAGCCATCAGATGGCTTCTTCAGAAGCCATCTGATCTGGATCTGCACTGTTTGCAAAGGTAGAGGTTGTCCTGAACAGCAGCAAAAGGGTTAAAGGCATTTATTCTTGTACCAGTAGGACACACGGTGTGTTCATGACTGTTTTATTGCCCCTTGTGATATACTGTCTATAGCGGATCAAAACGGCCCTTAATAGGATGTACAATCCCCTGACTGAGGCAGTTCAGGGGAAAATCAATAACATATACTTTAGTCAACAGTTTTTTTTTTTGGTTTTGGTTTTACGGCCCTTTCAAGATTATTTCACTCATATCGAGCCGATCGTTAATCAGAGGTGGGCGAAAACCGGAGTACCCGGAGAAAAACCACCTGACCTTCCGTTGCAGAACTTGGCATCTCACATGTGACCCGAGCGAGGCTCGAACCATAGCGGTGAGAGATCTAATGATCAAGAGTCAGCGCTCTTAACCACTAGGCCACGGAGGCCCGTTTTAGTCAACAGTTAGTCAACAGTTAGTAAACTATTGATTTTCCCCAAGGAGGCCCCTTGCCTGTTGAAGACAGAGGACTTCTCTTCTGACAGCCCTGAGGGCTACATAAAATTATGTAATGAAATGATAGCCCTCAAAATTCAAGAATAAATGCCTTTGAGGACACACTGATAATGTTGCCAATGTCTGGTAAATTGCAATGAGGGTACAAAAGAAATCCTAAAGCGGAATCTCGGCAGTTACGCATATATTATTATCAGTGTAACATACCTTCTATATCTGATACAACTATCTTTCCTCTGCCGTCACCAATGTAGACTTTATCTTCCAACACAACCAGTGAGTTTGGCCAGTGGAGATCTACAGATATGAGTTTCCTGTAGCGCTGACCGTTTGTCTTACATGAGTAGACTTCCACCCCAGTACTTCCAGATTTATGTTCTGTCCAGTACAACCACCTGAAATAAATTATAGGGATCAACCATGGTTTTTCTTGCATTAACATCAACCGGGTCCTGAGGAAGCTGTTTGCCATGGATGATCATTGTTCTTGCGTAACTTACGATTCCGATAGCAAATGTTGACGAAAACGCCCAAAAGCTCCATATAAACTCTTCAAATGCGATCGGCGAACCAACATGGCGGCCAGTTCAGAATGTTGTTTCCAATGATGTTGTTAAGCAGTAACCATCTGACATCATCATAGAACCCTAAAACACTACGTTCAGGGAGATTACAATAAGTCGCTCAATGTAAAGTAAACAAAGCAAGGCCGGTCTTGTGATATCAAAAGCTCAAAATCCATGTTCAAACAGCATGCGAATTTCATGATTTGAACATGGTTTTTGCTGTTTGAGCTCGGCTTTCGGTCCATTTGACAATGGCTTCACACAGCCATGCGCATAGATATTTATGCAAGAATGTACAACTGAATGCACTTGAGAATCTAATGTGACATGCAACTTTACCTTTAACAGTTTGTTGACGTAACCCGGCCATGACATCGAATTGGTATTCTGTGACGTTATTACGTTTAGTGTACCTATGTTTAAAATTCTGTAAATCTGAAACCTTTAGGTGTATTTTATTCATTTTGATGTCAAATTGTTTCTCAAATACCAATATATCTGAAATCAACTATAACTTATTTTCGCCAAAAATTCCCAGAAGGTCCCTCTTCGCATGGCTGAGCAGTGTGATCAGGCTATACAAACAATGCAGACCAAGATCAGACTGCTCCTGAAGGATCAGGGTCTACACTGTTTGCCACTCTGTCTGTACTTTCTGGACTTCTTGCTGGATGATGAAACAAGTTTGTTATACTTTTAGGAGAATTACAGCAAGTCCTCAAGGTGTCAGAATTTTTACGGTATTTCTGCAAATATGGTATGGTACTACCATTTTAGAAAAACAAGAGCACAGCATGCGGGTGCCAAAGCTCGGCTGCAGCCCCTTTTCATAATGAACAACTAGTCCGAGTTTCAAGTAAATATGTTCAGTAATGACAGAGCAAAATGTCCAAGTTTTTGCACGACGACGACGCCAGAGCTATGACAATACCTCGTCGTTTTCTTCGAAAACAGCCGAGCTAATAAACGCTTTCCACTGAAGGTAACTATTTTGTAAATTGTCATTTGGGGTAAGTAAATTTTGGGGATAACTGATCTTCAAAAATATCATTTGGTGAGGTAAATTGTAGGGTTTAATCCTTTTTGTACCAAATTTAATCTTTCTTCTTATTTATAGTAGGAGTCCATTTCAAAATTTAGGGATGTCAGGTTGTGTTTTCTTCAAAATTTATTTGGAAATTGGCTGAACAATAATGTAGCCTCTGATCAGATGCCCCATTCTGCGGCGTCTGATCTGGGCCTGCACTGTTTGCCAGGGTACCCGTTTAGGCATTTCTGGTACAAAATGGGTTAAAAACTGCAAGCAATTTACCTCCCCAAACAAATTACAGTTTACCCAAATTTTTATACATCATTACCCAAATATATCGTAAGTTGTCATGTTTCTTTATAATCTAGTAAGTTTTTTTGGTTATAATTTTCATTTCAGGCCCAACAAGAAATGGGGTATATGTATAGAGAAATGGGGTATATGTATAGAGAGAGGTATTTTCACCATGTTTCAAAATGCTGTTTGAAGACAACTTTCAAAAAGTTCCCTGCATGAAGAACCCCACTCTCACTCTTCCGCAGTTCAGCATCGATCTATCATATGTATGATGTATACCCCTGTAAACGTCACTTTTCTCCCAAAATGGGGTTTACAGGAGAGCTCACTACACCAACCTCGTCTCTCATCCAGCCACACTCACTTCTCCCAAGACTTCTCCATATCATCCCAGGAGGGTGAACTTCAGAAGTCACTTCTCCCTAATTTTTTGGGTCAGCTATGGACCTGACATTACCCATATTTCTGCACAAAGACATAGGTTTAGAACTGCCTCAATGAGGCAGTTTAATAAGCACCCACAGCATATGGTGTAAGTATAAATTAGATTAATATCTTAGTTTTATCTTAATGCAGCTTGAACAGAAATAATTCAGAATTAAGTTCTAAGACAAGAACGATAATTACTTCACATTACAATTTTTATAAAGTGCTTCATATGTCAGGTTTCACAGAAAAAAAAAAAAAAAGAAGATTACTTTTAACCGTGGAAAATCTCCCTATTTGAGACCCCAATCTCCCTATTTGAAAATCAAAGTCTCCCTATTTGGGTCCAAGAAAATATCACATGTATGCAGAATGTATTGAAAAGCTTACCTTCCACTGGGATGCAGAGTTATTGCCCTTGGATTACTCCGACTGGTCTGCAGTCTTTTGTAGGATCCCAGTCCCCTGTCAATGTTCAGTCTGGCAATATAACCAGAACCAGTCTGACTGGTGACCACAGTCCAGTAGAGCCTTTGTTTGCCTGGATCAATCACCAATCCTTCAATGAAGCCCGCCTCTTTGTACAGCAATATGGGAGACATATCAAATAGATCTGACAGATAAATGGCTTGACTGAAATCAGAAAATCAGCATATTATTTTGCAGTCTTTATCAGCTGGAATTAGGCTAAAAGTTCACACAAACATATCAGTTATTACTCTTTTTTTCACAAAGAGAGGGCACTGCAGCCTAAAATGGGTCCCTGCCCATCGGGCTTGGAGAAATAGATTGGGCTGTATGGCGCTTTTATGCAGGGCTGAAACCAACCACATATGAGTACTGGTAAACTGCTTAGAAGGTCTAAACCTGCCCAGGCAAAGCGATGCAGCAATGCGAGTATATTAACCCTATTGGTTTGTTTGGGTGGTAAGGATTGAGATGTCGTTTCATCTCAATGTTGGGTAAAGGTCCCACAAAATTGGAAGCAATGCCTCTAAAGTCTAAAATGACCTAAATAGTGTTGACAGGGTGGTAAAACCTCAATTCAAACAAATCAAACTGCAGCCTTAAATGTGATAAGAAAGTCTTTAAACATGTATTGTATTATGTTATGGACTGCTTTGGTTTATCTAAACATGTCCACTGCTGGTACATGGAGCATATGGTTGTTACTGAATGTGTACATTGCACTTATAAGGAATCATACTTGGATATGCTTTCACAGTTAAAGTGAAATTTCTAATTTCTTAACATAATGCTTTGATTAAAACAAATATGGTATTTTTCTGGTTAATTCGAGTATCAACAGTTTGCATTCAAAAACCATTAATTTTTATAAATACAGTTTTAAAGATGTTACCGTATTTACAGTAAAACTTTGAAGCTATGAACATCGACAGCTTGTTTACCATACCCTATTAAAAGTATTTGAAGCTATGAACATCGACAGCTTTACCCTAAGTCCTCAGAAGTATACCGCCTTGCTAACCAGATGAGAAGAGAGAATGCCGATGTTGTAGGTGACAAACCAGTAAAGAATGATGCAGGGGAGATGTCAATGAGTGATGACTCAAAGCAGAGGGCCTGGTTAGAACACTACCAAAGGCTACTCAATGTTGAGTTCGACTGGGACCCAGACCACCTGTCTGATGAACCACCAGTGGAAGGGCCACCCATCCCAATCACTATTGATATGGTTAAGAAGGCTATCTCTCAGATGAAGACTGGCAAAGCACCTGGTCCCTCTGGCATAGTGGTGGAGATGATAAGAGCTGCAGGTGATTCGGGTGCCTCGATGATCCGTGACCTTGCAGCTGCAATCATCCGTGATGGGAAGGTACCTTCTGACTGGGAACAGAGTTTCATTGTCTGTCTCTACAAGGGCAAGGGCGATGCATTGGAACAGGGCAACTACCGTGGTCTCAAGCTGACAGAACAGGTCATGAAAGTCCTGGAAAGGATTGTGGATGGCCTCATTAGGCAGTTGGTGTCCATCGACGATTCCCAGTTTGGCTTCGTCCCAGGAAGAGGCACAACAGATGCAATTTTTGTTGTCCGACAGCTGCAAGAGAAGTATCTGGCGGCCAACAAGAGACTCTACATGGCTTTTGTAGACCTGGAGAAGGCATTTGATCGAGTGCCTCGGAAAGTCATCTGGTGGGCACTAAGAAAACTTGGAGTGGACGAGTGGATTGTGAAACTGGTCCAAGGGATGTATGCAAATGCTCGGAGCCGTGTCCGCGTTGGTGATGGTTACAGTGAAGAATTCGAGGTGAAGGTGGGTGTTCATCAAGGCTCTGTTCTCAGCCCACTGCTTTTCATCATTGTGCTTGAAGCCTTGTCATGCGAGTTCCACTCTGGAGTCCCCTGGGAGGACCTGTATGCTGATGACCTTGTCATCATAGCTGAATCCCTTGAGGAATGTGTCCGGAGGCTCTTAACTTGGAAAGACGCAATGGAGGCAAAAGGGCTGAGAGTGAATGCAGGAAAGACAAAGATCATGATCTGTGGTACAGGTCTGGACCTCTTGCAGAGTACAGGCCAGTTCCCATGCGCTGTATGTCGCACTGGAGTGGGCAGCAACAGTATCTTTTGTAATGGCTGCAAGTTCTGGGTGCACAAGAAATGCAGTGGGCTCAAGCGCTTGATAGAGGACCCTGAGTACAGGTGTACACGGTGCCAAGGAACTGCACGCCCCTTAGATGGCAGACCACAGAGGGAAGTTCAAGTCGGATCAGACAAGCTGGAGGTTGTAGCTTCCTTCTGCTACCTAGGTGATATGCTCTCTGCAGGGGGTGGTTGCGACCTTTCAACTACATCCTGGTGAAAACAGCCTGGAAGAAATTCAAGGAGTTGCTACCAGTTCTCTCTTCCCGCCACCTCTCGTTCAAGACACGTGACCGTGTGTATAGCTCTTGTGTGCGGAGCGCAATGCTCCATGCCAGTGAGACATGGCCATTGACAAAGCCAAACCTCCTACGTCTACAGCGAAATGACAGGGCAATGATCAGACAGATCTGCAATGTCAAGCCACAGGACACTGTCACCATCAGGTCCAGTGAGTTACTTGAGCGTCTTGGCATTGAGGACCTGGACCTCATCCTGAAAGAGAGAAGACTTCACTGGTATGGACATATGGAACGCTCCAACGGTGCAATCAAGACTGCCTGTGACATACAGGTAAGTGGAAAGCGGGGGCCAGGAAGGCCCAAGATGACCTGGAAGCAATTAACAGAAAGAGATTGCAGAGAATGGAAGCTCTCTGCTATCGATCCTCATGATAGACAAGCCTGGAGATCTGGTGTAAGATCTGCCATGCGTGCAGAAAGCCAGCTACCTGGAAGGGGGCCCACTTATGTGGACGTTGCCCCTGTACCTGCACGTTAATCAAAAATCCGTTGATGATGATGATGATGATTGAAGTCATTCTTAATTCTCAATTAAATGTAATTTTATCTCCAGAAAACAAACATTTGGGGATAATTAAGGGAGATTTTCTTATTTCATCATGAGCATGTATGTTGTGTGTACTCATTAGAATTACCTCATTGAGGTGATTCTAATCAGTACAGACAACATACCCTCATTTGACAGAAATCAAAACGATATACCGAAATTATCACCATTAAGCCTCCTGACCTTGTCTTAAGGTTAACCATCAGTGGCCCGATGGGCAGAAATACCTTTTTCAAAGGTGTTTGAGAAGCCTCCATGGTGTAGTGGTTATGCTACTCCCCTTGTAAACAAGGGGTCACAGGATCGATCCCAGGCTTCTCCAGACTTTCGGATGAGTTTTAACCGAGGTCCTGGTTCTATATGACCTTAGCTGTTGGTGAGACGTAAAACTCAAACACTCAAAGGTGTTTGAGCTCATGAAGTTTAACTGTATTTGATATTTTATTTTAACCATTGTCCTGCTGAATACATTTATTTAGCCATACCAATTGCTGGATATCAACCAATCAAATTACTTGTTTCAATATATTTGTTCAATTCACAAACTACATGACAAATAGTGTAGATCCTGATCAGAAGGCTTCTTCAGAGGCCATCTGATCTGGATCTACACTGTTTGCAAAGGTAGGGTTTGTAGTATTCAGCAGGAAAAGAGTTAAAACTCTACATAGCATACAAACTAACTCAACTATACAGCTTTCGACAATGTCACGCTACCTTGTGTGATCACTCCAGTACACTCTTTCCTTCAGGTCATCATAGGTCAAGGCCACATAATTACTACCAATATCTCCATGGTGAAGAACAACTGGTTTCACATCTGTGTCAGGGTCAAGGCTGATCATATTTATGGTTGTCATGTCAGCATATAGTAGGAAATTAGAAGGTCCTGAAAGGTCAATGGTGAAGGTCATAATGTGAAAAACATCTCAGTGGTGAAGAACAGCTGATCAAACAACAACAACAACAACAACAAAAACAGGGCCCCCTCCCATCAAGGCTTGAAAAAATAGAGGCGGCTGCATGGTGCTTCCATGCAGAGCTGAAACCGACCACACATGAGTACTAGTAAACCGCTTAGAAGGTGTTAGCTTGCTCAGGCAAAGTGCTGCAAGTCAGACCGTCCATGCATACAAGCTCTATTGGTTTTATTGGGCGGTGGGGCTTGAGATGTCATTCCATCTCAATGTCAGGTTAAAGTCTCACAAAATTGGAAGCAATGTCGCCAAAATGACCTAAATAGTGTTGAGAGGGATACTAAACCTCAATCAAACAAATAAACAATCAAAACAGATCATATAAAAGGTTTAATAATGTTATTAATATTATTACAATGTGCAATCAAATCTTTAAATATCAAGGACATGTTCTGCCTTTCCTCAAAATACACCACAACTTCTTTATGACACTATTTTTGGGGTCCATAGCAGGAACCGTGTTAGTTAAATTACCATGTAATCCAAATATAAATGTATAGATTATATAGAAAAATGATCATTTATGTACATTTTTTAAATATAAAGCCCATATCTACTGGCTCCTGCTCTGAGAAGAACTCCGCAGATTATCAGCAACGTTTCAGTATCAACTGTTTTATAAGCAGGTAAAACCCTTAACTATTAGAACCAACTCTGATAAGAAATCCCCAGGTTATCATCAACTTTTCAGTATCACTTGTTTTTTGAGCAGGTAAAGCCCTTAACCATTAGATCCTGCTCTGAGAAGAAATCCCAGGTTATCAGCAACTTTTCAGTATCAGTTGTTATTTTTTTTGAGCAGGTAAAGCCCTTAACCATTGGATCCTGCTCTGAGAAGAAATCCCCAGGTTATCAGCAACTTTTCAGTATCATTTGTTTTCTCTGAGCAGGTAAAGCCTTTAACCATTGGATCCTACTCTGAGAAGAAATCCCCAGGTTATCAGCAACTAATCAGTATCAGTTGTTCTATGAGCAGGTAAAGCCCTTAACTATTTGGATCCAGCTCTGAGAAGAAATCCCCAGGTTATCAGCACATTTTCAGTATCAGTTGTTCTATGAGCAGGTAAAGCCCTTAACTA
Organism: Lucinisca nassula; assembly: GCA_963580285.1. NCBI lineage: Eukaryota > Metazoa > Mollusca > Bivalvia > Lucinida > Lucinidae > Lucinisca > Lucinisca nassula. The sequence continues at coordinate 88,674,530 of OY757017.1, forward strand.
TTTGGATCCAGCTCTGAGAAGAAAGCCCATCCCCAGGCTATCAGCAACTTTTATGTATCAGTTGTTCTATGAGCAGGTAAATCCCTAAACCATTGAATCCTGCTCTGAGAAGAAAACCCCAGGTTATCAGCAACTTTTCAGTATCATTTGTTTTATAACAGGTAAAGTCCTTAACTACTGGATCCTTTCTGACAAGAAATCCCCAGGTTATCAGTAACTTTTCAGTATTATTTGTTTTCTGAGCTGGTAAAGTCCTTAACTACTGGATCCTTTCTGACAAGAAATCCCCAGGTTATCAGTAACTTTTCAGTATCATTTGTTTTCTGAGCAAGTAAAGTCCTTAACTATTGGCGCATGCTCTGAGAAGAAATCCCCAGGTTATCAGCTACTTTCTAGTATCATTTGTTTTCTGAGCAGGTAAAGCCATTAACTATTGAATCCTAATCCACACCTTATAGGCAACTTTTCCGTTTCATTTGTTTTATGAGCAGGTAGAGCTCTTAAATATTGTCTTCTGATCTGAGAAGAAATCCTAGGGTTATCAGTAACTTCTTAATATCATTTGTATTTTGAGCAAGTAAGCTGTTAACTATTGGATCCAGCTCTGAGAAGAAATCCTAAGGTCATAAGTAACTTTTCAGGATCATTTGTTTAATGAGCAGGTAAATCCCTTAACTATTGGCTCCTGCTCTGAGAAGTAATCCCCAGGTTGGCAGTAACTTTTCAGAATCATTTATATTATGGGCAGGTAAAGCCCTTAACTATTGTCTTCTGCTCTGAGAAGAAATTCCCAGGTTATTAGCAACTTTTCAGTATCATTTGTTTTCTGAGCAGGTAAAGTCCTTAACTATTGGCTCCTGCTCTGAGAAGAAATCCCCAGGTTATTAGCAACTTTTCAGTATCATTTGTTTTCTGAGCAGGTAAAGCTCTTAACTATTGGCTCCTGCTCTGAGAAGAAATCCCCAGGTTATTAGCAACTTTTCAGTATCATTTGTTTTCTGAGCAGGTAAAGCTCTTAACTATTGGCTCCTGCTCTGAGAAGAAACATGTCAGTAGCAACATGTCAGTATCATTTGTTTTATGAGCAGGTAAAGCCCTTAAGTATTGGGACCAACACTGAAAAGAATTCCCCAGATTATCAGCAACTTTCCTGTATCATTTGTTTAATGAGCGGGTGCAGCCTTTAACTATTGGATTCTGCTCTGAGAAGATAATCCTAAGGTCATCAGTAACTTTTCAGGATCATTTGTTTAATGAGCGGGTAAAGCCCTTAACAACTGTCTTCTGCTCTGAGAAGAAATCCCCAGGTTTTTAGCAACATTTCAGTGTCATTTGTTTTCTGAGCAGGTAAAGCCATTTACTATTGGCTCCTGCTCAGAGAAGAAATCCACAGGTTATGAGCAACTTTTCAGTATCATTTGTTTTCTGAGCAGGTTAAGGGTTAGCAGTAACTTTTCAGTATCATTTGTATTATGAGCAGGTCAAGCCCTTAACTACTGGATCTCGTTTTTAGATGAAATACCCAGTTTATCACAAACTTTTCAGTATCATTTGTTTCATGAGTAGGTAAATCCCTTGACTATTGGATCCTGCCCTGAGAAGATACCACAAGTTATCAGCAACTTCTTAGTATCATTTGAGCAGATAAAGCCCTTAACTATTGACTCCTGTCTGACAAGAAATCCCCAGGTTATCAGCAACTTTTCAGTACATAGGACCCGCATTAAAATGGCAGTATTTGTTCCCTATTATTGCGCCATTATAATGAATTTGCCATTATAAAGAATCCCAGTTACGAGTATGATAGGTAATAAAAGGTCTTTTCCACAGCATTTCTCCAAGAAACAAATGTTATAGACATTTATTAGAATCGCCTCACCAAGGCAATTCTAACAAATGTCTATAATACGGTGAGGTGATTCTAACAAATGCCTATAACATTTGTTTCTTGGAGTATATAGACAATTGTTAGTATGGCCTCACCGAGGCGATTCTAACAAATATCTATAATACGGAGAGGCGATTCTAACAAATGTCTATAACATTTGTTTCTTGGAGTATTAAACAATAAGAATCTTTCATGACTACGGATTCGATCTGTGCATTTCCAACCTGAGGGAAGCCCACGCTGTTCAGAATCGAGACTTAGACTTGAGCTAGGAATTCATTCCAATGAAATTGTCGTTATAACGAGTTTTGCCGTTATAACGAGTATCAGTATAAAGAGGGGTGACTGTACCATTTGCTTATGAGCCTTTTTATCAGATTAGACTTATACTAGCCTAAATAGGTCTCTGTTAGTATTGTAAGAAAATTATATGCTCCTATGGCAGGACTAATCTTGTTCCCATAGCCTCTGCCATGCTTTATGGTAAGACTTACGAGCACATGTCTTTTCATCCCGTTGTAAAATGTCTGCAGAGCCGTCATAACACAAGCAGCGGTAGGCTGCCATCTTGTTCCATGGTAGAAGGACACAGCCCTCTTCACACCCACTGTCATAGCAATCACTCTCGGAGTAATCTGAAAGAGATTCCAGTAGTAACAAGAGCTGTCATTAGACTGGGTAGCTTGCCTGCTGATCTTCTGTCTTTAAAGCATAACATTTCTAAGTACTTGACCTTAAGGCGATGGATAAGATGGAGCAGTGGTGGGAAGTGCTTGATGTAACTTTGGACCAATACCAGTATCTATGATCACGATAAAGAATAAACTAAACCCTTTACATGCTAAAGCACATTTAGCAACATTTTCAAAGTATGTGTATTTTTTTTTTTTTTTGTTACTTTACAGTGAAAATAAGGCTTGATATTGCATGTGAATCATCTGTCAGTCCATTTCATAATTTAGGGGTGTCTGGTTGTGTTTTCTTCAAAATTTATATGGAAAATAGCGGAACTATTTGCAAACAGTGTAGGCCCTGATCAGACGCCATGTTCTACGGTGTCTGATCTGGGCCTGCACTGTTTGCTAATTACCTGTTTAGGGAGTTTCCAGTACGAAATTGGTTAAGGTAGATCACGCATTTGTTTTCTGTTATTTGAATAGACTCTTGAAAAGGAACTCTCATAATGGGTTGATACTCTAATGGCCCAGTCAATACTACTGAGGTCATGTTAAGCCAGTCAATTATTTAACTACCCTTCCTGGGCAGGCATAAGCCATTAACCAGTAAAGTTCACATTCTTTTGTCAGAAACTCACAACTGCCCTTCTTGAATCAGTGGAAAGGAGAGAATAACCTCAGCAAAGATTTCCACGAAGAGATGTCGGAGATGGAACCCACAACCTCTTTATCACCAGTCATACACCTATCAGAACGAGCTACGGAGGCCGGCCCAAACACTACTAGGCTAGGTTGACCACACACTGGATACATCACGTTAACCCATAGTATGCTTGTGGGCTCTTCCATTGTTATATAATGGACACGTCCATTCGTCATATAAGGGGTGTCAGGCATATTTTTCATTTTTATTCTATTTTTGATGGAAAATTCTGTTAGCAAATAGTGAAAGCCCTGATCAGACGCCACATTCTGCGGCGTCTAATCTGGGCCTGCACTGTTTGCTAAGGTACCACTTTAGGGGTTTCCGGCATACAATGGGTTAACAACTCTGTGTAATGAACACCCCTCTAAACGCCATACAGAAGTGGGGTTTAGAGGGGTTTTCAATATTTTCCTAATTTTTGCTCCAAGACATAGGTTGTGGGTACTCGTTAGAATCGCCTCAATGAGTGTATGAATGTAAATAAGAAAAGTATCATAGATTCTCATCAGAAAAGTAAACATTTTGTGGTTATGAAGGAATACACTATGCCACATACCCCATTATTTAGTCACAAAGTCATCTTAACAAGTCCGTGTGATTTACTCTTGTAAAACCTCATTTTATTTAGGGAAAAGTGAAGTCTACAAAAGTAAAAAAAAAAAAATTCTTTTTTTTTATTTATTTATTTCTGTTTCTAAACAAATACTGTGGGCACTCAACAGAACTGCCTTGAATTTATGAGGTGGTTCTAACAAGTACCAACAATCTACTTTTGGTGCAAATATGAGGCTAATAGCAGAAATTCTCATCTAAAAGGGCTATTTTTAAAAAGTGGGCAATGAAAAGACAAAATTATATTGCATGAGCATGTTATAAAAGGTTTGGCTGTATATGAATTACCAATCACTGCAGACGACACACTGTAAGCTAGTCCTAGTGGTCTCCCCTCTATCAACATCTGCTGTCTGACTGTACCATTGTCAGCTATAAGACAGTTCTCTATAGGATCTACATAGAACACTCTATCATGACTCGCAGCAATGGACTGGGATACCTGGAAAAATAAATAAGGGGTTAAAATTAGAGTTTGTCTGTTGTCCTGGACCAGCTACAGAATGCTTTGCTTTTTGTGATAAGACTTGAATAGTAAGATATCATTAAATACCAGCATCTGGTTTTTCAAAGCCTCTTAAGCTTAACAAGCTTGATAGTGGTCATATTGTTAACTGTTCTAGCAAGAACAATGCCTAAACTTTTGGTATTTTTGCTGAAAAAAATATGAATCTACAATCTACCATATACAAAAATACACAGCATACAGAGTCTGAGTGTTAAACTAATAGCAATCGATCGCGCTTTCCTCATAAAACTTGAAAAACAGCAGATGACATTCTGAAATATTTTTCTTATTTTTCTCTGACAGAGAACAGAATTTGGCATTTCATGCATGCCTAATACTCTGGTATTTTTGCTCGAAAAATTGGGAGTAGCTTTTACAATTGCAATGCTAGTGCAGAGGTTGACTTAACTCTTGTTAGTCTACTGCATTGATCCTTGGGACAGATAGGCCTAAGCAAACAGTGCAGACCCAGATCATACTGCTCCTGAAGGAACAGTCTGATCTTCAGGAACAGTCTGATCAGGGTCTACACTGTTTGCCATTCCATTTGCACTTTTTGGACTCCTTGCTCAATCCGGAAACAAATTAGTTCGAATTTTGGAGAATTACAGTAAGTGCTCAAGGTGTCCGATTTTTTAGGATTTTTAAGGTATTTTCTCTCAAATTATAGCCAAACTTCAATGGCTCAAACACCTTTGGGACAATGGAAATTTGTTTGAATTATGGGTAGTTTGAGCCACTGAGCATTAATCTTGGCTTTTTAGAAATGAAAGAATGCACTTTGTTGCATGGGTGTGTAATCATAATGCCTAGAATTTTCTGTGGTGCTTAACCAATAAAATGCCAATCACGACAATTGTCGTCTGCTTTGTCGTCTGCCGGTTACTTTAAGTTATTGATGCAAAAAGTGTGGACCCAGATCAGACTGCTCCTCTAGGAGCTGTCTGATCTGGGTCCACACTGTTTGCCTGAATGCACAAATATTTTTAAAAAGTTTGCAAAAAGATTCAGCAGAAAAACATAAGCAGACGACATTTTCAGATGTAGTTTTTCTCAGTGGCTTATGGGTTAAAGGGGTCACGTTAACTGAGGTTTGCCATAGTTTTACCTCATCCATTAGCTTTGCTTCTTCAACAGCACCATCTGCTGTATTGTATGTCACCATCACACTCCCTCCCAATTCAACATCTATTCCAGAGAAATAGAGAGACCCCTCAGACACTGCTACTCCTGACAGTACTCCAGTCTCTTTGATTGTGACAGGATTTTGTCCATCAAGCTCCGTCCGAATTATTTTGGGATGTTTCCCTGCTTCTGATATATAGAGGTATCTGAAATTGAAAACAATCAGGCTTTTTACAGGGAATGGATACACCTTCAGGGGAGGCAACTCCTCTAAATGTATTTTTATCTCCTAGTAAATAGGGGTCAACTCTTAAAAGAAAGAATTTGCTCCTAAGGAGCAAAGAGTTGACCCCTTTTTCTGTGGAACAGGGCTTATAGAAAAACAAACAGGAAGTTCCGAAAGTTGTCTCCCTTTGAAAAATGTGGAAAAAATCTGCCAGGTGTTCCCATTCCCCTTAAGGTGCAGACTGATAACTTCAGTCAATGAGCAGAAATTTATGTCGACTCTTGTTATCTCCGGCTGCAAGGTACCTTATAAAAGAGTTAAAAGTGATCAGTATTTTTAGACAACCAAACTGTGACATCATAGACATGTCAAAGCAATCTATATGCCCTTAGAGTCGGGAAGGAACATGCATAGTTTTATTCTGTATATTAAATGTGGTGTTTATTAAATAAAAAACATGTCATTACAATAACACCTCCCGTATGACATAGTGCATTTTTTTCACATCTCTGAAAATTGCACGAAACCTTCAAAACTAATATGCAATATGGCTACTATTGACACCCACTTTATGCCCTCGTATCTAATGCATAACAAAAACATAAGAGATATTTTCACAAATGAAAGAACATGATATCCTCTACATGTGAAAAACTAGACAAAAGTGCCCAGTGGGGCACGTATACCCCCGGCCAGTGCCATCACCTCAGCTGAAACAAGAACTACAAAGGGAAATAACTCTAAAAGGCCTGACCCCTTGGCCCTTATTTTCTTTCCCACAATACAACTAGTCATACTGATCATGTGTGCAAAATTTCAAGTTTCTATGTGAAGCAGTTCCTGAGATATCTTTGACACAAAATAATTGTTTACGGACAGACAGACAGACAGACGGAAAAGACAAAAACTATATACCCCCATTGCATACTTCGTATGCCGGGGGTATAATAACAACACAAAGTTATTTTCACAGTAGCAAGCTGGAACTACTTTTTGTTTGTAATTTTCACTGGAACAAGCTGTTACCCCATTTCGCCTAAAACTGTACAAAATAAAACAAAAATTTATCTTTTTTCAGTCAATATTAAAAATACATGTTTTTTATCTCATAGAATTTTCATGAGTTCTTCTTACTGGTAAAAAATTCTGATGTTTCAACACACAAGATAAAATATGTATGGTATTCACTTCAAAAAAGTAAATATCTTCTAGATATTCTTGCAATTTACTTACTAATGGACTTACATAAGAATTTTGAGAGTACCCCCTTGAGTGTCTCAATATTATACATACCTATTATTTAAGTCTATTGCTAAAGCAACTGGACTTCCAACTTCATGCAACAGTGTTTTCCTCTTTTTTAAGCTGATCTCAACAAACTCTACCCTGTGCCAGGTATAAATAGTCCCATCCAGACTGGGGCCAGAATGTCCAACATTTGTAAAATAAAGTCTTCCTCTCAACCAGTCAAAGGCCATCCCTAGATATAAAATTTAAACCAATCAACTAATACATTATGGTTTCTGGTGAAAGAATGTGCACCATACTGGTGAACCTCTTATCTATACACATGCCCAGGAAAAGTGTTGCCAGGTAAACTAACTGGCTTGATATAAAAGTGTTGACTGGGCCGTAAAATTCAAAACAACCAAACAAACTCATATATGACAAATGGAATCTTCAACATTATAATTCTGGAAAGGTCCATTTCCAATATAAGGGGTCTCTTTTTATGCTATTTTTTGTAAGTTTTACAATACATGTAATTCCCATATTTTTAGCAAACAGTGTATCTCTTAGATCAAATGCCGCTCTGATCTGGATCTAAACTGTTTGACAATTTTGCTTTAGTGGGCTGCTTGCTATTTTTGGATATTGATAGTTTTTTTCTTTTTGACAAAAACATAAAATGAGCAAACACATAAGGGAAAGGGGAGCTAACCTTTCACTGTTTTCCATTCACATGTACCAGTGCAGCCATTCTCAGACTCTTTGTCTGAAGCTAAGTCTCGGCCTCCACTGCATGTGAGTGGACCGTGAAGATTCTGCTGAGACTATACATATCATCACGAAAATACGCCTATATAAATTTGAACCCCTTAAACCCCACTTTTATACAGTAGAACTGGGGTTTGCAGGGGTATACAATACTTTTCTTATTTCTGGTCAGAAGCTTAGATTGTGGGTACTTGTTAGAACCGCCTCGCCAAGGCGGTTCTAACGAGTATCCACAATCTATGCTTTGAGTAGAAATAAGAACAAGAGGGCAAAATGGCCCTATATTGCTCACCTGTGTACCAGAAAATCATTAATGATGTTTTAAGAATGCCCATCGGGGCTTGAAGAAATAGACTGGGCTACATGGTGCTTCTATGCAGAGCTGGAACCAACCACACATGAGTACTGGTAAACAGGTTCTAAGCCTGCCCATGAAAAGTGGTGCCAGTTGGACCGTCCATGCACAATGACCCTACTGACCTTCTTATTGACCAGACATGACCCATATTCGAAATTAACCGAGACATGGTCAAATGATCATTTTGAGCAAGCTTGATGATGATCGGACCAAAACTGTGGCCTCAAGCGTGTTCAGAGGGTTTTTCTATGATTTTACCTACTGACCTACTTTTTGACCAGACATGACCCATATTCGAACTTGACTGAGATATTGTCAAGATGATCATTCTGGGCAAGTTCGATGATGATCGGACCAAAACTGTGGCCTCTAGTGTGTTCACAAGGTTTTTCTATGATTTGACCTACAAACCTACTTTATGACCCGTCATGACCCATATTCGAACTTGACCAAGATATTGTCAAGATGATCATTCTGGGCAAGTTTTATGATGATCGAACCTTAACTGTGGCCTCTAGTGTGTTCAGAAGGTTTTTCTATGATTTGACCTACTGACCTACTTTTTGACCGACATAACCCATATTCGAACTTGACCGAGATATTGTCAAGACTATCATTCTGAGCAAGTTTGATGATGATCGGACCAAAACTGTGGCCTCTAGTGTGTTCACAAGGTTTTTCTATGATTTGGCCTACCAACCTACATTGTTACCCGACATGACCCTTATTTGAACGTGACCAAGATATTATCAACATGCTCATTTTGAGCAAGTTTGATGATGATTGGACCAAACCTGTGGCCTCTAGTGTGTTCACAAGGTTTTTCTATGATTTGACCTACTGACCTACTTTATGACCCCACATGACCCGTATTAGAACTTGACCGAGATATTGTCAAGATGATCATTCTGGGCAAGTTTTATGATGATCGAACCTAAACTGTGGCCTCTAGTGTGTTCAGAAGGTTTTTCTCTGATTTGACCTACTGACCTACTTTTTGATCCAACATGACCCATATTCAAACTTGACTGAGACATTGTCAAGATGATCATTCTGGGCAATTTTGATGATGATTGGACCAAAACTGTGGCCTCTAGTGTATTCACAAGGTTTTTCTATGATTTGACCTACCAACCTACATTGTGACCCGACATGACCCATATTCGAACGTGACCAAGATATTGTCAAGATGCTCATTCTGAGCAAGTTTGATGATGATTGGACCAAACCTGTGGCCTCTAGTGTGTTCAGAAGGTTTTTCTATGATTTGACCTACTGACCTACTTTTTGACCCGACAACACCCATATTCGAAGTTGAGATATTGTCAAGGTGATCATTCTGGGCAAGTTTGATGATGATCGGACCAAAACCGTGGCCTCTAGTGTGTTCACAAGGTTTTTCTCTGATTTGACATACTGACCTACTTTTTGACCCGAAATGACTCATATTTGAACTTGACCGAGATATTGTCAAGATAATCATTCTGAGCAAGTTTGATGATTATCGGACCAAAACTGTGGCCTCTAGTGTATTCACAAGGTTTTTCTATAATTTGACTTACTGACCTACTTTGTGGCCTGACATGTCCCATATTCGAACTTGTCCCAGATATTGTCAAGATGATCATTCTGAGCAAGATTGATGATGATCGGACCAAAACTGTGGCCCCTAGAGTGTTCACAAGGTTTTTCTATGATTTGACCTACTGACCTACTTTTTGACCTGGCATAACCCATATTCGAACTTGACCAAGTTATTGTCAAGATGATCATTCTGAGCAAGTTTGATGGCGATCGGCCCAAAACTTTGGCCTCTAGAGTGTTCGCAAGGTTTTTCTTTGATTTGACCTACTGACCTACTTTTTGACCTGCCATGACCTACCAACCTACATTGTGACCCGACATGACCCATATTCGAACGTGACCAAGATATTATCAAGATGCTCATTCTGAGCAAGTCTGATGATGATTGGACGAAACCTGTGGCCTCTAGTGTGTTCAGAAGTTTTTTCTATGATTTGACCTACTGACCTACTTTTTGACCCAACAACACCCATATTCGACGTTGACTGAGATATTGTCAAGATGATCATTCTGGGCAAGTTTGATGATGATCGGACCAAAAACGTGGCCTCTAGTGTGTTCACAAGGTTTTTCTCTGATTTGACATACTGGCCTACTTTTTGACCCGACATGACTCATATTCCAACTTGACCGAGATATTGTCAAGATAATCATTCTGAGCAAGTTTGATGATTATCAGACCAAAACTGTGGCCTCTAGTGTATTCACAAGGTTTTTCTATGATTTGACCTACTGACCTACTTTTTGACCGACATGACCCATGTTCGAACTTGTCCCAGATATTGTCAAGGCAATCATTCTGAGCAAGATTGATGACGATCAGACCAAAACTGTGGTCCGTAGAGTGTTCACAAGGTTTTTCTATGATTTGACCTACTTTTTGACCCGTCATAACCCATATTCGAACTTGACCGAGTTATTGTCAAGATGATCATTCTGAGCAAGTTTGATGGCGATCGGCCCAAAACTTTGGCCTCCAGAGTGTTCTCAAGGTTTTTCTTTGATTTGACCTACTGACCTACTTTTTGACCTGCCATGACCCATATTCGAACTTGACCAAGAAATTGTCATGATTATCATTCTGACCAAGTTTGATGATGATTGGCCCAAAACTGTGACCTCTAGTATGTTCACAAGAAAAGTTTACGGACGCACTGACGCACGACGGACAAAAAGTGATCCCAAAAGCTCACCTTGTCACTACGTGACAGGTGAGCTAAAAATATCGAAATTTTTCATCTGAAAATTTTTACATTTTTCTGTGGTAAAATTTACAATTTGTATAGGCATGTTTTGGTAATGTGCAAAAGCTCGCATGACTACAGTCTACTATGAGATAAAACCTTTTTTGCCAATTGGGAATAACAAAGGTGAAGATCAACCTGCACATCACTGAAGTGCTCGCAGGTTGGATTTTTTTTTTTTTTAGTTTTAGTTTTACGTCCCACCAACAGCTAAGGTCATACGGAGACGGGACCTCGGTTTAAAGACTCATCCGAAAGTCTGGAGAAGTCCGGGATCAATCCTGCGATCCCTGGTTTACAAGGCGAGTAGCGTAACCACTGCACCACGGAGGCTTCTAAGCAGGTTGGATTGTACGATACTATGTTTCTTTATCTAAAATTTTAAGACATTTGCTTATTGGTGTAGCTCCAAATTCTGGTTTGTGTCACCTGGTTGCAAATTCTAAAGGTTATTTTTTGAGAAGGCATTCACTTAACCGTATTTGTACCAAATGGAATCTTCCTCCTTATATATAGCAGGAGTCCATTTCAAAATTTGGGGGTGTCTGGTTGTGTTTTCTTCAAAATCTATTTGTAAACTGGTTGAACGGTTTGCAAACAGCGTAGGCCCAGATCAGATGCCGCATTCTGCGGCGTCTGATCTGGGCCTGCACTGTTTGCCTACTACCCGTTTTGGGGTTTCTGGTACTAAATGGTTTAATGTCTGACCTCCTATGTTTCTGAAAGGTAGATTGTTGGTTCTAAATACAGTCCAACCTGTATTAAGCAAGCGCCTATGGGAAAATCAGAAAGTGCTTGCTTAAGACAGGTGCTTGCTTAAGACAGGTGAATTTTAATGCATTTTCCGTTTTCAGGAACTGAAAACCTGCTTGCTTAAGACAGGTTGCTTGCTTAATAGAGATGGCCACTAAGACAAGTTTTACTGTGGTTACAAATACAGGTGAACTTCGGTGGCTCGAACTCCAATAGCTCATTTACCATGGATAAGTCAAACCCTTTCAAGAATCCCTAGGAAATTCCTCTAAACACGAAATAGTAAGGGACAATTATGGGAGATTTTCTTTTTATCTTGCAAATGTATGTTAAGTGTACTTATTAGAATCACCTTGATGAGGCAATTCTAATGAGTACACACAACATACATCTATACATGTTTTAAGAACACTAAACAGATGGCTCAAAATTATCTTCAGTATGCCTCCTGGTATGGCACTAATGCACTAATCGCAACCTTTTTAGTGGCTTGAACTATCACTGTCTTGAACAAATGCTCATAGTCCCAAAGGGGTTAGATCCATCGAAGTTTGACCGCACATGAAAAGGTTACAGTCCTTGTTACATTTACAAAGATGTGCACTTGCAACGGGTCAGTAACTGGGTTAGGTCAGTTAAATATTGAACAACCCTTGTAATTAACTTTTGGAAGCTTTGATGTTATTCAAGCTGCATGATGAAGACACCAATTTTGTGTTTCACAGTCTGTTCAAAATTTAAGCTGATGAAATGACCAGTAAACCAAAATATTCTTGAAGTCCTTTCAGAACATACTACAGTGAAATTCTGCTATTAAGACCAGCAAAAATTAGGACTAATTTTCCTTTTAAAAGCACATTTAAAAGATTTCAGTTCTTATTTCTTTGCTATTTCTACATGTGGTGTCCACTAGTAAGGGACCACTTTTGGAACCCAACGGCCACTTTTGAACAGACCACCTTTGGAACTGTTCAAAAGTGGTCTTAAAGACCACTTTTGAACAGTCCAAAAGGTGCTCTTAACATAGGAATGTAACTGTATTTTTTGTAATAAACCAACAACATATTAGCTTCTGACACCATGTCAGTTTTGTGAACTTCTGACACCATGTAAAAGGCACTGAAAGTTTACCTTGTACAGTTCCAACACCATCACTGCTGTTTAGGAAGACACGTTTATGTGTGCCATCAAGATGTATACTGTAGATTTTCTTCTCACTCACATCACTCCAGTAAACAACCTAGAAAAAAATCAAAGCACTGACAGCACTGGTGGGTCGAGTGTCTCTGTGTCTAGACTTATAAATTGGTCCTGAACAGGGATTTAGACTGTTTCATTTAAATTTCTGGGGCCAGTTGTTAAAAACTAACAATGTTGTTAGTTAACATATCGTTAAAACTTTGATCATTTATTATGGCAAATATGCTATTTTTTTGCTGAAAAAAAAAATGTGAGCAGCTTTAGCAAATGCAAAAGCTACTCACATTTTTTCAGCAAAGATACCAAAATTTTAAATTTTAAACTTTCTAGAACAGTTAACAATATGACCACTAACGAGCTTGTTAAGCTAATGATGCATTGAACAACTGGCCCCTGTACCTTAAGCAAACAGTGTTGACCCTGATCAGAGGCTGCATAATGTGACAGCTGATCTGGATCTAAACTGTTTGCCAATGTCCCAGTCCACAAGCCCAGTCCAGATCTTACTTTTTACACAACCTTCTGACATCACTAGAAGAAGACTAGCACTGCTATAAATAACCGGTACCTGGATTTTGTACATGGTCAGTGATAGTCACGTGCACAATAGCTGTCTTCCCACTGTAATCTATGCAGTATTGTGGTCTGGCAGTTTGGCAGCTATGCCAACTTTTGTGAGACAATGGCACAGGAAAACAGAACAGACCAAAATCATGAAAAAGCAGTCTGATCTGGATCAGAACTGTTATCTATTTAGCTAAGACTTTAGAGACAGTGACAATTACACATCATGGAATTATATCACTAAGTGCACATTTGACGTTTTTTAAGAAAAATCTGCAACAGCCTAAGCGTCCATTGCAAAATTTGGTTCTTTTCATCCTTTTCATCCTTTCACTGAGGCCAAGAAAATTTATGTACAATGCCCAATCATAAGTTTGCTGTCCAAAATTTTACTGCATCTGAGGGTAAAGATACCCTTTGAGGGGACAAGACTCATTCAAAAATATTTTTGTTTCCCTCTCATTATGGGTGTTTGTTTGTTTGAACTGAGGTTTACGTCCCTGTCAACACTATTTTGGTCATTTTGGAGACGTTGCTTCCAATTTTGTGGGACTTTTACCTAATGTTGATGTGAAATGACATCTCAAGCCTTGCCACCCAAACAAACCAAAAGCGTTTATATGTAGGGACAGGGTCCGACTTGCACAACTTTGCCTGGGCAGGCTTAGATACCAGTACTCATGCGCAGTCAGTTTCAGCTCTGCGTGGAAGCATCATGCAGCCCATTGTATTTTTCTGAGTCCAGATGGGTGGGGGCCCCCATTTTGGGTGTACTCTGAAGGGAAAGAATTTGCTCCACAGGAAAAAAAAATCCCTTTCAGAGTACAGCCCTTAATCAGAGGGGCTAAATTTATATGAAAGCGAACAGGAAGTCCAAAGTTTGTCTTCCTTGAAAAAATAAATGGTAGAAGATAGGCTTAAAGTATATATTTTTCTTAACCCTTATCCCATTGAATAAATTAATTTTGACACACCCATTTCTGACTATCAGCCAATCAAATTACTTGATATAATGTATTGCTTAAATTCACAAAGGTGCATGACAAAGAAGCCATCTGATCTTGGTCTTGACTGTTTGCATAGGTATGGGTTGTCGTGTTCAGGTGGGATAAGGGTTAAGGTACAAACCTGGTTTACAGGGTCAAAGGTCACAGCAGCAGGTTTTGTTGATTTACCGACCAATGAGAAGCCAGTGTCTGCACCATTATCAAGGGAGAGAAATCCCACTTCTCCATATTGCTGTAGTGTGACAAACAACATGTGGCTGGAAACTGGAATATATAAAGTTTTATTACATGTAATATCTGACAATGGAGTTTGACCTAGTTGTTCAAAATCTTGTTAACTTGTTACTGGTTACCAGCAAGCTCATACTGAGACATCTTTGCCCTAGTTTAACTTCATTGGTCAGTGATAATCAAATGGACAGCAGCAGTAAAGCCTGCTGTACTATTGTTGACCTTGGGTCAATTACAGGCAATGAATTATCTCTCTCTGCAAAATAAGGAACTTTTTTATTAAAAAGAACATTCTTGGTTCTTATAGTATGTTTGAGAAATCCAGTCTACATGCATTTTCTAAGAAATGAAAGCTTAATCCATAAAATGCCGATCACGACAATTGTCGTCTGTTTTGTCGTCTGCAAGTTACTTTAAAAGTCTTTTTGGCAAAGTTTGCCTATATGGAAAAGTATTCTCAAAAAGTTTGCAACAACATTCAGCAGACAACATTTTCAGATGTACTTTTTCTCGGCGTCTTAACAGTTAATTTTGCTACATACCTTGACAAGTTTTGCCATCTTCAGCCAATGACAGCCCGCCAAATGTTGGACAACTACAGGTGAACTCTTGTCCTTTGGAGGGAAGACACAAGTGGGAACAGCCACCATTATTACCTTCACCACAAGGGTGGTGTCCTAAAAAAGAAATTGTTGTCTAATTTTAAAGCAATTTCTTTATCACATCTTAGCCCATTGTATGCAGGAAACCCCTAAAGGGGTACCTTGGCAAACAGCGCAAGCCCAGATCAGACGCCGCATGATGCAGCGTCTGATCAGGGCCTGCACTATTTGCTAACAATTTTCCGTAAAAAAATAGAATAAAAAAGAAAAACAAGAGGCTCAATGAGCCTAACCGCTCACCTGAGGAACATTTTAGTTAGCCGTTTGTCTCATGGTCTTTGAGCATAATTTTTTTTGAAGTTCTTCCTAATGGGACAAGGCATAGTCAATTTGGACCCTAGGGGCATGTTTGGTAGGACTAATGTAGGGGACCAATTGACATTGCTACATGCTTATAGGTAAGCTCTTGGCCTAGAGGTTTCAGAGAAGAAGATTTTTGAAGTTTTTTTTTTCATTAAAAGTCTATGGGGGCTAAGGGGTCCCTGGCCAGTTTAGACCCCAGGGGCATGATTGTCACAATTTACGTAGGGGACCACTTGACATTGCAACATGCTTAATATGTAAGCTCTGGGCCTAGTGGTTTCAGAGAAGCAAATTTTTTAAGTTTTTCCCACTGTAAGCCTATGGGAGCTATATGTTGCCATGGCAACACCAGTTTCAATCCGAACTACCCCAAAACATACTGCACCTTCTCCCCAACCGGATAATGCTTCTCATGAAATTTAATCATGATTGGCCAAGTGGATTTAAAGATATACTTATTTGAAAATGTGAAGAGACGCCGGACCATCCGCATACTAATACCTCACATGATTCTTCGGCTCAAGTGAGCTAATAATACTAGCGGTTTCAGAGAAGAAGATTTTTTAAACTTTTTTCCCATTATAAATCTATGGGGGCTAAGGGGCCCCAGGGCGTGGCCAGTCTAGATCCCAGGGGTATGATTGGCATAATTTATGTAAAGGACCAGTATACATTGCTACATGCTTAATATGTAAGCTCTGGGCCTAGTGGTTTCAGAGAAGAAGATTTTTTAAGCTTTTTTTCCATTATAAGTCTATGGGGGCTAAGGGGCCCTGGGCGTGGCCAGTTTAGACCCCAGGGGCATGATTGGAACAATTTATGTAGAGGACCACTTGACATTGCTACATGCTTAATATGTAAGCTCTGTGCCTAGCGGTTTCAGAGAAGAATATTTTTAAGCTTTTATTTCCATTATAAGTCTATGGAGGTTAAGTGACCCCGGGGCTTGGCCAGTTTAGACCCCAGGGACATGGTTTGCACAATTTATGTAGGAGATCACTTGACATTGCTACATGCTTCATATGTAAGCTCTGGGCCTAGTGGTTTCAGAGAAGAAGATTTTTTTAGCTTTTTTTCCACTATAAGTTTATGGGGGCTAAGGGCCCCGGGGCGTGGCCAGTTTAGACCCCAGGGGCATGATTGGCACAATTTATGTAGGGGACCACTTGACATTGCTACATGCTTAATATGTTAGCTCTGTGCCTAGCGGTTTCATCGAAGAAGATTTTTAAGCTTTTTCTTCCATTATAAGTCTATGTGGGCTAAGGGGCCCCAGGGCGTGGCCAGTTTAGATCCCAGGGGCATGATTGGCACAATTTACATAGGGGACCACTTGACATTGCTACAAGCTTAATATGTAAGCTCTGGGCCTAGTGATTTCAGAGAAGCAATTTTTTTTTAGCTTTTTTTCCACTATAATTCTATGGGGGCTAAGGGGCCCCAGGGCGTGGCCAGTCTAGATCCCAGGGGCATGATCGACACAATTTACGTAGAGGACCACTTGACATTGCTACATGCTTAATATGTAAGCTCTAGGCCTAGTGGTTTCAGAGAAGAAGATTTTTTTAAGCTTTTTTTCCATTATAAGTCTATGGGGGCTAAGGGGCCCCGGGGCGTGGCCAGTTTAGACCCCAGGGGCATGATTGGCACAATTTATGTAGAGGACCACTTGACATTGCTACATGCTTAATATGTAAGCTCTGTGCCTAGCGGTTTCAGAGAAGAATATTTTTAAGCTTTTATTTCCATTATAAGTCTATGGGGGTTAAGTGACCCCGGGGCGTGGCCAGTTTAGACCCCAGGGGCATGGTTTGCACAATTTATGTAGGGGATCACTTGACATTGCTACATGCTTCATATGTAAGCTCTGGGCCTAGTGGTTTCAGAGAAGAAGATTTTTTTAGCTTTTTTTCCACCATAAGTTTATGGGGGCTAAGGGGCCCCGGGGCGTGGCCAGTTTAGACCCCAGGGGCATGATTGGCACAATTTATGTAGGGGACCACTTGACATTGCTACATGCTTAATATGTAAGCTCTGTGCCTAGCGGTTTCATGGAAGAATACTTTTAAGCTTTTTCTTCCATTATAAGTCTATGTTGGCTAAGGGGCCCCAGGGCGTGGCCAGTTTAGATCCCAGGGGCATGATTGGCATTATTTATGTAGGGGACCACTTGACGTTGCTACATGCTGAATATGTAAGCTCTGGGCCTAGTGGTTTCAGAGAAGAAGATTTTTTAAGCTTTTTTCCATTATAAGTCTATGGGGGCTAAGGGGCCCTGGGCGTGCCCAGTTTAGACCCAAGGGGCATGATTGGCACAATTTATGTAGAGCACTACTTGACATTGCTACATGCTTAATATGTGAGCTCTGTGCCTAGAGGTTTCAGAGAAGAAGATTTTTTAAGCTTTTATTTCCATTATAAGTCTATAGGGGTTAAGGGACCCCAGGGTGTGGCTAGTTTAGACCCAAGGGGCATGATTGGCATAATTTATGTAGGGGACCACTTGACATTGCTACATGCTTCATATGTAAGCTCTGGGCCTAGCGGTTTCAGAGAAGAAGATTTTTTTAGCTTTCTTCCATTATAAGTCTATGGGGGCTAAGGGGCCTCGGGCGTGGCCAGTTTAGACCCCTGGGGCATGATTGGCACAATTTATGTAGAGGACCACTTGACATTGCTACATGCTTAATATGTAAGCTCTGTGCCTAGCGGTTTCAGAGAAGAAGATTTTTTAAGCTTTTATTTCTATGGGGGTTAAGGGACTGCGGGCAGTGGCCAGTTTAGACCCCAGGGGCATGATTGGCACAATTTATGTAGGGGACCACTTGACATTGCTACATGCTTCATATGTAAGCTCTGGGCCTATTGGTTTCAGAGAAGAAGATGTTTTAAGATTTTCCCATTGTAAGTCTATGGGAGCTATATGTTGCCATGGCAACAAGAGTTTCCATCTGATCTGCCCCAAAACATAATGCATCTTTTCCCCCAACCTGATAATGCTTCTCAAGAAATTTAATCATGATTGGCCAACTGGCTTTAAAGATATACTTAGTTGAAAATGTGAACGCACGACGGCCGACGGATCATTGGCATACTAATACCTCACTTGAGCCTTCGGCTCAGGTGAGCTAAAAACAGCCCTAACACACATTATATGACAAATGGACTTGTCCAACATATAGCAATGGAAGAGTCCACTAGCATACAATGGGCTAATGTCTGACGGTTCATTTAGATACCTGTCTGACTGGTGAGTGGCTGGTGAGGAAAAAGTACTTAACAGCATAGAAGGTCTAATCATGCACTGGAAAAATGTGGTTAGGTTAACTGACCAGCTCAGTATTATCTTAATAATGTTGACTGGAACATTAAACTCCAAAACAGATATCTTTATGCCACCTCCAACCAGGGCCAGTCCATCAAATTTTGGACAACTACAGATCAACTCTTGACATCTAGAGGGAAGACACAAGTGGGAATGGCCACTAGTTACCATCATCACAGGGGTGGTGTCCAAGGCAACACACTAACACATTTTTCAGGATATTTTCTATAGGTTTAAACTTTGTTTTATTTGTATCACAACATTTTATACACTTGAATCCCTTATCTTGCTGAATATTCATTTAAGCCACACCAATTTCTGTTTATCAACCAATCAAATTACTTGATGTAATTTATTGCTACAAATTCATAAACTGAATGCCAAACAGTGTAGATCCTGACCAGATGGCTTCTTCAGAAGCCATCTGATCTGGATCTACACTGTTGCAAAGATAGTGGTTGTCGTGAACAGCAAGATAAGGATTAACATGTGCA
Organism: Lucinisca nassula; assembly: GCA_963580285.1. Taxonomy (NCBI): domain Eukaryota; kingdom Metazoa; phylum Mollusca; class Bivalvia; order Lucinida; family Lucinidae; genus Lucinisca; species Lucinisca nassula. Next base: position 88,693,995 of record OY757017.1, read on the forward strand.
CCTCACCCATCTTGACTTGTAGAAATAGACTGGGCTGCCGCACAGACCTGAAACCGACCGAACTTGAGGAGTACTGGTTAACTGCTTTGGTCTAAGCCTACCAAGGAAAAGTGATGTAAATCAGACCGCTCCTTTAACCCTAGCAGTTTCTATGGGCAGAAGGGCTTGAGATGTCATTTCAACTCAATGTCGGGTAAAAGTCCCACAAGATCTGAAGGAACATCTCCAAAATAACCTATATAGTGTTGACAGGGATGTAAAACTTCAACACACAAAAAAAACAACACTTTAACATGTTCCAGGGCAGTATAACAATGCAATGGGATTTTAATTAGATGATAATTTCTTACAAGCAAGTTTAGCCCTTATCCTGCTGAATAAACTTATTTGCCACACTCATTTCAAATGCTTGAAATAGTGTATTCATTCAAATTCACAGACTGAATGACAAACAGTGTAGATCCTGATCAGATGGCTTCTACAGAAGCCATCTGATCTTGATCTACACTGTTTGCAAAGGTAGGGGTTGTCATGAACAGCAGAATATGAGCAGCTTCTTCAGAAGCCATCTGAACTGGATTTACACTGTTAGCAAAGGTAGGGGTCATCGTGGGTCAGCAGGATAAGGGTTAATGCCATAATCATTTGGGGCCATGACAAGGGAAAAGGTGCCTAAGAGCATGGGCACACAGCAAAGCCTAAAATCAGTCTGTAGCCAAACTAAGACAGAATACAGAGGACCCTAATTATAACGACAGTACATCTATTTGTTTCCTAACGATTTACTGCTATAGCATATACAGTTGACTCTCGTTATCTCAACCGGCAAGGGACTGATTACAGTCGAACTTCAATGGCTTGAACAGCTTTGGGACCACGACAATATGTTCGAAACTGGGGTAGTTCGAGCCACTAAGGGTTAATACCAGGAGGCATAATGGGAATATTTTGCGGACTTCTTTTAGGTGTTCTATAATAAAAATGTATGCTGTATGTACTCTTTAGAATCGCCTCATTGAGGCGATTCTAAAGAGTACACACAGCATACACCTGCAAGATGAAAGACGAAAATATGCTAAATTTTCCCCTCACTATTTCTCCAGGGACTCAAGAACGGGTTAGACTCAGCCATGGTAAATGAGCCATCGGTGTTCGAGCCATCAAAGTTCTACTGTATTTTGGTTTGAGACAACAGTAGTTTGGGATAAAAGGAGTTGAAATCTAATAAAATATAGCAAAACTAAAACAACAGTACCCAAAATTTAGTTTGACTTAAGCATTAGTTTGAGATATCAGTGTTTGAGAACGGCCCCCGCCCATAGGGGCTTGAAGAAATATATGGGCTGCATGATGCTTCCAGGCAGAGCTGAATCCGGCCCGCACACTAGTACTGGTAAACCGCTTAGAGGATCTAAGCCTGTCCAGGAACCACAGTGCGAGGCGGACCGTCCATGCTAATAAACCCTATTGGTTTCATTGGGCGACAGGGCGTGAGATGTCATTTCATCTGAATGTCGGGTAAAAGTCACACAAAATTGGAAGCAACGTCCCCAAAATGACCTTTACAGTGTTGACGGGGATGTTAAACCTCAAATCAAACAAACAAACAAACAGTGTTTGAGATAAAAAGAGTCAACTGTATAGAATCCCAATAAGAAGTATAATTGGCAATAAAGGACTTTCTCCCTTGATTAATCCAAGAAACAAATGTTATGGACATTTTTAGAATTGCCTCGCCAAGGCGATTCTAACAAATATCCACAAAATTTGTTTCTTGGAGTATCAAACAATTACAATATTCTTGGATATTTCCATTTATTAATCTCATCTTGAGTTAAGGATTTGTTCCATTGAAACTGTCATTTTAACAAGACTTGTAGTTATATCAAATGTCGGTATAAAGGGGGTTGTCAGTACTTGCTCCGCACAGCCTACATGATAATGATGACAGACGTGTGAAAATTAACTCTTATCCTGCTATTCACGACAACACCTACCTTTGCAAACAGTGTAGATCCAGATCAGATGGCTTCTTCAATCTGATCAGGATCTACACTGTTTGGCATTCAGTTTATGAATTTGTATGAATAAATTACATCAAATAATTTGATTGGTTGATAGATAGAAATGGGTGTGGCTTAAATGAATATTCAGCAAGATAAGGGTTAAAATAAACATGTATAACCACATTTATGAGCACACAGTCATACTTACGTGAGGGCTGTGTAGCTGGATGAAGGCTTATCAGACTATACAGCTCTCTAGTACCCAGGTCTCTCGCCTCCAACTGCCAAACCGTGGAATCCTTCCCAATCAGTACTGAATACAGAGCAGTACTGAACCAAGTACTAATCACAGCTGTATTGCCAAACACAACAAGACCATAGGCTGGAGCACCTTTGGTGATGGATTTTAACCCACGTTGTTCCACAATGTCAGCACCTTTGAAACTACAGGAATATATGGCATGCTTTCTGGCATCCACCCAGTACAATAGTCTGAAAAGATATTCAAAAGATGCTATGAAACTTCAATAACTGGAACACAGATGGCTCATTTATACCATGGCTAGCCATCTGATCAGGATTTACACTGGTTGTTATTCAGTTTGTGAATTTGAACAAAAAATAATATCATGAAATGATATCTGATTGGCTGATAGTCAGAAATGGGTGTGGCTAATTAAATTATTCAGAGGATTAGGCTTAAGAATGTTAAGGGCTTGAAGGTAAATGCTTAGGTTCAACAGTTTGAGAGTATAGGGAATTCATACCACAAACTGACATTTGCCCTTCTTGAATCAGCAGAAGGGAGAGGCTGATCATAGAAAATGATTCATGATCACTCTCCATAAAATGACACCTATACAAATACAATGCCACCTTTATCGCCAAAAAAAATGAAAATTTTATGATGAAAAATTATGATATTTTCCTTATTTCTGCTCAAAATATAGATTGTGGGCACTCGTTAGAACCGCCTCATCCAGGTGGTTCTAACGAGTACCCACAATCTATATTTTAGAGCAGAAATAAGAAAAACTAGAAATGGTGTTTGTAAAACACAATGCCCCCAACCTTTGCTTGTCCTTAGATGGCAAAATATTCAACAAATATTGTTGAAGACTCAAAAATATACAACAAGAATTCTCCCGAAGGCTATGTCCCGCCTGTGGGGGCGCAAAGTCACCAAACCATGAAATCTAGGTCAAGGTCATACATGGATGCCTGCATAAAAATTTCACTCCTAGTTGCAAGCATGTACCAAGTATCATCAATGAAACTCTTAAAAACAGACTCTTACATCAGGGTGAATGTTAGGGTTGTCACACTATTTTACAAAGTCAGTGAACCATAAAATGTAGGTCAAGGTCAGAAATGGATACTTGCATTGAAGTTTCAATTCCTAAATGCAAGCTTGTACCAAATACAATTAATGAAGCTGTAATAGATCTTGAGAAATGGACTCTTACATTAGATAGAAAGTCAGGGTGGTCGCAATAATTCACAAAGTCAGTGAACCATGAAATGTGGGTAAAAGTCAAATATGGATGCTTGCGTTGCAGTTGCAATTCCTAGATGCAAGTTTGTACCAATTATAATTTAAAAAGCTTTAATAGTTTTCGAGAAATGATGAAAGTCAGGGTGGTCGCAATAATTCACGAAGTCAGTGAACCATGAAATATAGGTCAAGGTCAGATATAATGCTTGTGTTGAAGTTGCAATGCTTGGATGCAAGTTTGTACCAAGAATGATTAATGAAGCTCTAATAGTTCTCAAGATATGGACTTGCTGACAAGATTTTATTAAAAAAAAAAAAAACAAGGCATCGCATGCGATACAAATCCCCTCGCACAAGACAACTTCGTGTGTGGAAAACACTGAAATGGCAAAAGTCCAACTTGCTTGAGATATTATCATATGCAACATTTGAGTAAAGTTTATTTAAAAATCCATCCATAAATGTAGGTTCTAGAGTGATGACAATATTTCTCTAAAAATAGTCATAGGGACCTTGACTTGAGGCCATGGCCGCGAAGTAGATCTTGCTCAAGATATTATCATAAGCATCTTTTGTGTGAAGTTAGATTAAAATCATAAATGTAGGCAGTAGAGCAATAACAAAGTTTTTCTAAAAATAGCCATAGTGACCTTGACCTTGAGGTCATGACCTTGAAAGTCAAAGCAACTCGAGATATTACCATAAGAAACATTTGTGTGAAGTTCTGTTAACATCCATCAATAAATGTAGGCACTAGAGCGATGACAAAGATTTTCTAAAAATAGCCACAGTGACCTTGACCTTGAAAGTCGAAATAGTTCGAGATATTGTCATAAGGAACATTTGTGTGAAGTTATACTGAAATCGGTGAAGAAATGTAAGCGCTAGAGCCATGTCAAAATTTTTCTAAAAATAGCCACAGTGACCTTGACCTTGAAAGTCAAACTCACTCGAGGTATTGTCATAAGGAACATTTGTGTGAAGTTATATTGAAATCAGTGAAGAAATGTAGTTTGCTAGGGCGATGACAAAGTTTTTCTAAAAATAGCCACAGTAACCTTGACCTTGAAAGTCGAAATCGCTCGAGATATTGTCTTAAGGAACATTTGTGTGAAGTTATATTGAAATTGGTGAAGAAATGTAAACGCTAGAGCATTGACAAAGTTTTTCTAAAAATAGCCACAGTGACCTTGACCATGAAAGTGGAACTTGCTACAGATATTGTCATAAGGAACATTTGTGTGAATCGATTTTGAAATTGGTGAAAAAATGTAAGCGCTAGAGCAATGAAAAAGTTTTTCTAAAAATAGCCACAGTGACCTTGACCTTGAAAGTCGAACTCTTTCGAGGTATTGTCATAAGAATCATTTGTGTGAAGTTATAATAAAATCGGTGAAGAAATGTAGGCGCTGGAGCGATGACAAAGTTTTTCTAAACATAGCCATTGTGACCTTGACCTTGAAAGTTGAAATGGCTTGAGATATTGTCATAAGGAACATTTGTGTGAAGTTATATTGAAATCAGTGAAGAAATGTAAGCGCTAGAGCATTGACAAAGTTTTTTCTAAAAATAGCCACAGTTACCTTGACCTTGAAAGTGGAACTCGCTAGAGATATTGTCATAAGGAACATTTGTGTGAAGTTATATTGAAATCGGTGAAGAAATGTAGGCGCTAGAGCGATGACAAAATTTTTCTAAAAATAGCTACAGTGACCTTGACCTTGAGGTCATGACCCTGAAAGTCGAACACACTCGAGATATTGTCATAAGGAACATTTGTGTGAAGTTATATTGAAATCAGTGAAGAAATGTAGGCACTAGGGCAATGACAAAGTTTTTCTAAAAATAGCCACAGTGACCTTGACCTTGATGTCATGACCTTGAAAGTCGACCTCGCTCAAGATATTGTCATAAGGCACATTTGTGTGAAGTTATATTGAAATCAGTGAAGAAATGTTGGTGCTAGAGTGATGACAAAGTTTTTCTTAAAATAGCCACAGTGACCTTGACCTTGAGGTAATGACCTTGAAAGTCGAAATCGGTGAGATATTGTCATAAGAAACATTTGTGTGAAGTTATATTGAAATTGGTGAAGAAATGTAGGCGCTAGAGCGATGACAAAGTTTTTCTAAAAATAGCCACAGTGACCTTGACCTTGAGGTCATGACCTTGAAGTCGAACTCGCTCGAGATTTTTTTATAAGGAACATTTGTGCGAAGTTATATTGAAATTGGTGAAGAAATGTAGGTGCTAGAGTGATGACAAAGTTTTTCTAAAAATAGCCACAGTGACCTTGACCTTGAGGTCATGACCTTGAAAGTCTAACTCGCTCGAGATTTTTTTATAAGGAACATTTGTGTGAAGTTATATTGAAATTGGTGAAGAAATGTAGGCGCTAGAACGATGACAAAGTTTTTCACAAATTACCAAAATGACAAAGGGCCATAACTCACAAAGTGTTTTTCGGAATTTTGTCATAAGTTAATCAGTTCATCTACTCATCACCACCAATCTATTCACCAACTTTCAAGGCTCTAGCTCCAATAGTTTTTGAGATATCTTGCTGACAAAATTTTATTAAAACTAGAAATGGTGTTTGTAAAACACAATGCCCCCAACCTTTGCTTGTCCTTAGATGGCAAAATATTCAACAAATATTGTTAAAGACTCAAAAACATACAACAAGAATTCCCTCGAAGGCTATGTCGCGCCTGTGGGGGCGCAAAGTCACCAAACCATGAAATCTAGGTCAAGGTCAAACATGGATGCCTGCATAAAAATTTCACTCCTAGTTGCAAGCATGTACCAAGTATCATCAATGAAACTCCTAAAAAACAGACTCTTACATCAGGGTGAAAGTTAGGGTTGTCACACTATTTTACAAAGTCAGTGAACCATAAAATGTAGGTCAAGGTCAGAAATGGATACTTGCATTGAAGTTTCAATTCCTAAATGCAAGCTTGTACCAAATACAATTAATGAAGCTGTAATAGATCTTGAGAAATGGACTCTTACATTAGATAGAAAGTCAGGGTGGTCGCAATAATTCACAAAGTCAGTGAACCATGAAATATGGGTAAAAGTCAAATATGGATGCTTGCGTTGCAGTTGCAATTCCTAGATGCAAGTTTGTACCAATTATAATTTAAAAAGCTTTAATAGTTTTCGAGAAATGGTGAAAGTCAGGGTGGTCGCAATAATTCACGAAGTCAGTGAACCATGAAATATAGGCCAAGGTCAGATATGGATGCTTGCGTACCAAGAATGATTAATGAAGCTCTAATAGTTCTCAAGATATGGACTTGCTGACAAAATTTTATTAAAAAAAAACAAGGCATCGCATGCGATACAAATCCCCTCGCACAAGACAACTTCGTGTGTGGAAAACACTGAAATGGCAAAAGTCCAACTTGCTTGAGATATTATCATATACAACATTTGTGTAAAGTTTGTTTAAAAATCCATCCATAAATGTAGGTTCAAGAGTGATGACAATATTTCTCTAAAAATAGTCATAGGGACCTTGACTTGAGGCCATGGCCGCGAAGTAGATCTTGCTCAAGATATTATCATAAGCATCTTTTGTGTGAAGTTAGATTAAAATCATAAATGTAGGCGGTAGAGCAATGACAAAGTTTTTCTAAAAATAGCCATAGTGACCTTGACCTTGAGGTCATGACCTTGAAAGTCAAAGCAACTCGAGATATTACCATAAGAAACATTTGTGTGAAGTTCTGTTAACATCCATCAATAAATGTAGGCACTAGAGCGATGACAAAGATTTTCTAAAAATAGCCACAGTGACCTTGACCTTGAAAGTCGAAATAGTTCGAGATATTGTCATAAGGAACATTTGTGTGAAGTTATACTGAAATCGGTGAAGAAATGTAAGCGCTAGAGCCATGTCAAAGTTTTTCTAAAAATAGCCACAGTGACCTTGACCTTGAAAGTCAAACTCACTCGAGGTATTGTCATAAGGAACATTTGTGTGAATCGATTTTGAAATTGGTGAAAAAATGTAAGCGCTAGAGCAATGAAAAAGTTTTTCTAACAATAGCCACAGTGACCTTGACCTTGAAAGTCGAACTCTTTTGAGGTATTGTCATAAGGATCATTTGTGTGAAGTTATATTAAAATTGGTGAAGAAATGTTGGCGCTGGAGCGATGACAAAGTTTTTCTAAAAATAGCCATTGTGACCTTGACCTTGAAAGTTAAAATGGCTTGAGATATTGTCATAAGGAACATTTGTGTGAAGTTATATTGAAATCGGTGAAGAAATGTAAGCGCTAGAGCATTGACAAAGTTTTTCTAAAAATAGCCACAGTGACCTTGACCTTGAAAGTGGAACTCGCTAGAGATATTGTCATAAGGAACATTTGTGTGAAGTTATATTGAAATTGGTGAAGAAATGTAGGCGCTAGAGCGATGACAAAACTTTTCTAAAAATAGCTACAGTGACCTTGACCTTGAGGTCATGACCCTGAAAGTCGAACACACTCGAGATATTGTCATAAGGAACATTTTTGTGAAGTTATATTGAAATCAGTGAAGAAATGTAGGCGCTAGAGCAATGACAAAGTTTTTCTAAAAATAGCCACAGTGACCTTGACCTTGATGTCATGACCTTGAAAGTCGACCTCGCTCAAGATATTGTCATAAGGCACACTTGTGTGAAGTTATATTGAAATCAGTGAAGAAATGTAGGCGCTAGAGTGATGACAACGTTTTTATTAAAATAGCCACAGTGACCTTGACCTTGAGGTCATGACCTTGAAAGTTGAACTCGCTGAGATATTGTCTAAGAAACATTTGTGTGAAGTTATATTGAAATTGGTGAAGAAATGTAGGCGCTAATGCGATGACAAAGTTTTTCTAAAAATAGCCACAGTGACCTTGACCTTGAGGTCATGACCTTGAAGTCGAACTCGCTCGAGATTTTTTTATAAGGAACATTTGTGTGAAGTTATATTGAAATTGGTGAAGAAATGTAGGCGCTAGAGCGATGACAAAGTTTTTCTAAAAATAGCCACAGTGACCTTGACCTTGAGGTCATGACTTTGAAAGTCGAACTCGCTCGAGATTTTTTTATAAGGAACATTTGTGTGAAGTTATATTGAAATTGGTGAAGAAATGTAGGCGCTAGAACGATGAAAAGTTTTTCACAAATTACCAAAATGACAAAGGGCCATAACTCACAAAGTATTTTTCGGAATTTTGTCATAAGTTAATCAGTTCATCTACTCATCACCACCAATCTATTCTACAAATTTCAAGGCTCTAGCTCCAATTATTTTTAAGATATCTTGCTGACAAGATTTTATTAAAAAAATTTCAAAGGGCAATAACTCTTAAAAGGGGCATAATCCTGACAAGAAAAAAAATACGCGTCAGCTAATTTTCCATGAGGAATCCATATATGAAATTTCAAAACCCTAGCATACACGGTTCTAAAGATATGCTATGCATCCCTTTTAGCATACATTACAATGGGCACAAATTACCAAAATGACAAAGGGCCATAACTCACAAAGTATTTTTCGGAATTTTGTCAAAAGTTAATCAGTTCATCTACTCATCACCACCAATATAATCACCAACTTTCAAGGCTCTAGCTCCAATAGTTTCTGAGATATCTTGCTGACAAGATTTTATTAAAAAAATTTCAAAGGGCAATAACTCTTAAAAGGGACATAATCCGGACGAGAAAAAAAATACGTGTCAGCTAATTTTCCATGAGGAATCCATATATGAAATTTCAAAACCCTAGACTACACGGTTCTAAAGTTATGCTATGCATCACTTTTAGCATACATTACGATGGGCACAAATTACCAAAATGACAAAGGGCCATAACTCACAAAGTATTTTTCGGAATTTTGTCAAAAGTTAATCAGTTCATCTACTCATCACCACCAATATAATCACCAACTTTCAAGGCTCTAGCTCCAATAGTTTTTGAGATATCTTGCTGACAAGATTTTATTAAAAAAATTTCAAAGGGTAATAAGTCTAAAAAGGGGCATAATCCTGCCAAGAAAAAAAATACGCGTCAGCTAATTTTCCATGAGGAATCCATATATGAAATTTCAAAACCCTAGAATACACGGTTCTAAAGTTATGCTATGCATCACTTTTAACATACATTACAATGGGCACAAATTACCAAAATGACAAAGGGCCATAACTCACAAAGTATTTTTCGGAATTTTGTCAAAAGTTAATCAGTTCATCTACTCATCACCACCAATATAATCACCAACTTTCAAGGCTGTAGCTCCAATAGTTTTTGAGATATCTTGCTGACAAGATTTTATTAAAAAAATTTCAAAGGGCAATAACTCTTGAAGGGGGCATAATCCGGACGAGAAAAAAAATACGTGTCAGCTAATTTTCCATGAGGAATCCATATATGAAATTTCAAAACCCTAGCATACACGGTTCTTTAGGTATGCTATGCATCAAAAGCGTAACGGACGGACGAACGGACGAACAGACGAACGGACGAACGGACGAACGAACCAGAAGCAATATGCCCCACCAACTTTTTCAAAGTTGGGGGCATAAAAATTCAAAGGGCAATAACTCTTAAAAGGGGCATAATCCGGACGAGAAAAAAAATACGCGTCAGCTAATTTTCCATGAGAAATCCATATATGAAATTTCAAAACCTCTAAAGATATGCTATGCATCACTTTTAGCATACATTACAATGGGCACAAATTACCAAAATGACAAAGGGCCATAACTCACAAAGTATTTTTCCGAATTTTGTCAAAAGTTAATCAGTTCATCTACTCATCACCACCAATATATTCACCAACTTTCAAGGCTCTAGCTCCAATAGTTTTTGAGATATCTTGCTGACAAAATTTTATTAAAAAAATTTCAAAGGGCAATAACTCTTAAAAGGGCCATAATCCGGACAAGAAAAAAAATACACGTCGGCTAATTTTCCATGAGGAATCCATATATGAAATTTCAAAACCCTAGAATACACGGTTCTAAAGTTATGCTATGCATCACTTTTAGCATACATTACAATGGGCACAAATTACCAAAATGACAAAGGGCCATAACTCACAAAGTATTTTTCGGATTTTTGTCAAAAGTTAATCAGTTCATCTACTCATCACCACCAATCTATTCACCAACTTTCAAGGCTCTAGCTCCAATAGTTTTTGAGATATCTTGCTGACAAAATTTTATTAAAAAACTTTCAAAGGGCAATAACTCTTAAAAGGGCCATAATCCAGACAAGAAAAAAAATACGCGTCAGCTAATTTTCCATGAGGAATCCATATATGAAATTTCAAAACCCTAGAATACACGGTTCTAAAGATATGCTATGCATCACTTTTAGCATACATTACAATGGGCACAAATTACCAAAATGACAAAGGGCCATAACTCACAAAGTATTTTTCGGAATTTTGTCATAAGTTAATCAGTTCATCTACTCATCACCACCAATCTATTCTACAAATTTCAAGGCTCTAGCTCCAATTATTTTTAAGATATCTTGCTGACAAGATTTTATTAAAAAAATTTCAAAGGGCAATAACTCTTAAAAGGGGCATAATCCTGACAAGAAAAAAAATACGCGTCAGCTAATTTTCCATGAGGAATCCATATATGAAATTTCAAAACCCTAGCATACACGGTTCTAAAGATATGCTATGCATCCCTTTTAGCATACATTACAATGGGCACAAATTACCAAAATGACAAAGGGCCATAACTCACAAAGTATTTTTCGGAATTTTGTCAAAAGTTAATCAGTTCATCTACTCATCACCACCAATATAATCACCAACTTTCAAGGCTCTAGCTCCAATAGTTTCTGAGATATCTTGCTGACAAGATTTTATTAAAAAAATTTCAAAGGGCAATAACTCTTAAAAGGGACATAATCCGGACGAGAAAAAAAATACGTGTCAGCTAATTTTCCATGAGGAATCCATATATGAAATTTCAAAACCCTAGACTACACGGTTCTAAAGTTATGCTATGCATCACTTTTAGCATACATTACGATGGGCACAAATTACCAAAATGACAAAGGGCCATAACTCACAAAGTATTTTTCGGAATTTTGTCAAAAGTTAATCAGTTCATCTACTCATCACCACCAATATAATCACCAACTTTCAAGGCTCTAGCTCCAATAGTTTTTGAGATATCTTGCTGACAAGATTTTATTAAAAAAATTTCAAAGGGTAATAAGTCTAAAAAGGGGCATAATCCTGCCAAGAAAAAAAATACGCGTCAGCTAATTTTCCATGAGGAATCCATATATGAAATTTCAAAACCCTAGAATACACGGTTCTAAAGTTATGCTATGCATCACTTTTAACATACATTACAATGGGCACAAATTACCAAAATGACAAAGGGCCATAACTCACAAAGTATTTTTCGGAATTTTGTCAAAAGTTAATCAGTTCATCTACTCATCACCACCAATATAATCACCAACTTTCAAGGCTGTAGCTCCAATAGTTTTTGAGATATCTTGCTGACAAGATTTTATTAAAAAAATTTCAAAGGGCAATAACTCTTGAAGGGGGCATAATCCGGACGAGAAAAAAAATACGTGTCAGCTAATTTTCCATGAGGAATCCATATATGAAATTTCAAAACCCTAGCATACACGGTTCTTTAGGTATGCTATGCATCAAAAGCGTAACGGACGGACGAACGGACGAACAGACGAACGGACGAACGGACGAACGAACCAGAAGCAATATGCCCCACCAACTTTTTCAAAGTTGGGGGCATAAAAATTCAAAGGGCAATAACTCTTAAAAGGGGCATAATCCGGACGAGAAAAAAAATACGCGTCAGCTAATTTTCCATGAGAAATCCATATATGAAATTTCAAAACCTCTAAAGATATGCTATGCATCACTTTTAGCATACATTACAATGGGCACAAATTACCAAAATGACAAAGGGCCATAACTCACAAAGTATTTTTCCGAATTTTGTCAAAAGTTAATCAGTTCATCTACTCATCACCACCAATATATTCACCAACTTTCAAGGCTCTAGCTCCAATAGTTTTTGAGATATCTTGCTGACAAAATTTTATTAAAAAAATTTCAAAGGGCAATAACTCTTAAAAGGGCCATAATCCGGACAAGAAAAAAAATACACGTCGGCTAATTTTCCATGAGGAATCCATATATGAAATTTCAAAACCCTAGAATACACGGTTCTAAAGTTATGCTATGCATCACTTTTAGCATACATTACAATGGGCACAAATTACCAAAATGACAAAGGGCCATAACTCACAAAGTATTTTTCGGATTTTTGTCAAAAGTTAATCAGTTCATCTACTCATCACCACCAATCTATTCACCAACTTTCAAGGCTCTAGCTCCAATAGTTTTTGAGATATCTTGCTGACAAAATTTTATTAAAAAACTTTCAAAGGGCAATAACTCTTAAAAGGGCCATAATCCAGACAAGAAAAAAAATACGCGTCAGCTAATTTTCCATGAGGAATCCATATATGAAATTTCAAAACCCTAGAATACACGGTTCTAAAGATATGCTATGCATCACTTTTAGCATACATTACAATGGGCACAAATTACCAAAATGACAAAGGGCCATAACTCACAAAGTATTTTTCGGAATTTTGTCAAAAGTTAATCAGTTCATCTACTCATCACCACCAATATAATCACCAACTTTCAAGGCTCTAGCTCCAATAGTTTTTGAGATATCTTGCTGACAAAATTTTATTAAAAAAATTTCAAAGGGCAATAACTCTTAAAAGGGCCATAATCTGGACAAGAAAAAAAATACACGTCGGCTAATTTTCCATGAGGAATCCATATATGAAATTTCAAAACCCTAGAATACACGGTTCTAAAGTTATGCTATGCATCACTTTTAGCATACATTACAATGGGCACAAATTACCAAAATGACAAAGGGCCATAACTCACAAAGTATTTTTCAGAATTTTGTCAAAAGTTAATCAGTTCATCTACTCATCACCACCAATCTATTCACCAACTTTCAAAGCTCTAGCTCCAATAGTTTTTGAGATATCTTGCTGACAAAATTTTATTAAAAAACTTTCAAAGGGCAATAACTCTTAAAAGGGCCATAATCGGGACAAGAAAAAAAATACGCGTCAGCTAATTTTCCATGAGGAATCCATATATGAAATTTCAAAACCCTAGCATACACGGTTCTTTAGTTATGCCATGCATCAAAAGCGTAACGGACGGACGAACGGACGAACAGACGAACGATGCAGAAGCAATATGCCCCTCCAACTTTTTCAAAGTTGGGGGCATAATAAGGTATACTCCCGGAAAAACCCAGTTTTACTATATAAAAGTGGGGTTTAAGGAGGTCAAAATTATATAGGTGTGTTTTCGTAATGGCCAGACATAGCCAAGACTGAACCAGCCACCTAATGATAACCAGTTAGATGCACACATGAGTGAGCAAAACAGACCAGAATATAATTTGTATACAAGAAATCTGATTGATATATTTCGTAAATAAGTGTAACAGATGGAAGGACAGACAGATGGATGGAAGAATAGAGAGATGGATGAGTGGTCAGACAGGGCACAGAACCAAATCAACTTCTTTGATGCTGGGAAAATGTAAAAGAAAATGCTGTTTACAATCATAGCTAATCAGAAAGAAAACAATGAAAACACAATTAAGAGTGCCTACAAAAACGATCTGAGGCAAATATTGATCAAGTCAGTGTATGAACATAAGACGTGACAGGCAGACAGTTAATTGTTTTTCTCTTTATTTACATTGATTTTTACAAGGATGGATGCTTTGTATGTCATTTTCTTCCTTCTGATACTCAACTCTTAAGATGCTGAGAAAAACTAGATCTGAAAATGTCGTCAACTTATGTCGTCTGCTGAATCTTTTTGCAAACTTTGAAAATATTTTTGCGTACAGGCAAACAGTGTAGACCCAAATCAGACTGCTCCTAAAGGAGCAGTCTGATTTGGGTCCACACTGTTTGCAAGAATGACTTTTAAAGTAACCAGCAGAAGTCAAAGCAGATGACAATTGTCGTGATTGGCATGTTATTCGTTAAAGACCTATAAATGCTGAAGGTCTACGACTTTTCTGCTATATCAACCCTCACAGCCCTTTACCAAATCTAGCAGATGGCATTTTCTAATATGTTTCTCCTTAACCCATAAGATACCAATCACGACCATTGTCGTCTGCTTTGTCGTCTGCCGGATACTTTAAAATTCATTTTTTGCAACTGTGTGGCCCCAGATCAGACTGCTCCTTAAATAAATGGTTTACAGGAAGATTCAGCAGATGACATAAGCAGACAACATTTTCAGATTAGTTTTTCTCAGCATCTTAAGAGTTAATATTTTTAAGAGAAAAAAAGGTCTGCTAAGCAGACGATTCACATGAAATGTCGGCATTTATTTTATCTGTACATCCAGCCCGATTCTGCCCAATTTTGCAATCACTGCCCCCACCCTTTCTTTCTTCCATTTCGCCATAAACTCAGGACGGGACACGGACGGTGTACATTACATAGTCTCCAGATTTGCAGGATGAAAGCCCACACAGTTATTATGATAAACCCAGATCAGATGCCGCAGGACACAACATCTGATCAGGGTCTACATTTTTGTTTAAAGTACAGAAAGTTCTTCAGAAGTCATCTGATCAGGATCTACACTGTTTGACATTCATTATTTGAATTTGTGGGAATTAGTTAAAACAAGTAATTTGATTGGTTCAAAATCAGTAATGGGTGTGGCTAAATTAATTATTCAGTGGGATAAAGTTAAGTCAGAGTTCAAGACCATTTTTCCAGTCTACTCTCTGAGACAATCAACCCACTAGTGCTGTCAGTGCTTTGATTTCTTATTTCTTGTGAGGTTGTGGGTACCTATTAGAATCACCTCACAAGTACCCACAACATATGTTTTAACCCTTATTCAGCTGCATAAATTAATTAAGCCACTCCCATTGCTGATTATCAACCAATCAAATTACTTTTTATAATATATTTGTTCAATTCATAAACTGCATGACAAACAGTGTAGAGCCAGATCAGATGGCCATCTGATCTGGATCTACACTGTTTGCAAAGGTAGGGGCTGCCGTGAACAGCAGGATAAGGGTTATGGAGAACTGAGATGAACAATCCCAATATTTTCTCCAGTATACATCCTTTTCTGGAGCTAACTAGAATTATATTCTACGTATCATATTTCATCCTCTGTAACTTCAATCATTCTGAAAACTTACTCTTCCATAAAACGATTCCATACAATTATTGACAGATGAATATTCATCTCTCTCCAGAGGATTTTGTGCTGAAAACTCTAATAGGTTGATTGATCTATTGCTAACAAAATTGATTTATCTATAGTTAGAAAGACAAAACTATCTGGATTGGGCTGTTTGAAATCAGATCAAGTCAAATAGCTTAGATTCACAGCATTATGGGTGCCGCCGCCCATCAGGGCTTGGAGAAGTAGCTTTGGGCTGTATGGTGCTCGCACGAAAAGCTGAAACTGACCGAACATGAGTACTGGTAAACCACTAAGAGGTCTCAGCCTGCCCAGGCAACGTGGCGTGAGTCGGACCGTCCATGCAAATAAACCTTATTGGTATCATTGGGCAGCAGGGCTTGAGATGTAGTTTCATCTGAATGTCGGGTAAAAGTCCAACAAAATTGGCAGCAACATCTCCAAAGTGACCTGTTGACAGGGACGTTAAACCAATCACAGCATCATGGATCATTATGATGGTGCCAAACAATGTGGCTCCATATGAAATTGCTCTACACAGTGGCTCCACATGAGACGGCACCAAATTGTAAGGATCCATATTAGATGGATTCAACAAGTGTGGACTAGGGCTGGCTAATCAGAGCTGAAAAGATAATCGATTATCAGTCCTGTCATTGCGATCTATAATCGATTAGTAATCGCTAAGGTTTTTGTAATAATTTTACCTGTTTGGCTTTCTGTCTGAGCATGATTCTTACCATATGTTCCCCTTTACCATATGTATATTTGAACAGACAGGCCTGAGCAAACAGTGTAGACCCAGATGAGATGCCGCAGTATGCGGCATCTCATCAGGGTCTGCACTGTTTGCCACTCATCCAGCTATTTTAGGCATAACTTTGGGTAGTAAAGTGTACCTATCAAGTAATCGATTAAAAGCAAATCAGATATGATAATCATTTTTGCGGAATTTATCGATCGATAAATTGATTATACGATTAATCGTGTCAGCCTTAGTGTGGACCCACACGAGATTGCTTCAAACAGTGTGGATCCACATACGATGGCTCCAAACAATATGGAGCCAATAGATAAAGCTCCAAACAGTGAGATAATATGGTGAATTATATACAGTGAATTAAAAAACATTTTGCCTTTATGTTAAAGGCCTTACTTGTTTCCACTAAGACCACCCCCACCCCACATCCTCAAAAAAAATGTTGCACAGGCTTGTTCTCATGACAGATATTTTCTAGTATAAATATAGTTATGGAACTCATCAATATTTTTCGCCATCATGGAAGTATCCCCTTCTAGTGCTAGATCCCCTTCAATTCCAGTGCTAGATCCGCCCCTGAAAAAAAATCTCTCTTTTTTCCAATATAAAATGTGGTTTGGAGGGGTGTGCATTACATGATGGATTCTCATGTGATGTCAAGCCTTATTTTCTCTGCAAAAAAAAAATGAAAATAATGTCTACAAATGTTGTGATTGACAGTTTAACCCTTGTCCCACCCAACCAGGATGTGCTCTACCTTTGCAAACAGTGTAAATCTAGATCAGATTCAGAAGCCATCTGATCTGATCTTCAACTGTTCAATTTGTATAGGAATAAATTATGTCAAGTAATATGATTGGTTGGCATTGAAAAAAGGGTGTGGCAATATCACTTGGGAAAAGGTTAAATCAGTTTTTGAAACACTTCAAACTGGAATAAGACAAGCTTTTAATTATACCCGCTTTTTCGAAGAAAAATCAGGTATATTGTTTTCGTACCACAGTTCACTCCGGCGTCAACGAAACATTATTTAGGGGGGCAAAAAATTTGGACAGTTTGACACTTAAGTATATATTCGTGAGTCCAAATGGACTTTATTCCGTTATTTTGGTACTTAAGTGGCAAAAATTCGCTCTTAGGTGGCTTGCCGCTTAAGAGAATTTGCCGCTTAAGTAGTCAATATGCCGACGCTAAGCCACTTAAGTATACATCCGTGAGAACGTCCGTCTGTCCGTCCGTCACGTTTCTTGTGATTGGATCTCCTCTGCAACCACTGAAGTTACACTTTTGAAACTTTGCATGTGGATAGTACATGGTATGTAGACGGCAGTGGGCAACTTTTTTGTGACCTTGACCTCAACATGACCCCAAGGTCAAAGGTCAAAAATTATGATTTGCCATATCTCCTAAACTATTGGAGTTACACTTCTGAAACTTTGCTTATTGGATAGTCGTTGGAATATAGAATATGTCAGGTTACTTTTGGTGTGACCTTGACCCCAAGGTAAAGGTCAAAAAGTATGATTTTGCCATATCTTCTAAACTATTAGAGTTACACTTCTGAAACTTTGGTTATTGGATGGCCCTTGGAATTTAGAATAAATTTGGATACTTTTGGTGTGACCTTGACCTCAACATGACCCCAAGGTCAAAGGTCAAAAATTATGATTTGCCATATCTCCTAAACTATTGGAGTTACACTTCTGAAACTTTGCTTATTGGATGGCCCTTGGAATATAAAATATGTTGGGCTACTTTTGGTGTGACCTCGACCCCAAGGTCAAAGGTCAAAAAGTATGACTTTGCCATATCTTCTAAACTATTGGAGTTACACTTCTGAAACTTGGTTATTGGATGGCTGTTGGAATATAGAATAAATTGGGATACTTTAGGTGGACCCTACCATAACCCCAAGGTCAAAGGTCAAAAAGTATGACTTTGCCATATCTTCTAAATTATAAGAGTTACACTTCTGAGAGCCCCCGCCAATAGGGACATGAAGAAATATATGGGCTGCATGATGCTTCCACGCAGAGCTGAATCCGGCCCACACACTAGTACTGGTAAACCACTTAGAGGATCTAAGCCTGTCCAGGAACCCCGGTGCGAGCGGACCGTCCATGCTAATAAACCCTATTGGTTTCATTGGGTGACAGGGCTTGAGATGTCATTTCATCTCAATGTCGGGTAAAAGTCCCACAAAATTGGAAGCAATGTCTCCAAAATGACCTTTACAGTGTTGATGGGGACGTTAAACCTCAATTCAAACAAATACACTTCTGAAACTTTGCTTATCAGTTAGAATGTTCTTTGCAACTTTTTTTAACTTACATGTAGTTTTGGCTAGCTAATACATAGTCATTAGTGTTATTAATAGAAAAAGTGGGTATTTGCGATGGTATACCATTGACTGCAGATCTAGTTAACCCTTAAGATGCTGAGAAAAACTTCATCAGAAAATGTCATCTGCTTATTATGTGGTCTGCTAATTTTTTTGGCAAAATTTTTAAAAATATTTTTGCATACAGACAAACAGTGTGGACCCAAATCAGACTGCTCCTAGAGACAGTGTGGACCCAAATCAGACTGCTCCTAGAGAAAAACTGCTCCTAGAGACAGTGTGGACCCAAATAAGACTGCTCCTAGAGGAAGACTGCTCCTAGAGACAGCGTGGACCCAAATCAGACTGCTCCTAGAGGAAAACTGCTCCTAGAGACAGTTAGGACCCAAATAAGACTGCTCCTAGAGGAAAACTGCTCCTAGAGACAGTGTGGCCCCAAATCAGACTGTCCTAGAAGAAAACTGCCTTTTAGCTTTTTATTTTAAAGTAACGCTGAAGACAATTGTTGTTTATGGGCTAGGTGGAAAAAAATTAATGGGTTCAGGGGAATCTACTATTTACAACTTGGAGACAATACAACTATCAAGCAGAATGCTGGCATTTGATTTCAGCCCCTTGGGATACAGGTTTCTAACATGCATATGAACAAATATAATGTTTCTAATCAATAATTCATATAGCAGAATATCCATAGTGTTTCTGCAATTAGGAATAAGCCCCTTCAAAAGTAACCCTGTGTTATGTTATATGGCTGCACAGGCTGATCTGAGCCTTCACAGCCCAAGTGAGGCATCTCTTGATGGAAGATACTGCACAGGGGAAGCCAGTCTGTGTCTCCTACTATTACACTGAACAGTCATGGAAACAGAGCTTTATCTTCAATAATTAGACGGGTTTTCTTGTGGTTTGTCAAATGAGCCACACTCATTGAAAATATGCCTTCTTGCGTGTTCAATCTGTGAAGACCGATAGCCTGCACAGCCAGTCACTCTGAATACAGCCTTCCCATGCCCACAAAAAGGAGCATGGATTCACCCCACCAGTTGGGGCTTGAATAAATAGACTGGGCTGCATGGTGCTTCCAGGTAGAGCTGAAGCTAACAGCACATGAGTACCGGTAAACTGCTTAGAAGGCCTAAGCCTGCCCAGGCAAAGTGGTGTGAGAACATGCATATAAACCCTATTGGTTTGTTTGGGCGGTAGAGTGAGTGAGTGAGTGTTTGAGTTTTGCGTCCCACCAACAGCTAAGATCATACGAAGACGGGTCCTCAGTTTAAAGACTCATCCAAAAGTCTGGAGAAGCCCGAGATCGATCCTGCGAACCCTGGTTTACAGGGTGAGTAGCGTAACCACTACACCAAGTAGGCTTCTATTTGGGCGGTAGAGCTTGAGATGTCATTTTATCTCAATGTCGAGTAAAAGTCACACAAAATTGGAAGTAACGTCTCCAAAATGACCTAAATAGTGTTAACTGGGATGTAAAACCTAAATTTAAAAAAAAAAATCAACAGGCATCTATATAGTGCAAAGTGAAGACTCTGATCAGACTGTGCAACTGTGCAGGCTGACTCGTGTCCACACTGGTTGATCATGTATGAATACACATTATCACCTGATGCGGCTCAGTGTGCAGTTAGTCATTTTAGGACACAATCATGACAAATACCTGGTAATAATTTTTTTCTTTCCAGATGAAAATCAAAGCACTGAATCCTCTGTCTCTGTGTACTGTACTGACTGGGACAGACAGGCCTAAGCAAACAGTGCAGACCAAGATAAGACTGCTCCTGAGGAGCAGTCTGATCAGGGTCTACACTGTTTGCCATTCTGTCTGCACTTTTTGGACTTCTTGCTGGATTGTGAAACAAATTCGCTAAAAATTTTTTTGAGAATTACAGCAAGTCCTCAAGGTGTCCGAATTTTTAGGATTTTTATGGTATAAGCTGGGAAAAAGGGTTCTGAACATAGAATTGTTTCAGTTAACCATTGAATACGTTAAGCAATTTAATACTTTCTTAAGCAATGAAAGTTCTGAGAAATCTACAAAATCAATATTCCCCCCTATTTTAACAGAGATGAACTTCTTTAATAGGATTGCATGAGACTGTCATTTCCTTTAACGAACAATCTGTTCAAGTATCTCAAAACTCGGTCAAATGCCTGGCTGCGATTTGAATATCCTGCTATTTGTCATGCACAGAGCTGACAAGCATAGAAAACAAAAGATTGTTACGTTACGATCACAGAAGCCTTTGTGGCTGAACATTGTGCGGCAGATGAGTTGTTATTGTTGTAAATCAATGGTCATCATGTTTCCACTCCAGGGTCGAGTTGCTTATAGCATGATGAGCTTAACAAACGGATTTTTAGTCAAATCCTTAATTGTTAATCAAATGAAATCTTCCTCCTTATATATTGCAGGAGTCCATTTCAAAATTTATGGGTGTCAGGCTGGGTTTTCTTCAAAATTGATTTGGAAAATGTCTCATCACGAAAACATGCCTACCGGTATATAATTTTGACCCCCTTGAACCCCACTTTTATATAGAAAAACTGGGGTTTCCAGGGGTATACCTTATTTTTCTTATTTCTGCTCTAAAATATAGATTGTGGGTACTCGTTAGAACCGCCTCGATGAGGCGGTTCTAACGGGTGCCCACAATCTACCGGTATATTTTGAGCAGAAATAAGAAAATTATCATAATTTTTCATCATAAAATGTTCATTTTTTCGGTGATAAAGGTGGCAATGTATTTGTATAGGCGTGTTTGCGTAATGGAACATTTTGCAAATAGTGTAGGCCTTGATCAGATCAGACACCGCAGAACCTGATCTGGGCCTGCACTGTTTGCCAAGGTACCCGTTTTGGGGTTTCCGGTACAAAATGGGTTAAAAGGAGGGAAGTATCTAATACAGAGGTATTTTTGCTGAAAAAAAATGTTTTGTTTGTTTGCCTTGAGGTTTTACATGCCTGTCAACACTTTTAAGTCATTTTGAAGATGTTGCTTACGATTTTTGTGAAAAAATATAAAAGCTCATAGTAATAATGAGAGAAGTGCAGTAATAAAATAAATAAACATCATGTGCACATTAAGAAAACATGCCTTTACAAATACATGTACATTGTAACCTTAATTGCCAAAAAAGTGAAAATTTTAAGATGAAAAATTGTGACATTTTTCTTATTTCTGCTCTAAAATAAAGATTGTGAGTAATCGTTAGAACCGCCTTGATTGGTACTCGTTAGAACCGCCTCATTGAGGCCGCTCTAACGATTACTCCCAATCTTTATTTTAGAGCAGAAATAAGAAAAATAAGGTTAACCCATGTAAACCCCAGTTTTACTTTACAAAAGGGGTCAATATTATATAGGCGTGTTTTCCTGATGTACTCTTTAACTTAATTAGTCGGTGATAATCTCATGGACAATTCCAGGGAAGCTTCTTCATGATTTAGTAACTTTGGGTTGATTGATTACCGTATAAATACTAAAAATTTGTACACCTTAAGGACTTGCTGTAATTCTCCTAAAATTTTAACAAGTTTGTTTTTCATGATCCAGCAAGGCGTCTAAAAATTGGAGACAGAATAGCAAACAGTGTAGACTCTGATCAGACTGCTCCTAGGCTTGTCTGTCCCAATACTGACAAGGAAGAAAGAACGAAAGAAAATGGCAAGCTTGTTCTATAAAGATTACTTCTCTTGAGTCTTGGACCTGTTCAGTGACTTGGAAAAATAAAGCTACTGATATGAAACAGTCTTTGCAATTTTAGTTCCCCTTGCCTTAAGCATGGCACAAAATAGAAGTTTGGTTTTCTGTCCCTTTTTTCTGTTCATCTGTCTGTCTGTCAAATCATCAACATTTGCAACAACCCTAGCTTTTACCCATTTCTCTAGACCAAGACTCTAATGAATGACATTTGTTACAAACTTGTCTCTTTGGATGGCAAGCATCCATATTTGACCTTGGCCTACATCTCATGGTTCAGAGTCCATTAATCCATTTATCCCAGAAGCATGGCATAGACTTTGGTGGAATTCTTGTTTTTCTTGTATCTTTTTTCTCAGAAATTGATTTAACAATACATCATGTTTTAGATCTAGTCCTCATGAATAATGGAAAGCTGCTGTGTGCATACTGTATTGTTCTTAACTTCAGGGAACCGTCAAGAAGTCTGCTTAGGTCAAAATTTAAGTTGTAACTCAAATGTATGCATTGGGTACACATCGGAATCAATAAAACAAATGAGGCAATTCTTGAATGTGCAGTTGCAATGTAATTATTTCTAGATGGGACAGCAATCCCAGAGAAAATTTGAATTATCTAGACATATATACTCTTTGTTCTAGATTCATAATAATCTCAAACCAATTTGTATTAATCTCAAAACCAATTTGCATTGATTTCCAAAATGGATTACATCACAGCTTCTGTTGATGGTCTATCTGCTGAAAAAAAAAAAACTTCCCCGAATGGATCTGCATTTTAACCCATTTTTCAACTGAATGGAATTTTCCTCACAGCGGTCTGAAGGATGTCCGGTTGTTGGAGTTAGATCAGAGTTTCAGTTGGAAATGGGTGATCTTTTTGCAATCGGTGATTAAGGCTCTGATCAGATGTCACGTTTTGTGGCGTCTGATTTGGGCCTACACCCTTTGCAGGTGTACCAGTTTTGGGGTTTCCAAACTGAATAGCTATAGACAAGGGAGACAAAAATATTTTTAAAGCCTGACCTCCCCTGAAAGTGAATCCCATTACGATAACACAACCATGTGACATAATTCATGCTTTCTTATCTCCAAAATAGTTACTTTTCTGAGGAAAATTTGTGATATATTTTTCTTATTTATACTTCAAATGTAGGTCATGCTTGTTAGAACCGCCTAAATTAGGCGGTTCTATCAAGTACCCACAACCTGTATCTTGGAGCAGAAATAGGAAAAATAATGTTTACCCCTGTAAGCCCCAGTTTTATTTTTCTATATAAAGTGGCGTCTAGAGGGGTGATCATTACATGGACTTGGTTACAGGATGTGCTCCTGTTGAACGCATTGTATGCGGGGGAAACCACTAAAGGAGTACCTTGGCAAACAGTGAAGGCCCAGATCAGATGCCGCAGAACACGGCATCATTCTGATCATGGCCTGCACTATTTGCTAACAGAATTTGACTTTTCCAATATATAGCAATGGAAGAGTCCACTAGTATACAACAGGTTAAATGCTGGATAAATTTTGCGCTTCCCTGGGTACTTTTCAAATGGCATTACCGGTATACCTGAGTTGACCCTGACAAGCTAATATAAAGAAAGCAGAACAGAAAGCTATTACTGAAGACCAAAGTAAGTTTAACCCTTTTTTGGTACCAAATGGAATCTTCCTCTTTATATATAGCAGGAGTTCATTTCAAAATTTAGGGGTATCAGGCTGTGATTTCTTCAAAATTTATTTGAAAAATGGCTGAACTTTCAGCAAACAGTGGAGGCCCTGATCAGACGCCGCTTTCTGCGGCGTCTGATCTGGGCCTCCACTGTTTGCCAGGGTACCCCTTTAGGGGTTTCTGGTCTGAAATGGGTTAATGAACTAAGGATGGTCATACATCAAATATTACTTTTCCTATTATTGAAGTCTTCTATGTCTAGGCAAAGAGTAATCATGATGTTTACAGCTCTAATAATATTATATCATTTATTGCCCGGAAAATAAAATAAATGTCTTACAGTCAGAATTAGATTGAGGACAGACAAAACAGAGGTTAGACAAACAAAAGCTTCTTATATATGATAGATGACAGACGAGCTTTCTAGACCAATAGACAGACAGACAGACAGACAGACAGAGCCAGAGAGAGACTCATTGCAACAGTACTGTTGAGGTTCAAAGCTGGTACTATATCGAGGTTCAAAGCTGATACTATATCCTGTGACACATTCTCCCCTTACAATTTCCTTGAGTTTTAGTATCATGTGAAGTGAAACTCAAGCTTAAAGACAGTGAAAGGACATATAGCAGACATGTAGACTTATGCTATTTGGAAATACCCCTCATTGAGGCGGTTCTAAAGAGCAACACAAATCTATGTCAGACTACTGTTAGATTGTGGGGACTCCTTAGAACCGCCTCATCGAGGCTGTTATAAAGTGCACAAACAATTTTATGTTTGAAAGCAAAAACAAAAACTGAACTGCCCCAATGATGCAGTTCTAAAGAGCATCTTTCATATATGTTTGCTCAAAAACATAGATTGTGGGTACTCGTTAGAACCGCCTCGCCGATGCAGTTCTAATGAGTTCCCACAATTTATATTTGGAGCAGAAATATATAAACTTTCGTGCTTGTTTTGTCTGAAATTTTCATTTTTTGGTGGTATATTTATCTACATATTTCAATAGGCGTGTTTTGGTAATGTGCCCGACATTGAGATGACAACTCAAACCCTTCTGTCCAATGAAACCAATAGGATTTATATGCATGGATGGTCCGACTCGCACCACTTTCCTGGGCAGACTTAGAACCGCTTAGCAGTTTACCAATAGTCTCAGCTCTGCGTGGAAGCATCATGCAACCCTATCTATTTCTTCAAGCCCTGATTGGCAGGGCCCAACAAGCCCATGTAATAACATCCATGCGTACCCAAATGCAGACCAAGAAAATAAATAGTGTTTATAATGTTAAGTTTAAACTAATGCTCAAAACATCACAACCAGCTCATCGTGTCCTTGTGGCCTTGCAATCATTGTACAGCACTTGCAGTATTGGCGAATGTTGCTTATATCCGCCCAGTGAAAGTATCTTTGGGATAGTTTTGTTAAAAATACTAAAACATGCATTTTTATATTATATTCTGACATTAAAAGTATCCCTGTCAGTACTTGTGCAGTCCTTGTCAGTCCCTGTCTGTCCTTGTCAGTCCCAGCAGTGTTTAGTAGGACCGGACCGATGTAGACAATTAAGTGAGGATCGAGCCACTTTATGATAACACATCCGTGCGACAAAGTGGGTTTTTTCACATCTCCAAAAATGGTCACTTTTCTGGTGTAAATCCGTGATATTTTTCTTATTTATATTGCAAACATAGGTTGTGTGTGCTCTTTAGAACCGCCTCATTGAGGTGGTTCTAACGAGTACCCACAACCTATGTCTTGGAGCAGAAATAAGAAAAATAATGTATACCACCCTAAACCCCAGTTTTTCTCTATATAAAGTGGGGTTTAAAGGGGTCTTAATTTCACGGACTTGTTCACGTGATGATATCCACTGGAATGATAAATCCTCAAGGTGTCCGCATTTTTAGGATTTTTACAGTATACCCTGTGCACATATGCAGGCCTCCTAGTGGCCCACTTTGAAAATATAGGTTTTTATATAGGTTCTTCTTACTCAAAATATAGGTTATTTACAGGTTTTTCAATAAAAATACAGGTTAAAAAAAGAGTCTTCCAAACTTACATAAAGATTTAAAACTGAAGAAAAAATATATGATGAATTTTTGTGCCACAATTACTCAGATAAAGTTGATCTAAATTTTACAAAGTCCGAGCGAGCGAAGCGAGCGAGGAAAAAACAAAACAATTTCTTGACAGTTTTCATCACATTTTATGGGACTAACAAGTAAAAATTAGTAGTGCATTTTGAAGAAAAATTAGGGTTGAGTCGCAAGAAGGTTCAAAAAGTGAAAAATATAGGTTTTTCATGAAAATACAGGCTTTTTATAGGTTTTTTGAACAAAATAAAGGTTTTATAGGTTTGGCACAACATTATAGGTTTTATAGGTTTTGCTAGGAGGCCTGCATATGTGATAGAACAATTCTCTTTTGTTTGTGCATACCCAGTTATCTTCAATCAATCAACAACATTGATTTTTACATTGAACTATTAGTGTTATATTGACCTAGATGACTCATTACTTTGCAGACTTTTTTCCCATAAACATCTCTGGACTGCAGGAATAATTGAATTAGATTACTGCCATCCCACATGGGATATGAATCTATAAATGCAAACGATTACCATATATCAACATGAAACTGTCTCAACAAGGACAAATAACCAATACAGAACATAAAAGAAAGAAAACTACACCAGCCAATGTCCAAGTGAATAAGACTACAGCAACTACTGACAGGCCTGTGGAAATAATTTTGTTCAATAAAAATAATAAACCATTTCTCCAGGAAAAATCAACAGGCAGCAAATGAAATTAAAATCAAGCATTTTAACTTTCACCATGGTAAACCAGGATATATCCTTTTTTAAAACCAGTACAGATCCAGGTCAGCTGTGAAGCCAGGTGATAAGGATCTATACTGTTTTCCATTTTGCTTCAGATTTGTTTTATTTGTTTGCATTGGAGTTTAATGGCCCAGTCAACACTATTTGGGTCCAGTTTACCTATCTACAGTTTTCCACAGGCTTATATGTAAGCGGTTAACCAGTACAGTGCACATTCTTTCGCCAGAAACTGTTTGGTTTGTTTGATTTGAGGTATGACAGCCAAATCAACACTGTAAAGGTCATTTTGGAGACGCTGCTTCCAATTTTGGGGGACTTTTACCCGACATTGAGATGAAATGACATCTCAAGCCCTGCCGCCCAATGAAACCAATGGGGTTTATAAGCATGGACTTCCGACTCGCACCGCTTTGCCTGGGCAGGCTTAGATACTCTAGGCGGTTTACCAGTACTCGTGTGCGGGTCCGTTTCAGCACTGCGTGGAAGCATCATGCAGCTCATATATTTCTTCAAGATCCAACGGGCAGGGGCCGATATGGAAAAGGAAGCAAATCGCTTGAGTAAATAAGATAATTATATAATCAACTGCCAGGCCTTTGAAAATGACAAAGATTTCTTGCTTCTTCGAGGATAAGCGGATAATAATAATCCACTTTTCAAAATGACATTTCAATTGCTTGGAAGAAAGGAAAATGCCAGCAAATGTTATCAAAATCAAACATTTTAACTGACAGTTGAAAATTTTTACCTTAAGTGTCATTCAAAGCATGATGATGCATGGGTATGTAAGATAATTAATAACCAAGTCAAGTTCAGTTGTTTTGTTTGATTTGAGGTTTAACATCCCCATCAACACTATTTATGTCATTTTGGAGGCTGTGTGACTTTCCCCTGACACTGAAATGAAATGACATCTCAAGCCCTGTCACTTGATGAAACCAATAGGGTTAATATGCATGGACGGGTCGACTCGCACCACTTTCCTTGGGCAGGCTTTGACCTTCGAAGCGGTGTGCAGTCCGTTTCAGCTCTGTATGGAAGCACCATGCAGCCCAATGTATTTCTCCAAGCCCTGATAGGCAGGGGCCAAACTAGGCCTGGGGAAATAACAAAGATTTCATACCTGTTCAAGCGCAAGTGGATTACAAGAATCCACTTGTCAAAATGTCATTTCACTTGATAAAAAAAAAAAAAGACAAATGGCAGCAAATGGGACTGAAATCAAACAGTTTATTTAAGAACTGAAAAGCTATACCTCAAGTGTCATTCAGAGCAAGAAGATGAATGGGAATGTCAGATAAATAATAGCCATGCCCAGAAAGGCTTCAGTTGTACCTAAATCCCTTTCAAAATGGGGCTTACTCTTAAAGGAACGCATTTGCTCCCTAAGGGAGCAAATGCTTTTGTTTAAGAGTAGCTGCCCTGTCCCAAAGGAAGAATATCTTTTATATGAAAGATTAGCCTTCCTTTTATAACTATCTATTCACCTTTCTGTTGTTTCTGCAACTCCTACCATATAAATTGTCCATTATACTTCTCCCAGGACAAGTAAACTAAATATTTTCACTTGTCCTGAGTGAAATGGAATAGGCAGGACAAACAGGGCATGGTATTTCCACAGCCCTGCCTACTGGTCATCTGAGGTTCAGGCAAGCTTGCAGTTACATGTCATCTTGCAAGAACCACATATAATTCTGGCTTAGATGAATATCTAGACAGAGAGCAATAAACCAGGCAGGATAAGTGGACTGGCATATGATTAACCCATAATATCAAGTTAACCGGTCTGTGTAATGAACATCCCTGTAAACTAAACTTCAGTGAGAGAAAACTAAGATTGACAAGGATATAAGTTACTCCTTTTACTGTGTATTTCTGCTCTGAATCATGGATTGAGGGTGCTCTTAAGAACCACAAGCACTTACAATTCATGCTTGGAACAGAAATGAAAAGAGAGGCCAACAATCTATGTTTGGAACAAAAATGAGAAATAAAGCACACAAATTTCATCTGAAAAAATATCTGTTTAGGATGTACATGTATGAAAGAATGCCCTATGTCACATTGGAGTGTTATCCTAACAAAAAGCAAGTTAACGGCTGCAGAAGACAACTTTTTTATATACACTATAACAGCTAGTTGACTCTCATACTCCAAAGGAGCTGGAATTTTCTGTTTGAGATAACAGTTGTTTCTGATAAAAGGAGTTGAGATCTAAGGAATCTATATCAAAACAAATACAACATTGCCCAAAATTTAGTTTGACCTAGGTACTAGTGTGAGATAATGAGTCAACTGTGTGTGAGAAAATAAGACTGGACAATTCATTGAATCAGTGAAATGCAAAGGCCTGATTGTGTCTGAAAATAAAAAAAAAATATGTGTTTGTCAAAAGCTATGCCCCCCAACCATATTGCCTGCCCCTTATTCTGTCAACTCAAAACTTATCTTGTATGTCCCAAACCTAACAGAACATACCTTTATTCTGGTTTTATCAATATTCATCACAAAAACCTGCCTGTATAATCTTGACCCCCTTGAATCCCAACTGGGTTTTACAGGGATAATCTTTATTTTTCTTATTTCTGCTCTAAAATATAGATTGTCAGTACTCATTAGAACCGCATCAAGGCAGTTCCAATGAGTACCCACAATCTATATTTTGGGCAGAAATAAGAAAAATATCACAATATTTCACCGTAAATCATTTTTTTACGCGGTAAAGTTTACAATGCATTTGTATAGGCATGTTTTCATGGGACTCTGCACAGGCTGACCTGAGTCTTTGCTGTGAATAACTCTGCATGATTTAGAACATATAATATAATCTTACCTCTGTTCATAACTGACGGCAAGCTGGTTTGGCCAGTACTGTCTAGACTTCAGGAGAGTTCGTCGGTGACTTCCATCTAGCCATGACCTTTCTATTCGTTTGGATCGCTGGTCAACCCAAAACACATACCTGTGAAAAATAGAAGTTAGCATATATCATAGAAATACATATGCTGAGTACAATGTATTTTGTGGTAACTGAAGAATATTTTTTGTCAATTCTTGCTAAAAACCTGTTATGGGTATTCATTAGAACTGCCTGCCAAGGCAGTTCTAATGACCATCCACAACATATGTTTATGTAGATGAATAAGAAAAATGATATAAGGTGCAGACAAGCCCAAATTCAGTGTCTTTGGGGGCCTGTGCCCTTTAAAACAAGGTCATCAACATCTAATCAAATCTTTGGTAGGTTGGAATGATATACACCTCAACCTCGTTATAACACGGAACTCCGGGTCCAACCAATGGACCGTGTTAGTTAACCGAATCGTGTTATAAACGCCGACCGTATTTGTCACAGATCAACCATTGACACAATGATGATCAATAGTTTCCCAAAAATGCTGATGTGCGGTCCGGTTAATGACCGTATTTCTCGATTAAAATGTGTTTAGAACTAATCAATGGCAGTAAATACCATGGCCCATCAAGTCAAAAAAGTCACTTTAATCGAAACTAGCTGATAAACCATGTTTTATATCCAGAAATCATCCGATCTGACAGCGAGTATTACGCCATTTTGATAGCTGGTTCCCGGCTTACTTTGTTGTAACTGAGGGTCCGGAACTGTACCGAACTACAGCACCGTTAATACATTTCAATGGTGAAATTACCAGGAAGGGTTCAGAACCGGACAATGATCAACACTTACAAGAAATTTGAATTACTTCCCTTGAAATGTCTAACCCTTAATATTTTAGCCATATGAAAAGATTTTTAATGGCCCACATGGTCTTTGAATGAATTTTTTACCGCGAAAATCGATCTTGAATATGTTTTATCATTTGCTTTTAAGCTGGAATAAATTTGACTTCGTTTTACATGCGGCTCTAGAAAATGAGTTATTGCAGTTGACCGATCACATCGGGTGCATCGATGTTTAAAATTTCTGCTGAGCAGTGATCCTTAACAGAGCAAGATAAATATTTTTTCCGGTTGCGTAACTGAATTCTTTAATCTCTTTATCTCACTAAGCCAACTTTCTGATTGTGCCAATGGCAGTTCATGTTTATCATGCGTGTCAAGCTAAACAAGTTTATATACTGTATATCTAACTCTGCGGGAGGCCTGCAATAAATATCAAAAAGTACCGTTATAAACCGTGTTAGCTACCGTATTACCGCAGTCAAAAGTGAGAGGAAAATAAAGTTGTTGTGCTTAAAACCTGATACAATCTATGGATAATATTTATAAATGTTGGTTGGGGAAAATTTGGGGTCCAAACCAAAACCGTGTTATATCCGAATTCGTGCTGTATCGAATCGTGCTATAACGAGGTCCGGGTGTACTGTATCAAGTTTGACCCAATTTCATCCATTCGTTCATGAGATAGGGTGCAGACAAGCCAAAATTCAGAGTCTTTGGGGGCCTGTGCACTTGAAAATATGGTCATGGTCACCAAAATCTCAAATCTGCAGTATGTTGTAATGATATATTGTAACAAGTTTGACCAAAAATAATTGATTGGTTCATGAGACAGAGTGCAGGCAATCCATTTTTGGCCCAAAATTGACTGTTTTTGGGGGCCTGTGCCCTTGAAAATGTGGTGAAGGTCATCATAACCTAACAACTATTTTACCCCATCCTAGTGATATAGCCATGCAAGTTTGGTAAGAATCCATCCATAGGTTCAGAAGATACAGTGCTTCAAACAGGTTATGCAGACGCCATCATCAGGAAACGGGATCCACACCAAAAACATGACCCCCTACATAATTATCCTTCAATTATCACCAAATACCCACTATATCTGTTGCTATGGTATTAATACAGGTACTGAGGTGGTTCTAACTAGTACACATTACAACACATCTGAATAGAATATGTGATCATTGTAGACTCTGATGAGGAAGTCATGTTCAGCAGCTAAATAACTGGTAACAATATTTCTGTGTTTAACCCATTTGGTACCAGACACCCCAAAACGGGTACCCTGGCAAACAGAATGCGGCGTCTGATCAGGGCCTCCACTGTTTGCTAAAAGTTCAGTCATTTTCCAAATAGATTTTGATGAAAACACAACCTGACACCCCTAAATTTTAAAATGAACTCCTGTCATATAAGGAGGAAGATTCCATTTGGTACAAAAAGGGTTAAAAACACTGCAATGTTCTGACAAAGCTAAGAAGAAGAATGGCATTTTTTTGCAATACAGAACAAAAGCAATTAATAAACCTTAAATTATTAAAATGGCCTAAAATTGCATGACAAATGATGCATCATGATATTAAACAGTCCTTTTTATTGTCAAGTCTGAATAATGAAAAAGCTTTTAAATGCCACATGAGCTATTTCAATATTGCAATAAAGCAAACAAATATAGAAATGCAAAATCTGCTAGTGGCTTAACACATTTAGTACCAGAAACCCCAAAATGGGTACCCTGGCAAACAGTGCAGGCCTAGATCAGACGCAACAGAATGCAGTGTCTGATCAGGGCCTACACTGTTTGCAAAAAGTTAAACCATTTTCCAAATCAATTTTGAAAAAAACACACAACCTGACACCACTAAATTTTGAAATGGACTCATGCTATATTATATAAGGAGGAAGATTCCATCTGGTACAAACAGGGTTAAAACATAATTTGTGAACATAAAACCAAGAGTTTACCTCCCAAAATGACACTTTTCAATTCTAATGCACTTATTCATTTGATTTGTTTAAAAAAAATGTAATATTTGCACAATTTAATAATGTAATGTACTGTCAGTAGCGTTACCAATGAAAAACAAGAGCTGTCAGAGGATCTGACTATAGCCTCGCAGAGCACCATTAGAAGAGAAAACCTATGGTGTTGAAATATTTTGAATTCATTGCTTACCAGAAAACATCACTGTAGAACATGGTACATGGCAACATAAAACTTACCAAGGGATTTAACTCCATGAGTTCCGGGCCATAAGAACTAATTATAGTATACAGAATTCATCAACCCTCTGTTCATGTGTGTACCAGGTTTCAACTTTGTAACCCTTACAGTTCTTGAGAATAGGTAAAAGCTTCATCGAATAGGAAAACAAACAGTAAAGTTATTAAGCAAAATGCACTTCAATTTTTTTAAACCTACCAAGGGACACAACTCCAAGAGTTACAGACCATAGACTCTTTTTCTGCTTTACACAATACATCTAGTCATTTTCCATGTTTATATGAACCTACAGCTTTCTAGCCTTCATAATTCCTGAGAAATATGTTATGAACCCACAACATATGTATTAATGGAAAAATAAGAAAAAATATCCTCAAATTATTCTCAGTACTACAATCCTTATCTGACGCTATGTAAAAATATACAAATTTAGTGCAAGAGTGTACCACAAAAAAAACAGCATAATTCGAGGCATTTTTTGTTTTTCTGTTTTTTGTTTTTTTTCAGAAAAGAAATTGCTAGAAATGTGGCTCAAAAGCATGATTGGATGATTGGGCTCTATCTTCTACAAATGTATTAACCCTTTTTGTACCAAATGGAATCTTCCAGCTAATAAATAGCAAGAGTTCATTTCAAAATTTAGGGGTGTCAGGTTGTGTTTTCTTCAAAAATTATTTGGGAAATGGCTAAACTTTTTGCAAACAGTGTAGGCCCTGATCAGATGCCGCATTCTGCAGCGTCTGATCTGGACCTGCACTGTTTGCCAGGGTACCAGTTTTGGGGTTTCCGGTACTAAATGGGTTAATGCAAATACGATGAAGCAATACAACAACCAAAAACTACCCACCCTGAGATTGGGTCCACAGCAATATTCCTTGGTCCTCTAAGATTTCTTGAAACCAGCACCCTTCTAGCCGAACCATCATAATTGGCTACCTCTATAGTTTTACCCTTGGTATCAGACCAGTAGATATGATTAGACACCCAGTCGACTGAGAGATCACTCACTTCTTGCACATCTGAAATCAAAGTGAACATTTTTATAAAGCCACCTATCATATGTGTGCAGTAAAATGCCTATATTAAGACCAACTTTGGGACTGTTCAAAAGTGGTCTTAAGACCACTTTTGAACAGTCCCTAAGGTGGTCTCATTCAAGAAGAAGCTGAGTGCAGAAAATCCACAGAAAGGATGACTGAAACCTTTTTAATATGCATTTTAAAGGACAATTAGATCTAATTTTAGGTGGTCTTAATAGCGGAATTTAACTGTACACAATATTATATTAGGATTACACAACCATTAACCCCTTTTTGTACCAAATAGAATCTTCCTCCTTATATATTGCAGTTCATATCAAAATTTGGGGGTATCAGGTAGTGTTATCTTTAAAACTGATTTGGAAAATGGTTGAACTTTTTGCAAACAGTGTAAGCCCTGATCAGATGCCGCAGAATGCGGCATCTGATCTGGGCATGCACAGTTTTCCAACTAACTGTTTTGGGGTTAAACATGTTAACCCCTCTAAACTCCACTTTATATAGAGAAAAGTAGGGTTTACTTGGTATTTATTATTTTCCTTATTTTTGCTCAAAAACATAGATTGTTGGTTCTCGTTAGAACCGCCTCAATGAGGCAGTTCTAACGAGAACCAACAATCTATAAATGGACTAAAATTAAGGATAATATTGAACGTTTTCATCTGAAAAATGCTGGTACTAGAGTAAGAAAGTCACCATTTATGCACAGGCATGTTATCATAAATGTATTCATGGCTGTAAAATTGCAAAAGCTGCTCTGACATTTTTTTTCAGCAAAAATACCACTCTATTATGTATTTTGATTGCTAGAGAAGTTACAACCGTGCAAGCTGCAACTAGCAGTTTAGCAATATGGCATCTGTCATTGGTTCATTAAAGTTCAAATACATCATAACACAATGACACGCTGAACAAGAATTTGCATCCATAGTGGCAAGTTTGTCAAAGTACAAAGAAACCATAATCTATATTTCGCATACTGAATAGCAATAAATTCTGCTTCACACAGGAAGTCAGGTGGAGCTTAGTGATTGTCAAAAAGTCTACACCACTGCAATCATTCATGCTGCATATTCAAAGATGTTTTGGACATTAGGTGTCTGAAAGTTTCAGCCAATCAACTGAGAAGAAACAGCTATGCAATCATTCAACCCAGCCATTTTCCAAATAAATTTTGAAGAAAACACAACCAGACACCTCTAAATTTTGAAGTGGACTCCTGCTATATATAAAGAGGAAGATTCCATTTGGTACAAAAAGGGTTAAACATGCTGCAACAAAGCTTTATGTGTGTGTTTGGTTTTCATTGAAAACAGCATCAAATGTGCGATGGGGAGAAGTCTTATTGCTAAACTGCTGGTTGCATGGTCGTATCATTTTGACCACTAACGATCTTGTTAGGCTAACAATGCTTTTAACAACTGGGCACTGTTGTGTAATTTCACTCCCATGAGTAGAAAATCCCCATATAAGGGGGTATCAAAATTTGCATAGTTTTTTTTTTCTAGAATTTCCTGTTTTAGGTATAAAAAAAAGTGTGTAGTAAATCAACACCAACAGAAAATAACAACAGGTGCATTACTGTCACATATTTGATTGGGGTTCAAGATGAAACACTCTTTTCTTCTTTTCTTAATTTTTTTTTTTATTTTTATAGGGCAGGAGAACATTGGGGAAACACACTGAACAGGCAACTTTCTGCATAAAAGGGTTTATTTTCCTTGTTTCTGCTCCGAGACATAGGTTGTGGGTACTCATTAGAACTACCTCAATGAGCACCCATAACCTATGTTTGCAGTATAAATAAGACAAATATCACAGATTTTCATCAGAAAAGTAGTCATTTTGGAGATGTGAAAAATCCACTATGTCCTGCAGGTGTGTTATCATAATGTCTAGGCTATTCGGTACTTTGATTAACTCAATGTAATTTGCAAACAGCTGTTGTCAAAGGTGCAAAATGATGTGACAGCTTAATATATTACGTTAATAATTATTTGATTACATGTAACAGAACTCAAGATAAGGAGTAACAAGGACAGCATTACGAAAACATTTCAAATAAAAAAAAATCTGACATTTTTAATATTTCTGCACAAAACACAGATTGTGGGCACTCACAAGTACATACCCACAATCTATGTTTTTGAGCAGAAAATAGGGATAGAAAATAATGTATACTACCGTAAACCCCAGTTTTACTATGCAAAAGTGGGGTTTGAGGGGGTCAAAAATTATAAGCTTTTTTTTTTGTGATGGAGAAAGGGATAATTTTATTTATTTCTTGTTATAAACATTTGTTGTGGGTACTTGTTAGAATTCTTGTTAGAAACATTTGTTGTGGGTACTTGTTAGAATTCTTGTTAGAAACATTTGTTGTGGGTACTTGTTAGAATTCTTGTTAGAAACATTTGTTGTGGGTACGTGTTAGAATTGCCTCGATGAGAGGCGATTCTAACAAGTACCCACAACACATGTTTCTAACAAGAAATATTGTGTAAATGAAGAAATAGAAAAAAATATTCTGTAACTACACTTCATCTTGAACTCTGCTAAGCTGCAACATTTGCTCTATTACCTTTCACTATTGTTGCAACATTCTTTCCCTCTAGGTTAGCTCGATATATTCCTTTAAACTCCGGACTGGTGTCCGACCAAAATAAGAAGTTGCTTCCAAAATCTACAGCTAATCCTAGAATACGAAAGCCAGCCTGAAATAGAGTTATCATATTATAACCCTTGACCTGCAGAATATTTATAAATGCCACACCCACTACTGATTATCAACCAATCAGAATACCCAGTGCAAATTATTGCAACAAATTCATGAAGTAAATGACAAACAATGAAGATCCTGATCAGATGGCTTCTTCAAAAGCCATCTGATCTGGATCTTCATTGTTTGAAAGATAAGACATATCTGGGCTCAGCAGGACAAGGGTAAAACATGATGATAAAATACACAAATATGAAAGAATGTAGCTTTGTTTGTATGTTTGTGTTGAGGTTTTACATCCTCGTCTACACTATTTAGGGATTGGGGCTTGGATAAATAGACTTAGCTGCATGGTGCTTTTCGCAAAGCTGAAACCGACCAAACTTGAGTACTGCCAAGCCTCTTACATGTAGGTTTAGGAAAAGTGGTGTATGTCAGACTGCTTTTTAAACCCTAGCTGTTTCTTTTGTTTTACAAAAATGTCAATATTCTGCCATTAGTACACATGACATCGTTATGGGTGTAACATTATGGGGCGTGCCTAACTAATTTGCATATTTAATCCACTATTGGATTATCAAAGTTATTACATAGTGTTGACACGATGTCATATGATATACATAAGAGTTTTGTTTGTTTGTTTGATTTGAGGTTTAACGTCCCCGTCAACACTGTAAAGGTCACTTTGGAGACGTTGCTTCCAATTTTGTGGGACTTTTACCCGACATTGAGATGAAATGACATCTCAAGCCCTGCCGCCCAATGAAACCATTAGGGTTTATAAGCATGGACGGGCCGACTCACACTGCTTTGCCTGGGCAGGCTTAGATCCTCTAAGCGGTTTAACAGTACTCGTGTGCGGGTCGGTTTCAGCTCTGGGTGGACGCATCATGCAGCCAATATATTTCTTCAAGCCCCGATGGGCGGGGGCAGATACATAAGGGTAATCTGTGTGACATAATGTATTCTTTCATAACCGTGAATATAGAAATTTTCTGTAGAAAATATTGTTAGTTTTCTTATTTCCGCTTTAAACATACATGTAGATTGTGGGTGCTTCTCATTATGACAACACAGCCGTGCATCATAGTGCATTTTTTCACACCTCCAAAATGGCTACATTCCTGATGAAAATCTATGATATTTTCCTTATTTATACTGCAGACTTAAGTTATGGGTGCTGGTTAGAACCGCCTCATAGAGTACCCACAACCTATGTCTTGGAGCAGAAATAAAAAGAGCAATGTTTACTCTGACCCCCAATTTTCTCTGTATAAAGTGGGGTTTAGGTGGTGTTAATTTCATGGACTTGTTCATATGACGTTAGAACCAGTTCATTGCATAGGTTCTAACGAGTACCCACAATCTACTTTTTTGAGCAAGAATAAAGAATTTAATCTATACCCTTGAAAAAAAACAACACTTTTCTCTATATACATGTACATGTATTGGCCCCTGCCCATAGGGGCTTGAAGAAATATATGGGCTGCATGATGCTTCCACGCAGAGCTGAATCTGGCCCGCACACTAGTACTGGTAAACCGCTTAGAGGATCTAAGCCTGTCCAGGAACAGCGGTGCAAGGCGGACCGTCCATGCTAATAAACCCTATTGGTTTCATTGGGCGACAGGGCTTGAGATGTCATTTCATCTCAATGTCGGGTAAAAGTCCCACAAAATTGGAAGCAACGTCTCCAAAATGACCTTTACAGTGTTGACTGGGACATTAAACCTCAAATCAAACAAACAAAACATGTACATGTATACAGGGGTTTAACAAGGTATTCATCGGGCCTCAGTTGCCTAGTGGATTAGAGCCCTGTCTCTTAATCATTAGGTCTACCACCGCTGTGGTTCGTGCCTCGCTCAGTTCACATGTGACACGCCAAGTTCTGCAACGGAAGGTCAGGTGGGTTTTCTCCGGGTACTCCGGTTTTCGCCCACCTCTGATTAACGATCGGCTCAATATGAGTGAAATAATCTTGAAAGGGCCGTAAAACCAAAACCAAAAAAAAAACATGGTATTCATTACACAGATATTATGTAGTCATGAAAATAGAGTGAAAATTTTTCAACAAAAAGAAGTGGCAAATACATACCTTTCCATACACAACATTCACCCGCGCTTCATCTTTACTGTAACTTAATATATGGCTACCATTCGACACATATACTGGTCTTCCTCCTGTCAAAACAATGATAAAATACAGTGAAATTTCCCAATTAAGACCAACTAAAATTAAGTCTAATTCTGCTTTAAGGTAGCAGTTATTCTCTGTTTGTGTTTTCTGTATTCCGCGTCCTCTGGTCAGAGTCCACCTTTGGGACTGTTCAAAAGTGGTTGGCCTTAAAGACCACTTTTGAACAGTCCCAAAGGTGGTCTTAATATAGGAATTTTGATGTATTACATGTATGTTGTATTTGCCATAATTATCGTGCATGCTCTAATAAGAGCAGTCAAAAGCCTTTAACTCTTACAGAGTTACTGTAATGATCCTAAGTATTGGGACAGACAATAGGCCTAAGCAAACAGTGCAGACCCAGATCAGACTGCTCCTAAAGGAGCAGTCTGATCAGGGTCTACACTGTTTGACATTCCCTGTGAAACAAATTGGTTAAAATTTTAGGAGAATTACAGCAAGTCCTTGAGGTGTCCCAGTCTTTGGGATTTTTACTGTATATGCTCCATGTGCACACCAATTTTTTTTAAGAAGTATATTTTGCCAATCAAGAGCTCAAGATTTTGCAGTCTCCTGAAGTTGAAATAGTGATAAAAGATCGCACTTTACATACAAGTCGTATATCAATTATTACTCTTTTATTGTACATGAGATTACAGCATTCCCTTTACTGTTAACACTTTTTGTACCAAATGGAATCTTCCACCTTATATACAGCAGGAGTCCATTTCAGAATTTAGGGGTGTCAGGTTGTGTTTTCTTCAGAAACTATATGGAAATTGGCTGAACATTTTGCAAACAGTGTAGGCCCTGATCAGATGCCCCATTCTGCGGCATCTGATCTGGGCCTGCGCTGTTCGCCAACTACCCGTTTTGGGGTTTCTGGTAATAAATGGGTTAACCTAGCCCCAAATATGAACGGATATCCAC
Source organism: Lucinisca nassula (assembly GCA_963580285.1). NCBI lineage: Eukaryota > Metazoa > Mollusca > Bivalvia > Lucinida > Lucinidae > Lucinisca > Lucinisca nassula. The sequence continues at coordinate 88,733,905 of OY757017.1, forward strand.
ACATTACTTTTTTTACTTCTGCATGAAAACATGTTGTGGTACTCATTAGAAGCGACATTGAGGTGCTTTTAACGAGTACCCACAACATGTTTTCATACAGAAGTAAGAAAGATGTAAGTCCTTTTGGGAGGAAAACAGCGCTTTATTTTGAGCTATGGTTGAGTTAACAAACACCCATATAGTGCACAGTAAATACTCTAATCAGACGGCAAAAATGTGCAGGCTTTGTGTCAGTCAGTCTCTGCAATATTGCATATGCCAACAACTTGTGCCTTTCCATAAGCATAGGCCACTAGGGTGTCGGTACTGTCCAACTGATTTTGGCTTGTTGAACAGCAGGTACGGATAGAGGGGGAATGTTATTATTTCTTCTGTTTTACACTTCTACTTATTTTCCTCCTTCCTCCTCTGTCCCTTGGGGCTCCCATCCATTGGAGCTTGAAGAAATACATGGGCTGCATGATGCTTCCAGGCAGAGCTGAACCCAACCGCACACGAGTACTTAGTGGATCTAAGCCTGCCCAGGCAAAGCAGTGCAAGTCGGTCCGTCCATGCTTCTAAACTCTAGTTTCATTGTGCCACAGGGCTTGAGATGTCATTTCATGTCAAAGTCGGGTAAAAGTCCCACAAAATTGGAAGCAACATCTCCAAAATGACCTTTTCAATGTTGATGGGGACGTTAAACCTCAAATCAAACACAAACTATCTCTTCTGGTTTTTTTTCCCCTTTCTCTGAGAGATGACACAAAATGACCCACAAGGGTTGATTTGTCAATAAACCCCAACACAGTCAATCAATCCAAAGGCTCATAATGTAATAATAACGCATACCCACATAGAAAAGAACAAACCCACATTTACCTGGAGATCAAAAAGGCATAATAGTGTTTTTTCTATTAACCCCATTATTAACTACGCATTTATTTACTTCACGCTTTAATGGCCATTCAAAGCCTTCATCCTACATGTACGTCACAGCATGCTTTTAAGTCATGCACTCTGCCTCCAGTCATGAATCATGGAATGATTTTTAATGCCAATCGATATTTCCTCTCCTCTTACAACTATTTTCTATTGATTTCCATGTCTCTTTAGAATATCTCTCTTAGTGCCAGCTAAGAACAAAGATAATTAAGGGATTATTGTCCCTATTTCTTGTTGGAAATGTATGTTGTGGGTACTTGTTAGAATCGCCTCGATGAGGCGATTCTAACAAGTACCCACAATATACATTTCGAGGAGAAACAAGAAAAATAATTCCAAAATTATCCTTAAAACTGCTCTTTATCTGTATTTGTTTGATTTGAGGTTTAACGTCCCCGTCAACACAGTCACACTGTAAAGGTCATTTTGGAGACGTTGCTTCCAATTTCGTGGGACTTTTACCCGACACTGAGATGAAATGACATCTCAAGCCCTGCCGCCCAATGAAACCAATAGGTTTATTTATAAGCATGGACGGGTCTGAGCTCTTTATCTGTAATAGATTCTCTTCTCTTCTCGATAAGATCACACTGGCATGCATTCACAATAAAACTATGATCTGTAGGATAAAATTATCTTTAATGGCTGTTAAATTGTTTTGGTATTTATTGGAGTTTAATGGCCCAGTCAACACTATTTAGGTTATATCAAAGTGGTCAGTTTAACTAACCATTCTGGGCAGGCTTATACATAGGTGGATAGCCAGTATATTGCAAATTCTTTCGCCAGAAACTGATAACTGCCCTTATTGAATCAATGGAAGGGACAGATTGACAAGTGTTTCTAGTGTTTTTAAGTTTAACGTCCCACCAACAGCTATGGTCATACGGAGACGGGACCTCGGTTTAAAGACTCATCCGAAAGTCTGGAGAAGCCCGGGATCGATCCTGCGACCCCTGGTTTACAAGGCGAGTAGCATAACCACTCGACCACGGAGGCTTCTAGGGACAGATTGACAATGGCTTTGAAATGACAAATGAAAATTTGTAACATTTTTCTTACTTTTCTGCCAAATACACCTCAACCACTTTACAACACTATAATTGGGGTCTAAAGCAGAAACCATTTATTCAAACAAAGATGTTCATTGTTAGGGTCCACAGAAACTACCATAAAAATAAAAAAAATCCCGACACCGTCATGGCTTGCTGTAATTCTCCTAAACTAAAATTTTTACAAATTTGTTACATGATCCAGCAAGGAGTCCAGAAAGTGCAGATAGAATGGCAAACAGTGTAAACCCTGATCAGACTGCTCCTTAAGATGTTCTACAAAGTACATCGCAGCCCCATATAAGTGGTGGTATCCAAATTTGACTTGTCTTATAATATTTCTGCATGAAAACATATATTGCGGGTACTCATTAGAAATCATCACGAAATCATGCCTATATAATTTTGACACCCTTAAACCCCATTTTTATATAGTAAAACTGGGGTTTGCAGCGGGTGTACATTATTTTTCTTATTTCTGCTCAAAACATAGAAAAATTTTGAATTTTTTTCATCTGAAAATTTTCATTTTTTGGTGGTAAAATTTACAATGTATTTGTATAGGCGTGTTTTCGTAATGTGCCTTGCTGAGGCCCTTCTAATGAGTATCCACAACATATTTTCATGTAGAAATAAGAAAAATATCAGTACTTTTCGGATGAAAACAGTGCCTTATATGGAGCTATGTACATGTAAGTTGGGGTCGAAAGCCAAAACGTTGTCAGTTAAAAAACTTTGACATTGTAGTCAAACAATAATGTATGAATTATACAGAAAAATGATCATTTATAGTCATTTAACCCATTTTGTACCAGAAACCCCAAAAGGGATAGTTCGCAAACAATGCAGGCCCAGGTCAGATGCTGCAGAATGTGGCATCTGATCAGGGCCTACACTGTTTGCAAATATTCAGCCTTTTTCCAAAAAATTTTGAAGAAAACACAACCTAGAAAACACAACCTTACAGTGTTGACTGGGACTTTAAACCTCAAATCAAACAAACAAAAACAACCTGACACCCCTAAATTTTGAAATGGACTCCTGCTATATATAAGAAGGAAGATTCCATTTGCTACAAAATGGGTTAATGAACATTTGCGATAATTTTCTTATTTATACTCAAAACATAAGGTTGTGGGTGCTGGTTAGAACCGCCTCATTGAGGCGGTTCTAACTAGTACCCACAACCTATGCCTTGGAGCAAAAATAAAATAATGTATACCCTGTAAACCCCAGTTTTCTCTATATAAAATGGGGTTTAGTGGGGTGTTGATTTCACAGACTTGTTACCATGATGCCAATAATCCATACATTTTCATCCATCTTTAACCTTGTTTTATCCAAATTAGTGTTGTAATGAAAAGTGTTATAAAAGGGTTATGGTGTATATATGATTTTTAATGTTCAATATTTTCTAACAATATTTCCTGTTTTTACATGTAGATAAAAGTTTTGCAATATCTATTAACCCTTGTCCTGCTAATCCTGGATATGCCTTATCTTTGAAACAATGTAGATCCAGATCAGATGGCCATCTCATCAGGATCTACATTGTTTACCATTCAGATTGTGAATTTGTTGCAATAATTTGCATCAAGTAATCTGATTGGTTCATAATCGGTAGTGGGTGTGGCATATATAAATATTCAGCAGGACAAGGGTTAATCCCCTAGAAAATCCAACTTCAGAGGTGTAAAATTTCTCTCAAACTTACTTGCCCTTATTGTCTTAACTTTTCATTTAGGTGCTAAAAATGAAGAAAAAGTAAGGTCAGTTTTGAAAATCTTACTCGCCCTGCCTTAAAACTTACTCGCAAATGCGAGCGGGCGAGTGGAATTTTACACCCCTGAACTTCATATTTAATCATAGACCATTTTCTTATTCCTGCTCATAACACCTGGCTTTTGAAATGCCTCACTGAGTTGGTACTTCCCTGCAGGTATGACAGATGAGGTCTTGGTCTATGCTTGGTTTAAAGCCCAGTTGTTCAAAAGATTGTTAGCTTAAGTTAACGAGCTCGTTAGTAGTCAAATTGTGAACTGTTCTGCTCACACATTTTTTCAGCAAAAATATTAGCATATTTGGTTTGAGCCTCGCTCGGGTCACAGGTGAGATGCCAAGTTCTGCCATGGAAGGTCAGATGGGTTTTCTCTGGGTACTCCGATTTTCGCCCACCTCTGATTAACGATCAGCTCGATATGAGTGAAATAATCTTGAAAGGGCCTTAAGACCAACTCCCCCCCCCCCCCCCCCCCCTCAAAAAAAAAAAAAAAATTGCCATATTAATGACATTGTTAGTTTTGAACAACTGGCCCAAGACATGTATATGTTAATCTTGTTAAAACCATAACTAATGTTCTAGCCTAGCACTGGGCCAAAATTAATATGAGAAAACCTGCAAAAACTATGTTTCATGAAAACATTAGTGCTTCTTCTTCCCGGAAAAGTGCAGGGTGTTGTTCTAGTTGATGCTCCAGTCTTTCTCCCTCTCCATCTGGCCTATGCCATTCCTATGTTAGTTGAAAAAAAAAAAAAAAAACAAAAAAACAACAACTAAATACTCAGTCCGACTTGGACTAGTAGTCCAAGTCGAAAATATGTACCTTTCCTCTGGACAAAGACCGTTCTTTCATTTCAAAATCACTCAAAGAGACGTGTTTCTTTCATTTTAGGGAAAGAAAAAATATCCATCACTCTTTAAGACACATTATCATCATTTTATCTTACCTTGAACACAATAAATATAATGTAACAGAATAAAAACACATATTTTCCAATCCATTGTCAGGATTTAATTGGCACCATGTTTCCAATGTAATGATTGAACACTGAGGGTGACTCATGAGTCATCCAAATGAGATTCTGTCAGAGACTCCGGCGGATCTAGCCATGATTTACCGTGGGCACATGACGTTAAAAACGTTGACGCGACGTTGTCCTAACCCTATGTTAAAATTGTATGATGAATGATTCACCGTCGTTATTCATTTCTTGTCTTCTGTCTTTCTAACTCTTTCTTTCTATTAGTTTCTTAGATTATTAACCTACTTTATTTTATTTGAACCGACACTTGAAATTTTTTACCACAAAATAATAATAATAATAATAATAATAATAATAATAATAATAATAATTATAATAAAAGAAAAGAGAATTATCAAATAATTTTTTTTTAATATTTCTGCACAAAACATATGTTTTTGAGCAGAAACAAGAGAAAGTTTTATTAAATGTACACCAATGTAGATCCCAGTCTTACTTTATAGATATAAGTGAGGTTTAGGGGGTCAAAATCATAGAGGCGTGTTTTCGTGGTGTGAGTGAAAATATTGCGCAGCCACTCAAGGTGTACACTACACATCTGTGCATCACCTTAACAAGTCCGTGTAATTAATACCCCTCTGAACCCAACTTTATAGAGAGAAAACTGGGGTTTACAGAGGTATATATTATTTTTCCTATTTTGCCCCAATACGTATGTTGTGGATACTCGTTAGAACTGCATCATTGAGGCGATTCTAACGCGCACTCACAACGTATGTTTGGAATACAAATAAGAAATTATCACATTTTCATCGGGTCCTACTAAACCGTGACTGCTGGGACCTGCACAAGGACTGACAAGGACACACAAGGACTGACAAGGACTGCACAAGGACTGACAAGGACAGCAAAGAAACATTTAAAATAGGGTTTATTATGCAAAGTAGAAGTAAAACAAAGATCAGGAATCGATACAATTAACTTACTCCACCCATCAAAGACACCAAAGGGAAAGAAACACAAACACCAAGCGACCAGACCACAATGGAAACCCAAACAAAGGAAGGCCATGAGGACAGTTACTTTCCCACAAAATGGCCATATGGCCATCCAAAATAAAAAGACACAAGTGATACACACAGAAAGTAACAAACAACAGCATAATAAACCGCCACAGAAGAACCGCCTTGGAACGGTCAGTGGAAAGATTTCCACTGGGGGGGGGGGGGGGCTTAAATCGATTTTACGTGGCCACAATCCTCGCCCTTACTGCCGTCGCGATTTAGACAAATAATTTGTTCAGTCCGCATGAAGGCCTCCTAACTCATCAGTGCAACATCTCCGTGAACACAAATAATCTAAGAACCACAGAGGTGAGACAACGGTGAGGACTCGACAGCAAGAAACCACTGAAATGCTGGAGCAAAAGAAAACCAACAGTTAGACTCCGATGGGCCCGACCAGAGACAGAGCATCAGGCAACAACCAACATTACCTTGAATTAGATCTCTCTAATTCTCTATAAGCCTTTACGTTGGAACCGTCATAGAATCTGAGGCCTGACCCACCGGCGTGCAATTAAAGAGGGAAGCAAAGTTGCCAACCCAGGTCTACAGTTTAGCCCAAGAATTTTGCTCCGATTGGCAGTGTGCTCTTATCACTACATCTCAGCAGGAAGCTTATTTATTATCAACATAAATTTTCTAACTGACAGCTGGTTTCTGGTAAATGGGAAGAAACTGGTGAAAATTATTTAATTATTTTAATGAAATGAAGCACTCGCTACATTTCCTCATAAAGTGGTAACTGGACAATCAGAAATATGTAAATATTTTTTTTTTTTTTTTTTTCATTTAATTTTTTTTTATATAAATCTTTTTATTGTGTAATGGAGCAGTGGTAATTATCACCAAGTAAGCAGCAAACAAAAGGTAACTGAGGCATATTTTTTTTCTTATTTCTTCTATGGAGCTCATTTAAATTGCCTCACCAAGTCTATTCATATGAGAACTGTTTGGCCCGCTCATGTTGCTGCATAAATTTATTAGCCCCATGCGTTTCTCACCATCGACTAATCAAATTTCTTGATATTTAGTGTATTTATTCTGGATCTACACTGTTTGCATAGGTACATGTAGGTGTGGTCGTGTTCAGTGGGATATGGGTAAAATTACCCTTTCAGTTTTCATCAAATGCCCACCTTATCAAGTCAAACCAATATAAATGATCAAATATTACATTATTGACAATTCTCCATGAAAATATGTTGACGGTTTTCATTAGAAAACTAATTCAGTTTTGAAGTTTTTGCCTAAAAATAACATTTTTTTTTGTAAAAGCGGACTATAGCAACCAAACGAGATTCAGAAAGTACCCATGGGAACCACTGAACAAGAAACTTTGTTCTACGCTTTAGTGTTTAAAAATAGAAAAACTAAGGAACAATCTGATCTGGGCCCACACTGTTTGCATTGATCAATGACAACAGACAACAAAGCAGATGGTGATTCACAAGGGTTAGGGGAGGTGAAGGGAGTGGTGGGGGAGTTTGAATATTTCTTTAGGCCTGTACTTTTCTTCTGAGATGCTAGCTTGTCTCTTTAGCTCACCTGAACATGCCGAAGCTATTGTAATCTGTCAATGTCCGTCGTTCGTCGTTTGACTTGCAGCGTCAACGATTCGTTTTAAACGCTAACTCCATAGGAATGTTGCTTAGGTGACCCTCTTCCAAATGACTAAAATGGTTTTGCTCCAATGAACAAGATGGACGCCAGACTGAGAGCTAAAAATAGAAAAATTTTAAACGAAAACTCATCCTATAGGCCTACATTTGTGTAAATTTCATTCCAACTTCACAGGAATGTTGCTTAGTTGACCCTCTAACAAAACAGCCAAAACGGTTATGCTCGGATGAACAAAATGGCCTCTAGAGCTAAAGATAGAAACGAGAGGGGCCAGATGGCTGTTTACCAAATATCAAAGATCTGGGCCTTCTGGTTTCAAACAAGAAGCTTTTTAAAGATTTTCCCTATATAAGCATATGTAAGACAAGTGGGCCCCTGGGTGTGGTCATTTTGGCTCCAGGGCTACAATTTGAACAATATTTGTAGAGGTCCACAAGATGAAGCTACATATCAAACATAAAAGGCTTGGGGCTTCTGGTTTCAGCTGAGAATAGTTTTAAAGATTTTCACTATGTCAGTCTGTGTTAAACGTGGTCCTCTGGGCGGGGCCATTTTTTGGTTCCAGGGCTATATTTGAACAATCTGGGGAGACGCCCACTAGACAAAGCTGTAAACCTAATACCAATGGCCTAGGATTCTGGTTTCAAACAAGCAGTCCATGAAAAACATGGGTCAAATGGGATGTTTTTTTTTAAATTTTTTCCCTACATAAATGTATGTAAAATAAGTGGGCCCAAAGGGCGAGTACATTTTTTGGCTCAAGGGCTACAATGTGAACAATCTTGATAGAGGTCCACTTAAGATGAAGCTACATACCAAATATCAAAGAACATGGCCTTCTGGTTTCAGACAAGATGATTTTTAACCTCTTGCAAACCATTCAAAGATATTTTTTGCATTCAGGCAAACAGTGAGGACCCTGACCACATTGTTTGCAACAATGACTTTCAAAGTAACTGGTTTACGACGAGAAACATTTTAAAGGTTTTCCCTATGTTAGTCCATGTAAGACCTGAGCCCCTGGTGGGGTCATTTTTGTCTACAGGGCTATGATTTGAACAATCTTGGTAGAGGTCTCCTATCTCCTATATGAAGCTTAATACCAAATATCAAATACCTGGGCCAAGCGGCTTCAGAGAAGAAGCTTTTTTAAATGGATTTTCCTCTATACGTCTATGCAAAACGGAGGGGTGGGGGGGTGGGGGGGGGGTCATTTTTGGTCACAGGGCTATAATTTGAACAATTTTGGTAGAGGTCCTCTGGATGAAGCCTCATACCAAATTTCAAAGACCTGGATGAAGCTTCATACCAAATATCAAAGACCTGGGCCCAGTGGTTTCAGAGAAGAATATTTTAAAAGATTCTCTTTAAGACTCTATGTAAAACCGATGGGCCACGGGGCGGGGCGAGTTTTGCTCCAGGACGATAATTTGAACAATCTTGGTAGAGGTCCACTGGATAAAGCTTCATACCAAATATCAAAGATCTGAGCCTTCTGGTTTCAGACAAGAAGGTTTTTAATGTTTTTGCTATTATTGTCCCTATTTGTTGCCATGGCAATCAAAGTTCTGCTTGGATTCCAAATCTTTGAACAGCTTTCAGTTAGTACCTCCCAAGGATCATTCTGGTGAAGTTTTGTCCAAATTGGCCCAGTGGTTTAGGAGGAGATGTCAATTATTGACAGAGGATGGACGACAGACGGACCCCACACGGACGCCGGAGCAGAGGCCTATCAGAATAGATCACTGAGCACTTTGTGCTCAGGTGAGCACTTCGGGCTCAGGTGAGCTAAAAGGTCAACAAATTGGGTTGCATGCCAACTTCTCCTAAGCCCTTGGGTCAGTTTCTATCGGCCCCTGCCCATAGGGGCTTGAAGAAATATATGGGCTGCATGATGCTTCCACGCAGAGCTGAATCTGGCCCGCACACTAGTACTGGTAAACTGCTTAGAGGATCTGAGCCTGTCAAGGAACCGCGGTGCGAGGTGGACTGTCCATGCTAATAAACCCTATTGGTTTCATTGGGTGACAGGGCTTGAGATGTCATTTCATCTCAATGTCGGGTAAAAGTCCCACAAAATTGGAAGCAACGTCTCCAAAAATGACCTTTACAGTGTTGATGGGGAGGTTAAACCCCAAAACAAACAAACAAACAGTTTCTATCAACTTCATTAGAAAGTTGCTTAGGTGACCCTCTACCAAAGTCATTTGGCTCATTTGAACAAAATGGCAGACAGAGCTAAAAATAGAAAAATGTAAATTTGATTTAAATGCCAAAGTCTCCTAAACCATTGGGCCAATTTGATTCAAACTATGAAGTAATGTTGCTTAGGAGAGCCTCTACCGAACTAGCTTAAATTGTCAAGCTCTGATGAACAAGCGGGCAGCCATAAATGTCAGAAGCTATGTGACATCCTTGAAATCAGTTTAGCAATTCTGGGCCACCTTGGCCCTCTTGTTATTTGCTTACTATAAACTACGATTACAGAATTTAGGCGGTCCTGGTATATTTGGGTCGATTGTTTAGCAGTCGACCAAAAGTTACTAAGCACATCCACGCGATTATCACTGACTTATAGAAATCCAGATATCATATTTAAAAAAAAATAGCAATATTAATTTTATCGCAGTGAGATCAGGGTGTTGTGTAGGAATCATGCGTTTGGCTTAGCAAACAGTGCAGACTAAGATCAGACACTGCAGATCAGAGTCGACACTGTTTGCTTACAGTATAGGAATTGAAGGGTCAGACACTGCCAAATGCAGTGTCTGATCAGGGTCTAAAGTTTTAGCTTAAACATTTTAGCTTAAAAAGTTAAGGGATTAACGAAACCATTCGGGACGTTTATACTGTTTTAGACAATCGACCAACCAGTGCTTTCAGTGCTTTGATTTATTTTGTCTGTAAAACACTGTAAACCAGATTAGGTCTGTATTTGATATTAAAAAAAATATCTCGACCAAAATGCATTTGAAAAATTATTTATTATTTCTTCGGCCCCTGCCCACCGGGGCTTGAAGAAATAGATGGACTGCTTGATGCTTCCACGCAGAGCTAAAACTGACCGCACACGAGTACTGGTAAACTGCTTAGAGGATCTAAGCCTGCCCAGGCTAAGAGGTGTGAGTCGGACCATCCATGCTTATAAACCCTTTTGGTTTCATTGGGCGACAGGGCTTGATATGTCATTTCATCTCAATGTTGGATAAAAGTCCCACAAAATTGGAAGCAAAGTCTCCAAATTGACCTATACAGTGTTGACTGGACATTAAACCTTAAATCAAACAATTCATTATTTCTTATGATTTAAAATCACACAAATAAAAACAAAGAAATAGGGTTACAACTACATGTACATGATCAGTTCAGTCTATTTACTAGATTATCAACATGTGGTTGTGTTATCCCATAAATTAGCTCCAAGAGGGAGATAACATTTCATGCTGAAGGATTTTAATGGGATTCTTGTCAGGGTCATGTTAGGCTCAGAAACACCTCTTTTTCTAGAAATCTGGTAAAACCTGCCAGACTGAACCGTGATTGGGTTAACTACCATGCATGCAGTCTGTCGTATAATATCCATGTTGTACCCAATCTTTTTATATCGAAGAATGATTTTACGAAATTGGCTGCTAAAGTCATTGCGGTTATATATTTTTCTGAATTTATATAGTAAGTCACCATAAAATTCAGGTTCCGATAGACCTTGTTGCAGAAGAGATTTAAGTCCAATATTGAATTTTGAAATTTAATCAGAATGGCGTCTATAAAATTTTGAAAAGGCTTTGCGTAGTTTATGGTACCGATAACCCTGATTAAGAAGTTTAGCCGTTAATAATTTATTACGAGTGTTGAAGTCAGTTACATGACTACACACTCTAGCAAATCGAATTAATTGCGAAATATAAACGCCATAGGATGGCGCACGAGGAACATCACCATCCAAAAAAAAAAAAAAAAAAAAAATGAAAATTTACAATCTCAAAATCAAAGTCATCGCGTTTATCATAAATTTTGCACGAAACAAACCCATCTACAATAGATAGATGTAAATCCAAAAACGGGGCCTCGGTATCAGAAGAATTTGCTTTATTTAACTGAAGTTCTGGGGTAAATCTGACTGATCAAACCATCGAAATAGGTATTATCAATATTTAATAAATCATCTAAACATCTAGAAGTGGAGCTAAAAGCTTCAATAATTTCAGATTGGTTATCAATGGAAAGCGACAACATGAAGTCTCTTTCATAACAATACAAGAATAGTTCAGCCACAAGAGGTGCGCAATTCGTACCCATCGGAATGCCCACAATTTGTCTAAATAACTTAGTACCGAATCTAATATAAATATTGTCTAGTAGAAAGGTGAGGGCATCACACACTTTGACACAAGTATCAATATTTGTGTCATTTTTGACATTTTTAAAGTTACTTCTAGGGTTGGTTTGTATGGGGCGCCGTTTTACTATTTAATCCGTATTTATAGCTATCCATAATTATTTATGGATATCCATAATTCGAATTATGGATATCCATAAATCGAACTGAATTAATGATATCCATAAATTGAATAATGGATATCCATTATTTGATTTATTGATATCCATAAATCGAATTATGGATATCCATTATTCGGCTGATTTATGGACATCCATAAATCAAATTATGGATATCCATAAATCGAATTATGGATATACATTAATCGATTTATGGATATCATTAATTTAGATCGAAATATGGATATCCATAAATCGAATTATGGATATCCCTAATTATGGATATCCATTATTCGGCTGATTTATGGATATCCATAAATCGAATTATGGATATCCATAATTCTCCTCTGCAAATAAACCTAATGAATAATGACTGCTCCCTTTGCAAAAAAAAAAAAAAAAAAAAAAAAAACTCGACTATTCGCGTCAGGGTGTAATAAAAGCCGGGATGGAGGTGGAGGTAATGTAGGGTAGGCTTAGTGGTGGCGAATGGAGTGGGAGAGATATGTTTTGTTTGATTTGAGGCTTAACGTCCCCTTCAGTACTATCTAGATCATTTTGGAGACGTTGCTTCCAATTATGTCGGGTAGTAAGCCTTCATTGAGATTTGTTTGTTTGTATTGGGGTTTAACGGCCCAGTCAACACTATGAAGGTCATTTTTGAGCCGGTCAGTTTACTCATCAACACTTTTCCTGGCCAGGCTTATACTTAAGCGGTTCACCAGTACAGTGCACATGTTATCGCCAGAAACTGACAACTGCCCTTCTTGAATCAGCGGAAGGGAGAGAATGACCGTAGAAATGATTTCATGATCAATCTCCACCTTCATTGAGATGAAATGACATCTCAATCCCGCCTGCCTCGGTAGCTCAGTCGGATGCGCGTCCGACTGGTGATCAGTAGGACCGTTCATCAGAAAGTAATGAAAGAATACACACGGATGTATTATCTTAATAACCCAAGGGATGGGTGGGTGGGTGTGTGCCCTCTTAGGAAACAGTGGTCAACGAAATTTCAATTAAACTTCAACTTCCCCTCTACGAAGGTAAGTCTCGTTCAATTTTCCAATTTCGTTTCCCACTTGATTCCCTAAGAAGGCCCCACAGAGATTTTAGAGATGATTCTTTCCAATTTTAAACAATATGAACAACTAACAACGCAGCAATATGTAAACCTGTGTTATTACTAATATATGAGCTATGAAACCTTAATGACTGAATGACCCATCCATAACATGTAAATTAGCAATATAAGAACAAATAGTACATAATTACTATATGATTACAATGGTGAATCACCCAAAACTGCTTGCTGAAGAGTTATAGCATTGCCTGTAATGGGTTTGTCATAATGCTTGGCAAACACCTTTGTATTGGCCCAGCCTGCAGTTTTGCGGACAACATATTATTCTGTGCGCACAGTATATTATCTTGTGCGCACAAGATATTCGCACAACATATTATCTTGTTTGCAAAACATAGATCTTGGGAAGTTGTGCGAACAAGATATTATCTTGTCTGCACAACATAGATCATCTTGTGCACACAAGGTATTATGTTGTGCGAACAAGATAATAAGTTCTGCACACAAGATATTATGCTATCCGGACAAGATCTATGTTGTGCAAACAAGATAATATGTTGTGCGAACAAGATAATAACTTATGCGCACAAGATATCTTGTCTTGTGCGCATAAGATATTATGTTGTGTGAACAAGATATTTAATTGCGCGAACAAGATTGCATGTCGTAAAAAACTGTCTAATGGACAAGGTACAATACTCGTTTAGTGTTATAAATAAGACAAGACCTGAATTATTTCCCTTCAGCCAGAATGATTAACCATCGGCTCAAAAAAAAAGTGAAATAATCTGGCTGGAAAGGGCCGTGAAACAAAAAAAAATCTGTACTTTGGGCAATCAGTGTAGACCCTTATCAGACGTCGCGGTCTGTGTCCCATGCCGGAAACCTAGGCATAAATGGTTTTCAACCAAGAAAAATGCAATTTCATAGACAAATATATCTTGATGCAGTATGCAGCAGAATAATCAGTTTCAATTTAATAATAATAATAATAATAATAATAATAATAATAATAATAATAATTACAACAATAACAATGAAACAGCGGAAACAAAACCGTGTGATGAATTCCCTCGTAACCGCACCCATCCCCTCCAATTTATGTAGGCATCTTGGAAAAGCGGGGTTTTCACGGGTTTAAATAATTTTCCTTACAGGGCGACCATTTTTTTCGAAAATATTTGTTCAATCTGTGCTTTTAAGCCATAATTTGGCACCGAAATTTCTTATTTTTGGGTTGATTGTTTATCAATTGACCCAAAGTTACTAGGCACCCCGCCTGCTATTGTTCACATGTCTATCGCTGACCATGTACAGGTACCAGTTATTTATAGCAGCGCAAGTCTTCTCTCTTCAAGTCAGAGCGCTGTGTAAAATGTAAAATCTGGACTTGGCTCGTGTACTGGTACATTAGCAAACAGTTTAGATCCAGATCAGACGCCGCATGACGTGACGCCTGATCAGAATCTACAATATTGGCTTAAAATATCCCCATTTATACAGTGAAAACTAAGGTTTACGAGGTGTACATTATTTTACTTATTTCTGCTACAAGACATGTGTTGTGGGTACTTGTTAGAAACGCCTCATGAACCGCCTCAATGAGGCGTTTCTAACGAGCACCCCAAACTTATGTTTGCAGTATAAATAAGAAAAATATCAGGAATTTTCTATGGGGTACCGTTTTACTTTTTAATACATATTTATAGATATCCATAATTCGATTTATGGATATCCATAAATCAGTCGAATAATGGATATCCATAATTCGAATTATAGATATCCATAAATCGAATTATGGATATCCATAATTCGATTTATGGATATCATTAATTCAGATCGATTTATGGATGCCCATAATTCGAATTATGGATATCCATATTCGAATTATGGATATCTATAAATCGGACTGAATTAATGATATCCATATTTCGAATTATGGATATCGATAATTCAGCGCAAAAGCCTTTGGTTTCATGCATTATTTATTTTATTTATTTGCAAAGACGAGTTATTGATATCCATAATTCGAATTATGGATATCCATAAATGGACCGAAGTATGGATATCCATAATTCGAATTGATGATATCCATAATTCGAATTATGGATATCATTAATTCAGATTGAATTATGGATATCCATAATTCGAATTATAGATATCTATAATTTGAATTATGAATATCACTAATTCAATTTATGGATATTATGGATATCTATAAATAGGGAATAAATAGTAAAACGGCGCCCCATAATCTTCACCCTGAAGAGATGCAAAAAATGCACCATGTCGCACGGGCCGGGGATGTAAGGGTTAAACGCAGTTTCGGTCTCAGTTCAGGATCATTTTCCCTGCCTACACCCAGAGACAATCGATCCACCAGTGCTTTGATTATTTTTTGCCCCCCCCCCCGCACCCACCGGGGCTTGGAGAAATAGACTGGGCTGTATGGTGCTTCCACGCAAAGCTGTAACTGACCACACATGAGTACTTGTAAACCGCTAGAAGGACTAAGCCTGCCCAAGCAAAGTGCTGTGAGTCAGATCGTCCAGTGCATATAAGTAGTTTTGTTTCATTGGGTGGCAGGACTTGAGGTGTCATTTCATCTGAATGTCAGGTAAACGTCTCACAAAATTAGAAGCAGCGTTTCCAAAATGACCAAAATAGTGTGTGTGTGTGTGTGTGTGTGTGTGCGGGGGTTGGGGGTTTTAACCTCAGTTCAAACAAACAGAAATTTCTTGTTGATTATTATTTGTTTGTTCAAGTGATTTTGGTCTACCTCAAAGTGCATATGTATAGACGTTGTCTTGTAAAATTCAACAATAACATTGAACCTGATAACTAGATCTTTTGATGCGTATTAACTGCGTGGATTTGAGACGCTAAGTGGTTTTTCTCCTGGCACTGCGGTTTTCGCCCACCACTGATTCACGATCGGCCCGATATTATGAAACTGAGGGCCATAAAAAAATAATGACATAGAAACTTGATTTTAAAAATCAACTTTCAAAAATGAAAACGAGCGCTGAATTAGCGGCAAGGTACAATACTCGTTTAGTGTAATAATAAAGACAAGGCATGAATTATTTCCCCTTAACCCTTTGATGCGTATCAACTGCGTGGATTTGAGACGCCAAGTGGTTTTTCTCCTGGCACTGCGGTTTTCGCCTACCACTGATTCACGATCGGCCCGATATTATGAAACTGAGGGCCATAAAAAAATAATGACATAGAAACTTGATTTTAAAAATCAACTTTCAAAAATGAAAACGAGCGCTGAATTAGCGGCAAGGTACAATACTCGTTTAGTGTGTAGTAGGCCGGACTGATCGGGCCTGGTAAGACAGTCGCGTCACCAGTTCAGCAAGGTTTTGCTAGCTGAAACGGTGGCGGACGACGGACGACGGACAGACGACCATCTCATATATTCGCGTTGTGATTTTGTTGGATGAAAAGTCAGCTGCTCTGTCCCAGTCTAACTCAGGAAAAGAATTTGCCTCTCAGACAGACGGACATGTGGACAGGACAGCTGCCATTATGATCCCAGGTTCGTTTCTCTGGATGTGGTGATACGGGGTCAGGACTGAGAAATGATAAAGTACTATTTCAACATTTTAATGAATATCAAAATATATCAAATAAGCCTAAGCTTTAATATTTCATTTCAAAGTAATTCTGCGGGGGTATGAACCTCAGTCGGGTTCAAGATGGTGTGACTTTCAAATATGTGTGTGCCCACCTAATAAGGGAATTGTTCCACTATCGGGATCAATAGAGAGGGTTGCTTTATTACAAAGCCCGTCTGATAAATTACTGGTCAGAGAGTAGATATATACAGCGATTAAATCAGCAAGGTGGGCATAACAATACATCTTTTAGAGAGGTTTTAGTTTTCATGCAACAAAGAAATTCATAAAAAATAAGACATTCTCATAAAAGGATATTATAAGAAAATTCCACCGTATGAATCATATTTTCATACCATATCAATTAGTTATGGATATATCCTTTTTCCAGTCAAATAGAACAATTATTTATAGAAATTCAAGGGAGGTTAATGTGCAGAAATCGTCCGACAGAAAACTGCAACTGCAATTATTGCCAAGAGACTACCACACTCCTCCATCCTTTAACAAAATATATTTTATGACAGACATAAAATATATTTTACATCTGTTGCATTCATTGAAAATCTCTCTAACTGATGTCATCAATGATGATTTGAAAGGAAGTTATTCCTTAATGTATTTATTGTCTCATCTCTTTGGAGAATCACAATAAATATAGTTGTGACTGAAAATTCACTGCACAATCCATTAATTGTATTTTGTACGCTTCATGCGTTCAGGTCCATCCCACAGATTTGTGTCTTTCACAAGTCCCCCGTGTCTTGGTAAAACTCTTTCGTCCCTACAAATGTTGCTTCTTGACGTCGAACACAGAAGTCTACGTTCTTCAATAAAACTATCTGCTTCTGCCTTTCTCTTTTGACTGGCGATATGTTTTTGCAAGTCCTTCATATTTTGCCGATCCTCACTAGTACCGTATTGGTAGGGAAGTACATCTCCCGGGGATAAAAAATTTGGATTAGGCAAAGTCCTTGGGTTTACAGCAATGTGATTTGGAGCACCCTTAAGGTGACTCTTTTGGTGATCCCTCGTAGAAAACAGTTTTCCGCACGAACACACTAACACTTTCTTTTGTTCAGCATGAATTTTCTTCCAGTGTGTAATAAAGTCTTTAAAATTTTTATACAAAAGTGATCGTTCACAGGTAGGCACTGGACAGGGCGAAGGTACTCTCGGCCATACGGGTCGATTTTCATACTGGAAAGTGTCTCTTTCATTTTCTGAAACCTCAAGGTTAACATCAGCCATGATCTGAAAAGTTCAAATATATCCGTACAGATTCACTGTAGTGAGCACACTGATGCGGATGGAAGTGACGATGGAGATGTCTGATGATAATGATGAAAATGTCTTCATTTTTCTTTGTAGGATGTTTCACACAACATTTCTTCATTTTAGTCAGCATACATTTGTTTTGTGGGACACACTTTACTACTTATAGAGTTTTAAATTTCTCTCAGTACTTTACATAACATGGATATTTTATAATGTTTTTTTTTTTTTTTTTTTTTTTTTAGGGTGATGTGCTCTTTTACATTTTGATACTTTTACTATTTTGAACACATTATTTTGTATATATATATATATATATATATTTATTACACATTATAAATAGTTTAGATTTTGTATATTTTTAGAATTATATTTACATTTTTCATATTTATATACAGGTTTTGCTTGTCAAATAAAATTACTTTAAATTTTTATTGACACTTTTAGGCTCATTTAAATGTTTGTTTATGGTGGGGACCAAATTTCTTTTGGTTTAATTGGACGATCTCTGCGAGAACGTATAACGGGCATTTTGTTTTGCCTGACTTTGTTTTGTACCCTGCAATTTTCATTTTGAGTACCAATGTCTGACTCTGAAACTAATGTTTCTCTCATACTTTCATTGTTGGGGACTTCATTTTGATTCCCTTTTTGACCGCTATTAGTACGGATATTTAAGTCTGTACATGATATGCCATTATCAGCATTAATTGTGCTCTGGTTATCTTCCGAGTCATCTAATACTCTTGTGTTTGACCCTGAATCAAATGGATCAGTATGCTCATGTGACTGGATTTCATGTGATGATATGTCACTACTCTGAATATCAGACAAGTCTGTATATTCATTTGTTTCTGAATGATTTTTATCCTGACTTACATTTGTTTCAGTCTGTTCAAATTCATTTAACCAATTAGTTGGAGTTAATTCCCCTTCATATGGTTTTATATCGTCAACATGGACATTTATGACTGGTTTTTCAGGACCTCTTTGAATGAGGTAATTGGTCTTTGACATACATTTGAGGACTAGATATGGGCCTGTCCATCCTTGATTTAATTTTTGATTTGCTGTAGGCGGATAGAAACGCCAAACCCAGTCCCCTTTTTTATAGTGTCTCAGTTTTAAACCTTGATCGTAATCAGATTTTTGCCTTTTTGCTGCTTGGCCTATATTTCGGAAGACGAAGTCATTGGTTATAGCCATTGCTGATTTAACCCATTCTATATAGTGTACGGGACATGTCTCATCAATTGTATTTGGAGGCGGACCGATCATCAAATCAAGAGGGCAAGAAATCTCTCTATTTAAGAAAACTAAATTTGGCGTGCAGCCGGTGCTTTTGTTTTGAGTTGCTCGGTATGCCATAAGAATGTACGGGAGGTAATCATCCCAGTTCTGCGGATTTTCGACTGCAAATGATCTCAGCATCTGTTTTAGTGTTCTATTGAATCTTTCAACTAAGCCATCAGAATTTGGTCGATAAGGGGCAGTCCTAGTTTGTTTTATCCCAAACTTTTTGCATAAAATCCGAAATAATTCTGATTGAAATTCTCTACCTTGGTCAGTATGTATCTGTTGAGGACATCCGTACTTTGTGAAGAATTCGCATACGAGTTTATCTGCTACGGTCTGGGCAGTGTGATTGGGCACTGCCCAAGCTTCCACCCATTTGGAAAAATATTCTCCTAATACGATAATGTATTCATTCCCATTTTCTGAGATCGGTAATGGACCGAATATATCTATCGCGACGCATTGCATGATAGCACTAACTTTAAATTGTTGTAGTGCAGCCTTTCCACGACCTGGACCTGGTTTAACGCGTGCGCAAGTATCGCAGGATTTGATCCATCTTTCGACATCTTCTTTCACACCGGGCCAATAGAAACGACGTCTAATACTTTCCAGGGTCCTATCTCTTCCCAAATGACCAGCTGTTACGTGTGAATGTAGATGGTCGAAGATGACTTTCTGTATAACATCCGGCGTGACCAACTGATATATAGAACAACCTAGACTGTCGAACCACTCTCGATACAAGAGACAATTCTTGACGCACAAACTTTCCCACTGGTACCATAATGCTTTAACAGTTTTGTCTGTTTTGGCTTCCTCAGGGAGGTCTGGTCTGTTGTAATTCTGTAGCTTGTATTCCAGTATCAGCTTCACTGATTTGTCTTCTCTTTGCATTTGTTGAAGTTCTTCTGGAGTCCATGAAGGTATCCAGTTTGGTTCATTCAAGCCAACGACATTGGGGGTATCAATAATTGGGCTGATAAGTGACGAGAAGGGCCAATCTGTGCCCTGGGTCTCACCTGTACCACTATGTGATACTGGTTTCTTATCTCTGTGCCCCGGCGCGGGACTAGATGAGCTGTTAAGCGGCAAAAAGGTACCATATGTAACCTGAACCGGATCGGTCACTTTGACCGAATACTTCACATCGGGCTCACCATCTTTGTCCTTTTCTAAAACCTTATCTGACTCTACCGAAGGGAAACAGTCGTGGCAAGAATGATTTGGACACTTTCTCTTTGGTTTTCTTGATAACGCATCCGCGTTCTGGTGTTGTCTTCCAGGCCTGTATCTTAATTCGTAATCGAATGTTTCAATGATACTTATCCATCTGGCCATCAAGCCTTCTGGTTCCTTGAAGTTTTTCAACCATATGAGAGGGGCGTGGTCAGTTCGGATAATAAACTTTCTACCTAACAGGTAATGTTTGAAGTGACGCATAAACGTGACTACTGCAAGCAGTTCCCGTTTTGTAGTACAGTAGTTTTGTGCTGGATTGAGTGTTTTACTAGCGTAAGCTATCACTCTCTCGATTCCATCTTGTTCTTGGGACAGTACTCCACCTATTCCCCATAAACTAGCATCGGTATCTACTATAAAGACGCCATCTTCTCTTGGGAAGGAAAGTACCGGTGCACATGTGAGTGCACTCTTGAGACTTAAGAAAGCCTTCTCACATTCGTTATCCCATGCAAATTTCACATTTTTACGCGTCAGATGGGTGAGCGGTTTAGCGGTCTCTGCGAACTGGGGAATAAACTTTCGATAGTAGCCTATAAGTCCTAATGCAGACCGAACCTCAGTTTTGTTTGTCGGCGTAGGCCAATTTTCTATTGCCTCAATTTTTGAAGGGTCACAGGCTATGCCATCTTCTGACACAACATGCCCTAAATATGTCACTTGTGTTTGGAAGAGGGAACATTTCTTAGGCTTAAGTTTAAGATTTGCCTCTCTTAATCTATGAAATACTAGTTTTAGATTTTCTAGGGCCTCTTGAAAGGTTTTTCCCACAATTATAATGTCATCAAGGTAGCATAGGCATTTGTTTGGGGTTAGATTAAGAAGGACCTTTTCCATTAGTCTTTGAAATGATGCCGGAGCGTTCGTTAGCCCAAATGGCATAACATTGAAGTGGAATAAGCCTCGGTGAGGCACCACAAACGCTGTTTTGGATTTACTGGTTTTTGACATTCTTATTTGCCAGTATCCGCTAGCTAGATCTAATGTACTGAACCACAGAGATCCTGACAGTGATTCTAGTGTGTCATCAATTCTTGGAAGAGGATATGCATCCTTTAAAGTGACAGAATTAAGTTTTCGAAAATCAATGCAAAAGCGACATGAACCATCTTTCTTTTTTACCAGACAAATGGGTGCCGACCAAGGACTATCACTTGGTTCAACGGTGCCTTGTTCGAGCATTTTGTCAAGTTCTTGATCAACTAACTGTCGTTTAAATATTGGAATTCTCCGTGGTGGAATTTTTATTGGTTCTGCACTGCCTGTTTTAATTTCATGTTCTGTTACATCAGTTTGACCTAGTTTTCCTTGTGGTTCCATGAAAATGTCTTGATACTGATTTATCACTCGAGTTAAACTCTGCTTTTCATTGGGTGTTAACTTATCAGATGCATTTTGAATCAGTGACTGTAAATGTGTTGGAACAGGTTGATTTTTATTTTCGTTGGGACATTCACTTTTATTTGTCTTGTAGATCTCTTCAGCTTCCTGTAATACACCTATCACAGAATGCTGATTTACTTTAACTGATTCATCACTTAGATTCAATATAGACACTACAATGTCTTCTTGGTTTGGATCTACTAGAGTTCTTGCAATAAAACAACCTTTATTAGTCAGAAATTTGGTTGGTTCTGCAATACTTAAGAGTTGATTTTTAATGCAAGGTTGGTCTATTTTACCTTTAATGAAAGCTTCTGAATTTGGTTGAATAACAGTTGTGTTTGCGATTTGAACTCGAGCACACGTATCAGAGTTTTGTTTAAATAACTTCACTTTTCCTTTATTTGTTTTAAGATGCTGCTTTCTTATGCTTATTTTCCCGTCATAATGACAAAGAAAATCCATTCCCACAATGCCATCAATGCCATGTATTTTGGCAACGATGAACTCCTGACTGAATAATTTATCATTTATTTGAAGTGGTACCACTAGTTTTCCACTCGTCTTAATTAAACTTCCATCTGCAGCTTTTAATTTAGGACTGTCTGAGTTCAAAGGAATTTGTTCTTCCCCCTGTAATCTGTCAAATATTTCTTTGGACAATATAGAATACGGTGAACCCGTATCAAGCAAGAACTTACTATTTTGATTAAATGCATTAGCCTGCAGGTATAAACAAGTACTGACAGACGTATTGACTCTAATTTCTTCAAAATCATTTTGAAGATTAGATACAGAAGTGGGATCATTGTCACTACTTGATTTCTTTTGTCCTACTGGGGCATTTTCATTTTTGACATTTTCTGTGATATGTTTATTTGAAATTGTTTGGTAATCTCTATTTGTCTCGTCTGCTGATACAATGTCAACAGCAGGCGTGATGGTAATTGTCGGTATGATTCTGCTATTGGTTTCATCTTGTGGTGTAATTACATAAGCAGATTTTTCATCTTTATCTTTTTCATTTACATTCCTATTTTTCCTCTGGCGAGAGTAACATTCATCGATTGTGTGATTTGTGCGCTTGCAGTAAGCGCAGTATAGGTTCCTACGTGATCTGTTTGGGCTTTTAGTAGGTGATTTAGGCTCAAACGATCGTTCAATACTGCGTTCTCTCTGACGTGGGGCAGATATGTCTGTTTGCCTAACTGAGCTATTATCTCTCTTGTTATTATTTGGCAAAATTGTACTTAACTTCTTGTCAATTAATTTGCTGATTTGCTCTAAAGTTATGCATGTTGCTTCCTTATTTTCAGTATCATTTGTATTTGATATTGGTGCTACTGTAGTTAGTTCATTTGATGGTTTCCTTACACGGTCAATAGTACCTTCAAGAGCTTCATACTCTGTCGCTAACCCTATAGCTTGATGCAGGCTTTGAGGATGTCTAAATTGAACATGCTTTTGCAAGTCATGATGCCCAAGCCCGTTAATGAACTGATCTATTACATGAACCTCTAGTTGTGCCATAGTTAGGTTAGGGTATGCTTTCTGTGCTAGTTTGCTTAAATTATATCCAAAGTCAGATACAGAGACTCCCTTTTCTCTCCTATAATGTCTAAATTGACACCTATATGTTACTTCTTTTTCTCTTGGATCATACCTATCTGACAAAATAGATTTTAATCTGTTATAGTCAGTAAGTTGAGCCTGAGTTAAACTACTAAGCAACCGTTGTGCCTCACCTCTTAAATGGATGGCTAACATTTGTGCCTTTTGAGCATCTGCCCATTGGTTCCACGCAGCACATTGCTCAAAATGAATAATATAATCGGGCCACTCAGTTTTATCACTACCGTCAAAATTATCAGGCTGTATTTCTTTTCTATGTGTGTGAGATGTTATTTGTGGATGTTGTTGTTCGGTATTTGTCGTGTGATTCATACGGATGTTTTGTAGCTGGCAAGTGTCTTGTAAATTGCACATTTGCTCTTGACTTACAGGTGGTTCTCTAGGCATAACTGAAGGTATGTTTTTCTCACTTAAATGAAATGGCAAGCCTACAGGCTCTGTGTTAGCTGGTGACTGTATTTGCGTTTGATGTGACAGCCGATTTATGTTTGCATAATTGCCCGGAACTGGCGTAGGGTACTGTGATCCCTTATTTATATGATCAGCATTTTGCCATGCCTTCATGTCCTGTTGTAAACTTACATTTGGAACAGTGGTTGCAGGCATATATGTACTAGAATGATTTGCATATAGCGGAAGTGACTGCGTTTGGATTAAATGATTACCAAAGCCAGTTGCATTAATACTTCCTGATTGTCTATTGTGGAGCTTAGAATTATTTTCATCAACCTGTTTCTCATAAGCATGCACAGGTTGTTCGTAATGTGATTGCTGTTGGAGAAGTCTTTGTGGGATAACTTCAGATTGGTCATTCTTAGCACTAAACATTGCATGCTTTTGTTGCTGAAGCTGCTGCCATTGTTGTTGCTGTTGTTGAAATATTTCCTTAAGTTGCTGTTGTTGTTTCATCAGTTTTTCTTCTTGATCTTTAATTAATTGTTGTGCTAACTGTTTTTGCAGCTGATCTTGCTGCCATTGCAGTGATGCATAATCACTAGCATTTTGATAATATTTTCCCTGTACATTTGGTGTTGTATATATTTGATTTGTGGAACCCTGTAGTATAGGTGTAGTCTCTGTTTGATTTTCAGTAGGACGGATACTGATGGGCAGGTCAATAAATTGTGTCCCTATACAAGGTGCATTAGAGCAGGTGCCAGAAATATTTTCTGCTTGTGTCATTAGTTCGCCATTATATTGCTGGTAATTATTGCTTGGATTCTGTCCTATGTTTAAAGATATATTACCTTGGCTTAACCTGTTACTACTCATTCGTGGTATGCTAACATTCTGTGCCACAGAGCATGGCTGTAGCAAAGTATCAGCGGTGCCCTGATGTAAGCTTGTCGCAATAAATGGTTGTTGGCTGATTAATGGTTGATAACCCTGGCCCCTTGTAAGCTGAGTTGCTGGGTCATGACCAGTAGAAAACTCTGCTTGATTTGTAACATGTTTTATTTTTCTTGAAACAGGGGTGTATGTTTCCGGTAGGTCTGGATTTATGGAACTTCTTACTTCACCTGCACTTATGGAATTTGACCCTCCTTTTAAAACAGGAGAAGATAATTGGTGCATATTAGACCCTATCTCAGGACTTCCTACTTTGCTAGTTAGAACTGGATAAGTTTCATGTAATTGTCTCATTGTGCCAGCTGAAAGATCCAGCTGTAGAGTATTGTTCAGTCCCCCTGTGTCAGGAGTTATTCCCCTTGGCGTCTGAGCTTGGGGTGTTTCATTCAACATCATTAATGTTTCAGCAGAGAGATCTAATCGTAGATTGTTATTAATAACCCTTGACGATTGCGTACTCTGATATGAACCCCCACTGAGAGGACCTTCTATAGTGACCCCCGGTCCTGGGGTCGAGAAACCGATAGGGTTTATTTCTGATTCACCAAAAAGGTTAGCCATATATTCTGAATAATCTCCAGAAAGTCTTAATGCTGGGCTGGACCTTGCAGGTGATGGATTTGACAAGTTATTGCCTTCAGAAAATTTTATTGTTTTTCTTATAGTCTCTTCCATGTTTATATGCCGTATCTCACAACTGAATATGTTTCACTGTAATTATAGCTTAACCTTAGTGTGTTTATTTATTTATGTATTTGAAGCTATTTATTTATCCTGAAGTCTGCCAACCTGTTATTTAATATATATTGCTAAAGTTTGATAAGGGTGGTAATTTATCATTCATATGATTTTGCTTACTTTCCTACACAAATCAAACTAAGTTAGCTTTTCTATAGGGTTTAAAGTCAATTGGCTATAATAATTTGACTTTCAGGAGTTTCAAGCCTTTGATTATTTTCAACACATTGGTTTAAGCATGAATTGTACAACTAGCCTTGCTCTAAATGAAATCACTTTTTAGCATATTCGTGGTATCATTTTGGAAGGAAATGAAAATTCAATGATAAAATCAGATCACCGAACTACCCGCGTTAACCACATCCTGGTCACGGACTCACCAAACTGTAGTAGGCCGGACTGATCGGGCCTGGTAAGACAGTCGCGTCACCAGTTCAGCAAGGTTTTGCTAGCTGAAACGGTGGCGGACGACGGACGACGGACAGACGACCATCTCATATATTCGCGTTGTGATTTTGTTGGATGAAAAGTCAGCTGCTCTGTCCCAGTCTAACTCAGGAAAAGAATTTGCCTCTCAGACAGACGGACATGTGGACAGGACAGCTGCCATTATGATCCCAGGTTCGTTTCTCTGGATGTGGTGATACGGGGTCAGGACTGAGAAATGATAAAGTACTATTTCAACATTTTAATGAATATCAAAATATATCAAATAAGCCTAAGCTTTAATATTTCATTTCAAAGTAATTCTGCGGGGGTATGAACCTCAGTCGGGTTCAAGATGGTGTGACTTTCAAATATGTGTGTGCCCACCTAATAAGGGAATTGTTCCACTATCGGGATCAATAGAGAGGGTTGCTTTATTACAAAGCCCGTCTGATAAATAACTGGTCAGAGAGTAGATATATACAGCGATTAAATCAGCAAGGTGGGCATAACAATACATCTTTTAGAGAGGTTTTAGTTTTCATGCAACAAAGAAATTCATAAAAAATAAGACATTCTCATAAAAGGATATTATAAGAAAATTCCACCGTATGAATCATATTTTCATACCATATCAATTAGTTATGGATATATCCTTTTTCCAGTCAAATAGAACAATTATTTATAGAAATTCAAGGGAGGTTAATGTGCAGAAATCGTCCGACAGAAAACTGCAACTGCAATTATTGCCAAGAGACTACCACAACCATAATAAAGACAAGGCATGAATTATTTCCCCTTAACCCTTTGATGCGTATTAACTGCGTAGATTTGAGACGCCAAGTGGTTTTTCTCCTGGTACTGCGGTTTTCGCCTACCTCTGATTCACGATCGGCTCGATATAATGAAACTGAGGGCTATAAAAAAATAATGACATAGAAACTTGATTTTAAAAATCAACTTTCAAAAATGAAAACGAGCGCTGAATTAGCGGCAAGGTACAATACTCGTTTAGTGTAATAATAAAGACAAGGCATGAATTATTTCCCCTTAAGTATTCATCGGGCTTCTGATTAACCATCGGCTCGAAATAACTGAAATATTTTGAGTGGGTCGTAAAAAGTCTGTACTTTGAGCAAACAGTGTAGACCCTGAGCAGACGCCGTAATCTGTGGCGTTTGATCTGGTTCTACGCTGTTTGACAATGTCGCACGTCGGTAACCTATGCATAAATGGGTTTAAATGATCTAAATTCACTAAAAAAGCAATTCCATAGAATATCTTGGTGCCGTTTGCAGCAAAACAATCAGTTTCAATTTAATAATAATAATAATAATAATAATAATAATAACAATAATAATAACAATTGTTACGAGATGGAATAGGAAACCTCTCTGGTGCTTATGCACATCTAAATTATTTTAGTAGATATATGGTAGGGCGGTGCGAGTGAAATATTTTAGGTGAAATATGGTACGCAAACTGTGCTGCTCCATGAACAAGTCATGCACATATCATACGATGTATGCATGAGTGGTTTATAGAGAGCTGTTTTTACAATACAGGGGGCCGCTATAAGGCCGAGTCCTATAGAATTTGCCTAAAAATCGCCAACCGCCAAATTGTGCCATATATGATTTTTATTCCCGTCACGTGTTGTGTGGGTGTTCGTTTTGACAGGAGTCATGTCATTGATTTATAGGGTCGTTTCATCAATTTTTCCTATGGGAAATATACTATTTGAACGCAAATCCATTATCTACTCGATTTTTGCTATCTAGCTTTATTTGTGGCCGGTATCTCCACCTCGCCACGAATTGAGCAAGGTAATATGAGTAGGCATGATTTTCTGGTAGTATTCATAGATATATAAACCCTGAGAAAAACGAACACTTTAGCAGCAGGTCAAGTTGTAACGTATACCTACAACATCGTGTCGGGAAATAGAAAGTATATTGAAAGGTATGTTAAATCTATGTTTAGTATTATTTTTGTATGAACATGCTTGTAGGTTTTGGAGGGGTTTACTTCTAGTATACCCCAACTTTCTGAAGCCTATTCTGAATTCACTGTTGTGGCCTGTAGTGATTAGGCTACTAGCTTTGCCAGCTAGACGTCGCAGGATTGATCCCAGGCTTCTCCAGTAGTAGAATGAGTCTTTCTAAGTGAGGTCCTGTCTCATGCTGACCCTAGATGTTGGCGAGACGTAAAGTTTGGACACCCGCTCATTCTAGATTCATTTAGGCTTTTAGACCCCTTTTGTAGAATGTAATTAATAAACGCCGGGTCACTTGTTTGATCCATGACTTTTGACTAGCTGTGGTTAGAAAACCGTGGTTCCGTCCCAATATGATATTAGGTGTAGAGGGGACGTAAACTTAAGACGGGTTTAACCATATCTTCATCATCAGGGCAAACTCTTACAAGAGCCTGTTGGGTTATCCGTGATGATGAACCGTAATGAATTTTATTTTACAAGCATGTTCACGTTGATTAGAAATAGAATTACGAGTTCATTTTGTAATGATGCCGTTTTTGTCTGATAACTCAGTTTGTGCATGTATGTACATATAAAGAACGTGATGATGATAAGTGGGAGTATTTGGTCGCCACACGTCATAACGGCCTGAGCGGCGGGGATGACGTCAGCTGCGTCATCGGCGTCGCGAGGACGGTTGTGACGGGGTGCCTACCAAATACAGAGAGAATTTACGGCAAACAGTGTTGGTCCTTACGAGACACTAACAAATGTTGTGGATTATAGATGAAAATCTTCTGTTGTAGTTTCTATCTGTTATTAATGTATTGAATTTGTGAATAGCTATATTTGTGAGCCGTGTCGCGGAGAAGGATATGAAATAGAGATTGTTATGTTTCCTGTAATTGGCAGCTGACCAGGTAGCGCACAGGCGTGGTCTGTTCAATTGCCTCTTTCTTGTGATAATGTAGTGAGCACAAATTTGATGAGTATTATGCTCAGTAGTAGTGAGCATTAATTGATTTCTGTAGTGCTCAGTAAGGAAACATGAACTTTGAGTATTATTGTGTCAAGCGCTGGGTGCTGATAATTTGATGCACAGTCAAGTTGAGTTCTGCTGTACGGTTATTTGTCGCATGCACTAATCAGCCTGTATGTCTGGTCGGCGCATGCGCAATAACGGTATATGCATGAACATATTCTTACTTCTCCGGGAGGGGGATCATGATATAGCATGTATGTTTTGTGACTCGTATCTTAGTCCAGTTATCGTAATTTGCAGGCACGACAATGTGTGACCTGCTGCTCCCTGCTTCATAGCAGCAGGTACTGGTACGACGCTAGGCGTTAGGGTCCAGCAAGGGCGGACAGACCGCCGTAATCAGCGTAGACCAAAATCAGAATCATTGTTCATTGTCAACAAATGTGAGACCATAAAAGAGGTCAACTAACCTGCAGGATATTCGGACGATCGCTAAACCTGTGATCGGCAACCTGTGATCGGCAACTATGTCGATAGACTAGTGTGCAGTATGCACTAGTTCGCGAGAGGAAGTTTCACGCGAGAGGGGGATTCACCCTAAGTTATAAACTGGCCAGTCGCGTCTTGTGTTGTTTCTTTTTTTGTTTTTGTTGTTGTTTTTGTTGTTTGCTTCTGTAGGTATTCACGTCACCCGTTCCGAGCACAGAACATTGTTTTGCCTTCGGAGCGGACGTCGTGAGTTGGCTACAGAAGCAACAAATTGTGATGCTTTGTGTTAGCAAGTGTTGTATGTAGATACTGTAAATAATTCATGTCATTCATCTAACATCTTTCTTGTGCCTTACCCCACAGCTGCCCGTACACCTGTCAGAGATCACGCTCGGTTGTCTTGTCAGCATGGGGGTTTGCGGGACGCCGTAAACCCACATGTAACAACAATAATAATAATTAAAAATGGTAACAAATCGTATAATAAATGCCCTTTTAACCGTACCCAACCACTCTATGTTTTTATTTTATTTTTTTTATTACTGCTCCAAGACATAGATTGTGGGTACTCGTTAGAGCCGCCTAAATGAGGCGGTTCTAACGAGCACCCACAACTTGTGTTAGGAGTATAAATAAGAAAAAGATCACAAATTTTCTTCAGGAAATGACCATTTTTGGAGATCTGAAAGATTGCACTGAGTTATGTTTGTTTGGTTTGAGGTTTAACGTCCCCGTCAACACTGTAACATTTTGGAGACGTTGCTTCCAATTTTGTGGGACTTTTACCCGACATTGAGATGAAATGATCTTTCAAGCCCTGTCGCCCAATGAAACCAAAAGCGTTTATAAGCATGGGCGGTCTGACTCGCACTGCTTTGTCTTGGCCGGCTTATATTCTCTAAGCAGTTCACCAGTACTTGTGTGCGGTCGGTTTCAGCTCTGCGTGGAAGCATCATGCAGCCCATCTATTTCTTCAAGCCCCGATGGGCGGCACTGAGTTATGATATAGGTAACTGATGACCCAAAGTTTGTTCATGCGGACCGGGAGTACTGCATTCTATCTCTGTGGTGCGCAGGCTGATTTGAGTCTTAGCTGAGCGCACGTGCCTCGAAGAACCCTTCGTTTGGCGCGGATCAAAATTATAGCGAAAGACCACGGCCCGTGTCACAAAGAGCATTCTGTCATATCACCAGAACAGGGGTCAGTATTTCAAAACTAACGATATCGTTATTTTACGAATCATTAAAACTTCAATCACTAAATATTGCAAAGTTGCTAATATTTTTGCTAAAAAAATAACACTTCATTAGATATTGAACTTGCTACAACAGATAACAATTTGATTTCTAGCGAGCTCGTTAAGCTAACGATGCTTTGAACAACTGGGCCCTGTTATTTTGCTGATGAAAATTTGTGGTATTCTTTCATATTCATAAACATAGGTTACGGGTGCTCGTTAGAACCGCCTCTCAGCGGCGGTTCTAACGAGTACACACAAAGTATATCTTGGAGCAGAAATAAGAAAAAAAATGTACACCTCTCTAAACCCAGTTTTCTCCATATAACGTGTGGTTTACGGGGGTGCTTATTTCACGAACTTGTCAAAGTGATGACCCGGTATAAGAAATCCATTTTCATTTCTAATGAATTTGGACTGAGGCTACCTTTTTATGCCCCCGCCTATTCGAAGAATAGCGGAAAGGCATTAAGTTTTACCCCTGTCCGTCAGTTTGTCCGTTCGTTCGTTCGTCGCGACATCGTGTCCGGGCCATAACTCCTATTAACTGGATGCCTGTGTTCTATTGAGAAATATATATATGCGAAAGCCAGAGAGCTATAGGGTGAGGGAACCAGTCAATAACTCCTAAACCGTATGGAATATATTCACGAAACTTCACAGGTGCATTCATCACACTGAGACGATGTGTCATGAACAAGGAAGACAACTCTTGCATTTTTGGTTTTTGAATTATCTGCCCTTGACTTAGTACCATATAGTAAACTGTGTCGGGGCCATAACTCCTAAACCGTATGGAAGATATTCATGAAACTTCACAGGTACATTTATCACACTGAGACGATGTGTCATGAACAAAGAAGACAACTCTTGCATTTTTGGTTTTTCAATTATCTGCCCTTGACTTAGTACCATATAGTAAACCGTGTCCGGGCCATAACTCCTAAACCGTATGAAATATATTCATGAAACTTCACAGGTACATTCATCACACTTAGAAGATGTGTCATGAACAAGGAAGACAACTCTTGCATTTTTGATTTTTGAATTATCTGCCCTTGACTTAGTACCATATAGTAAACCGTGTCGGGGCCATAACTCCTAAACCGTATGGAATATAATTATGAAACATCACAGGTGCATCCATCATACTTGGACGATGTGTCATGAACAAGGAAGACAACTCCTGCTTGTTTGGTTTTTGAATTATCTGCCCTTGACATACATCCATATATAGTCAAATGGTATGTCGTGTCCGGGTCATAACTCCTAAACCGTATTGTATATATTCATGAAACTTCACAGGTGCATTCATCACACTTAGACGATGTGTCATGAACAAGGAAGACAACTCTTGCATTTTTGGTTTTTGAATTATCTGCCCTTGACTTAGTATCATATAGTAAACCGTGTCCGGGCCATAACTCCTAAACCGTACGGAATATACTCATGAAACTTCACAGGTGCATTCATCACACTGAGACGATGTGTCATGAACAAGGAAGACGACTCTTGCATTTTTGGTTTTTGAATTATCTGCCCTTGACTTAGTACCATATAGTAAATCGTTTCCGGGCCATAACTCCTAAACCGTATGGAATATAATCATGAAACTTCACAGGTGCATCCATCATACTTTGACGATGTGTCATGAACAAGGAAGACAAATCCTGTTTTATTAGTTTTTGAATTATCTGCCCTTGACTTACATCCATATATAGTCAAATGGTATGTCGTGTCCGGGCCATAACTCCTAAACCGTACGGAATATATTCATGAAACTTCACAGGTTCATTCATCACACTTAGAAGATGTGTCATGAACAAGGAAGATAACTCTTGCATTTTGGTTTTTGAATTATCTGCCCTTGACTTAGTACCATATAGTAAACCGTGTCCGGGCCATAACTCCTAAACCGTATGGAATATATTCATGAAACTTCACAGGTGCATTCATGTGTCATGAACAAGAAAGACAACTCTTGCATTTTTGGTTTTTGGATTACCCGCCCTTGATGCATATATTTTATAATTGATTTGCAGTACATTTGTAATATTTTTTATGAATGGCATTTGGCGGGGGCTTCCGTGTCATATGGACACTTCTTATGCCCCCGCCTATTCGAAGAATAGCGGAAGGGCATTAAGTTTTACCCCTGTCCGTCCGTTCCTCCTTTCGTTCGTTCGTCCGTTCGTTCATCCGGTGACATCGTGTCCGGGCCATAACTCCTAAACCTTATGGAATATATTCATGAAACTTCACAGTTGCATTCATCACACTGAGACGATGTGTCATGAACAAGGAAGACAACTCTTGCATTTTTGGTTTTTGAATTATCTGCCCTTGACTTAGTACCATATATTAAACCGTGTCCAGGCCATAACTCCTAAACCGTACGGAATATATTCACGAAACTTCACAGGTGCATTCATCACACTGAGACGATGTGTCATGAACAAGGAAGACAACTCTTGCATTTTTGGTTTTTGAATTATC
This sequence comes from Lucinisca nassula, assembly GCA_963580285.1. Classification (NCBI taxonomy): domain Eukaryota; kingdom Metazoa; phylum Mollusca; class Bivalvia; order Lucinida; family Lucinidae; genus Lucinisca; species Lucinisca nassula. The sequence goes on from OY757017.1 coordinate 88,767,060, forward strand.
TGCCCTTGACTTAGTACCATATATTAAACCGTGTCCAGGCCATAACTCCTAAACCGTACGGAATATATTCACGAAACTTCACAGGTGCATTCATCACACTGAGACAATGTGTCATGAACAAGGAAGACTATTCTTGCATTTTTGGTTTTTGAATTATCTGCCCTTGACTTAGTGCCATATAGTAAACCGTGTCCGGGCCATAACTCCTTAACCGTATGGAATATATTCATGAAACTTCACAGGTGCATTCAGCACACTTAGACGATGTGTCATGAACAAAGAAGACAACTCTTGCATTTTTGGTTTTTGAATTATCTGTCCTTGACTTAGTACCGTAAAGTAACAGTGTCCGGGCCATAACTCCTAAACCGTATGGAATATAATCATGAAACTTCACAGGTGCATCCATCATACTTGGGCGATGTGTAATGAACAAGGAAGACAACTCTTGCGTGTTTAGTTTTTGAATTATCTGCCCTTGACTAACATCCATATATAGTCAAATGGTATGTCGTGTCCGGGCCATAACTCTAAACCGTATGGAATATATTCATGAAACTTCACAGGTGCATTCATCACATTTAGACGATGTGTCATGAATAAGGAAGACAACTCTTGCATTTTTGGTTTTTGGATTATCTGCCCTTGACTTAATACCATATAGTAAACTGTGTCCGGGCCATAACTCCTAAACCGTATGGAATATATTCATGAAACTTCACAGGTGCATTCATCACACTGAGACGATGTGTCATGAACAAGGAAGACAACTCTTGCATTTTTGGTTTTTGAATTATCTGCCCTTGACTTAGTACCATATAGTAAACCGTGTCCGGGCCATACTCCTAAACCGTATGGAATATAATCATGAAACTTCACAGGTGCATTCATCACACTGAGACGATGTGTCATGAACAAGGAAGACAACTCTTGCATTTTTGGTTTTTGAATTATCTGACCTTGACTTAGTGCCATATAGTAAACCGTGTCCGGGCCATAACTCCTAAACCGTATGGAATATATTCATGAAACTTCACAGGTGCATTCATCACACTGAGACGATGTGTCATGAACAAGAAAGATAACTCTTGCATTTTTGGTTTTTGGATTACCCGCCCTTGATGCATATATTTTATAATTGATTTGCAGTACATTTGTAATATTTTTTATGAATGGCATTTGGCGGGGGCTTCCGTGTCATATGGACACTTCTTATGCCCCCGCCTATTCGAAGAATAGCGGAAGGGCATTAAGTTTTACCCCTGTCCGTCAGTTCCTCCTTTCGTTCGTTCGTCCGTTCGTTCGTTCGTTCATCCGATGACATCGTGTCCGGGCCATAACTCCTAAACCTTATGGAATATATTCATGAAACTTCACAGTTGCATTCATCACACTGAGACGATGTGTCATGAACAAGGAAGACAACTCTTGCATTTTTGGTTTTTGAATTATCTGCCCTTGACTTAGTACCATATATTAAACCGTGTCCAGGCCATAACTCCTAAACCGTACGGAATATATTCACGAAACTTCACAGGTGCATTCATCACACTGAGACAATGTGTCATGAACAAGGAAGACAACTCTTGCATATTTGGTTTTTGAATTAACTGCCCTTGACTTAGTGCCATATAGTAAACCGTGTCCGGGCCATAACTCCTAAACCGTATGGAATATATTCATGAAACTTCACAGGTGCATTCATCACACTTAGACGATGTGTCATGAACAAAGAAGACAACTCTTGCATTTTTGGTTTTTGAATTATCTGTCCTTGACTTAGTACCGTATAGTAACCGTGTCCGAGCCATAACTCCTAAACCGTATGGAATATAATCATGAAACTTCACAGGTGCATCCATCATACTTGGGCGATGTGTAATGAACAAGGAAGACAACTCTTACGTGTTTAGTTTTTGAATTATCTGCCCTTGACTTACATCCATATATAGTCAAATGGTATGTCGTGTCCGGGCCATAACTCTAAATCGTATGGAATATATTCATGAAACTTCACAGGTGCATTCATCACACTTAGACGATGTGTCATGAACAAGGAAGACAACTCTTGCATTTTTTGTTTTTGGATTATCTGCCCTTGACTTAATACCATATAGTAAACTGTGTCCGGGCCATAACTCCTAAACCGTATGGAATATATTCATGAAACTTCACAGGTGCATTCATCACACTGAGACGATGTGTCATGAACAAGGAAGACAACTCTTGTATTTTTGGTTTTTGAATTATCTGCCCTTGACTTAGTACCATATAGTAAACCGTGTCCGGGCCATACTCCTAAACCGTATGGAATATAATCATGAAACTTCACAGGTGCATTCATCACACTGAGACGATGTGTCATGAACAAGGAAGACAACTCTTGCATTTTTGGTTTTTGAATTATCTGCCCTTGACTTAGTGCCATATAGTAAACCGTGTCCGGGCCATAACTCCTAAACCGTATGGAATATATTCATGAAACTTCACAGGTGCATTCATCACACTGAGACGATGTGTCATGAACAAGAAAAATAACTCTTGCATTTTTGGTTTTTGGATTATCTGCCCTTGATGCATGTATTTTAATATTGATTTGAAGTACATTTGTAATATTTTATGAATGGCATTTGGCGGGGGCACCTGTCCTATGGACACTTTTTCTAGTTATTTTTTATTTGTTCTACGACCCTTTCAAGATTATTTCACTTATATCGAGCCGACCATTAATCAGAGGTGGGCGAAAACCGGAGTACCCGGTGAAAAACCACCTGACCTTCCGCTGCAGAACTTGGCGTCTTACATGTGACCCGAGCCGGGCTCGAACCACAGCGGTGAGAGGCCTAATGATTAAGAGTCAGCGCTCTATATACTGTTTTGTATATTTACTATGTATTATGCAAATAAAATAATGTTTAAACCAAGAGTCAGCGCTCTTATCCACTAGGCCACGGAGGCCCGTCAATAATCTACCGACATGCCAAACTTTTTCCTTCACAGGTGGCCCCAACCCCCGCCCATCGAGGCTTGGAGAAATAGATTGGGCTGCATGGTGCCTTCACGCAGAGCTGAAACTGACCATACATGAGTACAATCCTGCTCAGGCAAAGTGGTGCGAGTCGGAATGTCCAATGTGGATAAGCCTTATTGGTTTCATTGGGTAGCAGGGCTTGAGATGGTATTGGTAAAAGTCCCACAAAATTGGAAGCAACTTCTCCAAAATGACCTAAATAGTGTTGATTGACGTAAAACCTGTATTTAAACATTTTCTTTTTCCTTCATAGGCACCCAACTGACTGAATCGCGAATTTTCGGGAAAACGTCTTTGTGTCATAAATGTGTTTTTTTTTTTTCCTGTATGACACCAGACACGACTTATGCGAGATTTCACAACTGCGCGAATCTAAACTAGTCTAAAAGGGTTTTTATAAGGTTTTAGGAAAGCAATAAGGTATTGTTTTATATTTATAAAATCCAAATCATTGTAAAATCTGCACAACAATCTTACAAAACATGACAGTGAAATTATTCCAAGAAAATCGTCAGTATGTTGTTTTTTTTGGCAATCAAACATGGAATGTCGCGTGTTTCAAAATAACTTTACATTGGAGTCCATTACGATAACACGCCTATACAAATACATTGTAAATTTTGCTACCCAAAAAAAATTTTAAGATGAAAAATTGTGATATTTTTCTTCTTTCTGTCCAAAATATAGATTGTGGAGGCGGTTCTAACGAGTACCACAATCTATATTTTGAGCAGAAATAGAGGAGGCGGTTCTAACGAGTACCCACAATCTGTATTTTGAGCAGAAATAAGAGAAATAAGGTTCACCCCTGTAAACCCCAGTTTTACTATATAAAGGTGGGGTTCAAGGGGGTCAAAAATATATAGGCGTGTTTTCGTGATGCTAAGAGACATAGATAAGAAGATGGAAGCAATAAGACATATTCATAATACTTATAAAATGCATCGAATACAGGTAAATATTTTTCGTGAATCTGCAAAGCAGTGAATTTTTCCTAGATTCAAGGGTAAACATGTAATACAAGGGATTATATTTTTTTCCTTCATAATTTTATAATATTTCAAAGAGGTTTTATAGATGACCGATTGCCTACGGAAACTGATAATTTTTCGGCAATTATTTTCGGCGAATGAAGGAAAAAGTACAACATTACAAAAACATGCCATACAAATACATTGTTACCAAAACATGACAATTTTAAGATGAAAAATTGTCATATTTTTCTTATTTCTGCTCAAAATATAGATTGTGGGTACTCGTTAGAAGCGCCTCTATATAGATCGTGAGTACTCGTACTAACGAGTACCCACTATGAAGCGCTTCTAACTAGTACCCACAATCTATAGTTTAGCGCAGAAATAAGAAAAATAAGGTTAAAGGTAAACCCATGTAAACCCCAGTTTTACTATATAAAATTGGGGTTAAGCGGGGTCAACATTATATAGGCGTGCTTTCGTGATGATGGCACCACAATCTACTTTTGAGGCAAAAATTCGAAATATATCACATTTATTATAAGAAAAAATGTATTTTTATAGCTATGGATATTTTCTCATATGGTTATATCATCTCATGTGATATAACTGTTTGTTTTGGCGACTTTTCGAATAATATTCCGTTTGATGAAACTAGCAGCGTTTAGAAGCTTTCGATTCCATGGAGTTTGCTGTGTTAAAATATTTTATTGCAAATGTAGGTATATTGGCCAAATTTTTATCCCAGCATTCGTCAAAAACAGAAGGCGAGTAATTGCAGAACAGAGAATCAATCATTCTGGTAAAAGTATATTAATTGGAGGTATGGGATCGAAGTCTTGAATAAATGGTTTCGTGACACGTGCCATAAGTGCTCAAAAGAACCAGATCCCGTTGAGTACCCATAATTCTGGTAGAAAATGGATGGTAAAGGCTTAGGTTTGGCGTACACTTTGCGGTAATTGTACCATGATTGGTTTTGAAAAACCCACAGACCTACAGGAAACTCAATAAATTGTTTGTTTGTATATACAATGTGCTTCGTTAATGCTTTTTGCTGTAGACGAGAAGTCTGGTCGATTAAAAAAAATATCCTTCGGGCAGAACGCTATTAACCCACGCACGCCTGGCTTCCCATAAAAGAGACACCGGCAAACTGTGTAGCCCCTGATCAGACGCCGCAGAACGCGGCGTCTGATCAGGGTCTACACTGTTTGCTCAAAGATTAGATTTTTATTTTGTAAATCTTGCAACAAATAAAACAAGTTTGACACGCCTTACATAATAAATGGGCAAGTCAAAAACATGTCAAAAAGAGCCAATGTGTCAACTATGGGTTTATTCCAACGACCTAATCTTCCTGTTTTGAAGCGTTGTCCAAAAGTAATTCTGAGGGTGGGAGATTCAAGGATCGGGTCGGTTCTGGATATTATCCAGAGTGTCACATTTTTCACCATTTAAATTTTTTAAAGAAACAAAGTAAATAATAAATCAGTTACCAAATGGTTTTCCTGTTCAATTTAGATAGGCATCAATCAAGTATACGTTTGGGTGAAAGTTGGTATTTATTTTTTTATTTATTTATTTGTTTATTCATTTATTTAAATAAATATATTTTAAAACAGGACTTGATAGATAATGCAAATTTTATGGTGTCATTTGGGAAAGAAAACTTAATAAAAAATGAATGAATATCTTTCTGTACAAAGTACATCAAAATGTAAAGCCAAATATTGTTTTATTAGTACCTGTCCCCCTGTCCCTCGACAACCAAAAAATAATAATATCCTTCGGGCAGAACGCTATTAATCCACGCACGCCTGGCGTCCCATAAAAGAGACACCGGCAACAGTGTAGCCCCTGATCAGACGACACAGAACACGGCGTCTGATCGGGGTATACACAATCTACTCAAATATTGGATTCTATTTTGTAAAACTTGCAACAAATAGAATATGTGACATTGTGCATTCTTTCATAGCCAAAAAAAAAAAAAAAAAAAAAAAAAAAAAAGAGATTTTTTTTTTATTTCTGCTACAAACATACATTGCTGGTGCTCGTTAGAATCGCCTCAGTAAGGTGGTTCTGACATATACCCACAATCTATATTCTAAGCAAACATAAAGTAAATACAGTAAAATTCCTATATTAAGACCACCTTTGGGACTATTCAAAAGTGGTCTTAAAGACCACTTTTGAACAGTCCCTAAGGTTGTCTCTTATTAGGAGACATTGGCTGTAGAAAACACAAAGAAAGAATAACTGAAACCTTCTCAATAAGCTTTTAAAACCAGATTTTGTCTTAATTTTAGGTGGTCTCAATAGCGGAACTTTACTGTAATGTATAACCCATGGATATTTAACGGGGCCTCCGTGGCCTAGTGGATAAGAGCGCTGACTCTTAAACACTAGGTCTCTCACCGCTGTGGGTTCGAGTCTCGCTCGGGTCACATGTGAGACGCCATGCTCTGCAACGGACAGTCAAGTGGTTTTTCTCCGGGTACTCCGGTTTTCGCCCACCTCTGATTTACGATCGGCTCGATATGAGTGAAATAATCTTGAAAGGGCCGTAAAACCAAAAAAAAAAAAAAAAAAAAAAAAAAAACACATGGATATTACCCTTTCCTCTGTATAAAGTGGGGTTGTAAAGGATGTTCAGTGCAAAGACTTGTTAGTACAGACATGTTAGTTAACGGGATGTCATTGTGATATAGCCAGAAAACAATCCTATTTTACAATCCTTACGTAATTGATAAAAAAACACAAATTCTTCCCCATTATTCTGAATTCTGAGTTCGATCAATCTCTTTGCTGAAAAGTTTCAGAAATTACGTGCAAGAATGTGTAAAGCATGTACATTTGGTTGGAATTCAGTTAATTTCTTCAGCCATGGGCTTTTACCCTGAATGCAAAAATATTCCACCCATCTACCCGGTACGATCGCCATGTTCATTACAACGATAACAATAATAACGAATAAACTTAAAAATTTGCATTACGAAAACCTGCCTATACCAATACATTGTAACCTTTATCGCCGAAAAAATGAAAATTTTAAGATGAAAAATTGTGATATTTTTGTTATTTCTACTCAAAATATAGATTGTGGGTACTCGTTAGAACCGCCTCATTGAGGCGGTTCTAACGGGTACCCACAATCTATATTTTAGAGCAGAAATAAGGAAAATAAGGATTACCCCTGTAAACCCCAGTTTTACTATATAAAAGTGGGGTTCAAGGGGGTGAAAATAATATAGGCGTGTTTTCGTGATGAAGGAGAAAAAAATGTTCAAAAGGGTGCGTGGGGAATAAATAAGAAAAGCATAAGACAGTTCCTTCATACTGCAATGTCAGATAGCAGTATCACATATAACTATGTTTTCATTACGATGACACACCCGTGTGCAAAAATGGCGTCTCTCCTATCACTAGAACTTACATTTTTCAGTTGAAAATGTTTGGTATTTTGTCTTATTTCCAGTTCAAATATAGATAGTGGATCTTCGTTAGAACCGCACCAATGGGTGCCCGCCATCCATCTTTTTAAAAAAAATAAAAAAATAAGGAAAATAATGAGTACCACCGTGAACCCAATTTTTCTCTATATAAAGTGGGGAGGGGGGGGGGGGGGGGGGGGGGGGGAGTAAAGAGGGTTTTCATTACACGGACTTGTTAACCTGGTGCCTGCTGAAACAAGGGCCATATATGAATGCATTTGGGCCGCTCAACGTGAATTTCTGTTTTCGGGTCTTCCGCCTTTGCGGCTCTTCGGTACATTAAGAAAGGCCAGTGCGGCCTGTAAGAAGTGTCGTGGGGGACGGTGGTGGGGGGGGGGGGGGTGGGGTCAAAACAAGCCTTCGCAAATCCAACATGGCATAAAATGCACTCTTAATTTTATCTTGCTTTTGTATCATTTATCCGCACAAAAAGGAAGCACAAGAAGCTTCAATGCAGAAGTTGCAACGTTGCCTTAATGCATTAATATCACGTGCCCATGCACTTCGTGCTTCATTGCCACTGCAGTATGCAGATGATGCAACGTTGCCTTAACTTCACGTGCCCAGGGTACAGTCGATAAAATGGCGACTGTTATTGCTTTAATGCTATTCTACTTCGCAATAAACTCGTTTTAACACTTTTCATTTTTAACTAGAAGTTAAATAAATATCACGCTTTAAACATGTTAAAGATGGATTCACATACAGAAAATATACATTTTTAATTGGAGATAACACGGTTGTTTTACTTAACGCGGTTTCTGCTTCTACAAGTGCTATTATATCGCGGTTTCTGCTTCTACAAGTGCTATTATATAAATATTACATTCCTGAGAGGGTTGTAGTGAAAACTGACATCCCGAGGAGTTTGAATATCCACCGAGGCGCAGCTGAGGTTGGTATTCATATTCCGAAGTGTGACATTTTTAGTTCACCAGAGCCAAAGGCTCCGGGGGAGCTTATAGGATAGGCAGTTGTCCGTCGTCGTCCGTCGTCGTCGTCGTCGTCGTCTGGCGTCAACACTTTCAAACGACATCTCCTCTGAAGCCACTCGGCCGATTGGGCCCAAATTTTATATGTAGCATCCTTGGGCTAGGGGATTGAAAGTTTGTGTTTTTTTTTTATCAAAATCGGCTCATTAGTTTGGTTGCTATGGCAACTTGTAGTTTGCATAGACTTATAATGGGGAAAATTGAAAAATGGCATTTACTGCCAAGCTTCTGCAGATATTTTGAGAAAACTTTCATAGAAATGTTCCATAGGCAATCTACTATCTGCTGTATGATTTTAAGCTTTCTGCTCATTTTTATTGGTTGCCATGGAAACCAAAATGCAAAAAATAGACAAAAAATACTTAAAAAATCATCTCCTCAGAAACCATATGCTCTAGGAGGCTGAGACTTTATGAAAATATTCACCATATTTGCCTTTACAGGTTTTGTGGTTTTTATGAAATTTGGCCTTTTAGTTTTGTTGCTATGGCAACTTAGAGTTTCCATTGACTTGTAATGGGGAAAACTGAAAAATGGCATTTACTGCCAAGTCATTGCAGATATTTTTACAAAACTTACATAAACATGTTCCTTGAGTAAACTTCTCTCAGCCATATGCTTTTATGTCAACCTGGGGGTCCTCTAGGTTGTGCCGGGGCCATGCCCCGCCCACTCCACTTCATAAAATGCCTTGTATCTCAGAAACCTTACAGATCCCAACCCCTAAACCATATATATTCTTGTTCCTTATGATAAGATGCATTAAGTGACACCAACCTGGGGATCCCCCGGGATGTGCCGGGGACATGCCCTGCCCCCTCTATTTCATAAAATGCCATTTATCTCAGAAACCATTCAGATCCCCACCCCTAAACTATAATATTCTTGTTCCTTATGCTAAGATGCATTACGTGACACCAACCTTGGGGTCCCCCGGGATGTGCCGGGGACATGCCCACCCCCTCCACTTCATAAAATGCCATTTATCTCAGAAACCATTGAGATCCCCACCCCTAAACCATATATATTCTTGTTCCTTATGATAAGACACATTTAGTGATACCAACATTGGGGTCTCTCTGGGGTGCGCTGGGGCCATGCCCCACCCTTCCACTTCATAAATGCCATATATCTCAGAAACCATTCAGATCCCCACCCCTAAACTATATATATTCTTGTTTCTTATGATAAGACGCATTCAGTGACACCAATCTGAGGGTCCCCTAGGATGTGGCGGGGCTTATGCCCCACCCCTCCACTTCGTAAAAGGCTGAATATCTCAGAAACCGTTCAGATCCCCACCCTAAACCATTTAAATTCTTGTTCCTTATGATAAGACGCATTCAGTGATACCAACCTTAGGGTCTCCCTTGCCGCACGGGGGCTATGCCCGACCCCTCCACTTCATAAAAGGCCCAATATCTCAGAAACCGTTCAGATCCCCACCCCTAAACCATATAAATTCTTGTTCCTTATGTTAAGATGCATTCAGTGATATCAACCTAAGGATCTCCCAGGCCGCACCAGGGCTATGCCCCAACCTTCCACTTCATAAAAGGTGATATATCTCGGAAACCCTTCAGATCCCCACCCCAAAACCATGTATATTCTTGTTTCTTATGAAAAGACGCATTCAGTGACACCAATCTGGGGGTCCCCTAGGATGTGCCAGGGCTATGTCCCACCCCCTGCACTTAGTAAAAGCCCAATATCTCAGAAACCGTTCAGATACCCACCCCTAAAGCATATAAATTCTTGTTACTTATGATAAGACGCATTCAGTGATACCAACCTAAGGGTCTCCCGGGCCGCACGGGGGCTGTGCCCCACAACTCCACTTCATAAAAGGTGATACGTCTCGGAAACCATTCAGATGCCCATCCCAAAACCATATATATTCTTGTTTCATATGATAAGACGCATTCATTGAAACCAACCTTGGGGTCCTCTGGGATGTGCCCGGGCCATGCCCAACCCCCTCCACTTCGTAAAAGGCTCAATATCTCAGAAACCATTCAGAACCCCCACCCCTAAACCATATATATTCTTTTTCCTTATGATGAGACACATTCAGTGATACCAACCTAGGGGTCTCTGGGGGTGTGCTGGGGCTATGCCCCACCCTTCCACTTCATAAAATGCAATATATCCCCTAAAATATGTATATTTGTGTTCCCTATAATAAGACTCATTCACTCACATCAATGCGTCTATGTGCTAGGACAACATGCTGATGCCATGGCCCACGCCTCTACTTCATAAAAGGCCATATATCTCAGACACCATTAAGATCCCCACCTCATAATCATATACATTATTGTTTCTTATGATTAGACACATTCAGTCACACAAACTTGGTGGTCCACAGGGGCCATTACTCTCCTCATCATTTCATAAGAGGGCCTCATATCTTGGAAACTGTTCATATCCCCACCCCTAAACAATATATTTTCTTGGTCCTTATTATAAGACACATTCAGCGACAACAATCTTGGCTTTCCTGGGGTCTGCCAGGGCTATGCTCCAACCCCTTCGCAGCTTAAAAGGCCTTATATCTCAGGAACAGTACACATCCCAACCCCTAAACCATATATATTCATGTGCCTTATGATAAGATGGATTCAGTGATACCATTCAGGGCTCTGTTGGGTCCATGTCTCATCCTTCCTCCTCATAAAAGGCCTAATATTTCAGATACAGAGTCCACATGGGTGCTCATTTTGAAATGGGGGTTTGTTTGGGAGACTTTATAATCAATAAATTAAAACCTGAAACCATACATGGCTGCCAGTGGGCAGTGTCCGCCTGAGTTCTGGTGAGCATTGTGGCCCATGGGCCTCTTGTTCACTATTACCCTCTAAGGAATGTAATGTTTTTTTATTTATTTTTATTTTTTTGGTTTTACGGCTGTTTCAAGATAATTTTCCCTTATATCGAGCCGATCGTTAATCAGATCAGAGGTGGGCGAAAACTGGAGTACCCGACCTTCCGTTGTAGAACTTGGCGTCTCACATGTGACCCCAGCCAAATATTTATTTATTTTACGGAACAAAACTTCTGATGTCCGTTTAATGATTTTAAACAATTTTAAAATAAGGCAATGGACTTGTTAAAAATACGCGACTTTTGACGTCATAACGTTCCAAATTATCGGGTAACGTCGGCTTTCTACATGAGCGACGTTAGCTTGTGAAGTTCAAACATCTATAATTTCGTTATTTCTGTATAACAAACTTCAAATGTGGGCATATAAATTGCAAAACTTACCTCTTTTGTGGCCCGTGATGATGTCGAACATACGATGTAAAGTTAGCGTAGTTGATTACGTCGTATGTTACATGGGTGTTCAGTAGTAGATAAGGGTGTTAATTTATTGAACGAGTTGTAGAAAAGGGATAGAGTGCGAGGCTTTGCCGCCTTTTCCTCAACGAGTTTAATAAATTCAATATTGCGCATGCGCACGAATACACAGTTCTATTTATCTATTATCATATGACATTTAAAACGCTTTTACATGTTATTCACGATTGTTTTACAAAAAATGTCAAAAATCCGCCATTAGTAAACGCGACGTCGTTAAGGGCGTCGTACATGTAACGTTAGGGGGCGTGTCCGACAAATATGCATATTTAATCAACTAGTGGATTACGGAATTTAATTCATGGCGTTATTGCATTCTCAGACGCGACGTCATGTGATACAAAAAAATATGAATAGTGTATACAATTTTTTTGGGTCAGTCGACCCGAAGTTCTAAGCACAGTAGCTTTTCGTCGTAGAATCTGGACTGGAATCATGTGTTGGGTTTGACAAACCTTTTTTCTAGCCTACACTCAGACACAATCGACAAACCTGAACTCTCAGTGCTTTGATTTAAAATACTTATTTTAGCCACAGTGTTAAACCCATAAGTTGCTGTTCACGACAACCCCTACCTTTGTAAACAGTGTAGATCCAGATCAGATGGCTTCTGAAGAAGCCATCTGATTAGGATCTACACTGTTTGGTATTCAGTTTATGAATTTGTATCACTGTAAAAAATAGTGTTAATTATACCTGAAGGCAGAGTAAAGTTTACACTAAAACTGGTTCGAACTCGAACCATACACCATTTTTGGTGTAAAATGTAACTTTGAGTAACAATACACTGATAACTTATATTGTTTACTCAAAATTTAGTGTAGGGCTGCAAATGTGGTGTTTGGTGTAACGATTCTGTAAACAAGTGTTACGTTTCGTATCAATTGGTGTTTGAAATAATTACACTATTTATGGTGTAACGCTTGCTACTAAATAGGGTAATTTTAGTCATACTACAGGTTAACATTTTTGAAGGGTGGTGTTACTGTGAACATTACACTTTTTCAGTGTAACTAAATATCGGTGTAATATTTCTTCAAATTATGGAAAACATTTCGTTATGTTCAGTGTAAAACTTTGAAAGTGTTATCTCTCCAGCTTATCGGTGCTTTGCTGCACCAATACTGGTGTTTTGTTTCATCTAAACGGAAGTGAACGTTTCTTGTCGAATCGTGTAACTAGTCGTATATCATGCGTTATATGTACGACATATGTTATTTTGTTCCTCTTTCGTGTCATATAGCTCAAAACGGCATAGATATCATACAAATTATATAATTATTAATATTGATAATAATTCTAATGGAAAGTGCAGATTTTTACACCAGCTATAACATTGCCATTGAAAAAAATGGTAACTGATACCCGTTAAGAAGTGTATCAAAGGTACCCTATGAAAGGGGTATCGGAGTATGAGAAGTTCTATACCAATAAATAAATAAATAAATAAATACACAAATGTATGTACACTGTGGTGTAGCCAGTCTTAATTAAGGGTGTAATGTTACACCGACAGAAGGAAAGAAACATTACACCCGGAAACGTTTCCTTCAAAAAATGATGGCACGTTTACACCGGTAATGAAGATCAGTTACACTATGGTGTAAACTTTCCGTCGATTTTCGGTGGCGTTATTACACCATTTATCTGGATTAAAAGCCGGCTATTCGGTGAAAAGTTACCGAGCATACAATGGAGATAACTTACACCAAAACTGTTTATATTAATTTTTTACAGTGATAGCAATAAATTACATCAAGTAATTTGATTGGTTGATAGACAGAAATGGGTGGGGCTTAAATGAATATTCAGCAAGATAAGGGTTAATACCAAATGAAATTTTCAGGTTTGCAATATTGTCTTTGACAAAGAGTTTTATTGTCCATGTGGAACGTGTGTGGCCACCTTCATGGTAGAGTTGCATTTCAAAAATATAGATAAAACGAAGTTTTTCATGCGAAAATGTTTCGCAGTGAAAATTAAATTAATTCTAGTCGACAACGTGAATAGTGAATATTAATTTTTCAAAAAAAGGTACTTCAGGAAAAGTACAGATAAATTTTATCAAACTGTAGCTACTAGTCGAATATCATTTTTACGCAAATGAGTAATATTTTTTGTATAAAACTTGTTTCGTTGCTACGAGAGCATGGGTTCTCTATCCTAAGACAAATGTAGCCTTCAAGGACATACATAATTTTCCTTGTTTTTACTCATAACATACATTGTAGGTAGAGCACCTCCAATGGAAATATAATAATATCACAAATTTTCATCAGAAAAAAATGTCATTTTTGCAGAAATAGACGAAAGCATTGTCTCACAGACATGGAAGAAAACGTTGTCTCAGATCACATACATAGAAGAAAGCATTGTCTCACACGCAGGAAAGAAAGAATTGTCTCACATACATGAAAGAAAGAATTGTTTCACAGACATGGAAGAAAACGTTGACTCACAGACATAGAAGAAAGCATTGTCTCACACGCAGGAAAGAAAGGATTGTCTCACATACATGAAAAAAAGAATTGTCTCACATAAATGGAGGAAAGCAGTGTCTCATAGACGTGGAAGGAAGCATTGTCTCACAGACATGAAAGAAAGAACTCTCTCACATTCATGGAAGAAAGCATTTTCTCACATACATGTAAGAAAGCATTGTCTCATAGACACTGAAGAAAGCATTGTCTCACAGACATGGAAGAAAGAATTGTCTCACATAAATGAAAGAAAACATTGTCTCATAGACGTGGAAGGAAGCGTTGTCTCACAGATATGAAAGAAAGAACTGTGTCACATTCATGGAAGAAAGCATTTTCTCACATACATGTAAGAAAGCATTGTCTCATAGACGTGGAAGAAAGCATTGTCTCACAGACATGAAAGTAAGAATTGTCTCACATGCATGAAAAAAAGAATTGTCTCACGGACATTTAAGAAAGCATTGTCTCACAGACATGTAAGGAAACACTGACACACAGACATGAAAGAAAACAAGAAAGAATTGTCTCACATGTATAAAAGAAAGCTTTGTCTCACAGACATGAAAGAAAGCGTTGTATCACACTGGCATGTTTTATTGAACAGTAATGTGAACTTTTATTTTATGATCTTGTTATCTCAATCGTCTCCAGATCGACGAAATGGAACGAAATTATAAAAAATGCTGCCCGAAACTGAAACTAAAGTTTGCATATTATCTGATATTCGTCTCCGCCTTATTTCCCTAGACCCCGCCTTCACTGATAACATATAACCCACCTACTGAGAGAATGTTACGCGTCGTTACCACGGTAACGGTCTGTGAAAATACTGACAGAAAACTATTGGAACCGTGCTTTTGATGTGAAAAAGAATTTTATAATTAAAACTACAATCTTACTGGATCAGTTAAAGAAAGATTAGCTTTCCAGTGGCCTCGAAAAATTGTTTGAGACTGGGGTAATTCGAGTCCCTGGTTGTTAATCATAATGCCCTGTTAGAATGCATAAAAGGGATAATGTTAAAATATCCAATATTCTACGAAATAACAGTATGTTATGTGTACTCATTAGAATCGCCTCGATGAGGCGATTCTAATGAGTAGACACAGCATACATGATCTTGTAAAAATCAGAAAAAATCTCCCAAAACTATCCATAATAATAAATATTTGTTTTCTTTTATTATGTGAAGAGTTCCTTTGCATCAGGTTAACAAGTCCGTTAAATCGAGAGTGAGTGAAGTTCCGTTGTCTTTGGAAATAGGCATCTGTCAAAGCAAAATCATCACGACGATTCGTCCAAATTTGCTTCAATCAGAAACATAGATTGGGTGTATTCATTATGATTTTTCGCATCTCCAAATTGGCTATTTTATGTTGAAAATCCGTTCGTTTGTTTATTTGTTTCATTTGAGGTTTAACGTCCCCATCAAGACTGTATAGGTCATTTTGGAGACGTTGCTTCCAGTTTTGTGGGACTTTTACCCGACATTGAGATGAAATGACATCTCAAGCCCTGTGATGAAAATCCGTGATATTTTTCTTATTTATACTGCAAACATAGCCCACAGCCTATGTTTTGGAGCAGAAATAAGAAAAAAAATAATGTATAACCCATTAAAGCCCAGTTTTCTCTATATAAGGCGTTCATTTCACGGGATTTGTTCCAGTGATGAGTCTTATGGAATGGAATCTCCCTCCTTATATATTGCAGGATTTAAGGGTGTCCGGGTGTTTTTTTTTTTTTTTTTTTTTAAGAAATTAAAACAACAACCGAAATTAGATTTAATATACTTGATCTTATATCAGCTGAAATAAATCGTTATTAAACGAGTACCCAGTCAAATTAAGGAAAATAAAGTATACCCCGGCAAATCCATTTCTCTATATAAAATGGTTGATTTCCATAGTGTTCATTCTTCATTGCACAGACTAGTTAATGTAATGATGTAATGTGCAAAATAACACCGCTCCCCATCTTTCTGAACATAAGGAAACACATACTCTCTCTCTCTCTCTCTCTCTCTCTCTCTCTCTCTCTCTCTCTCTCTCTCTCTCTCTCTCTCTCTCTCTCTCTGAGTATATAGGTATCAAACCATCCACAGGCCCCCGAATTCAATTTACACCCCACGGCATCAGACTGGCAGACGAAGATATAGGAAGATATGCCTTATTAGCAGTGCAAGTGTCTATGAAGATATCTCAGCATGCAGTGACAGTTTTCTTTGATCTCTTTGCAATATTTATTTATCGCTATAATCTCTTTTACACCTTGTTAGCCGATCTTGATGTCGTTCATTTTCTTCTTGGTTTCTCCAGGAACTGACAAATCGACGCATTTGCGAGAAATTACTTATTAAAAGTAGAGTTTATTTTACAATGAATTTTATTAAAAGTAGAGTTTATTTTAGAAATGAATTTTATTTTTCTGCTGTATATGAAAGTATGAACGCAAGGGGTCGCCTGCAAAGTGAATGAACCCCTTCTGTAAGTTCATGTAAACTTTGCTAGCGACTGCTGTCGTTCATACTTTCATGAACAGCAGAAAAATTAAGTTTATTTCTTATATTTACATTTTTGCTCCTCATTACTGGAAGAAAAAATGCTTATAGGGCAAACTTTTTAAGGTGAAAAATAATTACATGTTGTTTTTCTGCAAAGAGCGGAATAGCGTTGACGTCGCAAACGCCCAATCTGATCGTATAGAACCATGATTTAGACTGACGTCACTTGACGTCACTAAACTTATGTGACTCGATGCGTTCATGGAAGTTTGAACTACATTGTTTTCTATAGTTTTACATCATAGGCTTTACACTGGAAATGTAAAATAAAAAAAAAAACCTGCTACTGTATACTGTCTTTATTATTGTGTTTTCCCCGCAGGTACACAACGTTTACTCAACGTTGAACCAACGTTGAAACAATTATTATCCTTAGAATCGCCTCGATGAGGCGACGGCCCCCGCTAATCGGGGCTTGAAGAAATAGATGGGCTGCATGATGCTTCCACGCAGAGCTGAAACCGATTGCACACGAGTAGTCCCTACTGGTAAACCGCTTAGAGGATCTAAGCGTGTCCAGGCAAAGCAGTGCGAGTCGGACCGCCCATGCTTAAAAACGGCCTATTGTGTTCATTGGGCGACAGGGCTTGAGATGTCATTTCATCTCAATGTCGGGTAAAAGTCCCACAAAATTGGAAGCAACGCCTCCAAAATTACCTACTGGAGTATAGGCTACATTGTTGACGTGGACGTTGAACCTCAAATTAAATAAACAATAGCTTTTATTTATTTTTTATTTATTTTGGTTTTATGGCCCTTTCAAGATTATTTCACTTATTTCGAGCCGATCGTTTATCAGAAACGGGCGAAAACCGGATTACCTGGAGGAAAACCACCTGACCTTTCGTTTCAGAATTTAGCCTCTCATATGTTAACCGAGCGAGGCGCGAACCACAGCGGTAAAAAATGTTCTTGCACACCAGATAAGGAGTGGGTGAGTGAGTGAGTTTTAGTTTTACGTCCCACCTACAGCTAAGGTCATACGGAGACGGGACCTCGGTTTAAAGACTCATCCGAAAGTCTGGAGAAGCCCGGGATCGATCCTGCGATCCCTGGTTTACAAGGCGAGTAGCGTAACCACTGCACCACGGAGGCTTCTACACCAGAAAAGGAAATCCATAGTTTAAGCTTGGGATAACCCTAAATCGAATATTCTCGCGTGTTTGATACATTCACTAGTTGAATACGACCTCAAATGCGCCGTCATTAAGGCTGACGCCACAGCACGTTACGTGACGTCACTAAGTCATCACAAAATGGCGGACGTCGCCAACCGAAATGACTGCAGTATTAAAAATCCATGCTCAGAAACGGAAGGTGTGCAAGAAAAAGAATCCTACAGGTGTGTGAGGGGTGGATAGAAAAATCCGTCCCTCGGGATCCCTCGGCAAGCCTGATGATGCCCGACAGTGACCCTCGGGCGGATTTTTCCATGCACCCCTCACACCCATGTAAGATTATACCTCATGTAAACCCAAGTTTTCTCTGTATAAATTGGGTTTTAGATGGGTGTTCATTTCACGGACTTGTTAACGTGATGGCACTGTTGTCACGGATCATAAAAGTTGGTAGATCTATTAATATTGCACTTGTGCAAAATGATGGCATTGATATTGCAAAAAATTATATTGCTTTGATAAAAGCACCACTGTATCCAAACAGCCGACTACGGAGATCAGATGCAACATTACACGTCACGTGCATTGATGGAGACAGGTATGAGGCCGCTTTTTCTCCTTTTGTTCCTATTTAGAAAAAAAAAGAGCTCTGAGCTGAAAGTATTGGGAGAAGAAAAGCGTACTTTACTGCTATTTTGGCCATTCTCGTTCTTTTAAAAGACAGCTCCTTCAGCATGAAAAGTATACATTTAAACTGGAATTCTCGCGCGTGGAACACCAAACTCAGTTTCAGTCGCAGATATCTTGACTTCTGCTCTGTCGAATTACATCGTGGATATGTCTGTGTATACAATAAACATTCCTGGTCACGTAATAACAAAAGATATTATTCAAATCAAATACTTCAGTTTCCCACAATATTGCCTCAAACACATCTGGGGTCGGATTTTATGGATGCAACCGACTTCGGTGTGTATTTTTAAAGGAAGCAACCGACTACGGAGATCTTTCGTCGAAAATGATGCAACCGACTTTAGTGAAATAAAAAATCAAATAATATTGCAACAAACATCGAATTTACGTCTTTATGCCAATCCAGAATTTCAAGATGTTAGCGTGATATGTATTTACATTACCAATTGGCGTCAATCTTATAATCTATTCTTTTAACTACCTCGACTACTTCATAGGGACCTTTCCATTGAAGCAATAATTTATTACTGTCTGTCGGTAGTAAAAAGAGTACTTTACGTGTTTCTGCCACCTCATACTGACACATATGCATATTTCAAATAATAATAATATAATAATAATAATAAACCTGACAATACTATACACCTTTTCTCGTGTGCCGAGTCAGTGTTGCGTAAGAAGATTTATCTTTAGAATCTGGACTGGAATTTTATATTGGGTGTGGCGAAGGGGATAGACCCAGACCAGAACACTACGAACACGACGTATGATCAGGGCCTACAGTGTTTGCTTACAACAAGGTCTAAGACACTTTGGTGACCAGTTTTCCAGCTACACTACGCTCTTAGATAATCGACCCACCGGTGCTCTGATTAACATTATTGACCAAGAGTACAGCATTTCCTACTAGTGTTCCGTCGGCAAAGATTTTATCCGCTATGCGCATGTCCAAGGTCTTACTAGCAATTCCAGAGCCATACACTAACCAAAAGAGCCAAGCAATTGGCACAGGGAGAATGGTGTCATTGTTTGGCACACAAGTGATTTCGTAGGGAATGCTTTGCCAAGGGTCCAAGAAAACATCAACTGTCCATCTTAAAAGAAGACGGAACTGCCAGCGACTGATTTTCCTTATAACAGATAAGGTAACCTGGCCGGGCACCCATTGATTTGGCGTAAGGTTTCTTTATTCCATATTGCCTGTCATCTTATTTCCCAAAAGTCGGTTGCATCATTTTCTGTCGCCTATTCCGAGGTCGGTTTCATCTTTCTCGACGAAAGATCTTCGTAGTCGGTTGCTTCCTCTATAAATACTCACAGAAGTCTGTTGCATCCATAAAATCCGACCCCAGATGTGTTTGAGGCAATATTTTGGGAAAACGTGTTTTATTTGAATAATATTTTTTGTTAATACGTGACCAGGAATGTTTATTGTATACACAGACATATCCACGATGTGATTCGACAGAACAGAAGCCAAGATATCTGCGACTGAAAATGGGTTTTGTGTTCCTCACGAGAGATTTCCGGTTTAAATGTATGATTTTCAGGCAGTAGGAGTTGTCTTTTAACAGAACGAGAACGGCCAAAATAGCAGTAAAGTATGCTTTTCTTCTTCCAAAACTTTCAGCTCATAGATCTTTTTCTAAATAGGAATAAAATAAGAGAAAATCGTCCTCTTACCTGTCTCTGTCACTGCACGTGACGTGTTAAGTTGCATCTGATCTCCGTAGTCGGCTGTTTGGTTGTATGGTTGATACAGGGGGTGAATAGTGTAAAATTCTAATATCAAGACCACCTTTTGGACTGATCAAAAGTGGCGTTTCAGACCACTTTTGAACCGCTCCAAAAGTGGTCTCTGACCAGAGGGCACTATATGCAGAAAACACAAAGAATAACTGCTGTGATTAACAGGCTTTTTAAAGCAGAATAAGTCTTAATTTTAGGAGGTCTTATTGGCAGATTTCACTGTTGTCAGATGGACTTCATTCGTAGTTTCATCTGTGTAAGGCATTTTGTCGAGCAAAACACATTTAAGCTGTATAAAGAAAAGGTTATTGCACTAAAATTTTGTGAACATTGGTTTTACGTCCACGTCAACACTATTTAGGTCATTTTGGAGTTTGCCGGACTTTATCCGACACTGAGACGAAATGACTTGTCAAGCCCTACCATCCAAACAAAACAAATAGGGTTTATATGAAACAAACCAATAGGGGTTATATGCAGGGACGGTCCGACTCGCACCACTTTGCCTGGGCAAGCTTAGATTTTCTAAGCGTCAGCTCTGCGTGGAAGCAATATGCAACCCAGAATATCTCTCCAAGTCCCGATGGCGGAGGTCCTGGTGAATATTGTTCCTTGTCGCAAGCATCTAAACTTGAGACAATATTCACCGTATCATCAGTTGCGTTTGTTTGTTTGATTTGGGGTTTAACATCCCATAAACACTGTATAGGTCATTTTGGGGATATTGCTTTCTATTTAGTGGGACGTTTACCCGACATTGGGATGAAATGACATCTAAGGCCTGTCGCCCAATGAAACCAATAGGGTTTATAAGCATGGACGGGCCGACTCGCACCACTTGGCCAAGGCAGACTTAGATCCTCTAAGTGGTTTACCAGTACTCGTGTGCGGTCGGTTTCAGCTCTGCGTGGAAGCATCATGCAGACCATCTATTTCTTCAAGCCCCGATGGGCGAGGGCCGACACCGTATCATCAGTGCAACAACCCTATGCTCTTAGCAGCTGAAAGGCATTTTGCTCTGCTATCAAAAACACTGTTTTCTTTGAAATAATACGTATAAATGTATCTCAAAATCTTAAAAAGCCAAGGGCAGGGTGTTTTCCATCAGAAAAGAGGAGTAAATTATCCGTTTCTCAATCGTCAACAGCTTGTCAGAAAAAGAAAATGGTTTTTGGTTATGAGTTCCAATGCTAACGTCGGTTCACACTGAGAACTGCCGAATTTACCCATATAGGACAAATGCAGTCGAACCTCAATGGCTCGAACACCTTTGGGATCATGAAAATTTGTTTGAGACTGGCAAATTTCGAGCCACCGAGGGTTGATCTAAGAGCCAGATCAGGGGGCATATTATAGACATTTTTTCAATTTTCTCTAATGAATACACACAATATTCATTTTCAAGATCAAACATGACAATTATCCCAAATATATTTATATCTGTAGTTATGTAGAAATGTTTTCCTAGGGACTCAATAATGAATTCGAAACAGCCGTGGTAAACGAGCCATCGGTGTTTGAGCCATCGACGTTTCACTGTAGAATCTTCGACATCATAATTTTGGACAGGTCCATTTCCAATTTTAGGGGTTTGCTTCAATTTGTTGTAAGTTTTTCGGACTTCCCTGCAGTACCTGTAGCATACAGTGTAGAGCCTGATCAGACGCTGCACTGTTTGCCAGTATGATTAAAACACTGGTTGTAACGCGGGAATCGTCAAAATAACGTTGAAAGCGACAAGCGAAATTGTTGTTTCGAACAGGTCGGCCCAGCGAAACCTTAAAGCCCACCTACTCACTCAGTCAGTGCAACACGTCAACAAGTCTGTGTAATGAACACCCCTTCTAAACCCGACTTTATAAAGATAAAGTTGGGTTAACGGGGGTATACATTATTCTTCCTTATTTCTGCTCATAGTTTGTGGGTACTCGTTAGAACCGCCTCAATGAATATGCAATAACAAAATATACAATGCCCACGACGATAATTTAGCTCCGTGTTTTCTGTAAGTTTAAGGCCAAACTTAGTAAAAAATAAACACTACTTTGAAAAATGATCAAGGAGGAAAATTAGACGGGAACACCTTCAAGGGAAGGCAACTCCTGCAAAAGTATTGTCTCCCATGTCAATCGGGGTCAACTCTTAAAGGACAGAATTTGCTCCGGAGCAAATTCTTAATAGTATCACTCGTTAAACCAAAATAGCAAATGAGTTCCATCTTCTTTTAGTATGTCCAAATTACGGCGAATTCTAACACTTGTCGCCTACTATAGGCCAATAGTAATGCACCAGTCATTTGTAACGACCCCCCCCCACCCCCCCGGAATAGCGGGGACAATGACTTTTCACTTTTCACAGCCCTGCTAGAAGCCCTGCACTAGGGGGGGCCTCCTGAATGTCATTGCCCCGCTGTTTATAATAGTTAATTCCACTGAGGTATGTTTGAATATCAAAACCACTGCATTAACCCGGCACTGCGGGGGAACACAGAGGGTAACTACCCCGCAAATTAGTCCCACTATACTCCACCCATTACGGGCCTCCGTGGCCTAGTGGATAGAGCGCTGACTCTTAGTCATTAGGTCTCTCACCGCCGTAGGTTCGAGCCTCGCTCGGGCCACGTGTGAGACGCCAAGTTCTGCAACGGAAGGTCAGGTGGTTTTTCTCCGGGTACTCCGGTTTTCGCCCACCTCTGATTAACGATCGGCTCGATATGAGTGAAATAATCTTGAAAGGGCCGTAAAACCCAAACCAAAAAAAAAAAAAAAAAAAAAAAAAAATACTCCACCCATCCCGTAAGGAGGGTACAAATGACTAGTGCATAAAATATAGTGATGTATTGGGTGGTAAATCACTGGGTGGAAGAGCGCAATGTGAAGAGCCGCCTTTTTATCCAGTTTCATGACGTCATTCATTGCTACCGTGATGTTAGATGGTGAAACGTCGTTTTCTTGTATCAGATACGTTATGAAAACAGGCAAAAGCATGCGATACCGTAAGTTATAATGGCGGGATTACTTTAAACAATGGCGGAAGATAGGGAAAATCTGAAGGAATTAATAGCATTTTCGTCGACTTTCAGTGTGTTAGAATCGAATAGATGAGCTCTATTGCCGTGATTTATATATTGATGTATCACTGTTTGCGGTCAGTTGTTAGTAGGCAAGTCACTCGCGCTACACGCTCGTGTTTTGATCTACTTTACAACTGACCTCAAACAGTGATATATCACTCAATAAATCACTGCTAGAGCTGATCTATTTCTTAACTTAACGTAATTTTTCGAACATTATTTTTGCTAGTGGCTCTAAATTTCTTTCGACCGCACTAACTGAACTCAGTCCATTTGTTAAATAAAGTTTTGTTAGTTAAATAAAGTTTTGTTCTGTTCTGTTCTGTTCTGTTTTTCAACTGCAGAAAAAAGCACCTAACCAACTTTCTATACAGTTTTAAAAATCGTGTAAATGCCACTTTATGTTCTATGTATAAAAACAAATTTTTTTTGTTATTTTCGCTTTTATATGATATGTTGTGTAGGTTAAAACTTTTATTTTTAAGCGGAATAAATTGTTAGTTTTTCAATAAATCTGCTTGTTTTATAGTACGGTTTCATCCAATTTCAACCCACCTCCAAAAGATACTGACAAACAGTACAGGCCCAGATCAGACGCCGCAAAACGCGGCGTCTGATCAGGGCCCTCACTGTTTCCACAAAAAAATAAACAACAATTTCTATAAATAATCTGACACACCTTAATTTCGAAATGCATTCCTACATGTTAGGCGAAAGATTCCATTCGGGACAAAAAGTGTTTTAAATAATCGAGAAGTGCATCATATGGAGATAATGTTTGTAAGGATGGGTTTTACCTTCCTAATGGGTTTGTCTGCGTGGGTTATACACGTGCAAAAAGTTTCACTTATTATCAAATACGTAATAAGTAAATCCTTTTGAGTAACTCGAAATCTGACCAAGGCTTATCAGAGGAAACAATTTATATTAGAAAGCAGTTAAAAGTATTTTCTTAAGCAGAATCAAAGAAAGTTGTAAGGTACGCACATATGATTGGATACGTAGCATACAGTAGTAATGAAATAATGCATAAGAAATTCCAAGAATAGGAAGTGTTAATATTAGGGAATGTCTTTGATATATACTAGGTGTGTTGTAATGACAAGTGGTTTTGTTTAAGGGCCTAGGGGAAATATCATTCATATTTGATTGATTGATTTTAGGTTTAACGTCCCCGTCAATACTGTATAGATCATTTTGGAGACGTTGCTTCCAATTCTGTCGGACTTTTACCCGACATTGAAATGAAATGACATCTCAAGCTCTGTCGCCCAATGAAACGACAGGCTTAGAGCCTATAAGCGCTTTACCAGTACTCGTGTGCGAGTCGGTTTCAGCTCTGCGTGTTGGAAGCACCATGCAGCCCATCTACGTGGTGGTGGAAGCATCATGCAGCCCATCTATTTCTTCAAGCCGCGATGGGCGGGGGCAATATCATTCAGAGAGAGAGAGAGAGAGAGAGAGAGAGAGAGAGAGAGAGAGAGAGAGAGAGAGAGAGAGAGAGAGAGAGAGAGAGAGAGAGAGAGAGAGAGAATGTAAAACTTTACTTTGCTTTGTTTCAAATACGTGTTTCTTGCTTTTTATTTATACATTATCATGATTTGCGTTTTTTTCTGAATTTAACAGACAATAAACCACATCTGTTTTCAAAAGGCTTTTTGCAGTGTTTAACAAGACTTTGATAATAAAACTTAAAACTGTAAAAAATAAAAATGTCATTTTATTATTTGAAGCCCAAACATGAATCAATTCAAACATTTAACGACACAAAGATTGGAATCTGAGTAAATCGGTTCAAAGAAAGCAAAATAAACAAATCGCCATGTTTAAATCTCGATTACCTTTGACTGGTTTCGCAGTCACGTCAAATCTCGCGTAAAATCTCTCTATAAACGTGATGTATTGGTGCTTCTGGTTGGAACGGACATGAAACAAATTGCTTGTTGATGGAGGAAGATAAATGGAACTTCTCAGAAAATCGGTTTTGTAATAACTGATGCCGCTTTTAAGTTTTATCTTGAAATGGATTTCGCATAAAATGATTTCTCCCCCTTTCACTTCATCGAGCTACGGCCCCGGCCACCGGGGCTTGAAGAAATACATGGGCTGCACGATGCTTCCTCGCAGGGCTGAAACCGACCGCACAGGTGTACTGGTAAACCGCTTAGAGGATCTAAGCCTGTCCAGGGAAAGTACTTTGGTGCGAGTCGGACCGGCCATGCTTATAAACCCAGCTGGTTTTATTGGGCGACAGGGCTTGAGATGTCATTTCATCTCAATGTCGGGTAAAATTCTCACAAAATTGCGGAAGCAACGTCTCCAAAATGACCTATGCAGTGTTGACGGGGACGTTAAACCTCAATTCAAACAAACAAACAAAACTTCATCCGTGAAATGAATACCCATGTAAACCCCACTTTATATAAAAATGATGGGATTAAAAGTGTTTTCATAAATTTTCTTATTCTTGCTCGAAAACATAGATTGTGGGTACTCGTTAGAACCGCCTCAATGAGGCGGTTCTAACGAGCACCCACAATATATGTTTAAGGCAGAAATGAGAAAAAATATCAACACCTAACATAAGAAAAATTGCACTTAAGAAAACATCACACCGCTCGGGTGTGTCATCATAATTTGTCAGAAGTCAGAAAGTATTCCTTCCACAAGTGTGTGTGTGTGGGGGGGGGGGGGGGGGGGGGGCGTCAGGAAAACAATATTAATTGGGTGTTTGTTTGAGTTTTATGTCCAACGAACAAAACAATATTAATTGGGTGTTTGTTTGAGTTTTATGTCCAACGAACAAGAGCACATACATGTATATGGCGACGGGACCTCGGTTTAAAGAGCCATTCGACAGTCAGAAGAAGACTTGAGTCGAACCCAAGACACTGGTCTTAGTTTTATCACTACACCGCGGAGGTGTTGTTGTTTTTTTGCTATTGTTGTGACAGACAGCCGACAGACAGACAGGCAGGCAGGCAGGCAGGCAGGCAGAAAGATACCGATAACGTAAATCGGGAAACATGTGAGACGTCACACGTTCTGCAAAGGAAGGTCATGTGGTTTTCCACCCACCTCTCATTAGCGATTGGTTCGAAATAAGTGAAATAATCTTAAACGGGCCGTAAAACAAAACACACACACACGCACGCACGCACACACAAAATATGATACTGATACAACATCGATTATGCTTATGATGATAGTACACTGCAGTAATGCCAGGTACGTTGTACACAGAAAATTCATTTTTCATGGTTATGAGTGGCCGGAATTGGCCTGTAAATTCCAACAAAACTACTTGTATAAACAATTTATATTACAGGTAAAATGAAGTAAACATCTTATTATTCTCGATGCCAGTTTATAAGATGGATTTGTAGAACATGGCTTCCACGTGCCTTGTTGAAGGAGGTACACTTGCTTGTGTTCAAGTGCCGTGATTTCTCCATAATTGGTACAATTTTTATCCTGAAATTAAGTCTACCCAAGAGCTTATCTTATGTCCTACTTGGCCTACCTTGTTGTCATATTCATCAGAGAGGGAAAAAGAAAATATAAAATATACAAAAATATGACTCATACAGTTAAACGTTAAACTGTCCGTCTTCAGAAGCTAGGAACTATTTCAGCAGACACACGTCGCTATGGCAACGTCAAATCAACGTTGATTCGTTGTAAAAACGTCGTGACTGTACTGACGTCGATTTGACGTCACATTTACGTCATGTGCCTGCTGGGATTATTAGAATCTTCGTCCCATTTTATACGTGAAACCCCAAATCATAACACCATCAGGCCAGATCAGACGCCTGGTCGCTTCTGAACGTGTCTTTCGTACTGTTTGGAAAACGTTCAGCCATTTTCAAAATTAACTCCCGAATAATAATAATAATAATAATAATAATAATAATAATAATAATAATAATAACTCAACATAACACCGCTATATGACTCAGACGGAAGTGTCTAGGTAGCCATATCTGCAGATCACATACATACATCAGGAAAACACGCCTATATAATTTTGGCCCCCTTGAAACCCACTTTTATATGGTAAAACTGGGGTTTCCGGGGGTATACCTTATTTTTCTTATTTCTGCTCTAATATTTTGAGCAAAAATAAGAAAAATATCATAAATTTTCATCTTAAAAGTTTCATTTTTTCGGCGACAAAGGTGGCAATGTATTTGTATAGGCGTGTTTGCGTAATGCTTATTCTTGATATTACAAGGTGTTTTAGGCGTTTTGCTCACCTGAGCACAGATTGCACATGGCGAGCTATTCAGATCACGCTACGTCGTCGTCCGTCTAGTGACGCCCGTCAATAATTTATTAAGGGGAATGGGTACGCCTGACCCAAAAATTGCTATCCATAGATTGTGATGAAACTTGCCATT
This sequence comes from Lucinisca nassula, assembly GCA_963580285.1. Taxonomy (NCBI): domain Eukaryota; kingdom Metazoa; phylum Mollusca; class Bivalvia; order Lucinida; family Lucinidae; genus Lucinisca; species Lucinisca nassula. The sequence continues at coordinate 88,794,996 of OY757017.1, forward strand.
TAGAATATTTGCACTTTGTGCTTTTGAAATATGAAAAGAAAATCGATGGTACATGGATTAGTTTTCAAGATGCTGGGTCACCAAAGTAAGCACATACAGCATATTTTTTAACAAAATCTGATCTGTAAAAAAAATTACTCCTTAGATTACTGTCAAAAACTACTATGTCATGCAAGAAGGTATGTGGGTTAATACCAGACAGAGAAAATAACAGGTATATGGATTACTTTCTCATATATTTTTTCCAAATTTACATATACCCCCAAAGGAAAAGAAAAGAGATTTTCAATCAAAAATATACATAGAGCAACACTTTCATCATGTGCATACTATATGTCAATAATTCATTTAAAATGACATCTCCTCTGGTGAAAGGATTTTGAAATAATTTCATAGGAATGTATTTTAGTGACACTCTACCAAAATTGTTAAAATGACATTAGAAAAGCCTATAAACGATATCTCCTTGGCCAATGGTCCAATTTCAAAATAATTTCATAGAAATGTTTTTACCAAAATTGCTAAAACGATTCCGCTCCGATAGACAACGTGGCCACGAGAGCAAAAACAAAAAACAAAAAAAAAAAACAAAAAAAAAAAAAAAAAACAGGAGGTCCGTCAACAATTTACTCAAATGACATCTCGTCAACCAATGGTTGGACTTCAAAATAATTTCACAGCAATGTGCTTTGGGAATTGCTCAAGCTGTTCCGCTCCGCTAAACAAGATGGCCACCAGAGCTAAAGATAGGCAGGCGAATAGCCTCAAAATGACATCTCCACTTAGGAAAATAACCCGATTTCAACAAATGGCAAATAATTCACAGAAATGTTCCTTATATGACATTTTACCGACGTTGTTAAAATCGTTCGCTCTGCTGAACAAAACGGCCACCAGAGCTAAAAGAACAAAAAAAAAAAAAAAAAACTTAAATGGTTCCGCTGGGATGAACCAAAACGGCCTTCAGAGCTAAAAGAGGATAAACCTTTAAACGACATCTCCTCCTAAGCCAAAGGCCTTATTTCAAAATAAAATTCACTGAAATGTTCCACCCATGATCTTTTACCAAAACTGCAAAAAATGTTCCGCCGGAGATGAAAATAGCAAAATCTTTATCCGACATTTTGGCCAATGATCCTATTTCAAAATAATTTCACCGAAATGTTTCTCTAATGCTGCTACAAGGCTTCCAATCCAATGGAAAAAATGTCCTCCAAAGCTTATAATTGAAACAAATCTTTGGTCCACATCTTCTTAAACCAGTGACTCCTTCACCTCCATAAGCTATGAAACAACCTGGACTCAGGTGAGCGACCCTCTTTATAATTTGAGAGCTATTTTATGTCATGAGACGCGTGTGTTTCATGGATACCGCGAAATCCTACTCAGTGAAATAATAGTAATAAGTAAACAAGAGGGCCATGATGGCCCTGGATTGCTCACCTGATCCATAGAGTAACAGGTGGGCCCCGGGGAGGGCCATTATTGACCCCAAGGTTATAATGTGCAAAATGTTGAGGGAGGTCTAAAAAGGTGAAGCTTCATACCAAATATCAACAAAGGCTATAATTGTCCACAAGATGAAGCTCCATACCAAATATCAAAGACATGGGCCTTGCAGTTTCAGAGAAGAAGATTTTTAAAGAGTTCCCTATATAAGTCTATGTAAAACCAAAGGGTCTCGGGGCGGGGGCATTTTTGGCCCCAGGGCTATAATTTGAACAATCTTGATAGAGGTCCACTAGATGAAATTTTCACACCAACTATCAAAGACCTAGGCCTTGTGGTTTCACAGAAGAAGATTTTCAAGATTTTCCCTATATAAGTCTATGTAAAACCAAAGGGCCCCGGAGTGGGGGCATTTTTGGCCCAAGGGCTATAATTTGAACAATCTTGGTAGAGGTCCACAAGCTGAAGCTTCATACCAAATAGCAAAGATCTGGGCCTTGCAGTTTCAGAGAAGAAGATTTTTAAAGATTTTCCCAATATAAGCCCATGTAAAACCAAAGGGCCCCGGGGCTGGGGCATTTTTGGCCCCAGCACTATAATTTGAACAATCTTGGTAGGGGTCCACTAGATGGTGCTTCATGTCAAATATAAAAGACCTGGGCCTTGCAGTTTCAAAGAAGAAGATTTTTACAGATTTTCCCTATATAAGCCCATGTAAAACCAAAGGGCCCCGGGGCGGGGGCATTTTTGGCCCCATCACTATAATTTGAACAATCTTGGTAGGAGTCCACTAGATGAAGCTTCATACCAAAAATCAAAGACCTGGGCCTTGTGGTTTCAGAGAAGAAGATTTTTGAAGATTTTCCTATATAAGCCAATGTAAAACCAAAGGGCCCCGGGCGGGGGCATTTTTGGCCCCAGCACTGTAATTTGAACAATCTTGGTAGGGGTCCACTAGATGAGGCTTCATACCAAATATCAAAGACCTTGGCCTTGCTGTTTCAGAGAAGAAGATTTTTTAAGTTTTCTGTGAAAAAATCTATTTTGGCTCCTGTGACCTATATGGGCAATGGACCGGAACCATTTGAACAACTTTGAAAGGGGACCACCTAAGGATCATTCCTGTGAAGTTTGGTAAAAATCCGATCAGTGATTTAGGAGGAGATGTCGTTTGAAGAAATTGTTTACGCACGGATGACAGACAAAAAGTGATCCTAATATAAAACACGAGAGGGCCATGATGGCCCTGGAGCGCTCACCTGATCCATAGAGTCACATTTGGGCCCTGGGGCGGGCCATTATTGACCCCAGGGCTATAATGTGCATAATGTTGAGGGAGGTTTAAAAAGGTGAAGGTTCAGAGAAGAAGATTTTTAAAGATTTTCCCTATATAAGCCCATGTAAAACCAAAGGGCCCCGGGGCGGGGGCATTTTTGGCAACTATAGTGCAGTTTATATTTTACTTTTGGTCCTTTAAGATCAGCGTGAATATTCTGAGAAATCGGAAATAAATTATTGGTTTAGACTCATATTCTAGACAGGTTTTTAATTATTTGGACCCCATTTTGATTTATATCAGTCTTTGAATCGACTGCCTATTCGAAATTCGCAAAATTGCAGTATGTTTCCTCGGGCTTTCTTTGCCGGATCATTACAGGGTCACTGATGAGGCTTTATTAGCCGAAACTACGTAGTATGACCCATCTTCTTTCTTATGAATGTTTTCATTGCTCTTAAAGGAACTCATTTTTAATTTTTATTTGCCTTCACTGCAGCTGGTGTTGTGCCGTGTGGCGGCCGTAAAACGTCTCCCCGTACATCAACCATAGTGCAGTTTATATTTTACTTTTGGTCCTTTAAGATCAGCGTGAATATCCTGAGAAATCGGAAATAAATTATTGGTTTAGACTCATATTCTAGACAGGTTTTAATTATTTGGACCCCATTTTGATTTATATCAGTCTTTGAATCGACTGCCTATTCGAAATTCGCAAAATTGCAGTATGTTTCCTCGGGCTTTCTTTGCCGGATCATTACAGGGTCACTGATGAGGCTTTATTAGCCGAAACTACGTAGTATGATCCATCTTCTTTCTTATGAATGTTTTCATTGCTCTTAAAGGAACTCATTTTTTATTTTCAAAGCAAATATCAACAAAGGCTATAATTTGAACAATCTTGGCAAAGGTCCACTAGATGAAGCTACACACCAAATATCAAAGACCTTGGCCTTGCGGTTTCTAAGAAGAATGTTTTTTTAAGATATTCCCTACATAAGCCTACGTAAAATCAAATGGCCCCAGGGCGGGGGCATTTTTGGCCTCAGGGCTATAATTTAAACAACCTTGACAGAGGTCCACTAGATGTAGCTTCATACTAAATATCAAAGACATGGGACTTGCAGTTTCAGAGAAGAAGATTTTGTAAAGATTACCCTATATAAGTCTATGTAAAACCAAAGGGTCTCGGAATGGGGGCATTTTTGGCCCCAGGGCTTTAATTTGAAAAATCTTGATAGAGGCCCATTAGATGAAATTTAACACCAAATATCAAAGACCGAGGCCTTGTGGTGTTACAGAAGAAGATTTTTAAAGAGTTTCCCCAATATAAGTCTATGTAAAACCAAAGGGCCCCGGGGCGGAGGCATTTGTGGCCCAAGGGCTATAATTTGAACAATCTTGGTAGAAGTCCACTAGATTAAGCTCCATACTAAATATCAAAGACCTGGACCTTGTGGTTTTAGAGAAGAAGTTTTTTTTAAAGATTTTCCCTATATAAGCCAATGTAAAAACCAAAGGCCACAGGGCGGGGGCATTTTTGGCCCCAGCACTATAATTTGAACAATCTTGGTAGGGGTCCACTAGATGAAGCTTCATACCAAATATCAAAGATCTGGGCCTGGCGGCTTCAGAGAAGAAGATTTTTGAAGATTTTCCCTATATAAGCCCATGTAAAACCAAAGGGCCCCAGAGCGGGGGCATTTTTGGCCCCAGCAATATAATTTGAACAATCTTGGTAGGGGTCCACTAGATGAAGCTTCATACCAAATATCAAAGACCTGGGCCTTGTGGTTTCAGAGAAGAAGATTTTTTAAGTTTTCGGTGAAAAAAAATCTATTTTTGGCTCCTGTAACCTAGATGGGCAACGGACCGGAACCATTTGAACATCTTTGAAAGGGGAGCACCTAAGGATCTTTCCTGTGAAGTTTGGTCAAAATCTGATCAGTGGTTTAGGAGGAGATGTCATTTGAAGAAAAAGTTTACGCACGCACGCACGGACGGACGCACGGACGCACGCACGCACGACGGACGACGGACAAAAAGTGATCCCAAAAGCTCACCTCGTCACTACGTGACAGGTGAGCTAAAAATGAAACTAAAGCAAAAAATAAATAAATAAATAAATGGAAAATTATCAACAAAAGACAATAAAAAAGATATGATTATGAAGTCTCCCAAACGAACTCAAGCGGTCTCGGTATCTGAAATATTAGGCCTTTTATCAAGTGAAGGTAGTGGAGCATTGTCCAGGCGGACCCCCACCCCACCCATCCGGTTGGTATCACTGAATGCGTCTTATCATAAGGAACAAGAATATATATTTATGGTTTAGGGTGGAATCTGAACGGTTACTGAGGCATGAGGCCACTGAATGCGTCTTATGGTTTAGGGATGGGGATCCGAACGGTTTCTGGGATATTAATCCTTTATTTGCAGTGAAGAATAACCGCTCCCCCCCGGAAATAAAAAAGACACCCCATCCATCCGTTTGGTATCACTGCATGCGTCTTATCATAAGGAACAAGAATAAATATATGGTTTAGGGTTGGAATCTGAACGGTTACTGAGGCATGAGGCCACTGAATGCGTCTTATGGTTTAGGGTTGGGGATGCGAACGGTTTCTGGGATATTATGCCTTTATTTGCAGTGAGGAATAACCGCTTCCCCCCCCCACCCGGGATCCCGAACTTGGTGTAACTGAATGCGTCTTATCATAAGGAAAAAGGATATATATGGTTACTGGGTGGTGATCCGAACGGTTTCTGAGATTTAAGGCCTTTTAAGATTTAAGTGGAGTAGGTGGGGCATTGCCCCGCGCACCTCAGGGGACCCCAAGGTTGGTGTCACTGGATGCGTCTTATCATAAGGAATAAGAAAATATATGGTTTAGGGGGCGGGTGGTGATCTGAACGGTTGACTTGACTTGATAGATTTTGTAAGATAACCGGGCGCTAAAAGCACATAGGGGCTACCCCTATCTCGCTAAACGGGATTAGTTTATGAACTGCTCTTCCCAGTGCCTCCAATGTGCTGGCACTTGTCAGTTCGACAGGTGTAAGCTGACCAATGGGAATATACTGAACTCTTGCTCGGAGGAAGGCACAAATCGCACCCAAGGAACAGCTTTTGTCCTAAGAAACGCAGTTCTATAGCGATTTTAGAATTTTGAGTGCAGGAATCAGACCAAAGACGGGCTCTAGTATGTGATGACATGTTGCCAATTTCGGCTGCCAAATGTGTCAACGCACAACCCTGTTTTCGAATGTCTGGTCGAAAACAGGCTGAACGGTTTCTGAGATGTATGACCTATAATGAAGTGGAGGGGTCAGGCTTGTCCCTGGCGTACACCGCGGGACCCCCATGTTGCGTCTTTTTAGACCAAGTTCCAAATCGCAGTGCTGATCAAATTCTTGGTTTACCCTACTCAATCTTGGCCAGAAGGTTTTTATTTTATTTTTTTAAAGATATATGCTAGTAGGTCAAATAGCAGACGAGTGTATGATAACTTTAGCTGGCGAAAGTGTTCAAAATGTCCGTCATTCAAGATGGCCCCCAAAAATATAATTTTTATAGCTATCATGGAATAAACAGTAGTTAACTGAGCTAAATGCTAAGAAAGCATAAAATATCAATGTGATTACCAAGCGTTTGTGCATAACAATAAGCGAGAAAATTTTAACAAAATAAAGTTTTTCACCTGGGTGTCTTTACATCGGTATATGTGTATTTTCTGCTGGTGTTTCCTTCATAATGCGTACATCATGACAATGCATGAACTTTCTCACTCTTTGTGATGTTTTGTATTGTTCAAATAGGCCACCATACATGTATTCCTGGCAGTCCTTAGATATTGAAAGTACCCGTTTGTAGTAGCTATTGGACTGCGCCTGAGGTTGAAACAGCATTTCAACAAGGAGAGTACATGTGGAAAGTTTAATGGCATATGGACTGACATGGCTCTATAATGGTCCAAAAACTTTGATGCTACAGGGAACACATGACAAGCAGGTCTTAAGGGCATAACTTTGATAATACAGACACAAGAAAAATAGTTTCTTACCTTGCAATTTGCCAAAGGGGTCACACCAGGTGTTAAAACCATGCTTCATATGGATGAGGTAGAAACTCATGATCAGTAGGATAACAGAGCTATATTGTCAAGAGAAGGTCATTATTGAAACTGTCAATGTTGAGGTGATAAACGCATTCACATACTATAAGGCCCTTGTAAATATTGCAGGTAGCTTAAAGCCAGTGAAAAAATCATAAATGATCTTCTTCAGCTAAATGACGAAAGAAAAAATGCTTCGAGAAACTAGGTTGAAACTGGTAAATTTAACTAGATTAAAGCTTAAAACGATAGCTAATACAGTGAAAGGCCATAAAGCAGAAAAGACAAAGTCTAGAAGAAGTGCAGGTAAAATTCAGATCTTAATTACGAAACAAATACGAGGAAGGAAAATATAAACTAGAAGAGCTGCTTTCCCATGAAATGAGGACATATCCACCGTCACTGTCACAAGCAGACATTCAAACTAAAGAAATTATGCTTAGGAATGGTAATAAGTCATAAATGTTGAGCATTATGAAAGAAAAAGCTGGTTTACATGAATGGCCAAAGGAAATCGAAGGAAGTGAAATTACCTCCAGTTTTGTTGTTAATGTAATGTTCTAATGTGGTATATTCGATCAAGGCCGCCATTACAGAATTTAGGCCGAAGAATCCTCGACAGTATCCCTATGAATTATCCTTTACAAATTATCCATCTGGTTGCTGACAGATATGATGGTTTAGGAATATCAAAGAGGCCAGTTGATGTCGACAAAGAAGAAATGAGTCTTTTAGAGAGTTTGAAATAGGAAAAGGGTTAATTCTGACAAATTTTGATGAAATATTATGCAATAGCAAAAGCCAAGCTAATCTGTTAGCTTTCAAAGTTTTTGGACCATTCAGCACCCAATTTCGTAAAATCATTCTTCGATATAAAAAGATTGGGTACAACATGGATATTATACGACAGACTGCATGCATGGTAGTTAACCCAATCACGGTTGGCAACTTTGCTTCCCTCTTTAATTGCACGCCTGTGGGTCAGGCCTCAGATTCTATGACGGCTCCAACGTAAAGGCTTATTGAAAATTAGAGAGATAATGTTGGTTGGTGCTTGATGCTCTGTCTCTGGTCGGGCTCATCGGAGTCTAACTGTTGGTTTTCTTTTGCTCCAGCATTTCAGTGGTTTCTTGCTGTCGAGTCCTCACCGTTGTCTCACCTCTGTGGTTCTTTGAGTTTTGTGTTCACGGAGATGTTGCACTGATGAGTTAGGAGGCCTTCATGCGGACTGAACAAATTATTTGTCTAAATCGCGACGGAAGTAAGGGCGAGGATTGTGGCCACGTAAAATCGATTTAAGCCCCCCAGTGGAAATCTTCCACTGAACGTTCCAAGGCGGCTCTTCTGTGGCGATTTATTTATGTTGTTGTTTGTTACTTGCTGTGTGTATCACTTGTGTCTTTTAATTTTGGATGGCCATGTGGCCATTTTGTGGGAAAGTAACTGTCCTTATGGCCTTCCTTTGTTTAGGTTTCCATTATGGTCTGGTCGCTTAATGTTTGTATTTCTTTCCCTTTGGTGTCTTTTATGGGTGGAGTAAGTTAATTGTATCGATTCCTGATCTTTGTTTTACTTCTACTTTTCATATTCGCAGTATGCACTGAGAGCTAAGACATTTTACATTCTGTGACTCGTATATTTCTATCAGGTGGATTAAAAACAGAATGGGGTGAAATATAACATAAGCGATGAGGAGAAATACACGTTGACAAGGACTCATGAAGAAGCAAACACACAAGTTTTCCTTCATGCAGCTGTCGCTGTTAAATATGGAAGTAGAAGAGTTACAATATGTGCTTTAGACACAGATATTGTTGTCATGGCCTCAATTCATTTCATAAAGCTTCGAGTGGATGGACTTTAACAGCTTAAACAGTTCTTCCATCGATTTTCAAGGCTGAAAGTCCATATTTCAGAATTAAGGGTTTTTAGAGTCAATCCACCCTCCAAGCGCTGCCTTAAACTTTTCATCTGACCAGAAGACGTCCACGCAATTCTTCCTTTAGTTTTGTAAAACAAAAGTAATCACTGGGTGCCAGATCAGGAGAATAGGATGGATGGGGTAAGGGTTTGACACCGTTCCGCTTCATTGCGTCCACAGAAACCTTGCAAGTATGTACTCTAGCATTGTCATGTTGCAACAGCACACCGTTTGAAATTTTTTCCGAAGCTTTTCTGTACTTTTTTTATCACAATGGTCCTAATTAATAATCTGGACTTGAGGTAAATAGTTCACCAACAGAACCCCCTTGCTATCCTCCCAAAACACAGTTGCCATGACATTGCCAGCTGAAGGCCGAGTCTTGAATTTCTTTGGACGCGGTTAACCGTGACAAGACCATTGTTTACTCTTCTGTTTAGTCTCAGGATGATCGTGATGGATCCAAGTTTCGTTCCCGGTATTTTTTTTTTAGAAAAGTAGAAGTAAAAAAAAGATCAGGAATCGATACAATTAACTTACTCCACCCATCAAAGACACCAAAGGGAAAGAAACACAAACATGAAGCGACCAGACCATATGTGAAACCTAAACAAAGGAAGGCCACAAGGACAGTTACTTTCCCACAAAATGGCCATATGGCCATCCAAAATTAAAAGACACAAGTGATACACACAGTCAGTAACAAACAACAACATAAATAAATCGCCACAGAAGAGCCGCCTTGGAACGGTCAGTGGAAGATTTCCACGGGGGGGGGGGGGGGGGGGGGGGGCTTAAATCGATTTTACGTGGCCACAATCCTCGCCCTTACTTCTGTCGCGCTTTAGACAAATAATTTGTTCAGTCCGCATGAAGGCCTCCTAACTCATCAGTGCAACATCTCCATGAACACAAAAATCAAAGAACCACAGAGGTGAGACAACGGTGAGGACTCGACAGCAAGAAACCACTGAAATGCTGGAGCAAAAGAAAACCAACAGTTAGACTCCGATGAGCCCGACCAGAGACAAAGCATCAGGCACCAACCAGAATTATCTCTAATTCTCAATAAGCCTTTACGTTGGAGCCGTCATAGAATCTGAGGCCTGACCCACCGGCGTGCAGTTAAAGAGGGAAGCAAAGTTGCCAACTGTTACGTAGTGGGGTACCGTAGACCTATGTCGTATAGTGTTCTTGTTTAGTACTTCGCTTTTATAACAATAAAATAAATAAAGTCTTTCAAAAGTTTCTAAGATTTAATTTTCATTTCATTTCATATCCGCGACAGCCCAAAATGGAAACCTAAACAAAGGAAGGCCATAAGGACAGTTACTTTCCCACAAAATGGCCAAATGGCCATCCAAACCAAAAAGACACAAGTGACACACAGAGTAAGTAACAAACAACAACATAAATAAACCGCATCAGAAGAACCGCCTTGGAACGGTCAGTGGAAAGAATTCCACTGGGGGCTTAAATCGATTTTACGCGGCCACAATCCTCGCCCTTATCTCTGTCGCGGTATACACCAATTATGTTAAGTCCGCATGAAGGCTTCCTAACTTATCAGTGCAACATCTCCGAGAACATACAAATAAAAAAAACTACAGAAATGAAACAAGGTTGAGGACTCGATAGGAATCGATACAATTAACTTACTCCACCCATCAAAAACACAAAGGGGAAGAAACACAAACATGAAGCGTCCAGACCATAATGGAAACCTAAACAAAGGAAGGCCATAAGGACAGTCTTCCGGATTATAATCATATCTATCAAAACGTTACTCGGACATGGACTCCTCGTTGTTCTTTACTAAGGCATTTGGCCCCAAACGTGCTGAAAGCGTCCTAATGCCCAGCTGTTCGTGTAAAATGGTAAAAACCTCCAATTTTCTAGTTATTTCTGATACTTTCGTTGACGTGTCCTGCTTTACTAGTTCCCTTAGATTGTCACAAGTGACGACATCAGTAATTTCCACAGGTCTTCCACTACGGTGCTCGTGACCACGTTTAAAATCAGCCACCCAATTTTTTAACAGTTCAATACGAAGGAGCAGTCTTTCCGTAAACTTCACAAATTTCCTCATAAACATTACGAAAACACGTCTGTACAAATACATTGACACATTTATCGCCGAAAAAATGAAAATTTTCAGATGAAAAATTGTAATATTTTTCTTATTTTTGCTCAATATAAAGATTGTTGGTACTCGTTAGAACCGCCTCAACCGCCTCAACCGCCTCATAGAGGCGGTTCTAACGAGTACCAACAATCTATATTTTAGAGCAGAAATAAGAAAAATAAGCTTTACCCCTGTAAACCCCAGTTTTACTATATAAAAGTGGGGTTCGAGGGGGTCAAAATTATATAGTCTGTTTTCGTGATGAGTTGAATATGGAGCAGCAGTCTTTCCGTAAACTTCACACATTTCCTCATAAATTTCCTGCTTCTTCTTTTTTGACAAACAGGCATCTTATCACTGCCCTGTACTGAAATTGTGAAGAAAATTCGGTAACACTGACCACTGCCATGTGAGCCCCGCCAAGCGAATTTGTGTCTTCGAGCATTCCGTCATGACAAATTTTATTAACTGCGCATGCCCAGCCATTCAGAGGGGCCAGGAATATGGCTTTCTGTCTGAAGGCCCCTCTTGATTCACTGCTTGTATGAGCGAGCAGCGCAGCGAAGGTTCTGGCGAGACTGCGCGGATGCGCAGGCTCGCCTGAACCTTCGCTGCTCGTTTAGGCGATAAGTACCAAAATCGCTTGACGGGGCCCATGTTATTTTACCTCGCACGTACTACAAGTATTAGACGGACCGATAAAATTTTGTGTAACCGTGTACAAGATATTGATGTATAATATGTGAAAAACGTGCACTTGCCACGGGTCAGTAATTGGGTTAGACCGGTTAAATATTGATCGACCCTCGTATTCTGGAGGTCATAAAACCTCCAACTGATGATGCATTACAAAACCATGTTCTTCGAGCTGTGATTCAAACATACATTTGGATGTTTAGAACCATTCCCAGAAGTTCAGATCCATTTAAATTTGGCTGGTCCAGTGAATAGGGTTGACTAAACCAATTTGGCTACTAAACAGAACGACACCTGAAAATCTTGTAAAAGATACCTACTGTACATGAAAGAAAAATGCAGCAGACACTGTCCTTGCAAAGCGCATTGAAATAAGATGCGATACTGCTTGCTCTCGTCGAGGGCAATTTGCGTCAAGATTTGAACCAATCGATCGAGTTTTCGAGTATTCGATCACAAAGTAGGGGTCCTTCGAAAAGGAGATCAAATCGGAAAGTGTTAGTGATATACTACTAGTCTACCCGGTCATCACGTGATCATGTCCGTGAAATAAAGACCCCCTAAACCCCACTTTATATAGAGAAACCTGGGGTTTATGGGGGTAAACATCATTTTCCTTATTTCTGCTCCAAGACATAGGTTGTGGGTACTCGTTAGAACCGCCTCATTGAGGCGGTTCTAACGAGCACCCACAACCTATACTTGGCGTATAAATACGAAAACTATCACAAAATTCCATCATAAATTTACCTTTTTTCAGGTATGAAAAAATGTACTATACCACACGGATGTGTTATCGTATTGACTTGTAGCTGACGGACAGTGGTCTATTACCTACCGAATTACACAACAGAGCAGATCTGTTTCATTTCTAACGCATAAAGGTCATTGCATCCTTCAGAAAGAAATCCCACTAACAGTCTTGACTTTTCATAAGAATTTGTTTGTTTGAATTGAGGTTTAAAGTCCGCGTCAACACAATTTAGATCATTTTGGAGACGTTGCTTCCAATTTTGTTGGACTTTAACCCGACATTGAGATCACATTACACCTCAAGCCAAACTAACAAGCAAAGTCCACAGAGAATTTATGTCTCCCGCCTTATTTTCATTAACCAGGCAATCATTGGTATCACTTAACGCGGGTTCGATACCTACTGAGTTGGGCAACATTCCTTCAAACCATGATAAAGACACCTGTAAAATTTCAGAAAGATCGGTGTAAAACTGTAGGAGAAGTTGCGCTCACAAGGTACCTACTATGAATTCGGAACCATGTCAAAAAGTCTAAGTTAAAAATGTGAAAAAAGTGAAAAAAAAATATATATATATATTAAAGAATTCTGAAAAAAGCTTCAAACCATGTTAAAGACACCTGTAAAATTTCAGAAGGATCGGTATAAAACTGTAATATATATACTTATAGGAACAAGGTAGAAGTTATGAAAATTCAGGCAGCATGGTCATGAAATCTGATTATTTACACAAGTCATTTTTGATGACCGCTGATGGGAGATTCACTGCTAGATACAAGCTCCAGTTTTTACTCAGTGCTGTGGGTATTATATCTGCCTATAGGTGATACCATATCATTTATTCAAACAGTTGAAACAAACCACTTTAACCCTTATCTTGCTGAATATTCATTTAAACCACACCCATTTCTGTCTAGCAACCAATCAAATTACTTGATGTAATTTATTGCTACAAATTCATAAACTGAATGCCAAACAGTGCAGATCCTGATCAGGTGGCTTCTTCAGAAGCCACCTGATCTGGATCTACACTGTTTGCAAATATAGGGGTTGTCGTGAACAGCAAGATAAGAGTTAACAACGCTTCATGAATTATCCTGTCCATTCAAAAAGCACCTCTTTTGCATGTATAAACATCAAGAAAGTGATATTAGAGATAAGTGCTTCAGCCATCAACTGGTGTTTATTTAACGAATTATATCACTGTTAAGAAGCTAATAAATTGAATTCCCTGATAAAAATAGGATCCTTCTGAGAAGGGGGTTCTAGTACTTTGTTCCCTATAGTATGGAGGAGGAGTTGCGCTCACACGGTACCTACTACATTGTACTCTTTCATAGAATTGATGCATGAACTAAAGTCTAAGTTAAAAAATATGAAAAAATTTAAGAAAAAAAAAAGAATTCTGAAAAAAGCATATGCACAACTTCAAACCATGATAAAGCCACCTGTAAAATTTCAGAAAGATCGGTATAAAACTGTAGGAGGAGTTGCGCTCAAAAGGTACCTACTACAAGCTCGAAACCACGCACCACGCACCACGGAAAGGCGAATACTATATCCCCTCGCTTTTTTTTTTCGAAAAGGCGGGACAATAAGCTTATGTGCATTGAACGGCCTGACTCACAACACTTTGCCTTGGCAGATATAGTTTATCATAAATTATTTATAACCTGTATTTCGTGTGACTACAACAAGATTTAATTTGCTAGGAAACTGATTGTTTACCCCACCCACCCTATGTTATGTCTATATATGTGCTATATATTTGTATTTTGTTCGGAATTTCACTGTGTTTCACAACTTTTTGGACATTTTTTTGTCATGTGCTACTCATGTTGAAACAGTCCATATTGTTTGAGTTTTGAATTGTTTGTGGTGTAAAGTTCTGAAAATTGTAATTCACTCACTTACTCACGCACATATCCATTTTAAAGATAAAACATTCTTTACATTTCAGTCTCTGAAACTTTGATATATAATTATATACATTAAAGATTGCTTATTAAAGTTACACAAAATGCAATACATTTCACTCTGCTAAGGTATATTTATCAAACAATATCTTTAAAATAAAAGTCTAAATAAGTACTATTGCTTATATATTGTTTTTTTTATATATTGCTATCATTTCCAGTACAAATAGAGATACATGGCTTATTCTTGTTTATGTACCATTCCATTTTGAAAGAAGATGTATTGAAAATAATAATAATAATAATAATAATAATAATAATAATAATAATAATAACAGGAGGGGGGGTCTCAAAAAATAAAAACTTGAAAAAAAAAATCCAGGACCAACTTAAAACACCACCCCATAAAATTCAAATGGTCAATGGCCCTAACGTTAAAGAATTATATGCTCATATGGATTCAGTGGCAAAAATATCAGCCCTCGTTCATCGAATCAAATGAGGTGCCGTCTAAACATAGAACTGTCTTTATAATTAGATTATCTATCCCAAACGTGCGAAAAAAAACCATAATGAAGGCATAAGTCAACGGCCTTTCGATTTTTGATGGATGTTGAGTCGTAGATCATACTTGAACCATACTGACCCCTGCTGTCAATACGTCATCCGATCATCACCTAGCCCCTGTGTGGTAAGAATCTGATTTCCACAAAATAACTTTAGGTCTGACCCCTAACCCCTCTCTAATAGCACTCTGGAGGGTCTGACAAGATGCATTTGTTGTTTCTAATAACATACTTTGAGCTACCGCATAGCGTAATCTACGTTACGCCCTAGCAGCGTGCAAAGACAAAAACTAGTTTGCACATTTATGCGATTCTTGTAGGATCTTAACTGTTTACCAAAGAAATAAATAAACATTTTAATGTTAACAGACGAACTTCCAAGGTCAAAGAAAGTCTTAAATTGTGAGCAAGCTGCCCTGATGCTGCTCTGTGTGTGTAGGCAGTAACGTACATTACGTTTTGCACCGACCAATTTATTTATTCTGGGTCAGATTACGATCCTGTGTGTTGAAATGGTTTTAAGAAATTTGGATTAATATCTGGATAAGCCTTATTTTGACAGTTCTAGTTTTGTGACACACTTTCTCGCCAAAGATATAAATATTTTTACGGTTTACGTTTCAAATAAATTCGATAATATTTCAGATTTTGTTTTGACCAGATGTCAAATTTTGATAATGGTGAAAATATAATCTTTTTCCCATTTCTGATTCTCAGGAAAACAGATTTATATAAAGAAAACACCCTACATACTAAGTATACATGCCCATATGACTTATAGCTATACACACCCGTGCACATAGTGCTTTTTTCACTCAAACTTAGGTCGTGGGTGCTCGTTAGAACCGCCTCAGTGAGGCGGTTCTAATGAGTACCAGCAACCTATGTCTTGGAGCAGAATTAAGAAAAATAATGTATACCCCCGTAAACCTCAGTTATGTAATGTGTGGTTCAGATGGGTGTTCATTTCACGAACATGCTAACTTGATGAAATGTTTCTGCGAAAGACCGTTTTCGATGAAAATTTGTGATATTTTCTTAATCCTGCTGTTCATAAATTATATATTGCAGGTACTCGTTAGAACCGCCTCGATGAGTACCTAATCTCTATATTCTGAATAATCAGAATCAGAAACACATCAAATGACATTCTTTCACCATGCAGGACCTGTGAAACGGGGAAACCCCCAAAGAAGTTCAGCGGACGAAATATCGAATCTGCATGGAAGGCATTCCAAAGCAGATAAAAGAAAACCCACCCTGGAGGCCATCTTTTTTTTCTATAAAGTACCGGGCTTTATCTCATTACTACAGTACACGTCCGTGCGCTACCATCAGTAGAACTTTCATTATGGAAATGCTTAGTTCTGTTCCAACTCGTTTGAACCGCTTCTTTGAGGCAGTTCTAACGGGTACACACCATCTTAGTTTTGAACAAAATAAATAATAAAAAATCATGCCCTTCTAGATCCCATTTTACTGTACAATGTTTGTTTTGCAGGGTTACCATTGCACCGACTTGAGCGCTGACTCTTCATCATTAGGTCTCTCACCGCTGTGGTTCGCGCCTTGCTCGGGCCACATGTGAGACGCGAAGATCTGAAACGGAAGGTTAGAAGGTCTTTCTCCGGGTTTTGTTTGTTTGTTTGATTTGAGGTTTAACGTCCCCGTCAACACTATAGAGGTCATTTTGGAGACGTTGCTTCCAATTTTGTGGGACTTTTCCCTGACATTGAGATGAAATGACTTCTCAATCCCTGCTGCCCAATGAAACCAATAGGATTTATAAGCATGGACTCGCACCACTTTACCTGGGCAGGTTTAGATCCTCTAAGCTGTTGACCATTACTCGTGTGCGGGTCGGTTTCAGCTCTGCGTGGAAGCATCATGCAGCCCACATATTTCTTCAAGCTCCGGGGCCTCTCCGGGTACTCTGGGTTCCGCTCACCTCTGATTAACGATCGGCTTAAAAATAAATGAAAAAATCTTGAAAGGGCCGTAAAACCAAAACAAACAAACAAACAAACCAAAAAAAAAAAATCACCGAAATGTTGTTCTAATTCCTATGGAATACTGTTATTTTTCCTGGCTTCAATGTGCAGTCAAACTTCAATGGGTCGAACACCTTCATTAGAATCGCCTCAACGAGGCTATTCTAATGAGTACAAACAACATAAATTTTCAAAGATAAAATAAGAAAATCATCCTAAATAAGTCAATATCTGTACAAGAGAATCACTAACGTGTTCTGGCCCCCGCCCATCGGGGCTTGGAGAAATAGATTGGGCTGCACCATGCTTCCACGCAGAGCTGAAATCGGCCGTCAATGAGTACTGGTATCTAAGCCTGTACGAGTCGGACCGTCCCTACATATAAACCCTTTTGGTTTGTTTGGACGACAGGGCTTGAGATGTTATTTCATCTCAATGTCGGGTAAAAGTCCCACAAATTTGGAAGCAATGTCTCCAAAATGTTTTAAATAGTGTTTATGGGGACGTAAAATCCCAATTCAATTCAAGAACAAGAAAAACCGTGGTAAACGAGTAATCGATGGTAGCGGCATCGAAGTTTCACTGTCTTTTGTTTTTTGTTGTTGTTTTTTACCGTTTGATATTATAACGATCAACTTTTCATTTGTTTATATATTAATTTATTTACCTTACGAAGACACGCCTACAAAGATATATATATACCGCCGAAAAAAAAAAAGATAAAAAGAAAATTTTAAGTTGAAATTTGTTATATTTTTCTTATTTCTACACGAAATATAGATTGTGGGTATACGCTAGAACCGCCTCATCGAGACGGTTCAAACGAGTACCCAAAATCTATATTTTAGTGCAGAAATAAGAAAAATAAGGTTTGTCCCTGTAAGTGGAGTTCAAGGTGGTCAGACATATATATTTATCTATTTATTTATTTAAGATGCTGATAATCTAGCCTATGCCTAGATGCGGCGACGGCGCCTAGCACTGCAATGCCCGGACGCCTTATCATTTATAGTTATTGGGCGGTGCAATATTGCTGCACTTGTGTAATACTGCAAAACAACCCCCCCCCCCACCCCCACCCCCGCCCCTACCCAGCTCAGCTGAGTGATAGATTTGCACTGCTCATAAATATTAAAATACCAACCATTAATTTTCTTTTCCTCTCAAATCAAGTTATGATTTTATTTAAATTCAGTACTTATAGTATTTGCAAGCAAATCGAAATTATTTGCACTATTGTGTTGAGCATAATTTACTTGACTGAAAAATAATTAATGATTAAGTGAAAATCACCCATTCTCTTTTTTGTTGAAAAACAATAAGTATATACAGTCGAACTCCGATAACTCGAAGACCTCTGTGACCATGGAAAGTTCTTCAAAATAGGGGTTGTTCGAACTTCTGGGGTTTAATCATAGTTTCTGGTCATATAGCATAATCATGTAATGGGGATCACTTTAATATCTTTTCAATCTTCTATAAAATAAAGGTATGAAGTGTGTACTCATTATAATCGCCTCATAAGGAAAACTTCCCCAAAATATCCAAATAGATCGTGAGGTATTTGATGAATCCTCGATGGACTCAAGGACAAGTTCGAATAATCCATGGTAGACGAGCTATCAGTTGTTCGAAATAGGACTAGTTCGAACTACTGAGAAGTGTATACTCATTAGAATCGCCTCATATTGCAATAATGAGTAACACTCGGCGGTCCAAACTACATGTACCTGTTGGCTTGCAGCAAGTTTTTATAGTCTAAGGGATGTTCGAGCCACTGAACTCCGGCTGTAACATATTATCATGAAAACACACCTATATAATTCTATATAATTTTACACCCCTTAGGTGTAAAGTTAAATTTTTTTATTATTTCTGCTCAAAATCATAGATTGTTGGTACTCCTTAGAACCGCCTCGCCGAGGCGGTTCTAACGAGTACCCACACTCTGCTTTCAGCAGATATATGAAAAATGTCAGAATAGTTATCTTAAAAAATTCCATTTTTTTGTGATTAAAAATTTCCAATATATAATTAATAGGTGTGTTTTAATAATGTAACGTAGACAAGGCTTTGTCCTGCTGAATAAATTTGGTTTTGTCAAACCCATTTCTGACTGTCAACCAATTAAATTGCTTTATATAGTTGCTTCCTCCAAATTCACAAACTAAATGGCAGTGTGGATCCTGATCAAGCCAGCTGGTAAGTATCTGCACTAATTGCAAAGATCATCACGAAAACACGCCTATATAATTTTGACCCCCTTGAACCCCAATTTTATATAGTAAAACTGGGGTTTCCGGGGGTATACCGTATTTTTCTTATTTCTGCTCTAAAATATAGATTGTTGGTACTCGTTAGAACCGCCTCGATGAGGCGGTTCTAACGAGTGCCCACAATCTATACTTTGAGCAGAAATAAGAAGAGGCGGTTCTAACGAGTACCAACAATCTATATTTTAGAGCAGAAATAAGAAAAATATCACAATTTTTCATCATAAAATTTTCATTTTTTCGGCGATAAAGGTGGCAATGTATTTGTATAGGCGTGTTTTCGTAATGAAAGCATTTTCTGGTTCAGCAGGACAAGAGTTACGCAATGACACTTTACGGCTATTTAAATGACAGAAAGTGTTGATTACTCTAATTTGCAAAATTTAAAAGTTATTCTGTTGTCAAATTTGGGTAATTTTCATTTATAATTAATACAGTTAATTCTGATCTGACATATGTAAATCGTCATTGTGTGTTTAAATTACCGAAATTTTGTCCGTGAAATTTTGGAATCGTTCCTTTATCAACTGATACATAAGACCCGTTGACTACTAATGTACCGTATGAGAGCTTTTAGAGATAAGAAGTGAATGATATAACAGAAATCTTGCTCCCATTTGCATATATTGCTTACTTTATCTTGCCTGTTTCTTTTGACTGACAGCTAATTGGTAGGTTGTGCGAAACTTTAGAACCAATCAAAATCTTTCTGAAGTAATTACGCGAGAAGTTAACGAGATCTTGATTAATTAATCTCAAAACGAGGCTGCTGAGGAAGCTGGGGTTTCAAAGTGGGTAGTGGCCAAAAAGGTGTTATTATCAGCATAATCTTCGGTATTTCTGGGCCATAATCTAAATA